>OX438909.1:4281559-5647507 GCA_949316265.1 Diarsia mendica
AATTTGTTAAAACGATATCTTCATCATCTGCCTTGAATAAGGCTTTATTTTTAAACTAGCTTTTGCCAGCGGCTTCGCCCGTGTGAAAAAAAACGACTTTCCATACAAACTTTCATCCCCTATTTAACTCACTTAAGGATTGAATTTCAAAAAATCCTTCCGTATTCCTTGTCTACATTATAAAGGAAACCTCTGTTCAAAATTTCAGCTCTCTAGGTCCAAGGGTTTGGGCTGGGCGTTGATGAGTCAGTCAGTCAGTCAGGACTTCTCTTTTTATTTATATAGATAGATAGATTAAGCAGACCTTGAAATTGGGTATGTTATGGTCAGCTTCTGGTGTAACACCCGTATCACCAACCCGTATACCCAAAGGCTTAGGCAAAGGTGTAGGTACTCATTAGTACCTACACTCAGATTTCGCCACTAAGGTTTGTCCCTCGGTTACGTAAGGAAACGGATCTCAGACATCATGCACCGCAGTCGAGCTTGCGAACATTAGACCTACGAAGCAGAATTTTTCAAATCATAGTCATTATTATCAGCATAGTTTTAGTCGAAGACGTCCACTGCTCGACATAGGCACAGTACGCCTCCCCCAAGTGTCACCACATTGACCGGTCCCATGCGTCTCGCATCCAGCGGGTCCCAGCAACCTTCACCAAATAAAATAGAGTCCTGTCTTTTTTTCCGAAGCGTCTGTCTGATCTATAATAGTAGGTAGTACTATTATTATATTAGTTGTTGTTATTGAACGAAATCAATAAACAGTCGGTATTGACCCAGATGTTCGGCGTGCTATTAAACCGTTGACTTTTAATCATATTCGGATGACATTCCGCTTTTAGATACGGTTCTGTTTTAATTTACTAAAATAATACTGGCAATTTTTTCTTAGTTCTTCATATAATTAAAAAAAAAAGAAAAAAAAAACTTAAAATTGGACTCTGATATCTTAAAACAATTAAATCTAAACTTGCCAAATCGCCAAAATATTTTCCAATCTGGGGTTCTAACTAAAATGACAAAGAAAATGTAAAAAATAATGTGTTGGGTTGACATAGAGCTCATTCATAATATCTTTGTAGCAAAAACAATATAGGTACGCTTAAAAAACCCATTGCTTCCTAAAAGGTCATCTGTGACCTAAAATACGAAAAGTAAGTATATATGGGTACCTACTCGTACTTTTCACTGAAATCGCAACGACCCTTGTCTCTACGTTTCATTAAGACATGAAGGATACCGAAAACGAGAAATTAATGCTTCCCAAAGTTCTTTCATAATTCAAACCAAAAAAGGGAGCCCCTCTACAATGAAATTACAACTAAATTCGCAACACGACGACACATTTTAAACCAGGTGTAGTACTCAGGTGACATTGCCCACCCTTGGGACCTACATCGTCAGCCTACCACGCGTGACGCAGCGTCTGCTTGCCCCATATCGTTGGCAATCGGTCGAAGAACTCCTGATAAAGCGAAATGTAATCTAATTTAGTCTGGCTGTAGAAACTGCTTAAACTGCTTCATCTGTATGATGAAGTAGTTTCAGGGACGAAAAAATTACGCTTGCGATTTGACTCCACATCCAACATGTCTCCTACAACAAAAAATGAGTTTACCCAGATAATTTAATTTGAAAGAACTTATCCTATTTGATTTGTGAGCTCTACATTCTGTACAGACATTCTCATGGTGCATTTGTTCAAGTATCTTACGTTATGATAATGTCGTTTAGTCTAGATATTTTTCGGAAAGGCAGTATCATTCTTCCTGTTTTTTTCTGTCATCAGTCATTTTGAAAGTGGTCGCTCTTCAGGGTAAACCGTGCTTTCCTGGGTTGCCCGTGGATGGGTGACCACCCGTTACATTTGAGTTGAGTTTCCTCTTAAAACACTGTTATAATGCTGCATCTGGCTAGACTGGATGACGACCCCAAGTTGTTTCAGATGAGTCATTTCGAAAGTAGATGATTCGTCAAAGTAAAAACAAAGTTGTTTTTCAGCTGTTTAATATTAGAAATGGATGAATAGCTTATTTTGTCTTAATATTTGTTTTCATTTATAATGACTTTATGCCTATAAGTGGGTAGATACACGCGTAAAGTAGGTATATTCGTATCCTTGTGTTATTCTTATTCAAACAATGCTTAATTTTAATTGAATTTATCAGGCCTACCACGTTATTAGTGCGGTTATGTCCCTTTAGCGGGATTGTCCAAATAAACAAAGATTCATTGTTATTTTATGAATTTTACGTAATGTTAGGTAATGTATAAATTATAATTCACAGATAAATAAGAACATTATGCTGAAAATAATTAGTGTAGTTTTAAAATAAGGCAAAGGAAAACGATGGAATAGTGCTGTAAAATAGAATTTTCTAGCAAAATTATTGCATAGAGTTAATTAATTTGATGCACAGATTATCAAAATCACATTTTACGATGCAGCACTCATAAAATATAGTGCTATTAAATGCTTTGAATAGTAAACGGGTCATAGAAGTAATTTACGTAAAAATATTTCCTGAAAAACTAGTATTTACAAAAACAGCTGCGAAAAGGTTCCCAGGTATAGCCTAGAACAAAAAAAAACATCGCAGTGACCGGGGAGAACAAGTGATACCTTTCGGCTTCGTTAAGATTCTTCGGCCTTTATAACTTTAGCAATCACGGAAAAGTCAAAATAGGGAATCGGACTGACTCTAGAATTCTGTTTAGTCCGTCAGTTAGATCGAAAAATATTGAATACGTGTTTTTTAGGGTTCCGTACCTCAAAAGGAAAAAACGGAACCCTTATAGGATCACTTTGTTGTCCGTCTGTCTGTCTGTCAAGACCTTTTTTCTCAGGAACGCGTGGAGGTATCAAGCTGAAATTCATATCAAATACTCAAGTCTATGGTCTCTTGGAGCTGTGAAAAAATCAAACTTCTAAGTCAACGCGATCAAAAGATACTCCCGTTTATGCCGCAAATTTTCGACACTCGCAAGGGAATCAAAACCTACAGGGTACTTCCCGTGAACTCAGAATCTTGAAATTTGGTACGAAGCAACGTCTTATAGCATAGATAAAGGAATAATTACGAAAACCATAAATTTTTAGTTACATCAAGATACTCCCGTTTATGCCGCAAATTTTCGACACTCGCAAGGGAATCAAAACCTACAGGGTACTTCCCGTGAACTCAGAATCTTGAAATTTGGTACGAAGCAACGTCTTATAGCATAGATAAAGGAATAATTACGAAAACCATAAATTTTTAGTTACATCACATAATATATTTTTTTTACGGAACCCTCGGTGCGCGAGTCCGACTCGCACTTGGCCGGTTTTTGTTTTATCAAAACAATAAAAATTGACGAAGATAAAGCGCGTCAAAGATCATGGAGTGAGGCTTGAAACGTCACTTGAAGGTACAAAATGTACTATCATATGACGTCACACGAGTTTTCAAAGCACTATAACGTCTTCATTTTTTGTTTACGTGAAAAAAGAAAAAATATGTGGTCAATATTTTTTGGAAATCTATCTGACGGAACCTTTTTTTTTTTTTTTTTGTCCGATCCCCTATTGAATTGCCCAAATTTTTGCTACTGAAAACCTAATGACGTCAATGCTGTGGAAATACGAAACGTACTTGAATGCGAATGTCGACTGTCTCTACAATCTTTTGTTTCTTACTATACAGATCTGTGGTGGCATATCTGATCCTGTAGGTTCAAAACGACCACTTCCCAAAATGGTAATTCCCTAAATGTCTATTTCCCATTTCGTACAGTTTCCCAAAATGTTCACTTCCCGAATTGGAAATTCATGGCCCTTTTTAGTTTAGGTCATCCATTGATGTTACTACTTACTGGTTTCCGTTTCACAGCAACTATTCAGTTTCGTTTATTATGAGTAAACCATTTCGTAATTCGATGCTTACAGACCACATCAAAAACACCATAGTTCGCTCCAAAACCCAAATAACTGATGCTGGCCTTACAGTTATGCTAGTTTGAAATAAAACTGGGCTGGTCACATCTGCCGCATGTCGGAGGAGCAATGGTTAAAAATTACCACTCAGTGGATACCTAAGAGCTGGAAATGATAACGCAGCAGGACCAGAAGGAGATGGTGGGATGAGCTGGACTCCTTTTCAAAGGAATGGCCTACAATCGCACTAGATCACGAAAAGAGGAAGGAGGGAAGAGGCCTTTACCCTGCAGTGGGACAATAGGCTTTTATATAAATATGAATGTAGGTAATGAATAATTATGAATGTGGAGGGGTATAAGAGTAGAAGGAAGGAGACCAAATAAAGATGAATGGACTGTGGAAGGATGTATGACAAGAAAGGAGGTGTCTGATGAGATGAAGAGTATAGGAGAAGAATACATGCTGTGCCGACCCCAAATGAATTGGGATAAGGGCAGGAGAATGATGACTAAATAAATACTTGTTTACAAATGATGTATTACGCATTGCGAGCTTTTGGAGCGATTGACTTAATACGAGTATCAAATTATATTTAGCTAATATTTAAAATGGAAACCACAAATAAGTTGTACACCGACATTAAAAAGAATAAGTATTTATATTATATTAGATTCATTATTGAACCTTTTACAAAATATTAATACCAGTGCAGTCGCACTTTCAAGGTTATTCGCATTTATGGTAAAATTAATAAAAACAAAATGGCTCCTTGCTTGACTCCCAAAATTTATTTGTAACATGCGTAACAATGCGGTCAAATATATCGACAATTTCGGTTATAAACTTGGTTTCAAAACAAGGAAAAGTTCCAGAATAATTGACAGACTGAAGGGCCAATGTTTTTATTATCATTTTCGAAGCAATTAAGAATAATTTTAATAATAAGCTTAGAGGAAAGGGTAATACAATGTCGTGTGCGTGCTGTTTGTTAGTTTAAAGTTTTAATTGGGATTTCGTCATTAATTTGGGTTTTTGTCCATTAATAAATTGTGATGGAATAATAGAAGATTTAACTAGCTTTGCGGTTATGTGGCGCGTGGAAAATTAGTTTAGTTAGATTTCCTGAATTATTCTTCAGCATTATTATGTATTATTATTTCTTGTTGTTCTTGTTAGTGACTATACTCTAACTGCTATCTCAATTAATAAATAGGTACAGATAAGTAGCTGGCTACAATTTGACAAGTTTTTTTATAATAAAAAAAGTAAGTAGGTATTGTACAATAAATTTTATAGGGTCATTTTAGTAGTTGTCAATGCGAACATTATAGGCTGATAATGATAGTACCATCACACTGCTTTATCTTGACATGACCTGCAGAGCTACTCTTAAAGCTTGCCACATTTAACTGAGTCATATTTTGCTAGATATTACCCATAGGTAAGTTCCATTTACGACCATGTGACCATGTGTGTGTGTGTGTGTGTGTGTGTGTGTGTGTGTGTGTTCCATGTGATATCTACCAACCCGCACTGGGCACGCGTGATATTATAGCCCATGCCTCTCCCAGAGAGGAGGCCTGAGTCCCTGCAGTGGGAAAATTATAGGCTGCTGATAGTGATGACATTTTTAACAGGTTCCCGAGTAAAATAATAATAAAAGTACGATCAAAAATTATTGCCGAATTGTCATGTAACGTACAAAAATATATATGCTTGAAGAAGGAAGCGAATGGTCCTCTCCTTGACCTTTGGGTACGAAAACAATTGTTTTTATTTTGTTTTATATTCTACATATTTTTTAAAGAACTGGTATTTTTCGTGAGTTTGGTTTCGTGGAGTGAATACTGAATATATAATTATTATGTATAGTGATGTCGTAAAGTACTTTGGTTTATGTTTTTTGAGTAAATTGAGTTTTGTTGCATGATTTGAGTTGAGTTTTGCCTTCTAGTGAATAACATAACGTCCCGAACAGTTCACCCACATTTCGCCGGTTATGCAATAGGGGGTGACTCTATTGCTATCGGGCATCGGCCGGGCATATAACATCTTGCTCTGAGCTTGCATGGTGGATTAAGACCCCCTCTCTTCCTAAGTGGACATCACGCTTGTTATTCCTAAGATGGTTAATCAGAGGGGTATGTCTATAGGTCGCACATATTTCGCCAAGGTGAGCCTATTGCCACCATCATCATCAATAGCTTTTTTTTTCTTTTTTTAAAAAGAATTCAAACACTGATGGGTATAGTCCTCTCTTTTATTATGCCATTCTCCACAGTTTTGTGCCAGCCTCATCAAGGTTTCCCCCCGATGACAATGAAGAGTTGGAGATAGTTGATCAGTATGTCTATTTTGGACATATATTTTCATTACCATCAACTACCCACAAATTCATACTCCAATTTACGACTGAAAAATTTCTGATGGAAGATACTTATTCTGTTTTTATTTTATTTCTAAGTACCTTTAAAGGGTGTAAAAGTACCCTTAACGCAAACGAAGGGCACTTATTCTCCCCCCCACTGCGATTTTTTTTTTGTTCTATACCATACCTGGGAACCCCCTAGTTACGGAGATATTGGGGTCAAAGTTCCAATTTTTTCACAGCAGTTTTTGTAAATACTAGTTTTTCAGTGTACAACTTTACTTAAATTACCTCCATGACCCGTCTATTATTCGAAGCATCCACTAGCACAATGTTTTAAGAGTGTTACATTGAGCTTTAACGAAAAATGAGATTTTTGACCCAAAAATAAAGTCGTTTCCCAGCAAAAAATTTTTTTTCTTCCATTTTTAATTTAATATTTTTTTTTGTTTGATGTACAGAATGCTTGGTTGACGGCTGTGTGATAGGTTGATTTACACCCTGTATATCTACAAAAACTACACTGTATATGTATGGATAAGTGAAACACTACTGCTCACCCTCATTGTTATATTAACCTTGAGCTTACCTCTATACATTACAAACTACAGCCCATTCCAACATGCAAAAACTACATTATTTAAAATACCCTTAAATTTTAAATTACGAACAAAAAACAACTGAGCAAACATATTATGTGCATTATTCGGCGTGTGACAAAGAAAGCAACATACTTTTCCTCAAGAGTGAAAGAGATGGGAAAGAACCCTGACCCCAGACAACAGTGTTCGAATTGGCATGGTCAGGCCCTGATAAGATATGGCATATCAACGAATTTCGTTGTACTTCAATTTTGGCAGTAATGTTGTGTTTGACATTTTGTGACCGATAACGTGACGTCATTTGATAGCAAGGTGATGAATACCTACGTAGATAATTATAGGTGTAGTTAGGTACCTAGGTATAAGAATGAATGGACTTTTTGGATGATAAGTAAGATGATAGTTTTTTTTTTTGATGTAGGGCAATTATAGAGGGGAATTTTGGAGTTAGAAAAATGAAATTTATGAAAAAACTGGGTTATCTGAAATAACTAGGTAGGTTAATTCAATTTTATTTGCAGTTATATTTTACCCTCCCACCCAAAAAGCGTTTATAGAAATAAATAAGTACAAATAAAAAAATAAATAAATGTATAAAAATACTAAAATCTCACGATTGTCTCTGATGTGCGTGTGTGTTAAGTATTTCATTTTTCTATGAGGAATTTTTCAGTAGCAGCCACGAAATCTTGGTATAATTATGCCCGGTTAGTGACAATAGGCCCCTAGACAAAATGCGGGTGTACCATTCGGTACACCTCTGCCTAACCCTTCAGAGAATACAGGCGTGATGTTATGTAGAATCTCATCATTTACAACACCAACCAAAAAGAGCAAATTCAAAACATTAAAGGAACACAACCCTCCTAACTCTTTGGTCAAACCAAAAAACAAAAGCGAAACTGAAACCCGCCAAAATATTAAATTCGCAAAATTTAAATACACAATAAATTGAAAGTAAAAGCAGACACGCACACACACAAACTTTTCGTCAATATGTGTGTGAGCCTGACCTTTCCCAACGCAATGGCCGCGCCGCCGCCGAATACAAGGGTCGATGACACCACCGAGGCTGAATGTGCGATGCATTCGGCAGGACTCGCCAGTTCAAAAAAAAGTTAAATGTCACTTTCACTGGCTGAATGCAGTTCGATTTTCGTTTTCGCTTGGTCTGATTTAATTCCGAGATGCTGTTTTGCCGCCCTTTTTGAGTTATTGTCTTTTTATTTAAAGTTTTGAGGAATTGATAAGTAGTATTTTGGGGAATTTTTGATGATAAATGGGAGTACCTAAGTATCAGATTTGAGTTTAAATTATTTAGGTCAGTCCTTTCCTTGACCCCGATATCGGTCGTGTTTTCTTATAAAAGGTTCTTCCCTGTTGCAAGGATAATACAGATTTGGACCAATGGTACCTTTATGATAAGGAAAAAAATTATAGACAACTGATTTACAACAAAAATGTATGAGTATTAAAATCTCAATCCGTGACTTGTAGGACACAAAATAATTTTAATTGAAATGAATTTGGGTTGTTCGTTGTAAGACTTCCTGAGAGACATAAAATGACTCAGTTCACTAAATGCAGCAAATTCGTACTTGAACTTTTTGGTGATCGCTCTTGAGTTTTTTAATTATTAATGAACAATATCATCTTTCTGCCCTTGTCCCGTGTTAATAACGATTCTCCCATTGAACAACATCTTCATGACACATGAATACATTCTGGAATCTTTAAGCCGGTTTAAGTTGGTCTTGAAGGGGGAGAGATCAAGGAGAAATAATTTTTGAAAGAGAAAACACCCTTGTCAACTTGTTGACAAGGGAATGAATGAAAAATCGATCCGAGGACGAAAGACCAGTTGTAAATTTTAACTAATGTGATTGGCCGATTTCCGCTTCTCTTCTCGTCTCCGCGCTCCTCTCCGCTTTGGTGGGAACTGGGCCTTAGACAAAGGTAGGAATGAATCTGACAGATTAAATTGCTATCATAGCAAGCATCTACTTGAATACAGTCTCTCAAAACTTAAATTTTTTTTTGAATGTGGTCCAAAAAAATTGCGTCAAACCATGAATATTGTGTAAGTAAATTAATATAAAATGCAAGTTAGCCAAGAATTTTAGCAGCTGTGCCTTGGTAACGGGTACAAATACGTAGAATCTTCAAGAGGCAAGACTGTAAGTTGTGTAAAAGGGTGCAGTTTTAACACCAATGCAAACAACTTGACAGTTGAAAACACAGGTAAGCACAGACAACTGACAGGATGTAGAAGATTGAGACCCGGGAGATGCTGCAGGTACAGCAGCATGGGTTGATTAATTGAAGTTATTTCAACAGGATGGTTGTTATGAAAACAAAAGTTCTTTGTCTTACCTAGTGTTAATGATAGCAGTTTTAAAAAAAGGACATTGAAGGAGGGCTAACTGGCAAAGAGTTTTTATTTAACAATGAATGAGACAATGGTGGACCACTTTTGATTGTTAGAAATCATAATTATACAGTTCTTGACTATATTGTGGGTCCTTGTTAGATTCATTTGGAGTTTGGACTGAAATTGAGAGTTAATTTTTTTAGAGAGTCATAACCCTAAGGATTTTTATACGACATGGGTCTACTCTTGACCTTAATCCTGTCCTGAAGACAGAGATGAGGTCAACGGTGGTCTAAAGCCTAGAGATAAACTAGAGATTAAGTTTACACCCAGGTGGCTGGATGAGGGATTTTGGGTAAGATTCGTCATAGAGAAGGTTGTTTCGATAGAGTCGTTTTTTTAACTAAGTAGTTTGGATTTTTTAATTAGTTAGGAACAAACTGATATCGATGATTTGTTATGGGAGTCAAAGGACACTCGAAATCTTTGCTGCAGCAAAACATCGCTAGTGTGAGGGAACCGGTATGCCTGAAAGATATTTCTTGATGGCTTAAAAAGCCAATTCAGAGCCATGGGTCGGCATTATAAGCCTGACACCCTTATAGGCACTGACCACATGATAAAGAGGAAGAGGAGGACGCTGAATGTACGCAATATTTCCTCTCAAGAACAAAATAGTTTAAGGTTATTAATGTAGACTTGATGAGTGCAGAAACTATTTTAAAACACTTAGGTATTTCGTTGAAAAGTGTGCACACCTACCTACACGTTAATACTTGACCGATGAGTATTATTAACATAACAGTCTTATCTAGAGAGAAAGTATATCGAATAAGTCTTCATTTATTACTTTATCAATAAACAATAATAATTGTCGATGGACAAGTGCACGCGCATAGTCACAACATTCTCAAGTGGGTCAGTGGATGCAAAAACTGCAGTTTTTAGGAAAGCAACGGAAGATTCTGAAATTATGCTAGAACTTCATTTCTATGGCCTACATTATGTTGCTGATGTCATGTACACAGATGTAGAAATCGTTGATTGACTTGAATTTGGAGATGCAATGGACGCTAGAAGTGAATAGAGATCGAATGAGGTGGATATAGGTAGGACGTGACATTGAAGCGATGATAATGAAGATAACTATGAGAATTAACGAACAATGAGAGTTTCCTCGACAGTTTGAAGCGACGAAACCCTATGACGTAACCGGTGAGGTCCAGCCTACGAGTGTAACAGATATAAAGTTACATCGTTCGCACATTACAAACGCACCATCGCATCGAAGTTTATTGACGCCGCATCCGTCTGAACTTGCGAGTTTAAGCCTCTGCGAATGTCATCTAGGCTCATTGGCTCAGTACAAGTGCGATACCTCGCATGTGTGCACCTTCGCCCCGCGCACACACGGTCATAAAAAAAAAATTAAAACTGCTCGTAAAAACACATCAAAAGATGACAGTTCAAATTCAAATTCAGAATGTTCGAATTTAGAAATGTCCGCTCATTACGCGCGGGAAAGAGACGAACATAACTTCGAGCGTCTGCATTTAGGTGACGTCGGGCCGGTGCATAGCGAAATATAATGAAAAGTGGCAGTAATTTCGTTGTGTTTACGCGCTGTGCTAGTTTATTTGGTTAATAGCGGTTTGTTTTTCTAATCGGCTGCGTTTGGATCGGTGGCGCCCTCTTCGCCCCATTCCCGCTCTCCATAGATACACATGGTTGTATTTCATGGTGCTGTCAAAACAATAGCGACCTCGTGGACTGTGATTTTTTATGGGACTACCCCTTCGGGGTCGGCGTGATGTGTGGCAGTGCAACTAGTTTTTGGCGCGGAGAAACTGTGGCGGGTGTAACGCGGAAAATTGAGCTAGCGGTGTTTTTTTCCTAACTTAACCTACGACAATCTTCAGTTGCGCGCGAGCTGTCCCCGCACGCGCCTCGCGTATCATCCGAACACGAAAATCTACGAAAATCCACCGAATGGACCCCGAGTCGGTGGCGAACCCCGCCGAATTCACTTTCCGAACTCCATGTGAGTGTGTTCAAAACGTTCCATTTTCGAATGCAGCGGAATAGTCGCGACCGCGCGTTCGATGACCTCATAAAGTGAAACTATTTTTTTCTTTCACTTTGCTCAATTTTGTGATATAGCCATAGTGCATTGTCGTACAAAACTTATGGAAAATTGTGATGTCATAGTGCAAACTTAGATAAAACTAGGATATAGAGTGTTAGTGAACTATTATTTAATGGAAAAACAAACGAGAAGGAACATTTTAAGTGCATATGGACAGAAACTGCATGGACTTTAGGTGAGTACGATTTATAAAATAATCACGTCGCTGAAACAAGTAGTTTGTAATTTATTAAGTCAGTTCTATGGATGCCAATCTTAATCTATGAACTTGATGATTTGAGCGTAGTGAAGTTGTCTGCATGTGAGTTGCATTGCTAGATTGCGCCTGCAAACTCACCCATGTGACTATCGCAAACTTCGTTCCTACTGGACGGTGCGAGGGAAAAGGGTGCTTATTGACACATTTTTTAAGATAACTAGGTTCTGTTTTGTTTGTATCATGTTATTTTTGGGTTGACGAACTTGGTGAAAGATATTTTTGTTTGGTAGGACACATGAGTGTTTTTGTAGTGCGTTGCCTTGCGTGCTCACGACTGGCCTTCGTGCTATCAGCGTAGGTATAGGAACGCTAACCTATTAGTTTGCCTAGGTTTGTAGCGATAATAAGTTCGACTCGATAGAGTTTCAATGACGATATTTTAATGCTCTTTTGTTAGCAAAACTTTTTGAATTCTTCCTAATATTTTAAACCATCCACACTCTTTCCAGCCAGCCTTACTTTATTTTTAATTTTTATAAAAAGAAGCTCACCAAAAAGGACACGATAAACGGTTCTTTAATTGAAATAAGAACAAAGAAAAATATCCAGTTGTCGCAACAAGTTTTTACCGTCCGCGAGTACCTAGGTACTTATGTAGTTAGTGAATGGCGGGAAACCGGCTCACTTTATATGACCATAGATCAGGCTGCTGATCATGAACTAGTGAAGTGATACTATTATTTCTAGAAGCTACTGGGTAACTAAGGTTGTTACTATAACTTGGAATAAAAAGGGGTAAAGGAATGTCTTTACAACTTTTAGGGCTTGAATTTCTGTAGAATGAAAAATTTAGAACCTGAATTTATTAAGAGACAGCCAAAAATGCAGGCCTTTGATAATAACAGAAGCATTTAAATGAAATAAGCCAAGTAAGGATTAATTAACAAAGAAATACCTAACAACAATATCTACGTCACACTAAATAATATTGTACTCAACATTAATAATACCGAATTGAATTTTCTATCAGTAAGTACGTCAAAAAATATCGTCTGAAACAATAAAGAAGACATTAATTTACCTGAAAGGCTGGATGAAGAAAATCATCATATCCTAAGTACTAAAACAAATAATTTTCACAATTAATCACAAGAATCAATTCACCTCTAAACTAAATTATAATAAATTCTATAGTCACTGGTTCAAGGTAGTCCGATTGTCTTTAAAACAAAAGATAGTGTAAATTCACGTGACTTCTGTAATATAAACAACTCTAGACTGGGTACTGATGACGATTTGAGTTCGGGCAAAGGACACGCCTTGTCTTGTCTTAGTTTTGTTTGACTAGTAAGGCCATCATAATTCTCTTGCCCTTACCCAATTTATTTTTGTTCGGCGCACCATGTCTTCTTCTTCCATAAGGTACATCTCTATTGCTCGTCATCTCATCAGATACCAACTAGTAAGTATGACTATGACTATCTTCCGTGATTATCATTTGTTTTGAGTTCCCGATATTTCGACGCTGTTGCAAGCGCCATGATCGCGGGTTAACAACACTCAGGAACTCAAAACAAATGATCATCACGGAATATATCCCGTAAGTGACATTTTAAATATTGTTATGAACCGTGAAAGCTTGAAACAGTGTATGACTATCGGGTCTAAATGCCACTTAGTTCTCCTGGATAACGCCAAGCAAAATGGTCGACTCTTTACATAACCAGAGCGTTAGATTTTTTGACTAAAAAAATCAGCACTACCACTAAACATGGCAGTGACTCCAGCCTTCTGACCACATTACCCATTGACAGTGATTTGGATAAAATTTTGATGACTTTATTATTATTTTTTATTCTTCTTTATATAATTTATGACCAGTAAGTTGCGACCAGGTCAGCTCTGTCATTTGTCTCGTTCAAAACATAGAATGGAATCTGCAGGTGATTGTGTGTTTCTGGGTTTCGTGGACAATGATCGAATGGGTGAAAAACTGATAAAAAAACCCAAAATAAGGAAAGAGACGGAAGAAATCAAGAAGGATAATATGTATTTAGACCGAAAAATACGTGGACTAAATATTAAAAGGTCATGGTCTTTCCTCTGATACGGTACTTAACTTCAACAACTACACTGTCCTATTGTTTCTAAGCGGGAATGCCCAAATTACGTGTTAGTCATGAGGCCTTCCCACAATGACTATTCATAATAACTTCTCGTGAAAAATTAGGGACATCAACTTCGTAACGCTCACGAACTCTTAGGACCGGCGTTTAAGCAGTCAAGGAATTATTTCAAGAAAAGGGTCGATAATATCCTTCCTATCTTTACCACTATCTCGATCATCAGCAAATAGCTACCGCTGAATACGAACCTCTCCAATCAGACGACTTACAATTCAATCCTCAGCAACTCGAATCCAGCTGCTAGTACCAGCAAACTGTAGTGCTGCAAAGGAAGTTGCGTCTTCCTTTCCTTTAATTTCCAATACGATCTTTTTGTTGTGATCAGAATTAATATCCGCATCACAAATTCATGCTTTCACGATATCTACATCACGCTATAGATTGCGACTGTCAAAATCATCCACTTAGGTATATCGCGTGGTTGATGCTTAACCGCTGATTACCCAAATTATCAAGCAGATCTTTGCTTGGTTTTTTAGTTCACAACCATTTCGTGTCGTTCGTAATTTGACCTGTTTATTGTGGCTTTCATCGTCGTTATTAGGAATACAAATAAGGTTTGCTCATTATACAACGTGAGTTTGACCTTTAAAAATAATAAAAACTCGTGTATTGATAGCACTATCAGGCAAGTTTGCTTTTAAACTAATTATTTACCTTAAAGTTCCTAAAATATCGGGTCCAGATAAAATAAAACATAGCAAATTAGGGAATACCCATTTACGGGTAAACATGTTTTAGAATAACTCATGGGTCACATTAATAATTCCCACAAAATTGGATGACAAATAAGGAAACCACAGAGACCATTATTTGATAGAAACAGCAATTATTTTGTTTGCTTACCTGTAAAACCTGTAGTTTTGTGAACTGTGCGGTTAGTTTTAAAACGTTTAGTTTTAAACCGTATCTATTTAAACGATTATTACGATAAGGCAAATTGAAAAACGATGAAAATGTATGTGGTGTTATAATTATTTCACCATGAAGACATGCTACGCCGACCTCAAATGAATTGGGATAGTTAAGAGCCTATACTACCTCAAATTAGCAATTTGTGGTGGTTCAAACTTCGTTTGAAATACTGTTAGAATAAAGTTCTAATCAGCTTGCACTACAAAGCGGTACAAAAAAACTATTGATTGGAGTAAAAAAGTAAAACACTATGATTTTAGTATGTTGCTTGTAGAATTATCTGGCAAAAAAATCAGAACGATGACATGTATTTTAGTATGGTTTTTACTCGTTGAAAGAAATTTTTAGTGGTATCTTCGTGATTTTTTTCTATCGAGCAAAGTTAGTTGTATTATGTTTTCGCAACACTATGTTACTACCAAATAAACGATTTGAGTTTGAGTTTTGAGTTCGAGACGGTTTAGACGTTTCGTATTTCTTCAACGACACTGAACTGCATTTCAGATGCTATAAATAATAATAATTTATTTATTCAAAATAGACAACACTGATCCATATTTTTGTTAGTAGGTACTTAAAGATTAGTGTTAGTAAAAAAAAAAAAAAAATAATCACAATAATTGAAGGCCAATACACAACACATACTACCAAAAAATGCATAATCATAAAATAAATTATTCATTTAAAATTCATAAAACAAAATTCATTTTTAAACTACAATTGAAATAAAAATAAGACTACTTTTGTCAAAAAATAAAAATAATGTTATGTTCATGTCAAAATGTAAAAATGTCAAGATTTAAAATGTCAAAACGTAAAATGTCAAAAAGTTAAATGTCTAAATGTAAAATTTCAAATGTGAAATACGACATGTCCACAATCAAACACAAAAATGATGAAAATTTAAATTGTTATAAATAAAAATAATAATAATCTAATAATGACATCTTAATTAAAAATTTACCTGCCTGTATGTCTGCATGTGTAAATCTAAAATATTTTGACTTACCCGTTGTTATAGCTAATAGAATATCAGCTTACCTAGGGTCTATGAGTTTTGCAACAGACCTATGTCGTCAGCAGCTTTGGCTGAATGGCCCACTATTTCTACATCTATGTTTTCAGGTTCAAAAAAAATACCCAAAAATAACTGGTATTTTTGTTAGTTTTATCGGCCAAACCATTATGTTTTACCTACATTAATATTTATCAGCTGTTAGTAACAATCGTGTTTGTTTCCCCAAAATAAAACATTCCTTATTATTATTACCTTTATGATGTCACCGTAATGTTTAATCAGTCGTAAATTCATTTTGTTCATAAATTTTAACTTATTTTTGTAAAAGTTGGACCCATGACAGTTCCCAGGGGAACGCCGAGTGTCATTGCATAATGATTACATTTAATATTAAGTTCCATCTTTGAAAATAGTTAATTTATATCCAATTAACGTATTATTTTAGTTCAAAACATTTTTACTTTTTGTTGGTATAAAGATGAGGGACTAGATACGTGGCAATAACTTTAAAAGCGGTTCGTATCTCATAAAACGACTAAGTATCCTTATTTGCTTTTCATCATCATTATCTCTGATAAAACGTAACTTTGTCTCTGGCCTTATTGAACAACTTGGTCAGCAAAATATTTGTTTCTTTCGATACGTCTCGCTCGGTCACTGACGTCATAAAGGCACTTATTATATTTAAAGTGCCACACTTAACATTTAAATTAAAACCTATTTTTAGTGATGTGATGATCGTTATGTTATGTATAAGTGTAATTGTAGTACCAATCGACCCAAATCGATCGATCGATCGATTTTGAATCGATTTTGACCTCCGACCCAAAGATTTTTGTTGATACCAAAAATCTTTGGGTCGGTAGGTCAAAATTGTCCATTGTCACAGTTTTCATTATTTTACTGCTATTATTGCCAGTATTTTTGCTATACGTAACGAGTCCGAGTGTCCGAGACTTGATTTCAGTATTTAGGATTTCTATGCTTATTCTGAGTTCATTATCAAACTATCAACATGCATACAAAGATCTAAATGCATAGGGTAGTCGACTGACTAAAAAAAATATGATTCTGTTTAGTCCGTCAGTTAGATTATCGGAAAATATTGGATACGTGTTTTTTGTTTTATCAAAATAATAAAAATTGACGAAAATAAAGCTTGTCAAAGATCATGGAGAGGGGGCTTTTGACGTCATAGTTTCGTAAAATTGGACCAAGCTGTGACGTTGCACGACTTTTCAAAGCGCTGTATCGTCTTCATTTTTTGTTTACGTGAAAAAAGAAAAAATACGTGTTCAATATTTTTTGGAAATCTATCTGACGGACTAATTAGATTTTTTTAGTCGACTACCCTATTCTGATCTTTGGGTTGAACTTAGAAGTTACACAACTTTTATGTTCATCATATTTTGTTTCTTTACGAACATTTCTGACACTGTAACAAATCTTTCATTCATCACCTTCCTCCTTTTTCTATCTCAATTTATTTGAAGTTAGATATGAAGAAGAAGACATGCTGCTGATATCTGCTTAGCAGTCATCTCTGTAACCTCTCAAATCGTATCCATATTTCAACTAACCGAAAAACATTTCCATTTACAACCCACTAACCGGCAAAACACAACTCTTTAAAAAATACATGTCAAGTTAAATCTGTTAGCTGCACGAAAGAAAATATCGATCCACGAGAAATATGTCCAAAGGTGCATTTAATATTCGTGCGGGTCAATTCGGGTAGGACAATCGATATGGGTGAATTGTCATGCTTTACTGTGGTTCGTGGTTCATCGTCCGGTGAAGGACTGTTTAGGGCAGTTTAGCAGATTGCTCGGAAATTGATTCGAGGATTTGTTTCGTCCAATTCGGGGTATTTCTTTGAAGTTCGGTTGTGTTTTGTTTCTTATAAATGGCGCCCTTCTTAGAATTACTAGTTTGTGAATTTGGAATTGGAATTTTAGTTGATGTTATGGTTGTGTAATGATTTTTTCTTCTGATTAGTAGAGAGGTTTCGTTAGCATAATTGAGATTATGAGACCCAGTACATTTTTGATATAGACAGCATAGTTTGGTGATAGAATGTTTCTTTGATTCGGTATTATTGACGCTTTATCTCTTCTAAGTACTAGGTATTGCTTAGAATGATATTCTGGGTGGCATCGACAATACCACAATAATTTAAACTGCGTACTTATATGTAATTACCTCATGACGTTACCTGCCTGCATTCAAAAAATCATCCGAACATATCCAGTACTTAGTTGAGCCACAGGACATGTAGGCGAAATTTTTCAGCATTTTGATTTTCTACATGATGTAGATTAGTAGGCTACCACTGACAGGTTAACGGCTCTTCCATCGGTACGACTTTTGTCAAATTCAGTCCTAATTTTTTTTTATCAAATCCGAATTAGTGCAATTTATTCGTAAGGTTAGTAAACCAATATTTCAAAATGGTGTTCTATTTCGTTAACAGTTTTATGCAATATAACTTGTTTTATGTTTTTATATTTGTTGTTTTCAAATATTCCTTTGAAGTATTACCTGCAGTATTTTCATTTACGATCGTATTGTTGTCGCCACCTTGTATATGCTCAGCTTTAGTATCAGTCAAACTCTGATGTTCCCATTGCTGGGACTCTGGGACGCACGCCTGCTACATGTTCGAGTTCACAACTCAATCGCCGGATATACTTACCCACTTATGTATCATCCCTTGTAAGGTTTATTTTAGAGCCAATAACTTAAAAACCATTTATCTGGCCACCAGATAAATGTTTTACTGCATAATTCAATAAGTTAGGACCAATAATAGTAATAACGAGACCGTTGTTAGTAGTAATTTTACTTACAGCATCTAATTATTTAATTGCAGTGTATTGACGATACTTCTCGAGTATTTTAATTTATTCTTTCCTTATATACGTGGACTGCTATGCAGTTGCATTGATACAGGACACGTTTTAAATACTCATGTATATGTTATGAATATTTAGTCATCATACTTTGTTAGTGCATTTGTACTTATAGCTAAGTAGGTACATAAACTAGTTTTCTGACTGCAGGTTCTTTGAGAACAGTTTTATTACCTTTTAAAGCATCGTAAACGGGTATAAATGAATTATACTTAATAAGAAGATTGGGAGTTTAGTTTGCTGCATCGAGATATTAGTCTAGTATGCACGATGACCATTGAAGATAATTATACAATTCCAGCTTATGCTTTATAATCTTTATTTATCAAAAAACATACAGAGTTTGAAATACAGTTTGCTATTTCGATTAGAATATATAATACATTAATAGTTTATGTTGCAAAAATTCTGTACATTATTAATACCTACTCTACCTCTTAAGGCGACATTAGCTGCCCGCGACCTTGAGCGCGCGTTTAACTCATCGCCTAAACAAATAAGGTTGAAAATGGCGACGCGTTTGATGCTCGTGACTGCCAAAATGAACGATAGTTCGTAGATTTAATTTATTAAAAAAAAAAATACGCTGTAATGTTAAAATATTTTTACATATGTCTTTAGTTGGTTAAATTTCCTTTCTGATAGTAAAAAAATAAATAACAGTTGTCACTCAAAATATTGAGCATTTCGAGACGAAAAATTTTTTTCGTGTGATTTTTTTGTGATTTTGTGATTTTTTTTTTCGAGGTTCTTGATTACTTTTAGAAAATATTTTTGCATAAGTCTTTTACCTATACATTTGTTTTTGTGTTTGTCTTTACGGTTCCCCCGTTGACTGCGATGCTGATCTCTTATTGTATGGAATTTTTTTACAAAGTAAGACTAAGTTATACTGGAAATGTATAAGTAGCTTGATGTATTGCTGCGTGTATGGTCAAACTACCCCAAACGACTACCATCAAACTACTTCAATCTGTCTCATCGATAGATTTTCAACTTTTTCGCGAAAAGCAACTTTGCCGTTTGATGCTTTATTCTAGATTCAATGTTGATTGCGTAAATTTGACAGTTTCTGGATAGAAATTGTTCTTTATTATCCTGAATATTTTAATGTGCTCTTTCTGTTTTTAAAATTATAACTGATTTGCTATTCTTTTGTAATTTTGGAGCAGTAAATATTATAAGATGAATTGAGTATAGTAGATCAATGGAGACGGAGAGGGAGACCATGGATGATTTTGTGTGAGGAATAAAATGAAAGAAAAAGGAAAATGTACGAAAAAAACACGTTGCGCCGACCCCAAGTAATTTAAGGTACAAGGGCAAGAAGATTATTGTAACTTTAGAGCAAAGCATTCTTTTGTATGCTCCAAATTGATCTTCATACAACATCAAACTATCATAAAATTGAATCTAGTCTTCAACGTAGATATCTTTCAATCAAAAATGCAAATATTGATGGAGGTATAGTTTTCACAGTACCGCTGCTTGGGGCCACTGACCAGTAACGGAATCTCGTTTTTTGCGATCATAGTTTGAGTAGCAAGGTTATAGCGGTTGACTGTCCAAGTTTCTACCAAGCTTGTGCTGCTTGCATTTTTGTCATACCTATTATTGGAATCAAATAAGTATAACAGCTTACAACTGAGGACCCAGTAATATTAATGACAATAATATCCGTGGTGCTAGGCAACTGGGCTTATCCCAGTTGTATACGTCCCTGTTCTGTCTCCTGCTGATATGGAGGGAAGTGGAAATTATGATTTTTCCTACTCCTCCGCTATTATTTTCTGATTAATTTCGTTGTGGGATTCAAGACAGTTAAATCATTTCTCTGGGACTTCGTCGAGCTTCATTGTCTGGGCGCTTTTCTTGTGGTCGCCATGTCAACAAAAATATACAATATGTTACCGGAATCAATAAGAGAAGAAAAAAAACTCCATCTATTCATGAACAAATTAAAAAAGCTATTATTAAGTAAATGTTACTACAGTGTAAACGAATATCTTAATGATAAATCTTTGAAACTGATAAAATAATCTTACTAAGTAGTACAAAAAAATAAATGCTTTGCATCAAAGTGTCAATTATTTAATTTATTCCAATTACTCCATGTGTTTACAATTTTAATTCTTGTTTTTGTGTCCAATTTTAATTTTGACATTATATAGATAATATAGATATCTATGTATATCTATAATTATATTACTATTAAGTATTTTTTATTTTTAAAATTTCTTTATTGAATAGATATTAGATTTCAATTTTATAAATAGGTACCAAAAGTGTTCCTTTTTCTAATTTGATTTTAATTCTTTGTTTTGTTTTTAAGGTTAGATATAAATTTTTGAATTTTAATTTTACACAAATTTTAATGGTAGCGATGTTAGTTTTAATTTTCTTTTTGTGTAATAATTTAGATTATAAGATAACTTCACGTGTACTTCTTTTGCTGTGCCCGACAGGGTCCATGATTGTCACTTTTTTCAAAAATGTTACCACCTAAGCCTACATTGTGGAATGCAATAAAGAATTGAGTATTGAGTATTGAGTTGATTCTGGCTAACAGGAGTTACAGTGGTTTGGGAATAGTGTGGCGGGCTTATCCCAAGCTTGTGCTAATAACCCGCGAAATTTAATTTGCTTTTTTGCAATTTATAGGTCAGTGTCATGTTTTATGTTGAATAAAGCTATGATTCGCGACCGTAACACGTATGTATTTACAGAATTATAATCATTAAAATTATCAATAGGTACTTACAACCAGATAAGTTCATTTACTTGAAAGACTATGTCATGAAAAAGTCACAAAGTATTATAAATGCAAAAGTAACCGTTTCTTTTTGTTTACCCTTCTACGGCTAAACGGGTGATTGTATCACAAGGAGATAGATTAAGATATCCTGGAGAAGGACGTAGGCTAATATTTTTTTATTTCATAAATCATGTCTCTTTATTTTTTTTTGATACGCCCACGCTGTCCCACTGCTGGGCAAAGGCCTCCCCCATGGCTTTCCAAGTTTGTTTGTTATTTGCTTTCTCCGTAAAATCTGTTAAGAATGAGTCCAGATCGTCACGCCAGCGTTTCTTGGGCCTGCCTCGGTTACGACGGCCGTCTTCAGGCACAAACTGAGTGACTATCTTCGCCCCTCTGTCCGGCTTCTTCATGTCTCTTGCTATCTCTTATTTATTTGGGATCAGCGCAGCATGTCTTCTTCTTCCACTCTTCTCTGTTATTCATCATCTCATAAGACACCTCCTTTCTTGACATATCATCCTTATTTCGCACCCATACATACTAAAAAATCGGTTGTCTGTAAAGTCGGTTTACTGGCGATACTTGAACGTGATAACGTCATAAGAAAATACAGCACTTACATTGCTATAAACAAACAATTAACACGCCGTTGCTATGGAACGACAATTAACACGCCGTTGCTATGGAACGCCTCAGAGCGAGGTAACGACTCATGACGTCATCTTTTTTCGTTCGTGCAGCCGGCCATCGAATTATAAGACGTTATCACGTCAAAAACTACGCGAGGGAAGTCACAGACATCAGCTAGTTGTACGGTCACCTGCAAAATTGCATGGATACTTTTAGTCTTTATTACTTGTGAATAGAGTTCAGAACTGTCCATGCATTTTTGAAGGTGACTGTACCATGGTCTGAAGCCTCTAACTGCGGAACTCGGAGATATTTAATGATTAGCAACATAAGCCGTCACTAGTATAGGTTTGACATACCTACTTTTGTATGACAAAACTGTCAAAACCTTTACTAAGTGATGGCCTAAATAATCATTAAAGCTCTCCGATTGCGGCAGTAAAGAGCTCTATCTCAAAAGGCTACAAACAACATGACGCCTACTTACTGAGGTCGTAAGCACTGTTAGCGGTATTGAGGTAGTCGTGACAGTAACTCAATGCTGGGGCGGCAGGTGGCGCCACGAGCAGTTCTCGGTAACGATCAGAGGCGGCCGTGATGCGTGCGCGCAGAGCGAGTTGCCACTTACAAACACGATGTTTTCACTTCTACTTGTAGTTGTATGGTGGAAATGTAATGTGAAAGATAGAAAAAAAAGATTTTTTGTTAGTTATTTTGTTAGATTTCTAGGTTTTCAATACAAATTACCTATATACCTAATCGATGTCGACTAGGAATTTATTTTTTAAGTTTAATCGTAAACAGAGAAGCAAAACAAGTTTATTAACCCCAAAAATAAACTTTCTTTACTTCTAAGTTCTTCATGTCTCTTTGGTCTAGTGGACGCAAGTGCGACTGCTGAACATTAGATCCCCGGTTCTAGTTCCAGATCCCAGGTTGGGCTAAGTGTTATTGAGTTTTTCCACCAGAAACTTCTCAGTAGAAGCCACTGGATCTGGACTTCTGTTGATGGCAATAGGGACACCCCCTATTACATGGAACTAAAACATAACTGGCAAAATGTGGGTGTACTATTAGGTACACCTGTGCCTAACCCTTCGGAGTTACAAGCGTGATGTTATGTTCATACCTTTATTAAAAGAATAAGAATAATTTATTGTTCCAGAAATTAAATTCGTTACTTGATTCCTGAAACTCACACTAGGATTCCCTTTTTGGTTTGGTGGGTGGAAAATCATCGAATAACCCCCCCCCCCCCCGCTCTTGGGCAGAGCGAAGGGGAGTGTCAGACTTCTACTGACTAAAAGCCAAACCCATGTCCCTTCTTCGCCCTTGTGTCGGAGCCGCGTTAGTCTTTCGACAAACCACAGTCCCGACGGGACACTAGGATTCCCTGTGTCGTGAGTTCATGCTAATGAAACCCTAATATTTGTGTACACAAGTACATAAAAGTGTTAAGTATTCGACCAATGGACGATGAATTGTGTATCGAAGCTATTAAGACGTGAGCAGGATTCTAAGTAGCCATTTTTATTTTTGCGTTTGTATTGAAATTAATCTTTAAATAACACATCAGTGGTTGCTAGTTATTTAAACACATAATATCATGCCTGTTAGCCCCGGAGGGCTAGGCACAGGTGTATCTTAAATAAGTAAACCTATATTTCTTCTGTTAGTTTTTTTAAGATCACATAATATTTCAAGGGGTGAGTTTACTGCCATCACTCGTAATATTATAATCCTTTGCCCTACACGGGAATCGTACCCAGGACCTCATGCTGAGCTGTCACGCTTATGACTGATAGGCATTCTATTGATTTAGTGATCACAAAAAACACATTTCGGAGTTATGGGCACTCGAATCCAAAAACATGCAATATTTTTTTATGATAATTTATTTTTTATTCATTTAGCAATTTAATGAATTAACAAAATGTCAATCTGTTTTGCTGTACAAAGTAACTTCGCATTTTTACAGCAAAAAAAACAGGCAACCTACAAATAACAAACGCACATAAAAAAAAAAAGAACTTATCCAATTCAAAAATTAATTTAGCTTTCCTGCATGTCCGTTCGAAACAAGAAGCCTCATCAGTCCACAAATACAAGATGGCCGCCAATTTTTTGTCTATTCACTAACAGCCAGGCGTGTATTAGAACCAGTTTCTTGCGTTTCATACACTTAACCTTGTCATTAGGCTCGCCAAGTCATTTTTGAACACAATTCAACCGCCATTTGCAATTTTTCTCTCACTGCATTCTTTGTTCTAGCTTCTAAGGCACAAAGTTTGGTTTTCTTTGGCAGGGGAGGTGACGTTTGACGTTTTGAGTTGAATGACGTTAGATTTTCGTCACACGGCTCTACGTTCCCCCTCCTATGCGCAGTGGCAACGCACGGTAAATTGCTCTACATGATGGAGATATTTTTATTTATTTTTTTGGCCTAGCTGCCCATTAGAAATTTTATTATGACTGTGTATGTGGGCATAAAAGTTGTATTAAAATATTGTGATGGTCATTTTATGTGTATTATAGTCGTACCTATTTCAGATGTTAGGACTTTGTTTTTATCTAGATGTAAGCTACCATAGAAGGATTAATTTATTTCTATTGTGTTGTATTCGTAATGGCCATAAATCTTTACACCTGTATGTTATGTTAATCACTACTTATAAGTGGTTACTAATGAGTACAATTAAACGGTTAAATAGCCTTGCTAAAACTAATAAACCTCCATTAAAAAGATGATGTCATCGCATTTAAATTAAATAACAGAATGGCATTTAAAAAATCTAATAATAGTAGCTTCCATCAAGGATACAACTATCTTGCGCACTATCAAATAGTTCAAGATACAAGGTGTCTTTATCTAATTCAATAGCACCCTTCCCACACGCTAACCAGCTTAACTTGACCTCCCGCCAACCATTAACATTCATCCATTACATCAAAGCGATTCAAACAGCCGTCCGCGCAACAGGTCAATTTAAATTAGTCGTACAACCGCTCTCGACATTAGCCGAGTAACTCCGAACGGAGCCGAATGCATCTAACATGGCGGACCGCGTCACGGTTTTGAGGTTAAGGTTTGACATTTCCAACCGTTCTAAACAAAAACTAGTTTTGTAAACAAGTAATTTGCGCTCTATCACTTTGTTTTAGAGTTAATTTTCGTTCATTTGCGTGTTGATTATGAATGGATAAGGTTGTAAATGGCGCGCAACCGCTGTCATTTTCTTACGTCGCTCGTAATAAAGGTCTTGATCTTTACATTGAATTTGCTGCTACCGCGTTATTTAGCTTTGGTTTCGAGCGTGCGTATTTCTCACGGATACATTGGTTCATTATAGTCCGTTAATAAAGGGCTGTAGTTTTACTTAGTCGACTATTAAACCGTGTTTTTTATGTCTCAGGTCTTCGTATGTCTTTTGTTCGTCGGAATCTTAATTAGGGACCATGGACCCATGAATTAGTACTTTCTACGAAGGGGAAAGGATACTTAACTTTGTTTGAGTGTACTGACCCTGTGTTTTTAATGACAGGGTTGACATTTGTTTGTCACGTCTGTGTCACAGTTTTCAATGTGGCGACTCTATGGCTTTCTAAAACAGCTTAGATTTAAAAAAAAATGTATAATGATTAACAACATTTACCTAGGTAATTATTAGAAGCTGCTATATAAACTTTGGTCAAAGAACTCCAAAAAAGAAAGCCAAATAATTTAGTAGTCATGTACTCATGTAGTAGGTTTCGATCATGGTGGCGAATCTTGGCTCGATTTCGATACGATATTACTTAAAGAGCTGAGCCTAGGCTTAGGAATCGCACTTGCAACAGTTCAGCAGATACTTCAACGTCAATAAAAAAATTACCTCCCTAAACTTCATCTCTCTTGCCCTACACAATATCATAAAGTAGCGAATGAAATTGATTGTAAACACTCGCTTGTACGAAAACGATCGGTCACGAAGTAATCGATACGTATTATAAAACAATGCGCTCTTATCACTGGCAGGGTGTACGGCAACACGACGCTGGGGCCCTAAGATGTCGCTTTTGACTAACGGAAACTAGACGCCCTCGTCTAGTTTCCGTAAAGATAGTTTTTTAGAAACTCTCCATTAAAGTTTTCTACGTTTTTTCTGCTAAAGGGTTTTTGCAGCACTTATCTAATGTCTATGTAGGATATTTTACATAAAATTATACCTAATAGAGACGAGAAAAGGTCCCCATAATCCTATATAATATTATAAAATATAATACCCAGTTCTTGTCAATTCCCTATTCAGAATTAGTGATCCCCATACTATCCAACCTTGTGTTATTAATTAATCGTTAAACCTGTAATTATACCACTTTTACAAAAAAATAATATATATATATCTTCGCAGAAGTTTTTTACTTGCATGTCAGCGAAGAGAAATGTCGTCTATAAACCTCCAGCAGTTTTGCACCTTTGTTGACCTGACACAACAAAATAACAAACAGACGTTTTTACTCAGTCTCCGCCTCGGAAACGTCATCAAATTACTATCAAGCTGCAAATCAGTCGATAAATTGACTGATTCATGGGATATATCGCCATAATTGTTGCTACGACAGGCGTAAGTGAAGTCTTAATGTATTCATTAGAAGATGCTACTTCTTATCTGCTTGTAATAGCCCAGGCATCTTCCAAATGGTTACGACTCTTGAACTGTAAAATTTTAAAATATAATTGTACAATAATTTAGCTCTCAGCACTTGAGAATTGGAAATCCGTTGGTCTGATTATGATTTACGATCATGAACAAATAAATGCATTGTTTCAATATTGATTAAATCAATGAGTTCTTCCGAATTCCTAAACTAAATTGGATACTAAGTAATTGACCCTTCGTTACCGCATATGGAAAATCTAGCCGAAAGTGAATTAAAAGTGATCTACAAACCTTTATTACGAGGCTATTCCACGGGAATCCACTTCAAAAGTTCAAAGCTAATCGAGTTTAGGGGAATTTCCGCCCTCCGAAATTGCGTTATCCGGCGTCGAAACTCGGCCTAGATACAAACGTCCCTTGGTATGGATACAATATCGTCATAATTTGTGATGCCCTACAATTTTGTTTGCAAAACTCAAAACTTAGAGAGTTTCGTTGAAACTGAAAGGAAGTGTCTTCCAGGATGGGTTACGTACGTTGGGTTATAGGATAGTCACTTAACTATATGAAAACACCATGAGAAAGGTTAGAGAAGTTATCTAATAATAGTACTAATACTATACTTTCTGGTGGTGGTATAGTTTGACAGAAAAAGAGTTTATGATTGGCGATAGTCGACAAGGGAGAATGGAAGGGAAACAAGTGTTGCGCCGACCCCGAGTTATATGGGCCAAGGACAGGAAAATTATAACATTTTTTAATATTTTTTATCCTTATGATAAAGCTATTTCGTTCTTTTAACTTGTCTTCTTCATTCATGGATGTTTTCTTACCTACTTACATGCTCATGCTTGCATGCGTGATGGTTGTCTTGTTTGTATTTGGAACTTGTAACAAACCATAAACAAAGCGACATTTTATCGTTCTCACATTTGTGTTCTCAATTTAAAATCCGTTCGGGGAACACGAAAAGATAACAAAAATTTCCGCGCCAATTCCGCGGAAGGACACGCGACACGATGTTTGAATTCAGAACGGTTTCGGCGAACCACAACGTTTGCTTTTGCTGTTTGTTAAATTTTATTTACTCTACTTTGATGCTTATTGTTTTGACATAAGGTTTCATCTGTTTGCTATTGAATGTATTTGTAAGTTTGTCACAATTTGATTGCCGATTATTGTAATGATCTACAGATTGAATTCTGTTTTATTGTTTCCGCTGTAGAATATTTTGGAGTGAACTAATTGGTTGAATGATTGAATGAACGAATGGTCAGTTCGGGGGGAAAATGGCGCATTCAGCTGCCATTGTGCTTTCGATAATTCATTTGGCTTATTACTTTGGGACTGTAATATCTACCAATATTGAAATGAAATAAATATCTTTCGAATTGGTTCAGTATATTTGAGACTATGGTACCCATTCGAATCATTCTATTTTCATTGAATTTTGTTACCTAAAGGAAAACATCGTAAGGAAAAGTGTGCTATCAAAGTTTATTTTCTGTAAAGTTTTTCAATCTGGGATTTTGGATCTTTAGCAGTCGTTACAGGTACCTAACCAGTTGCCTGACAGTCGTGCAACCAGTCTTACCAAAAGTTACCATAATACCTAGTAATAGCCGGGATGTGGAGGTCAGATAGGCAGTCGCTCCGTGCAAAATGGTACTGGTTGTCAGCAGCATCCGGTTAGACTGGAAGTCGACCTCAAGGACCTCAACATAGTTAGGAAAGGCAGATGATGGCAGGATTTATAAACCATTGTCTTCGCAATGAAGATTTATTCATGATCCTGTTAATTGGAAAGACTGGTTGTCAGACTTTAGGGCCACGGATTACCAGTAACGACTGTTAAAGGTCTAAAAATGACAGCTGAAACTACCAGGTACTGAGTGTATTAGTGTGTTGCTAACTCGGTATCATGTAATGGGTGGTCACCCATCCACAGACTAGCCCAGGCAAGCGCGGCTTAACCTAAAGATAAACTCGAGCAGGCGACTCAAATTAGTCATGAACTCCTCCGATCTATTCGAACGCCTGTTACAAACTAGCCTGATTTTGGCAATTTTTTTAAAGTTTTTTGGGACAAGCCCGCCACACTATTCCCAGACCACTGTAACACCTGTTAGCCAGAATCAACAGTGGCGACCACAAGAAAAGCGCCGAGATAATGAAGCTCGACGAAGTCCCAGATAAACGATTAAACTGTCTTGGATCCCGCAATTAATCAGAAAAGAATAGCGGAGGAGTAGGAAAAAACATTATTTCCGCTTTCAGTTCTTCGATTTTGGCAATTAGCAAAACAGTGTTTTAATTCAGCGAAACTAGTGTTTTTCCGAATTCACACATAATCCAAACAAAATAGCAACCTGTTACGCCAACCGCGAACACAGTTATAAAATAAATGAACTGTCATATCCCCAGTACAGACAAACACAGAATTGTTAAGAGAATTATTTAATAAATAGCGCTTTGAAACGCGTCGGCTTTAGCTCCGCGTTAGGAAATTAAAGTTCCGACTTGTTTCGATACCAACTGCTGCCGTAAATATGTAAGTATTGTTTAATTTAAATGAGAGACGCTTTTGTTCGTGAGTGTACGCCGTTGACAGGGTTGTTAGAGAAAATAATAAAATACATTCATTTCATTCGTTCAATTCAATTATTTCTTCGAACAGCTTCTCATGTGGACAATTGTACGTTTCTTGCCCACATTATTTACTAAAAAGAATATCATGTTTAATCATTCTCAAAATAATTGAAACCTAATGGGGTGGCGGTGGCCTATTAATTACCCCACGTACCCACCCCCTCATAATCATGCATTATAGTTTTTTTCCGCAAGGAGCTGAATACAACGTACTCCGTCTATGGTTTCAATATCATTACCTAGATTTTTAATGGCAACACAAAATTTCTATTCTGTTTATTCAGAACACCAATTTTCAGATCTTCCATAAGGTATCTACTTAATGGGCTGTGGGTGGTTCGAAACAGATATCGCGACCCTAAACACAAAGGGCTTAGAAGAAACATCGGTGGTTTTTAGTCAGTACAAGTCTGAAACTCCCTACTGCTCTGCCCAGAGCGGGAGGAGGAGTCATTTGATGATTTCCCACCCTTTAAAATAATCTTCTTAGTCTATAGAGTTTATACATCGGCTATTACAAACAAAATCCTCTTATTCTTAACCAAAATAAACCTCATCTTATCTTCCCACACAACAGAGAACATCGTATTTATTCTATTTAAATAGAGCAGCATCCATTCTCCCACACGCTCGGCTTTCGGCTTTCGGCGTGTTGCTGAACTAAAATCTGTGTGTACCGTGTCGGTTGTCGGCACTCGCAGTCGGCACCGAAACGCAGACACAACAACGATACCGGAAGTTGGGACTGGTGTGCACAAAAGTGTTTGCGAGATTTGTTTTGTGGTTTTTAGTTCTTTGGGTATAAGAGAGAGGTGTCATAGAAAGGTCAGATTTTGAAATGGACACTTTAGAAGATAAGCTAGTAAGTTAATCTTTGATGTTTTTAATGTAGCGACTTCATAAAAAGTGCCCCATTCTCTGAAAACTCTTGCTATGGTACAGACAGACACATCTAGCTATACAATCTGTAAAATTTCTTTATTCAATTTTCAACTTTTCGCTAAAGCATTAGGTTCATGGTTGATTGGCAAAATTTGACAGTTTTGGGAAGCTTGGTGTTTTTTTTTTTTTTTGTGGATGTGCACCTCCACTACAGAATTACTCAAATATACTTACGTAGTTTAAGTTCAAGATTACTTATGTAGTTTTTTTTTTAGTTTTGTTGATTTTTCATAAACTACTTGTCTGATTTCGATAAAAAAATTAATAATAATAGACCTCTTGACCGTTTTTCGGCCACGGCGGCCAATCTCAGCGGAGATTAGCCATCTGCGCGGGAGATATTATAGTGCTCAAGTGTGTGCGCAGGCACAAGTGCACTCTCTGTTCCCTTTTCTCTCATAGTCCGATGGGACGGCAATCCGACACGACCGGAGAGAGATCAGGCGCAGGACCAACGGCTTAACGTGCTTTCCGATGCACGGGGGTACTGTACTATACCTACCGCCAACTTCCAAACTCCGGGCTACTACTGGGAAATTTCTAATGAAAATTCCTAATAGCACTTTTTGTCCGACCCGGGAATCGAACCCAGGACCTCGTGCATAGCAGTCGCGCTTGCGACCACTAGACCAACGAGGCAGTCAAATAAAAAAAATATGGGTCCAGGGAAGATACTCTTTCCAACAAAAAATAATTTTTCAAATCGGTTAGCAAATGACGGAGTTATGCCCGAACAAACATAACAAATATATATATATATATATATAAACATCCGAATTGAGAACCTCCTTCTTTTTTTAGAAGTCTGTTAAAAAGTCACCGACTTCAGAAACTGATTTTTCTTCTAAAGTTTATTTTTCACTTTTTTGTCTTTTTTTTGAAGTCGGTTTTATTTTTTGTTAAAAAGTTTTTTTAGGTTTTTAATTATGTTTGAATGAGTTTCCAAAACTGTAAACCAAATTATGTTCAACAACGCCGAAGTAGAGAACAAACGTTGCTTTCATTACTATTTTACAAGCCAACTAAAACATTTCCCAAACACTTGTGTACCCGCCACTACCCACGGCAACTCGCCGCGTCGTCAGCGAAATCTGTCGAGATTACAGAACTACCAAACTGTACCGATCTGCCGCACCTGTTGACTACACCTAGCGTTGTGTAGCTACACTGAGCTTGTGGCTGTTATTTAGATATTACTTTAAACACGTGTTTGTCGATATACTTAGGTGGAGTTTTCATGGGATCAACATGTTTTGGCATATTTCTATAGCCTTTTATAAACTTTGGAACTTGACAAAACTAAAACATTGGTGAAAACAGCATGAAAAATCGATGCAGTAGTTTTTGAGTTTAACGGACAGACAGACGCGGCGGAGGATTTTGTTTTATAATATGTGTCTCAATAACATAAAATCAATCGCAATGAAGACAAATTCGTTCTTATTGTTGTTCATCTTCATCATCATCAGCCGTCAGTAGTTCACTGAAAGGAAAGAAACTAGGTCTCCTCAATAGGGGATCGGACTGCCTCAAAAAAATATGATTCTGTTTAGTCCGTCAGTTAGATTATCGAAAAATATGATACGTGTTTTTTGTTTTATCAAATCAATAAAAAATTACTAAGTTATAGCGCGTCAAAGATGATGGAGTGGGGCTTGAAATGTCACTTGAAGGTACAAAATGTACTAGCATATGACGTCACACGAGTTTTCGAAGCCCTGTATCGTCTTAATTTTTTGTTTACGTGAAAAAAGAAAAAAATTGTGGTCAATATTTTTTTTGTTAACATCCCTATTGCACGCCACTCAATTCGAGTCTCAGCAGTTCTCATCCAGTTGCCATCTGGCACCATGCGAAGTTTAAAAAGACCTTGAGAAGACCTTGCGCTTGCTCTTGCTACATCGTATACTGCTGGCAACTACAGTACTTTCACAAGTTATTATGCCTTGTGATTGTGACTGTAGCGTAGGAGTGCAATGCGTCGTTTCGGGAGTTGCTGCGTCGGGCTGCGCGGCGCCGGATGTTATCGGCGGCGAGTGCTGTGGGTGCGGGGGCGGTTGCACGTTGCGGCGTGCAATCGTTGTTCCGCGATTTGGGGTATCGAGCATTCGTTGTTGCGGTTTGCGTCGCTGCGTGCTTTCGTGCTCGCAGTGTTCGTTGTTGCGGGCAATTGGTGGCGTGTGGTTCGGCGTGGTTGCTTTCGGAATTACGTATTGCACTCGTAGTTTCATTCTTCTTCTGTCCTTCTGACATTCAAAAGTGCCTGTAATGGCTTAATTGAAATAAATGATTTGAGCTAGTTTGTATGCTAAACAGTCCATTCTTGCAACCACTAGAGTTGACAACGATACAGTCAAAATAACAATATCCCATCATAATAATATCAGCCCGGAATACTATATCTGCTGAGTATACGCCTCCCCATTTTTCTGCCACACATCCCGGTTCTGTGCGTACCTTATCCTGTGTCTCTTGAATAAATATCTTCTTTAATAAAGCCTGATTAACCTAAAATATTATCACTAAACAAATACCGCCTTATTAATAAAAATAGTTAAACCTGGTTTAACTTAGACTTGGTTTATCTCGCATGCCGTCTCACTTCAAAAATATTCAAAAGAAAGTGACGGCTTGCGAGATAAACCAAGTCTAAGGGCTCCCACACATAGGTTAACGCGGCTCCGACACAAGGGCGAAGAAGGAACATGGGTTTGGTTTTTAGTCAGTAGAAGTCTGACACTCCCCTTCGCTATGCCCAAGAGCGGGGGGGGGGGGTTATTCGATGATTTTCCACCCACCAAAAAAAAAAAAAGGGCTCCCACACATAAACACGGTACGACGTCGCGTCGTACAACGATGCGGCGTCGTTTCGTGACGTTAGAAACTCATGATGCAATTCTGCGCAGTTGTCTTGTTACTTTATTGAACAAATTAACATTTATTTGGGTTCTAATTTAGAAAACATTTAAGAGCATAGACGGGCTGCATTTTTCCATACAAATGTATTCCCCTATTCTCTTCCTGGATAATGCCTCTAGAGTAATCGTTTTTATTTATAAAAATCCAGGTCTATTGAAGGCATGCCCCTGTCATTTTTTTTTTTCAAAAAATTTATTACAAAAATAAATATGACTTACCAAAAACCTAAAAAAGTACCCCGTTTTTACCTACGTAATCAGATGACTACCAAAGAAAATTGAAAAGTTTTTAAAATAAAAACAAGTAATAGGGGCATAGATCTATTCTTCCTTTAAATTTTGATACCAAATATAATTTAATTGGCTTAGGTTTCGAGGAGAAAACAGGAGAATACGAAACGTCGATCGGTCAAGGTTTTTTATAGGTAAAATCGTTCTGAGCTGCAGTTGTCTCTATCGCACTCACATATTGATACCGCCCGGTTGCTAGAGCGCAGCGCGACGGCAATAGTTATATATACGTATATTATACGCAGCCCGTCTATGCTCTTAAATATTCTTTTCAGAATGTTCTAGAGCGGTCCATTTTTCGGAATGAACTAAAACACCACCCCACTGTATCGACGGCATCGTGCCGTGTATCGTGCGTGGCACATTACGTTACGATGTTGTGTTTTTTACGATTCTCATCGTAGATTTTCACGACGCGACGTCGTATCGTGAAACGACGCCGCATCGTTGTACGACGTGACGTCGTATCATGTTTATTATTGTTTATGTGTGGGAGCCCTAAATTAAACTAGGTTTAACTATTTTTATTAATAAGGCGGATAATGTTTAGCTACGTTCGCCTACGTAAAAGCACCCCTATTAATAGACTGACTCGTTAAACCCAATTCGTCACTGACTACAAAACGCCCCATGTCCCCGTGGCATCGTCCTAGTTATCAGGCACTTTCATTGATTTTTGGTCGAACAACGGCGGGTAGTAAAATGCTAAGTGTTTTTCACTAATAGCTGTGTGTAGCACGGTTTTTCTTTTACCGAACTGAAAATTAGCTTGTCTTAAAAACGTTTTTCTCATTTTACATCTTCCTAAACATTCGAATATGTAATAAACATTATTTGAACACAAACCGCAACCAAGTTGGTAGGTACTAACATTACGACGTTCTTAAAACTAGACGAGATTTTTTCTTGTTTATACTCACTATAACTCCATTTTTTAAAGAGTAAGCGTATTCCTCTTTAGTAGGTGGATGGAAATATGGTACTCACGGTTTTAGGGTAAGGGAAAAGCGTAATGTCTTCGATAGCACAGCTTTCTGGAGCACGTTGATTCAGCGAAAACCCACCAAGTGTCACAAGATGATATGAGGAGGATCACACACACATTTCTATTCACAGTTTCTAGCTTTAATTTTGAGTCTTTTTAATGGCGGTCGCGAAGGCGCGGGCGCATGGCAATTTCACGTGCGCTTGTTGTTGACGCTGAGGTAGGACTGATGGGTGGTAGGAAGGATGCGGAGGAAGGGATTTGAATGAACGTCTGATCCTTCATTTTGACCAATGAGAGAAGAGTATAGCGTGTATAGTGTTGCAAGTATGCGTTTTGTGATTTCCAAATAAGATAAATAGATATTAATAAAAATGCGGATAAATAATGTGAATGGCGCAGACAACTCCCCCGGACTAGAGGTTTTCCTCTATTAGAAAATTTATGAGAAAAAAAACTTAACTTAAACATATGAATTTAAACTTAAATAGAGTTAAAGGGAATTTAAACTATTTTATTGCGTAGGTAGGGGACAGAGCCGCACTACTGGGCGTATATAAGTACCGGAAGCAGTTCTAACCTTCACAGTTCTAATTATATTGTCCTTGCCAGGATAAGTCGCATCTATGACACCTAAAGGCCAACAAAGCGGATGAGCGTTGTTGTCTTTGATAACAACGATCGTACCTACTTCAACAGGCTTTGACGGTGTGTTCCACTTCTCCCGCTGTTGCAAGGAAGTGAGGTACTCCTGACTCCAACGGTGCCAGAAGGAATGAGTTATCTTATTAAGAAGCTGATAGCGCGATAAGCGCTTGTCTGAAATGTCTGTGACATCTTCAGCAGGTAGAAATTTAAGCGGTGTTACGTTGAGAAAATGATTAGGCGTTAAAGCACTAATATCAGACGGGTCTGAGCTTAAAATACTTAGAGGTCGATTATTTAAAAGACATTCAATTTGAACGAGTACAGTACTAAACTCCTCGTATGTTAATATTTGAGAACCAATTACTTTAAAAAGATGAGTTTTGACACAACGAACATTAACTTCGCTGAGTCCATTAAAATGCGGACCGTAAGGCGGACTATGTTTAAATTGTACACGATGTTCTGATAACTGTTCACCTATGTAGTTTATATGAGATTTTGATTGAATTAATTCGTAAATTTCGTTCAATTTGCGCTTTGCGCCAATAAAGTTTGTGCCTCCATCACTATAAATCATAGCAACGGGACCTCTCCGAGAAATAAACCGTTTGAAAGCGGCGAGAAATAAATCTGAACTTAGGTCAGAGACTAACTCTAAGTGTACTGCCTTAGTTGTTAGACAGACAAACACACAAACGTAAGCTTTGTGGCTCTTAATTCCGCGTTTTCGGATATGCGTAACGTAGAACGGACCACAGTAGTCTACAGCGGTATTTACGAACGCTTTCACTTGTGACACACGGAAATCAGGTAAATCGCCCATAGGAGGGTAAGTATTTCGAGGTTTAATTTTAAAGCATTGATTACAACTATGTACGCGTTGTCTTATAATGTTACGAGCAGCTAAAATCCAGAATTTTTGTCTAATTATAGCTAATAAAAGAGCGGGACCCGTATGCAAATTACTTACATGATAAAAGTCAATTAAGAGTTGAGTAAAGCGTGATTTAGTTGGAATTAAAATGGGATGTTTTTGACCATAATCCAGTTTAGAATGAGTTAACCTTCCACCTACTCTGAGAATATTATTTGAATCCAGAAAGGGGTTGAGTTTAGCGAGACTTTTATTTTTAAAACGTTTATTAGATTTTAACGCGCTAATTTCTTCAGAGAAATATCTACCTTGTACGTAACGTATAAGGTGTATTTCCGCAGCATCCAAATCCGAAACGGTGATACAACCACGCGAATTGATTAACTTGCAGAAACGTAATATTAAAACTACGCTACGAAGTAAAATAGAATATTTAGAAATGCGATCAATTAAAGATTGAATAGGTTGTGAACCTTCTTGCGTTATTTTAACAGAGAGAACGATATTTTTAGTTTCCATTATTTCTGAATTGTTATTATTTAAATTGATTTTAAATGGTTTGATTGGCCACTGAGATAAGGGGAATGAAAACCAATGCGGAGCGTTAAACCAGAGCGTTAAATCTAATAATTGTTTAGGCGTTATAGGACGAGAAACTACGTCAGCGGGATTTTCAGTTCCATCTATGTGAAACCAATGTTTTGCGGGTAAATTTGAATTAATTTCAACAATGCGATTTGCGACAAAAGTATGAAATTTGTGCGAGGGCGAGTGGATCCAGGTGAGCGTGACTGTTGAATCAGAAAAAGCAAAGATTTTATTAATTTTACAGCGTTTACTTAAAACTTCTACAACTGAATTGATCAAGTTTGCTAAGAGGAGAGCCGCACATAGCTCGAGGCGAGCTAAGGGCGTATTTTTAAGCGGAGCGACGCGAGATTTAGAAGTTAATAAGAGGACTGATCCGCTATCTTCATTGTTAGAACTAACCCTTATGTAAACAGCGGCACCATAACAGCGCTCACTGGCGTCTGCGAACCCGAGGAGAGTGACATGAGAACCAGAGGTGATACCTACATGTCGCGGGAACTTTATTTTTTCGAGATAGGGAAGTTCTTTGTGAAACCGACTAAATTTATTTTCAATGTGAGCGGGTACAGGATCATCCCAATCAAGATCAAGTTTCCAGCATTCCTGAACTAACGTTTTCATGAATGCAGTAACTGGACCTATAAGACCTAAGGGGTCAAACAGCCGTGCGGTTGCTGATAAGACGGTACGTTTCGTACATTTAAGAGAATTACCATTTATTCTAAATTGAAAAAAGTCTTCTACTGGATTCCACTGCATACCTATAATTTTAGTATTATTATCCGCGTCAGCGTCAAACTCAATATTTTGCGGATTTAAATGAGTTGAAGGAATTTTATCTAACAGTTCGGAACTATTCGAGATCCATTTTACAAGGTGGAAACCGCCTGACCTGAACATGGTGACCATTTCTTGGTATGTCCGCTCAGCTATTTCAACGCCATCTAGCGAACATACGTAGTCATCCATATACATATGGTTTTCAGCCTCGTAAGCTGCGAGTGGGTATTTTTCCCGACTGTCAGATGCGAGTTGGCGAACTACTCGCATAGCTAAGTATGGTGAGCTTGAGACGCCGAAATAAACGCGGTTAAATTCAAAAGTTGAAATTTCAGAATCTATATTGAATCTGTATAAAATGCGTTGAAATGCGTGATGATCAGCGGAAAGATTAAGTTGAAAATACATTTTTTCGATATCTGCAACTACAGCAACGGAAAACATGCGAAGATTAATTAATAAATCGAAAATGTTACTTTGTAGATTCGGGCCTACATAAAGGAGATCATTTAGTGATTTACCTGAGCTAGTTTTACAGCTAGCGTCAAGCACGATGCGAGTTTTACTAGACTGTTTATCCGGGCGGTAAACTGCACGGTGAGGGATATAGAAATGCGGGATAGTTAGAGAGGGGTCGTTGACCTTGGTTAAATAACCTTTGTCAAGATAATCTTGAAGCGTAGCGTTGTAATTAGTTCTGATCTCGGGATCAGAATCTAACTTTTTCTCCAAATTAAGGAGACGGCGCGTCGCCGTTGAGTGTGAATTTCCTAAGTCTATACACGGAGCCTTAAATGGTAGCTGCACTGTGTATCTACCTGTTTCATCGCGAGAATAAGTTGATTTAAATATTTGTTCACACGCCTGATCGTCAGGACTCATGTGAACCTTACTAGGGACGCTTTCGAGTTCCCAAAAGCGTTGCGTGAGCGTATTTAAGCGAAGCGTGCTAGCCGCACACAGAAAAGTTTGCTCGCTTTTATTTTTATTTATTTGAGCGGGGCGAGCGCGCGGAGTTACACTAGGTTGACAATCAGCCCGACCCATGGCTATGTAGCCAAGGGTGGTTTCTACGGCGACGACCGAGGAGCCAGGTAAAGTTACCTTTCCACTGCCCAACAAAAGCGGGAAAAGTTCATTGCCAAGGAGGCAATCTATCTCACCGGGAACGTGGAATGCGTCATCAGCCATAGGTAGATTGCGTAATGAAGCGAGATTTGAGATATCTATAGATATGTTGGGCAAGTCGTCTGTAATACGATCTAAAACCCGAGCGTGAATTTTATAATAGCAGCGGTGATCAAAGCGGGAAAATATTTTAAAAGTAGCAGTTCCAAACGAGGGTATTTTAGCGTGACCGATCCCAAAAATGGAAGATTTGTCAGGAGTAATTTCTAAGTTTAAACGTTTACAGCAAGCCTTTGTAATAAAATGACTCATTGAGCCGGTATCAAGGAAAACGCGGAGAGTATGAGGTTTATTATTATTATAAGCGTATACGGAAGCGGTGGGCAACAAAACAGTTGTATTATTTTCAACGCTCGAGGTAGCCGAAGTCATTGACAAATGCGAAGCGCCTGAATGTACGCGCTCCGCGTGCGGCGTCGTCGAGCCCACAGTGCTCACAGTCGCGGCAGCCAGCGAGGGCGCGGCTACCAGCGGGGGCGAGGCGGAGGGCGCGCGGGGCGCGGTTACATGCGGCGGCGAGTTGCCGGTTCCCCGATAGTTGTCCAAATGTATTAGCGAATGATGTTTACGCTGGCAAACCGAACAAGTATTTGTTGACTTGCACATTTTAATATCATGAAATCCTAAACAGTTACGACAAAACTTATGTTTGTTTACTAGATCTAATCTTTCTTTTGCGTTTTGATTCATGAAACGAGAACATCTATAAAGTGGGTGTGAGTCAGGCGACGCACACACCTTGCAGACACGCACGGAGGCGTCCTGGGTCGTGATCGCGAATGTTTGGCTATTTTTATATTTATTAGAAGTGGATTTATTATTTTCACTATTATAATTACGGACTTTAGAGGGGTTAGATTGATTACGAAGTGTTATTATTTTACTTTGTTCTTTTAAGAATTGCGAAAGATGATCGAAAGTAGGTATTTCAATATGATTATGTGATCGTTCGAAAAGGTTAACGACCTCTTTATCAAGCTTGCTGAGTGCAATATCCGTTATTATAAAATCTGACAAATCCTTTATGTTTAAGCGCCGTAGGGCGGCTTGCGATGCATGGAACTGCTCAATAAATGTGTCTATAGATTGATAAGGCTTAAACTGAATCATTTGATGTAAGTACATGGAAGCTTGTACGCGGGTATCTTGATATTTTTCTATTAAAGCATTCCAAATGAGTAGGTAATTATTAGCGGTAGGCGCGACGCCCGAACAAACAGTTAATGCCTTATCAGAGAGACACCCTATTAAGTATTGTACTTTCTCGGCGTCAGTTAGATGCGAATTATCATGAATAAGACTTTTAAAGTTTTCATGAAAAATTGTCCATTTGCTGGGCGTGCCGTCAAATGAAGCAAGTTTTAAAGGTGGCAATTTACGATTTAAAAACTCGAATTTACTACTGCTGTTTTCGTTATTTTGAGACCTGAGAAGGTTAGCTTCGATTGCTTTTATTTCACAATAAATTTCATCAAATGCTGACAACGGCTGGTAATTAATAGCTGATCCAGCTTCCAAGAGTGCTAAATTGTAAGCATCAAGCGTTTCAATAAAATTCGTCCTAATTTGATCAAGGGAATTAATCCTAGCTAGAAATTGAGATTTTAATGAACTATTTACTGAAACTTGTCGACCGAGGTCATAAATTGATTGCAGCATTTTGAATAAAATTTCCTTCTTAGATTCAAACAGAAGCACTTTTGAATCTTCTTCTGCGGAGCCATAAGATTCCTTATCGGACTCCTTGGATTTACCATGCTTTGAAGCCATTTTTATGCGTTGGGATAATGCCTATTCGAGTTAATAATCGTTAATAATAATACTTAAATGAGTGAATGTATGCGAAATATCGAGAATAAATTGGACTTGCCCGTGTGCGTTATGTGTTGAGAAAACCTGTGAAATATGTGTGCGATGACTAAAATATATTTATAATATTTTAGCAATAGAGTGTTTAGCGTGAAATAAGATGCGTATTTGAATAAATAACTTAGCGTTGATGAGATGTTAGCGGGAAATGCCTCGTGAGCGAGTCACGTAGGTTAGTGTAATGGCGGATGCGTGGATGAGCGTATTTTTATGCGAATAAATAGCTAAATGCGGTAAATATGATGCGTTTTTAAAGAAATAACTTAGCGTTGATGAGATGTTAGCGGAATGTGCCCTCGTGGGCTTGTCACATAGACGAGAGTAATAGCGGATGCGTATTTGAGCGTTTTTATGCGATTAAATAGATAAATGCGATAAATATGTTGTGATTGATGAGTGTAGTGTATATGCGAAGTAATTTTTTGTTTTTTATTTGGATAGAAGGACCAGAACACTTGGATGGAAATATGGTACTCACGGTTTTAGGGTAAGGGAAAAGCGTAATGTCTTCGATAGCACAGCTTTCTGGAGCACGTTGATTCAGCGAAAACCCACCAAGTGTCACAAGATGATATGAGGAGGATCACACACACATTTCTATTCACAGTTTCTAGCTTTAATTTTGAGTCTTTTTAATGGCGGTCGCGAAGGCGCGGGCGCATGGCAATTTCACGTGCGCTTGTTGTTGACGCTGAGGTAGGACTGATGGGTGGTAGGAAGGATGCGGAGGAAGGGATTTGAATGAACGTCTGATCCTTCATTTTGACCAATGAGAGAAGAGTATAGCGTGTATAGTGTTGCAAGTATGCGTTTTGTGATTTCCAAATAAGATAAATAGATATTAATAAAAATGCGGATAAATAATGTGAATGGCGCAGACAGTAGGAATCTCATAATTATGTTTATACTACTGAAATCTGAAGAGCTTTAAGACCTTATCATAATACTATAACGAAGCTGCAACAAGAATGAACACCTTACATTCTCAACGTCCCAAAAATATGACGTTCAAAAACGTGCATTTACAAACTACCACAAAAAACGGTGACACTTCAAAACCCTATCCAACAGAGCATTGTACGAAACCCGTAACACGTTATAACATAATAGTGTACCACAAAAACATGCAACTACCCACACAACAGACTGGTTCAGCTGAAAATTTCAGCATAATTACAGATAGTGCAATTTTACAGGCGGTTGGCGAACTTAAATACTCTATTTTGCCAAAATGGAATGAAAAGAGCCTGAAATGAGGGTTGGATGGAGAAAAGGGATAATGTAGGGGTAGGTAGGTCTGTGTAATTTGGAGGTAGGATACGGTAGTTAGGCCTAGGCGAGTAGATCTTTAATTTGCGTGTGATTAAGAACAGATTTTTGTTGGCGCTACTGCTAAGCATGAGGCCCTAGGTTCGATTCCCGGGTTGGGCAAAGGGTTTTTGAGTTTTTCTAACAGGAATTTAACAGTAGAAGCCAAGAAGTATAAATTTGACTGTTCGATGGCGATAGGATCGTCTCCTATTACATGAGAATTAAACATGACGAAATGTTGGTGTGCTATTAGGCAAACCCCTCATAACCCCTGCCTAACCCTTCGGGTATTACAAGCGCAATGTTATATTACGTCACATTACCAAAATACCCTAGTTCGTGGAATCACTAAAAAAAGCGCTGTCCGTTTCATACAGCCTAATTTCCTTCGTCGTTTAGGGAAAACAAAAAAAACGCAATTTCCCCGAATGTCGCGTCGCGTCACGAGTGGTTCCGAACGTGTACGAATGTTGCCGAGCCGACGCGAATAGTCACGAAACTGTCGCGCGACTGAAACACTTGACTAGGTATATCTAGTCGCCGTAGTTACTAGTTAGCCGAAATGGATCGCGACGAAAAGCTATGGAGCAAGGTTGGCGCTAAAAAAAATTTTGAATAAGTAATTAAATGAAATTACAAACAGACGCTTGAAATTTATTTTAAATTATTTATTAATCACAGTTAAAATTGTCACAATCTGAACGCAACTGAGCAAAATGTTAAAGTAAAATGAAAACGTAACAAGCTTTTGTCAGAAAGCAAACCTTGAACACGAGCTTTATCATTGCAATAGATAGTTTTCAATGCCAGCTTCTTTTACTTCCTGATAATATGTTGTTGTTACAGATAATAGGACCACAAATGGTGATAGTAAACAGGTAACACAAAGTTCTACAATCATAAAATTTTAATTTTAGTATTGGAGCCTGGTGACACCAGTCATTAAGCACTAGTCTCTCACAAAGGTAGAAAATAGCTGAGACATTTTTTGTACACATTAACTTTATGGCAGCTTTGTGAAGAGAGAATAAATTATAAATAATGACAATACTTAGTGAGTCACCACCAACATTAGACTACACACACTGTACAACCCAAATTTTCCAAGATGGGTTTATTGAGTGTGTAACTAAAATACCTTTTTAAAACCGCTAACAATGCCCAAAATAAAAATTGTGTCAAGTCAACAACTCCACTCCTTTCTAAAGACGAAAAAATTTCGTAAATCGCTACCTACCCACTTTGAGGGAGTAAAATTCGTGGAAAAAACTGAAAGCCGCGCCGGCCGGTCGCCCGCGCCCTGTAGCCACCGACTAGCTAAAAACGAGAAAAACGACCAAGTCAACGACGAAAAACAACGAGCTATTGACGAAAAACGAGAAGTAGTGTTGTGTCGTGGCCTCAGCAAGTGGAAATCCTATTGAAACCTGGACCTTTTTGCTCCGTTTTTGGGTTTAGGGGTCCGTTTTGATGTGGTTTCCTAATCAAGTCGATTGAACGTTTTCATTTGACAGGTTAGGCGGTTTTTAGACGGTGTTTGTTGCTGAATTTGCGATTCCTCGGGCTATGTGGGTAATAGGATCTCCAGCCCAAATAATAATTCAGAGAATGTCGTGGAATAGTCGTGAGATGCTAGCACAGCAGTTAAGGTCGCTGAAGCGAAATGAGCAGATTGCCATGGAGCAGCTTACAAAGAGTTCTTAGATGCTTAAAAAAGCTTCTTGTTAGGTACTCGCTCCAATGCGTGATGAGACTGAGAGTTTCAACTTATACACCTAAGTATTCATAAAAATGCGTGGTTTAAGAGTGATGATGATGATGTCAAATGGTAATTAACAATTTCTTGTTCACCATTCATTGCGAGACATATTAAGTACTGGGTGTTGCCAGCGGCTTCGCCCGCTACAACTCGAAAATTATCCCAAGCGAAGATAAACTCAGGACAAAAGCTATCCTATGTGTTAATCCAGGTTATAAACTATCTGTGTACTAAATTTTATCCAAATCCGTTCAGTAGTTTTTGCGTGAAGAAGTAACAAACATACACACTCACACACTCACAAACTTTCGCCTTTATAATAATTATTAGTGTGAAGTGTATTATAGAGGATCTTTCAGGATCTTCCTTTGTTCCTAAAACGCGGAACCCAGTATTTGGAGCCAGCGATACCATTTTAGCAGGTAATAGCGATGTAGCGTGCCGAACTAAACTAAGCATTTACCTACTTTACAGTATTTTTGTGTGCTTTCGTGATTTTGGCTGCAACTAAATATTATTTGTGAACATAATCATAATTTTGAAGTTATTATAGAGCTGGCACAGCCTTGGTATGTTTGAGTGAATTCGATATTGGCATGTCTGATGCATGAAGGTTTTGAAATCTTAAACATTCATCAATATTATTGAATTTGTAAAATTACTGGGCCACAGATTGTCTTTGTGAGGTCGAAGGATTGCTTGGGTATTTTGGTTCAAGGACATGCTGGTTCCCGTCGGGGCCGCGGATTCCCGTCGGGGCCGCGGATTTTTGTACTAGATTACGTGGCCTCGGCGCAAGGGCAAAGAAGGAATATGGGTTCGGTTTTTAGTCAGTAGAAGTCTGACACTCCCCTTTGCTCTGCCCAAGAGCGGGGGGGGGGGGGGGGTCATTCGATGATTTTCCACCCACCAAAAAAAAAAAAAAAAGGACATGCTGGTTCCTTACACCGTTTCGAGAGCCTGCAGTGGTGATGAAATCATTTACACAGAGTACCTGCCTGAATACAAATCCATGACCTTCAACTGGCAGCCGGTATTATAAGAGAACCACCATCGTCTTTCTCCTGCCCTTATCCTAATTTATTTAAGCTTTAATTGTGAGGAGAAATAAAGAATGTTATTATTATTTGGAGTCGGCGCAGCATGTCTTTTTCTTCCATACTTCTCTTTTTCTCTTCGTCTCGGCAATTACCTAATTTCCCACTATATCATCCTTCACGTCCATCCATCTAGGTACTCCTTTAGTCACAAGATCGAGTGGACTCTTGTATCTCGATGTGTTTTTCTTTCTTAAAATTTGATTTTTTCTTTCTTGAGTTCTTAATTTTTGGTTGTCATTACTTCAATTGTTTTTATATGGCAGGGTCTTCATCTACGAAGGGGGATACCAAACTGCTACTACTGGGCTACCAATGCTCACGAAATTGAGGGTAGTTCTGGTATCTAATCTCTACACCACCCTTGGTTGACTGGTAGAGAATGCCTAAGGCATTAAGTCCGCCTTTGTACCTTTTTTTTTGTGTGCGAAAAGTTTAAATAAATAAATAAAGGTTATATAACAGATTGGTGTTTACCTCCATATACTTAGGTACTACTTTAGGTTCAAAATTACAATCCATTTGAACTATGCCATATTCCTTTGTCTAGTGCTTCCAAGAATCATCCCTATAACTAAATAAAATGAAGCCATTACACAGAAAAGCCATAGTTATGGATTAGTAACAGCTGTTTGCTTTCCCTTCGTAAAGTATATGATTGTGCCCATTAATTGGTAATTGAACTGCTGGAAGGACTTTTTAAGGAGGTAAGTATAATTTGTTACTGTTTGTTTTGTAAACATAAAAACACCTATTAAAAGTGTTTTTATTTTATTTTGAAATATGTAGGTATTAATATGAAAAGTTCAATCTTTTTTTTAATTTTTATTCTTTTTTTTTATTTCTGTTTATTCTTTTTTTTTAATAGTTTAATTAGCTTAATGACAAAAAGATGATATGTTCTGTGCAGAATTCGTAATTATGAAGAGTGTTATTTTTGGATACCTAATTTATTATATTCTAAGATGGTGGTCGCAATCGCGATTGCAAGCATTGAGCATTCTGGGTACAATTTCCGATTCGGCCAAATTGTCCGTCTCCATCAGATATTTCTCAGTGACAGCCACAGGTGCTGCATTTATGCCCGGTTGATGGCAATAGGCTCGCACCCTTTAGACTTATACATAACTGGCAAAATAGGCAGAGGTGTACCTATATAAAAGCATACCACCCACTACTTGTTACACTTCTGCCTAAACTTCAGAGATTGATGGCGTGATACTATAATAATTTATTATTTAATTACTAAAACAAAACAAAAACTCAACTAAAAACCCGCTGAGCGCTCGTTAGTAGGTAGGTATAGCTACTTAGCTCAGCACCAAAACTGGTTGACCTAGATTTAAGACCTTGTGTCCATAGGCTAAACGATAGGCTAATATAATTTGTGTTTAGATTCAGAGAATTAAATTAAATAATAAGTTGATGCTGTTATGATTATAGATCTTTATGAAGACATCTGTAACGAATAAATAAACTCACCGTTTCTTTAGTCTGGTTAGAGCTGATCTTGAAAAGTAGGTATTTTAGAATTTTCTAAGAGAAACTTCTTATTAGCAGCGGTTGATGCCAAAAGCTCGCTCTCCGTTAGTATTTTTGACTTTTAAAACGGTGAGATGGTTTCTTCGTCTTACTACCTCATCATCATCGTCATTTCGGACGAATGACGTCCACTGCTGAACACAGGCCTCCGCCAAGTGTCGCCACATTGAACGGTCTCGTGCGTCTCGCATTCAGCGGATCCCTGCAACCTTCAGCAGGTCAACCACTGCTTACCTAGACATTTAAGGATTCCCTTCTCGAGTACCTACTCGTATACCTTTCAGATTATAGGTTCGGATTTGGCAAGTGTAATACGAGTATGCGATTTATTCCGCCAGAAAACGCTGGCTCATGACGTTTGTGAGGAAGTGACGATTGGAGAAAACCTCACAAAGAGAAGAATGGAAGGCTAGAGGGGACATTTGCCCAGCAGTGGGACACTACAGGCAAATAACAAAATAAAAATACTACTTAGTTTATCACAAACTGATTTAGTAATCCAAACTCAAACTCAACTAAAACTCAAATATTTTATTTCAATTAAGCCATTATTACATCAGGCACTTTTGAATGTCAGAAGGACGGAAGAAGAACGAAACCACGAGTGCAATACGTCATTCCGAAAGCCACCACGCCGAACCACACGCCACCGAATGCCCGTAACAACGAACACTGCGAGCACGAAAGCACGCAGCGACGCAAACCGCAACAACGAATGCTCGAGACTTCGAGACTTCATAGCTCACGATGACCCCTCCCCTCATCTCATCACAGTTCAAGACCCCAGCAATCCTAGCAAGCAATTCGTCCCGTCTGTCTCACCGTCTAATAACACCTACCTGGCCAAAACTAGTCGACCTAGATCCTAGACCTTGTGTCCGTTCCTAGGCCGAGCGATAGGCTATTATATTTCGTGTCTAGATTGAAAGGACACGTGTTCCAGTCATGGTTATGTAATAGGTAGGTGCCTATTAGTGTTTGGTGTTATTTTGACTTTACATGCTTTATTTGGGACACTGTTTGGTAAAGCCTTAACTAAGTGCCTATATCATTAAATATCGAACCTAAGTCGCATTTGTGACGAATAAAGTAACTAATTTATTTATACATTTAAAATCACTATCACTACATAATTATTATTAAACTAACGCCCAAATACTCAAACGTCACTCAATTTTAAGTTGCACTTAAATGTCGTGCTGTCTTTATTACTTTAACGCAGAGTGACAGAGATAGCAGGAGTTACTTATAATTGAGTGACGTTTGAGTATTTGGGCGAAAGTCTTCCACCGCGTCTGTCTGTTCGCGATAAACTCAAAAACCACTGCATTAATTTTCATGCTGTTTCCACCAATGGAAAAACGAGTTTCTGAGGAAGTAGTATAAAAATTATCCCTGGAATAGGGTCCCATGGGTTGCAGGAACGGAATCAAAATTTCATGATTACTTTTGGTCGATAACCGATATCCACGTGGGCATCATCTAGTATGAAATAAACTAAACCAAAACTAAATTATTTGCCTAATGACAACAACTAATAATAGGTACTTTGGGTACCTAAAAACAAACCTGCATAAATAAACAAAAATCTCGTGTCGTCCTAAATATCAAATATCGCGACTTAGCAGAAACTAGCGTGTGAAAACAATACTAAAATATTTCGCATGCAATCAGATATTATGGCTAAAACGACCGGTATTGTGTTGCTAGAATGATTAACTTCTAATGTCTATAGAAATTATTATATGACATTAGTTGAAGGATTGTCTGTCTGTGTGTCATAGGTAAAATATACATGATAAACGTCAGAGTTTGACGAAATATGAATTCACTGTTAATTAGATATAATATTATTATATATTACTCCTGCCTTTGTCCTCTATCTCTATTACTTTTTTGTCTGCATGGCATCTCACAGGTTAATCTATTAGTCTGACTTGACTGCTTAACCGGACTATACTGTGGATGCCCTGAGTGTATTAGGCGTCTATAGAGTGTATTTGATAATTATTATGATAGTTATGATTAAAGCTTTTAATATTGAGGAGCTCGTGGCGTAATAATAACTGCCACTCGGGTCAATCTTTAGGTTAAGCGGCGCTTGCCTAGGTTGGTCTGTGGATGGGTGACTGCCCGACATACCGAGTTTCCTCCGTGCCTTGGAAAGCACGTTAAGCTGTTGGTCCCGGCTGTCATTTATATAGATCTTTGGCAGTCGTTACAGCTAGGTAGTCAGTGACCTGGAAATCTGACAACCAGTCTTACCAAAGGGTATCGTATTACCCAGTATATATAAACTGGGTTGTGGAGGTCAGATAGGCAGTCGTTCCATGTAAAATACTGGTATTCAGCTGCATCCGGTTAGACTGGAAGCCGACCCCAACATAGTCGGGAAAAGGCTAGGCAAATGATGAGTTATGATTAAAGCTATTACAAAATATGTCCAAAGTGTGGAACTTTCTACCTGCACCTGTGTTTCCTCCTGCTTCCTCCATGTAATCTCTATATCTGCCTTCAAAGCAAGAGTGAGTGAACAGCCATTTTAATTGGATCACTAGCTGTTCTATCATAAATCTCATCCATCGCTTTCCAGGCGTGATCGAGAGCAAGGACAGGCCCATTTTGCAATAAATAAAATGTTCATATTATTTTTAATGTAAGACAAACCCAGGAGGCAATACTAGTCTACTATTTACCTGTACAATAACTGACAGCGGCGTCTCTAACCTGTAAAACAATTAGATGATCATGCGCAATATAACACTACCATTTTGTTATACAGTTCTAGGTATATCTATTTAGTTGTCTCAAATATTTTGTTTTGTCACAACGCGGTAACGTGTGAAAATATTGGTAGGCTCGAATTCCTTTGGCCTCTGATATTTCGTTGACAGTTCAAGTTCAAGAACTTGTATAAGTTCTTGATGCTTTTAATGGCAATTAGGCTTGCCCCCTATTAAATGCGACTTTGACATAACTGGGAATGTGTGGGTGTACTAATAGATACACCTTTGCCTTACTCTTTGGGAGCTCATACTATGATATTATATAATATTCAAACTCAATAAGCTGCCCAACTTGTCTGTCGCATGGGCAACAAGCTGTGGGTCAGTAAAACTCAGGATTGGAGCCCTGAAATCGAACCACGGGGTCGCAGCATACCACGAAGGAGATGCATGGCAGGACAAATTAGATGTCTTCCTGGAGAATTGGAAAGAACTTGCAAAGAATCGTGACCGTTGAAAGGAATGGAGGGAGGCGTTTGCCCACTAGTAGGACAATATAGGCAAAGACTAATAATAATATATACAATCTCGTAGCTTTAATTATTCAAAACCAAATATATCTAAGTAACTAACCGGAAAATAATCTACCAAAATTCGTACTCTTGAAAACTGCGGTTTACTTCATCAACAATTCTGTCATAATTTCGCTTTAAAACACGTTCAAACTATATTTTAGCCTACCTATTCAAAGTCCAACAATTTGGCTATTACCACAAAACATTAGTGTGTCACTATGTCAGACAAAACAACGAAATATTCGGTTATTGTGAATCAGCATTATTTCACAATAACGCCTATAGTTGCGTGTTCAGCTATTGATAGAATTAGTGTCTTTGGAAATCGTTTTGTTTTAGTTTTGTATGTTTTTGGACGATTATTATCGAGCCCAAGTCTGAAAACCAAAAGTATTACCTAGTACCAACTAGCTTGTGGAGGTCAGATATAGGCTGTCATTCCACGTAAAATACGGGTATTCAGCTGCACTCTTTATTGTTTGTTGAGTGCACTTGTGGCATGTACTAAATAAATATGTTTTCTTTCTTTCTTTCTTTCTTTTCACTCGGTTAGACTGTAAGCCAACCCTAACACGGTTGAGAAAAGACTAGGCAGATGGTGAATCAAAATCCAGTTTATTCGAATCTCTCAATGTGCTGGAAATCTAGATAAAGCGATGCCATGTTATACTGGAAATGTACCTATAGCTGGATGTGTCACCGTGTAAAATATTCAATAGTTTTTTTTTTGGTGTTGATTTTATTTTAAATCCAGTGGCATTGCAACGGCCTGACCTAGACAAGGCCTTGTCAAAATGCAGTTTTGTCCTGGCTAGACGAATTGCAAATGTCAGACATTATAAACTTACGTGGTATTATTTATAGATATCTAGTTTTGGTACTTGTGGACCTCTAAATTTAATAATAACACCCACTGGGGTCGATCTTCAAGTTAAGGTGGTACCCTGAGCAAATAACCTTGAGCATTTGCTCCCTCTTTGCCGCACCCCACCTCTACAATACTTCGTAAACTATTACTTGCGCCACCTGGCGAACTTCATACGAATACAAGTAAAATTCACAGATCTAAGAAGTAATAGATATGGCATTCAAAGAAATATTTTTTTATGAAATGTTATTATGAATTCAGTTACTATACTCACGTCGATAAATAGGTAGGTACTTTCAACTTTTACAGTGATACAAATATTACGATTACGAAAATGAGCTCAAAATTAAAATCCAAGATGGCGCCGACGAAAATTTTTGGTTTTTTCGTCATGGGTGTCGTTTTCATGGTTTTCGGGGTCGCTGATTACGAAAATGAGGTCAAAATGAAAATCCAAGATAGCGCCGACGAAAAATTTTGGTTTTTCCGTCATGGGTGTCGTTTTCATGGTTTTTATGGTCGCTGATTACGAAAATGAGGTCAAAATGAAAATCCAAGATGGCGCCGACGAAGATTTTTGGTTTTTCCGTCATGGCTGTCGTTTTCATGGTTTTTGGGGACGCTGATTACGAAAATGGGGTCAAAATGAAAATCCAAGATGGCGCCGACGAAAATTTTAGGTTTTCCGTCATGGGTGTCGTTTGCATGGTTTTTGGGGTCACTGATTACGAAAATGAGGTCAAAAGGAAAATCCAAGATGGCGCCGACGGTTTTTGGATATTCCGTCATGGGTGTCGTTTTCATGGTTTTTAGGGTCGCTGATTACGAAAATGAGGTCAAAATGAAAATCCAAGATGGCGCCGACGAAAATTTTTGGTTTTTCCGTCATGGGTGTCGTTTCCATGGTTTTTGGGGTTGCTGATTACGAAAATGAGGTCAAAATAAAAATCAAAGATGGCGCCGACGAAAATTTTTGGTTTTTCGTCATGGGTGTCGTTTTCATAGTTTTTGGGGTCGCTGGTTACGAAAATAAGCTCAAAATCAAAATCCAAGATGGCGCCGACAAAAATTTTGGTTTTTCGACTATATATTATATATATATATAAAACGACAGCCATAACGGAAAAATCAAAAATTTACCTGGCCGCCATCTTGGATTTTCATTTTGACCTCAAAAACCATGAAAACGACACCCGTGAAAGAAAAACCAAACATTTTCCTGACCGCCACCTAGGGTTTTCATTTTGACCTCTTTTCGTAATCAGCGACCCCAAAAACCATGAAAACGACACCCATGACGGAAAAACCTAAAATTGTCCTAGCCGCCATCTTGGATTTTCATTTTGACCTCATTTTCGTAATCAGCGTCCCCAAAAACCATGAAAACGACACCCATGACGGAAAAACCAAAAATCTTCGTCGGCGCCATCTTGGATTTTCATTTTGACCTCATTTTCGTAATCAGCGACCCTAAAAACCATGAAAACGACACCCATGACGGAAAAACCAAAAATCTTCGTCGGCGCCATCTTGGATTTTCATTTTGACCTCATTTTCGTAATCAGCGACCCTAAAAACCATGAAAACGACAACCATGACGGAAAAACCAAAAATTTTCGTCGGCGCCATCTTGGATTTTCATTTTGACCTCATTTTCGTAATCAGCGACCCCAAAAACCATGGAAACGACACCCATGACGGAAAACCTAAAATTTTCGTCGGCGCCATCTTGGATTTTCATTTTGACCTCATTTTCGTAATCAGCGACCCCAAATACCATGAAAACGACACCCATGACGGAAAAACCTAAAATTTTCCTAGCCGCCATCTTGGATTTTAAGTAGCTCATTTTCGTAATCGTGCCTATATTATTTTGTATCACAGTAAAAGTTGAAAGTACCTACCTATTTATCGACGTGAGTATAATAACTGAATTCATAATGACCAAAAGTATTTGGACGCACCAATAAATATTTCATAAAAAAATATTTCATTGAATGCCATATCTATTACTTGAAATTACTTCTTAGATCTGTTGATAATGAGACGTAAGCGAGCGAGCGCATGAGCCGACGCGGCGCGGTGACGAGCGACACGGGTTCCCCCTTCGAGGCCTGGCGGCATACTGAATGTCAATAGATACGGTTGCGAATACGCTCAGAATTTTGCATAAAAATCTTTATAAAATCAAATTTTGGGTTTTTGAAAAAAAAAATCGTACCATAATGTTCATTATGAAATTGCTTATCCATTAGTGTAAAAACAAAATAAAAACAATTGTTAGTTTTGGAGAAGTAGCATGTTTTCAATAATTATTTCTCATTTCTGTGGTTTCGTTGTGAGGGGATTAATTAAATATTTTACTTAAAAAGAAAAAAACAAAACGTACCATTTTGAAGGTAAGAGTATGTAGAAATTTAATGTATTTTTTGTTGGTTGATATATCTTTTTTTTAAGAGTTATAAGCTCCAGAAAACTGCATAAAAAACGGCTAGAGCTACGTTTTGCTGGGGGACGCGCCTTAAGCTGCGCTTGCCTACGTTGGTTTGTAGATGGGTTCACTCGAATACCGTACCAAGTTGGTTCCGGCTCTCATTTAAAGATCTTTGACAGTCGTAAGTCGTTACAAAAGGGATGTTAACAAAAAAATCTAATTAGTCCGTCAGATAGATTTCCAAAAAAAATATTGGACACATATTTTTTCTTTTTTCTCGTAAACAAACAATGAAGACGATACAGTGCTTTGAAAACTCGTGTGACGTCATATTCTAAGACATTAGTATGACATTTCTTAGCGAGCAACAACACACTCAAATCTTTGACGCGTTCTATCGTCGCCAATTTTTATTGATTTGATAAAACAAAAAATACGTATCCAATATTTTTCGATAATCTAACAGACGGACTAATTAGAATCATATTTTTTTTAGTCAGTAAACATCCCTATTGTTTCTCTGGGACTTTATCGAAGTTTATTGTCACGGTGCGTTTGTGGTGGTCGCCACTGTCCATTTTGACTTTCAGGAGTGGAGTATTGTAGCAGGAATAGAAATACAATAACCAAAACCATCATTTATCGCCGCAGTCGGGTAAAAAGATGACGATGATCTAGTTTTGGTACATAATGTAATTCTAGTGATTCGGTTGCCAAGTCCATATTAGGGGGAAAAATACGTCGATATTTCGAAATAGATAACATTTTTCCTATGCCGTCAAAATATTATTATTGTTTTAGGTTTAAATTGTCACCTGTTGTATTTACCTACGTGGGAGTTAATTTTAGAGTATTATTTGTCACTTTTTGAGTATATTAATATAGGTATTATAATAGCTTTCCCTATGTATTTTCCGGTTCGTTTTTGTTGAATCGTATAGCGTGTTTTTTCATGAATGTTGGTCAATCGTGTTTTTAATTACCAGCAAATACAGACACGCCCCCCGCGGACGCAATATGGCAGGAAAAATATAAAGTACGAAGGTGTTCAACTTTATAATAATCTACCGGCAGATATCAGGAACACATCTTCTTTTAACGTATTCAAAACTAAACTCAAGCAGTACGTCATTGACAACACAAAATTACTAGCCTAGCATTATATACCTTAACAAACCAACATATTATTATCAACATCGTACCAACTTACATTATTAATATATAACAAAAGACCATTTACTTCAAATTCATCCTAAGATTACATCTATATATTTTGTTGGTAGAATTGCAAGTCTACAAACTAGTGTTAGTAGTGACCAATTAATTATTAATAAAAGATTTAGTATAAGTATTATCATACTTAGACAACTTAGCTGTAAAAAACAATCTACAAAAGAATCTGTGTATATTATCATGTTGACTCAAACCAGTTTTCTAATGAGCGACCCAATAGCAAGCACTCACTTACAAGTTACGGGTAGATGTTAACTTACTAAATGATTATGTGCAAAATATGTTTCATATATACCCACCCACATCGTAATATTTATTTGTTGTTCAAAGCGAAATCTATTATTATCTCTAAACTGTTAGCTACTGGACAAAATGTTACCTTATTTATGTATTTATTCGTTAAGTGAACAATGTATGTTCTTTTAGAATAAATAAAGAATCTTTAAACCCAATTTTCTCTACACGTTTCGACACTGCTGCCTCGTTGGTCTAGTGCTCGACTGCTGAACATGAGGTCCTGCGTTCGATTCCTAGGTCAGGCAAAGTGTTATCGGGCTTTTCTATCAGGATTTTTTCAGTAGCAGCTGTCTGGAATTGGGCACGGTTGATAGCAATAGACTCTCCCCCTATTACCTATATAGAACTTAGACTTAGCTGGCGAAATGTGGGTATAATAATAGGTACACCTCTGCCCAATCCTTCGGGTATTACAGTACCCACGTTATGTTATTTCGATACATTTGCATCATCAAGATTTGAATATAAAAATCACAGGTTACCTATCCAATAAAACTTTAATTCCCCCACCTAGATTCAAACATAGCTATGAAAACATGACCTATTCTCTATTTATGAAGGTCATCATGACAAAAGCAATTGTTTTATAGTCTAGGACCAAATTGATTTATCATTATAATATATGTTTTGAAAGCCACGTCCTGTGAAACAGTTCTCGGCTGATGTCATGTGATTGTTCGCCCTTTGATGCGATTGCCATGGGATTTTGAATATGGGTGAAAAAAAACAACATCTTGAGAAAAAAGATAGAGAACCAAAAATACGAACATAACATAACAGCATGCCTGTAATAATAATAATAAGCTGAGAAAGATAAGCAAATTAAATATCTTGACTTGGCTCGCGAGGTTGTCGACATGTGGGGTGTGAACTCAGCAATCATTGTGCCGATAGTCGTTTCAGCCAATGGCTTAATTGCCAAGAGCCTCGACCAACATCTGTGGAGGCTCTCGTTAGGCGGCTGGATCAAGGGCTTGATACAGAGAGCGGTACTCCTGGACACGGCTCGTATTGTTAGGAGGTTCCTTTCTCTGGAGCCCTGACTACCGGTAGCTTGGACCCTGTTCCCGATACCGGTGGGCTACTATTTTTTTATATTTTTAAATGTTTTTTTATATTACTTTGTATAGGAATATTTAAAAATATAATTTATTTATGTATAAAGTTAAATAAAGGAAATAATAATAATATTTATTTATTTTCAGGCTACTTTGGCCCATAGACAAATACCTTACATACTAACATACATACGATATAATTATACAGCTTGTGTTAGTAAATAAAACCTTAAAACTATATTAGTAATGCCTGAAGAACACCCATATTTCGCCAGTCCTATGTAATCGGGGGCGAGCCTATTATCATCAATCGGACACAAATCCAGGCTCCGTGGCTGCTACTGACAAACTCCTGAAATACAATGACACCTTACATCGACCTATTTAGGCCCACTCCCTTTTGCAAACAGGACGCCTGTGTTCAACGCCAACTGAACACTTGGTCTACTTTTATTGATCAATTTATTATTCAAAGTAAAATCACACATAGGTATTTGGCAAGGAACGCATTTTCACAGCATTTATCGTAACTTAATTTTTTTTTGCTACAACCATCATATTAAAATATTTCCTCTGAAAAGTTACTTACTACTGTAAATAAAATAGCAATATTAACAATGCAGTCGTATTTATTTAGTTTATCACTGAAACTGACTTCCTGTAGGATATCCTAAAGTAACCTTGTGGGCATATCCTATGCTCCATATCTACTATTTGTCTATGAACATCTATGTTTGATAACCGCACCCAAATGGTTCAAAATAATGCGTACAAAATCCTTCATAATATGTTTCCCTTTTTTTTTTTTTTTTTTTTGGTGGGTGGAAAATCATCGAATGACCCCCCCCGCTCTTGGGCAGAGCGAAGGGGAGTGTCAGACTTCTACTGACTAAAAACCAAACCCATGTTCCTTCTTCGCCGTTGTGTCGGAGCCGCGTTATCCTTTCGACAAGCCACAGCCCCGACGGGGTATATGTTTCCCTTACACCGTATTAAGCTACCAATATCATCGATTCACAAATCAATAGTCTATAACAATTTTATTTTAACACACCATAATTATAATGCAGGTCTAACATAGTAATTATTTTAGCATCTACTCATGACATTTCATTCTGGGACTCTATCGTCTTTCTTTTTCGTCTTTTATGCTTCAGCTGGTAGGCAAAGGTTACAAGAAAATAAGCACATTGTCACTACTTGCTTCAAGTCTAACCTGACGCAGTCGAACACTAGTAAGTATTTTACTACAACTGCTTATCCGACCTACGACTCAGTTCATGGAAACGCTATACGATATAGCAAGACTGGGTTGTCAGACTCCTAGGTTGCTTACTACCCGCAATATTTAGTACAGTCGAACAAGCAGCTAACTTGCATTTATGTTTAAGATTAACAGCCTAGATACATTTAGAGACTGATGCCAAACGTTACAGCGTTTGAAATCAGTCGCTTAATGCGAAACGCTTTATAAAACAAAATTTCAATCAATATTTTCAGTGTACTAGAGTTATAAAAAACTCTACCTGTATACTTATTAGCTTGATCGACTGTACATACCACGTAGATTCCAGATGCTAAAAGTCTGACATCCACTCTTACCAAGGGTTAACCAGTCACTGTATTCTGAAGGCCAGACAAGTAGACGCTTCATGTACGATCGAAGACAGTTCCGCCTGATCATTTAAAAAAAATTTCGCCTAAATCGTGCCGAGGCGCTGCCACGGGCTAGCGAGCGATTCTATTTCTTGAGTGCAAGCAAAAATGAGCTTAGTGGTAATCAGGCGCATAAGACCGCCATAGTACAATACTGGTACTCAGCTGCATCCGTTAAGACTATAGAAGCCGACCCCAACATAGTTTAGGAAAAAGGCTAGGCAGACGATGATGTAGATTCCAGATTGATGGTCAAAAAGTCTTGTTCCAAGGTTGACTGCCCAAGTATCAATTCCCTCCCCCCAAACTCCCTCAAAGGATAAAGTAATAAGTCCCAGACTACAAAACCCCTCCTAATCCACGCTTCACTAACCACAAACCTAATACGCTTTAATTCTAAATCTGAAACTAATTAGTATTCATAATTTGATTAACAGTTAAAGGGTATAGGATGTGAAGCCATTTTGCATAAACAAAATCCAATATTGTGACGTCTGTGTGAGTTTGTATGTGTGTGTGTGTGTGCGAACTGCGAGTAGCGCCAGCCAAGGGTGATGGGCTGTATTAATAGTGCGGTAGCTCGGAATGTTTTGGGATGAAGGTGTTTTAAGTTTCGTTGTGAAGTCGGAAATAGACCTTAGTTATAAAATTGTAAGGAAAATATATATTTTTATTGAAAAGGGATTATCCAAGATAAACCCATATTGTTTGCTTTTAAATTCATATAATGTGAGATAAAAAAGTAACAAACAATAAAAATTGTATAAATACTGAAAAGGATATAATACGGTAAGTGACCGTTTCTTTCTAGGTCATTTCTTTCTTAGGTCGTATGACTTCAGAACCTGTTTTTTTATAATTCGCAACATTTGAACTGTTCCTAAAATCTACCATCCATTTGAAATACCATCCAGTGTAATGTGGATGATTTTTTAAGTGTATCTTGTCTAACAATATCTATTCGTAGGAGTTTAAATAATCCTAATTAAAAAGTATAGTGTATACGAACTCCACATTTCATATTTCTGTGTCGTGGTCTTATGTGACAGCCTGACAGTCAAGAGAGCTAAGATGTAACTTGCGAAAAAAAGTCACGACATAGATGTTTTATTGTAAAATGTATGACGAAAAACAAAAGTCTTAAACTCATAGCAAAGCCTATCAATAACCCTACTCACCCCGATCACAAAACAGTCAATACCAACATGTAGGTACCTACTCTATATCCCGAAAACCAGAAAAGTAATGAAACTCGAAATACCAATCCTCCAGCTGGACTATAGCTCCGGCCCGGCAGTAGATTCATACTTGTTGATTCAGACGGGCTTCGCAAACGCTGCACATGTAACACATATTGCCGTTTGCTTACACATAACACTATTATTTTCTACCACGTGGAAACTGATTTGAGACTACATTTGGATCAATCTTATTTGATTTTGTGGAGATTTTGAATGTTATCTTGCTGTTCTGTTCTTTATTGACACCATTTATGATCAACATCGTGACTTTACCCAGGTATCATCATTTCAGCAGAAAGACTTCCGACACTGGACATGCCCCCCCAAGTGTGACATTAACCGGTCCTGTGCGTCTCGCACCCAGCTGGGTATAAAAATCAAGGTTTCTGCTCGAGCCAATCTTAAGTTTTGGTCATTAGGGGTAAAACCTTTCGCTTTACCCATTATAGCCACTAGACTACTCTGGTACTACACGTGTGAACTTCAGGTTCGACAAGACTTTTCTTTAAGCTTTCCTGTAGCAACTTGAAGTTCTAGATTCTGGCAAGAACAGGCTTGGTGCTATCTCTTGCTTGACATAGAACTTATCATGATTGTGATATTAGTGATTGAACTACACAACCCTACCCGCGAGAATGTTATGACGATATCTTCTAGTGTTGCCCACAAATTCGTTCACGTGGATTTCATGTGTACGAGTATGAGAAGAAAAATAAAAAGTTGCCTATGTCTATTCCTACTGACATATATAAATAAAGAGAGAAGTCCTGACTGACTGACTGACTCATCAACGCCCAGCCCAAACCCTTGGACCTAGAAAGCTGAAATTTTGCACAGAGGTTCCCTTTATAACGTAGACAAGGAATAAGGAAGGATTTTTCGAAATTCAACCCTTAAGGGAGTTAAATAGGGGATGAAAGTTTGTATGGAAAATCGTCATTTTCACGCGGGCGAAGCCGCTGGCAAAAGCTAGTTTATAATATTACAACTCTGTGTCTTTCATCAAGAACCGATCAGCCGGTCTGACATGCTTGAGTCACAAACATCCACCGAAATATGGTCAAACTTTCGCATATAAAATATTTATAGTAAGATAGATGTTCTGGTTCATAATTGATAAGTTCATAGTTTATAACTCAACTAGTGACCCGCCCCGGCTTCGCACGGGTACAAAAAAGGTATTAAAACCTTCCTCTTGAATCACTCTATCTATTAAAAAAAACCGCATCAAAATCCGTTGCGTAGTTTTAAAGATTTAAGCATACAGACAAACAAACAAATAAACAAACAAACAAACAAACAAACAGACGCGACTTTGTTTTATACTATGTAAGGATATACGTCATTTCATGCTTACATTGCACCGTGTGGGACGAAGTTAAACAGAATTACCATCAAGGACGATACTGCGGGAACTTAGTTTGGTTTAAATCGAAGTCAAGTTATGCTAGCTTCCCGTCGGGGCTGTGGGTTATTCGAAAGGGATGCCGTGGCCTAGACACAAAGGGCTAAGAAGGACATGGGTGATTTTTAGTTTTAGGAACCCTTGAATGTTCAGATTTTTCGGTTAAGGATTTAATATTTTTGGGTGAACATTTTAATAAGGTTAAAATAATTGACGTCACAATAAATACATGTATACACGTTATTACTTAAATAGTCAATTTAAGGATAGGTTAGGTAAACCAAAATAACGCTGTAGTCATAATTTTAAAACATAATACCACAATACTCCATCTAAAAGCCATTACAAAGGCTACAAAATTACCTAACGATGTACGAAAATATGACAAACAAAGCCAAAAGTCGAAACATACCTAAAATTACCTAAATTATTACCCCGATTATCCTCAGTACCAAAAATAACTTCATGACATAAACGAAACTGACCAAGTGCGAATCGGACTCGCACATGAAGGGTTCCGTACCAAAACAGCAAATTAAAATAACGTTTGTTGTATGGGAGCTCCCCTTAAATATTTATTTTATTTAGTTTTTACTATTTGTTGTTATAACGGCAACAGAAATACACAATTTCAACTGTCTAGCTATCGCGGTTCTTGGGGATACAGCCTGGTGACTGACAGACGGACAGACAGAGAAGTCTTAGGGTCCCGTTTATACCCTTTGGGTTCGGAAATCTAAAAACAGAACACAAACATAGTCTTTCTGCCCTTGTCCCACATTTTTAAATTTGAGACAAGCCCGCCACACTATTCCCAAACCACTGTAACTCCTGTTAGCCAGAATCAACAGTGGCGACCACAAGAAAAGCGCCGAGACAATGAAGCTCGACGAAGTCCCAGAGAAGCGATTTAACTGTCTTGGATCCCGCAACGAAATTAATCAGAAAAGAATAGCGGAGGAGTAGGAAAAAACATAATTTCCACTTCCCTCCATATCAGCAGGAGACAGAACAGAACAAGGCCAATAGGCACACAGGGACGTATACAACTGGGATAAGCCCAGTTGCCTAGCACCACGGACCCTTGTCCCATTATAATTATTTACGTTTTCTTATTCCATTCTCCTCTGTCACACGTGCCATCGAGGTTGGGGGTTGTTCGAAAGAGATACCGCAGCCCCGGACACAAAGGGCTAAGTGCATGTTTACGTTCAGGCGGGGCGTCGCGCGGTGCGTGCTGCGTTTTTAATTCAAACACAATGACAATGTATGAAAAAGTTAACGATATCAAACGTCAATTTTACGAGAAGTTATTTTTCGCTCGTAAGTTTAAAATGCAGCGTTTGTTGCGGTGGACCCATCTCTCAGTGTAAATTAATAAAAAAGCACGAAATGATCCTTCTGCACGCGCCGCGCAACGCCCCGCGTCTCCGTAAACGAGCCCTAAGAGGGAACATGGATTGTTTTTAGTCAGTAGAAGCAGACTTCTACTGACTAAAAACCATCCATGTTGCCTCTGATACTCCCTTCCGCTCTGCCTAGAGCGGGAGGAGTCATTTCATGATTTCCAATAAATTTGAGCAATATTTTCGAAATGTACAAGTGAGGCCCTTTCAAATGATACCAAACACGGCGTCTATCTCCATTTTTATTTTTTAACACTTACTTTTTGTCCGCTAGAGGGCGCCATATCGAGTTTTGTGACACGTCACGTAGCCTATGTTCAGCGGACAATTACGACGGTTCTAACGATACCTTATATGCCGAGTTCTGATAAGTAGATTAGGAGCTATGAGGGAACAGATGAAGATACTCACATACATACATACATACATAGCCAGTCAAAATCATAACCCTCCTTTGGCTTTGCCGTAGTCGGGTAAAAAAAGACGTGGCATCATTTACTCTTTTCTCATTCATATCATTCCTCACACAAGCCATCCATCTTTTCTTCGGCCCTCCTCTCCCTCTCCATCCATCAATATTAATATCCATCACTTTTTTAACCGACTTCAAAAAAGGAGGAGGTTCTATGTTCGTGTGTATATTTGTATTTTTTTTTATGTATGTTACCTGATTTCTCCCCCATTTGTGGACCGATTCTCAAAATTCTTTATTGTATAATTGTATATCTCCGAAGATCTGGTGCTGATCTTCGGAGATATACAATGGAACTCTTCAAAAATAGACGGCAAATCTGTCATAATTGCTGGAATCGCTTGGATGTTTATTGAATATACATTATCATGACGTAACATCACGCCTGTATGCTCTGAGGGGGGATGCAGATGTGTACAATACTCATTTTTTTTATGTAGGTATGTTCACCGATTTTTAGTCACATGCGTTTCATCCCTCCTCATAACATGTCCATACCAAGGTAGACGACTTCCTTTAACCTGAAGCTTTAAGACTTGTCAAAAAATAACTTCACAGCACAATTTAACAAAGAAACCCCAAGTGTCCGGGTGTCCGATTTTGAACCGTCCGTCCGACTTTCGTCCAGCCGATCTGTTTCACTCACTTAGCGGGGTGGTCCTACACCCCCCTATTGATTTTATTCGCCCCACTTTCACGACAGACCACCCCACCCTGTTAAACGTTGCCTGCTAGACAATAGAAACGAAAATTTTAAAGTTCATCTTTTTTTGTTGGGTTAGGGGGCAACTGGCCTCTGGTCCGCGGCCCAGATTACACAAAGTGGGAACAGTAGTGGAAAACTCAGCCAATTGTGTGGGCCAGAATACCATGGTAAAAAATTATCGTAGTTAAATCGACCCGTTTGGATTTAATTTCATTAAATTGAAAAAAGGTGTCTGGGCCGCGGACCAGAGGCCAGTTGCCCCCTAACCCGTTTTGTTAGATTACATGGGACTTAAACATCACCGGCGAAATGTGGGTGTACCTACTAATGGGTACACCTCTGCCTAACCCTTCGAGAATTACAGGCGTGATGGGAGGCGAGCCTATTGCCATCAACCGGGCACAAATCCAGACTCCGTGGAAAAAATCGTGATCGAATAACCCAATAACACTTTTGTACGACCTGGGAATTGAACCCAGGACCACTATACCAACTAGACAGTCCAGAACATTGTCATGATACCTTCCTTTTTTTCAGTAACTCTATTAGGCCATGACGTCATTATGTGAACTGTGAAATAAAATCATGCGATTTTAAATTTTCGGTGCTGGACCGAGCGTCGAAAACCCTACGTTTTATTTAGTCTCATTTATTAAGGTGCGACCTAGCTTTGGTAAAAACGTACACTAGACTGTCAAATTGTTTAGGAACACGCATTGAGCTGAAAAAAGTGGCGACGTAAACTAGAAGCCGTTGCATTAGATGGCCTCCCATTAGGTTGACAGATGACCAGCCTGGTGAAGGTTGCGGGGATCCGCTGGATGAGAGACACACGGGTGGGATCGACCAATGTGGCGACACTTAGACGTCCACAGCTGGACATAGGGCTCCCCGTATGTCTAGCTGTGGACGTCTTTCAGCTGAAATGATGATGATTATGATTGAGCACATAATCAATAGGTACTCGTTCTACATATGAGAAGACGTATTTGTCTTCCAAAGTGATATTAACAGGCTAATTAATATATTACAAGATTCTAAACTCACCAACATCATTTTCCCATTATCCCAATTCATTTAGGGTCGACGCAGCATGTCTTCTTCTTTCATACTTCTGAAACTCGTCATCTCAACTGTCTTTCCATATCATCCTTTAGCCAGTCCATTTATCGTTTCTTTGGTCTTCCTCTACTCTTATACCCATCCATAATTATCCCAAACTTACCAAAACATTAAAATAGTCTCATCATCATCATTTCAGCCAAAAGACGTCCACTGCTGAACATAGGCCTCCCCCAGGCGTCGCCACGTTGACCGGTCCCGTGCGTCTCTCATCCAGCGGTTTCCTGCAACCTTGACCAGGGGCCGTATTTTTGAATCAATAGAATTCAAATCGTGTACGAAATCGCAGAATTCGTATGCGAATCTGTACGAAATCGCTATTTTTGAATATTCATACCCGTGAATTTTGCAACGAGTGGTCCGACCCACTCGTTTCCGATATTCTACCAGTAGAAATGACGGAAATGACGTGATGAATTCTGCGATTTCGTACACGATTTGGAATTCTATTGATTCAAAAATCAGGGGCCAGGTCATCGGTCCACCTAGTGGGAGGCCTTCCAGCGCCGATCTGCGAGCAATGTGTTAAAATAGTCTAAATTTACAAAAATATTTGACCTTTATCTAAAAATAATCCACCTCAACGTTTAATAGGCCGTCGATTTACTAGAACACATAGTTTGTGCCCAGAAATAGACCGCGAACATGCGTGGGAGTATGAATGGCTGACGTCAAGTATTATGCATTCCATATCGGTCAAATATTTCCTATTACGTGGCTTTCGGTCGCGTTCTAGACGGTTTAATAAACTTGTGTATGTAGGTAAGTAGGTAAACTTGTCTAGGTTGGTTCATAATCATAATCATAATCATCATTTATTGCATTCATGTAGTTTACAGGTTGTTACAGGTATATAGGTTTCATACATGAACCCTGCTAGGGCTGCTAGGGCTGCGGTTTGTAGATGGGTGACCGCCCATTACGTACAGAGTTTCCTCCGTACCTCGGATAGCACGATAAGCTATTGGACCCGGCTGTAGATCTTTGGCAGTCGTAGCAAGTAGTCAGAGACCTTGAGACCAAATATTGTTAGAAGGTGGTATTCCATGCTAAGAAGATCGTAATACTCCTGTTCATTAAATAAATATAGTTAAATAAAATTAAATATAGATATACTTTAAATAGTAAGAACGTCAGTAAGTACCAAATATTCCCATCGAAAAAATAAATATGAGTCAGAAAGTTGAAGTCCGAATAAAAAATAAAAACTTCCATTTTCGTAATTCAGTTTTTCCCATTACAGCACTGAGCTAGCAACTTCCAAAACACGATAACTAAATGAACTGACGTCGAAATAGAAACCGCTTCAAACTTTTGACCTTTTTCATTCATTCCAGTATCTCATCAAAAGTGTTTTATCCTACAAAACTTGTACTCGATCTACCAAATATTCAGGTCATCAAGACATTCAGCCCTTGTCCTATATAACTTGGGATAGGCGCAACAGATTTCTTCAATGCTATAGCATAATTTACTCCTTTTATTTAACATCACTCTTTACACACAACCCATCCATTTTACCCACAAGTTCTCCCACATTATGAATAGTTTTACATTCATAAAACGCCAAACCATCAAAGAAAAAACTTCCGCTTCTCCCACAACAATACGGAGTGCATTTACCTCCAGCGGTATACAAACACAAGATCTTAGCACAGTGCAGTCTTTAGAGCGAGCCTGGCTGCCTGGCTGGCTCGGATCGAACAAAATCAATACAATACGACTGTTTTTAACGTGTACGTCCATCTCTACGTGTAGGTGTAGCTACGGAAGCGAGGAGCAACAGTTAGTGTACACCTAAAGGGTATTGTGGGTGCAGGGAGATGGATTTCTTGAAGATTTGCGTCTTTTGGAGTGATACTTATCTATCTCCTTCTTAGCGTGTCGATTACAATTCAAATTGACTTAGCCCAAAAGGCGACGCGTTAGGCATTTTCTGTAGCATCCATCAGCTCCACTGATGTGTAAATTTTAGCAGGATAGGCAAGACACGATATCAAGTATCCTACACAACTTTTTTTTGTGTCTCCGAGACTTCGTCGAACTTCATTGTTTCGGTGACTTTCTGGTGGTTGTCTGTACTGTCACTGTTGATTCTGGTTTTCAGGAGATTCCGTGATTTGGGAATAGTGGCGGGCTTGTTCAAACAAAAGCATTTGACCCGAATGCTCTTTAGGCAACAAGATTCATACACAGTCTGTTGTCATTCATTATAGTTTGAAAATTCGCTTTTAGTTTTACTAAACTGGGATTGACCGCACTGATTTAGTCAAAAAACTATCTTAACCCAAAACTAAGCAAATTTCGCAGTCTACATTGAACGAATTTACAGTGCAGTTCAGTTTGTCAAGTCCTCAGCCTCAAATTCTCAATTCAGTAACCATCTGCAGTGTTCTAAATAAGTCCACAGCGAAACGTGTTTCACGCTCGAAACGTTTGGCTCACGCCTCGTCATTGAAATTTAATTAAGTAGACCTAGTTCTGCCCTATTACCATTTCTCCAATGTTTGCGTCAAGGCTATTCTGTTTGTTTCACATACAATTACAATCTATTTCAATACTTACTGTCGCAGCGTATCGCTACGTTTTTCCTTATGAGGATAAACAGTCTTAGAACAAAGAACGAAGTCTTCATTTGTTTTTCGGTTATTCTGTCCATCCAAAGTTTTCTTCTGCAAGGTGTCACTTTTGACTATAAGACGGTTATTAAACACATTGATTTCAAAACTTTGTAAAAGAGCTGTATCTCTACTCTGATGTGCAGTAAAGTATATTCTATCATCAATCAGTCACGTGCCTAGGGGCCAACAATAGGGCAAGCCCTTAGGACAATCAGACTATTCAGAAACCTTATCATCATGAAAAGTAAGAGCAAGCCAAGCTTTTAGGTTTGCAACTAGTGCCGCTAATCATTATCATCAGTCGTGTGATATCCCCGTGGTAACCACCCAGACTTGCGTGTCGTAATGAATTGAAAGCATTCACAAACAAAAAACGGTCTTCAACCAATAATTATCCTAATAACAGTTGACAGATTCAATTGCAATAGCAACTGTTGTACTTTCAAGTTTTCAAGTAGCTACGTTATGTGACTCTCAACTCAATTCACTGTAGACACTTTTAAATTTTTTCTTGCTTTGCTGTATATATTTTTAGAAGACTTCTTGTTTCATTTATTCTCATGTTTTTCCTGGATCAAAAATAGCTTCGATTGTGAGGTTTGTATCCTGCAATGGATGTTCCTTGGCTGATTAATATAATTTTAACACCTTCAGTGCTGGGAGCCCATCTGGTGGGTCACTTGATGTATGGATGGCACATGAGCTCTATGAAAGGGAGTTGGACTCGAGTGTGTTAAGGACAAGCTTAACGATACTTAAGTATGTCTCCTAAATCTTTATTTTCTTCTTCTGATCGTTTCGATGGCAATCTAAATTGTGTAGGCCCAAAACTGACGTACCTACTAGTTTGGCAATAGCTGTATCTGATTCAGTAATAAAAATACCACCACAAATTCTCATAATAAACTATAAATTTCCATGAAAATTCGCATTTATTATGCAAGGTTTTTTTAACAAAAAATACTAGAAACATTAAAGGCATGCAAAAATCGCTTGATGAATTCAGCACTTGCCCCGATTCCCATGATATCAGGCTTATAAAAACTGAATGCTTATCGATTATCGAATTATATAATACAATTTTTATACCGTACGACTTTTATGAAAATTATTTTATCGTTTTGTGGTTTTTTATTATGTCATGTATTTTTGTTATGAGTTACTTTACTAGAGCATAAAGATGTTTTTTTTTTCTTGGCTTTCAGTTTTGTATTAAGGCAACTATCTAACGTTTGAATTTTCTAAACTTTGATGAATCATTAACAAAGCTGAATTGAGAAAAGAAGTACCTACCTTATCTTAATAGTTTCAAAAATTGCCAAAAAATTGTAAAGACAATATTATCTACTAATAAGCACCTTATTTAAAAAAAAAATAGGCCCAAGATGATGAGACTCAAAAATAATATAGGCTAAGACAAAAGAGGAAAATACCCTAAAATAATAAAATAACAGCACTCGAAGGCTAAGCCAGTAGTAACATTTAAAAGAAACTTCCATGAATTTTGCAGAAACATAAATTATGAAACAGTAATTCGCACTAAAAATTCTACAACCAGCATATTATTGACAGCCTAGGTTCAAATCTAGATCAATAAAATTCAAAGCGTCTGATACATAGGATATCGTATTCTAGGTCACAAATATGTAAGTCCGATGCAAATCTCTGGCCTATTGTAAGTATATTATTACACATAAATGTTTTAGTTAATAGGAATATAATATTTACTAGGAATAAAAATGTTTCTTGTGATAGTGTGGTTTTTAAGACGTGGTGTCAGTACAGTTTTGTTACCCGATTTAGGAGGGTTACTGTGTTTTTGAGCCAATTTATATATATGTTTGTCCCTTTGTGCCACTCTAGAAGCCCAACGCGTGGGTTAGGTTGAAGATCCGTATGTCGTTTTTTATTACTATTTCTGTACTAGTTTCTGCCTGTGACTTTGCTCGCGCGGAATTTAGCCTAAATCCTTCCGCGATAAATGAACTAACCAACACTAAAATATTTTCCAATTCCAATCAGTAGTTTCTGAGATTAACGCGTTCAACCAAATAAACAAACTCTTCAGATTTATAATATTAAGTACCTATAGATGTTCAGCTTCATCATTATCTGTTTTAATATTGCTTGGATTCAGTTAATTTTTTCTTAAAGATTATGAATTTGATTTGTTTTTTTTTTTAACTTTCTTTTGTGTGTTTTGTTTGTATTTTTACCCGACTGCGACGAAGCCTAAAAAAGGGTTATTTGTTTAATTGTGATGTGTTACAGTGATACAAGACCACATAGTTGTTTTTTTCCGAGTATTCTTGAAATATAATATAATAATTGTCTTTATACCCCAATAAGTTAAGAGTACATTTATGGTATTTTCCGCTGCACTCCCCGAGCTTAGAAAAGATCCAGAACATTGTTGGTCAACACAATAACGTTTTGAATGCATTTTAGTCTAGAATACTGTAGTAGTAGGATTTTGCTCAATGATTACTGAATCTACCGTTATGGACCTTTGGCATATGAGGAAACTGTTATGAAGTAGGTCAACCCTAACTGAGCGTCCGTGTATGAAAGATGATTATATGATGAAGAGGAGCATGGATATATTCCACATGGGTATGATGGCTGAGCTAGAGATTTTGCTTTTCAAGAATAAAACACACAAGATTTTTATTAGGATGATGAACTGCATATTATGTGTTCACTTAGCAAAGTTCAAAAACTTGAGAAATAACGGTTTCTGCTTTGAGATTATGACCTATTTTATGATAATAAGGGTTAGAAAATATGAGTTTCGTTAAACGTGAAAATGACATCAATACGGTTGGAAACAATTGCTTCTAAACGTTAATAAGACAAGTGTGTTGAACACTAATTGAATGGAAAAGTCCATAATTAAAGTTCTAAGTAACTCACATTACTATGACTAAATTACCGAAACATTTAGTTCAAACATATACGATGAATTTTGGCAAAAGAAATCTTATCATTATTTTTGAACCTCAAAAAAAAAAAAGATACTACTTGAAGGGCCCTTTACTTATCAAACTAAAAATAGCAACACCGTAACAACATAATTTCAACGACCAAAGACAAAGCAAACAGTCCACATAGAACCTTTATACTGCCGTGGTATAACTATAATGCCGTTATCTGCTAAAGTCATTTTTTTGAATAACACAGAAAAACCGCGACAAATTTTTAAACCGATGTCATTTTTCGATGACAACACCTATCAGAGATTTGGAAGTACTAAAATATAGATGAAATCGCATACTTTTGAACTACTTACCCTATCATATCGTAAATATAATTTAATTTTATGAAAAAGCTTCTTTTGTGTTTTAGTTTATCAGAGATGTAACCGAAATCATAATGGATCATCGACTAAAACGCCGCTACGTGTAGCGTAACGGCGTTTTAGTGTTTCTTTTTCATAGAAAATTATTGTTTATTAAAATGCTAAAATTTCATCACTTCATTGATTAACTAAAACGGCGTTATTGGCACATAACGACAATTTAGCTTACGATTATGTATTATAGAACTGATTCATGTTAAACTTTAGTGCGTTTAACGTTACTTTACTGCTTTTAAGTCTGGTAACCTTTAGAAGCGTATTAATTAAAAGGATAAACTTGAATCATTGTTTAGCTAAAACGTGGTTAAACTAAAAACCTTACAGTTTAACGACATTATAGCGTAATAATATAAAACAAATTGTGAACTATTTTCTTGCACAAAATGAATTAAATTTGTTGAAATTAAAGATAATTTTTAAATAAAAGTCATAGTTTTATCAATCAACTAGTCTTGATTGACAATATTTTTTTATTGCTTTTCAAATAATATGTAATTATGCTTAAACTTATAACTTTCACAAAACTTTACTTATAATTAGATTTTTTAGGAACTTTCAGTTCTATGGAATAACACTAAAATCACATCAGTTATTATGTACTACTTGTACTTTAAAATAAGATAACATTAACCCTAGAAAGATAACCTACGTCGCAGAGGCGCCTGAGCTAGAAACATATTGCTGTCGTTTTTTATCCGACGCGTGTATTTGTTTGTCCTTCTCAGCCAACTCAGTCGTCGGTTAGCCCCTTCACGGGATGGCTGTTTCCATGCTGTAAGTACTACAGTTTTGTTTATATGATGAGTCTGTGCGCTCGCGAGGCGTATGGTTATCTTTTGTGAAACTTTTAAGAATGAATTAATATTGTAGTTTTAGTGATGTAAAGCGTTTTTGTAAATAGTTTCTGTTTGTTTTTAGGAACAATTTATTACGTATATATCGTGGCACATAGGAGAACGTTGGTAGAAAATGAAATATGCGCTTTACTAGGTGAAGAAGAAGAAAACACTCTGATGAACTTCTGCAAATTGACAGTGAATTGGAAAATCACCAGAGCGAATGGAAGATGTCCAAAGTGCCTTCGAAAACGAGTTTGTCGACAGCCAAAATGTAGAGCAACTGGAAAATAAACAAAACGAAGAGAATTTGTTCGTCCTAAAAATTTCAGCGCCTTCTGACCTGCACTAAGTGCAAAAAAAAATGACGTTTTCCATGACTATCTTTGAAATTTATTTTTTTGATGAGAGATATTTTTTTATACTTATTATATTGTAGTCAAATAGCTTGTGAAAAAAAACTTAATTGTTATAAGATGATTAGAAGTGTTTTTGTTCCTGAAGCATAAGGCTGTTTATTTTCGTTACTTTTTTGTAGAGGTCTACTCATTTAGTTATAAATTATTTTTAATAAACAAATAAGATAAAAATGTATTTAATTTTTATAGTTTATATTATAACTTTTAACACAAAATCATAAATTATAAATATTTTTTATTAAATCAATTAAAAAAACGTATTATAAAAAGGTGCGCCTCTGAAGCGTATGGTTATCTTTAACGTAAGCCGTGGTATGGTTATCTTGATTGTCCATAACCACAAAAAAAAACTTCTGAATCTGTTGATGAATACATATAATTATCTTGGCCACTCTATATCACCGTAAGACCAAATAACTAAGGAAGTCAACACAAGCATAGCAAGTGGTTGGAGAAAGTATTGCTCATTAAAAGAGGTCATGAAATCCAGAGACTTGGGAATGGCTGTTAAGAGATTTTTTTAATATCTGCATACTACCCTGTATAACATACGGATGCGAAACATGGGCACTTACAAAACAGAACAGAAATACACTGCAGTACTGCCAAAGAGCCATGGAATGGAGCATGACAAATAATATACGCAAAGCAGATCATGTAAGAAATGAACAATTGAGAGCAAAAACTTATCTACCAGACATCTTGACCAGGATTGACCAACAAAAATGGAGATGGACTGGCCACATGATGAGAGCAAGCACAGAGAAATGGAGTAAAATAATAACTGGACTGGTATCCAAGGGAAAGTAAACGCAGCAAGGGGAAACAGATAAGGAGATGGAAAGATGAGCTGAAACAAACAGCGGGCCCCAAGTGGAGGAGAGTGGCTCGGGACAGAAAGCATTGGAAGAAGCTAGAGGAGGCCTTTGCCAAAAGACAGACTGAATTTGGACATTCTGTAACAACTTTACAGTAAAAAACAAGATGTAATTCAGAAAATAAAGGGCAATTTATTTATTTATTCAAAATCGTATCACAGTTACATTAAAAAATTAAAAATGATTATTTGAAATTATTAATTAGTTAAAATAAGTCTCAATAAACTTACACTACGCTATATTATTATTCTAATCAGAACTTGTACCGGAATGCTCATTTTCGCTTGTTGGTAAGTTTTTCCAAAATAACAATTTGCGAGGGGGAATTATGTTCGATAGGTTATTAAGTAAATCTGCTTTCCTTCTTGGGTTCGATACCTTTCGGTTCAGTTTTAAATTTAAATACCATTGTACGTGGTTTTTTTAAATATCTATCGCTCATGAAACGAAGAGTTGTATAATAATATGATGCATCATCGAAATTATTTTTATATATGTACCTACATAAGATCATAACTTTTACGTACGAAACATACCCCAACTATATTTTTTAAATAAGCTCTTGGATTGGATGTTTGAATCCTTCTTTGGGACACAAATGATGGAAATTGATGGTTCGCCATATCGCAATCGTTGCAAAATTGGCGGGAACAAACCTGGAGCGACACACTTCCTCACCCCCAAGCTCCTGGCGATGCACTAATTTCACCCCGACAGCTTGAAATCGGTACAGGGTCGTTACGTAGTCGGTGTCCCCCGCCCCGCGCGAGATCAGTTAACGGCTTTGTAGTGTATTAGTGTGAGATAACGTCGTTTTAGTCTAATAATGACGGACAATACATTTTTGTTTAGGTTTGAAAATGCCGCTACGGGCTTGTAACGTACGTTAAGTCAAAATATAAGTATCTCAAATATGAAGCAATAATGCCGTTAAACATCGTTAGTCAGGTTTAAGTCTAACATTTTCAATTAACGACGTTATAGTTTAAAAAAAGCGAACTTCTTTATTAAAAAAAGAATACCTATAAAACAGTTACAGTACCTTAACCGCTTTGTAGTGTACAAAAGACTGCTAACGGCAATCTAGACAAGTAACCATATAATTTTTTTGTGATAAAAATATGAGTTAATGAACTTTAGTGGCTTTATAGACTCACAAAGTTACTTAACGTTATTTTTGCTTATTTCACACGTGAGAAATATGCACTTAACGGCATTTTTAGAATTATTATTTCCAAAACTATTCAAGATATTGAAAATTCGCAAACACAGATCGATAGATTTTTTTTTTCTCATTAATATGGTATCAAAAGTTGAAAATCGATCAGATGTTGGATAACGGCATTTTAGTTATACCACGGCAGTATATAGCCTGAACTTTTTCGTGGGAACTTCCATATGTCATGCGGTAAAAGGCTGCCATAGACAAGTTTAGTTTTTAATTATCAAAAGTAGCTTGTCTGTGCATTTCTTTAGAGCTTTTCATTGTTTTGAACTAGCCTGTAATTAGTGGGTAAAAATAAACGAGTTCTGTCTGTTGTTAGGGTTGAAAATGGGGTTAAATTATTGACATGTCTTGTCGTCTGATAGGTATAGAATATTTAAAGGTTTTCTTTGTTCTTTTGTATACTTAAGAGCTATTTTTGCTTGGCTGTGGTTGTCTATTGAAGTGTGTTACTGGATTATTTAAGTTTGTATTTTTTATTATTATTTGTTTTTTTTTTTGTTTTTTTTTTTTTTTTTTTGTTTTTTTTTTTTTAGTTTGTGTGGGATTAGGTTAGAGGGTAGGTAGGGAAGTTACTTGTTATTATTACCACGATAGAGTTGTTACCTGGTGAAGGTTGCGGGGACCCGCTGGATGCGAGACGTACGGAACCAGTCAATGTGGCGAAACCTGGGGGCGGGAGGCCTATGTCCAGCAGTGGACGTCTTTTGGCTGAAATGATGATGATGATGAGGGTTGTTAATTTATTTTGATAAAATGTATTCCAAAATATCAATGGATATATAAATACATCATTTATTCAGGACCAAACATTTTCTACATTGTATGCACCCCACCAAACTGCGATGATGATGAGACTTGTTTAGGTGCAGACTTCGATAGTAGAAGGAGATTTTTGGTACATTGAGATATCGTTGGTGAGTAGGTAACTATTGGACATCTTAATTGATCTTAATATTTACAGTCCTCTTGTATGTTTGGAGAGCAATACTACCTATGTCTAAGACACAAGTGATAAGAGTTTTCTTCAAGATAAAAATATTCTCGATCCAACGCTTCCTGTGCCTGTACCCGAGGTACACCACCTGTGGCTTCGTAAATTTAGTGTATTTCCATCCCCCTCACACCCACTAAACACCCCTATACCCATCTCTTTCACTCCTGTTTTCACAAATAAGTTGCATCCGAAAACAAAATAGAAAACCTTTAGATAGTACAAAGGAGACTGGCCTCTATTCTTGAAGACGGAAAGGGTGAAATGGCTTGTATGTGGGTAGACTGAAAATTCTTTGTCAGGCGTACTGAAAGTTTCAGCGCTGTAGGAAATGCACCGAGCTGTATACTCTGATTGTAATATAACGCAATTTAAAATAAATAGGGATGGGTAGGAGTCGATAGAATAAACTATAGAGTTTTGGGGTAGTTATGACCCCTAAAATCTTCTCTTCTAGATCTTTGACCGGTAACATTAATTTTGGGATGTCTTTTAGAACAGTACACAATCATCTGCCCAGTCTTTTTCACAATTATATTAGGTTCGGCTTCCAGTCTAACCGAATGCATCGGAATACCAGTATTTTACATGGAGTAACTGCCTACTTATCTGATCTCTTTAACCCTTTTAGTACTGGGTTGTAGACCCCTGGATAAGACTGGCTGTCAGACTTTTGGGCCTAATCCCAATTCATTTGAAATCGGTGTAGACTCTCCTCTATCTCTTATTACTCGACATTTCACGTCGCTACATAATAATATAATAAGTTCTAAATTAATACCAGTCATCCCCATAAACTAAAACAAATTAAAATAAACGTTCTCTAGCCTCTAAAACATTGGCACATCGTTGCTAAAACTAACAGCTAAGGAGAAAGTATTTACGTTGACCCCTAACCCATCATAACATGATAATACCTACTAGCATCATTAAAATTTAGAAAATAACTGCTTTGGCGCCGTAACCGTTACTTTTGACGTTATTAATAATATAATATACGAATAACTCGTACAGGTTTTAATAGTTAAGCTGTTACAACCATTAACGATGCTATTTTTTAAGCAGTATTGAACTCATCTAACTTCGTGATAAAGGCATTTGTAGAAATATAAAAACAAAAAAGAAACGTGTGGCACTCGGAGACTGCCGCGGTAAAGCTATTGCATAGCATTTTTTATCAATTATTTAATTTGACAACCTCAGTTGACAACCTTGTTATTTTCCGTAACCATAGCAACCTGGTTGATCACAATATTTTCGTTACGGAATTTCTGGATTCGCTCTCCACGCTCAAGGCCCGCGATAGAAGCTATGCAATAGCTTAATAAAGTACTAAGTATAAAATATCACCGAATTAGGCGAATCACAGAATTAGATGAGTTCACCCTACAAACAGACAAAAAGCCAAAAAAGGTATAAGAGTAGAGGAAGATCAAAAAAACGATGGATGGACTGTGTTAAAAATTATATTATTATGGTAAGAAAGGAGATGTCTCATGAGATGACGAGAAACAGAGAAGTATGGAAGAAGAAGATATGCTGCGCCGACCACAAATGAATTGGGATAAGGACAAGAGAATGATGACAAACGGACAAAAAGTCCATTTATGCAGGAAATGCGCGACCTCCTATCCTGCCCATCCTGCACTACCACTTGCACATTTCAGGACTTATAATGAACTCATCTAACTTCGTGATAAAGGCATTTGTAGAATTATAAAAATAAAGTACTTACTAAGTATTAAATATCACCGAATTAGGGGAATCACAGAATTAGATGAGTTCACCCTACTAAGCAAATGATAAAGCTGTGCAGGTGGCTACATACTGGTCTAATAAAGTTTGAGTTTATCGACACGTAAAGAAGAATAACATCTCGTCGGGGCTGTGGTTTGAAGAGATACCGCGGCCTCGGCACGGGCTAAGAAGGAACATGGGTGGTTTTTAGTTAGTAGAAGTCTGACAATCCTTTCCGCTCTGCCCAGTGCGGGTGGGGTTATTTGATGATTTCCCACAGCTAAAAAAAGAAAAATATATATGGTCGTTAAGTATATCGATAGTGTCTCATCACTGGCTCGGTAAACGGGTTGCATTTCATGGGTAAACTGCTGTTGTTCCAGCTTAATCTTTAAACGAGTTTGTTCCAATTCGCATTCAGAGCTGTAACTGACCAAAATCGCTTGAAATGTCTGTCTGTCTGGGTTGTCATTAATGAGTGATAGTTTTTAGAGGTTCTCGTGGGTAGATAATTAAAGCTGTTTGGGTCAATTTTGCTCACTATTTGGAGCCACATTCAAGCTAGAACCTTTTATCTTGATAAAGACTATATACTTACATTTCTCCTCTTTACGCTTTTAACTTCTCCAACCCTTATGTCTCCAACCTTTAGAATCTTTCCAATCCCGTGTTTCCTATTAAATGTATTATTACTGGCCAAGACAACAGGCACCAACAGGCTTAGCCTGCAATTTAAATATTATCAAATCATCATCATCAGTAACAGTCTTCCCTCACTGCTGAGTGTAGGTCTCTTTTCTTGTGCCAATTTCCACGCTCCTGTACCAGCCTCATCCAAGTTTTCCCCCGATGTCAACTGGGTCGTCTGCCCATCTCGCCGCCGGACGACCTATACTTCTTATATACGCCATTCGGTGACAGTCTTAGTCCACCTGTCATCACTGCACCTCTAATTAAAGGTGTCCTTGTGTCCTAGTTTTCTAACTTTACCTTTAGAGTATTCAAAAGAGTTGTCAATAACTGCGATTCGCTTTATTGCGTAGGTATTAACCGCATAAATCCTATAACATATATAAAGGATGGAGAGGGAGAGGAAGACGAAGAAAATGATGGATGATTTGTGTGAGAAATGATGTGAGAGGAGTAAATGATAGCGTATCGGCAGGCAGAGGAGAATGGAAGAAAAAAACGTGTTGCGATGACCCCAAGTAACATGGACAAGGGTAAGTAAATGATGATAAAATCCTAGAACCAATATCACAGCAGTAAAAATTCTCATACATACGATTTACAAATTACAGATTCACCGGGCGACGCGTAGTTTCTAAGGGCAGAGGTTATGCTTTCACTGGCGGTATGCCCGTTTGTTTTATACCCGTTATGGTTATACAATATTTTGTTAGGTACGTAGGTAACCTTCCTGGGAACATTTTAGAGGCATTTGGTGAGTTCAGAGTGGTTGTGACTGGTCTCCAGTCTCACAACGTTTTCTTTCACCGTTTAGAGAGCAGTAATAAAAGTGTGTGGTCATCAAAAACTTTTTCCAGTTAGTAGATATCCGTGGCTGGCGTGAATATGTTGATAAGTCTAAAACTGCAATTTGTCAGGACGGCCATTTAAAGGGTTTGACGTCTTCTGGTAAATCGGTAAATTAGTTTAACATAAATGTTGTAGTTGTTTTATAGGTTATTTTATGCCCTCTTTTCAATGATGACAGTAAATAATCGAAATTCCCCATAGATTGCATAATAATAGACTTGTCAATTCGTTCACCAACGACTTATCAACTTATGCACCGACTTATCCACTTATTCACAGCGTTATCAACGTATTAACCAACAGTTATCAACTTATTCACCTACTTAATAGGGAGTATTAATAGATAAACAATGTTATTTGAATGAAAAACCCATTATTAGTATTGGAATAGTTTGTGCCCGTGGCTTCGCCCGCGTGAATGTCGGTTAAACTACAAAGATGACGATTTTCCATACAAACTTTCGTCCCCTATTTTGACTAGGAATAAGGTTGAATTTCCAAAATTTTTCCTTATTCCTAGTCTACATTATAAAGGGAACCTCTGTGCCGAAAATCAGCATTCTAGGTCCAAGGGTTTGGGCTGGGCGTTGATGAGTCAGTCAGTAAGCCAGGACTGTTCTTTTAATTTATATAGATAGATAGTAAACAGATAAAAAACAAAAAAGAAACTGGCCAAGTGCAAATCAGACTTGCACATGAAGAAGTCCGGACCATCGTAGTAGGGAAACCCCCTTAAATTTGTATTATTTCTTATTTTAGGGGGGACAGAAATATTTATTTTGTGATAAGTTTGTTTTTCATATTGTTTGTATGAATGACAAAGTTATATTTGCGGTTTTTTAAATGTGCTATATATAAAAAACTACTTACTATATCTCGTTCAAACAAATTTTGGTTGAAAGTTATCATTGCGATTTATAGCATATATTTTTTTTAGATTTTTCTCTTTCTTTATTTAGAAGTTAGAGGGGGGACGACACTCATTTTACCCCTTTAGAAGTGTTTATCTTTCAAACGATCAAATTTGAGAAAAAATTATTTCAGAAACCTCAGTGTCATTTTTAAAGACCTATCTTTAGATACCCCACACGAATAGATTTGATGAAAAAAGTATTTTTTTGTTTCAGTTCCATGTATGGAGAGCCCCCCTTAATCTTGTATTCTTTTTTAGTTTTGTATAAAAACCCTATAGCGATTTAAAGACTACATCTACATACCAAGTTTCAACTGTGTAGTCTCAATAGTTTCCGAATAAAGTGGCTGTGACATACGGACGGACAGACATGACGAATCTTTAGGGGTTTTTTTTATATTAAACTAGCTGATGCCCGCGGCTTCACCCGCGTGGATGTCGTTCAAATTATATACTAAAACCTTCCTCTTGAATCACTCTATCTATTAAAAAAAACCGCATCAAAATCCGTTGCGTAGTTTTAAAGATTTAAGCATACAGACAAACAGACAAAAATAGCGACTTTGTTACTATGTAAGGATAAGGATGGGCTTACTCTTGACCTCAATCTCCGTTTTTTCTCATTTTACTACGGAACTCTAAAAATATTTGATTCGCTAAAATACACGTATGTGTACTACAAATTAAATTTCAAAAATTAAGCATTATATAATTAATAAGAACCACAATTAGATGATTGTCTTGAGGTCAAGCCAAATCTCTTTTGCCAATCAGTGAAGAGAAAAAAATAATAAAAAACACTGTTTTATTGGACCACAAATTAATTTATAGACACAAGATACAAGATAACATAAAGATACACGTGTGTATAGAACAAAATTAGTAAGAACCAATCAGTGAACAGAAAAAAAAGATTTTATTGGACCTCAAAGTCTTCTTCGTCTGGGTTGTCCTCGTCCAAATCTGGATCAGTAGATGCAGAGATGTCTCTGCATCTACTGATCCAGATTTGACACCGACAGTTTTTATATTTTTTTCTATAAAACTCTTTAATAGAGTCGTCAATCAAGTCAATCATGTCCATCAAATCTTTTTTTTCTCTGCACTAATTGGCAAACTTATATTGGAGTAATAAATCAATCAATAGATACACTCGAAAACAAACGAAATCAATTTTATAAGCACCCGCAATTGTTCCCGGATCGCGAGCGCGTGGCTTCTGAACTCTGAATTGACGTTTGTTTACCAACAGACGAGCGAGGGATGTGCACGGTGTGCACCGATATAAGTTGTTAACTAAACATATTCATTTAGCTTTAACTTTTTTTGTAACGGACTTATAGTGATAACTATATTTATTACATTTAGGGTTGAGAACTTCGTTGGTCGTAACTGGACATCTCATTATATCACAATTTAAACAGAAATACTTCGGTCGGCCATAACTTGATAAGTCGATTTGTCAATTTAAAATTCGTGCCTATAGAAAACTCATAAGTGTACCTATCTAGGTTGTTATGTAGACGGAATATGTTGTAACAATATTAGTTATGCTGATGATATGGTGTTGCTGAGCCCATCGATTAACTCAATGATGAGTCTGCTCATGATATGTGAAAGGTACGCGGAGGCCCATGGGCTCAGATACAATGTAAAGAAGAGTGAAGTTATGGTTTTCAAGGCAGGTACTAAAACCTACCCAATTGCACCAAAGCTAAAACTTTGCGGAAGTCCCTTAAATCAGGTCACCTCTTTCAAGTATCTGGGCCACTGGGTCTCCGAGGACCTTAAAGATAGCCTGGATATTGAGCGTGAGCGCAGAGCGTTGGCTGTCCGCTGCAATATGTTGGCTCGCAGATTTGCGAAATGCTCGACTGACGTAAAGTCTACGCTGTTCACGGCGTACTGTCAGTCGTTCTATACATGCAGTTTGTGGGTCAACTACACGCAGAGGGCATACAACGCTCTGCGCGTCCAGTACAACAACGCGTTCAGAGTGTTGATGGGGCTGCCGCGCTACTGCAGTGCTTCTGGCATGTTCGCAGAAGCGGGCATAGATGGCTTCCACGCCATCATGCGCAAGCGATGCGCCTCCATCATGCGCAGGGTACGCGGCAGCCCCAACAGCATCCTGAGCACTATAGCGGACAGGTGGGACAGTCCCATACTGGGCCATTGGGTACGCCTACATGCCTCCGTGGCTTTTAATAATTAATTTTTATGTAAGTTATTATTTCCATTTCAATTTCAATTATGTAATTTATAATTTAATTTTCAATTATTTGTGATTTATAGTTTAATTTTCAATTATGTAATTTATAGTTTAATTTTCAATTTAGTAATATATTTTATGATTGTTTTAATGTGCCTACTAACATAGTTCATAAGTTGCAATTGTTACTAACCATAATGGATATATATATTTTATGATTGATTTTTGTGCCTACTAACATAGTTTATAAGTTCTCATTGTTACTAACCATAAATGGATCATTGATGTCTGACATTGAATAAATTATTATTATTATTATTATTATTATTATTATTATAAGTTGAGATATCATATAACGAATATTCATTTGGGTACTGAGTATAGGTTGATATATCAACATATCAATGTTTGATCAGAAAAACATGAGAATGCATAATTGGACATGTGGACTTGTAAGTTTAGACACGTCAAAATGAGAGTTGTCAACTTACGACCAAGGTCGATTTCTCCAAAATGTATGGATATTTTGAGCTGTCGATTTTTTTCGTATAAGATCCCAATGCCTAGGATGTATTAAGCCAATAAAAAAAAAATCATGGAAGTCGACTTATCAATGTATTCACGCCAGCCACGGATATATTCTAAGATAGTTCTGGCTATATAGGAGGTGATCAGGTGACTTATGAGATGACGAGTAATAGACAATTAAAGAAGAAGACTCCAAGACTCCAAATAAATTGGAACAAGGGCTTAAGTAGAAGAATCATGATGATGATATTCTAACCCTGTTATCTTCATGATAAATTTCCTTGGAATCTGACGTTTATATTAAACTGGTGAAAAACAAAGTCTAATATTGACGAACATAATTCACGTTTCCATTTGATTCGTAAGACAATGCAAGGTTATGCAGATATTCTGAAAACTGATAAGAAAACATTCAATAGAAACGACTTTGTGAATGTAATATAGGAGATGTGAACTAAAACGTTGCTTCTAGCTTGGAATAAATGATTTAATAGTCATAATTTCTTTTGTAACTACCTTAGCTACTTAGCAAAATAAACACAATAGGTAAGTTAATGAAATAATTACACCTATAATTAGCATAAAACAACATCTAATAGAGCAGCATAATATACAACCAAAATGTATCTAACACTATTCTAACACACAATTTCATATCAAAACTCATTTAGAGCAGCTTTTTATCATTTTAGCTTATCTCCCCACACTGTACCGATAGAGCGAGTTATCAAAAACAAAATGGCTTCCTATCTGTCATAGTAACAACCATTGGCCTAGACGATTTACTAGGAAGCAACGAGCTAGTTTTGACATTGCCGGTGACCTTGTACCGAGCGCGGCGATTGGTCGAAATTCCAAGATGGCTGCCGGCGCTAACGCAACCAGTGTCATTGTTTCTATCTAATTAAATGACCGGTTTCGTGCGTTTTTCAAACGATGTAAATTCGTATTGATTATTCTGATTAGCATTAGAATAATGTTGGTTTTATAACAACTAGTTACCTATAATAAACTTGTTTTATGCATTTGTTTTATTTAGGTATTGGTTTTTGTTCGTCTATGCCTCTATGGTCTTCGTATTTGTTTTTTTTTTATGAAAAGGTCTGTTTATATTCTTATTCAGGGTGTAGTTTACGGAATTGAATGGGTCATTGTGTGGGAGTACCGTAAATAAACTAAGTATGACCTCAATCTTCAGTCCCATGAAAGGTTCAATGATTATTTTGTTGACAAATTCTTGTTAGATACGATGATCACCTTCTTCCTGCCAATGCATGGCCTATTTTGAGAATAGATCAAGTAATCATTATCAAATCATAGGTAAGGTGGCAGTAGTTTCCCGAAGGTGAGTCTGACAACCAGTCTTACCAAGAGTTATCATAATTACCCAGTACAAATTGGGTTGTGGAGGTCAGATAGGCAGTAGCTCCATGTAAAATATTCTGGTATTCTGCTGCTTCCGTTTGAACTGGGACCCGACCACGACATAGGAAAAGGCTAGGTTGATGATGATGAGTTTTCTGAACGCATTTATACGCGAAGAGCAGGATTAACCGTTTCGTTTAGCATGCTACAGGTAACTTTTACTCGTAGAGACCGAACTTTATACCACACGTCAGAACGAATAAGGAAATAAATGTTTTTTAACTGACTAATTACTCATACTTACGATACGACGAGAATCACCGAAGGGTACATGATCATATGCTTGGTGGCAATATTGCCAGCAGCATTGGTAATATTGCCAAAGTTGCCGGTCAATGTAGATTAGGGCCTATATAAATGCTAATTATAAGTGTATTACATTGTTTCAGTACTTAATTCGACTTTTAGTTAAGAAATATTTCCGCTCCCGGCAATATTGCCACCAAAATTCCCACTTCGGGCAATATTGCCGGCAACGGCACATCTCTAGTCCCACAGCATGGCAACACCTCTCCTTGTGAGGAGAGGTGTTGCCATGTGGTGGTGTTCACATATAGAAGACATACATTGATTGAACAACGCTTGCTCAAGTTGGTGGGTCTAGACTAGAATATTGTGCTGAATTCCTGGTAGGTATCGTTTTAAACGGCGTTCTTTGCTCCCTGTATAATTAGAAGTATGTACATACCGCACCAAATCAAACTTACCCGAAAGTGTAAAATTTTCCCTTTGAACCTAATGCGTCAGCGAACAAGTTGAAAATCTATTAAAGAAATTTGACAGATTGTAGTAGCTTGAAGTGCTGGCGTCTGTACATACTGTTTTATTCAATGTGTCTAACTGCCGTACTCAGAGATATTTAATGATTCATCATCACATATATAGGCCTCCCTTTTCTTGTGCCACTCTCCACGGTCCTGTGCCAGCCTCATCCAGGTTTTTCCCCCGATGGTAACTATGTCGTCTGCCGATCTTGCCGATTAAATGATTACTTAGCATTAAATATCTCAGAGTACGGCAGTTAGACACATTGATAGTCAGATACCTAGTTCTTTAATGACCCGAATCATCCTTAGTTCCTTTAGTCAGTGGTCAGTGACCCAAATATCTACCAAACAGTCTTACCAAGGTATATCGTCTTACCCAGTACCTACCTACTAACGGGGTGGTGGAGGTCAGATAGACAGTCACTCTATGTAAAATACTGATATTCAGCTGCATCCAGTTAGACTAGAATTCGATTCCAACATAGTTTAAAAAAAAAACTAAAAACCCGACTGAAAAAACTGAAAAGCAAAAAACAAGCACATTTCATTTTAATTTATCCATTCTATTTAAATTTTTTCTTTTCCTAATTTAATATTCATATGAACACCCCGCCTGCTTCCAAGTTTTGTTTAATTTAAAATGTGCTTGTTTTTTGCTTTTCAGTTTTTTCAGTCGGGTTTTTTAGTTTTTTAACAACTTTTTTCATTTCCAACTTTTTAGTTCTTTTGTTTGTTCTTTCGTTGGTCGCGTAAAATTCGTCGCAGAAGATTTAACTTTTGTGCTTGTTTATAGGATTTCTCACTTTGAATTTCTTTTAAACATATAAGTGTAATATATTTTTGTATTCTCGTTTTAAAACCCTTTATTTTGATATCCTACTCGATGGTATTGGAAATAAAAAAATGTTGAACTCCGCGATTTGGCCCCCAAAATTCGTAATTTCTCTTTGTTTTTTAATTATACTATATAAAGTTTTAATATATACTTAAAACACTCGCGCCATCAAGACGAATCTAACGACGTATATTTCATTCAAATCGGTTTATCCGTTGAGTTATGAGGGAACAAAGAAACGGACATACATTCATACATACCTACACGTCAAACACATAACCCCTTCTTTTGGGCTTCGCCAGAGTCGGGTAAAAACAGGCTAGGCAGATGATGATGACTATCCTGAGTTCCTTTCCATCTTCACACAAGTAATAATAGTTACAAGAACACATGCATCTTAGGTATCTAATTAATTATTCATACTAGTACTTAGTCCTACGGCAGAAGTTTATTTTAATAGTATTCTACAAGATAATTCCTAGTTTGTGGCTAGTTTGAGAGCGGACTTAGTCAACTTTGCAATTAAAGAAACTGTTTTAATGTTTGTCTTGTCTATTTTTCTTATGTTCTGTGTGTTCTTTATACTCAACTGTGGTTGTGTGTAATAAATTGGACTTAGGTACCTATTAGGCAAGAAAGTCAATGAAAAAATAAAGTCACCGACTTCCGAAAATTTTGTTGTTTTTTTTTATTTTTTTCTTACAAACTTCAAATCTACTAGTTAGTCATCATCATAATTGACCCTCTGAGAACGCTAATCGAAATAATGATCACTACAAAGGTAAATATGAATGAAATATGGAAGAAGAAAACATGCTGCGCCGACCCCCAAATAAATTGGGATAAGGGCAGGAGATTGATGATGATGATCACAATATCAGCAAGTTAAACTACTGCATACAAAAATATGTTTAATTGATACGAACTACAAATCTTCATTAATACCTCTAAAAGCATGAGGCATGCTAAGTTTCTGCTAAACCACATCATCATCATCTTACAGCAGTCTACTGCTGGACGTAGACCTCCTCAATCGCACGGCAATCGAATTCACTCGATTTGATTCTCACCAACTTTCACCCAGTTGCTGCACTACCAGCCGCCCTGCAAAGATCGTTGGTCCGTCAAGCCTGGGCGTCCCGCCATTTTTTTTTTGGTGGGTGGGAAATCATCAAATGACTCCTTCCGCTCTGGGCAGAATGGTAGAGAGTGTCAGACTTCTACTGACTAAAAACCACCCATGTTCCTTTTTAGCCCTTTGTGCCGAGGCCGCGGTTTCTCTTGCGAACAACCCGCAGCCCCGACAGGGGGGGCGTCCCACCGCGTTCAAACATCAAACCTGGCGTGTTAGTAACTAAGACCGACTAAAAGATACATCCCAAAATGTAACTAAGATCTCATAATTTTCTTGTAGCTATAGATTTTGATCTCCCATTAGTATGTAGTCAAAACACAGACTATCTTCTTCTGAAAACATTATCATCATTCTCTTGTCCCTATCCCAATTCTGTTGTGGCCGGAATAGTCTTACATACTTCATTTTAACTCTTCATCTCGTGAGACACCTCCTTTCACGCCGTATCATTCTTTGCACAGTACATCCATCGTTTTTTTCGGTCTTCCTCCATTCTAATACCCTTCCACTTTCATATACTCAATCGCCAACCACATATTTAGTCAAAATAGCCTTTTTCATATCTTCTAAAAACATAATAATATCACGATAAAATCTCATATTTCGTTCCACTAATCTCTGGCTAAAAGATACACGTTTGACTGAAATTATCTCAAGTCACCCTTTGACGGCAAAGTGGCGTTTCATAATTTCGCCAAGCCATTTAAAACTTGCTCCAGCGAAATAATATTATTTTTTGCTGCTCCAAGATAAATGTGGTTCTTATATTTTGCTGTCTTCTACCGGTTAATTCCTGGTTTTGAAGGGTTTAAGATATTGCATATCTAGATTTGGAAATGTAAAAGTTCGTTTCGGGATTTTTCTTAAGAGTATCTGGCAACCATATTATAAACCTTGACACTGAAGTCTTTTTTTTTTTTATATGTGCTTGCTCTTGACTTCAATCTGGCCCTAAGGGCAAAGATGATGTCGACGATGGAACGAGCTTACCCAGAAGAAGCCTGTTTACTCGCGACTTAAACAGATTAGGGTTATATGAACTCGGAAAAACCGACGCAGGCAGGGATTAGGGTCTTAAAAGAAAATGATAATAAGCTTGAGTTTTCTAGCTTTCGCCCACGTCAATATCTTATCCCAATTTATATGGGGTCCGCGTAACATGTCATCTTCCAAACTTCGCTATTATTAGTCATCTCATCAGACACAACCTGCAGATCAAAAATTATCCATCAGGAACTTGTGACGCTAATCGAACCACCGAACAGAGAAATTAGACATCTGTCTCGTGAGTCGTGACCTAGTTCCATCTTATGATTACCCACCACACTGGTTAGGTCCACCTATAAAGAAATATCTAGTCTATCAGCTAAAAATCTACCATGCATGTCTCCAAATGATCGCTCACAGCATCCCAATATTCCCCTAAGATAGTCTATACTTAAAACAGACAAGAAAGAATCTCCATGCTCATAAAAGAACACGATTCATACATACTAATCCGCACTTTGTCTCAAAACACTCCCACACAACTTTAAACCTTACACCGTAAACAATTCAGCACAATATCAAAATATATCCAATAATTAAAGTAAAGGTACAGTATAATAAGGCAAAAAACTGCACGAAAAATTGATAAGGGGTGGTAGTGATAACGGGTGCATTCTCCCCCTTCTATCGATCGGGGCGAACCACCCCGGGTGTATAAGTATAAAAAGCGTAACAAATTTTCGTCTTAAGAAAAGGAAAAGAAAAAATGTATACAGCCACCCTCTGGGGGTGGGTCCCCCCTTAGGGTGGAGGATGCATTTTTCTCGTGGTCTCCTCTCTCTTTCTGCCCCTAAGATGTTACAAAGCTTTCTTTGTTAGGTAGGGTTAATTAGATTTTTGGTTGGCGTCGTTTTTATGATTTTTGGTTTTTAGTTACTTTTGTTTCTCATTTCTCCGCGATGTTTTTGTTGGCTGAAAACTTTGTCTGTCTGATGTTTTTTTCGTTAATTTGCATACTAAAGTATAATATCATCTACATATGTTTATAGATCTATAATTATGTTTGTAGTCTGATGTATTGATTTAGAGATTGCACTTCTAATAAGGTATTTCTCTAAAGAAGTAATCAATGGGAAACCGGAACCCATGTCTGCTTCGGTAAATCAATATGTGTAGCAAACTTTTTCTTTGTTCTTTCGTGTTCGTCGGTAATCTTAGGTTGAAGTAATTGATAGGACACGTTCTTTTGTATCAATTTCTTACTGTTTGTGGTGTATTTACGACTTTATACTTACTGTAGATGGAGATATGTTGTATTTTTCCATAGCAATAACAAGTGGAAAGTGGTACGTACTTAGGTCGTTACCCTGGTATAGATTAAAGCCTTTTATTGCCTTTAAATTAATGCCTTTTATTTGGAGTCAGTTACGAGTTGTTAGCAGTGGGGGCCCAGTGGTGGTGGCCCCGACTTACGAGCAGTGAGTCGTGAGTTCGAACCCAGGCAGGCGTTTTACTTTGTGTAGTTTATTGTATCACAACTACCCTCAAAACGGCGAAGAAAGACATCGTGAGGAAAACGGCATGTTTTAGAACCTAAAAACTCGAAGACAATTATTATTGTGACATCTACCAACCCGCACTGGGCCCGCGTGGTCTCGTAGAGGGGAGACCTGAGTCCCTGTAATGGGAGGTTAAAACTTTACTTAAATTACCTCTATGACCCGTTAACTTTTCAAAGCATCCACTGGCACAATGTTTTAAGAGTGCTACATTGAGTTGATGTACATAATGCTATGTTGACGGCTTCTTCAAAGGTTCGTATACACCCTTTAGGTTGGTACAAAATGCCTATTTTAATACAAAACACATTTCTCACACATCAAACCTGCCATGCTTCACAATACACATCCCATCTGCCTGTAACGTAACGTGAACGTGAACGTAGACGTAACGTAACGTTAACGTGCACGTTACAGTAACCCACATCGGCCGTCACAGTGCTATACTGCCCTGTTAGTGACGCGACATGAAACACCATTCAACTTGGGGTAGGCAGAGACGGGTATTGTCGCGAAATATGGAAAGTGGCTATTGGAATAGATTTGTGTGGTGCTGGGAATGGTAGGTTGAATGTATTGATTGATTTTTTGCTGTGTGTTTTAAAATTGAGTTAAAAAGCTTTAGGTTAGGTATGCATGGGCCCGTGTGGTGGATTGTAGCCCATCTCTCTTCTAGAGAGGAGGCTAGTGGGCACATTATAGGCTGATGATGATGATGATGACTCTTTACGGGGAGCAAATATCTTTCTCTTCTTTAAAATAATGTTTTGGGTCAAAATCCGTAGTCCATAATTATGAGTGTACCTATATTGTTGGTAGGATATAATACAGGAGTAACAATCAATTTCAAATGACAGGTTAATTTTTTTTGACGTGATAACGTCTTATAATTCGATGGCCGGCTGCACGAACGAAAAAAGATGACGTCATGCGTCGTTACCTCGCTTTGAGGCGTTACCTCGCTCTGAGGTGTTCCATAGCAACGGCGCGCGGCGTGTTAATTGTCGTTCCATAGCAACGGCGTGTTAATTGTTTGTTTATAGCAATGTAAGTGCTGTATTTTCTTATGACGTTGTCACGTTCAAGTATCGCCAGTAAACCGACTTTACAGACAACCGATTTTTTTGTCTTGAGAGCAAACATACTTGCTACAATCCTAAGTATGACGCTTATAATCACTCAAAATGTAGAATATGAATGAAGCTACATATCGGGGAGAATTTCTGTATTAGTAAAAAACCACTTATAATTCAACAATTTCTCAAAAATTTTTTGGACGGTGGAAAGTCATCAAATGACTCCTGTTTTGGGCAGAGCGGTAGGGAGTGTCAGACTTCGACTGACTAAAAACTACCCATGTTTCTTTTTAGCCTTTTGTGTCGAGGCCGCGGTATCTCTTTCGAACAATCCGCAGCAATATAATTTGAACCCTGCTTATCCAATAAAACGTACGTACCCATGTTTATACTAACAACATTCTCAAAAGCATGAATAACAACTTACAATGAATGTACTTAGGTACCTGTTGAGATAAGTCACAGATTTGATTCCTGTTTCAGGCAAGTTGCCAAGCGGGTCAAGAGTATGAGCGTGTATAATTGTATATATTTTATAGTAGATGTTTATTTTCGCGTCAAAACAAAGAATGGAGAGTGAAAACTCGTATTTTTGTGGAAGAAGGTTACTTTTGCAGAGGTCCTCTCTTTCCAAATTGATGAGAATTTAACATAACGACTACCTATTGTCCCAGAAGGGGTTAGGCAGAGGTGTGTTTTACAGTACACGTGATTAAATTATGTGATTCCTGATTATTATTCAATGAAATATTTTAGTAGTTGGTGTTTTTATGATTCCTTTGAGGTTCATACATTAATCGTTTTAAATGTCTTTCTCGATAGATGTTTTGTACTTTTGCCGTTTGCAATGAACGGTAGGCTAATATTTTGGGTAAAAATCATTACCCTTCCTTTTGGCTTCTCCGTAGTCGTGTAAAAATTACTTTGGAGGAATAAAGACATGTTGCGGTGACCCTAAATGAATTGAGAAATGGGCAAGACAATAATGATGTCTGATGATGAATCACTTTGTACTTAGTGCAGGTAAAGACTTTTGAAATACATTTGATCCTGATACTTTGTTTAAAGTAAAGAACGAAAGAAACCAAAACACAACTAAATATATTAATTGTATATACTTACATACATACAAATAGGTGTACAAACCGCTTAATATCCTAGCTACACGTTGAAATATTCACAAGTAACCACAAAATTCAATTTGTAGTCAGAAAACCCCGCTTCTACTCAGTCTGAGCAGAATGAAAACACTTCGGGAGAGTAAAAAAAAGGGGAGGTTGGGGTGTTTTGTACGAGGAATTAAATACGGGTGGAAAGGGGGCAAGAAAAGTGGGAAGACGCCGGATGATTAATTATTAGTTTGTGTGTGTTACGTCCGAAGATAGGGGAGAATCGGGCGCCTGTGTGTCCGAGGGAGGCTGCCCCTAAGGGGGCGATATGTTTTTATTAATTACATTGATTCATTATGTGTTATAGTTAGGTTGTTCTGATCTAATTACTTGTGTTTTTAATGAATAAGTATTGTTTTTATTCATAGCGTAAAGGATAAGAATGCTTGTTAGATGTATGTGGGTTTCACCCCCCATTAGACCCCATGGGGGTGAAGCAGAAGAAACGAAGGAAGACAAGCAATTAGATTAATACGTTTAAAATCTTATTTCTGAGACTTGCACTCAAAGATATCTATAATTAGACGAAAAAGATTATTAATATTTCATCTGCATTTCCTAACAATGAAAATAATCAGGTGTGGCTTAGTAATAAGTCAGAAAGGTCACATTTTTTAAATAAAAGACTGTACGAATGTAAATGACCAAGTTTCGTATACTTAATGTAAAGCTTTCCTGATAGGAACTCCTAGTAGGAGCCATTAGCTACTGGGTCTATAAATAAGTTGAAAGGTTAAAAATAGACGTTCTTATACAAATATACAGTACCTATGTTAGTTAAACAAGGGACTTATTGAGGGTGGGTATTCAGTATTCGATTCTCACCCCAAATAATGTAATAGTAGATTATGCACCAAGGGGCTAAAGTTGTGTCTTATGTCACGGGCGTCATATTGAATCTCGAGCGCAATGAAGGATTCGGAAATTAACTCCCGACCGCAGGGAGGGAGTTATGAGTTTAACTCACGAGCGAAGCGAGGGAGTTAATACAAGAATCCTGAATGCAGCGAGGGATTCAAGCTAGCCCAAGGCAAAGACACCTTTAGCCCAGAGGAGGATACTCTACTTTTTACACCTACTGTGAGAAAATAATAGCCATAGGTAGTACGAAAAACAAAGTATTTATTTAATAAACAAACAGTAAGATTAACATACTTATTAGAAATAATTAAATAGAAATAATTATAAGAAAGAAATGGTAGAATGGTTTTGGATGATTGGCTGTATGCATTTTGAATTTAGAACGTCATTGGAGACGCTCGTGAAATTATAGTATTTTTAATAAAATGTGATAAATCGACTGTAGTATACTTAGATAGGTTTTATTATTTATTTATTTATTCACAAATTCCACAGCAATATTATCTTAGCGCAGTTTACTTAAAATAAATTAACTAATGTTACAGCCAATTACTATTACGGTATTACGGCGCGGTACGGTATTTGTTATTATTAATGCCAGATTTAATGTTAAGTAAGTATTCCATTCCTTTTAAAAAATGGTTCGTAGTTATCTAATTATTCTTACAAATTATTATGTCTTCGAAAACATGGCAACGATATGAAGAAGCAGTCGTTATGATTTTGTAGGAAATCGAGAATATCATCCACGCGTAGTAAGGGTATCGAGAATAGCTTTCCTCTTTCTGGCACCAAAGGGTGTTTGTGAAAGTGCGCGCGGAACTAGTTGGCCGCGCCTTATGCATGCTTTTGTTTTTTATTTGTATTCTTTTCAATAAATTGAACATAATACGTACTATACTGCCAATTTAGCTGAGCATGTGAGATTCCAAATTCAAATCACATTATTGACCAGCGGGTCATAATGAAATCCAGTACAACATTATTGACCGGCTGTTCCCCCGGCCACTAATGACTCACTTTAGGTTAAGGTTGCTTGACATATAATTTGACATTTTCGAGCAGGTGGTGTGAAATAAAAATTATAACCTTAATTAGTGACGTACCAAATTGTGGCAAGCCCCCGCTGTCCAGATCTTACTTGATTAGACGTTTCTTTTTTGCCATTGTCCTACGACAGTTTCAAGGTAAGAAGGGAAAATGGGTTATAGCTAAAAGTCTTTGACCCGCGCACATTTTCAGTGATAAGCGCTAGGGTTAGGTATATGTTAAAGGCAGTCACTCCATCTATATAAATAAAAAGAGAAGTCCTGACTGACTGACTGACTCATCAACGCCCAGCCCAAACCCTTGGACCTAGAAAGCTGAAATTTTGCACAGAGGTTCCCTTTATAATGTAGACAAGGAATAAGGAAGGATTTTTCGAAATTCAAACCTTAAGGGAGTTAAATAGGGGATGAAAGTTTGTAGAAGAAAATCGACATTTTCACGCGGGCGAAGCCGCTGGCAAAAGCTAGTGTACAATATTGGTGGTTACTGGTACTAGTTCTTACTCCCAAAAACATCAAGGTTGATGTTCCAGGGTAGCCCGCGAAATTCAAATTTTCTTACGTTTTTAGCGATTTGCAGGTCAGTGCTAGGTTGTATATTAGTGAAAATATGATTCGCAGCTGTAAGACGTATGCAGTTACAGAATTATAATAATCAAAATCATCATTACAACCATCCAAGTTCATGTAGGTAACTGTCAAGAATGAGTATTTCATAAAAAGGTCATTCTTGAGAGTTACATGAACTTATAGCTAAAAACGTAAGAAAATTTGAATTTCGCGGGATACCGTGAACCTACCTTAATAATACCTTAATATAAGATCACGCCTCTAATCTTAGAAGGGTAAGACAGAGGTTTACCTAACAGTACTCCCATATTTCGCCAGTAAAACAAAAACATTAAATAAAATTGAAAACGAAAACATAAAGGGCACTCAAATAAAGTGCATTACTTTAATTTAAAGCTCACAGTTTAAGTGGTTTTAATTAAATTAAACCATGCATTCATTTTGGCAACCAACACTGTTTGTAGTAAAATATTTTGTAAGATACGTTAAATTTTAATGGATTTATACTGACAAGGGGATTGTACTTTACAGGGATGTTTGTCTCGTTGGTCTAGTTGTCTACTGCTGTACATGAGGTACTGGATTCTATTCCTATGTCGGAAAAAGTGCTGGGTACAAATCCAGACTCCGCTGCTACTAAGAAGTTCCTGATGAAACTTGGATTTTTCTATCAGGAATAAAGTGGAATCAAAATTATATTTATTTCTGTAAATTAGTTTTACAAAACACGCTAAAAAGTGACTTCATGGTAAAATAGATGAGGACAGTGTTTAGTACCTGACTAATCTGAGAAGAAACAGCCGAAATAAACTCAGAGGTAACTGCAGTCCCCGTCGGGGCTGTGGTTTGTCGAAAGGTTAACGTGGGTCCGACACAAGGGCGAAGAAGGAACATGGGTTTCATGGGTTTGGTTTTTAGTCAGTAGAAGTCTGACACTCCCCTTCGCTCTGCCCAAGAGCGGGGGGGGGGGGGGGGGGGGGGGGGTTATTCGATGATTTTCCACCCACCAAAAAAAGGCAACTGCAGTCTCTTTGAAAGTTCCTAAAAGCAAAAGCAACAAAGTAAGTCGGGTTTTTGTGACTTGTAAAAACGAGATTACTTCATTTTATTTAAGGGGGAAACTATTTTTTCAAGGTCAAAGTTATTCCTCGATCTATATGAACTTGGAGGGTTGTATTGATGATTTTGATGATTATAATTCTGTAACTAAATACGTCTTACAGTCGCGAATCAAATGTTCATCAACATACAACCAAGCACTGGCCTGCAAATTGCAAAAAACGTAAGAAAATTTGAATTTCGCGGGCAGTATGTGAGCATTCGCCTTAAGTTTAATATCAGAGTAAGTAATACAAAAGTAAACAAATAAACATTCAAGCATAGGTAGGTATTGTAATAATTTATTGTCTTCTGAATGCTAGTGAAGAAAACTTCTAAATACGTTGCGTAGTTTTAAAGGTAGAAGGCGGACCTGAAGAATGTCCCGAAAACCGGCTCTATCGCATACTTAGTACTAATTTTTACCTAGCTTTTTCCCCACGAATTGCGTTTTCGTTGACAACAGCGCCACCTACATTGTCCAACTATATATAGCTAAAAACCATTCCCACACAATTAGATTAAAACCATAAACTAAACTAGATTCTATAAAAAAAGTATTGACCCGAATTTGTGCATGGTTGAAAGTAAGTACGATTCGAACATAAATTTTATCGTAACCTTGCTGTAAGGACGAAACGTCACCCGTACCTAGGCAGTACCTACTTACCTAGTTCGACGAGGTCGATTCAGTCTAGATTATAATATTCTGTTCACTGGAAAATTCTGTTTGAGTATTTTTTCAATATAGGTTATTTTTTGGAGGTAAATCTATGATAGGGTTCTAGAAGTCAACTTCTGATTTAAAATGGAGTGAGCATAAGTATAATACTAATGACACTTAAAAATCATAAGCTTAACCAATCAGCCTATAATATTCCCACTGCTGGGACACAGGCCCTCGCTCTTTGAGAGAAAATCGGCTGGAAAAAGTAAAACAACAGTTAAAAATTGTAGACAAAGCAAATTCGTTACACAACAACCGAACCCAACACAGACAAAAAAGATTAAATACGAACAGTACCAAAGCCCAATATTTCGAATAAAGAATCATTACAAAAAAACCAAAGAGAATCCAGTTCGAACCTCTTTTTTTTCATATTCCGAATTTCGAATAGCTGACATTACAATTTCAAACGTTCAAGAATGAAAGAATGAAACGGAATGAAAGAATGAAAAAGTAACGTTTTTTCGACAGTCGTTTAAAATGTATAAAAGATTATGTATATTACTCCACATATACATTTATACTAAATTCGCTGAATAATTTCCATTTTCTCCCTAGACGTGGTTCATTTCTTATAAAGATTGGTCTACACCACGCTCTTTGACTATGTTCTATTGCAAATTAATTATAATGAAGAATAAGTAAATTTCTAATAAATCTAGCCGTAACATGACTTATTGGTACAGTCAGGTTTTCTTAGAAAAAGAGAAGTTTGCTTTTCGACATTATTTTAACTTATTAAGCTTCTATAAAGGATTATCGAAAATATCTTACGACACTCATCTGATCATACGATACTCATTAAAATATCTTCAGGAAATATATATTCCAGTTACCTATTATACTCAGTCTAAGTCGATTCTTTCACAAGCGATTTACAATCCTTGTTAGCTTAATCGCAAAAGCAAACCACTAAAGAAATCATAAATCCAAAACAAACATTAAAATCCCAGACAAAAATAAATAGGTACCGCTCGGTGTGCTCCAACCTCAATTCCCGGTCCCAACATTTTTGTCTTTTTCACGGCTTCAATTTAAAATTTTATTTCCCCGCTTGACCCAAAGGGGAAGACGAAGAGGAGAGTGGGGGAGGGTGGGCCAGAAGACACTCATTATGACCAATTTCACCCGACTGTTTTCCCTACCATTGTTGGTGTACTGATGGCTCATTTCTACCCTTTATTTCAAGTTTTTTGTTAAGATTTTTCAGACTGCGGAAAGAAAACTTGGGCTATTTTTGTTCACTTTTCCCCGTTTCTCCCTCCGTGACAATTAAGCACTAAGAAAATGGGTCGGTGTTTTATAACGTTTTTGTATACTTACTTTGTTATTTTGATTGTTACTGAAATTAGCAGCTGCCATTGTTATATTGTTAGTCGAAATTGTGCTTTTTAACAACTTTATTATTTTTAGGAAATAGGTTTTGTCTTTTAAAATTTCACAATAAACTCGTAGCCTGAACATGTGTTCGGTTGATAGTGCCAATAGGCTCGCCCCCTATTCAATGGGACTGACACAAAAATGAATAAATGTGTGTGGTTTAATGACAGGTACACCTCTGCCTAAACCTTCGTGTATTATAGGTGTGATGTTATGTTTTCATAATTAAGTATTAGAAAAACTTTTTAACAAAAAATAAAACCGACTTCAAAAAAATACACAAAAAAGTGAAAAATAAACTTTAGAAGAAAAATCAGTTTCTGAAGTCGGTGACTTTTGTTTCTTTGATTTAATTTTTTTGCCACCGACTTCAGAAACTGATTTTTCTTCTAAAGTTTATTTTTCACTTTTTTGTGTATTTTTTTTGAAGTCGGTTTTATTTTTTGTCAAAAAGTTATTATTTTTCACTTTTTAGTGGTTCACATGTAAGTTCACATGTTCATGGGTCATAATGTGGACAATGTAACTTTTTTTTTGATTTTTCAAAAACCACTTGTTCTATTTCGATAAAAAAATATGGGACCATTTGGGAAGACAACAACAGACTTTCCAACAAAAAAATAATTTTTCAAATCGGTTAGCAAGCGACGGAGTTATGCCCGAACAAACATAAAAAAAAACAAAGAAACATCCGAATTGAGAACCTCCTTCTTTTTTTAGAAGTCGGTTAAAATTAGGTCCACGTTTACAAAATAGCTTATTTTCTCCTCTCCACTACATATACTGAAGTCAGAAATACTTCAAAACTTTGTTAGCATGCATGAGAAATACCAGGGACGTATGAAGTGAAGGGGCTAAAAGAAATGCGTACAATGTTCATAGCGCGTCCGTTGTGCTTGCTCTTCTTATTTTTATAAATATTTGTAAGACTAGAGAATTCAATCTTAAGATTTATTTTAACGTGTTTGCTTTTACTACGATTTAACTAGGTTATTTGACAAAATTAATTTAAAAAAAAAAACAAAATTTGTGAGAAGGGTTTTTTTATAAAGAAAGAAAGAAGAAAGAAAAAATGTTTATTTGACGTCAGTACATCAAGCACACACACATTAATAATAAAAAAAAAAGATTACAAAAATGGAAATACTATGTGCTGTGGTGCCTCACGGCTGCGCCAAAAGGGTTCATTTCAGCATTCATGCCAGACAGGTGATGCTGTCTGACGCTGGTCTTCCAATGAACCTTGAGGGGGTAAGTGACAGACAGAAAACAGTTTCAAACATATTATGTAAATAAATGCTTACAATAAATAGATATCGAGTACTTACGTAAGTTAAGAAAATGTGAAAATGTGTGTAAATGTGTAATGTGTACGAGTTCAGATAAAAAAGAAAAATGTAAGTAAGCAATAAATATATTATTGTGTAAGAAAGTAATAATACTCATCGTTATCATATTTAGGTGTGTCTGCTGATATTTTTTATGTAGGTACCTAATTATTTTACATAATTATTTTTTAAAGGTACTTCAGTCATTATTTCAAACAACATAGATAACCTAGTAAGTACTTAATATTTCCGTATAACCAAGTAAGATGGCACGTTTTTGCAGTTTTCTTTCAGTTTACATTTATTTTCTTCTACACAAGTTCGCAAGCCGCAAGTTCCTCACAAAAGCAACAGGCTTCACAGAAGACGCCTTCCGTTTCCGACGAAATCAAACTCAATAGCCTTTATAAACAGTTGTCTTGTGTAAATATCTTCACGTACTTACTTGTAGAATATTTGTATATACTGAATTTAATACTAGTATGTCTATAGATTCTATACATAATATGTGCACTAAAGAGTTATTTGTGTGATATATTATGGAAACTGTACACGCAAACGCCTTATAAGGAAAATGGCGAAAATTTAAAAAAAAAACATATTTTTTTGTTTTTCTTTGAGCTTGGTTCCTGTGGTTTTTTTCTTTAGTATTCAAAGATATTCAACCGTTTTAAGAGGAAACAACAAACAGATTTTATATATTTATTCGAAAAAAAGATCATGCGATTTTCTTTATACGAAAAAAAATCTTAGTTCAACAGATAATTAAAACATCATCTCCCCTAACCCAAAACTACATAATGATAATCCACCCCTCGAACAAAAAACTAAACATCTAAAATTACCGAAAAAAATTGACGAGGGGTGGTTCCCTCTCCCTGGCCAATTTAATGTGCACGGCTGTATTGATTCTCCGGCATTCTTTCACACAGGCGCGGAGGACTACCCCCCACCGCCACCCCCCACTTCCGTCACCCTATACGAACTTGGGATAAACTCGGATAAGACTTTTTCGGTATATGGTCTGGTCATCTCTATTTTTTTCTTGTTCGTTCTTTATTCAAAATTGGTGCTGGCTGGTAAAAGAAAATGAGGTTGGTAATGGGATTCGAAATTCTAATAACCGTTTTTGTCTCTTCTTTTTTTTTTATGTGTTTGTATTTGAAAATCGAATGTCTGATATTTAAGCAGTTCGTCAGATGACGTCGTTACTTTTTCTGTGATTCAAATAAAGAATAACAGAAGACCAATGAACTATTACACACACAAACCCCTATAGCTACCTACAATACAGTGGAACATACAAAACCACGGTACAAAACCCAAAAAGCAGTAAATATTAACAAGTATCTAGGAGTAATTCTTTAAAATATATCTACCATACGTCATTCCAAACTGAAATTACACTCCGTAAACAAGATGGAAGAGACTCTAGCACTGTCACCAAATAAATCTATGTGCTAAAGCAGGCAACGCAACAGGTCTGAAAGCGGCCATGCAAATTTAACACGGCCTACAGTAAACTTAGTCTGGCTTCAAATTCACTTATTGTAGACTTTCGTACATTTTGAAGCTCGACTTTAATGGCGATAAGTATGTATAAAAATGCTTATAGCTGGTTGAAGATTGGCAGTTATGACGGAAGAAATAAAGGTATTGTACTGAAATAATAAAACGGGTTAAGAAAATACAGTATAGCATAACTATTACTGGTTATAAGAGCAGAAATCAGTGTCCATTCCATTCTAAATCCGAAAAAGCTACCGTTTAAAACAACACTCCTAAAATATCATCCAATACTGGCACAAAAAACCGTTCTGCTAAACCTGTTCATAAAACAAATTTTCCAAGTGCGAAAACCGACGCTCGAAATTCGCACAAAAACGGATAAAAAAAATATGAACGACGTATAAGCCTTTACTCGGTTCATGATAAACTCGTATCAAATGGCGGCCAGCTCCAAAACTAGCGATCAACAAAAACAAAAGCACAACGCAACAGGTATACCAACTACACACAGCCTAACAAAATTCAGTACAAAATACTCTTTGAAAAACCAGTCTGACTATACTGCCAACCAGATAAACTTACTCTGTGTCAAATTCCATAGTTGACACAGAAGAACGCAACCACTATATAAAACTACGCACAAAATAACAGTTGTTCAATATTTAAACGTGGCTTAAAGTTATTCTGTGACAACGAATGCATTCCATACGTTCGAATTTAAATTCGAACAGGTGTATTTGGCTGCGAGATTTGAATTTTAAAATCTGAATTCGAATTCGTCATGGGTGATTTGTAAAAGTTCTTTTTTTTATTTTTTCGTTCTTTTTACCAGACAAAAAATATCGAGAATTATTCATCGACATTTCTCAAGTTAGTGTCAAAATTACACATGAAATTGATTTTCATATCAATGTGAATCACTGATCGCATTGAGCTACAACTACAACATTTCGTCATGCTCTCATACTTTTTATTAGACACTTTTTAATGTCCGTTAGGGCGCACAATGGGTGTCGGTTGGCACAGGCGCGACCGAACTTCCCGCCTATTGAATTTTCGCCTACAAAGGAAAGTTTTCAGGAAACGTACCGGGTTACTCCACTCGCCCTGTTTTATATTTAGTTTAACTTTGACGAAATTGTTCAACGGATAGTGTGTTTCATTTAAAGTTTCCATTCAGTGTTCCATTATGTAAATGTCGACAAATGGAATTCTTTTTCTTAATTGCGCATCGAACGCTGTTGTAAATATAAATTAATTTAATAAATAATAATAAAATCGAGCAGTGCAGGCCACCAACGAAAACCGTTGGAAACTAATTAAAAACATCAATTCCCCGCGCCACGCTACGGGGGAATATTTCAAACGCACGCACACACACGCACACCCCACCCCCATACACACACACACACCCAAGACGCACACAACAGTTAAAAATAAGTCCCGGGCCATATCCGCGTGAGAGAATGGTCCCGCGACTGCTGTACGACAGAACGCGGTATCTAGTAGAAATAGGGTCACTATTATTTACTGGGGGCTTGATAATGATATTCTGCCGAATAGATAGGGGGCTTCGGATTGATTTATGTGTGGGTGGGGTTCTGTCTTTGAAATCGTGTGTTCGTAGAGTTTACTCGAAAAAGTATTAGAAATAATGTTGAAAGATGAATCGGTACATACGAAAATAATCCCAACTTAAAAAAGGTTTCCAATTGGCATTTATAAACCAATTTCGGTGCTGACCCAAATTAAAAAAACAGCACCTGAATCTCTCCAAACCAACTGCTAGTTCGATATCAATTATCCCAAACAAAGACAACACCGTTCAGAAACAATGACATAATAAAAATTAAATAAAAATACATTTTGCAACTATCGGGTGTTGCCGCTCAACAGTTCCCCAGTTCTAGAACTTATCCGCGGGGAGATGGGGATAGGGCTCCGTCTTAAGGCTGAGCGGGACGGAGCTCAAACCGAGTTATCGTAAATTGATCTGGGAAGGGTGGCGGGCGCTGCGGCCCCAAATTTGACAGCCATGGAAATTGGCGGGAAGCGTTATTGGTCGCCGATTCGAATTTTAAAAACTCCTTTTTTATCTGTTTTAGAATTGAGATTTCAGTTTGAATAATTCGAAATGATAGATGAGCTTATTCTGTTTTCGAATCGAATGTGGATTTGAATTGGGAACGTGGTTCACATAGACGTTATATGTAGGCAAGGCATGTTCCCTGTACACGTAATCTTAGAATCAATACGCTACACGTGTCTTCACGCTATGCCCTAATACAGGCAATCTCATTATCACGCAGAGATGTGCTCACTATGTCAAACTCAAAACCTCCCGCGATATGCACAAATCGAAATTCACGATACGAAAATTGGAATTTCCAATCGTCTACTCGCACTTCGTTATGCGAAATTAGGAATTACAATTTATGTGAATCGAGAATCGGCTACATAATTCGCAACTGGGTCAGGTCAGGGATGGCGGATGGAGATTTACTATTTATTTTCAAGCTTTATTATTACTTTTATCGCGAGTCTGAACGACCTCGATGCGGTCCATAACAATGTATAGGTTTAGCGAAATACTCCTTTGTGTCTTAGATGATCCCGGCTCACGTACAAGCGGCCTCATAAAAGCTTGCACACACCAACATCTTAATAACAGAATCGGAACGCTTCGAGCGATTTTTAAAATAAGAATATCATAACTGGCCACCGAGGGGCCCCCGAGGGGGGGCGCGGGGCGGTGGATTTCGGAAGAACGTTCGCACCCCCCTCAAGTTTTTAAAATAAGAAAATTTCGGTGGAGCGTGATATTTTTAAAATAAGAACCTCTTTCGTGGCATATTCCGTGGAGAGAGATTTTAAAATAAGAATAGTTTCGCGATACCCCCCGGCCCCCCGTTCGTCTGGAGTTTGAAATAAGAATTCGGGGGCCAGATTCGGGTGGTTCGGGCATATTCGGTGGGTGTCGGGTGTTCTTGATGAGGATCGGAGGTTTTTCGTAGAATTTCGTTAGCTCCTTTCGGGTTCATTGACCGGCGGGTTCGATACTTGGATGAATGTTATAGTAATTGAATAGAGCTTCACTTCTTATTTTGTCGAGGTTCGACATTCGAAGATAGCTTGGCGCGCTCAGGAAATAGGAGTTAATGAAATTTTAGTTAGTGGGCCGATTCCATCGCTGCGGCTGAATTGAATTAAGTTTGAGTTCGGCTTTCAAAATGTTTGACATTTTGAGGTAAAAGGTTTCAAGAACAAGTTAGTTTACGGTTGTTTGTTCAGAGTTTTCCGATTCCCATTTCCATATTGTATTGACAAAAATATTGAGTAAGCCGGCCGAAATATTGGGGTTTATTTTCGCGGGAAACGTTTCAGTGTAACGGATCAAAGGTTTTGTAGAACGAATTTATATCCATTGTGCAAATGAAAATGAACGTGACTGTCCAATATTATTGTTGTGTTACTTGTGAATTTATATATTAGGTACGTACGTACTTACGTCGTCGCATGTAGAATGTTCGAAAAGATTTTTGGGGGTAGACAGGATTATAGCTGTACTACAGTAACGCACGGGTCTACAGTTAAGCAGCGCTTACCGAGGTCCGTCTGAGGATGGGTGATCATCATTATGTACCGAATTCCCTCCGTGCTTCGGAAAGAACGTTAAGCCTTTGGTCCTGGCTGTCATTGATTTGCTGTCATTTTACACACAGTCCTTACGTGTAGGTGAACAGAGGTATGAATCGGTTTGCATAGTACCTGGGTTGTGGAGGTCAGATAGGCAGTAGTTCCATGTAAAATACTGGTGATCAGCTGCACCCGGTTAGACTGGAAGCCGACCCCAACATGGTTAGGAAAAACTTAGGCAGATGATGATACTTGATACAAAAAAGTATTCACTAGATCTTTTGATAATGTAATATTTCGCAAAATAAAAGCTAGAAGAATAACAGATAAATATGATATTTCCATATTCAACCATAAACAAAGACGTAGATAAACCAAAGACATTCTAGAGTCTTCAGAAATTCGGAATACACTAATCATAATTATATATGTTTGCAAACTGAAAACCAATGATTCCAAGTGAATCAAAGACAAGACAGACTTTACTAACAGCATTTCGAATGTCTCGGAAATCTCGGAACTTCCCACAGATAATTTATTGATTCTATGATGTCATACATTCGTGCGTCTTTGAACGTCTTAGTTTCATTCAGTCATTCATTCATTAGCGATCTTTTGGGTGCATTGAATGTAGCACAGGATTAATAAGTTTGTGTAGTATGTTTTGAAGCCGTTCTAGATGTTTCTCTTGAATTGAATGTTGATATCGTATGATGAGGAGCTCGTGGCTCATGATAATTATAGCCGCTGGAGTCGATCTTGATGAGTGACCAGTTGACCACCCATCGTAGTATACCGAGTTTCGTTCGCGCCTCAAAAGCCTTTGCTTGATCTTTGACAGTAGTTACAAGTAGACAGTGACCTGAAAGTCTTACAACTGGAATACAATATTATAGTAGGAAAAAGGCTAGGCAGATGATGATTTTTTGGTATGTAAATACAACGAAGAAGAGGCTGACGCCTGATTCAAGAAGACGTAGAGTCTTCTTGAATCAAAGACGATCAGATGTAACTGAACGGCAGTTTTCGTTGTTCCACTAAATCCTTTAGACGGCTTGACTGGATAGGAACATCCTAACTCTATGGTTCACTATTTTATGTAGTTTGTTCTGGATTTAAATAACAGCTGCATTGATAGATGAAGTACTCCAAACGCATTTTGTATGATGAGGTATAGAATAGCTGCTGATTCTAACCATCTTTTCCTATTCCAGGGTTGTCGCACGTGTGCCATGGCGGAGTGCTCGTTCGCGCGGTGCCAGCAAGAACGTCGCGCGATACGTAAGGAGCTGCAGCGCTGGACTAAGAACATGGTCTACATACTGGGTAAGTGATAGATAAATATACATAATCAACAGTCATTATTGTCCTACAAATTGTGTGGTACGTTATCCCGGTTCTACGCTCAGAAATATTATATCCTTGCTACCTCTGCACTGCTAGCTACCACAATCGAGAGTTTTTGTTCAGGAAATGTTGGCCGTCTCATCAAAATGAAGCTACTCACGAAAAACTAGCTTCATAGTAATCAAATAAAAAAATGTACCGTGGCACCCGGACTAATATGAATAATTTTAAAACACAACATTTTAACTAAAAACCCTTTAAACGTCCTCATTAAAAGCTCCTAAAATAAGACAGACATTCAACCACATTATAAATTACTAACGAAAAAGTCCCTCCATTTTGTGACAACTCGCAAGCTTTTATAAGAGCAACACTACACGAAACCTGTGCTGTGCTTATCTTGCCAGTCTTGCCACACTAAAAATATCCAGTGGAACCAGTTACATACTCGTTCACTGAAGCAACAGTGTTGGCAGTGGAGAAAATAGGCGGCAGAGACTGAACTTTACGCGGTAGCGAGAAAGAACGGAAATATTCGTGGAAGCTCGGGGAGTCGGAGATATGTTGAAGGTTGGGAGATTTTTTCAAAACTATTTATAGTATTACCAGTACGTATTTCTCTTGATAGTAACCTACTTTTAAAATTATGATGAAAAAAAACTGGAGAAAGATCGCAAGACCTAACACAATAAATTTGAAGAAATGTGAATCTTGTGACATCCACAAACCCGCACCAGGCTCGTGTGCTAGTTTTTCCCTCTCATAGAGGACTAATATCAATACTTGGTTCTAGGATATGCCGATTTTCGAGCGACATTAGCCTTCACCGATTTCAGGTGCGATGGTGACAAATTAAATTAACAGTAAGTAAGTAATACCCACAGTTACTATAGTGTATATCTGGGTTAAACCTACTCGTAGGTACAATTACTTCAATTTAAACTCGGGGCAAACACAGGTCAATTAATGTTGATGATCATAATATTGCCGATATTGTTCAACTTCAGTATTTTCGTAAAAGACTCGTAACGCACACATCCATACCTCGAGTAAAGTGTATCATAAATGTTCGGCCTGAAATGTTAATTTAAGGACGCGTTTACGGATTCTCGCGGTAATTTGTTTTTTTTTTAGTTATGTTACTACAAATATTTTGTGTTCGTAGAGCTATGATTTTCAACACGAAGTGCAGCTAAAAAACGACACAGGTTCCACCCACAACGGTGGCAGAGCGCAGATTAAGTTTTACATTTAATTTTTTTGCGTAATTTATCATGACAGTGACCGCTAAAATGAACCTTATTGCAATCGTTTAAGATTCATCCGGAATAGCAAAAAATGAGAAAAAATAAGTTTCGGTTTTCATTTTTTCTGCGACTATTCATAGCATTTAGCTTAAAAAAGATTCCCATTATTAAAAATTGAGTACATTTGCCTACATACAGTATTTTTATAAATAGTAAAATATGTTAATAATAGCACAAAAAATGTACCTAAACTCAACCCGGTGTCGTTAATTTTGTGGAAAATGGCAACGTAAGATCGATTTTACATTATCAAAGACTAAAATTTTCAATATTATAGTTCCCATTATTTGAAGATGAAGAACCAATCTATACGAAGTAGTTATTAGTTATATTCGATTTTGTTGAGTTATGACATAAAATGTACCGAAAAAACAGCATAATTTTGCCTGATTTGAGAACGCGCCCTTAAGTCTCTGTCCACAATATCTACTCCACAACGTTAGTTCGTGAAAATTTTGTACAGCAACTTGTATGAATTTTGTTTGTGTGTTTATTTGTTTTACGGCCTTATTGCGAATCTAGTTTTAGGGTTATATAGAGTTAGCTTTCGAATAGAGTTTCGAGGGTTATTGCGTACTCTTGTGTGCCCTGTGGCAGGTCTAGTTTGAGGTTGGCTGGTTATTTACTTATTCTATGGTTGTTTTTTGACCGTCTATACTTCAATGTCTGTTTGTCTGTCAGTCTGTCGGCTTTGCTGTCTATCCATTTATCCTTCCATCTGTTGACTTTCCGTCGTTTGATAGAATAGACATAACATCACGCCTATAATCCCCGAACGGTTCAGCAGAGGTCTTATGGTACACCCTTTCGCCAGTTAAGTACGTTTAAGTCCCTTATAACAGGGGGTGAGCCTATTTCCAGCAACCGGGCACAAATCCAGACTCCGCATCAGAATAGATCTGGGTTATATTTGGTACACAGTATGACCATGGCCTGGCTCAGGACATAGTACGTTCCTATGGGACCTTCCGACCTACAAGCGAGCGAAGCCTTAGTTGTTCTTATATAATTTCTAATGTAGGTGTGCAAGGCTTTAGTTCTACAGGCAGTACGTTGGTAGAGTATGCCTAATCCTGCTTTGTTGATCTAGTGGTTGCAAACGCGACTGCGGAGCATGAGGTTCTGGGTTGAATTCCTTGGTCGGGAAAAGTAGTATGGGGTTTTTTTTAAAGAATTTCTCAGTACGAGCTAAGGATTCTGGATTTGTGTCCAGTTGATGGTAATAGGCTGGCCCCCTTTTTCATGGGACTTGACACGAACTGACGAAATATGGCTGGGCAAAATGTATACTATTAGATACAATCTCTTCCTAAAGTTATGTAATGCCAAAACCGAATACAAAAAAAAAACAATGAACTAACGCATTTTGATCATCTGTTCTAATTTTAGTCAGCTTTTGTAGGATGACGTCAGACAATTATGCTACAAGTGGCTATTGGTAACTTTTTCATAATAATAAAATAAAATAGCTGAACCTCGGCGGAATGTGTGAATGATAATAATATATTTTTCTGTATGTAGGTCAGGGGTCAGTTGTACATTTTAGGTAGGTAGCTGAATTTATTTGTATTGTTGCATGGCAACAACCGATTTTTTAAAACGAAGCAGGGGATATCTATTAGCTTTCTATTTTTAGCCGACTACGGCGAAGCCAAAAGGAAGGGTACTTAAGTAATGATTTTGGCAGTTTATATGTCTATGTTTGTATGTTCCACCACAGCGCCTAATTCTGTGTGTATCTAGGTATTATTTTTGAGTTATTATGGTAGTTAATGTGGAGGTCACAAATCAATAGATTCCTTGTGTTATCAAAGAGAAAGAAAAAATGCTTTACAAATTCCAACAATGCCTGCAACTCAATATTATCCTTAATGGTGATTAACTCTAAGTGGTGATTTGCGTTAAATGAGTAGGTACACATTATAATACGAACTTCAAAATACGCCTATGATCGGGTTATTTGAGACAATGGGAGTCCAAATTTAAATCTGGTGATAGACGTGAACCGAGTGATGATTTATATAATTATATGCTTTCCTAAACACTTTAAGTTCACATTGGAATATGAAACACATTTTACGAAGTCATAGTATATCATCAAAATAGTGTTGAGATTCAACATGGTGTAAATGATAAGACTACTAAGTACATCACCTGAATGCAAAGGGTGAAATTTTCATCAGCACCTTGAGTCTAAATCCTCATGGTGATAAAAAATGATAAGGAATCGACGCTAGTGATAAGGCTATAGTCGTGTCGCTGTTTCTAATTCAATAATTATCATAACACCACATCACTAAGAGTCTAAACCTCCTCGTAGTGAAAAAAAATCGTCTTAGTGATAAGAACAAATCACCAGAGAAAAGGCCGTAATCTTATCGTTGTCCCTAATTCCACTCGAGTCATACCTCTAAATCACCAATATCACCAACTAGAGTCTAAACCGCCTCATGGCGAAAAAAATCACCTTAGTGATAAGAACTCATCACGAAAAACAAGACCGTAGTCCTACCGTTTTACCTAATTCTACTCAAATCAATTATGTCTAAATCACCAAATTGAGTCTAAACCTTGTCATGGTGAAAAAAAAATATCTTAGTGATAAGAGCGCACCACCAAAAATACAGCTGTACTTCTACCGTTTTACCTAATTCTACTCGTTTCATAATTTTAAATCACCGAAATCACCAATTTGAGTCTAAAACTCTACGTGGTGATAAGAATTGATTAGAATTTGGCGCTAGAGATAAGACTGTAGTCGTACCGTTGTACCTAATTCTACACGTGGTTATGGAGGCCAAGAGCGTTGCAGAGAACGATCCACAGTGGACGCAGATTTGACGTCATGTAAAGGAATTTTTTGGTCTGATATTTTTCAATGTTTTTTTTTAGTTGTAGTGTTGAATGTTGCTAGTAGAAATTATTAGGTTGCTGAAATGATTACGTCAAAAGTTCGCGAAAGTTCTGTATTGGTGAATTTTTAGAAAATGTAAGTAAAATAATGTGATAAAGAGTTATTTTTAAGCGAATCTGAATCTGTCGATGTCAAAATCAGAAGATAACTGACTCTAAAATACGTCATAGTTTAATCATTTTAAGTTAGTATGCTGCAGCCACAAATTTCCGAATGAAATCCTTGGGTTTCAGTCAAATTATATTTCTTGAGTTTCCTATCAGTAAAAAAAACAAGAAAAGGAAAACCTCATTTTCAGTACATTTCCTCGAAAATTGTCTATTATCGCAGTACGATTAGGTTCAAATTCCCCTATAAGTCACAAAAAAAATACTTTTCGTGTTATTATTTTATTTCTCAGAAAGGGTATTGAAAAATGTCGTTTAATGCAATTGGGCATTTGATATTGCAGTTCTCGGCTCCTGAAAACAAGCTCGCCTGCAGTTCGGTTGTAAATCAATGCAATAAAAATCTTTCCGTACTTATATCAAAATGTACTATTACTAGCTCTTAGTTATAAGGAAGATTTCATTGAAAATCTGTCTGCCTTGGTAATGAACTTTTAGTAAAAAATAATTTGACGATTTTAAGGCACATTACTTGCATGGTTAAGTTTTTGAACTCTTTATGAGGATTTTCATGCCAATCCAGATTTCTGAAGGCACTAAGCCGTGTTACTCTTATTTACTAAAGTTTAAGACACAGATATTATTTTTAAAAAAATGGTCACACCTTACACCACTTAAAATTTTGTAACGTTGTCCGAAAATTAAAGTGCCTTATGTCCCTAGCATTAACCAGAAACATTTTATTAATCCCATTCTCCGAAAACCAGACCAAAAATTTAAAACCCACACTTAATCGAAATTCAGCTGCGACCATTATAGAGCGGTGCATCGGTCGAGGCAGCGCGCATGCGCCCTACTGTTCTCTGCCAAACAACCTGTTGCAACCGGGACGGCGTGCACAAATGCAACTTCTCTCCCCGCAATCAGGAGCTAAATTATTCAATATCTAGTCACCAACTACGGCTAACGTTTCCGAAAAACTAAATTCAAAATTCTAACTTAACAACACAAGTGCATACAATTTTCCAACCAGTAATACCAACCGCCGGACCCGAAAAATTTAAATTTTAGAACGAACGTCTTGTAAGTGCGTCGCGAAGTCACGTCTTAAAACCAAGACGCAGTAGTGAAGTGCTCAGTGAAATAAATAGGTGCTTTTAAATATTCGCTAGTTTGTTATCAGCCAGTTATTCGTTGCGGTTTTTTTATTTAAATTCTATTTATACTCGTGTAGTCCAGTTTAAAAAAGTTTTGCTAAGTTCACGCGAAAGTTGGTTAAAGTTAATTTTGAAAATCGAATTTCGGTTTCGGAATTCTAATTCGGTTGTGGGAGTAATTGGTGGCGGTTTGGCGAAGTTTAGCGGCGTCTGGAAACGTGAAGTTGGCATTCGCAAGCAACAAGTGTTCGTCTGATGCCTTCCCCGGTAAATGTGCCACTGTTACGTGTTTGCATGCCCGCTGTGCCGGGATTACTCTACGTACTCCCGGTGCCATGAATTCGGGATTTTCGTTGTTCCTATTTGTTGATTTACTGCCAGTGTTGATATAACACGTTCGTGCTTTTGCCCAGTTTCCGCAGCAGTTTTAAAGCTTATTGCTTCATTTTTTTCGCATGCATGTCTCTATGTGTTGTTTTTTGCGTGTGGGTGGGGCTTTCTTTTGTTTTAGCGTGTAGACGTCACTCGCCATCTTAGATCGACAAAAAAGTGTCATGGCGTCTTGTACGGAAGAAGTTTTTTGTTCTAGTTTCTGAGATCTGGGTGCCTTTTTAGGTGCCTTCGATTAAATATAGCGGGTCTTCTTAAGTTTTTTCTTAAGAAATTAAGTTTCAAGAAGCCTTCGTGTAAATGTCAGGTCTCAAGTTATTTTATATCTAAATGCCAATTAAAAATAGGCTTTTATTTTGGTTTGGCTTATTGATGTTGCATGCCTAAATTAGCACAACTTTTAAAAATTAAGTCATTTATTTATATCGTTAACTACTACTGATAACAAAAAATAAAACGGCGTTCCACAAAATTTACGCAATAATCCCCAGATTTCACGCAACAATAGGTCCGTTTCACGCATTAAGCCAAATCTTATTTCGCCATATTTTCCGTCGGCGACATTTTTCACTTTACGAATATTTTGTCGACAGTTTCGGTGTTGTAACTGACAACTTTTCGGTTCAGTGGTTAATATACGTGGGATTCGGTCCTGTGCGCGACAGACGTAGGTTCGAGTTGCGGAAAAATAAAATTTTATTATGAGGCCATTTGTAAAAAGATTGGCGTGCTGTCATAGTGGCCTTTTTTTGGAATGTCGGCAATCGGCATGCGAAATTGTTGTCCGGGCTTTTTTGTTGCGTAATATGAATGCGGAAGTGGGCAGTCTGGTTATCTCTCTCGTAGATTTTTTTAAATTAAGGTCATTTACTCGGAACCTGAAAATTAAAACCAATAGGTATATATTCTCAAAATCTACGGCAAAATAAATTTTTAATATCGTAAGTGATTGGAAAGTGCTTCAAAAATCACTGCAAAAAAGATGTAGTATTTCATTGTTACACATTTTGAGGTCTAGCCCCTTTTTTTTATGCTGTGTGGAAAATCATCAAATGACCCCCCCCCCCCCGCCCTTCGGCAGAGCGAAGGGGAGTGTCAGACTTCTACTGACTAAAAACCAACCCATGTCCCTTCTTCGCCCTTGTGCCGAGGCCACGTCATCTCTTTCGATAATCCGCAGCCCCGACGGGAGGTCTAGCCCCTCAGCCCGCAACAAATCAGAACGAAAACGTGGGATAAGGAACTGCGTTTCAAAAATTACGTAACCCCCTTTTATAGTGGGAATTCATCAAATGTTACTGTTATTTATCACCATTATATCTAGCTGTAAGTCTAAGTCAGTAAGTCTTGTAAAGTAAATAAATAAATAAATGTGTCCTCCCGCTCTGGGCGGAGCGGAAGTAGTCAGACTTCTACTGACTAAAGAACCACCCATGGTCCTTCTCAGCCCTATGTGTCCGGAGTCGCGGTATCGCTTTCGAACAACCCGCAGAATGCCAAACTCGTCGCTTCATTTTGAGCCGACTCTGTTTAACAATTGTCATCGACACGCTAAGAAGAGAACCCACAGCCCCAACAGGCAAATCACGTTACCCTCAACTTTCAGCATTGAAAACAGTTAAAAACTCCTAGAAATAAATTTCAGTCCTTAACCTCGTCCAACATTTGACCCAACCCTGAAAGTCATCTAAAATAACACAAATTTCACAATAATCAACCCTAAAAGGAAAATACTACGGATTCTTTTGCTTCACGAAATTTCGCAACTTTTCAGTTGAGACAGTGAAGCCACAAAAATGTACTTGTAAAAACAAAAAATTGTATTACGAGCTGAAGTTTCAAGTACAGAAAGAAATTTGTTTTAATTGTAGCTGCGGTCATTGACCTCTTTACCCAGCAGGTTTGGAAGTATTTATTTATTCAAAGTATTTCTTCAATAATGAATTTTGATTAAACTTATCATCATTACCGCGATTTTACTTGGTACGATGCGTCGTTACAGGTACGGTCAGCATCAGAAGTAGCTTAACATTTTGGAATGTTAATTAATTAATATACAGGTCTCCAGCTATTATTTTAAATGTTTCAGAAGACTATTCTTTAAAATATTCCTTACTCTTCAATAACTTGTAAGTAACGGGTAATATTTCATAAGTTTTTGTTAAGAACCCTGCTTTGAAACTTTGAGTAAGTAAGTAGTGTTAATCTACTTCTGATGCTGACCGTACTTAGTCAGTGACCTGACAGTCTGATAATCAGTCTTACCAGTATTACCCGCTACTGGGTTGTGGGGGTCAGATAGGCGATCCATGCAAAAAACTGGTATTCAGCTGCTTCCGGTTAGACTGGAAACCGACCTCGATATAGTAGGGAAATGACAATGTTCTTTTTTTAATTTCAACTACCCTTTCAATAATCGAATGGTTTTAAAACTAAGGATGCTCAGCATGTTTCTGATATCAATTCTGAAAGACGGACACTTAAAGAGAACTTCTGGACAGAATCAGAAGCCGGTAATTTCATGGAAAAGTCACCAGAGGTAGTTAGAATAGAAATTGACCTTTATAATCTTTTAACTAAGACTCAAGACTCTTCGCCTGAAATTTTTAGGAAAGAATGGGGCTAGCTGTATCGAAGATACGGCCATGGTTGTAAAGATTACAAACGTCTAGTATAAATACAATGAAATCCTTGATAATTAGCTACATTATCATCTAAAAATAATTAATAAATCACTCATAGTTTCCGAGAAACAGCCAATATAGTGGACAAGGTAATTTCCGTAACGCAAATTTTTAAACATGCGGATACACACTTGCCACGTGTAACCTGTAAGATCATCATTATTGCTTCCTTAATAATTTACTTTCATAGAATAGATACGTAGGTACACAGCCTCAAGCTTTTTTTTTTAGTTTGGCTATAAGAAACTAGGCTAGAAAAAAAAGGGGAGGCCTATACCCAGCAGTGGGTGATTCCAGACTGATATTATGATGATGATAAGAAACTATGGAAATTCACCTGCAATGATCCAGAACTCCACCTGTATCCTTCCATACACCTTTTGTTTTGACCACGTTCATACATCTGCTCATACACGCACGCCACTAGGAGTATGATTAGTACACTCGAACAAGCTAATAAGTATACAGGCAGCTAACTTGTAATTAGTTTTAAAATTATACAGGTACATTTAGATACTGATGTCAAACGATACAGCTTTTGGCATCAGTCGCTTAATGCAAAACACTTTATAAAACAAAATTACAATCAATATTTTCAGTGTTATAGAATTATAAAGATCTCTACCCTTTATACTTATTAGCTTGTTCGGCTGTACTACTAGTAGTTGTAATCATCTGCCTAGCCATTTCCCAACTACGTTCGGATTGGCTTCCAGTCTAACCGGACCCAACTGAATAACTTCTTTACATGGAGCGACTGCTTATCTCATCTCCACAACCCAATTGTGTTGAATAATATAATACCCCTTGGTAAGACTGGTTGTCTGACTTTCGGGCGACTTACTACCTGTAACGACTGTCAAAGACCTAAATATTATGACAGCTGGGACCAACGGCTTGACGTGCTTGTGGCACTGACTAATATAACTATTTAATTGTATTACTATAAGTGCAGTAAGCAAGCATAGATCTACTATCATTTAATGTCTCCAAACGAAACAAAAGCTATCAAGCGTTTTGCACGCAGTCCAGCGTTCTAAATGAAGTTAGCAATTATTTAAGGGCATTAGACTATTTAAAATACCTATTTAAACTAGTTTAGCACATAATAGAGGAAACAGGAAAAACTGCTAAGCATTATTACGTAATAGGTAGCAGTCCGCAAACTAGCTGTTTTCATAGCTTTACCTACATTTTTGTACAAAGAAATAGTTTAACTGGATGTGATTAGTAGTGCATGTGTGTTTGTCATAGAATCATTCATCCAAAACAAAGAGTGTCGCATTTTTGCTGTAGGTACGCTTGTAAGGGATGGTTGTGTATAGTGAATTTATTAAACTTTATTTTCTATGCCAGTAATGATTGACAGCCAGCAGCAGCTAACATAGGTAAGTTACTGTTACTGTTAGCCCGTGTCATTCCACTGCAGGGCAAAGGCCTCCCCCCATGATTTCCAAATTTTGCGATCCAGGGCCAATGTGGACCACTGGTCGTTTGTTCTGTCAAGCTCGTCCCGCCATCTCCTTCGAGGTCTACCACGTCGCCTTTTGGCTGTGTCAGGGTTCCAGAACGTGGTTGTTTTGGCCCACAGCTCGTTGGGCATACGGCAGACATGGCCAGCCCAGTCCCACTTCAGCTTAGCGGCTTTTTGAGCAACGTCAGTGATTTGTGTTTTGGAGCGCAATGTGGTGTTGCGTATACGGTCTATTAGTTTAACGCTTAGGATACTACACAGGTAAGTTAATTAATGGTAGCTTATCTTAAGTAAAACTGGAAGCTCGCTTAGTTACGGATTTAGACTGGAAGCCAACCCCAACATTGTGACTTACCTATATAAAGTGTGACTTATAAAAGCTGAAATTACAACATACAACTTCAGTTAATCATGTTCGAAACAGATGCAGAATCTGAATCTGGTCAAGTTTAGTCACAGAAGTGAAGTTATCACACCAAAATAGCTGAATGAAATTAAAGTCATAAAAACGTCCTGTAAACTCTCAAAACTTGCTTTTGGGATTCAATCAACAATTACCTACGCTCATTTCTCTCCCGCGTGAGTGCTTGGCCAGACTGGCAGCGCGGCGCGGGGAGCGGCGCGGGTGCGGGAACGCGCGCGATTTGCCTGTCCGCAGTGGACCGCGATTTCGTTCCGGGCGTTGTCGCGTTCAACTGTTTGTCCAGTGTTTGTCAAAATATAATATGGATGACGAAGACTTGTTTTTATTGGAAAATTCTTACTTTAAATGGCAAATGCTAAAAGTGAAAAATGGAGTTAATAAAATTAATTTAACCAGAGAAAATGAAGGAGAATTTTACACACTGTTGAAAGATTGCGAGATCAACCTCAAAAGTTTTTTGAATATACAAGAATTTCAATGGATACGTTTGACTACATATTACAAAATAAAGAAAATTATATTATAAAAAAAAAATAACAACTTTCGCCGAAGCAAAAAAAAAGCAAAAAATGTTTTGGTAAGAATTTTAAAATTCGGTTATTTTAATTAATTGGATACTTCTATAAATAATTATAAATAATTGGATTAATTTCTTAAGCTTTAACTTATCAAAGTTAAAGCTAAATAAATAAATCCAATTTATCTGGTTATCTGGCGCAGACTAAAGTTTGAGATACGCCGCTCCCGCGCGGTTTATCGCTTGCCGCCCCGCGCACTCACTGCGGCCACTTGTATGAACGACCTATGGCACGAGTTGCCCGCGCGCTCCCCGCGGAATGTAGCCCGCGCCGCTTCCCGCGCCCGCATGCCCACTACGGACACTCCAATGAAGTTCCATACGTTTAAGTTTGTCGCGCCGCGCCCGCCCCGTGCCCGCGTTTGCAGTCTGGCCAAGCACTGAGTGTAGTTCACCCACCAGTCCATCAGTTACCGCTTCCATTAAATTTTACTCTTCCTCGCCACGTATAGCGACAAAAACGCGGAAAGGAACTCGTCAGAAGCAGAAGCTGTTGTTATTAAAACATTACGACAGTAATTAGTCAATTATGTGCCTCATTAGCACTTTAAAGGTCTTAGATGTAGCTTGGTTTAGCTTTTATACGGTTAGAAAGGACTGGTTTATATGTAGGCGGTACCCTGTGAAAGGTTTAAAAGGATGGTAGGTGAAAATGATAGAAAATTCTGATGTTGTACCAAAAATACAGTACACACGGCTACACATCAAGCTATACATTTCCAAACACTGTTTTAAGCTTTCACGGTTCATAACTAATCGGTTCATCGGGAACTCAAAACAAATTAAAATCACGGAAGATATCCCGTAAGTGACATTTTAAATATACATTTCCAGTTTACGCTGATCTCGCACTGTATGGAAACCCTATACAATGCGGGACCAGCTTATATTTTTTTTAGTATGGGCTTATTTGGGTTAGCTGGTTTCATCGTCCTACTCATCTCTGTCCTTGAACAAGATTGAGGTCAAAAGTAGGCCAAAGAAAAGTAATTTAGTATTTTCTTTTAATTTATGTTGCATTGAATACAATAAGCACGTTCACTCACAATTTAAAGCTATTAAATGTGACTATCAAAAAACTGGCTAGCAGTAACAGTAAAATCTTTCAGATTTTAACAGAAAAGTGTGTAGCATCATTATCAGGTTTCTTTAAATTACATTTCCTACAAAATTATTTAAAAAAAGAGATTACCAAACGACGTCATCACTTATCAGCCAAAACTAGACGGGGGACTCCCAAAACTGAATGATTAATACGATAATCTTCTGACATGTTTAAATTAATTGTTGATGCCTTGTTTAAAACTCCCTCATTCACTATGTCATGTCACTTGGTCAAGTATACATAAAAGACGTATTTTATTTACTATTTTGTGAACACAAAATGGGACATGCGAGCTGACCTGAAAGTAAAAATGAAACGGTTCGCGGAAAAAGGAAAAATGACTGAAGAAAAACTTTACCCCAATTGCGAAATTTCCTCATCATCTCCGTGCCCTTGTTCCATGTCACTTGGGGTCGGCGCACAACACGTTTTTTCCTTCCATTCTTCTTTTCCTACAGGTATCATTTAAGAATATAAATATTTCTTTCATCAATAACAAAATTTCCTAAAACGTCTACTCTTGTGTGTTTATTAGTTCAATTGCCTTCTATGTTCGCCAGATATATCGTTATATCCAGTTACTGGGTTATTAATAGATTATTATTAATTAATTAATTTCTAATTATCTGATAATAGTAGTCAGTTTTCCAGGCAACTGCAGGCACCTGTAACGACTGTCGAACATCTACAAATAAAAACCGGGACTAACAGCTTAACGTGCTCTCAGAAGCACGGTGGAAACTCGGTATGAATGGATGCTCACCCATCCACAGACCAACCTAGGCAAGTGCAGCTTAAGAACGACCTGAGTGGCTGTAATAGGGAATCGGACTGAGTTAAAAAAATATGATTATGTTTAGTCCGTCAGTTATATTATCGAAAAATATTGGAAACGTGTTTTTTGTTTTAACGAATTAATGAAAATTGACGAAGACAAAAAGCGTCGTGACGTCACTTGTGGGTAAAAAATGTACTGACATGTAACGTTTTCGAGGAGTTCACGAGTTTTCGAAGCACTGTATCGTCTTCATTTTTTGTTAATGTGAAAAAAGAAAAAATAGGTGTTCAATATTTTTTGGAAATCTATCTGACGGACTAATTATTTTTTTTTGTCCGATCCCCTATTATTTAGCCACAAGCTCCTCATGCGGATGTTACCTATTACAATCTAAGTATACAACCGACATCATCATCAGCTTATAATGTTTCTACTGCAGGGACTCAGGCCTCCTCTCTAGGAGAGGGATGGGCTATAATCTACCACGCGGGCCCAGTGCGGATCGGTAGATGTCACATGTCTTCGAATTGTTTGGTTCTAAGATATGCTGGTTTTGACACGATGTTTACCTTCACCGTTTTGAGTGCAGTGGTGATGAAATAAATTACACAAAGTAACACGCCTGCCTTTGTTCGAACCCAGGGCTGCGGGTAGTTCGAAAGAGATGCATACCGCGGCCTCGGACAGAAAGGGCTAAGAAGGAACATGGGTGGATTTTAGTCAGTAAAAGTCTGACACTGCCTAGCAATCTGCTCAGAGCGGGAGGAGGCATTTGATGATTTCCCACTCTCCACCAACAACAAACAAAAGGTGTTCGAACCCACGACTTTCTGTTCGTAAATCTGGGCCGCCACCATTGGGCCACCGCGCTGCTCAATCGACATACCCCATATAAAGTTAAAACTTTCAGCCATTTAGCCTTTCAGCCTGTAACTCAATCGCGAGTTACGTTCGACCTTCATTCGTGTCAGTGTGTGTGTACGATGCTATCTCAGAAACATTATTGTTTCAATTACACTGATGGACACGCTTATGGGTTTCGTTAGCGATTTTATTGTTCTGTTTTTCGATTGGTAGTAGTCTGCTTAGTTAGTATTGGTGATAGCGTGAAGATTTTGAAGTCTCTCATGAATTTTAGAGCCACTTGAGACGATCTTTAGGTTAAGCCGCGCTTGCATAGGTTGGTCTGTGGATGGGTGACCGCCCATTATATACAGAGTTTCCTCCGTGCCTCGGAAAGCACGTTAAGCTGTTGGTCCCGGCTGCCATATATATAGACCTTTGGCAGTCGTTGCAGGTAGTCTGGTGGCCTGAAAGTCTGACAACCAGTCTTCTTAAGAGGTATCGTATTACCCAGTCATCATTTCAGCCAAAAGACGTCCACGGCTGGACATAGGCCTCCCCCAGGCGTCGCCACATTGACCGGTCCCGTGCGTCTCTCATCCAGCGGGTTCCTGCAACCTTGACCAGGTCATCGGTCCACCTAGTACCCAGTATTAAGTTTTAATTAAGAGGCCAGATTAGCAGTCTCTCCATGTGAAATACTGGCACAGATTACAGCTGCATTCAGGTTAAACTGCAAGCTGACCCCAACATAGTTGGGAAAAGGCTAGGCAGATGATATAATTCATTATTCCACGAAATAGCTCAAGTGTGTTGGTTTCCTTGAAACATGGCAGATTCCGAGGTTCTAGGAATTTCACCTTCTCTTAGGAGGCATTGAAGTCTACTTCTGCTTATAGTCTAGTAGAACGGTCGACCAATAATGCTATACCAAACCAGTATATACGGATCTCAGATTACACGGGAAATCTACATAAAGCGAGGCCATGTTACAATGGAAATGTTTAGCAAGCGAGCCCTTCTTATGCTGGATATGTAATGCTTGATGTGTCTCCGTATTTAGGTCTTTCTACCTGTACAAGCCTTCTCTGTATGAAAATGTACTTATTTTTCAGTTTAAAAGTAAGTTTTATAGTTTTCTTAAGGCATAATGGAAGAGACATGTTTACTAACTCAAAAAAATATGATTCTAATTAGTCCGCCTGTTAGATTATCGAAAAATATTGGATACGTATTTTTTGATAAAAATTGACGAAGATAAAACGCGTCAAAGATTTGAGTGGGAGGTTGTGACGTCACTGCTCGCTCATAAATGTCATACTAATGTCTTAGAATATGATGTCACACGAGTTTTCAAAGCACTGTATAGTCTTCATTGTTTGTTTACGTGAAAAATATGTGTCCAATATTTTTTGGAAATCTATCTGACGGCCTGATTAGATTTTTTTTTGTAAACATCCCTATTACTAAACTGGACTGCCTGTCCAAAGAGCGACTGCTGAGCACGAGGTCTTCGTCGGTTTGATTCCCAGGTCGGGTTTCCCAGTGTTATTGGGTTTTTCCATAATGGAAATCTCAGTAGGCCACGGAGTCTGAATTTGAGCCCTTGTCACATGGGATTTAAATATAATAAACTAGCGAAATGTAGGTGTACCTACTATTAGGTACACCTCTGCCTAACCCTTCGGGGATTACAGGCGTGATATTATGTTATGTTATGAATCAATATTTAACATAAGATATTACGTGGAACAAGTTAGTGGAATCTATTTGCAGAAAGCATTCAATAGTGCATAATTGGTGGCACCCGTGAGTTTCCAGATGTCTTCTTATTTCAACCTGTTTGTTGAAGCGTGATGTTTTAATATGGAGCTTGTTTAATTGCAAGATTTGGTTATAATGTTAAAATATCAAATCATGATAAAGCTGCCATATTATGGGCGAACCTTTGACATAAACCGAGCACAAATCCAGACTCCTTGGCTGCTACTAAGAAATACCTGATATAAAACCCAAAAACATTTTATCCGACTAAGGAATCGAACCCAGAACCTTCGAGTTGCCGATATTTCGGCGCTGTTACAAGCACCATGATCACGGATAACCTTTGTGTCTCAGATATCCAAATCTGTCTCATGTCTCAGTATGAGTTCCAGTAAAGTTATAGAAGTTTCTCAATTATCCAAGTCCCAGATAGCCAAATTTCACTGTAGTAAAGTAAAGTAAATTTTGACCTTCGAAAAGTGCTCATTATCAGCCTAGTTTGAATAAATGAATTTTGACTTTTGACTTATGTTTAGCAGTCGCGCTTGTGCCCACTAAGCCACACACAGGACAGGCGGTATAAAAAAATAATTGAAAAATTATCTCAGGCACAAACATAAGATAAAGACCACATAGGTCTCTCTTCACAAAAGACAGGTTTACCATTGTCCGATACGAAAATAGGCATCATAGAAATATCTTTTAATTACCATTCAGTGGCTAAACCATTAAAATGACCTATTATCATAAGTTACGATAGATATAGGTGACCACAGCCACAAATATAAACATCGATTTCACAATAACCCATTCAGAAATAGGAAAAAAAAATATGAAGAAAAAGATATTCTATAAAATTTTATCATAATTGTATACCTAGATAGCCACTGACATAATAATAAGAAAACTTCTTGACCACAGTCACTGATGACTTGATGACAGAAATTATCATTTTAATCTGAAGTCAATTTTACCATTTACATCATCATCATCTGCCTAGCCTCTTCCCAACTATATTGGGGTCGGCTTCCAGTCTAACCGGATGCACCTGAATACCAGTATTTTACATGGAGCAACTGCCTATCTGACCCCCACAACCCAGTTAATACTAGGTAATACGATACCCTTTGGTAAGACTGCATGTCAGAATTTCAGGTCACTGACTCCTGTAACGACTGCCAAAGATATATATATATATATGGCAGCCGGGACCAACAGCTTAACGTGCTTTCCGAGGCACGGAGGAAACTCGGTATGTCGGGCGGTCACCCATCCACAGACCGACCTAGGCAAGCACAGCTTTACCTAAAGATCGACCCGAGTGGCAGTTCTTATTAAGCCACGAGCTCCTCTATTTTTACCGTTTACATCAATAATCATTATTAAGGGTTGATAAGGCTGGCAGACATGGCCCGCCCAATCCCACTTCAACCCAGCAGTTTTGTTGCCCACATCAGCGATTCCTGTTTTTGAGCGTATTGTGGTATTTCGATCAGGACCGATGGGCTAGAGTCGTCATGCAGTGGGTGCCAGAAGACGGGCGTCGTCGCCGAGGGTGGCCTAGAAAACGCTGGCGTGACGATTTAGAGGCTTTTGCGCGAGATTGGCCGGAGAAAACCACACAGAGAGAAGAGTGGAAGACTATTGGGGAGGCCTTTGCCCAGCAGTGGGACAATATAGGCTAATAAAAAAAAGAGGCTGTCATTTCAGCCATGTATCATCATCATCCGACGACGACCGAAGCCGACCCCAACAGAATTGGGAAAAGGCTAGGAAGATGATGATTATTGATTACTAGCTTTTGCCAGCGGCTTCGCCCGCGTGAAAATGACGATTTTCCATACAAACTTTCATCCCCTATTTAACTCCCTTAGGAGTTGAATTTCAAAAAATCCTTCCTTATTCCTTGTCTACGTTATAAAGGGAACCTCTGTGCAAAATTTCAGCTTTCTAGGTCCAAGGGTTTGGGCTGGGCGTTGATGAGTCAGTCAGTCAGTCAGTCAGGACTTCTCTCTTTATTTATTAGATTTCTCTTGCTCTTATCCTAATCAATGTGGGGCAGCATGCCTTCTTATTTCATACTTCTCTATTACTTCTCATCTCATCAGACACGTCATTCAAACCATTAAGTATAAAAAGAAAAAAAAAACAATTTTGTTAAGTAGCAATTCACAATTTTAAAAAAATATCCGGAGTTTTTTTTAAATGTCTGCAATTATCTCTGGATTTTTTATAGATCTTGTACAGTTAATACTAAAATTCCCTAAAGTCAAAGAAAGAGCGCTAAATTATATTTCAGCCATTATAATTATTGGAAGGCTAAAAAACATGATTTTGAAAAAAAAAAAAAAATATATGACAAGGGGGTGTACTAGATACACCTCTGCCTTGTTCGGGTATAACAGGCGTGATTTCTTCATGTTATGTTATTACAAAACAGATCTAAATAACACAATCATACAATAAATAAATAACCTGCAAGCCCCTACCCCTGAAAATAGACCTTCCAAATGTTAAATGAACCTATGAAATATGAACCAGTAAAGCACGGAAATTGGTGCAACCATCTCGCTTGAATAACCAATGAATGATTGCAGTTCCATCGTAATTAAAACAGGAGAACGGTTCATAACGGTTGCTGCAATTTTTGACGTTTTTTACCTCAACATGTTGGTAAAATTTAATGTCATTTTTAAATCATGATTTTAGCGTTAAGAAAGCTAAGTCTGTCCCAAAAATGCAATAAACAAGGGAATCAATGATCGTAGTAATCTTTACAAATTACTACAGACTCCAAAATGTATTTATTCCTGTAGCAAACTTCGTAGCACGAAAGAAGCAAAACTCTAACAAATGTATTGCATTAAATTGATGTCAAATAAAATGTACCTAACTATGAAAAATAACTGTGAAAGTCGTTATCCTAAGAACCTCATATTCACTCCAAAATATTGTATCTTTATCTGGTAAAAAAACAAATAAAACTATAATTATCACAAATATCATGTAATTTACAGAAACTACCTTATGTACATTCATAAAAGTCCGTAAACAACCGTTACTCACTCCAAAAAGATCATATCAATAATCTCGTAGCACTTTCGTAGCTCTAAAGAAACTAGCGTTACATGTCGTAGCAATCGCTTTTATCTCAAGTATCGCCAATTTAAAACATTTCTCATTCTTCCTAAGCTCTAAAACTCAGCTTACGACTTTAAAATTCGTACCCCGACGGCAGCTTACACTTTTTTGCATATTTAATGACACTTTTTTTGCTGAAATACACCCCCTAAGATTACCGTCAAGCGTACCCCACTTTAGTTTCTCCTAACAAAGGTAAAAGTAGCTATAAAACCAAGTTTGAGCGATATTAAAATGAATATGACTAATTAAACCCTTATCGTAGGACTTAATATAGATAAGGAACTCAACTAGACGATCTTCAAGTGTTTTATCATATCAAAATAGTTCTAATCACTATCTACGATTACCTCACGCCCGCCAGAAAAGTCACAAACGAATTTTACAAAGCATTAAATGTTATATACGCAAATTTGGACCCTATACTCACAAAGATAGGCAGTAAAATCGTACGCGGACCCCGTAACTAATTTTTTGATGCTACGTTCATCATAGTAACAGCGCCATCTCTACGAATTCCAACAAAATTTTTCACTGAACCATTTTCTTATAAGAATACACACACAGTTGCATTCTGTGTGCAAGCGACACACACCCTCGCGTGCCTATACAATCGAACGCACCCACACGACGAAGAAAAAAACGATAAAAAACTGCACACAAACACAACTTTCATCCACACACTAGACAAGGATGGACTTTTCTTTACAAAAAAATCGAATTTGGACTTCGAAAAATTTTTGGAGGTTTTTGATACATTGTTATGTAAGTTAATGTCATTTGGATTATGACGAAGTGTAAGATAAGTCGGTAGAACTGAAATGTACAAGGTTCATACAAGCGCGGGACACTCACACAGCCGCGTGTGTGCCGACGGCACTGCATTCTGTCAGTGTAGTAGTGCTAGAGTACGATACAGCCATTTTGAGCCGAGCACTCTGTTTCTGAACGAGGAAAGACTTGGTATAGAAACTTTTGTGGTTTTACCAGTGAATAATATTGTATTGTGTGTTTAAATTAAAGGATGTTGTTGCTTATATTTTGGTGAGACTAAAATATATTTAATAAATTTTATTTGTTTAAAATCATCGTTAAAGTGTTGTTTAAAGTGCAAAACAGTGAAAACAAATTAAATTTTATCGTAACAAAGCAGTTAAAAATGTGCTTTGGCCAGTGCTAGTGTTATTGACTGATATAAGCTGCATTTTAACTCAAAATCTCCCAAATTTTCGGCATTTTTTTCACATTTCCAACTGTCAGCGTCAAGTATCAAGACCGGGCGAGCGCGGAGCTCGCTCGCAGTAAATACAAGGTAATGGCTAAGTACGCACGCCGTCTAGTACGCTGTGCGCGCTCAGTGCAGTCCCGCCTATGCACAATCGGTGGAGCGTCGCATTTCCGTTCCCGGCACACAACTGGACCACAACACGCGACATAACCGCTAAAAACCTCCGAAAAATAAACAAAAATATCTTAAAAAAAACTGACCACAGACTATATTTTATAACAAAAAAAATATTCATATCATCGCGTAGTGGCTTCAACAAAAACAAAACAAAATCTAAGAAAGAAATATTTTGGGATTTAGTGAGTTTTTCCGAATTTCTCTTCGTATTTAAGTGCGGCTCACTTCGCTGAGATGCAAGACACATATCACATGGAAACTTAGGACCCGAACTATATTTTTATTTAGTATTAAATAAGTAATAAAAGGAATATTTTTGTGAAAAGTGACTGTCGTGATGTGTTACAATATATTATTATTCTGTGACAGTGTTATCGCTGTGAAATACGGCTGAATGGATTTGTGATTACATGAAGAGGTGACGCCGATTTGTTATTGCAACTTTTTTCTTTTTTTTACGAAAATTACTACCGAGGTGTCAAACTGGACGGAAGAGGAACCGGCCACCTCTGACGCATGTGAGTACAATTTGGCGGTTAAACAAAGAACTTTTATGAATTTTCAAAGTCAATAATGTGTGCCCTTAATCTTGCGTTCTCCTTGACTTACAGTGGTGTGTGTCCGTGCGATGCATATATATGTAAACGCATGCGTAACGGTGGATGTGTGCGTAGGGTTCACGCACATTTTTTTGTGTTTTCTTACGAGCCCCCTCCACTCTCCCCACCTATACTCGTTATCGTTTATGTGTCCCACTCTTTTTCTATGACTACGTTCGTTTAACATTGCAACGTTGCGCGAGTGTGCGTGACTCGCACATGTGTGCGTTAATAAATTGCAACCTATATTTTGATCGAAGGCCAATGACGGCATAGAGAAAACGATTATATTTTCAAATTTTCTTTTTTATTTCTATTAAAGAGGTGGCTGCACCAAAAAAGAGGTTGACACTTTTAGGGATTCGGAGTTTGAACTTTTTTGGCAACGAATTTTTGGGGTTTACGAAAAAACTTTTATAAAACAGTCAAATAACTTTAAATTATCATTTTTCTTTACCTTTTAATGGTAAATCAAACTGACAGATAGTCAAAAATCTGTTTATTAGTGAAATAAATGAGTTATTACGGGGGCTACGAAGCTCTACGCGCAATCGTAGGCTAAAATAAAGCCGTCGGAACTTATGACGTGCGCTTCACAAACATTTTTTTTTTTGTTTAAATTGGTAATTAATTGATTAATTATAGATGATGTCTGATATTATTTTATTGAGTTTACTGGGATTAGTATGGGTTTAATTTATGCCGCGCTTTTAAAAGTTTGGTAGTAAAACATTATAAAATAGATACTGTTTTAAGCTTTTATAGTAAGTATATAACTAGAAACACACTTAGTTGCTCACATAGAAAAAGTATCGTTATATACAACGCTACTTCTAATATATACTGTACTAATAATGTACCTACCTATTAAAGAAGGAGTTTAGTTCAGAATTATTAAAAAATAATGCTGGATAAGCTTCTTAACACAAAGCTATAATTAGGAAGATAACTTAGGATTTCTTTCATTGTAAATAATATAATGTAATACAGATTTTAAACGACAATTCTAAAAAAATACCCTCTGGTACGTAAAACCATTCATTACTTCACCATTTGTAAATCAAATAAAATAAATAACAAAACACATATTTTGGTTAACAAATCAGCCGACATTTATCACTGTTTGACAAAAACAAGTTATTTATAAAAAACAAAAATAAGTCATCTGCATTCAGGAAGTAATGTACTTATGTATGCACTGCATACTCATGTGACCTATATTTTATCGTCAATACATAAAAGATCTTTGTCATTGTGAAAAATAAACGAGTTCTTGAGCTATTGTTTAAATAATTTTAAATATTTAGGTCGTGAAAAGGCACCTTTTGGGTTTACATGCCATTAAGACATTGCAGGCGCATGATTTCATCTCTTATCGTAGATGTTAGGACACTAATATTATTTACTTTTTTATGTAGAATAAAATAGACTAAGTACGTTGTCATCTAGCTATCACTTATAAGAAAACAAAAAAAGAACGCTCTACCTACAATATTATAAGTTAAACTTAACATCCACCAAAAAAAGACTCAAGAATTCAAAATTCGAAAGATTCATAATCTCTCTTTCTTCGCCATTCAAAAACGCGCAAACCACCAAAATTCATAAAAAGAACATCAACCAAATTCAAGTTCGCGCCCTTCAATTGCAGCCGGGTCCTTGCGCGCGCGGCCAAGGCAAGCGCAGGCGCAACGACTGTCAATGTTACTACACCTACAACTGCTAGCCTTATGAACCGCCATCTTGGATTCAGACTCGTTTGAAGGCTACGCATGGCCGATGTCTTAGTTTCGAACTATGTTTCTGCTAGGTTTATGTCTGTTCGAACGCATGGATGTCTTAATTTTGTATTTTGTTTGGTGTTTTGGTACATTTTTAAGCTTTCGGTTTTTTTTTGACTCTTTTAAGTTCTCTTTTAGAATTTCATGCAATAAAAGCTTTTCAACGATCATTCACAATTTTTTTAGTTATTTTTTATATATTCTAGCATCAGATTTAAATATAAAGAAATCTACATTTTTAGACCACACGGATTCCACACAAAGCAGGGCCAATAAAAACTTTTACAAGGTCAATAATAATTTTTCCTAAGTAGATTATTATGCAAGTTACTAGCGGACGTGGCGGGTATTTAGGTGCGCCAGCACAGGGCCAAGGCGAAAGTCGCGCTAGCACAATCTAGTCGACGTCTGCTTAATTTGACGATAGATGGCGGTAGGTGGCCCTGTTATGTGATCTAGGCTTTAGTGAGGTCTGGAGAATCCATTAACTTATTTTTTATTGATTTCAGTTGTGAAAATTAACTTAATTTTCTGGCTGTATAAACGACATTTGCTAGTTGTTTTTTTTTTTGGTTTTATTTCTTTATTTATGATCGTGAAAAGTACGTAAACTTCTGGCTGCAACAACGACATTTAGTGGTTGTTTTTTAAAGCACTGACAGATTTATCAGACCTTTATGACAGATGTTTTATATTATAATTTAGGGTCAATAGTTATTTAAAAGCAATCTATGATTATCCCATCAAGAAGGGAGGTTAGTAAAAATACTTTTTACCGGGTTAGATTCGGTCTAGTTAGAATTAATAATCGAGGTTTTAAAACCAAATTAAACAACATTAAAAAGTAACGATATTTCATGTTTTAATTTTTTTTTCAAATTATTATGATCAAACTTTAAGTAAGCGATAACCGATGAGAAATCTTTAATAATTTACAATCAATTAAGTAAAACGACGATTAGGAAATAGAGAAGTATGGCAGAAAAAAAAAGCACATTGTAATGAAATAAATAAAAATACGGACATGATTATGACTTAATTTGGTAGAAAAACTATTTCACTAATCGTATAGGTACTTACATACAAAATTACTCCACAAATCTAAAATGTTCTCGTTGAAACTATCAAAGTATCTACACTATTACAACATGTATATTGTATAGGCAGTATACAAAACGTTCAATGTCACAACTGCTTCACTATCAGCGGCCATGTTGAATTTATTCCCGCCTAACTCGCTGATATTTATAATAGACGCCTGCGCATGCTAGCGGTCTAGATATTGACACGAAATAACGGTTTGTGGGCGCATTTTAATAACTATTATAGTTTTAATGTTGTTGATTTAATTGAATCTAAAGTTTAAATCTTGAAACTGAAACAAAGACGTACAATTTTGAAGTTCTCTCAGTAACAGCTGGGAGACTTGCACCTGGTTGATGCCTATAGTTTTGTCTTTTGAATAGGACTTATAATACGCATTATAAGTCCTATTCAAAAGACGAGAGAAATTTAAGTATAAAATACACATTAATCCACTTCCATAATTTACCAATTCATAAAATGTATATGATTTCTAAACTCTACATAAATTGGTTAACTCTACCAGATACAGTTGCCCGTATTTTAGTTACTTGCTTTGGCTATAGAATAGTCAAAGAAAGTAAGTTTATAATGATTTTAAGTTAGTGATTGTTATCAGGTTTAATGTTCCCATGTAACTAAAACATAAAATGATTTACGTCTACTAAATATAGAATATACCTACTTCCCATTTAGTGCTTACCATTTTAATTTAATTCGTCATTAATTTTATTGTCACATTCTTTAATGTGCTAGAGTTCATTCTGAAGGACAATGTATTGAAGAGTCTGCCATTATCAATCATAAAGATGAAATATAAATAATTAAATCTTCAAAATATGGAAAATCTGTAGCTTACAGCAGGGTTTGTAACTTTACTTACCAGAATTATCAAACAGCTCTTCATGATAATTTAAGGGGTAATGTCTTTCTTTTCATATTCACCTCTACAATATCTATGTCTTTCAATATTACATTTATAACTTAATTGATTTATCTGTCAGTCCCACATCAGAATATTATATTCTAGATCACAGCATTTCATGTCGAAAACAAGGTGTAACAGTAAATATAAAGCGATTAAAATAAATCTACCTGCATTCTATAGTCGTGCGGTGAATCTAGGTTGTGGACACTAGGCCGAGACAGGTGCAGCTACCCTACTGCAACCAAACCAGTCGAAATACTGGCCGCTAACGGATCTCACTGTTTGAATTTCGAACGACGATATTGTGGTTTGAAAATGGAATGTTTGAGGCTATTGACTGTTTGAGATTTTGGTGTTCTTGATTTGAAATTGTTGTAGTATTGATGGGGTGATACTTTTATGATACTTGAAACTGAATTCTTGTAATCACATTAAAATTATCAGATGACAAAAATTGGTGCATTAGTAAAATTTTGTATCATAAATATATATTTTTTTTTTATCTTATACTCCCATAAATTTTACCGTAGTATTTTAATAGTTCTGTTTTGTAGTAGAGTATGACAAGATCATTAAATTCATCTAGGAACACTAATATAATCAAATATTGCAAATGCTGTCTGTTAAGGTTGCACGCCTTTAAAACTCTAAATTAATTTTAATAAAATTTGGCGCAAAGGTAGACCACAATCTGAGTACCAACCTACGTTAATTTTTTGCAATAAAATTTTCAACTTAAAGAAACCAGACTTCTTAATTTCACCAATCCCATTTAACCCCGTACAGCGCTCAACACAAATAACTAAACACTCATTTCTGCAGACAATAATAACTGGTACAAAAAGAAAGAAAGAAAAAAAAGGAGAATGCCCAAAAATGAGGTCACTCAGACGGGCGGCGAAAGCGTCGTGCGGTTTTTTTCGTCGCTCATTCGATTACTGTCTGGAAGCCGGGACGTATTGTTTTCCGTCCGTCTTGCGAGCAGATGGTATGGTTGTCCTTTAATTACGGCGGGCCAGTTATAAGGTTTCCCTTTCTATATTTTTGAGGGTTATTTGATTGTAAAGGGCGTTTTAAATTCATAATTTAGTTTGAAAAGTTTTGGGAACTGAAGACTCAATTACTGTGGTGTTATACTGCCTTCTCATAAAACATCTTGACAAGTTCATGTTTCATTTAAAAGCAACTAAGATCACACAGACAGACACAAACGCTAAGCAAAGTCGCATTTCCGAGATAGATATAACAAATCCAATCCGTGCTGCATTGGATTTGACATGTTGCAATCGCTATCAAAAGTTTTCATATTTTTATACCTAACTGATTTCAATATTATTGACATCAGCTTTTTGGTTAGGTTTTTAAAAGCTAATATAAAAGATAAATGTAATATCAAACGTGAAAGACTGACATTTTCAAAGCTAATGGAAGCTTCCATAAAGCTAACAAAATAAGTTTTTTTTTATAAGAACTACATTTCCTGTTCCGTTCTTCTCGAAGTAAACATCCGGTAGGTACACTTAACATTAATAAGCCTTGCTTTTAATTATTTTATTTAATACTAAAGGGATGTCGTTATTTTGATCTTGTCAAGGCAGCATGCCCTTTCTGCAGATGTTTTAAGTAACATTAAATGTACTATTTACGTTGCCTAACAGATGAACTTTGAAACATATTATGAAGCCGTTCCCATCCACGTTTTCTCACTTAAACTCGATTTAAAAAATGGGATCACAACTTTATCTTAAGGTGGGTGTTCACGGTAGCCCGCGAAATTCAAATTTTCTTACGTTTTTAGCGATTTGCAGGCCAGTGCTAGGTTGTATAATAAAAATATTATAGTAAAAATATTATAGTATAGTAAAATATGATTTGCGAATGTAAGACGTATGCAGTTACTTCTGCATACGTCTTACACCCGCAAATCATATTTTCACTAACATACAACCTAGCACTGACCTACAAATCGCTAAAAACGTAAGAAAATTTGAATTTCGCGGGCTACCCTGGAACATCAACCTTAATTTGACCTGATACTGTTAGCCTGTATCATCTTACTGCAGGGTAAAAGCCTATCCCCATGACTTCCAGTTATTTCAATCTAAGGCCAATGTGGACCACTGGTCGCTGGTCTTGGCCAGACGTTCTCACCATCTTCTACGAGGTCTACCTCGACACATTCTGACTGAGTCAGGGTTCCAGATAGTGGCTATTTTGGCCCATAGCTCATTTGACCTAGAGCTATCTTTCTATTAGAGTATTATATTTTTAGAATGCATGAAGCCCTACCCGTTCTTGTTTCATTAGAAAACAGTTAGAAGTGTGGGTGGCCTTCTAGTTTCATCAAGGAATTATTTTAAAATAATATTTTATTCAAAATTTATAACCATCGGTGCCTTAATGGCCTACAATTAAGTAGTTCTTACGGGTCTGGCTGCTCGTGATGATGTGAGTTTAAATGTTTGTGCACGCATGTGACTAAAAGAATCACATGTGAATAAAATAATCACATGTGACTAAAAGAATCACATGTGACTACAAGAATCACATGTGACTAAAAGAATCACATGTGAATAAAAGAGTGATGAATATAAATGTTGATGGATCGACAGGGAAAAGAAGAAAAAAGTAAAAATAGATTAATTATAATTATGTGCGGAATGTTAAGAAGGAAAAAATTAAATAGAGTAAATGACAGTGAGACGATTGACAGGGGATCCAAAAAACGTGTTACGCCGACCCCAAATAACATTAGACAGGAGCAGGAAGATAATGCAGCCACGATACAGGATTATGACGTTTAAAAATATAGCCTCTATTGTTTGGACAAAAGCGATATTTTCGTTCGTCAAATATACTTCCTATTTACTTTACCTACTCATTGACTAATAGTAAACAGTTTACTATATTATGCGTGTGTTTGTAAATAACATACTAAAGTGTTCCACGATACAATGTTGTTCCTTGCGTTGACGAATTTTAAACAAACTCTAGTGATTAACGAAATATTTTTGTGATTAATTCGTTTTCTTTGTCAGATTTTGTTTGTTAACGTTAGTATTTATTCGTATTTCGCTTATAGCAGAGCTGAAAGTTGTGTAGACATAAGATATTCAGCGGATGTCAGAAAAGTGAGGTCTAAGAAAGAAAGAAATATAATGTATTGGTGTCACACAGGATAAAACGAAGTGATAAAAAATTAACAATAAGTAAACCAATAAATATAAAAAGTAAACATAAGAAAAGCTTAACATAAGACAACATTGACTAAAAAACATTTATACTATCGAATTGAGAAACCTCTTCCTTTTTTGAAGAAGTCGGTTAAAAATTTGTCCTCCACGAGGCCAAAAGGGGTTCTCAGCCACATCAGGATAGCGCTAGGTATTTTTTTCCGAGATTAAGATTTTGTGGTCCCGTCTTCAAAGGTTTACAGTTTGAAGATCTGCACCGCACCCTCCAAATATGTATCACACTTTTCTGACACATGCCGCACAAAAGGACCATTACAACAAGTGTCACTGTATTTCCTGCTGACCCCCAAAAAACACTGTTGTGAGTGTGTATTCATCAGAATTCCAAGAATAAACTTGTAAGTACCAAAAACTTTGAAGGACGCCATGTTTTAAATGAATGTTGAGTCAGTCATGTTGCTCGGGGCAAATTGACGTATAATTTAAATGAAATGTGTTGCTTTTTGAGTTGTTACGAGTCAAAGAAGCCTAAAGTTTGATAAACTTTAGATGGGAAGAGAATTAGCTTAATTAATTATGATTTAAACATGTTTTGCCAGTAAATAAAATTAAAAAAGAAAAGAACTAGAATTCATTGATAATCATTTCCAACCAAATAGTCTGATATCTAATAGATACTAAGTTGACCCGTTACTAATTATATTGTTCTTGAACAACAACAAAACAAAAAATGTTAACAGCCCAACTTTTCTAAAAATTCAATAATAGTTTCATTAAAAACCACAATCACTTACAACATCAACTTTCAACGCATTAAAAACGATTTTAAAACAAGAAAAACAAAATATAAAAACATTATCCTGCAACACCGCGCAATTTTAAGTAGCAACACTAAAATCAAAATGGCTGCTGGCTTGGATCAGTAACAGGTAGGTATCTATAGCACAAAATAAATTCTCAGTAAAAACTGATGCACCTCATCCGTCTACAGTTTAAAACGAGAAACAAGACTTTATACAAAAAGGTCTTGCCCGGTTCTAAGGCAGTACTCGTTTGTTGCCTTTGCCTTCTTATTTTGTCTATGGCGCGTTTGAAAATTATATTTTGTTTTTTTTTTTAATGACATGACAACAAATAAATCGCATAGATCTTCTAAATTTAAATTTTATTCTAAATGAAAACAGATCGTTCAATTTAACCGTTAAAACATCAGAATTACAAGGAAAAACAGGGGTTCGCGCGTTTATTTTAAGCATAAAAGGCTTTCACTGAAATTTGATATCCTGTTTTGGCGGCGTGGAGGGAAACCGGTCGACATGACCTACCCCACTCGCTTATTCCTTACAGTAAGACGCACGGCGGCCTAAAAATACGACGAGAGAGAGGTAACTTACCCTTTCTTTACGTATCCAAAGGATATGAATGAACTTCGGGTGTATTTTGGGGCTTTTTGAACAATAAAGCACTATTGAATATTGTGTTCGATTTTGTACTGGATAGAGTTGAAATTTTGCAAATTTAAATGGGCACTGTTTTGTTTTCTACAGCCTGAAATAACTGACCTATAAGAAGTCTAATAAAAGCCTTCATGTCTACTTACTTAAGTTTTTCTAGACATCCTTAGCTTCATCATCTTTTCAATTATGTTTCTGTCTTTAGAATCTGGACAAGAGACAATCGATTTCAAAACGTTTTGTATTTTTAGAACTACTTTTAGATCATAAACAAAATCATGATTCTCTTGCCCTTAAAATCCCAATTAATTTATAGTCAGCGCTGCATGTCTTCTTCTTCCATACTTCTCTGTTTGCTCGTCAAAGCAGTATGAAACTTAGGTCTGTTCTATTTTTAAATCTCGACCAAAGATTCTAAATTCAACCTTCAAATAATAGAGCAGCACTTTACTTCACCTTTCAACTTTAAAGAATTAGTCCTTTGGCACGTGCCCGACATAAAAATAGTTTTATCTAAAATTCTAGCATTTCTCGCTAAAGTCTAGATATTTATGAGATTGGCATTGACATGGTTTAGTGGGTAAGTACACCTGTTGGCGGGTGTGTCCCTGGATTACTTAGGATCTGAGAAAATTTTATCTTAGTACGTTTTTCTTCATCTTGTTTTGATGTTGACTTTGTTGTTGAGAAAGTTATTTGTTAGTCTTTTTAAAAGTGTGGGCGAATGCAACAGATTTCGTAGAAGTATTTAATCTACTATTGTTTTCTTAAGAATTTACAAAATATTAAAATTACTTAATTTTTCTTTAGAGGTCTCTTCTTCGTCTTGTTTTAAAGACCAGCTTAAGGTAAGTTCTGAAAATGAGGTAATTTCAATAAAATCCATTTTATTTGTATTTCAGTGTCTATAAATCTCTATCCATATTTTTTGTAATATTAAACATAATAATTACATTTAAAAAAGTTCTGGGTAATTTTGAAGAATCACCGTCTCAATTCGACATAGAATAAAAGTAAATGTGGATAAGAAAGAAGCCCTTCAAAAATACCCAATAACTTACTGTTTGAATCAATGAAGCGAAAAATGCTGTGATATTAGAAAATATAAGATTGAACGTACTATGGCGGTCTTATGCGCCTGATCACCACTAAGCTCATTTTTGCTTGCACTCAAGAAATAGAATCGCTCGCTAGCCCGTGGCAGCGCCTCGGCACGATTTAGGCGAATTTTTTTTTAAATGATCAGGCGGAACTGTCTTCGATCGTACATAACCTGTAATCCTCGAAGGGAAGGCAGAACTACTTATACCATACAGTACTGTACGGTACACCCACAATTCTCCAGGTATATTTAAGTCTCAATAATAACCTTCTTATAACATCCTATGATTTAACATAAAAAAATCAGGTTTACAAATCCACTCACATAATTTCAATTCAAAATATCAGAATCATTTCACAAAATACCCACTACTTATTTCTTCGTATTTCTGTTCTTTACGATAGAGGCGCATCCCTACTAGATAATCGCTCTGCCCAAAGCTACCGAAGGCTTCTTACATGTTTAATACTAGAACCAGTTTGGTCCAGACCCCAGTGGTCCATCAGATACGGTCCTTATATTTATATATCGAACGTTATGACTAGGGTGAAGTGCACGAAAGATGTACGGTTGAATAAGTTATTAAGTATACAGCCAGCTAACTTGCATTTACTTTTAAGATTACACAGATGTTTTATAGATTATTTAATGCCGAATCACTACATATTATAAAACAAAGTCCTCTGCCGCGTCTGTCTGTCTGTCGTTCGCGATAAACTCGAAAACTTCTAAACCGATAGAGTAGAGTTGTTCTCGAGGAAGCTTTAGTATATAATTCGACATACACGAGGGCGAAGCCGCGGGCGTCAGCTAGTGATTTATGAAACCAAATTGCAGTTAATACATATTATCAGTGTACTAGAATTTTATTAAAATAAAGATTTCTACGAGTATACCAAATAGCGACTCTACGAACAGACGTGGGATGATATGAAAATAAGTTTGACCTTTTCGGGATTTTTTCAGAGAAAATATCTAAGCTTTATATTAGTTTCTAGGTTATATTACTAAATATGTTCTTTATTTTTGTTCTAACAATGTCGTAGTTCCACATATGTATTTACCGTTGGTTTTTTTTTGTGATCTTTGAGTGAATTTCACTAATTAAACTTAAAGCTTTTAAACTGTTATCAAAAGCTAGTCTGAATAATCCTACCAATAATAACTCTGGCAGATATTGAACGCGGTTTAGATGGCTGATCGCATTCAGTTAGATATCAGAATCGTCCCTTGGCCGTCTCAGCAGCTGAAAATCAGCGTCACTGTGTTGTCATCTGATATTATGCTGAGCTGAGGCTCTTTTGAAATTATTCGTTTTGTAAATTTTTGACCAACTTCTTAAAAAAAGGAGGAGGTTGTCAATTCGTCGGATCTTCTTTTTTTATGTATGTTCCCTGATTACTCGAAGATGGCTGGACCGATTTGGATTTGTTTATTGAGGTTGTTATTAATAAGTCCTTAGCAACGAAAGATTAATACAGAGATTAACGTCATTAAGGTCGAAGCTAACAAGAGCAAAATATCTAAGTTCGTCCTTGACTTTTTGCTAAGAAGATTATATTATATTATTATATTTTACGTGGGCTTGAAACGCGTACTGTTTATGAGATTGAGTTCGTGAAATCAATAATAAAATCTGAAAGAGAGACTGCACTGTTCTTGGCTTTTGCGGATAGTAAAAAATAAAGATAAAATGTCATAATATCACGCCTGAATTTACGAGGGATGTGTGTAGAGGTGGCATGTGAATGTAACACCCAAATTAATGTTGATAAGACTTATTAAGTCTACACAGAGCATTGCTTTGGAGGCTTTTCTAATTTTAAAACCCAATTTCGATTTGCGTGACCCCGGAATTGAATCTCTATCAGAAGTCATAGAGGCGAGGAGGCGTTGAGGAACAGGACTATGATCCTCCTCGCAGGTCCAGTAGATGATTGTCATTTTTTTTCGAATTTAAGAATGGTTCTAAGAGTTACCTCAGAACAGTTTACAATTTAAAACATTGACAAGTTTAAAACGATAATAAACAATAGTCATTTATATCGAATATCGATACTTGAAACCTTGATATTTCGCTGACGACAATGAACTTTCGGGTTTAAATACCAATTTTTGATCTCGGAAGAATGTTTCTTTCTTAAATTCAGAAAAAGCAAGTATAATTTTAACTTTTTAAACACTTCCTTGGTTTTGAATCTCACAGTAGGGACGGGGAATTTTATTTTTTTACAACAATTTATTTTCTGTCACTCATGATCATCATCATCATTCTCCTGCCCTTATCCCAATTTATTTGTGGTCGGCGCAACATGTCTTCTTCTTCCATACTTCCCTATTTCTCGTCATCTCAGCAGTCACCTCCTTTCTAGCCATATCATCCTTCACACAGTCCATCCATCGTTTCTTTGGTCTTCCTCTACTCTTATAGCCATCTACAATCATACCCCAAATACGGCGAACTAAAGATTAATTTTTTTTTTGCAGTTCCTTCCAGAGTTTCGTTGCCAAAGGGCAAAAAACGGAAGTCTTAAATAATTGTCCTCTCCGACTGTCTGTGAATATTATAGGTACCTATCACATCAATTTTATATCATCGTCTATGTCAAGGAGTAATAGAAAAACAGAACCAATTTAGCTACAATGCTCTAAAACTCTTTCTCACATTGCACTAATCAACTTATTGTAATGTCAATACAAACGTAATCAAGATCTTAAACTAATTAATAACGTAGGTATATATACCATCAATTAGTGCTTTGACATTAACCATTGATAGTATGCCACTTCAAACTATAATCAATACTGGAGCTTTCCACCGAAAATGTATAAAGTGAAATCCCACTTCTGATGAAATGGCTCTCTGTATACATTTAATTCTGTTGAATAACTTTAAAAGTGGATTAAGAAATCAATTAGTTAAAATAAGATAGATAGAAACGCCTTCAAATAGAAGGTATAAAGTTACTGATAACATAAAAAAAAACATCATGCCTGTAATCCCTGAAAGATAAGGCAGAAACATTTCGCCAGTTATTTTGTGTTAAGTTATGTGTATTGCAAGAATAGACATCACTTCGTCTTCTCAAAAAAATATAAGTAAGCACTGTTTTTCAGTAATTACTCAACTTAGCATATATTTTTTAGCATACATATTGAACTTATTTCTCTTGTGTAATATGACTATATTACACAAGACATTAACAGTCATAGTCACCCGAACACAGAAGCGTATGTTCTGATTAGTGTGTATGCGGGATTGCGGGATCGCGGGACGGCGGGATATGGCGGGATAAAAAACAAAATGAGAGCCGGTGAATGGCCGCCTGCGCAGGAGTGTTAGGGCTGACCAATAGGAGGACCCGTTTGATGTTAAAACATCATTGTAATATAACTTGTTGGAGGTTTAAGTTCAGGAAATTAAATGTAATTATATAACAAATGTCGAGTTCCTACATTTAATTTAGAAACAGCTGAATGGTTGACGGTGATAATAAGAATATTGCGCAAACGTAAATGATGAGCACGAGGTCCTAGGTACCGGGTTGGGCAAAGTGTTATTGGAAATTTCTTTAGAAATCTCTCAGTACCAGCCACGTAGTCTGGTTATGTGCCCTGTTGTTGGCAATTAGCTCGCTCCCTATTACAAGGAACTTAAACAAGAAGTTTGAAATGTGGGTGTATAGGCACCACTCTGCCCAACCCTTCGGGGATTACAGGCGTGATGTTATGTATTTTAAATGTTATTTTGTTATCTATAAAACATAAGATTAAAGTTTTTCTATGTGATCTTCTGAAAGTCTCCGTAGAACATCATCATCTATGATTTCTCTGACTTATTCATTAAAACAAGCGGATTTTCAAAAAAGGAATTTCAAAATCCCAAACTTCTTTTTGTAAAACTGACCATTTGATGCATTGATATTCCTGTCATACCTCTTTTAGTGATTTCAAAAAAAGAACGCATAAAATGGACGCGTTTGGACGACGGTTGAGGTAGGGCAGGTTTGCATAGGGCTGGCCACTTACTGATGAAACTTAGATTGTGGTTGAGCTTCTGTTAGTCGGTTATATAATCTACTGAGAATGGGTTATAGTATGAGGGTTTAATATGTATATGAACTGAAATGAAATGAAATAATTTTAACTCAAACTCAAAGCATTTATTTTCAATTAGACGCGCGATAGCAGGCACTTTGAATGTGTAAAACAAAACAGCGAAGCAACGATCGCAGGCTTAATAGATATTGATAGTTAAAATACTACAAAATCGTATGTATGTATAAATAGTTATAATTCATGCTGAGAATGTTCTGTAGAAAAAAATATCCTAAAGGAGTTAAGATTCTTGTATAGACCTTGTTGACAATGAATCACTCAATATTTTCTTTTTAAAATAACGTTTGGATGCCTGGACGACTGTGGCGAAGCCCAAAAGGAGGGTTATTAAAGATAATTGTAAGCTTGATTTGGAGTATTTTTTAAAATTTTGAGTAACCTGTCCATAGGTAGTCCTATATCTTTATTCCCCATGCACAAAATCAGCCAGATACATTTAGCTCCTGCAAATCTTTGCCAACCCTACGATCATGCGTCAGCGCGGGCAGTTTGACAGCTTTTGAGACGCGTTCGCTTTTTGAATTGTGGGCGTAGAGTATCTTTTTTGATTCGATTGGCTTAGGTTGCCAGTCATTCTGCCTTTCTTCCTTTTATATTTTATCTGTACAAGTTTTGTTCATTAGTCAGTGTATGGAAAACCGGCTTATATGTGGTTTCTAAATGGTCACAATGATGTTGAGTAATGTGTTCTTCTTTTGAAAATATTTAATTATTTAGAATGATTTTTGTGCTATGAGCTGTTTTGTTTTGTTTATGGTTCAGTACATATTACGTCTGTTATGTCAGGGGATTCCCGATGTTCTCATTGTTTGGTTTAGGCAGAAGATAACTTGAAATAGTGCCAGACAATAATTAATGAATCACACACCATTATTGTACTCTTTTTGGGGAAAACGACTATATATATAATCAAAGAAAACAACCTATAACATAATAGGTTTCCAGAGAGCACACGTACGACGAACCACAGATTAACAAATATTTTTTGATGAAAGTGTTCCATCTTTAAAAATTGTGATACAGCGAGTAGTGCAGAGTACAGACTAATACAACTTAAATATTTACTGGAAATCATCATCTTCCCGCCCTTGATTCGTTCTGCTTGGGGTCTAGACAGTACGTTTTCTTCTTCATATAATCCATCCATCTTTTCTTTGGCCTTCCTCTCCATCCACCAACATTCACATTCATCACATTTTATTGTCATGGTATGCGTTTCATGCCTCCTCGTTACATGCCTATATCAAGTTATTAAAATAAAAAAAATGTGGTACTCGGACACTGCCGCGGTAAAGCTATTGCATAGCATTTTTTATCAACATCAAATAATTAATTATTTAATTTGACAACCTCAGTTGACAACCTTGTTATTTTCCGTAACCATAGCAACCTGGTTGAATACTGAATCTTGAATATTTTCGTTAGGAAATTTCTGGATTCGCTCTCCACGCTCAAGGCCCGCGATAGAAGCTATGCAATAGCTTAATACAATCAAACATCTTGCTATAATTTTAAACATCTAAATATTAAGGTATACTTAGATAAAACAGAATAACTAAACAATACACGTATACTTATTCACAACACACGGTCTAAGTTATAAAACTACACAAAATTCAATTTATTTACGTGTTATTAAAATACAATTCGATCTCAAACAATAACCAATTATGTATATTGAACCCGGCAAATAAATGCAACAAACAAAATATAACACACTCTATATATAGAAACAATAAGTTTGTTTTTGTCTACGCATGTATAAGAAACCACTAAACTTCGTGATTTGTTTTGTAATGATTTTCATTGTTTCCAGACTTTGATATAGCTACTATTTAATTAATACTTTTAAACGGGTACGGGGGGACTTTTGTCCTAAATTGGTCTACTTTCAATCAGTAAAGAAAGCCATGTAGGTAAGGGTCAGAAAGCGAAATTGTTTCAACTTTGATGAATAAGTCGAAAATCTTGGTAGTATCTTGGTCTTCTTCTTAGCTCTAAATTGATTAAACCCAAAATTTGGCAATCTATAAAACCTCAAATTATTTTATCCTATTGACTTTGATTCTGAAAAGATCAGCTGCAATATCCAGCAACCCTCAGTTTTTTTTTTTAAATAAATGGGCCTATTGTTGACCTCAATCTTGGACTAAGGACAGAGATAAGGTCAATGATGGAACGAGCTATCCCAAACCTCACGATTTAAATATAATGATAGGCTTTGTATTGATAACGATGCTTACCTCTTAAACCCGAACAAAACCGAGTGTTTTACCTAGTATGCAAGAACAATACGTTATGCCGATAGCATTCATATAAGGTCACAGTTTTATCAGTCCAATAAATGGTTTTTATGACTCAGAATGTGTTAGTAATATGAAGCATCGACGTCGTTCGACGCATTTATTAAGGTTGCTGCACTTTTCATATACCTACGATTGTTATATTAATAAATAATAAGCCCATTAATATTCTAACAGACGTCATTAAATTTATTTTTCCGAAAATAATCGATTAAGTTATAGTTTAAGGAACTTGAATAGCAATATAACTTCTTCGTAACGTGTGAATGGCTCCATGAGTTTGAATTTCTGTCAAATCTACTCCTCTGCAGGATATTCGCCACCTTCTATCTTGCACAACCACTTGCACCTTACAAAATCTTTTAGAGCTGTGCAAATAGTTACAATATAAAAAATATGCGAAACATCTTGTAAACGACATAGCTTTTTTTTTTTGGTGGGTTGAAAATCATCGAATGACCCCCCCCCCCCCCAGCTCTTGGGCAGAGCGAAGGGGAGTGTCAGACTTCTAGTGACCAAAAACCAAACCCATGTTCCTTTCTTCGCCCTTGTGTCGGAGCCGCGTTATCCTTTCGATAATCCACAGCCCCGACGGGAAAAAACGACATAGCTAACGTATACACTCAAGACTTGAAGAATCAAATTACTCCTCCCGCTCTGGGTGGAGCGGTAGGGAGTGTTAGACTTCTGCTGACTAAAAACCACCCATGTTCCTTCTTAGCCCTTTGTGTCCAAAGCCGCGGTATCTCTTTCTAACAACCCACAGCCCAAGACTTGAAGCCTCCTCGATAAAATCTATCGGTTAGCTACACCGGCTGATTCAAATTGCAGCGCAAGTGCCGTCAATTCTCAAGTGTCCTCACACATTAAACACAAGAGATCTATTCTTATCCTTATTACCATATTAATCATTTAATTAACTAATTATAAACACACTGAACACCGAGGAAGTGACAATGACGTGGACGTCAACAGTTAAATTAGTAATTACTTACGTGATTTAACATACGGAATTCCGGTGTGTGTCTGTTTGTCAACAAATACACACTCATTGGGTTTGTAATATATTTTTAATGAAACATTTGTGTGTTGTATTGGGAGTTTTCTAAAATATTTATTGTTTGGTTTTGTTTGAATCATAAGTAGTTGGCTGTAAGTCCCCTTTGGTTTTGGAAGTAGGTTTGGACCTAATGTGGTATACATAACTATTTCCTTTATTTCAAGGCTTATGAGGAATTACTTGATGTTCTGTAGACATGACCACTCCAGAATAGGATATTTTGGTCAAAACTTTGTACAAAAATAAAGCTATTAACAAAATCACTGAATTTTACTTAAAAGCAAACTAACTATGCACATTAATAAAAAACTATTAAATAAACTATAAAAGGGCATCAAAAAACTGCTCCTCAACACTGTCAGCCGGTAATGTACCCAAAAGGCTCTCAACTCTAATATCTTACTTTAATAGATAAATCAGATCAGTTTCTAGTACTAAGTACTACATTTCATCAGCCTTAGTCTAATTTTATAGAAGGCAAAAAATCTTTTCCCAATTTCTCAAGTCCCCTCCACTTAGCCTCAGTCTTGCAAAGTCATCTCCTTCCTACATCCCCCCCATCAAATATTAGGTAGCTACCCATTTGACCTGGTTGAGTCACCACTCACCAGGCAACCATAAATGAAGGTAAGATACTACCAACCAATGTTGCTACTTCACGGGTTATGTGCTCATCAAGTTTGCAGTTTAATGTGGAGTCATTTGAAGTGTGTAAACTTGGTACTTGATAGGCGTTGAGTGGGGAGGATTTTGGTAAGATAGTTTTTGTATTATTGTTCATTCATTCTGAGAGAGATCTATGAAAGTCACTCTATGGACCAATCACAATCTTCGTGAAAAAGCGATATCCCAGAAAAGCTCAAAGGTTTTCCACCAGGAATTTCTCAGTAGCAGCCTAGGAGTCTAGTTTTGTGCTTAAAGACACTTGTCCCATACTGAACCTTCGTGGTAGCCATTATAACACTGACTAACACAGAAGGCTTCCAGTAATGTAGCTAATCTCTATTATAGCTAGCTCATAATGTCCCAAGTGGCTGGGCAAAAGCCTCCCTCCATTGCTTCCCATGGTCGTAATTCTGTGCAAGTTGTGTTTGTGTTTGGTCCTCAAACCATGTCAGACGCCCTTGAGGCGTTTTAGAAACTCTGACTCTAGGGTGTATGGGGTCGTTAGACCTTACTGCCGACATGATAAGAAGAAGAACCAAAACACCAGTTCCAATAATCACCAATACATTTAAAACCAAATACGATCCAATATCGAGCTTGAACGTAACTTTAAAAGTCCTTACAAACGTATAGAACCACTCTGTCTGGCTATGACGTACCGAATCAGGGCGATAACCTCTCAACGGAAAACAAAGCTACTGACATTTAATCGTTCGTTACTTTAATGAATACTTATTTTTATCATTGTTTTGCTATATTATCTTAAGTTATTAAAGCGTAATTTTCTGGGTACTATAAATACTTCGTAAAGTTGTCTTGTTGTAAACGTTTATACTTGAGCCTTAATCAGGAAGTTCAAGACTTCATTATTCTCATGCCCTTATCCCAATTCATTTGGGGTTGGCACTCATCTCATGAGAGACCTCTTTTCTTACCATATCATTCTTAACACCTCCATTCTTACCATATTTTCTTTATCATAGCATATGATAAAGAAAATATGCTTTTCAAGATTAATACTAAGTCAGTTTCAAGCTCATAACTTACGTAACATCACGCTTGTAATCACTGAAGGGATAGACAAGGTGTACCTCATAGTACACCAACATTTTGCGAATTATGCTCAAACCTTAGTGCTTAAGTAACCGGTATTTAAGTAAACAGAAGACTTTCAGTTTCCGTACAAAAAGTACCTCTAACGCCCGAATACTCGAACGTCACTCAATTTTAAGTTGCACTTAAATCTCGTGCTGTCTTTGTTACTTTAACGCAGAGTGACAGAGATAGCACGAGTTTTGAGGGCTACTTATAATTGAGTGACGTTCGAGTATTCGGGCGTAAGTTACTTAAAACAAAGGTGTTCAAAATATATTCTTATATCAGTGAGAACTTCATACAAAACCTTACAGTGGTGTACATTCATACCCCAACCCCCAATTCAGCCAGACATACCCCCCAAGAAAACAGAAACAACAACCCCGAAAAGATGAACAAAACACCGAAAAATATGAGAGATGAAATATTAGCAACAAGAGAGGGAGGGTAGATCGATACCGGTCGAGTGGACGATTCGACGTCGACCTATAAAACTGCTAAGATGTTGGGGTGAGATCGCCCGGGGTGGTGGCTCGAGATCAACTAAGGCGGTGGATGAGGTTTGGATTATGATTTTTTTGGGGTGTTTGTTGATTGATTTTGTCATCGATGTGAGGTGTAGGTTGTGTAATGAAGAGAAACAATCTTGGTTTAATGATAATCATAACATCACACCTGTAACTTTCGAAGGATTAGGCAAAAGTGAAACTAAAAGTACACTCACGTTTCGACAGTTATTTTTAAGTACGAGAGGCGAGTCTATTCAAATCTATTGCAATCAACAGGGTACCGAAAAATTCAATTTGCCCGACTCGGGAAACGATTAACGAACCCAGGATTTCATGCTCCCCGTCGGGGCTGTGGATATCGAAAGGTTACCGCGGCTCCGGCACAAGGGCGAAGAAGAGGGAACATGGGTTGGTTTTTAGTCAGTAGAAGTCTGACACTCCCCTTCGCTCTGCCCAAGAGCGGGGGGGGTTATTCGATGATTTTCCACCCACCAAAAAAAAAAAAAGGATTTCATGCTCAACAGTCACGATTGAGACCACTAGACCAACAGGTAGTCAATTAATTCATAAGCATTAGTGTGACTTAATTATTTGATAATGAAGAACGATGTTCTTACTTTTACTTCTAATCCTCCCCAAACTCAAATGCCGCATCCATCAACATTGTATTCTCTAATCCGGGCGCATCTTGAGGGTCAAAGATCCCGAACGTGTCTGTACTTTTTAGACTGTAGACAATGCAGACAGGCTATTTGTTTGGTTAGAACTTCGGACACTACCTTATAGTGGGGTAGGACATGGTTTGGAGCTGGATTTTGGTGAAATATGTGGAGAAATAGAAAATTTTTGTTTTATTTATTATTCTATCTATAGAGCAGACACGAACTTCGCGAGGAAACGATATCCTAGAATGAAAAGTCCAAAGCTTTTTCCATCAGGAGTGTCTCAGTAGCAGCCACTACCCAATGATGGCCTCCACTTAAATATAACTGGCGATGGGTGTAATTTAAGGTACATCTCTACCTAACCTCTGGGGATTCTTCTTTCATAACACCTGTAGGTGTTATGTTATGTTAAAGATGAGAGCATGTCTGTACTTTTTAGACTGTAGTAGACATGCAGACAGGCTATTTGTTTGCCTACTTCAGACACTACCTTATCGTGGGGTAAGGCATAGTTCGGAGATAGATGATGTGGAGAAACAAAATTGTTCTTAAAAATATCTCATATTTCTTCTTTCATTTCTTGCTGGTTGTCAAGATTCTTTGTCTCTTGATCTGCCTAGCCTTTACCCAACTTTGGGAGTCACTTCCAGTCTTACCAGATGCAGCTGAATAGGTACCAGTATTTTATGACTGCCTATACAAGCATAACACGGTTAGTATTGGTTGAATAATAATTAATATACCACTTGAATTTTCTGACCAGCCTGGTCAGAAAATTCTCTGTTTATCGAAAATTATGCTGGTGCCAGCATTTTTTTTTTATCTATTGTGTTATTTTTTTGATTGATCTGGTACAGTATTAATGGTAGGTAAATTCACGACTGTAGGAACTACATAATTATTTGAAAATAGAGTGTCAGAATTCGTCTATTCTTTGTAGGTTGGTTTCTTTTGAGTATCTATGCAAACTGGCAGTAACCATTTTCGCAGGGTGGCTGGTAGCAGCATGAGAGTTGCTAATAATCAAGTTGAGTGGCGGGGAATTGAAGGCTTAAGTCCACTAGTGGATTGCTGTGTAGGTGGATGATGATCGCTATCTATGCTTAAGATTTGTGATGCTTTTTTTTTTAAATTCACTCATAGTCATATATGTTTTTCTCATCACCATCATTAATTGGACTTCACGAACTACTGGGAAATAGTCCTCTCCTTTACTTGTCCCAATTTCCACGTTCCTTCATCCATGATCTTCATCATCATCATCACCATATTTTTTGACATATCATAAAAAATCTTTTAACATCCTAAATCTCCTCCCACCAAATACCCCTAGTGACGAAACAAACTGACATACGTCTACAGGCGCTAACAGTCTCCAAATTGAGGCTGGCACCTCGCCAGATGCTGTGAACGAGAGTGAAACGTTACCGCATGAGATAAACTTTGCCCCTGGGATGCTGATACTTTCCCTGTTCTATGGGATTGTGAAACTGGTTATCCTTAACCTAACTCGCAGTTTAATGCAGGTTGTCCTGAAATATAGCTTCAATAGGGGATCGGACTGGGTCAAAAAAATATGATTCTAATTAGTCCGTCAGTTAGATTATCGAAAAATATTGGATAAGTACGTGTTTTTGTTTTATCAAATCAAGATCATGGAGTGAGGCTTGAAACGTCACTTGTACGTTAAAAATGTACTAACATATGACGTCACACGAGTTTTCTAAGCCCTGTATCGTCTTCATTTTTTGTTGACGTGAAAAAAAGAAAAATACGTGTTCAATATTTTTTGGAAATCTATCTGACGGACTAATTAGATTTTTTTTGTCCGATCCCCTATTGATGTTTTACTAGGTCTTTCTTTTCCGACAAAAGTAAAGAAAAAGGTGAGTTAAGGGAAAAGTGAAGCCGCGCTTGCCTAGGTTGGTCTGTGGATGGTGGCCACTCTTTAGATGTACGGAAATACGTTCTCTGTGTGTCTCGGAAAGCACGTTATGCTGTTTGTCCCAGCTTTCATTTGTAGATCATTGAACTCTGTTTCCCCTCCCGCTCTTGGGCAGAGCGATAGGGAGTGTCAGACTTCTACTGACTAAAACCACCCATGTTACTTCTTAGCCCTTTATGTCGAGGCCGCGGTATCTTTGTGACCAACCCGCAGCCCCGAAGGAGTCAAAAGACCCCACACTCTAAATCTGTTTAAGCCAGCCGTAATAAGGCTATCTCACTCGCTCTCTATGATTCAAAACTCTTTTCTTTCCCACCCAACGCTTATATTACCACTTCTGATATATCACTACTTACCCCCCTAACTAAATAGCTTAGCAGCATACAGACAGTTGCTAATAGAGTACAAATTAGTCTCTGGCAACACGCCATGGATTCTGCGCGAGAGTGAAATCTTGAACTACATAAGCATGTTTTATTTTGTTTTTATAGTGAGTATCTACTGGGTAAGCTCGTTCCATCGTCGACATCATCTCTGCCCTTAGGGCAAGATTGAAGTCAAGAGCAAGCCCATTTTATAATTAAAAAAAAAAGAGTATCCTAGGTCAGATGATAGTCCCGTCGGGGCTGCGGGTTGTTCGAAAGAGATACCGTGGCCTCGACACAAAAGGCTAAGAAGGAACATGGGTGGTTTTTAGTCAGTACAAGTCTGATACTCCGCTTTCGCTCCGCCCAAAGCAGTAGGAGTCATTTGATGATTTCCCACCTTCCAGAAAAAAATTCAAAAGGTAATTGAAAAAAAAGTGCACACACATCTCTCACGCTAAACGCATTATACCTGCTTCGTTCCGTCGTGGGTAAAAAACTTTAAAAAAAATACTTAAGGTGAATCCTCCAACCAGCCCGCGAAATTCAAATTTTCTTAAGTTTTTTGCAATTTGCAGGCAAGTGATAGGTTGTATGTTGATGAACATTTGATTCGCAGCTGTAAGACATATGTAGTTACAGAATTATAATCATCAAAATCATTAATGCAACCCTCCGAGCTCATAAAGGTTCCGGAATGCCTTTGACAGAGTAAAAAGTCATTCCGGAACCTTTATGAGCTCTACCGAGAATTTCTTTCTTTCTCTGAGAATTTCGCAGGCTACCCTGGAACATCAACCTTAAGTATGTTGAAATGAATGAGAAGATATAACAGACGAATAAGAAAAGGTTGCAAGGTTTTTGCAAAGCAAAACAAACTGTCATCATTCTCTTGTCCTTACACTGAGAAAACTGGTCTCCTATCAAGTTGAAATTTTGCTTGATTGAGTAAAAAACGATTAAATTAATCATTAATCATTTTAAAACAACAAACCACAATTGATTGTGGAAATCAAATTTAAATGATTGTACGCTTATAAAGTGAAATATGTTTAAAACAATAAAACTTCTTATTTAATTTTGGTGACGTCATAAACCATTATTAATTCTAATAAGATAAAATGATTGGGGTATTTTAATCATTTGCATATAATTCAGTTAAAAAACTACGTTATTGATGTAAATGTAGTTCATGATAAATCCTACTAAGATACTTGATTAGCAACATTAATAAAATATCTTTATTACATTTATAAATGTCTTCATCTAAGTAATGATCGGAAAATAATATGAGAAATCAATTAACTTTTTTAAATTAATAATTAATTTAAAATGGTAACTTCGTCTTTATTTTTTCAATCAGTCGTTGCTGTGACTCGAGCGCGCGCGTCTGTTTAACCGTTTTTCGTTCGTGATTGTGTCGAATTTTGTTATTTTCTTTCTTGATATTTTGCAATTGTCCCGTGTTAATTTAAATAAAATTTCTGATAATTTGCCATTAGTACCTATAGTATTATTTAAAGTGGTCCCGGTATCAAGTCGTGGCGGCAAGTGAATACCTACCTAGTGTTTGATGGAGGAAGCTGGCGACTTACTAAAGGCGTGGGGCCTCTCGGATTTAAAGCCCATTTTCACCAGTAAGTATTTTGCATCTACTTTCCACATTACTTGCCATTAGGTACTGCTTAGTTTCTCTTCAGACCAATCACAATTTCGTAAGAATACTCTACTGGCGGGAAGGGAACAGGTAAGGGCGCAGTGCGAGAAACAAATAATTTTTTTTTTTTTTTTGGGGTTCCTCCCCTACGTGTAAGGTGGAGATGATAATTTGTTTTGCGTTCCCTATCGTGTGGGGTATTGTTGGATAGGTCTTTCAATAATGACCGTTTTTGATTTAGTAAACCGTTTGTGAGTTATTATGCAAATTTTCGTTACGAGTCAAGTGAACTGAGTTTAGCATCGGTCTGGGTCACTGTTTCTGACATTTGTTTGTCGTTACACAAACCTCTGACAGCAGGGCTTGCAAGCTCACATGGGTGTGTCTGTGAGTGTGTGTGCGAGTGAGTGTATGTGTAATATATCATCATCATTTCAGCCAAAAGACGTCCACTGCTGGACATGGGCCACCCCCAAAGGAGGGTTTTTGCTATAATCGCCACGCTTGGCAGGCGGGTTGGCGATCGCAGTGCGGTTGTTAGAAAAGCTCAGAGAACGCTGTTGCCCATTCTCTGGGAAGTCCCTTAGTCGCCTCTTACGACACCCACGGGAAGATATGGGATGGTACTATTCGTTACGTACGACACCATATGCAGACATGTGTGTGTAATATATATTAATATAAAATGTTTCTTTTTTCAGGTGACACTGAAAAAAGGACTTTGTTTCATGGACTGATTACTCTGCGAAGTTTTCGGAAGGCCGTCCCTAACACCCGTTTATTCTTATGTTATAACAATTTCGTTCATTTTATGTTGATTATTTAACTTGCTGTTTTGAATATAGATAAATGAGTCAAATTACTTGATTATTTTATTTCAGTACTAAACACTTAAGAATATTTCAAATTATCTTTATTACGTTTAAGTTGTATGTTTGTTGCTATTGTTTGTTTTTTTTTGCGTTTAAGTTGTTTGTCTTCTGTTACTATTAAGTTGTTTGTTTGTTGCTTTTGAGTTTGTTAAGGCTCAATTTACACCGAAATCGAATCGAATTTTTGCAACGAATTTGTTTATAGCATAATGAACCTTATGTAACGTACGTAATTTGTACGTTAACCAATTGACATAAAGTTCATTATGTTAAGTAGAATTTCGTAGCAAAAAGTCGCTTCGTTCCATTCCGCGGCGGTGTAAATTGAGCCTAAACAAACAACTCAATAGCGAAAAACATACAACTTAATAGCAACAAACATACAACTTAATAGCAACAAACATACAACTTATTAGCAAAAAACATACAACTTAATAGCAACAAACACACAACTTATTAGCAACAAACATACAACTTAATAGTAACAGACAGACAACTTAATAGGAACAAACATACAACTTAAGCACAACAAAGAAGTACTTAATTCAGATCAACACTTTTAATTACTTAACTTTAATAAGCTACATGATCTGTACAAAGACGTACTTACATCAATCAATTAATTGTCATTATAAAATGTATCATCTGACATGATACTATCAAACAAATCGCCTATCGTCATAAGTATATTTCATTTTAAAACTTACAATTTTAATGATTTAATCTATCAGCGAAGATGTTGAAATCAATCAAGTGACTTTTATACATTGGTCAAGTGCTTTTTAAACGCAACAACTGCCATAGTTAGCATAAACAAGAGACCTAAACGCTTTGTTATAAGGCATGTTAATATCAGTCAAGTTATTTATTCAAATTAATCAAGAAACTTTATAAAGCGACTATTTTTCTACTTATTTACGCTTTGCGACTGGTCAAAAAAGTAAACAAGTTCTTAATAAAATCTACAAAAATCATAGCGACATCCATAAAGTAATCTTACTACGGACAACTCAATGTACTTTATTACTGTAATCGTACACCTTTGTGCGTTCCTATATAAATAAGTTACATAATTGACGGAGACACATTCTTGATACATACTATCATTTATTTTTCTCAGACTTAACCCAATTCATTAGTCTGTTGTCGGCGCTGTATGTCTTGTTCTACCATCATCTGCCTAGCCTTTTCCCAACTATATTGGGGTCGGCTTCCAGTCTAACCGGATGCAGCTGAATACCAGTATTTTACATGGAGCGACTGCCTATCTGACCTCCACAACTCAGTTAATACTAGGTAATACAATACCCTTTGGGAAGACTGGATGTCAGAATTTCAGGTCACTGACTAAGTGACTACCTGTAACGACTGCCAAAGATATGGCAGCCGGGAACAGCTTAACGTGCTTTCCGAGGCACGGAGGAAACTCGGTATGTCGGGCGGTCACCCATCCACAGAAGTACCTATGTCTTCTTCTACCATACTCCATAAATATTGTCTGTAACCTACTCGTCATCTCATCAGACACCTCTATTCTTACCATTTCATCCTATAAACAGTCCTTCCATAGTTTTTTTGTCAAAACGTTACCTTGAGACATAAATTGGCGCCATCTTAGTTTTCTTTCCCGCCAACCAATGTTCGAAATTCGAGTTTGACATTAAAACGCGGTTACGACAATCTCATTTCAAAAATGGAACAATATTAATGCCAACTAGTACGAGAAAAAACAACTGCGAACCGGAAGATGTTGCGTTGGAAGGCCTCCTACTACTTAATATAAGTGGACCGATGACCTGGTGAAGGTTGCGGGGATCCACTGAATGCGAGACGCACGGGACCGGTCAATATGGCGACACTTGGAGGAGGTCTATGTCCAGCAAAATATTGATGATGACGACAAAAAAAAGGAGTCTTGCCTTTTACATATTTTTGACAAACTAATTATGCACACATTCTTATCCAGAAATGACTTAACAGAAAAATATACTAATTTGAGATAATTCCCGTTGACTAGTGAGTTGAGCACGTGCTGAGCATATGAGCACGCCACGTGTTTACCACGCTACTGTGACGTCACAGACATAACGTCTAGTCAACAAGACATGCATATCGCACGGTGTAGGCGTAAAAAACGCAACGGTAAGCACTTTTTGCGGCCAGTGTTTATGTTGAGTGTTTTTGACAGCTTAGGCTGAATGGATGATTGTCTTGTCTTTTGTTGTTTTTTTTTGTAGTTTATGGTTTTGCTGTATTTTGAGAGTTGTTTTAATAGTAAATTAACTAAAAGCATTGATTGACCAAGATATTTATGATTTATTTGTGCCACAAACTGTGCTTAGGTTAAACTTTGAATCTGACATTGTAACGGTTTCATCAAATTTCTAGTGCTAACCTACTGTATGAAGACAGCTACTTATCTAAGTATTAAAACAATAGCCGTTATTAAATGAATAATGCAAATCATCACCATTATCATATTATTTATTAAACAGTTGTAAAAGCCTTGAAACTTTCCACTGTGAAAAACGCGTGACGTCCATTCTCATAGTACCAACCTGAAAAAAACTAGCTGGCCAGTTTTGTTATAATATTCCTCATTCATGAATAAAATTCAACACATTCAAAATTCGAACAACCAAAACTAAAAGCCCGGAACACACTGTCTACACCAAACTAGGCCTGAACAAAAAAAAAACAAAAAGCCACAATTTTCCACGTATAGATAAAACGCCACGAAAGCTCTATTATAAAGCAAAGTTAATCCACAATACTATCTGTAAACAAATAGTGGGACCGCCATTTTGGCGTGCGGAAAAAAACATTTTAGAAGGCGGAACTAGGCTGGGTTTTTGTTAAAATTCCGAAGTGCGTCGGTTGGGAGGCCCAATGGCGCGAGCGGGCGGGGCTTCTCGATTCCGGTGACTTTCGACAATGACCTGTTTTTGTGTTCGATGATTCTTGCTAGAATGCGATATTCTCTTGTTTCGCTTTTGTTATTTTTTTGGCGTCGGGTTGCGTTAGTGTGTTTCTTGCTGGCTGTTTTTTAGGAGACGCTCGGTTGTGTTCGATTTTTGATTTAGTGATGACGTTCGTTTTTTGGAAGTGGGTTGTTACTGTTAGGAGTTAAATATTGTTGGATAGTAAGTACTAATTATGAATGTGGCTCAGATTTTTTTTCCTACAGAATGTCAACACCTCTAAATTCACAACTTTTAATTTAGCATAACGTAAGCTGCATAAACTTAAGTTTTAGTAACAAGTCCAATAAGATGATCATAAAAAAAAAATCCTAAAACTGGTTGATTTCTACCCAAGTTCTATCTAATACAGATAAGAAGATAAAACAGTCCTCAATACATTTCAACCACAGATAATACAAAATAAATTAATCAAACACAAAAGAGAAGACAAATTCTTTTCATAAACAAAATAAACCACATAGCTTTTTCTTGAGTTAATGCATTATGAAAGAAAAATAAACCTTTTGAATGCAGAACAAAACAAATGGAACGCAGAATTTATAGATACTTATTACATTTTGAATTGAGAACATTGTAACAATGCAAGCAAGATGGACGACCAGTTGTTTATTGAATATTAAAAGTCTAATTCATTATAATGTTATTCTTCTACTTTTGGCTCTGAATATAAATTATCCTATTCTAGAATGTCAATGTGAAATAATAAGAAGTTAGTCCAAAATTACATTTCAGCCTATCATAACAGCTGACCTTGATTTTCAATGAAAGTTGATTTTAAATAAAAAATAATAAATAAAAATTCTGAAGTGCTTAACATGGTAACCATGTAAGAGTGTAGAACTGTAGACTTATCAATCTTATTATACATACTTAGAGACTCACACAATATTCGTTAGTAGGAAGGAACTACAAACACCTCTACGGTCTTACACAGTCTTATTACTGCCAATCTCAGAGATATTTAATGATTACTTATGCCGTTACTTAGTAAAGATTTGACATACCAAACCTTCTCAAGTGTCAAAATCTTTACTAAGTGATGGTTTCTAATCTGAGTGCGACAGGTCGCATCCAAAAACGCTGTTTTAAAGACTCTCACATTTTCGACTTCCAAAAAAACTCCACACACCACCCATCACCATTTTAGTTCACCACCACCACTACTTACCCCAACAAAATTAAAACACCACGTCACAGTATCTCACAGCACTAAAGCGTGACGCACACCGAGCTTTTACCTTAATTGAGGTGCGGTCGAGTGACGATCGCACTAGTTTTGGTGCATCGTATTTTTTTCGATTAGGGTTACCATTTTGAAATTTTAAAGTCTTGATAAAAAGCTGTGGGAAATGGAACGCAAGTAGAAGTAAGAGAAATGGAACGTAAGTGAAAGAAAGGGAAAGAGGTACGAGGTATGAGAGAGAGAGCGATAGACGAAGGAAGGGGGAGGACGCCATGTTGAGATAGAACGGAGGAAGCTCGGAAAGACGTTGTAAAATATAAGTTGGATAAAAATAAAAGTAATTAATATCGAAGACTGCAGTATTTTATTGCCTGAAGAACCCTGTATCCCACAATTTTGGGGGCTCGTCCGGGATACAGTAAAGAAGACGTGAAGACGACGACGACGACGAGAAAATTTTTTTCACGCTGCACGTGGTTGGGTGCGCGGCTACGAAAAAACTTATATTTTACGAGCTACGACGAAGACTGAAGACGTAAGAATGCCTAAAACGACTGAAGACGTGTCACCGAGGGGTGTACAGTACGCTGAAGACTTCATAAGTAATTTTTCGGGTCAAGACCATACCTACCCAGTGAGCCGTTGGGTTCAAGATATCGAAGATAATACGGAAATATTCGAATGGACGCCGATCCAACAGCTTGTGATCGCGCGCAGATCGTTGACGGGAACGGCAGGGCTATGGCTAAGGAGCGAAAGGCCATTCAAATCGTGGGCCGAGCTGAAACAAGCCATCAGCAAAGAGTTTCCCGACGTGATTGACCAGAAGACAATTCACGAAATGATGAGTTCACGTAAGAAAAAACCTGATGAAAGCTGCATGGATTATGTGCTAATTATGAAAGAGCTCGGAAAAAGGGGTAAGATCCCCGATTACGTTGCGATCAAGTACATAGTAGATGGCATACAAGACCTAGAAACCAATAAAATATTGTTGTACGGTGTTACGAGCTACAGTGAACTGAAGGAGAAGCTGAAAATATATGAAACCATAAAAGAAAAAATGAAGGCGAGACGTGACACACAACGTCATCAAAGTGGTAACGTCAATGATCGGACTCCAAAGAAAAAATCAAGTAGTGAGTTACGGTGTTATAGCTGTGGAGAATTCAATCATTCGTCTGCAAGCTGTCCTCATAAAGAAAAAGGTCTCAAGTGCTTCAAATGCAATGAGTTCGGCCATATTTCTACAAAGTGCACCGCGACGACGAAACGCGAAGACGATCGGAAGCCTTCGGAGAACTTCGACAGCCGATCGGGTCGGCCAATCAGCGGCGGAGGCGACCGACAGCGCTGCCAACATGACGGACGTCGTTCGGGCAGAAATCCGACGAATCCCAGCACTTCAAAGTCGGCCATGTTCACTATGGATGACGTTGGTACCACTGACAGCTGTCACTGCCATCATGAAAACAAAGAGGTTATGCAAATAGTCAACAAACCTGACAAGAAGCCGGGCAAGCCGATGTTGAGTATTTTTGTTGGAAATACTGAAGGGAAGGCACTCATTGACTCAGGAAGCGAGGTCAACTTAATGTCAGAAGACTTCTACGACGTGATCGGCCAGCCAAAGACGAATGAAGATAGTGTTGTGTTGTCGGGTCTAGGACTCAAACAAGTGCGTTCTTTCGGGAAGTTTATAACCAGTGCAACGATTGACGGACGATGTTACGACGGAGTTACTTTTCATGTTGTGCCTAAAGACTGTATGCCTTATTGTATAATATTAGGTCATGAGTTTCTCGCTAGTGTGACGATGATCATGAATGAAGGAAGTGTGTTGTTGTTACCTTCTGGAGAAGAATGGATGAGACGAATTAATTGTTTTACCGTAGGTTTAAATGTTGTTGTAGGTTCCACAGCCAGCCCTACCATCAAAGACGAGGTTTTACAATGTGTAGATGACTACAAACCAACCCAAGTTAAAGAAGCACCTATACAACTAAAAATCATCTTGAAGGACGACATTCCAGTGGCTCAAAAACCAAGAAGATTGTCACTAAAGGAACAGCAAATTGTTGAAGATCAGGTAAAGGAATGGTTGGAAAACAACATAGTTCGGGTAAGTTTTTCTGAGTATGCCAGTCCTCTAGTGTTGGTTAGGAAGAAAGATGGTTCTACACGAGTCTGTGTGGACTACAGACAACTTAACAAAAAGATGATAAAGGACGAGTATCCGCTACCTGTAATTGAAGATTTAATTGATAAATTGAGAGACTCCAAAGTATTTAGTGTTCTCGATTTGAAAAATGGTTTTTTCCATTTGAAGGTCAGTAAAGAATCAATACATTACACCTCATTTGTGACTCATCATGGGCAATTTGAATTCTTACGAGCACCCTTTGGCCTGTCAAACTGCCCTAAGTATTTTATGCGATTTGTGTCAACAATTTTCAGGAATTTAATTGATAAGGGCACAATGTTAGTTTTTATTGATGACATAATCATTCCAGCTAAGGACGAGGTACAAGGTGTGCAAAGATTGAAAGAAGTTTTATCAGTTGCATCAGAATATGGACTGCAGATAAATTGGAAGAAAGCAAAGTTGTTATGCAGTGAAATTGAATATCTCGGTCATTGTATACAAAATGGTGAAATTAGCCCGAGTTCAGAAAAGACAGATGCTGCGGTGAGATACCCAGAACCAAGAACAACTAAGCAGGTACACAGTTTTATAGGACTTACTTCTTATTTCAGAAAATACATAGAAAGTTATGCTACAATAGCAAAACCCTTAACTGATTTATTAAAACAAGATGCAGTCTTTATTTTTGAAGAAGATCAACTCAATGCTTTTAACCTTTTGAAGCAGAAACTGGCGTGTAGTCCAGTGTTGAAGATATACAATCCTAACCTGCTCACGGAAGTACATACAGACGCGTCTAGCATTGCATATTCAGCAATATTGTTACAGCAGCATCCGGATAGTGGTCTACATCCAGTCCAGTATATGAGTAGGAAGACGAATGATGCGGAACAAAGATATTCTAGCTATGAACTGGAAGCTTTAGCAATAATAGAAGCTGTCAAGAAATTTCGTCATTACCTGTATGGCATACATTTTAAGATTGTTACAGATTGTCAAGCATTTGCATTAACTCTGAAGAAAAAAGACTTATCAGCGAAGATTGCAAGATGGGTGTTGTTTCTAGATCAATATGACTTTGAAGTTGAGCATAGAAAAGGTTCAAAGATGAGGCATGTAGATGCATTGAGCCGACATCCTTATATATCAGCCGTGGTAGTAAGCCTTCATGAGCAAGTCAAGGAAGCACAGATCCAGGATGAAGGACTGAAAGCAATAATTGAAATTGTAAAAGAAAAATCTTATTTAGACTATTGGTTAGAAAACAATATTCTATACAAGGGTGACCAGAAGCAGCTAGTAATTCCTAGAAGCATGGAAAGAGATGTCATAAGAAGAGTGCATGCCAATGGCCATTTTGGTAAGAGAAAAATGAAGGAACTTCTTGCTAAAGATTTCTACATCAAAGATATAGACAAGAAAATTGATGACTTTATTGTAAGCTGTATACCATGCTTATTAGCAACAAAGAAGCAGGGAAAACAGGAAGGTTTTCTTAACCCTATCCAGAAGGAGGGAAGCCCACTGCATACCCTTCACATGGATCACATTGGACCAATGACGGAGACCAGAAAGAGGTATAATCACATTCTTACAATGGTTGATGCCTTTACCAAGTTTGTATGGCTTTTCCCCACAAAGAGTACTACCAGTAGCGAAACTTTGGACAAGCTTAAAATTCACCAACAGACGTTTGGGAACCCAGAAAGGATTGTAACTGATCGGGGTACCGCTTTTACAAGTAATGACTTCAAGGAATATTGCGAGAGTGAGAATATACAACACATCAAAATAACAACAGGAGTGCCGAGAGGAAATGGACAGGTGGAAAGGATACATGGAATAATTAAACCAACTCTAACAAAGTTATGTGCAGAAGATCCATCAGTGTGGTACAAACATGTAAGTCAATTGCAAAGGGCAATAAATAGCACATTCCAAAGAAGTATTAACACAAGTCCATTTGAGCTATTAACAGGTGTCAAGATGAAATCCAAAGAAGATATACCTTTAATTAGTTTATTACAGCATGAAAGTCTGGAACAATTCAATGAGGAAAGAGAAGAATTAAGAAAAAGAGCTAAAGAACAAATATTAAAAATTCAGGAAGAAAACACAAGTACTTACAATAAAAATAGAAAGGAAAGCACTAAGTATGAAGTAGGGGAACGAGTAGCAATACAAAGAACACAATTTGGCCCAGGACTAAAACTAAAGCCGAAGTATCTAGGCCCATATAGGATTACTAAGGTGAAACGAAAGGACCGCTATGATGTCGAGAAAGATGATGTCACATCTGAAGGTCCCATAAAGACTACCTGCTCAGCCGATGGAATGAAGAGGTGGCCCAACAACGGTGAACAATATGAGTAAGTATGTTGAGTTTTGTTTGTGGTGATGTATGGAGGTAAGACTGAATGAAAGATGTTTTTTTTTTTTTTTTTGTTGTTTGGATTATGTGTTCAAGAGAAACTCATTTCATTTGTTTTGCAAGTGTAAATTGTAGTTCAATCTCAAAAGCTGGTTAAAATTGTAAGCTGACTTACTACTGTTTTATTTTAAAATAGCGCTTAAGTTTATAACATGTTTTGTGTTAAGTTAACCATTGTGTTCACTCTAAAAATCTTTAGAATAAGTACTAAGAATTACTGATGTGAGACTAAATTTTCTATTTCTTTATCCTGATAAGAATTAGTGATGTAAGACTATTTTGTTTATTTCTTTTGTTGGTGTTTTGTGTATTTAAGTTGTGATGAATGAGGATGACTGTCAATGAAGGATGTTTATGTAAGGATGTAACGAGGAATGAAAGTCTGTTTAGCATGTCTGAGGACAGACATGAATGTCGGATGGCCGAATGTGGGAAATGGAACGCAAGTAGAAGTAAGAGAAATGGAACGTAAGTGAAAGAAAGGGAAAGAGGTACGAGGTATGAGAGAGAGAGCGATAGACGAAGGAAGGGGGAGGACGCCATGTTGAGATAGAACGGAGGAAGCTCGGAAAGACGTTGTAAAATATAAGTTGGATAAAAATAAAAGTAATTAATATCGAAGACTGCAGTATTTTATTGCCTGAAGAACCCTGTATCCCACACTTATGCCGTTACTTAGTAAAGATTTGACATACCAAACCTTCTCAAGTGTCAAAATCTTTACTAAGTGATGGTTTCTAATCTGAGTGCGACAGGTCGCATCCAAAAACGCTGTTTTAAAGACTCTCACATTTTCGACTTCCAAAAAAACTCCACACACCACCCATCACCATTTTAGTTCACCACCACCACTACTTACCCCAACAAAATTAAAACACCACGTCACAGTATCTCACAGCACTAAAGCGTGACGCACACCGAGCTTTTACCTTAATTGAGGTGCGGTCGAGTGACGATCGCACTAGTTTTGGTGCATCGTATTTTTTTCGATTAGGGTTACCATTTTGAAATTTTAAAGTCTTGATAAAAAGCTGGATTTTTTGCAAGGAGAGAAGAAGAGACTTATTGTTTACATTTTTATCAAATAAAATAAATTCATTACTTAATATTGGAGCGTCCCACTGCAGGGCAAAGGCCTCCTTTTCCTTTCACAACTTTTTGCAATGTAAGGAGTGCGATTGTAGGCCCTATCCCTTGAAAAGAGTCCACCTCATCTTGCCAGCTCCTTCTGAGCCAAATTTTATTAAAACTGATAGATTTCTTAGTCGTTAAAGAGAAACGGAAGACGTTGCGTTGGATGGCCTCCCACTAGGTGGACCGACGACCTGGTCAAGGTTGCGGGGACCCTCTGGATGAGAGACGCACGAGACCGGTAAATGTAGCGACACCTGGGGGAGGCCTATGTCCAGGAGTGGACGTCTTTTGGCTGAAATGATGATGATGATGAAAGAAAAGTCCCGGCAATTAAAAACAGTCTATCTGCCTAGCCTTTTTCCAACTAAATTGGGGTCGGCTTCCAGTCTAACCGGATGCAGCTGAATACCAGTATTTTACATGGAGCGACTGCCTATCTGACCCCCACAACCCAGTTAATACTAGGTAATACGATACCCTTTAGTAAGACTGATGTCAGAATTCCAGGTCACTGACTACCTGTAACGACTGCCAAAGATCTATATATATGGCAGCCGGGACCAACAGCTTAACGTGCTTTCCGAGGCACGGAGGAAACTCGGTATGTCGGGCGGTCACCCATCCACAGACCAACCTAGGCAAGCACAGCTTTACCTAAAGATCGACCTGAGTGGCAGTTCTTATTAAGCCACGAGCTCCTCTTAATCGCAATTAAAAACAGTATGAGAATTTTTATTTTTGACACCTGAAACTATATTTTTAGCAACTTGAGAAAGGAAAAGGCTAGGCAGATAATGATGAAGATGCGTCATTCTAGTCCCTTTCAAACATTTGGTGTTTACAGATAAGACAGTCATTTTCTCAAATGCAACTTAATTTTGAGTTTATTAAAAATGTATTAAACTTTAAAATTGTCATCTATAGTTAGTTGTCATCTATTAGTTGTCATCTGTAGGCTTGGTAAACGCCACGGTTGGTAACAGGTTACATTAAAATTTAATATAAAATTAAATGCATATATTTTAACGACAAGCAAAATGTATTATAGGCATATTCCAAACATAACAGTAACTGACCTATATAAATAATTATTTATTTTGGAGTTCAATTCATCACTATTAAATCCTTATATTTAAAATTATCCTGTGTGTTTTACCTAAATGAATTATCTGGCTAAATTGTACCACTATTTTACCTGGTATTGTTAATACATGTAAAATAAATTTAGCCAAATTTACCGAATAGTGGGCAATATTTCCAAATATAGTTAAAAATTAATACATATTTTTAACTGTATTTGAAAATATTGCCCTTTATGTAAAAGTATGTTGGTATCGACTCCCAATCTACTAGGGAGCTGCTTTATATCATAATAAAACTTAAAAATATTATTATCTTACCACTAAGTACTTTAGTACTAAAAAAATCTCCGCATTACTTGTAATAGGTACCTACCTACCTTAAGCTAAAAAATAATCCTCCCTAGATTTGTTGAAATCGTCACTAGATCGAACTGACTTGATACATACGACGACACATCAACCTATACATGTCCAGTTTATCATGACTTAGTGTTGTATGGATTTTCCGTACAATGGAAAATCTGCATAAACTGGTCTTGGTAAGAAGTACTGTTTTACCAAGATAGTAAAAACCTTAGTATTCTTGTGGTGAGCCATATAAATAAATATACTAATTAATATGAGTAATTTCCATATTATTATCATCAAATACGCAGTCTAAAGTACTTTTTGTATCAAACTGCATGCAATTATTTATTTGTGAACATGATTATTGGAAGCAAGGTTTTCCTGTTTTCAACTTGGTGCATTAAAATTTTCTATTTATTAATTAACATTTTGTATAACCTATTTTGATAATGGATAAGGTATTACGTGCGCACGATGACCAATCAAGCTATACAAAGCCATTTTATGCAGATCTCTCATTGTACGTGAAATCCATGCAAAGCAAGGTCATGTTTGACTGGAAATGTATAGCTCAATGTGTCGCCCTGTGTACTATCGAGTTCAATACCGGTCAGCCACTTTTTACAACCTTAAGTCCTAAGAAATAAGATTGAAAAGTGATCAACCGTCAGTGAACTCGGTAAGTACATACCTACTAATATTTTGTTGTTTTTTGTGTGGCCTACTCAGATATAATTTAATTCATTCTCAGAATTCAACTTGTTGATCTAAGGACCTCGTGGCAAAAAAACAACAGTCTCACGGGTTGATCTTCAAGGTTAAGCCCCGCTTGTCAAGGTTACTCTTTCGATCGGTGACCATCATTTACATACCAAGTTTCCTCCGTGTTTTGCAAAAAGTACCTTAAGCAGTTGTTACTGCAAACCCTAAACGAAAAAGAAAAAGAAGGCACTGGCTAGCAATTATTAACAAAAGCATAGCGTAAAAACAATGATATTTTTTTAAAGGAAGATACCTACGCCAGCATGTTCATACTGAATGGCGTTCAGATATTGTTGCGTTCTACGACAGCGATAGATAATACGGAACATAGAAGATAGCTAGTTGCTAAACTGCAACAATTGTCTTAGTTTGTCCTCAACAATTTGTGCGTGTTAATGCGATAAAGTCTACCTCTTTTTATTTTTAATACCATTGGCGTAAAATAGTAAAATAGAGTAGAATAAACGGAGAATAAACGGCCAACTATACCAAGACACAGGCCACCATTATTATTTTAGAAAACGTCATACAAATTCAAAACGATTCAATGACGAAATGACATGTCTTCAAAAATTAAAAAAAATGTCCCGCCTCACAAACTTATATTGCCCACTGAGTATACCCACACAAAACAGTAATTTTCGTCGTCGTCTGAATCAGATATGACAACGGTCAAACGATCCACTTAGCCACGTATTTTTCTTGTTAGAGCATTGGTGTGTCCCAATCCCAACCAGTGGTTCCCAAATGTGATATGGTCCGCTAAAAGGCTTAAAATTTCAAGTGCCACAGAAGATGACAGCAGAAAATGAAATCAATTAAAATTTCGAACAACCGAATTCTATGAATTATACTGGGTTATTTTACTAAACAATCTCTCGTCATCTGACTAGGCTTACCCCAACTATGTTGGGAAGGCTTCCAACCTAACCAAATGCAGCTGAATACCAATATTTTTCATGGAGCAACTGCCTCTGCTGCTTTTTATTTATTTTTTAGTAAACTCAAACTTTTGTTTTTTTCTTTTTGTACCAATTTTTTTTTTAGTTGTAAGTTGTGTGTTTACTGCTTTTTTATTGTACCATATTTCTGTGACAATAAATATTTTTTTCTTTCTTTTTTTTCTTTCCTATCTTACCTGCTCAACCCAGTTAGTACTGTACTACCTGTAACGCCTGTCAAAAATCTATAAATGACAGCCAGGACTAACGGCCTAACGTGCTTTTTGAAGCACAGCAATAACTGGGTATGAAATGAATGGTCACCCATCCACAGACCAACCAAGGCAAGCCCGCTTAACCTAAACATCAACCCGAGTGACAGTTACTTAGCCACGACCTCCTCACCCAATTTTTCACCAAATCAAGGTCGTTCCGCATCAAAAAAAAGTTGGGAACCACAGTGTTAAAGAGATCTTCAGATTGATATGTCGTGATTGAATCGTGCTCGTCCCGTGACCTACAAACGTTCTTATTTAACACCTACGTGTCTGCTTATTCCCACTTCAGTAGTCTGACTAATTGGCGTAGTAATATTGAAGTTGTCGAGTTTCGTCGTTTTTTATTTCTTCTTTGGAAGTTATAGGAGTTCTGAGTAAAAGCTCAGAATCTGTATTTGTGCAAGGTTGATTGCATACCCAACTCGATACGGCTCTCATTGTGAAAAGAACCTTGTTCTTGAAGCCCTAACCACCGTACCGGTAGCTAGGACTCTATTTCAGAAACCAGCGAACCACTATTTTAAAAGTATAAAACAGTTCCACCCGCTGTTTGTATCTTTTAAACTACGCAACGAATTTTAATGCAGTTTCAGCAATAGATAGAGTGATTAAGTACAATGGTTTATACGTAGTGCATTGCACACGTACGAGGCCGGGGCGGGTCGCCAGTAATGTATATTACGATGTAGCATTATCAGCCAAAAAAGTTCCTAATAACTCTCTACGAGAAGGAGTGGGCCGTAATCCACCACCCAATCCCAAAGACCCACTATCTCCACACCAGAGATAGTGATAACTTTCACACTAAACAGTATTATCAAACCCACCTTTCAGGCGCGTCGTGATTGGATCGCACGCGTCCCGTGACCCACAAACTTTATTTGAACACCAGCACCGCGCCCATGCATTACTATGTGAACTAGCCCTTATTTGCGAGCGCTGTTTGCACTCGGTGTGCGCACGACTTTATCCTAATTGACGTTTAGCTAGATTGTTGTGGTTTTAGTACTGTTTTTGTTGGCTTTTAAGTTTATTTTCGGTGAATTCGAGGGTAGATTTAATGTGGTAACGGTAAAAAGGTGGAAGCCACGGTAACTTAGCTTGGCTTGGTTTTTTAGTGTTTAAAGTAGTACTAAAAAGAAGTTTTGACAATGAGAGTAGAAAACATACCAAATTTAAAAATATCAGGTGAACTTGATTTTGACTTGCAAGATGGTGTTGCCATTCTAATTTATAAGGCATAGTGTGACGGAAAGAACTCATTTTTATGGATCAAATCGAATGTGCTTTTACTGTAAGTATCTAAAGGCAGTAAATGCATATAGTTTATTACACATATGAAATAAGAGCCTACCGGTTTTATAACTACAACAAAGCAATCACAATAATATCGCGAAATAATAATACTATAGCAGTAACAAAACTAAATTATAAAACGCACAATACAGCTTTTAAACAAAATTAAATACATAATCATATACCGTAATCCCAACCCACATTATGTATTTGAAAAGAGAACACTAACCAGGCACATTTGCCAGAAAAAAATAAAAAAGAACGCAAAAACACAAGTTTAAAATTTAAAAAAAACAAGCTATGTTGCACTGATATTCTCGTACAAGTATTTTCGAAAATGGAAGCTATTTTGCCGAAGCAAAAAGCGCGGGCAATCACTACCGCAATTTGGCTGACATTGTAGACTTCTAATGACAAAATTAAGAGGCAACCGAGCCCGCTCAGCGCACGCAACGCTACGATAAAGGTGAGGCATAGTACATCGTTGCGTATTGCGGCACGCACCGCATCTTATGGAAATTGTTTTTTTTGCTTAAAAGTAGGCCTATTTGAAAAGTTTATCTTTGAACATGATCTTAAATTGCTGTATTTATATTTAAAACAGCCAGCGTTTATTTATTTAAATAACTACAGCCATGTTTTTAAGGACATGAAACTTGAAAGTTACTTTTTTCACATAATATTCTAAAACTTTATGCTTTTAGTAAAAAAACAGCGAACAAACTTTAAATTATTTCATAGCGAGCGATGCGCTAAAGAGGACGTTATTTGACGTGACATGCAAACGTTTAAAATGTCATTAATCATCTCAACGATGAAAGATGTAAAATTAAATAAAACCAATTATCAAGCGACTTTACTTACAGCAGTTCAACGATCTTATTCAAAAGAAACCAAACCACCTCCCAACAAATAATTTGCAAAAATTAAACCTTTTTTATGAAAACTCCATCAATATCCTCCTAACACAACCTACCTCAACACACACTGCGATGCGTAAGTGTGCGACGGTCCTAACGCACGCTTTTTTGCGTGCGTCCTACGTGTTAACGCACTCAAAAGCATCCGCGTTACGCACACTCGCAAAAATTATGTGCGCACGCGAAAAATGCGAGCCTGTAGGTGTGTGCGTGCGTGCGGTGACACGCACACTAACGCGCTCGAAGGACACGGGCAACGACCCCGCTTTTTTGCCACAGCGCGTATTCCACTAGCGACCAAGAGCATTGGCCGTTGCACAATTTTTTACTTTTTTTTCCTTTTTCGAAACACCCGAAGATCGTTCACTCCGACAGTTGATACTAGCTATTTTTATGTTCTGTGGGAATAGGGATATGATGTCAGTGTTATTTATTTTTGTTTTTATATATCTTCTTATTACCGGTTTATGTATCCCGTTTGTTTTGATTGCCACTTTAATTAATGTATAAGATGGTCTGGCATTTTCTGTGCTCGTAGTTGTTTTTATAAAATTGTATTTTGAAGTTGTAGTTCGTTTATGGACACGTTTTTATTGATAATATAATAAAAGTGAAGCGATTTAAAGAGTTTCTGATGTCATTTGTTTCGAATTTAAGTAACAGGTATGGAAATACGGCCGTCCATTCTGTTCAGCATAAAATAACCACTCCTGCAGTCAATGCATTATTAATATCAACCACATACAGATTTCTTTAAACATTTTGCAATTTTAAATAGAAAAAGAGTAAAAAGTAGTTTCTGTGAGCATCGTAGCAGTCAATACGTCAGGCAATCGTCGGTCGCTGTCAATCCAATGAATGTTACATGACAAGTCATTCGGAGACGCGAACGGTTTGTCAACCTGTAACACAAGAGGTACCTTGCTCTGATACACGATATAAATATATTTAAATTGAATCTTAAGACAGGTGATGGATACAATTTATCTTCAATTGTCAGTTAGTAATGACAAACTAATATTTGATTGAGTGTTGACGGTTTAATCGATTTTGTAGTAAATAATTGGGTACTAAAGTATGTTTTAAGAATATAATTTAAGCAAAACGGGTGCCTTTGGGACCTCAATATTAATCTAATATGGTAAAAATAACCTTAAACAATATAACTAATCCCTAAACAGTCGCCTAAACACTATTATTTAACGCCAACCCAGTTGATTTGCAACCTGTATTGTATTACAAGATAATTCTGAATCTAAATAAACAAAGTTTCATAAATCACGATCAAATTAATGCAGTCGCTGTGTTTCGAAGGCCACTAGATTCTATTTTATCACCTCGAAGGAAACTTAAATCAGGAGGCGAATTACCACCTCTGTCTGACAGTATTCCTTCAGTGTCGAAAAGAGATGGACGTCTACAGGACGTTATACTGCATCCTTTTCCCTGACTGAAGTAAGCTTGAAGCAGCACTGCTATACAAGATAGCAAGCTCAGCTATATAGTAAGCTCTCAGTACCTAGTTCTTACGCATCTAGTACATTTACAAACGCTTCAATATTTCAGTTTTAAATGCATTTTATCACGCGTTAATGTCAACTAGGGTATAATGGTCGAAACTTGTCCCGTTTAAACCGGATCGAAGCAGTTACAGGCAGTTTTTAGCGCCGTTATGTATCTGGACGACATTTGAATATGGAATAAGAAATTGCTTGGAATTATAAGTAGACTGTTGGAGCAAATATTATCTCGTTCAATAATTTTGTGTGAACGAAGATCGAGGAATAAACATTTTTATTTCTAACTTCATCAGTATCGGGTATCGAATTATTTTTAGTTAGAGAAAATTGGTAAAGTTATTTGCAATTTCATCCGTAGCTGAATATTTTAACGAGAAATTTTGTTTCGCAGAAAACACTCACGTTATTAGTATCGCTTGTAATTATTTCTTGTGGTTTCCGAAGTATTCTACTGGGATTACCTATCTTTAGAAGCTGTGTTGGCTTTCATGGCAATTTTCAGAGAAATACCAGTTTTAAAATAAGTCGCTTGAGAGTTTCAATTTACTTAATTGTTAATAATGTAGCCAATTTAATCAATCAGTATGTTCTTCTACGCATAATATCATCACGTTACGCAAAAAGTAACACTATTCGCAACCATAACCAAGAAAAGTAACTCTCAAATTACGCCAACATCTTACATCCCGACAATAACACAAACAACGCTGTTGAACATTCGGCGCGGGGCCCACCCCAATTCCGTCCCTAACCTACCCCAAGCGGACGAACGACACGTCTGTGTGCCCCAAACGCACACTAACAACTGAACACCTTGCGAATGACGACACGGCGAATTTCGAACGACTTCTTTTTTTTAATTTTATGTTTGTTCTTGTTTACAATTTTGACAGCTGCGTTTTTTTTTTTCTTTTTACTTAATGTTGAGGAAGGTTATTTACATTCGAGTTCTGTTATGTAAGTGATCATGACATTGCGATCGCGAGGTTAAAGCATATAGGTACGTAATCGTGTTATCATAATATACGATTAAATCACTACATTTCTAGATGTTAATGTAGTGTAATACAGTTACTTAACTCGAAGAAAACTAGCTTAGCGGTTACATAACGCCAAAAAACATGTCCTAAATTCCCAGTAGCTTAACGGTGAAGTTGCAGCTAAGTATGCGCTACCAAAATGCTTACATCAGTGTATTTGTATGCAGACGAAATAGGTCGTTTGCCTTGACGAATGTCAGTCGGAATGTCTACGGGACAATGTTTTCCGCTGACGGCTGCCGTATCTTTAAAAGATTAGCTTGAGGCTAACTGATCACTTGGGTCTTATGTCATGCCCGCCTACGGACTTTGTCTGGCACTGCTGTTACAATGCAAAACACGTGTTTTATACAACTTTTGACAGATTTCAACAACTTACCTAATTTACCAGCGAAATAATTTTAATTCGAAACGGAATATTCATAACCCTACTACAAACGATTAATCCCTTTCAAAACAACAATAATTCTTTATAAATACCGTCTTATATGACTCGTCAAAAACATTCATTATGTTTGTGAGCCGACCCATATAACGCGCCTATGTATGCGTGCCCTACATAAATACAAATTAAACCCTCCCAATTTGTGTGCGTGCCGCGCGCTCGTGTGCGTAGCTTCTTCGCTCGGAATTCCAAGTTTGAAATTGGAATGAATGACGGTTAGGTTACTGACCTACGCCAATGGCAGGCCGTTCGTTTTTTAAATTGAGTTTTTTTTTAATGATTTTATTTTTTTGGAGGTTTAAACTTTTGTAAATGAAAACGCACTTTGTAACTTGTCTATAGCCAGTCGTAGACAAAATAGAAATTTAAAAATGGCTGAAATTATTGCGTATTATATTTTAAAGGAAAAATTATGTTCTTTTGTGTTTCAACTACTAAAGTTTTAAGTTATGTAAGTAAGTAACTGACGTGTAACTTTAAGTCATAACTTGAGGTCATATTCTAGAAAATTGGAGCGTCAATCGGGTGACAGGAAGGAAACTTGCAGAATAAATTCTTTAGTACCTACTTCGCCATTTTGTTCGCCGTACTTTTTTATAATATTTGTATCTACTTAGCTATGAGGAAAGAGACCTACGTAGTAGGTATGCGTAAGGTGCGTAGTAGTTTCAATTGATAAGAAAATTGAGGAAAATTATTGTCCTTTATATTTGGTACTTACATAAAATGTTAATTAAATATGTTCAGTGGAATCAATCGCTTAAACTTTTTGAAAGATTGGATTCTGATTCTAGGCCGGGGTGACTTCACTGGGTTTTCTTAGGAAACTTCTGTGGTATTTTACTCTTTTCATTCGATTATCATAAAGTATTCATAAGCTCACCCTTATTGTGGCTGAGTGTAAGCAGATATTTAACCGATTTCAACCAGTGAGGTGTTGCCAGTTTTATGTTACGACTTTTCTTGTATATGACATTTTATTAATTTTATGGACAGTACCTAAGTATATAAGTTAATCATTATAAGTTAATGCAAGCTTCTTTTCATTTACAACTCATTCTTCCGTCCTTCGTCTGTAAGTGTTCCCGAAGGGTTGTGCAGGCAATGGTGTACTATAATAGGCCGTATTAGGCTGCCCCCTATTACTTACATGGGGCAGCCATCAACCGTGTATTCAGATTCTGAGGACTTTTCTGTTTGCTTTTCACTAGTTTTCATACGAATACTTATTTATTTTGTTATTCTAGAGTTTATTATTCGATCTCATTCATACAAACGATTATGTAAGTACCTAATCTCTGTAGAAGATTCAGTGTTAGGATCATAGCGGTCTTATTACCATGTTGTTGGCTAGCCTGGAATGCTAAGCGGACTGTGTTACTAATGCTGAAAACAAGCTTTAGGCCGGTAGAAGAAACTTATGTTCAGATTTACTACAGTAAGCGAGTTTTTTAAGGTTTATTGTAACAAAGATTATAGACTTCTTCATTTTTATGAAAGTTTGTTTGTAGACCAAACATCCTTGCCAGTTAATTTAAAAAAATAGCACTACCTACGTCCTGACTTAATGATGACATGGTATATAAAAATATATAAATATCTTCTCCTTCAAAAATAAAAATATTTTTGCATTAAAGTCCCCTTTACATATTTCGCACAGACATTACCGAAATCCAAACTTCCGGTTTAAAAAAAACCTCATCCTTGCCATGGTCGTGTTTCCCTATGCGTGTGCGACTGAGACAGAGGATACGGAATCCTTCGTGTTAGAAAGAGAGAGCTTGAGGGCGACGACCTTTAAAACAAATCGTTGTAGAAAGGGTTCGGTTTCAGTAGCGTCCGCAAATTAGGCGGTAATTATATTTTTAATTACTTTTTTTGGCGGTTGAAGATCGGGGAAAAGATGTTTTTAATTTTTAAGATGTCATTTGGGACACGCTACTGACAAAAAGCGAGGGAAAATGTCTTGAGAAAACGTCCTCTAGGAAAAACTGTATTTGCATACACATACAGTTTTTCCTAGAGGACGTTTGTGTAATCTGTAAGTGGGTGTTTATGAAGTCTGATTTCCTGAAAAAAAGGACGTCTCAGGTAGATTCATGTTTTCTCAAAACTATGCTGCCAGGAGACCTACGCACTGAAATTGAAAACCGGGGATTCTAAATTCATAATTATGATGACTGACTGTTACTCAGTGGTTTTATTTAAATTTTATGGTGACTCAGTAGGTGTTTTTAATAACAATAATTTAATCATGCAATCACTCACAAAAAATACAATTCGTATTATTCACAGATAAGTTTACCAACATACCTATATATACTACACGTAAGTACATACGAGTACATCACGCCTTTTTCTCACGAGGGTAAACAGGAACTACAGAACCACCGCCAAGTTCTTACAACCACCTTGGTCATACACGACTTTAATCAATTTAATATGTTTTGTATTGTTTAGCTATAGTTTTTTTTTATCTTATCCTTTTTTGTGTCTTATAGCATCGTATTAGATCTAATCTGTAATTTTCCTATAAGAGTGGTAAAAAAATAAAAATTCTTAAAATATTTATACAAATGATGAAATGGAGTTCTTTCTATGCTACCATTACATTTATCTAGGCGCACCCTATTCCCTAGCCCCGATTCGGGCTAGACAGGGACCTAGGCGAAAAATTACTAGGGTGCACACACACTAGCGTAAATACCCCGTTATTGTTGTTTGTGTGTGTGCGGCTTTAGGTACTATGTGTGAGTGGCGACCGTTTTTTTGTGTATTTTTTTATTATTAGCTGAGACTGATATTTTGTTAGTATAGCTTTTCGGGGTTTGAGCTACTTACAGGAAATTGGACATTTCATTATGGGAGAAAAATTACTTAAACACAGAAAAAGGAAATAATGCGCATAATGTATTTGAAGAAGGAAGAATTGATTGGAGAAGGAATAATATGAAGAAAAAAAAGAAGTAAGTAAATGATAGTGTGACGATTGACAGAGGCGTTTGGAAGAAAAAAATGTGTTGCGCCGACCCCAAAAAACATGGGCAAAGGCAGGAAAATTATGATGATGACAAGAAAACAAAATATTATGCTGAGGTGTCCTGAAAAACTGAGAAAATAACGAAACGACGCACTGAAAAATAACAATCAATTTTAAACCTTAAACCTTGAAAAAACATTACCATTTTTCCACTGACCCAATTCCTAAAATTCCATGTTTCGTTACCAAATAAAGTATTAAGCCTTCAAAAAATAGTGTAACAACGAAAATGTTGTATTTTCTATAGGTAATCCTCGGATGAACCAGTGGAACACGTGCCGATACGGATGACGTCACTGCACAGATAATAAATAAATCCTAGGCTGTTTGTGCATATCGCCTGTGCTCGATAGAGATTTCAAGGTCTCTTTGGTCTGTTAGTCCCGTTTGATTCTTGAATAGGGAAATGGTTTGTTTGTAACCATGACTTACATTTTATTGATTGATTGACAGTTTTTGTATGACAAAACTGTCAAAACCTTTACTAAGTGATGGCCTAACTAAGTAATCATTAAAACTCACTGAATGCGGCAGTATCTAAGTCACTTATTTAGTGATTTTAGTTTAAGTATGGTTTGAGCAATGTTGTTATGAACCCTTATGAGGAAATTATCAATCAGTGTGTCTTAAAAATGGCTGTGACTGGGTTTTTCTGGTCACACTTAAGATCGACACGCTAAGAAGAGGAAAAATACTGGATTTTTCTTAAACTTTCTTACTAAACTATTATCTTCCTGCTCTAATATCAATCTTTTTACCCGACTATGAAGGGTTATAGTTACTATAAAATATGTATTTAAGGTCTATATTTTTTCATCTCATTCCAGTTGTTATTTCCTTGATCATAATCATTAAATTGAAAGACGTCTATTACGGGACATAGGCCTCTACAAGTGTCATTTTCCTTTGATAACCATAATCTTTTCCACACAACCCACCCATCTTTTCCTAAACCTTTTCCTCACACACCACATTCTCACCAAAACCGTCCTACCCTATCCTAACTCCAACACAATACCATAACCTAGTCCCCTCAATCTCCGTCTTGTAATTCGGCATTGTACCACCAACCTACCTACCTACCTGTATGTTACAGCCATAGCTCTGCCCATCCATATAATTACATTACGCCAGCTTACAATCAATATCGGGCTCAGCAGATCTGTAGGTAGGAGATAGGGGGGTTGGGGAGTCATGTTAAGGGATGTTTAGCGGGTATGGTAGTGGAATTAAGATGGTGTGTTGAGTATGTGTGCTTTTTGGCTAATTGAAATCTGAAATATGGAGATAATAACCATCAAAACGCAGTTTGAAGGCATGACGGGAAGTTTTCTGTAATATTACGAAAAAATAAGTTGCGTTTGGTGAGGTTCGTCAGAAAGGACAGGTGCGTAGTATTGGCAACTGGTGTGCGTGTATGACCAGATGTATGAATGTGGACGAGACAAAAGGACTATGTACGGATTGTAGCAGGTGGCGTTCTGTGATTTAATTTTCTGCCTACCGCCATGGGAAAAGGCCTGAGTTTATGTATATATTTTGCTTGAACTCAATGCTTTTACTAAGTTCAAAAAGTAGCAAACATTGTGATATCTACTTACCGACTCACAATAGGCTCACATGGAGGATTATGATCCCTCTTCCTCTTAAAAGACGACTTCGTGGTTCTGGTTCGGCTTAACATGAAGATCGACCCGAGCGGCTGTTATTATTTACCCAAGAGCTCTATTTATTCTCTAACATTTATCTATCTGTATAATAAAGGCAAAACTGACTGAGCATCAACGCACAAGCCAAACCCTAAGGGCTAGAAACTTAAAATTTCGCACACGTATTCCTCTTATGATGTAAGCATAAAATATACTAAGGAAGGATTTGCCAAAATTCAACACCAAAGGGGGTGAAATAGGGGATGAAACTTCCCGATATTCACGCGGGCAAAGCTGCGGGCAAAAGCTATAATATGTCCACATAAAGCAGCCATATTGGGGCTTGTTTTTCACAAGTCGAACATAAATAATCACATGTTTAACCTTATGTCTATATTTCCAATTACCTACGCGACTTCTCCGCTCGCCCATAATCGTCGCGGAATAGCGCAAGGAGTGGAGTAGTTGTTGAGCTTATTTCGATAAGGGCAGGAGAATGATGATAGTCAAGTAATTCACAGATAGAAAGAAAGAAAGAAAAAGAAAATGTATTTAGTCTCACACAGGACAACACAATTTGATAACAAACAATAACACAGAAAACACAGTTTATTGACAATAAGCCTTAAAACATAATAAATTAATTCCGAACTTAGTCCTCTTAGTATAAGTAGTTCAAATACATGCAGCTGATGATCAATGGAATCTTCAGCTGCATCTGACCACAACTGGGCTAGGTAATAATCGTGTTCTTTAAATGGTGAAGGAAAACATCATGAGGAAACAGGCATGTCTTAAAAGATGAAGCATAAAGGCGGCCTTATCCGTCTCCAAAAAAGGCACCTCGGGACCCAGTAATCTGTGAAGCTTCGATAGCTAATTTTTAATGACGTTATATGTCTATCTATCTAAGATTCGGTTTGACGAATCACCAAGTAGTGGTCTCATATCGGAATAGCTTATGTTAGAAGTCTACAGCTTTAACGATTAAGTTACCTATATTATTATACCATTCACAACATGTCAAGGCCAAGGTACTTACCCAAAACATTTACAACAAATTCGTCTCCACTCCTTCCCTAGTTTCAATTCAGTTCACTAAATTGGCATTTGTTAATTAGATCAGAACGGTTTAATAATTGAACGTGAGCGAAATAAGAACTAAGAGAGAGGGAGACAAAGGATGTTTAGCTTCCTATAATTACCATACGTGCGATAGAGATGGGTATAGAAGATAAAAATACTAGGTTTGAATGTGAATTAAAAAAAACTTGTGGTTGAAAAAGGTTTTTCTTGTTGTCGTAATTAGAAAATTAGGGGAGAATTTAGATGTCCGATGGGGGTATTGGGGTCTATAAGGAAACACTGACCTTTTTGGTAATGTTCTACAGAAAGGACAGGTGCTATGCGTAGTCTCGGAACCGGCGTGCCTGTATGACTAGGATGTATGAATGTGGACGAGGCAAAGGGAGTATGTAAGTATCACAGCAGGTGGCGTTCTGAGGCTTCTGAATACTCCTAATAGGAAAAGGGTGTGAGTTTATGAATTGGGGATAATGGGATACTAAGATGTGTACGAGTGGTAATCAAGGCCCGTTGTTTATTTGGTATGAAAGGGACCTTTGACCTACATTGGCAGTTATTTGTTTATCGTTTTCGCTACCTTTTCAAAACAACTTAATCGGTCTTCTATTCTTCAAAAAAAATCTTAAGTAGGTAACTGGCATTATTAATAAATTCATCTTCTGGGAACTGAATAACACTTTTTTACGGGATAAAGCAGAAAAACATGAATAATGTATCAGTTTATTTTAAGTTCCCTGTAATAAACGGAGAGCCTATTGCCGTCAACTGAGCACAAATTCAAACTCTGTGGCTACTACTGAGAAATTCCTGATACAAAAACGAATCGAACTCAGGAGTCGCAATTTCGACCACTACACCAACGATGCAGTCTTCTAAAATTATCAGATTTTTTTTTGGGCTTATAGTCTTGACCTCTATCTTGCCCTATGGGCAGAGATGACCCTTACTCACGAATTCTACCAAAACACTACACACATATTCGTAGAACATTTATCAGTGAATAGGCTACATACGTCAGGGTATCTAGTTCAATGCGAGCCCTAGCTCTAATAACTCTGTAATCAGAGCCGGCAGATGCTCCTGTTCGCCGGAATCTGGGTGTAAAAATCGTACAAGAACATATCCCAGGTAACAACCTGGGAATGTTCTTGTACGATTGTGTAAAATTAGTAAAGACATAACTATTTCTCAAATTTATAGGTACCTATTTAGACAGGTTGGTGATATACCTATGAGCCTGTATAATTTAATAAAGTACATCTACCATAAAAACTAAATCAAATAGACCAACAGACTATTTCGATGCTTGAATAAAAAGTTTTTTTTTTCGAATTGGATAACAGCTACTTACTGTATCATAACGAAAGTTACTGATTATGAAAGAAGAGATATAAGTAAATGAATAATATGGATTATGAGTATAATACCTATATCTGTGGTTGCACTGAATTTGATTTCCCTTTCGAATAATGTTTTGGAGGATTTTGTTAATTTACCAAATGAGTTTACTGTAGACACTGTATTTAAAAGACCTTCCTTACCTTTCACACTGAGCATCAGGTAGAGCTCTGAACTCCCAATCATTCTACAACATCCCAACCAAATACTCGAAGATACTTTCACCAATACTTATGAAAATCTAAAAGACAGCATCCCATACCAAGTTCCACTCTCAAAATACAAAAAAAAAACCGATCAGACAGACACAAAAAGAAACAGAACAAAATTATCGTTTGATCTTAAAATTCGTTTCTTAACCCTAGCTCGGTAGCAAACTAAAATGAACTCAGAATTAGAATACTTGGGTCGCATCCGAATTGGCTCATTAAATTACAATAGATATTGTTTCGCGTACCAAACATACATACATACATACTGCACAGGTTCGATTAGCATAAAAGTTTGAAGCTATTGTGAAAGATCAAACTGGTATGTTTTTGTTGTTCTAAATACAGCTACCGAGAATCAGACGGTCTTACAGCTTAGTCAGTAGTCTGAAAATCTGAGAACCAAGCTACCAATGGATATCGTATTACCCGGTACTAAGTGGGTTGTGGAGGTCAGATAGGCAGTCGCTCCATGTAAAATACTGGTGGCTGCATGGAATAGCTGCATGGAAAGGCAGATGACAATGATGAACTAGATTCTTTGTATACTAAACTGACTTTTTTCTGGGATAAACAGTTCTCTTTAAAGGATCGAGTTATCACTTTATCAAATCATTTAACGTTTCTTCAGTCTAAGTTGCTTTTATTGAGTAATTTTAAAACATTTTTTCACTAAACCTGAAAACATGAATCTCACACCTGACGATTTGCTAATGTGGCATTTTGCGTTTCTGACATTCTGCGCCTAAATCGTTTCAGTGACTGTGCTGAAAAAATATTAAAAAATTAAAATATAAGTATAAGTAAAAGGCATAGGTTGAGAAATATATATCCCACACTAGATTATAAAGCCGTCAAAGATACTAAAATTCACAATGCAATAAAATTATCCCGTCAAAGTTTAATTTAAATTAGAATTGCGTAGTCGCCTCTCCCAAAGAATATGCTAATGCGTTCACAATTCCAAAACATTCCACTTTCATTCGCTCACTCAAACTTCAACAAAATATTCCACCACTTTGGAATAGTTTTAAAACCTTCATTTCGTTCAATCGATTGCCGGCTCCCCGACATAAGAAAGAAGTCACTTTGCAAAACAAAAGGCTAAAGTCCAAAGAAAAAGTCCCAATTACGCTCCTAGAACACCCCCTCTTCACCCCCCTGTCGTTCCCCCTGACCGCTCTTCCCATTCCGCTGACGACCCTTGTTCCCCCGTTAGGGGTGGGTCCCAGTGACAGCGATTAATCGCTTATTGATATTAATGTTACGGTTTATCTTGGTTGGGTAGGATTATGAGTTTGTTATTATGGATTTTTCGTTGCAAAAAATAGGGTGACTTGTTTAGAGGAAGGTGGTGGTTAGCTAGATATTCGTCCATATATCTTTTTTTATTTATTGGTCGTCTACACAAATCAGAAAGTTTCAGGCAACGAAAATACGTGACTTACACCCGTTAAAAATTGCATACATTTTGTTGCATACATACATATTCACCTGTCGTTATGTCTATATATTTCTAGTCGGCGCAGTATGTCTCCGTCCATACTTCTCTCTATTAATTATCTTGGGGCTAACATTATTATAATTTTCATAAGTTGCCATCCGCCATCCGGTAATTTTAATATGTTTTCACACCGCCACAAAATGAGTATGAACTTCTATTGCCTCATAAATACATAATATCATAAAATATACAGCCGGGATTATATCAAATCACCTTAAAGTACTATAAGTACTGTGTAATTATAATATTTAAGTACTTGCCGGTAAGAGTAATTGATGTTTACGAGTATTGCGACATAAAACTAAATGTTGTCCGTCGAGAGTTAGAGACTATGTGGTTGAATCCCCCGGCTATTATATAGGTTATTTAGTTTTACCTGTGAATCTTTCGCGAGTGAGATCACATCTTGTGTAAAACTATCCTTTGTACTAAGTATGCCTGTCGATATCTCACTTCTACCTCAACCGTGTTAGAAAAAATCTAAAAATTATTTGGGACTTCTTATAAAATTGTGAGCTTTATTCCGTTGCAATAAAACAAACAAACTACTTCTGTGAATAATTTACTTACAAAAAATATTTCACCTATCTTTACCGACATTTTTCTCATTAAAAAACTAAGAAAAATAACAAAACTTAAATTAAACCAACCGCTACTCATGAATATTTAAATCCCTATTCCCCGCTGCCATTGGCACCCAACCTTTTCCCCAAAGAGTTTTATTGCACTGTCCAAGGAAGTAATTTCGTAGGTCAGGACTTTTTACTTTTTAAGAAAGTTCATTTTCTTTAGCCAGACATTTTTCTAGCAATATACACTGAACTTACCTAGGTGTTGCGTTGCGAACTTGTGAATTGCTTTATTTCCAAAGTAGTTTCGGAGTTTTTAAGGCAATTTGTAAGTTTAAGTGAGTTTTGGAGATAAATGATGAATTTTATTGTTGTGTTTGGAGGGAGTTTTGAGTTTGTAAAGAAGTTAAATTACAATTAGGTTTTAATAGAAGCAGCTCAGTCTGCTATTCCAGGTAGAGAAGTGCGAAATACTGCTAAAATACTGCTATTCAGCTGTATCAGGTTGACTGAACAACTCAACATCTTCTGCTTAGCCTTATCCCAATAGACTATGTTGGGGTCAGCTTTCAGTCTGACCGAATGCAGCCTGATGTAATTGTCACCAATGAAAATCCTTGGATTCATAATAAATGCATCTAATGGGATCCCAACTCAGATTACTAGTTCAGCGACCATGCCTGAATAGTAAATATTCATGACATAGTAAGACATGATAAGTAACTTAATTTACTTTATCTTTTATCTTTGTTACCCTTACCATATTTGTTTAAATAAACACTAAAACAACACAACCATAACAATATCCATCAGTCTGAAGGTCTACTACCAAATTATTTACTGACCAACATAACTCAACATACGGCGAAAATCGGTACTAAATCAAAACGTATTGAGTTTGACACACCGTAGACGTTTCTACGTAGACAGTGGCGCCACTATTAAGTGTAATGTTGTGTTGGCTGTGAGCATTATGTCTGCTCTGACCCAGTTCAATTGGCGTGAAGGTTCATGGACAAAGCTTTTGTTTTTGGTTAGGTTTGTGTAGTAGTAAAAGCTAGGAGTCCGATTTATTTTTAATTTTAATATTAAAAGTAGGTAAGTAAAAATAATGTGGAATTTTGTGGAGTTTATTGAAATAATGAGAAACAGAACCTAATATTACCCAGTGACTAGGTTGTGGAGGTCAGATAAGTAGTCGGTCCATGTAACTAGTATTTAGCTGCTCACGGTTAGACTGAAAGCGAACCCAAATATAGTTGAAGAGATGAAAGATGTTCAACATGATGACTTTCACAAATTATATTCATAATTTGACTGTTCATCAGCTATCATAAGGTTCTTTTCAACACACTTGCTCACAAAGTGGCTATAATTTCACCGCAATTAGGCACATAATGACACCTATAATCAAACTGTGACTTTTTCATTACTATTATTCACTAGTGAGTTATGAGGTTTTTTTTTTTAAATTTTATTGGTTGAGTTGCTACGTTCATAAAAAAGTTTCGATACAAAGAAGATCGTGTTCAATAGTAAAAATAAATTAATGTACTTAGTGCTTGCTCATTTCATGCAAATTTGAATTTAAATAGATAATTTCATTGTACGTATTTATTAAATGAAACTTTCACTCAAATAATATAACTTTAATTTATTAGAGTACCTAACACTATCATATAATTATTTGCTACACTCTAAGTATAAACTGCCAAAAAATGTTTATTACTTTCAAACAGATATTATATTAGCATTGACAATTTCAGACCAAACATCGAATTAACAAACCAACTTATTTAAACTTTTCATAGCGTGTCTGTAAACCGTTATCACTTATCTTTCTATAGTTACTGCAGTATCTCTTTCGCATCGCTTCCTCTGTGGCTATAACCTTATGAGTGCACTCTACCTATACAAAATTTTATATTTCTGTTTGTATGTATGTATGTGTCACTCTTTTGTCCTTTTTTCGTCCGGCCGTTTATTTGTTTGTTTCGTTAATGAATTATTGAAATTATTTCGAGAACACCGACATACTTTTTTATTCAGTTCAGAAATGAGGGCATTGTGTGATTTATTTTTAAATGAAACTGGATATTAAGTCCTGATTGTGTTATTTTTAACAAATTGTGTTATCGAATATCAGTTAATTTATGCTTTTAATCTGAGTACAATTTATGGAGTTTTTGTAAGAGTACAACATTTTGCATTTTTAGGTGTGTGTGTGTGTTTATTTTTGCTTTAAACTCAAAATAAAGTACTAAGGTAACTTTTCTACTTTTGCAGGATGAATTTGTTTTATGTTTACCCAGATAAGTTTAAAACTATGTTTTCTAGAAATGTTGAAAAAAAAAACAAAAGTTTTTTTATTTAATTTGGCCATAGTTAATACAGTTAGGACTCCATATAGGACAGTAGGCTAATCTAAGTCAACTTTGCTATCCCGTCTTGTAGGATTCAAGTGTTTAAGTTAAAATCTATGACTGGCGCCTATTCAAGCATAATTATGATATCACTCACACTTACCACCAAATATTTTCAACAGCTCTCGAGCTCTCATCTTATTAATAAATCAATACCTACAGGAGACAATCCTACATTATGTATATGTAGAATAGGTACCTATATTACATATAGCACACTCAATATAATCAACCTAATACCTAACCTACGTACATAAGTAACACATAAGCTGATAACATGCTAATACACGCTGTTATCAACCCTGATAACAGTGATAACGTATCACAGTCAAGTGCAGTTCTGTTACAAACCGAAAATTAGTTGACTATTGACGTTAGCACCGCCATTTTGATTTTCTGGAATGTAATATGGACATACTAGTGCAGGTTACTGGGGTTACCTTTAATTTTTTACATATTTTAGAAGGAACTTGTTCAATTATTTCCAGGCCTATTGAATGGGCTATTATTTCTATAATTTATTTATTTATTGGCCAATCTACCATCGACGATTGTTACACTGTTTATTCTAGAAATACATACAATATGATGTAACATAACGTCACGCCTGTAATTCCTGAAAGGTTAGGTAGAAGTATACATATTAGTTCATCCACATTTCGCAAGTTTTGTTAAGTTCCATGTAATAAGACTTCACATAATTGCAATTCTATTAGCTCTCATTCTCATTCATTCATTCGTTTTTTTTTTATTTAAGTTCTTCTTTTTTATATTTTACTCCTATAGATGCTAATAATTCATCAACCTAGTTTTTCTCTTACGGAAAATCCTTGGTAGACAGATTGGTAATTTGTAGTTGGTAAATAGCAAAACGGTACATGTCAGAACCTCTATCGCTCCCTCTTTGTCAATCCTTTTCAATCATCAATCTTCTTCTCAGCTCAGAAATAGGAATTGGTGAATCTCAATGATGAAACATTGCCTATCACGGTCCATATTTTTGACATTCAAAACGGAGTTCTAGTTTCAAGTATTTTCGAACTGTCAAAAAAAAATAGCTGGTAGCTAACTTTCAGTTGTTTGTTCTGAAATATTATCCTTTTCATAAACAATGTCATTTGTTACAAAATTTTAACTAAGTGCTTCGCTCTTCAAATACCTAGAACTCTTAAGATCATTCATAAATGACACTTGGAGCACCTGATAACAACCAAGTGCTTATGATGTCTAATTTGTTTGAAATTCCTGTTAATTTGTTTGAGAAAGATAAGATATCAGAAACATCATTTATTGCGTAAGCCGTCTGCTTTACTGTGGAGACCACACCATATATACAACATAATTATATTATGTGAACTCATAAACTTATTAATCTGTTCTGTGTATCCCAGAAGGTTTGGGCAGAGGGGACCTAATAGTACACCTATACATTTTACTTGTCCTTTTAAAATTCATTTATCTATATAAATAAATAAAAAGAGAAGTCCTGTCTGACTGACTGACTCATCAACGCCCAGCCCAAACGCTTGGACCTAGAAAGCTAAAATTTTGCACAGAGGTTCCCTTTATAATGTAGACAAGGAATAAGGAAGAATTTTTCGGAATTCAAACCCTAAGGGAGTTAAATAGGGGATGAAAGTTTGTATGGAAAATCGTCATTTTCACGCCGGCGAAGCCGCTGGCAAAAGCTAGTTTTAAATAATTAGCATAACCCCCCGCCTTTTTCTTTGTAGTAGGCACAGAATCTTCTTTATTCTTGCATAATCCTATTGTTCTTTGCCATAATAATTATCCGTCTATCCCAATTTACTTGGGATGCAGCGCAATTTGACTTTTTCATGTATCTAAGTATTCACTTCCTACTGTTCCATATCATCTTTCACAGAATCCATCCATCATTTTCCAGGTCTTTCTGTAATCTTATACATTCATATATATTTATTCATATTCATATATACATTCATAACTTCTTTTTCTTCAAAAAATTCAGGTGTTGTATTGTGGTGACTTTAAATGCTATACTAATTTAGAACTGACTTATAGAAACAAGATCCTCTCTAATTCAATTCAATTCAATCAGTTTATTCGATAGCTGATAGACTAAGTCATATCCGTTTCCTGATGACCAAACATGTATTTGTATCTACTAACTACTATCTTATAACTAGAATTGATATTGACGTATAATTTGGACTGATTGCCTCGTTAATTTAAGTAGTGGTCACAATCACAAACACAAATGGCAAACTGGTTATCCTGCTTCCAATTCTTGGGAAGTTCAATGTGTTCATATGATTTCCTCTTAGGACATTTTTAGTAGTGTCTCAGTGTTTTGATTTTTGTGAGACGAATGGGCTTATACTGCTGCCTGTAAAACACCAAGGCTTCTGGTCTGAATAAATGTGCGTGAGTTTGTATGTAGTTGCTTTTTACCCAGCATTTTGTACTTACTTCTCAAATAGCAAAATTAATGGTTATGTGATGGCTAAAAGAACTATGGGCTCATAGTTGTGAAAATAATATTTTTTTATTAATTTGAGGATGATTAAAAGGAGTTTTAGGATACATAAACAAAAGCATTTTCTCCCACGGGGATAGGCAGAAACAAAACACCACTAGCTACGATCCTATATACTCCTTTTGCCTCGTCCACGATCATACAAAGAAGCTCTTTTACTTCAAAAAGCGTGACCTACTGTCTATTTGCCTAACGAAACCACGTCATTACTCACTCATATCAAACAGTTTATACAAAGATCAAAACATTGAATCCCAGATTTCGCCAACTTTATGCGTAGATACTTTAGATCTCCGATCTGCCTACTTAAATCTGACCTTGGACACAGCTTGTTAGTCCGTAATGTAGCCGTAATGGTACCTAGGCTAGTGACAGATTATCTGCATTAAATGTAGGATTATTATACTACCAAATTGTATTGTTTATTGTAGTTGGATAATTTTAGTGAGAGGTTTGGGAGCTGGTAAGTTTGGTCTTGGATAGTACGGATGGTTGTTTTGTCAATCTGGGAAGTCTTCCTGTCACAATTTGGGAACGCTTCAGTTGTCGAGGATAACACCGTAAGAGAAATTATAGAGGAAAAACCTTACTCAATTATATTTAGGTCTATAATTCAGTTCCTAAAATAGAAATACCCCACTTAAAGAAAACCCAGAAAAGTATTATTTCGTAAAAACGCATTTTTTTCCGTCATTCCCTTCATCTTTCACAAACTTACTTTTTGGATTTTTTTCAGTTGCAACAAATATTGCTCTGAAAATATTTTATATTTTATTCCAAGTAACATTTAGTAGACAGCCCCCAACGGAGAACACCACTGTGCCCTTGGCATACAAACTATCTTAAACACCATACCAGCAAAATAACATGGCACGTCAGTCAGTCATTTGGCTATCCAAGTCTGGTTCCCATGATAAACCATCTCATACGAAAATAATCAGACCGTGGCATGTCTTTGTACTAAAAAAACATGTTTTTGACGATGTAAGTAGGTAGGTACTGGCTGATTGCGAGAACACAATGATTAAAAATTGTGAAAAACATGAGCTTGTCAACGATTCAGAACGTTACTTTTTGTTTAAAAGCTGTGTTTGTGTAATTTTGGCAGACTGAAAATTTAAAAAGCTGAGCTGTCATTTTGACAAGCTACTCTGATTAAAAAAAAGTGGGCAAAGGACTGAACATTATGATTTAGGCTGTAAGGTTGCTTCGTACAATTCGAAATTTGAAATACTTTTTTTTTTATGATGTGTTCTTTTTTTAAAACGTTTTATTTCTGTTTCAATGCAAAATACTTTTCAGAATCATCATAGGAGGTTTCAATATTTAGCCGCTCATTTTTTCATCACTTTCTTTTTTTGTATGACTATGCTTACTAAGCAATTTTTTAATTAAGCAAAAGACTTGCAACTTTGGCCAGTTTTTAAATAAACTGGACCTATAAGGCCATATTGACAGTCTAGAAACGTCTGTTTGTAGTTAAATTAAAGAAGAAAATATCAAATAAGTTGAATGCAACATCTGAAGTTATTTTAATTAATAAACTTTCTTAAGACAGTTGAATGGAATATGTTTTTGAAGTTCCGATGAGAAGCGTCTTGAAGTTTTTGAGTTTACTCAGCGTTTCATCTTTAAAAACTTCTTGTTTGGATATTGTAATTTACCTGGAATCTGCCACGTACACTTTCTAGTTATTTTTATAGAAAATTCTCTGGTATTTTTAAATAAAGGAGTTCTCGTAGTTTCGTTCTTCTTCCGTCCTTCTGACATTCAAAAGTGCCTGTAATGGCTTAATTGAAATAAAATATTTGAGTTTGAGTTCTCTAAATTCTTTTGTGAATACGAAAAGAATCTTAACGATTTTAAAAGTTGCAATATGATTTAAATTATTTAATGACAAAAAATGACAATAACCTTTATTCGTTCAAATAACGTTACAAAAATAACCATAAGCTAACATAGCAACTGCATTAGGACTCAAACAGAACTTACGTAATCCTGCAGTTATAACTAACTTCGTTACCGCATATCTAAACTAACTGTAAAGGAAAACAAACCAAATCATCTAATCTTTAAATAATTAAGCCTTCCTGGGTTTAATTACTAATTAAATTCCCACCCACACGAAAAACAACATCCATTTCGATCGACAATAACAAAAAAAAACGAACAAACATTCAAACAAAACAATTCACCATAGACGCAATTAATATAATAAAACCTTCATTTAGGCCAAACAAACTACCGAGTCAGCGTTGAGGACGTACGCACAAAAATATATCTATCCCCTTCTATTATACGGTAAAACGACGCAATCTATCTCTTTCGCACGTTCGAAATACCATATGCAAGTAGTGTGGTGGGCGGGCGTTGGGTTTTTTTTCACGGTTAGATAACGGCCCAAACGGTTCCGTATCTAACCAGTTCCCGTAACGATGTTGACTTTTGGTGACGATAAAGAAGCTTCTCGAACAAAATGGCGGTAATATGATTGGGTGGGTGTTTGTATGTTAATGTTTTATCGGTCAATATTTGTGGCAATTTTCCTGGTATAAAATGGTGATGGGTAACTGCCTTGTCGGTCTAGTGGTAGTGCGACTGCTGAGTATGAGGTCTTAGGTATGATTCCCGGGTCGGGCAAAGCGTTATTATTTGTTTCTTCATCAGAAATTTCTCAGTAGCAGCTACGGAGCCTAGATTTGTGGCCAGTTGATGGAAATAGGCTCGCCCCCCATTATTTTCACGGAAATGTGAACTGGGGAAATGTGGGTGTATTACCTATTAGGTGAACCTCTGCCTTACGCTTCAGGGATTACAGGCGTGATGTTTTTGGACATTTTCTTCCTTTTAAATATTTTTATGTTATTTTCTATTGAGCACAGAGCAAAGGCCAGTACTTATTGTTTTTTCATAATGAAAATATGTTCAGAACACAAATTATACCTATTATCTAATAATAAGTGGGTATAATGTGCATTCAGGGTCTTAACATACCCTAATCTATTATGAGCATACCTAGACAATAACACCCAATGGATGATCATAAAGTGACGTCAATGACCAACTATTAAAAAACCAAGAAATATTGACAACACGAATACAATTGTTATAGCTTCCTTGATTGCCGCCATTTTTAAGAATTAATCATCGGTCCTACTCTGTGGTTGGCTGTTAGAATCAACACATTACCTAATTGGCCAGTTTTTAGTTAGTTTACCTAGTAATAATAGGCAAAAGTTTCCTCCTAACGTTGCCCTATTTGGAATGGCCAGTTGTACGAACAATTTATGTAATTTGAAATTATTAACGAGGATAAAATGCTCGTCGACCGTACAGTTTAAAAAAAACGAACTAGCATAGACAGCTGTCACATTTTTGCGCGTAAATGTTACAAAATGGCGGACTAGAATATTTTGTTTCCTAAAACGAATTTTCTAAATGATCAGAGAATCATAGAGTGAAATGTGGTCCTTACTTAATTTAAATTCCGAACGAGTTCTTGATGGCAATTGCAGGAAATAGGTTTTGTAATGCACATAGGATGTTCAAATTGTAGTGCAAGTACCTAGGTACTTAACGTTCGAAAACACTACATTTGAGTATTACTAATAATGTTGTCCAATGGATAAAATTAAATACATTATTTCACATATTTGTATGATTCTAAATCCAAATTTTTGTCCCCAAAAACTATTCCATACTTAGATAGTTTCTTCAATAAACTCCTAAAATCGAAAGCATTTATTTACATGTTCAAACGCTAAATGGCAAATACGGAACAGAAAGCTAAACTCCCTAGACACATAAACTTTTCCAATCGACACCGAATATTTTTAGTTTTCAACTGCAACTCAAGGCTTTTCCAAACTGTACACACAAATGGTGGACACCAGACTCTATATAATTATCATCATCATCTGCCATTTTCTAGCCATTTTCTCAAACTATGTTGGGGTCGGCTTCTGTCAGAAACTGAGTACCAGTACTTTACATGGCGCGTCTAAAAGGCTAGGCAGATGATGACTAACTACTGAAACTAACTGAAAATCATAATAAGGTAAATCACCTGTTACACTTAAGTACAAACTATCGACCAATGCAACAATGTAATAATCCCACTCCTATACCAGTCTTTCATTAAGCACTGCCTACCCATCAATTATCTGTTAGCAGGGTTTAATATTAATGAATGACATACGATTCAACTGTGTATCAATCACTATGTTTATGTTTAATGACATTTTATAGAGTTAAAAGTCATGATATTACATTGTATGCTAGTTACTGTGTTATGGATTATGTTAGTTATGTCATGTGTTGTGTAAAAGGCTGTAATTATATTGTTATATAAACTATGGATGTATTTATGTTTTTACAATGTAAATAAATATGTTGAAAGTATATTTTCGAGCCGTATATGGAGTTGAAACACAGCATTTTTAGGAAATTTCTAAACGGCTAGTCGACACTTCTCCGAGACTCGAGAACATTCGATTTAAACACAGCCATCACCATTCCTTTTCATCGCTCTAAAAAGAGTTAAAGCCATGCCCCATCACATTTCCACTAAAAACTAACCTTCACAGGCCTCCAACACGAGTTTAGTCATCTAAATTTAGCTCGCAGATCGCTGCAGAACTAAATAAATATGTAATTACATACATAAGGGTATTGGTGTCGCGCGCCAAGGGCGGGACCTTGGTACCAAGATTATTTTACACTACTCTCGAACGTACTGTGACACACAAATATATAAAGGTTCTATTTGGTATATTGTGGACACCGGACAGTGACAACTACAATTTAATACGGACATGGACGTCACAATTATATGAATTGTAAAGGAACTTCTTTTTAAAATATTTTGGCACGTTAAGTCCGGCTGTTACGTCATTTACGTACATCTTTGACCGTCGTAACAGGTAGTCAGTGGTCCAAAAGTCTGACAACCACTCTTACTAAGGGGTATTCGTATTGCCTAGGACTAACTGGGTTGTGGAGGTCAGATAGGCAGTCGCTCCATGTAAAATACTGGTATTCAGCTTCAGGATAGACTGGAAGCCGGCCCTGCGAGCTAGGCAGATGATGATGCACTATACCCATATATAGTATATCTATACCAGAGAATCAGCCATTAAAACCTATCCCTATCTACGTTAGGTTATATTTTAAACATAAAACAAATAACTTTTATGACTATTTGAAGTTGAAAGCGGCATTTAGTGAGTATAAGCCATATGGTGCCTTATCAGTTGGTTGGAGACGCGTTAATCCCCTTATCAGGCTGATAACGGGGTCCTACATAGTGAAATGTGATGTTTTTGACTCAACCTCGCTGATATTAGTATGTTTCATGTAGCTAGGGATTATGTAGAGTTATTAAATTGAAGCCTTGACTATGTTTTAAACTAGCTGCGTTTTAAACTCCATTTGTGAGGAAAGTTTTTAGTTTTTTTGGAATGAAACATACTCCCATATCTTTCTTCAAGTATGTATTATATTTGGAATGTTAATTTTGTTTGTAAGAATGCAGTTGTGTCTTCATTCAAATAGGTTGTGATATTATGAAGCAAAAACGACCCTCACAGAATAACTCATTTTACAGTGTACTAATTACATAAACTCAAATATTTTCAGGGATGAAATCTACAGAACACATACTTACCATTATACCATTTATCTATACACACAAAGTTTCGCATTACAGTAATAAAAAGTAAGACAACAAGACAATACTTAATTATAATTGCAGCTTTCACCATTTCCTAAGTCACTATTGTTCTAATCCATTTCCCAAGTTCGACAACCAAACAATCACAAACCCTTGCGAAAAACGTTCAGGAAAATATTGCAAATATCAAGAAATCTTGCATTCTAAGCTTGTCCAAGGATACTGCAAGGATTTTTACCAGTTTCCGTATTTTACTTGAAATAGTAGAACGACAATAGACATTATATGCCGGGAATATTTTAGTGCCTATTGTTATAGATTAAATCTTGGCTATTTCCTTGAGTTTCTCGTACACCTTGCTTTAATAAGATTGATAGGGAAGTAAGTGATGGAGGAAAATTTTGATGCCCTTTTGTTTTGTCAGTTTGGAGTTGATTGTGATTGTCACGTAGACTTCGAGATAATTATTGGAGTACTATTCAAACTTGGCCAATTTTGGTGAGATTTTTTGGGAGGAACTATGGAAATTAACTTTGATACAGTGCCCAGAAAATGTGTCAGAGAAAAGATGGGAATATAATGTCATTATTGTATATGGAGTTGTGGTCAAACACTTTAGCTTTAGGGCTTCTAAGATAGGATGACTGGCGTCATCTTCTGCCCTTGTCCTATTCTCCCTTGTCAGACGTCCCTGCATATTCTACTCCTTTCTCTTCATATTATTCCTCACGCAATCCATCCATCGTTGGTTTACCAAAAAAATGAAAACCCATCAAATTATTATCTTTCTTGAGATATTTGACACCTCCGTCGGGGCTACGGATTGTTCGAAAGAGCTAAGAAGGAACATGGGTGTTTTTTAGTCAGTAGAAGTCTGACACTGCCTACCGCTCTGCCCAGAGCGGGAGGAGTCATTTGATGATTTAACACACTCCAAAAAAAAAAATTGACACCGTTTGGACCATTCTTGTGTTTTTTAGAACATTTTTATTCTAGTTTCAATGTTAAATCAGTCAAATATACCTACTAGTAACGCTTCATTTTCAACAACTTCTTAACATTTGCCGATGTTAAATAAATGTACGACTACATTTTAAACGTTTTCCATAACAGAAATAGGCTAGCAGCTTCAAATGCCTCCACAACTTAAATTATTCCCGTCACGCTAGCACTCATAAAACACAGTTTTAAATTCTAACCTTAGATCATTGATTCGTTGAAGGTCGAACTAGTAAAGCGGTCCAATTCATAAATACGATTGTGTGTCTGTAAATGTCATATTAATTCTAGCGAGCTGGAATAGAAACTACTTTTCATCACAATTTATTATGTAACTGTAACTTTGGTCTTTGAGTTCGTTTACTTGATATTTTATGTACTTACTTAGCGGGATAAAATGGAGGTCTTAACTAAAATAATATTCTGTGTTAAATCTATGTTTACAATGTTTCATCTGAGGGGCAGTTGCAATAAAATCATCATCTGCCTAATCTTTTCCCAACTATGTTGGACCGGCTTCCAGTCTAACCGGAAGTAGCTGAATACCAGTATTTTACATGGAACGACTGCCTCAACAACCCTGTTAGTATTGGGTAAAACTAAAACCTCGTACTTTCCAATTAAAAAAAAATACAAAGAACACATTTTCGTTTAAGTGTAGGTACCTACCTTCTTCGACAAGTAAACCATGAAATCAAGAACCATGAATACACACACATAAACTATGAGTTAAAATGAAAAAAATTCAAAACCAATCAATTATTCGGCCTTCTAATAGATTGCTACGCTTCTCTCTCTCTAGGAAAGAAGAAGGTTAGCTAAAAAAGTCTTGGCTACGCCATGCTACGCCGTGTAGCTACGGCGTAGCATGGCGTAGCAACATCTTAATTCTTCGGGAACCCCCGAATTTTACTTTTATATTTAATTTTGTTATTTGTATTTGTATGTTGTACTTACATGTTAAGTGAGTATTATATCTTGGTATTTTTATAAATCTGAGGACCTAGACCAAATAACATGACATTAGGCTTTGTATTCGTTACTGTAGATAAAATTGTAATAAAGATCACCTGAATTGATAAGCTTAAATAAGTTTTAAAACGTATTCAATAAGTCATGTTTTTCCATACAGCAATGTTGCCGTCGGCTTTCATTTTCCGTCGGCAATGTGTTCCTACTTTTGTTGTTCATATATTTCTAAAAATCTAAGTATCTGGAAAGGTTTATAGCAGAAAATATTTATTGAGAATTGCAGGCACCTCGTTTTTGACCCAATGAACTTGTTTTTAATTGAAATGTTGATTTAGAGAACTGGAATAATTAGGTACTTAAACATAACTGGAAAAATGTAGGTTTGCTTTATTGGATACACCATTGCCTTCCCCTTCTGGGTCTACCGGCGTGATGTTATGGAATTGCGAATAGCTTTAATTTTAACTATTAAGTCGTTTTTTACTGCTGATTGCGTTATGTAGTACTTTATTAGTAAAATTAACGAGAAATATCGTATTCTTAGATTTTACGATTGCAATTCATAATGTATCGGTTTCTCTTAATATATCTGCCGTTAAAAATATATTAGCACATAGAAAGTGTATTCAGAAAATTTCACTCTTTTTATTACTTAAATATTTTGAGCTGAAACAAGTAATAATATGCTTGTTTAATATAACTGTAAAAACTACATCGTTGATTTTATGATGATTAGTTGTCGTGTTGTTAAACGAAAGTTTCAATACTAATAACTGTCGATCTTTCTACAAAGCATTAAATAAGCGTAAAATTATGTTAGCTAAGCGTTTTAAAACTAACGGCAGAGAACGTATCTTTATTTGGGTAACATAAAAAATTGTATTCATTTAGAAATCGACAAACAAGGTAACAAGGACCAAATGTTAGATAACAGAGATATAACCTGAAGCTTTTTAAAGGCAACAACAAGAACGTCATGATTTACTTGTAAAATAAAATCTAGACTCCGGGATAAAGTTAATAAAATTCCCATTTTAGTGATAGAATTTGCAGAATCGGATCAGTCATCAATTCAGCCAAAATACGTCCACTGCTGGACATAGGCCTCCCCCAGGCGTCGCCACATTGACCAGTCCCGTGCGTCTCTCATCCAGCGGGTTCCTGCAACCTTGACCAGGTCATCGGTCCACCTAGTGGGAGGCCTTCCAACGCAACGTCTTCCGGTTCGCGGTCGCCATTCCAGAACTTTTCGGCCCCATCGGCCATCCGTTCTGCGAGCAATGTGCCCTGCCCATTGCCACTTAAGTCTGGCGATTCTTCGGGCTACGTCGGTAACCTTGGTTCTCATGCGGATGTCCTCATTTCTGATTCGATCACGCAAGGAAACTCCGAGCATAGCCCTCTCCATTGCCCTTTGGGTGACTTTGAGCTTTCTGATGAGGCCCATTGTGAGCGACCACGTTTCGGTCCCGTATGTAATCACTGGCAACACACACTGGTCATAGACTTTCGTACTTTAGAATCGGATCAGTAGTTCCGAGAATTTCACCTTATATTTAAACTTATTATCAAATACTTTATAGTATCAAGTACCTATACTGTGTTCGGATCACTGTGATTTTTACAGAGATGAAAAATTCGAAGCTTAACAGCTGTGAAAAGACTAGCTATAATTTAGTACTGATAATTTAGTATATATTATTATTTACAGTATATACTACAAATACCTTGACACAGTTAGTGACATCACTGAAGTGTTAACATTTAGTTAACATGAAACCTTTGCTGAAGGTAAATAGAAGGACCTTGTTGTCATCTCGCTATTACTCGTTTTAATGTAGGCAGGTATAGAGGTACATAACTGGGTATACTCATTATTAAAGCCTTTTTCCCAACTATGTTGGGGTAAGCTTCCAGTCTAACCGGCTGCAGTTGAAAGCCAGTATTTTGCACGAAGAGACTTTTCTATCGGGTAAACCCATTGATATAATAAAACCCTAGATGCACAGTCTCGAACAAAACAAACAGTCGAAACTGTCGCCAAACACTCACCAATACACGCACTACTACATGTAGTTATCGTCATTATAAACATATTTTTTTGGCAAATTCAACCTTACGCAGATTCCTTTTACAATGCAGTTATAAAAAGCAATATAAAAAGTATTTTGTACGACCGTGCAGAGACGCGAGCGACGCGACACTATTTGAAATGAGTTCATTGTGAACTCATTTTAAGCGGACGGTTTTGAGACGCGGAGTGTGTATCTTGGGTTTTTTTATATCAATGGGTAAACCCCAAACCCAGTTCCTGGGTAACACATTACCTTTTGATAAGTAGTAGAACAGAGTCAATGATGCGCTTTTAGGTCTGCATCTGTTCACACAGAAAAATCAGAAAGAAAAAAGACTTATTGGGCTTTTCCATAAGAAATCACTTAGTAACAACCACGGGCTCTGGATTTGTGCCTCGTTGATGGCAATAGGCTCCCACCCTATTACATAGGACTTAAACATAAGGAGAAATGTAGGTGTACTAGGTAATTGGTACACCTCTGCCTAACTTTTCGTGTATTACATGCGTGATGTTATGTTATGTAGGCCATGACCGATTTTAGATATCGGCTACATTTTATCCCTGTTGGACTTACACGTGGGGAAGTCCACGAGAACGACATAATCCTACTTCCTACTAATATTATAAACGTGAAAGTTTGTAAGTATGGATGTTTTTTACTCTTTCACGCAAAAACTCCTAAACGGATTTGGATAAAATTTGGTACACAGATAGTTTATAACCTGAATTAACACATAAGATAGTTTTTATCCCGATTTTATCTTCCCGTGGGATAATTTTCGAGTTGTAGCGGGCGAAGCCGCTGGCAACACCTAATCAGCCATATATAAAAAACTGCCAACCAATCCTCCTAATTTGTTCCAGTTTTTTTCCAAGTGACGTTGAAGTATGACTCCGAAATGACCTGAATAGCATCATGTTAGACTAACGAGCTTTTATCTGTCAGTTTGATAAACGACGGTTAATTGTGTGGTCGGCAGGGTTTGTGCTAACACGGGCTGATCTTTATCGCTGGTCATATTTGGGTGACCTTATTTTTTAACCGACTTCAAAAAAGGAGGAGGTTATATGTTCGTGTGTATGTATTTTTTTTTTTTTTAACTAGTGAAATTCCGTTGTTGGATTTTTTAAAGCTTAGCATAAACATGTTCCCACTGCTTCGACTCTAGGCCTCGTCTCTATGAGAGATAATGGGTTATAATCCACCACGCGGACCCAGTGCGAGTTGGTAGACATCACATATCTTCGAATTTTTAATTCTAGGACATGCTGGTTTCCTTTCTTCTTCCATTCGCCCCTGTCGTCGGGACTCCTGTTCCTTGCTCTTTCATTTAATTCCCCACACAATCCACCCATCTTCATCTCAGGATCATCATCTTCCTGTCTTTATCCCATTATAGGCCTACTACACGCACGCACTTCCCCACAATTTTCGTTCACACTTCACAGTACATCGCGCGTATGGTTGGTAAAACTGTATTACCATTACACACCACACGCGCGATGTACTGTGTGCACCGTGTAATCCCGCAGGCAAAACTATGGGGAAGTGCGTGCGTGTAGTAGGCCCATAACACTCCATCCTTTTTTTCTTTCGTCTTCCTCTTCCTGTCCATTCATTTGCATTTACTTTTATCACTCTAGTCACGTGCTATTCATCCCTAGCTCCTCATCACGTGCGATTCATCCCTCCTCACCACGTGCGATTCATTCCTCCTCACCACGACAGTCGATTCCCTTTTAACTTTTCTATAACTGGCGCATCTTTTGAACTTCATGTTCGTCTCAGGATATCACACAATAAAGAACCAGTCAACAAAAATAATTGGTACCTACAAGAATTCTCAAAATACCACAATTAATTCGCACACAAATACTAATTAGACAAACAATCAATAGGTCACAGTTGACTGGTCACACAAAATAAATGACGTGCTAACGGCCAATAAAACCTGGCAGAAACCACTCATTTTGACGAATTGTTTGTTCTGTTCAAATATTCATCTATAGACGAAGGTAATAAAACCTTATTTGCATAAAACTGAGGATTGTTAATGTTGGAATATGTTTTAATGTAATTTTGTGACATTCTTGGGTTATTTCTGAAGGTATTTGTGGCTGTGAATACTGTTTTTAGTGGTATTAGAATTTAAGTCTGTGTGTTGAAGGAGTTTATAGTTCATTACTTAGTTTGGTAATTTTATTGGTTATTTAGTTATTACTGAAAATAATTATTATTTAATAGAAAAGTCATTCAACTGGCCTGGTGCTGGGCCGCTGAAGTATCGCTACAATGATTTATAATAACATGTAATTAGGCATATTTTTGAGACAGCTCACTGAATGTATTTGGCGCTCAATATCCGTGAAGATGATACAATCAATCTGTCTTGCCTTTTCACAAATATGTTGAGGTTAACTTCCAGTCTAACTGGATGTACCTACCAGAATTTCACACGAAGCGTATTTCACATTTCTCTAAATATTTAGTATGCAAACAGTAATTCTTTGCTCAAATATCTACGGCCAACAACTCTGTAGATAGAGTGATAAACCATAAACTAAAACGGTTACAAAAAGCCACCATCAATCATTACTAATTAAACTGCTGATCCTATTAATAAACGAGATTGAATGTTTGCAAACGGCACAGCTGAACAACCTATAAAACCTGCACCAGGGATGGTAAACCCAAGGAAGTAAATTCATGGCCTGGTTGCAATTTTCAATAAAATACAGTATTTTTTATGTCTCAAATACATCTTAAATCTTGGGAAACAAACGAGTATTATTCTAAACGTGTATTATATAATTTACCTAATTCTTTATGTGTAATTTGCCTTACCCACATTGTAAATAATGTTTGACCTAAATCGTTCATAATAAAGGGTTCGGATGTAAACACCTTATTAATATGTTTGTTTGTAAATTACTTGCTTCGATGAAGGAAAACATCGTGAGGAAACCAACACGATTGAGAAATATTTTTCGATAGCATAAGCCAAATCTGAGGTCCATGGTCTGCATAAACATAACATTTTAATCACCAGCATATTCATTCCTCATAAAAAAGCGACACATCCACAAAAGGTTCACAATCCCTACACTACACAAGCTATAAGATCTGTCTGCGCGGCTAGAAGCGCGGGCGCAGTAAATAAAGCGCTCCGAAGCGCGGTCTAGGCCGCCGCCGCTCGTACAAGGTCACTAGTGGGACTCCATGCTACGGAGGATGGCGGGACAGGACCAGGAATGGGGATGGCCGAGTTTGACCCACTTTTGGGTTGAGTTGGTTAGTATTGGGGTGGGAGTAGGACTTGTTTAGGGTGGCCTAGTTTAAATCATATCTATGACTATAGTACCTGTAATTTCTGAAAGCTGGGGCAGGAGTGTGTTCTGTATTTGCCAATTATGTTTTATTGTTAATAAATGAATAGGACGTGAGTTTATTATCATAATGTTGGTTATTTTTTGGAATTAAAAGTTATTGGAAACTGGAATTAAAATAGGCAAACCTTACAAAAAAATACCTTACAAGTGTATTAAGTTTTTTGTTTAGTTTGCCAAGTTATTGTTTTAAAAATAATTACGTATATAAATGTAATGTATTAATATAATTACATATTTTTTAATCTCTTCATTGGTCTGACATTCCCCGATATCACAATTAAGTTATAGGTAGGTGTAGTTACTTCAGTTCAAGTAACTACATTGATTTAATTTAAATTATAGCTCATCTCATTTTTCTAGCGTAGGTAAAATTTGACAGCGATGCGGTCTGGAATAGGAAATTAGGGGTACCTATCTTGTCTCTCTATGTTGATAACTTACTATGCATGCAATCTAGGCACTATTCAACCGAATTAGCGGCAGCTCACAGAGTGACTTAGATACCATAATACATACTACGCTATAATAAGGCTTACTGCCGCACTCCACAGATGCTTAATGATTACTTAAACCGTCACTGAGTAAAGGTTTTGTATGTCAAATCTTTATTGAGTGATGGCGTACGTACCGTAGGGGAGACTGGGTACACTTGATACCTCTGGGACACATGGTACATTTATTTTATAAACCAACCACGCTTGCTAGACTATATAATATCTGGTATGACTTGTGATACCGTACCATAGACAAACAGGGTTGCTAGTTTTGAACAGTCTAGCAAGCGTGGTTGGTTTATAAAATAAATATGTACCATGTGTCCCAGAGGTATCAAGTGTACCCAGTCTCCCCTACAGTTTACCAATTACTAAAATCTTATTAAGTAAGTACCTTACTCTAACAGTGGTTCTATATACACATTTTTAACAAAAAAAAAGTGGGTTTTGAATACGATATACCCAAATCGTGGACACTTTACTAAAGTGATAACTATAAACGGCCTAAGGCGGTATATGTGAGTTTATTATAATAATACATATTTAAGCCCACAATCTAATCAAACAAACCAAAAACACAGAAACGCCGCCACAATCTAACCAACCAATCACAAACAACCAAAGAAGGATAACACGAAAAACCGTCCGCGCAAACTCATGGTCACCACACATGCGCGCGCGCATGATCTAACCTAGAAACGGGCTGGATTTCGTGACATTCGCCGTGTGCGCATGTGTGCGTCCCCATTCAGGCAACCGTGCGCCCGCGCTGGTGTGTGCGTCATTAGAATCAACACACCGACACGGATATCTAAACAACTTTAGAACACGCGATTTTGAACTCTGTCCGGTCGTGTTAGAGGGGTTTAATGTGGAGGTGTGACAGCAAATAATTTGTTGAACCAGTTGACATGGCATTGGTCGGTTTTCGTATGATAAATGGGCGTTACTATATTAGTTTGTACATTTATAGAATAGTTACGTTTTAGCTGTACTAGTGGATATTTGTTAGGATTTTTTTGTGGTGCATGTGCAGTCAAGTAAGTTTTTATTTTTATTTTTTTAGGATAAAGAAAAAAATATGATTTGGCAAAGGATTCATTACCTATGTCTGTGTTTTTTAAATAATTTAGTACAGGGAAAAAAATTGTTGCCCAAAATTGACGCTTCCAAAATTTCATGTAATGTCTGAACTTATGTCTTTTCTAATTTGAAAACATAGGTAGCTACTTAATAATATGTATTTGAAATTAATAAGTTAGGTAGGTACGATAATTTTCACACTAATGAAGTTCAATTGATAACCCTAGAAAGTAATACAAAACTTATCAATTTAAAATAGGTATAACAAAGCGGAAGGAAAACGCCTTAAAATATAGTCATTAAAATAAATATAAAACTATATTTTATTACGTCTATAGACTTTCAACAGTGTATACTAACATACTTATTACGGAAAACTTGATACTTATTACCACAAATGGTCTAAACTTTTATACTATAAACCAACTTCAAAATGACCTCTGACAGTTATTCAGTGTATGATCATATTCAAATTCGTAAAATTAATTTTCTAGAATGTTCTGTGCCTTTTACTAGCCACAGTTGTAGCCAAAACTACGAAAATTCAAAACACCAACAACAATTATTATGCTCCTCGGATTATTTTTTTCAAAAGACCATCTCTGACACTAATATGCATAGTCCTCGAATGACTTAAGAAAATTATGTCAGGACCTTAAAAGACAATATGACCCTTGAATTTGTTTCTGCTGTTTTACTCAGAGTTGTCAGCAAAAAACCAAAAATACACAATTCATCCTTTTAGCAACAAAAACCACTGACTATCAATTTCGGCAACTTCTAGAGCCTATCATGATCCTTAATCCCTTTTCCAGCATTTAGTCCTTCCTTGAACCCAACCCAGTCCTGCCTAATCACAATAAAACAAATGCCAGCCACATCAGCTGTAGGTATACCTAGGCTAGCACATGTTCGGCGGCCATGACATACTATGACTACATAGTTACTAACGCAGCACGAATGCGTTGGTAATGTTGGTATCTATCTATATGCATTTTATCTATCTACATGCATTATCTGCGCGCAGTTTTGTTGACACCCTTGTGGGTTTATGAAGGTCGTTGGTTGTGTCATGTCGCTTGGGATTTGAAGAGTAGCAGAGATCGTTTTTTGTTTGTGTTTTTTGATCATGAGGTTTGGCAGTCACTTTACTACGTATAGAAATAGTTTGGAAACTTAAATATCTGTAAATTGCCCCACAGCAGGGCTGATACTTGTCTCACGTAAAGATGAAAAGTGCATTAATCACTTCTTCATTATTTCTAATATCATCATTATGAATATGCCTGAATTCACCTACTGCTTGGTACCCATAGACCTCTCTTTGTTAGGGCATCTCCACGTTCTTGTGCCACTCATCCAGTTTTACCCAATAGCAATGCAATAGCCGGACGACCAATACCAACAATATTACTAGCTATTAGCACATCTAAACGTCGCGTCGCCGCGTCGCTCAAGAACTGCTAGCGTCAATATTCCATATAACAATGATGATACTGACAACTTTTGAACGCGTTGTAGATGTACTGTTCCTTATTTTATTGGAGTCATTAATTTTAAAAAATAGTGTTGAAGTACAATTTTAGTAGACCTCAAAATTCATATGCATTGTCAATTCGACAGTCCATTGTTTTATATGCATTATGCATAAACTTCAGAAACGTCAGCTATGTTAGCTATTATTGCAACTGCAATTTAAATGATTTGCATAAAACCTTGGTATCAACAAATAACTCTAACCGGAAAATATAGTCAAAAACTATTGCTTAAGTACCTACCATCTAGAATAGTTGATGCATGTATACAAAATACATAAACATTTTGCCATTGGCTAGAATTTTAACGTACATATTACCTATGTACATTATTAATCACCACATATACTCGTTAGTTTTTCCAATTTACGTAGTTTACTTAGAATATAGACTGGCCTGTTGGTCTAGTGGTTAGTGACCCTAACTGCTATGCCGGAGGTCGTGGGTTCGATTCCCACCCAGGACAAATGTTTGTGTGATGAGCACGATCATTTGTTCTGTGTCTGGGTGTAATTTATCTATAATATGTATGTATTTAGAAATATATAAGTATGTTTATCAGTTGTCTAGTACCCATAACACAAGCTCTGCTTAGCTTGGGACTAGATGGCGTTGTGTGATAGTTGTGGAATATTATTATTATTATTATTATTATTATTATATTAAACCGATAATTGGAGTATATAGAATTATGTTTCCGTTGTTATTTTTAAGCGTACCTAATATATAATTGATAGCAATAAACTGAACTCTAATTTTAATTAGAAGCAATGGAATAATTCTAGCTTTGATATCTCATCATCATTATCCTTCTAATCCTAGTTTAATTGGTGTAAGCGAAGCTTGTCTACTTCTTCCTAATCATAATTAGTATTCATCTCAAAATCTAGGTCCTTGCTAACCATATCGTCTTTTACACAATTCTTGCTCTGTCATTATGGTCTGTACCCACTCTGTCAGATTATCTGATCTGTCATCAACATCATCTGCCTACAGCAGTCGATTTTCAACAACTCTCATCCAGTTACTCTTAGCCTCCTTCTGAAATACACGAAATGTTATAATCTATCATAACACTATCACTGCTAAGTTAAAATTATCCTTTTTTATTTGTATGCCGTGTGAGCAAGTGTCATTTATAACTACGTATATCAACGACTCGGAGGCGGGTTGTGGGTACACAAACGAATTTTTGTTCGACCCATATGCTGAGTGCTGAGCCCCGAAAGTGTTAAACAATCCATCAGCAATTTCTTCAGTAGCAATTTCCTTTGCGGTAACCACACACCATTTATTAAATTAATTTTTATTTGTCCAACAATAAAAATTTACCAAATACAAAACTAATTAGATTTACTCTAGTCATAAACTATAGAACCCATAAACTTTCTGTGTGTACTACTATAGTAGCTATAAAATGAAACGCTAGTAACTCCCATGTTCTATTTGATATTACATTCCGTGTTTATTAGTTTAATTAATTTTCATTACCATTTCGATGTTTCATTTTGATAATTTATAATACTCTCTAATGAATAGAAACTTTCATGTGGTTCACCTACACGCAAAACCTTTTGTTTCTAGGTAGTAGGTAGGTGTGAGTTTTATTCTTGATGCCATTCGATCATCATTCATCATTCTCTTGGTCTTATCCCAATTCATTTGGGCTCGGCGCAGCATGTCAGCAGCATGCATTATTTTTCCATACTTCTCTGTTTCTCATCATCGATATAAAAAAAAAAAAAAAAAAAAAATATCTTTATTTCAGACCTAAGCAGTCCATACGTAGTTAGTGGTTAGTAACAAACTGTGCTTACTGATATTGGAAACTAAAATCTATTTGTCGATAGACAGTATCTCTGATTATAACAACAATTACCTTATCATCATCATCATCAGTCCGGAATCACCAACTATTATGCACAACGGGCAAGAGAGGAGGTGTTGCATATCCTGTGTTGGGGCTCCACACTCGCATTGTATCTGAGCTGGGTTGATTATACCCCAACTAGCCAAATTAGATCTGCACAGCGGCCAACTAAAGCATGCAGTCTGTACAAAGATTTCCATATCGGACACTGCAGCCCAATGTCTGACTACAAACATTGTTTATTAAACCATTGACTCCCATCTTTTTGACTCCATCATAAAATCCAAGTTTTTCTCAAGCCACATCTCTGCAGGGACAAAGTTCAACAGCACATAATGATATATTACGGCATATTATTTTCTAATGTCTCCCCAGTCAACAATGCTTATAGTTTCGCTATTTAGGCGATAGAAAGTTTTTGACCCCCCGATCTCTAATCTGTGATCTACCGACGCATTTACAGTTATGCAATATGAAATGCGTCTTATGTTTATAAAAAGATTAAGTATAATTTTGATTGACTTTTCAATTTGTGGTTAGTAATGTGTGAATTGTTTCACGGGGTTTTTCTCGTGGGGAAAAGAAAATTACTTCATTTCGTGGTGTCAGTCTAACTTTAAAATGATTCGATAGTAGGATAATACTTCGGTAGTCTGCATCCTTCTCATTTTTGTAGCCTTTATCTTAAGAAATGAAACAATGAAGAAAATTTCAATAAGATGGGCTAAGAGCTTTTTCTATTAATAACTTTTTGTTGTTTTCAACTTGCATTATATTATGTTTATCTAGGCGACCTGTGACGAGTACCTAGCTAAGCATTGTCCGTTTTCATAAGATCATTGCGTACTTAACTGTTGAATGTGATTTCCAAAGAACAATTCCATTTTCCTCAGCCAATCACGGAAAATTCCGAAATTACAAAAAAACAGTCACACACAGACACACGTGTCTTATATTGCGTAATGTTTTCTAGATATTAGTCTTTCAACGATTTTATTGCCGTTTTTCTAAAGCCTAACTTACCAAGAAAATGATTCACAGTGCACGCATTAGTGTGCGTTACCCCAACAAGAAAGTATCTCCTAGAGTTATATGAGTAGAACGTATAGTTGGTGCCTTATCTGCTGTAAATGTGCCCCCACATAAAAAATGTGTGCCCCCTGTCGTTTCGAAAAAAAATCGAAAAAACGATTCTTGCTGGGGTAACGTTTTTCTAGCAGGAAAATTCTAAACGAATGATCGGAGAGAGAAAAACTGTGCATGGCCAGATAGCTTATATGTGTGCCAAAATGTGCCCCCAAAAATAAAATCTGTGCCCCTTCAGATTTTCGAGATATTGCATTTCCTGCTGGAGTAACGTTTTGATGAATAGTATATCTCTAAAACCATTGCATGTGCCCCTGTAGAATAAACATACGCGAGTAGCTCTTAATGTGTGCCCCTTTGTGCCCTTTAATTAGATTTTAGAAAATATTTATAGTTTTCAAGTTATCGCGGTTTTATGAAAACCCGAAAAAACATCGCAGCGCCTAAATGAGACAAGGCATAACTTCGCTGAAAACTGTATTCGGTCTTTCTTGACGCTAATAATAACCATACAAAGTTTCAAAAATGTTCATGCATGCGTTTTTGAATAATCTTGCTAAATGTAAAAACGATGGTGTCATAACTTTGACGGCAAAATACAAGGAACTGGCACAATCCCAGATGTGTAGGTGTAAACCAAAATCTTGTGCCTTTAGTCAAAAATATATGGTGAAAATATTGAGCTTCAAATGTTACGCATTAAGTAAATATAAACAAAAAACCAAAATATGTAAACAACGGCTGGTTATCCGACCAAATCTGAATGACTACTAAAAAGCGACGGATTCATACATATCGATGACCTTCTTTACTTTACTCACTAACCAGTTCACACGTGTTGTGCCTGAGTACACTGAAGTAGAAAAGTAATAACTAATAAAATAAAGTTGTTATTGGATTATATTTTAATAGCTGTTTCTATGACCTTACACATGATTAAGTACATTTATAAGAGCCATTTTCAAATAAAATGTACATGTGACTAACATGCTCAAAATCGTGACCAAACTGTTTTGTGACATACCTGTATTTTTATACTAATGTAAGTCACATTTATTGTAAAGCAGAGTTAAAACTATGTCCTACTGCTCAAATTGAGCAGGGTCCGGCAGGGAGCTAAAATGCAGGTTTAATGATCAAATTTAGCATTTATTCGAAACCTCCAAATTATTATTTTAAAAAATTACACTAAAACTCTTTTATATCTATTTTCCGTAAATGTCGGATTTATTTATTAGTGAAACGTTTTGTATGGAGATAACACCGGGGGTCTACCTTTTTTGGCAGAATTTTTTATGCCCGAATTTTGTTTTGCATAACAGTGGATGGCAGAAACTTCATTTCGCAGAAAATCATTTGGCATACACTCATTTACCATAAATTCAAAACGCATAATTTTGTAAGTCAGAATCATCTTTGAGCATAAACTTCATTTCCAGAACCATAATTTCGCCGAAAATTCATAATCAGAATCGTCTTTTGGCACGCATTTCATTTCATACATAGGTACGATTACATGCAATAATAATAATAATTATTATTATTAATTATTATCATCAGCTCACCCCGGCTAAAATTTCTAGCTGAGAACATTAAATGTTGGTATGTCAAAAATAATAATAATAAATATTATTATTATTAATAATAATAATAATGACGTCACTCATACATGCAACGCATGTACTCCATGACGCGCGCTCGCTTCGCTCGCATATTAAATAACACTAATATCTTCTGTCCCCGAAGTGCCGGGCCTCCGCCGGCCTCCTTCGTCGGCCTACGGCCCAGTGCCCATGCCGCCCATAAAGGATACTTTCGCGAGACGGTCGTTATACCTTATAAAAATCTACCAAATAAAATTCTGCCATCTTAAAAGTATGCCATTGAAAATTCGGCTATTTAAACATTCTGCGTAATGAGTATTCTATTAAATAATTGTTCTGCCATAAACACATTCGTTCAAAGAAGAATATGCCAAGTGTGTTATGCCAAATAAGTTTCGGAGCGTCAAGTTTCTGCCAGATAGATGGTACCCAACACCGGACGCCGCCGGCATATAATTTGTTAAAATTTTCAGCCGCAGTGTAAACATGTTTTAACTTTACACGTAGATGTGAGTTACGTCATATGAGTGACGAAATGTGACTCATATGTGTAGCATTTTCGTGAGAAACAACCTCAATTAGCCACAATATCAGAATAACTTGTAATATACAGATAAAGTAAAAAAAAAAAAGTAAAAAGTTTTTTATTTGGAACATAAACAGAACAGCACAATTTACAAGAAAACGATGATAGCTACAAAAGTTTATAACTGTGTCGCAGCTATCAACGCCCATTAGAACAAGAGGACAATAATTATTGTTCCAGATTTAAACTATACAAAGTTAATATTAGAAAATTTAAAAAATTATAAAAAATCAATTTTTGAGTAAACCATAATAGAAAAAGAGGGTGTGTTGTGTATGGGAAGGAGTTTGTGTGGAGTGTGAGGGGAAAAGTGTGTGTGTGGGTGAGTGTTTGGGTGTGTGTCAGTGTTTGTGCTAGCTAAGTTTCCACAATGCTTTCAGTTTCGTCATACGACAATGATTTCAACCACTCAGTCAGCTTTCTTCTTAAAAGATAACCGGGTACATGGTAGATGTTCAAGGTCTTGTTTATGGTGTTATAGAGCCTGGAGCTGATAAATCTGAAGTGTCGTCTAGCTACTGCTATTCTACAGGGAAGATTTTTACACACTCTGTCGGCGAGGCGTTTTGCAGTACTGTACGTTGGGTCGTAGGTTATCTGCTTATGTTGTCTGAGTACCGTCTGTAATATGAAGAGCTGCCTAACTGTGAGGACCTTGCAGAGTGCATAGAGGTCAGATGTAGGAAAACGAATTGGTTTTTTTGAAAGGACCTTTAGGACAGCCCTCTGAGCCCTTTCTAGACGAAGCATAGATGTTTTGTGCGCACCACCCCACGCGGACACGCAATATGCTAGGACTGACTGACCGAGAGCAAGATACACTGTTATCAGGCATTTGAAATCAGCAGCACCTCTAAGTTTCTTAAATACGTATATTAATCTTCGCACACGCTTTACTGAAGAGTCGATCTGCTTTTTCCATTTCAGTAAGTTGTCAATGATAACTCCAAGATATTTTATGCTATCAGTTCGTTCGATGGATAAACAGTCGCAGGTAGTAGTATCAGTTAGTGTGCAAGCGTGAGCTTTAATATTGTAGGAACCGGAGGGCTGACTCAGAATGCCTGGAGTAAAGGGTATGAACTTGGTTTTAGTAACGTTAAGAGTGAGGAGGTTTGCGTTTAACCAGTTCAAGACCACACTGAGAGCCATCTCCGCTTTATTGAAGGTGTCGGGCCAGTCCTTGCCGTGAATTATAGTGTGGATGATGAATTATAGTGTGGATGACTAAAGTGGGGATGATAGTGTGTCTAGTAGCCTTAACAACGGACGCCGAGATGCCGTCAAACCCAACAGCACATTTATCCTTTAGATTTAAGATAAGTTTTTCCACTTCGTTACAGTCCACGTCATACAGTACCATTGAACCGGGTTGGGACGGTTTGACAGAACCCAGCGCTATAGGTACAGGTAGAGTATCTCTGTTGGCAGTGGGAGGAGAAGGTTGTTGAAATTTAGAGGCTAGATTTCTGCCAACGCTAGCGAAGTAGTGATTTACCTTGTTAACTGATTGGGAGGGATCGTCACAGCATTTTAGCAGATCCGAGGCAGGTTGCTTGTTGCCCTGATTCAGGTTTGCGACCTGCTTGATGAGTCGCCATGTCGCTTTTGGGTTATTCCTGGCCTTTTGAAACTCGGCAGTTTCATGGTCTTGCTTCAGTTTTTTGAGAAGATTATTGCAGAAATTGCGATAGCGGTGAAAGACTAGTTTGTGTGACTCATTGTTAGGATCTTTCAGAAAAGTCCTTGACAGTTTATCCCTGTGTCGTATACATCTCAATAGGCCCGGAGTAATCCAAGGTTTTTTAATACGTAGTCTGCTAGGAATTACTGTGGAGTGAGTGTGCGATTTTATTGAAGTAGACAGAAGAGAGACGAGAAGTTCAGCGGCTAGGTTTGGGTTATTACACTCCAAAATCGGGGAAAAATCTGCATTTTCCATGTCGTTTATAATCTCAGGGATGTCGATTTTTGTTATTTTTTTGTTGGGTGTATTAGCCGCGATATTTGGGTTGCAGAAAAGAAGTACAGGAAAATGGTCTGTTATAGGGCAGTCAAGAACCAGGGTAGTGGCAGTGTGGGAAGATTTCAACAGGACATGGTCGAGACAATTTGCAAGTCTGGTTGGGAAGGTATGTGCAGGAAGCATTGCGTGTGATGCTGCGGTATTTAAATATTCATCAGCATTTGAGTCAAGAGTGCTGGGCACGATATTTATATTTATGTCTCCAATAAGAGCGATTGTTTTGTACGTTGCTAGCTGGCGAAGTAGATCATCCAAGCTAGTAAGAAAAGGTGACAAGTCTCTATACGAGGGAGATCGATACAAAGCGATAAGTGCAAACTTGTTTGAGAATTTGAGGACCAGGCAATTTGCGTCATGGAAAGAGGGGATTTCTACGGAACACTTTAACTCATTTTTGGTAAACACAACAACACCTTCGTTCTGGTTTTTAAAAGATGAAGCGTTGGTTACATACCCAGGTAAAGAAGGAATATTTGGACATTTGCTCAACCAGCACTCAGACAGTATTATCACATCGACAGAGAACTTTAGTCTAGTCATCAGCACTTCCAGATGATTGAAATTACAGCTTATGCTTCGAATATTGACGTGTAGAATTTTTAGTGTATAGGATCCATCAACATAGTTGTGACTGAGCTCAGGCGAACAAACGAATGAGTTGGAGACAGCAACCTGCTCAATCTCGGTATTTATATCATCCATTTTTTATTAATACTTCAAACAGGGGCACATAGAGAATGAGGGAAAAGACAAGCGTCCGCCTGGACTTATAAGTGATTTGTTGTAGATGTGGATAATAAGGCGTATGAGATGAAATAATTGGGAAAAATAGCTCGTGTAGGTTGTTTTGTTTTGTTGGTAGAGTAGACGTGAAATTGTAATGTTGTGTGACAAAGAGTGTTATAGCGTAAATTATACGGGTTACAAGAATATTTGTGAACATAAGGTCAGCAATTCTGGCATAAAAATTAGAAAAAGACAATAGTGAGTGAGTTACAAAATTTTGCCAGTTGTTAGTTTTATAAACTAAAACAGAAAATAGTCACGTGGCTTTTAGTATGTTGGCAAGGTCTGCTTCAGTCTTAACCTCGATATGCTTGCTGCCCACTTTTTCGCGAACGAAAATCTTGCCATGTTTGACCCAGCAGAACTTGTAGTCATTTGATTTGGCCGCGTCTCGAGCCAAGAAAAAGAGCCTTTTGTTCCTTGCTGATAGGTTCTCGGAAATATATATTGGTTTAGCGGGGCCTGTGATTTTGAGATGCTCTGTGGTAAGCTTAAAGCTGTCCTTGATGTGTTTTCTGAACTTGGTCAGAAACTCTTCTTTCCGAAGAACTGTGGTAAAATCTACTATGATTGTTTTATTGGCCGGGTCTTTCGATTTTATGCGAAACACATCATTTATTTCAAACGGTTGTATTTCCACGTTTATAATGCTGCCAGTATGCATGACAGTATTTAGCAGGGTGGCCTTTTTTTCCGATTTGCTGACCGGAATATTGCGAAATTCCAAGCAGGTCGACCTGGTGCTTTGCTCGAAATACTCGAGTTTAGTTTCCAACTTATTTATATATGCCACGTTTTCTTTACGCTCGGTTTCTAGAAACTCCACTCGAGAGGTCAGAAGGTCGAATCTGTTAGCCATGAGATCGACATTTTCGCGGATTTGATCTACCAAAGAGAACAACTTATCATACCTTTCTTCCTGCTGTTCCTTGAGTTGCTGAAACATTGCCTTCATGTCGGACATAAAAGTGGACAATCTGTTATCCTCACCCTCTTCCAGGCGTTTACGCTTTACATTTCGGAAAGTAATAGCAGGAGAGATGTTATTATTAGGTGAGTCAGTATTTATATTCAGACTTGGTTCAGAGGAGCTGTGTGGTGTATAAAGCATAGGCTGGGGAGTACTGAAGGCCGTCGTAGGAGTCGTTGGCCTCTGAGTGTTCTGCCGCGGCGGAGAACTTTGAAGGGGCATTTTACAAATCAATAGTAGATTGACTCCCAGGTACCAGGCTAGCAGCGCAGTCAGATAGTTCAACAAGCGGAGCAAAATACGAGTAAGAGGCCAAATAAGATGTTTACTGTTACTCACACGCAGGTTACGGTGGCCGTTTTCTTCATGTAATGATGCCACCCGGCAAACCTACTAGATAGGTCTTTCTGTCGGCTAAAAAGCGAGCGAAGTACCAGGACAGCAGAAGTTGTGAGGAGGTGCAGCTCGTCCAATGTCCTGTACCGAAGGCGGGGTGTCGCTGAGTCTAGTCCTCGAATCGCAGACAAACGGGGCGTGTCCAGGGCGGAGTCGTGGGCCGGTACGCTGCGTATACGCAGGCGGGGCACAATATTCTTCGCCAATACGCGCAGGTCAGGTACCAGGGTATTATGATCGGTTACGTTTACCGCGACACACTGACTTTATTCGAGACAACTCTTCTTATTTTATGCACTCCTATTTTTGTTGTTGAATTAAATTTACTTAAAACTTTAATAAATTATTATCAAAATGGTCTATGGCACTGAGAACACGTCTACACCTTGCGGCGGTCCGGGGGAAGGGATAAAGACGATACATACATGAATTGTATTAATAGGCTAATGCTATGAAAATAATACTCGCTTCTTTATTTGGAAATGCACTGTTATTCACACGTATTTTTTTTGTACAAATTGCAGCGACGTTTCGTGACAACAAATAAACTGACACTAAATATTTTCGTACTAAATAAAGGCGTAGGAAAAAAGAAAAAACAGGAAAACTCATTCCTACATCTTTATGAACTTAGAGCATTGTATTGATGATATTGTCACGAGCTGGGTATGGGATAAATAAAATCACTACCAATTAAACACACGAATTAACTTTATTACTCGCTAAGCACTTATTCACAATCACTTCAATACTACTGAACACTTTGTCGCACTAGAATTCTCTTCGAAGTTTTCGTTGTCTCGCTTAAAAGTGAACTGACTCACTTCGTCCTCAATCGGTCCTTTTATACCCACGCAAACAAAAGATATTCGAGATAATTCACCATTATTCAAGAAAGCATCCACAAAAAAAAAAACATTAACAAAAAATAAATTTAAAGATAAAAGAACCGACAAGGAAGAAGTTACTTTACGTCGTCGGCATACGGTCGAAATTACAATGACAACTGCCGGCGACTCCCGGCGCCTGACCTTGAATACAATGTAAGTTCTATACCTACTACGGAAATAGGTACCTAAAAGAATGAACTCGTATTTTCTAGGTACTACACAGTTATTAGCGCGGTTTCTCGAAGATTCTAGATGACCGTCATGAGCATCATTAGTCCCGTAATATCGCGCCAGTCGGTCCACATGCACAACCTTAGGCGCACCTCGCGGACCCTTCTGTATTCGGTAGGTGACATCGTTGATCCTGGTCACAACTCTGTATGGTCCATCCCATTTTGCTTGCAATTTCGGAGACTTTCCCTTGCTCCGCACTGGGTTATGCAACCACACCAGCGAATTTTCGTCGAAACCACGACTGTTTGCCTTCCGGTCATAACGAGTCTTCATCTTCTCAGACATCTGTTGCCCGGATTGCCTGATATGCTCATACACATCATTTAACTTGTTACGCAGGTCATTCGCGTAATCCGTTACACTGCGTGGGACATCCGGGGGGGTTCCAGTGATTAAATCTGCAGGCAACCGTAATTCCCTTCCAAAGTTCGCGAAGGCTGGAGTTACAGTCGTACTTTCGTGAACTGCACTCCGATAGGACAGAAGAAACGGCTGTATGTGCTTGTCCCAATCCCTTTGCCTGCTTTCCACGACTTTAGCCAGATATCTCTCCAACGTCTGGTTGAATCGCTCCACCATTCCATCAGATTGTGGGTGGTAAGAGGTGGTTCTGGTTTTGTGGGTACCCATCAATCGACAAGTCTCCTGAAAAACTTGCGATTCAAAATTCCTTCCTTGATCGCTGTGAATTTCTAAGGGTACTCCAAAACGACAGAAGACTTCCTGAACCAATTTATCTGCGACTGTTGTGGCTTCTTGGTTAGGAATGGCGAAGACTTCTGGCCACTTTGTGAAGTAGTCCATGACAACCATGAAGTACTTGTTTCCGCTGTCACTTTCCGGAAATGGTCCCGCAACGTCCAGTGCTATCCGCTCCCAGGGGGCTCCCACGTTGTACACTTTTAATGCACCTCTGCTTCGCGTGTGAGGTCCTTTCACAGCCGCACAGCTGGTACATTTGCGACACCAGTCCTCCACATCATCTCGACAGTGGATCCAGTAAAAGCGCTCTCTGATCTTCAGTAGAGTCCTTTTCACCCCCATATGTCCTCCTGAGCATCCATCATGGTAGAGCCGTAAAACATCCGGTACCTTAGCTTTAGGGACAACCATTTGTAGATGACAGCTGTCCCCTCGAGCGTTTTCCCATTTACGGCACAAGACTCCATCCTGGATCTCCAAACTGTTCCATTGTGCCCAATATTTCTTCGTGATGGAACTCATCGCAGCCACATCACTCCACTTGGGCTTCGGAGCACCAGCTTTGATCCAGTCGAAGATTGGCTTGATGTCCGAGTCATTTTGTTGAGCCTGTTGTAGAGTCTCCTTCCATTCATCGCTGAGATCCGTTCTAAGCATCCTCACGGGCACTACTTCCTTAGTCTCTTGCCTAGCACAGTGCTTGCAGTCTTCAGGACAAGGTCTTCTTGACAAGGCATCTGCGTTACCGTGAGTTTTCCCACTGCGATGTTCAGTTACGAAGTCAAACTCTTGCAGTAGTTCAATCCATCTCGCCACTTGTCCCTCTGGATTCTTGAACTGTAATAGCCACTTCAATGCAGCATGGTCAGTTCGTAGCTGGAATTTCCGTCCCAACAAATACTTACTGAAGTGCTGCAATGTCTTCACTACGGCGAGCAGCTCTCGTCTCGTTACGCAGTAATTCCTTTCCGGTTTAGATAAAGACTTGCTGAAGTAAGCTATAACAACCTCCTGATCTCCTTTCCGTTGAGATAACACGCCCCCAATTCCAGTATTACTTGCGTCTGTGTCGACTATAAAGTCATTTTCAGTGTCAGGATATCCCAAAATAGGAGTATTGCACAGACGTCCCTTTAATTCTTGAAATGCGGCGTCGCAGTTCTCGTCCCAACAGAATTGTTGCTTTTCCTCAGTGAGTCTGTGTAGAGGTTTCGCAATGTCGGCAAAATTCTTCACAAACCGGCGATAGTAGGAGCACAAACCCAAAAATGCTCTGACCTGTGTCTTGTCTTTCGGAACTGGCCAATCCTTGACGGCGACTACTTTCTCTGGGTCTGTTTGAACACCTTCCCCCGAAACTATGTGTCCTAAAAAGTTCACTTGTTTTCTGAAAAACGAGCACTTTTTCGGACTCAACTTCAGGTTTGCTGTTTGGATCTTCGACAGCACTCGGTTGAGGTTTCTAAGGTGATCTTCAAACGTACGGCCCACAATGATTATGTCGTCTAGGTAGACAAGACATGCATCCCCAATCAACCCGGCAAGTACTTGCTCCATCAGCCTTTCAAATGTTGCAGGAGCATTGCACAATCCGAAGGGCATAACTTTAAACTGCCACAACCCTTTTCCTGTTGAGAATGCAGTCTTCTCCTTATCCTTGGGGTCTATTTCTACCTGCCAGTAACCACTTTTCAGGTCTAGTGTGGTAAACCACTTCATTCCCGTCAGCGTATCCAGTGTGTCATCAATCCTAGGTAGTGGATAGCTGTCCTTTTTCGTGACGTCGTTCAGTCGTCGATAATCCACACAGAAGCGCATACTGCCGTCCTTTTTCTTCACCAGGACGACAGGAGAACACCATGGACTGGATGAAGGTTCTATAACACCGTCCTTCACCATTCCCTCAATCATGGTTTCCACTTCTTTTTCCCGTGCAACTGGCAGTCTCCTTGGTCGCTGACGGATAGGTAACTCGTTGCCTGTATTAATTCTGTGCTGAACCAGTCCAGTTCTTCCTATGTCAGCATCACCCGTAGAGAAAATACCGGCGTACTGAAGTAACATCTTCTCAGCCTTGTCCATTTCTCCTTCACTTAAATGACAGTCTTCAAGAAGCGTTGTTGACACGTCGAATTTGGCACTACTAATTTTGCTTCCGGTAGGTAGATCTTGCAATTGACGCATCCAAGCTACTTCCTCACAAGTGCCGATCAAGGTACCCTTCTTAATCACTTGCTCCTTGTCACTTGGATTCAGGATGCGTACAGCTGAGATGTTGTTGGCCTTTACTAGAGTTCGTGCCATCTTCCATGAAAACTCATTGTTCAACCTTTCTATCAGAACACTTCGATCTTTGTGTCCATAATTCGGTGGTAACTTGACTGGCACGATCGTTTCTGATCTGCGAGGAAGAACAATTTCCTTCAAGCAGTACACTTTCCCTGATGGTGCACCTTCCATGAAAATTTCCTCGGAACCACATTTCAATACTCCTTGGTCAATGTCGATCTCACAACGATATCTCCGCATGAAGTCCAAACCCAAGATGCAATCGTCCACTATGTCGGCCACGATGACGTTGTGCCAGTAAATTCTATCACCTAACTTTAACTCCACCTCCTTCTTGCCTCGGACGGTTATGTGCTGACCGGTAGCTGTTAGTAATTGAAGACGGTCGTGGTTATTGAAGTAGCCCCCAAGAGACCGATTTGCTAAGTGTGAATTGACGACCGTGTGAGAAGCTCCAGTATCCAACGTCAGTTTGCACGGAGTTCCGTTGACTTCGCCGTTGATGGTCAGGCTGTTCCCGTCATGTACTTGTGAGATCGAGATCCTCGGGGCTCTTTCAAAACCAGCCAGCACCCGCCCCCCAGTCCTGGCATTTACTCGTTTCCCTGCTGTGGTTGGGCAGCCACTTCAGCCACCTTTCCCTGCTGAGGTTGGTCTTCTCTTGGTGGGCTGCGCTTAGGACAGCTTGATCGAAGATGACCCCTTTCTCCACAAGTGTAGCACCTAGGGCTGTATCCTTGCGGGCGGTCGCGTACAGGTGACGCTACAACCTCCCTGACCCGGTGCGTACGGTGGTCCTGCCTTACTGCCTCTACTTCTAAGGCATGGGCCAAGGCATCTTTCAGCGTCTCATGATGCCCAAGTCTCACAGCAGCTCTAACCTCCAAGTCGCGTATTCCATCGATGAATACCTGTACCAGATTGCCATCAATAAGTGCAGGGGCAGACTGGTAAGCTTTACGAACCAACTTTTCAACTTCCAGGGCCCACTGTTGCAAGTTCTCGGCACTACGTTGAACACGATCCCTTAGTTTAGCACGAAAAACGTGCTCCAGGTGCGCGTCGCCGTATCTGGACTCTAATGCCTCCAGCAGCTGTTCGTAGGTCACATCCTTGCCGAGGGCCTCAAGAATGTTAAGGGCCTGGTCTCGAAGACCCAAGGTGAGCGCGGTCATGGCTTGCGCTTTGGTCCACCCATTCACTTTCATAACGGCCTCGAATTGGATTTTATAGGCCGACCATGAAGATGTTCCGTCGAATGGAGGCACTTTAAACCCACGCACCGAAGGGGCAGCAATCACTGAAGTTACAGACCCGTCTCCAACCTTAATTTCACTTAAGGCCTTCTTCACATCGGCGATCTGAATTTCGGCCTTTGCGATACGGTTGTCGTGCTGCTGTACCTGCTCCTTCACCACGCTCAGCTCTTTCCCAACTGATGCGTGAAGATCCTTCATCAGGAGCATCTGTTCTTCTTGGCGTCGGACCTGTTCCTCCTTGTCCCGTTGCAACTGCTCCTCCAACCGACGGGCCTGCTCCTCCTGACGACGTGCCTGGTCTTGCAGCAGTGCCATTAAGGCAGACAAGTCAGGCGCCGCTGATGTAGTAGGCGCCGCTGGAGTAGCTCCAGATGGGCCAGCGACTGGCTCTGACGTAGGCTGGGCACCGCCCGGTGTTTGTGTCGGGGAGTCCCCAAATCGCCTTTGGTCCATACCTTGCTGCCGCTGACTCCTCGTACGGATACTATCCGTGTCGTCCTTCGGTAGAATCGGCATTATTTATCCCCGCTTCTGACACCAAATTGTTACGAGCTGGGTATGGGATAAATAAAATCACTACCAATTAAACACACGAATTAACTTTATTACTCGCTAAGCACTTATTCACAATCACTTCAATACTACTGAACACTTTGTCGCACTAGAATTCTCTTCGAAGTTTTCGTTGTCTCGCTTAAAAGTGAACTGACTCACTTCGTCCTCAATCGGTCCTTTTATACCCACGCAAACAAAAGATATTCGAGATAATTCACCATTATTCAAGAAAGCATCCACAAAAAAAAAAAACATTAACAAAAAATAAATTTAAAGATAAAAGAACCGACAAGGAAGAAGTTACTTTACGTCGTCGGCATACGGTCGAAATTACAATGACAACTGCCGGCGACTCCCGGCGCCTGACCTTGAATACAATGTAAGTTCTATACCTACTACGGAAATAGGTACCTAAAAGAATGAACTCGTATTTTCTAGGTACTACACAGTTATTAGCGCGGTTTCTCGAAGATTCTAGATGACCGTCGTAACAATATTGATGATTATAATTTTGTATCTACATATGTCTTACAGCCGCGAATAATATTTTAATCAACATACAACCAAGCACTGGCCTGCAAATTGCAAAAAAACGTAGGAAAATTCGAATTTCGCAGGCTGGTTGGAGCATTTACCAGAAGATTCCCTTTTTTCACCTCCCCACACCGCTACATACATCTCTGGCCCCGCGGCGTCCGCTGACGTCGTCACGCAAGGAATCGCTTTGTGTAGCTTAGAGAAAGTGAGACAGCTAGTACGCGTACGGTGTTAGTGTGACAGAGACAGTTACGTGTAACGTCGCTCTATTATGAATAATGGATACAAAGTGTTTATTGACTAGGAAGTGCGTTTGGATTATTACTTGGTATTGGTAAACAGTTGCAGTTATGTTATGACGCCAAGGACACTGTTACGTTGAGTCATGCAGTTGCACTGATACTGTTTGTTTACGTTTTTTTAAGTTGGTTGAAAGTGGCGTATAAGCATTTTATAACAATTATGTGGTTGTAGGGGTGGTGAATTTTATGGCACGATCTGCAGTGGTAAGTATTTAATGGCATTGTTTTGACTTATTTAAAAATACTTGTACCTTATCAAGCACTTGGGATTTTTTTTTCATTACTGTACCTATTTATTTATTTTTTAACTAATATGTTCTAAATCATGTTTGTTTTGTTTTCATCTGAAAGGATATACATACTTTCCGATTGGTCCAATAGAAATTTCGTCAAAAGCGATTCAGTAATTTGTTTACTTTTTTGTATAATACGTATTTAATTCTCTTCTTGTGGTAGGTTGATGACATATAATCCCTTAATAACTTCTAGTTACTATGTAAAAAAATAATTCATGACAAGAATTCATGTCTCCAAAACTAAGACTCGACCACAATCCGTCAACACTCAACATGTCACAGTCACAGGGCTGTATCTTTTTAGCCGAAATAACTAAATAATTGATTTGATTTTTACAGAATGTTCTATGGCAGCCATAACAACAATAATATAAACCAAGCAGGGAGGGGTTCCCATTGTTTATCTAGATGATGTAAGTAATAATTTTGTTGATCTATAGAATATATATATTTCAAAAAGTTCTGGCGGACCGATCAGGCTAAATGTATGTTATTCAGGGTTAAATTTTATCAGAACTGTATTATAAACTTAATTGCTGGAGTACTTCTGGAAAAAATTGAGCACAACATCTTATATCCACGGATATACACATAGAGAATTTATTAGTCTTTGGATATACACAAACTTACAACCTATAAAAATAGTGTAGAGTCAGGAAATGGGTAAATAGATTCAGGAGTTTTGGGCCAATTACAATACTTGGTTTGGGCCAAGTACAAAACCTATGTCGTCATTTTAAACGCTGAAGGCTGAACGTACATCTCAGACCTGAGACGTACCTACATAAATCAAGTTTCTCGTTTATTGCCCGTGGTCCTGGTCCCTTAGTAGGTACGAGTATTTTTTTGCTCGTGGTTCCTTCAAGAAATATATACTGCCGAATTAAATTGTCTGAAGAAAAAAAAGTCAAATAGAAATATTTCCATTATTTTTCAGTGTAATACCCACCTTCAAGAAAGTTCATATCGTATATGCCTCTTCTCAGCATACTACGGTCCTGCACCAACCTCACCCAATATGATACAGGCCCTCCTTCACAATGTCGTCCCACCAACGGGCGGGTAGTCTGCCCCAAAAAAGATACGGTAGAGAAATGTAAGCCGCTTCACAAGTCTCTCAAGAGTTATTTTTAAGTTACTTTTATTTTCTTCTTTTTTTTTTTAACACACCCGTTCTTTCATTCACATACGTACAATTTTGACAATTTTACTATACAATAATGTCAACTCGAAAAGGAAATTTTTCTAAAGAATATTTAAAGAGAGTGATTAGTAAATATAAAGACAAATTCCAAGCAGCAATTCCTCCTAAAAGCAATAATGTTTATATTTGCATACAGCAGGAATTGCGTGAAAAATGTAACCACAATATGGCCATTAAAGCCATACAAATATGTATTAGAAGAAATAAAACATATTTTTTTGATTTCGATGATTGTATAAACCTATTTGAAGAAAAAAAAGATACTGACTCCGACATTATAACATTTCAAATGAGCCTTGCAGAATATTCGAACATCGTACCCCAAAATTCAATTTACCGTCTCCTACCAAAAAAGTGGACTAACGAAATTCAAGACCAAATCTTTTTTAGAACTAATATAGAGTGTACATTTGCTTTCAGTAATAGTTATGTACCTGCTGATCTTAACTTTAATGAAATCAAATGTACTGGCAGGTGTACCCAATGTGACGCGCTACTGTCATTGAATATCTCCCCCCCATCTAAAACTTACGTAAAGGTTACTTGTAAATTAAATAATTACAACAAAAATTATCCTCATGACCCACTAATTAAAAACAGACTTACTTCTGATAGAGTAAACCGAATCAAAGAAAAGTTAATATACGAAAAAGCTTTAAAAGTTCAACACACGATGGCAAACGAGGTAATGACTATAGATAATCCAAAAAAGCCAACAACTTTCCCTAAATTACCCAATTTAAGAAAAATGCGTCATGAAGCCAGAAGTGCGCTACAGTTTGACAAAAATACAATACTATCTTTGTATGCTATGGCGCACTGCATTCCTTACGATAATTTTATCCGTAAAATCAGTCTTGTTCCCTTCTTCACATATTTTTGGACGAATGAACAAAACCAATATTACAATGAAACTTTAAAAAATAGGTCGAAAATACTTTCTATTGATGCTACTGGCTCCTTATTTCAGCCAATTGAGCCACCACCTTCTAATGATTTATTAAAATATCGCACTCCTAAACATTTATTTTTATATGCAGTGGTTGCCTACACTCTGGATACCAGTGTACCAATGTGCTACATGGCCTCCGAATCCCATACAATGGAGACGATAACCACATGGTTAAATACGTGGCAAATCGGAAAAGTTTTGCCAGATGAAATAATTAGTGACGACAGTTCTGCCCTGTTAGGAGCAATTACTAAAGTATTTTTAAAAATTGAATTCAATGATTATTTAAAACAGTGTTTTGATGTGCTTGAAGGAAATACCGCAGCAATACCTCTCTGTTATGTTCGCATGGATAAATCCCATTTTATTAAAAATCTTTATAAACAATCCTGTTTTGATAAAACTTCCGAAAAAGTTAAGTTATTTTACGTTCGCTGCTTGAAACATATTCAGCAGATCCGGTGCTATGAAGAACTTAAAACAGTTTTAAGAGACATAATCACGTTATCGCTCCATGAGTTCAGGAGTACGGACTTGAATGATTTGCAGCCCAAATGCAATAAAGCTTTTGAAAACCTAAAGGTCCAAATTATAAATCACACGAATCACGAAAATTTAGAAGATATTCATACTGAAAATGACATACAACCAAAAATCGAAATACTTCACAACGAAAATGACAAAGATGTTTCTTTACCTTTAATAAACTTTTATGATGACTTAATACAAACCGAAAAATTGTATCTGCAGTTAGTTGAACCATCAGATAACAAAAATGAATGTTTCTTACCGGAATTGAACAGTACATTAAAACGACTTCTGAAAAAAATTCCACTGTGGGGTTGCGTTATGAACAAACATTTCAAAAATGCCAAACACTATGCATCAAGCTCTAATGTTGAAAATCATTTCAAAGATTTAAAAACTATATACTTTGATACGAAAAACCAACGCGTGCGATTAGACGAGTTTTTAGTACAGCACCATGGTTTTATAAATGGAGCTGTAAAACTTAGTTCCAGTGACGTTTTGCACAGAATAGATTCAAGTAAACGAGCTCAACAAACTGTGCGAACACAAAGGACAAAAAGACCAAAACCTAACCTCTTGAAGTGCGAAAATAATGATTTTGAGGCACAGTCAGTTTTTCAAGATAACCCGATAAAAATTGAAAATTGGAGAGGGCTAGCCGTATCCACACCCAGAAGTTTAAAACCCAAACCAATTTATATTTTACAAAACGGTAACGTGGCAAATTCTAAAACCGCTGAGAACAGGACTATAATAACAAACACATGTGCTTTCGATTCTGTTTCACAAACGTTTGCGATAGCTTACAAAGATAGACAAAAATTTAGAGACTCTGTAGATGCACAGATTAATAAAGGAGAATTTCATGATTTCTTATCATTAATTAAAGAATTATCGAATGCCAAGAATTGTGGTAAAAAATTATATGACCTGAGAGCGAAATTGCTCCTTCAACTTTTTAAACAATCAAAAACCCAATACGTAGTTGACTGTTCATGTAATACGACCAAAATATTAGATGAAATATGTACAAGTAGCTTATTCGTTTCCGCTATAAGACAAAGAGTTTGCTCTAATAGTATGTGCACAAGTCATGCAGATGAAAACAAATTGTACAATTGCAAGTATTTGCCGTTGAACTTGGATATAATAAATACTAAAGGTATCAACCACCTACAAGAAGCTTGCGAATCATGTTTAAGAACAGAATTTACTCCAGAGTGTCATATTTGTTGCGCTGGAAATATATCATTCATATACAATGTTAAAGATATTATCATTTATGAACTTCATGACGTGTGCGCTAACTTGGATGATCTGCCTCGTAACATTGAAGTAAATAATAAGGAGTACACAATTCTGTCTGTAATAGAATATGAACCCACTTCGAAACCCAAAAGTGTTGGACATTACAGGGCTCACTGCTACAGAAAAAATAGTAATTTATTTGAATGCTATGATGACTTATATAGTAAAATCCAACGACCTGGGAAATATAATATTATGCCACATGTAATAGTCTACATAGTAGAATAGACAAAATTGTACAGGGTCAGATAAATGCTCCAGGGTAGCCCGCGAAATAAAATTCTCTTACGTTTTTTTGCAATTTGCAAGCCAGTGCTAGGTTGTATGATGATTAAAATATTATTCGCGGCTGTAAGACGCATGTAGTTACAGAATTATAATCATCAAAATCATCAATACAACCTTCAAAGTTCATAAAGGTGTAGGAACCAAGAAAAACAGAAAAAGTCATTCCTACACATTTATGAACTTGGAGCAACCCTCCAAGTTCATATTGATGATTATACTTCTTAATAATATTTTAATCAACATACAACCTAGCACTCATAGCACTGGTGTGCAAATTGCAAAAAACGTAAGAAAATTTGAATTACGCGGGTTGGTTGGAGCATTCACCTTAACCAAATAAATGTTGGTACCTACAGTTTTGAGAGTTGTATTTAGTGTATACCTATAGTCAACCGCACAATGATCTGTGATGCAACAACGTGTTTCCATTTTGTATGTCGTATTACGTACCTATGAGGGATTTATAATTATTAACCAACGATTATATTAATGCTGATTATGTATTGTCACATAATTTTGATTTGATGGCGTTTTAGATATCTAAGTGTCATTCCACAGTCATGTGATAATGTTGTATGTATATGCAAGTTACTCGTAAGAATATTATTTATCTGTAATTTCAAATTTAATATTTTTTTACACAATATTATTCTTATACATAATATTGATCTGTGATTTTTTGTGATGTTTACTAATTATAATTATGTTAGGCTATGAAAAACTGATCTGTGATTTAAATAATAATGACTACACAACGTGCAAATAATTTATAATATTTATAGGTAGGAAATTTGATCTGTGATTTGATGCAATAATTACTTTAAGAATTAAAATTAAGGGAATAAAAATAATAATTTCCACATCAACAAGCTGTTTCATTTATATAGTCACAAGGTGCATTTAATATATTTTTTAATTAGCCCTCAAAACTTTTGAACGCGACTGTAAGGACAACAGCTTAGGTATAATACGTCCAATAAAGAAGGTCATCGATATGTATGAATCCGTCGCTTTTTAGTAGTCATTCAGATTTGGTCGGATAACCAGCCGTTGTTTACATATTTTGGTTTTTTGTTTATATTTACTTAATGCGTAACATTTGAAGCTCAATATTTTCACCATATATTTTTGACTAAAGGCACAAGATTTTGGTTTACACCTACACATCTGGGATTGTGCCAGTTCCTTGTATTTTGCCGTCAAAGTTATGACACCATCGTTTTTACATTTAGCAAGATTATTCAAAAACGCATGCATGAACATTTTTGAAACTTTGTATGGTTATTATTAGCGTCAAGAAAGACCGAATACAGTTTTCAGCGAAGTTATGCCTTGTCTCATTTAGGCGCTGCGATGTTTTTTCGGGTTTTCATAAAACCGCGATAACTTGAAAACTATAAATATTTTCTAAAATCTAATTGGGGCACAAAGGGGCACACATTAAGAGCTACTCGCGTATGTTTATTCTACAGGGGCACATGCAATGGTTTTAGAGATATACTATTCATCAAAACGTTACTCCAGCAGGAAATGCAATATCTCGAAAATCTGAAGGGGCACAGATTTTATTTTTGGGGGCACATTTTGGCACACATATAAGCTATCTGGCCATGCACAGTTTTTCTCTCTCCGATCATTCGTTTAGAATTTTCCTGCTAGAAAAACGTTACCCCAGCAAGAATCGTTTTTTCGATTTTTTTTCGAAACGACAGGGGGCACACATTTTTTATGTGGGGGCACATTTACAGCAGATAAGGCACCAACTATACGTTCTACTCATATAACTCTAGGAGATACTTTCTTGTTGGGGTAACGCACACCACGCATTAGATGATTTCACGATTTATTTTTCTTAATAAGTAATTTTCCTGAGCATTACGCGGAAACAAAGTTTTCCCCACAACAAGTTCAAGTTTCAAGTTAACAAAAGAAGTTAATTCGGTATGATTTGAAACGCACCATCATTTCTTTATTGCGGCCGCCATTTTGGAATTTGCGCGCGCTTCCAACTGTCATTAGGCAGTGATGCCAACATTGTGAAATTACGAGTTATGGTTGCGTTCAACTATTAAATTATGGGTTCTTAGGCAGTCGTTGTGTGTGAGGCGTGCTTAATTTCGTGACGGTTATAAAGTAATTTAAGACACATTAAAGAACGGTTTTGGATTGGCACTAAAATATTGTAAAAGAAATGAAATCGGTGTTTATTATGCCATTACTAAAAATATACGACACTTTCCACTGTTAAGTTGTGAGCTAGTTTATCATGCAGTTGGACCACAAAATATACTATAAAATTGAAGACTAGATTCATTACACTCATAAATTCATTGAGTTTGGTTTTACGCAATTCAACTTTGAGTAGACTAACAGAAAAATAAAAACTTCAAAATGATGAAAGTTATTAAGCTTGAAACTGCTCTTTCACTAACTATCTTGTCCATACACACTTCAGAACACATTTTAATAACGCCGTCGCTGGCCAGCAAAATTCACATCAAACGCAAAGTTTCGTTGAAACCGTATAATATTCTGACCACGAATAAAATCAATATCGTGCAGTTTAAATACCAAAACAATTTCAATGAAAATAGTTCCGTTAAAGTTTTGTTGTCAATGGCCAGCAGTGTCGTCAAGTTGGTACAATGGCTGCTTATATTAAAATAGTTGAGGAGTTTAATTATTGCATAACTAACACCTGCGGCCTAGTCATCTATTCAATTGATTTTTTACATGATTAACAGTAACTTAAACATAATATTATGAAAGTGTTTCGCAGACTTGGTTTCCCAATGCCTTTGTTAAAAATTGGTCTGTTTAAAATTGTGGTAACTATTATAGTTTTATTGTCGTAATAATGTTTTGAAAATAATTGATGTGAAATAGACTTCGTTATTTTTAAAATACCTAAGCTTTGTAACTTTTATGAATCAACTATATGAATATGTGGGCAGGTCAATCGGTGCCAAATTGTATTTCGTCCTGACGGATATTTCTATTAAAACACTTAACAAAAAAAACATTATCTGTCAAACACCGAACGTATTTTTTCGACCCCAATGTTGGTAGCAAACACAATACCAACATTCAAAAAACAATACTAAAACAATCTCTTCACAGTCTGTCTCCGTCATTCTTTCTTCAAAATAAGCTCTATTTACCGTCGCAACAGGCACTCACAAACTTAAAGCTGCAATCTAAAAGAAAGGCACTCTAATTGTGTACAATTAGTTTTGAAGTAGTAATGATATAAGGTAGCGGGTATGTTACGCATCGCCGAGCGAGCGCGGACACCGTGAGAAACTATCGCGAATCAGAATACAGAATACTTTGATGTCATGTTTGGAGCTCAAGTTATTAGGGGTTATAGTTTTTTGAAGTTGGTACTTGTAATAGGTTTTTTTTTAATGATAGTGGTTAAAAAGGTGGTAGCATGCTATCGTCTTGTGCGGTAAAAGAGTTTTTACTTTAATTTACGTTTTTAATATAACTTATAAATCACAGTATTAATTTTGTTTTTGTTGCGTTTAAGTAATGTTGAGAAACTTGTAGTTACTGATTAATTAAACATTGTAAATCATTTCGGTCATAGACCATTTTTGTGAGTAAGAATATTTTTTTAGAATCATCTATTTCTTAAACATTCCAATAAAAAACACATAAAATAAAATGAATACAAAACAAAGAAAAGTCCCCCTACCTTATCGATTATTAATTAAATCTAATTGCATTTTTTGTACGAAAAATGCAAAAATTATTACACTTCTTGCTTGCAAGTCTGATGTCTATTGACGCGTAGCATTGTTAGGTTGGTACCCCTGAGTTGGGGGGGACTCAGGGGTACCAACCTACTCCCTACTTAGTTAAATGTCATTGATGCGATTACCTGTAGGTAATTGTATTTAATTTTCATCTAGAAATAGAGGAAAATTGACTGGAGTAAGCAGGTGCTTAGAAATAAGTATTCTAATGTGGAAACTAGTTTATAAGGTGTTTTAAAATGATGGGGTTGGCATCCAAAGTGCTATTTGATGGGGTCATAATTTACTTATAGACTTTGCAAACTTTATTTTCGCTGTTGCAAAACTGTTGGGTTTTTTTGACGATTCCTGTTTGGAAAAAATGCAGCTTTGAGTCCTGATGTTAAATTATCTACATATCCTTAACCCGTTATAAAGACATTTTTTATGAATTGGACTTAGTAAATGGTTTGTCCCAGTAAGAATCCTTCAATTCATTTTCACATGACATACATTTTCCCCTTTATACTAGTACTTATTTATCTTTAATTATACTTTTCAAGCTGTACACCGGTTTCTTACGTGTTTAAAAGAATCTTTCTATTAAGTAGGTACCAACCGTAAAACAACAAAAAAAAACACCATAATTGTTTTAAAGACCGGAGCTTTTAAATCATTCTTATGGCAACCTTAACTGGCATAATAGTAAATAATAACATAGTTTAATATAACTTTAATCTATAGTGATTAATACTTTAAACATTGCCCGTTGATACCTACAGTAATTACTTATGCTTCGTTCAGAAGGACGGTTGGAATGAGCGTTTTAACTTGGGCGAGTTACTAGCTCAAGCACTTTGAGTTTATAACTTGTTTGAATGTATTAGTCTTAATTATATTTAATGATGATTGTAGCATATGAGGAACTCGTGGGTATATAATAACAGTGGCAATGGTTGATTTTCGGGTTAAGGCGCGCTTGCCTAAGTTGGTCTGTGGATGGGTGACCACCCATTACTTTTCGAATTTCCTCCGTGCCCCGGAAAGCACATTAATTAAGCCGCTGGACACAGCTCTCATTTGTAGATCTCCCACAGTCAAACCAGTCTAACCAAGATGTATCGTTTTATCCAGTACCATTTAGATTGTGGAGACCAGATAGACAGTCGCTCCTGGTAAAATACTGGTTCTCAGCTGCATTCTGTGGTCAATAAAGTTGGGAAAAGGCGAGGCAGATTCTATTCTATTTATTTTCGGGGACGCCGGCAGACACCAGACGGGCGATCAGTCCTTTCGTTGTGGATTATTTCGCCCAGTTCCCCAAAAAAAAGGCGAGGCAAATGCTGGTGATCGTATCATATCAAATGCTTTCGTTCCCAGCTGTTAAAACGTCTATCAGACGGACCAATTGTAGAGGTTCCAATTTTAGGATTCAGAATCTTCAAAAATCAGACATCTCCTTCCCTGCCATATCATTCTTTACACTGTCCTTCTATCCAATCTTTGGTCTTCCTCACTTTAATACTCAAATATCAAGTTCTTGGACAAAAAATGGCAGCTCAGCCTCGTCGTTACTCGTAAAACCGATTGTAAGTCATAAAAACGTCTGGAGGAAGTAATCGAGACCGCGTGGGTTCTCTCACCTCGTTACCTATGTACATTATTGTCAATTTTAGTGCGAAATGATTTGCGGAATTGCTGTGGTCCTGTTGAGTTAGCTGTTATAGTGTGGACTTCCAGGTTGAGATTTAAGTCTTAGGATTCAAACGGGATCTAAATGCCGTTTTAGGTTGCTAGCATTTTTAAGAAATTTCAATAAACGCACAAGTATGACTCCCAAATAACAAGGTGAGATCTGCAGGGCTTTTGCGTATCTTTTTAAATGCCAGGGCTATCATAGTGTCCATCGATTAACTGTCAAATGGTTATGGTTTGGTATACTAAACTAACCATTTGACAGTTAATTGATGGACACTATTATAGCCACTGACATTTAAATAGATAGCAATAGCCCTGCTGAATACTGGAAAGCATAACTACAACACAACAACAACTGTCAATTCTGACTTTGATAGTTTGTTGCTTATACTTGTCACAGGTCAGAAGACCGAAAGTCTGACAACCAGTCTGACAATACGGTGTTGTGATACCCAACAACCGGTTTGTGGACATCAGCTCACCAGTCGTTCTATAGAAAATACTGGTGTACGGCTACAGCCGGTTAGATTGGAAGACTCACTTAAGAAAAGGTTACGCAGATGATGATGCACCAAACACACAATCAATTAAAACCGCTCAATGTGAACAAGCTCTTATATTACAAAGCATGCGCTCTCAACCTTTCACAAAAACTCTTGTGAAACAGTTTCTATCGATAATATCGATAAAACTGTTATCGATAATTTATTCGTTCCACGTTCAGGGCGGCTCTAGTCGGAAACTTGTGAAGCTAATTGGAGTAATCGGTACATTTGTAATTTTTCTATCTTTCTTTTCGATCACTTGTGGGTATTTGTCTAGGTTAATAACTATCTCTTTTGCGGTTTGTTTTAAAAGGTAATGGTTCTGGTATCTACCAGAACTATCACCTTTAATAATATTGACACTAGTATCTACTAGTGTCAATATTATTATGGTTTCAATGTTTTTTTACTGGCTATTCATCGCTTTTCACATTTTTTTTTTTTTGTAGATAAGTTTTTCAATCGACTAAGTATATTTATTTTGTTCTACCAAATTATTATTTTTTAAGTAATATTTACTTTTTATGAGGTAAAAAAAATCATCACGTTATTTTTATCTAAATTGTTTTAGAAAAAAATACTGTAAAGCTACAATAAGAAACGGCTTAATATTGAAATGCAACCAATAGGTAGTTCAATTAAATATTTTTCTTCCAACTATGCTTTAATTTCATCATAATCACACTAAAAACTCAGCACAAAGCGAGTCTTTAGTGCTCTAGAGCAATAAAAATGTATGAAATTTCATTATTGCACAGTTTATTTTTTTTAATCGCACCGATGCCAATCTCAATGGATTAGCTCTATTCAGCCAGCCGATATCAATACTTTTTTTTTACATAAGTATTATTCGTTTCTATCCTACTACTTGTTCCAAATTTAAAAAATGATTGTTGCTAACTAGTTACTATAAAATGAAAGAAATTTAAAAAAGTAATTTGGCGGGAACTTTTGGGGAACTTTGTTAATTTTGCTTGACAATATTTTTGGAAACGATAAAGTGTGATACTATCTGATTTTGAGTGCTTCGGCTTCGAATTAAAATGGAATCATTTAGCGACACATTAACTCCGGAAAACATTCTAAATGAAGACGACAGTGTTAAGTATAGAAAATCTTTTAACTGTTTGATATGAGTTTCTTTTATCTACTATTCCTTTATGTAATAGTTGAAAGAAAAGTAGATTATGCACCTCGCCTTAAGTAATTTATATTGCCCTCGTGCCTGTTAGATTAGAGCCCTCGCTAACGCTCAGGCTCTAAATCAGGCACTCGGTGCAATAATAAATTACTTTGTGCTCGATGCAATAATCTACTATTAATAACAAAATAATATTGGAAAACAACTCGGTTTGTTTAATTCCATTAGTTTCCTTGTTTTAGTGTTTTTTAAATATTTTGCAAACTAATGAGTTCTAGGAAACTTAGGTATGATTAGTACACAATATAACAATATTATGATAATTGTTTCATGTTTGTTTATTTAGTAAAACGATGAAATAGGTAACTACCATTATTGCGCCATTACAAGACAAATAAGTACTTAATAAAATTGTACGGTAAAATACAAAAAAAAGTTATTTCAAAGTCTTTAATATTTATTCTGAAAAGGGAAAATATATTCATTATTGTGTCAAATTAGCACCACAGAGGCAGTGACCATAAATAAAGCTCAAATGAGCTTAATTTACCTGTCTGTATTTATTGTTAAGTATTTATGCCTGTTTTATTTTAACTGTCCATAGTTATTACTTTATCCAAACAATATTCTCACTAATAAATTAGATTCCTTATGGTCGCACATTTAAACTAAAACGACGGACACAAAAACATCCCTCCGGCCATTACTATGCCCATCTACCCACCAATAGGTAACCAGCAAAAAATAATTATAATAAAAAAAACATTGTGGGCCTTTTTCCAACAAACACTGACCTTAAAAGGAATCCATTCGATGGGAGATGTATTAAAAATTGAAATAACAACTTGCGTGCAACGACCGCGCGATAGATAGCTGCGAAAAAGCAACAAAAGACGCAACTAGGGAATTGCAAATGAGATCTTAATACTATAAATTTAAAGAACTATTTCGAATAAACATTAGCGTAGCAGATGTTGTTCGAAATGAAGATTAGGGGAACTAAGGCATAAAAAGCGGTCAGCCAATCGCGCCCCACGTATATCGGCTGTCTCGCTCACACACTGGTCGCACCGCTCTTTCTAATGCTCATATTTTTTGCCAACTTATTCTAATTCCTCATTCAAATGGCCTGCGTTTGATTCCAGAGGTCTGTAACCTTTTATGTCATAGTAGTTTTTTAAGTCTTATTTTGTTCTTTGCCATGTACTTATTTCGGTTGAATTCATTATGTAACGCATTAACGTCATATTTTTTTAACAATGATAATTGTTATCATAGGTTATGATCGATGGGTTTTATTTTTTCCATGACCATGGCTACGCGTGGTTGCGTGTGCCGCGGGCGTGATGGAATATAGATAAACAATGTTTCATGGTAATAAAGTTTTTTTTTTTATATTTTTTTGTCACTTCTCGTTGTGTTTCATTAATTTACGTGAATATTAACTGGCGACGCAGTAATTACATATTTGAGGTATGTATGAAGAAGTTTGTTACCTCAAGTAATATTACAAAACAGTTTTTCTACAGTAATTGATATAGTCAATGGTAGTCACGTAAGTATATAAAAACCTGTGGATAAGTCAACTGAGCTACATTTCTTGCGTGCTGTACAGTAATACAGCAAACATGAAAAATATGAGAGTAAAAAATAAACACGGGGGGTTTTAGTGCAGAGCTCAGAAGTCAAAAGAAAAAATGTCTTTGACATTAATTGCCTTTACCGACCCACTTTGATTTTTACAAAGAAAATCCGGTTCCATATATTTCTGTCGTACAGCTCAGAAATCCATCAAACTACATAACTTCCGCAATATTACACTTGCCTATCAATCTCTTATATACTGCAAAAAGATGCGAGACTACTTAATTCCAATCTTTACTCTTTTGCCCTTATCCTATATCTAAAATTGGCACAGCATGTCTTCTTTTTCTCTATTACTTGTAGGTAATCCTTTTTAGCCATATCATCCTTCACATAGTCTATTCATCCTTTCTTAGTTTCACTAATTCCAATATAATTTTATATTCAAGCTTGAAGCTCAATACAAAGATCTAGATAAGACTACAGATACAAGATCAAGTGCCCCACGAGGCTGCTGAGATGCACTACATCCGGCCGACAATTGTCTTTACCGAGATTCAGAACCGGTTCCATTTGGCATATGTCTTGTAAGACTTTTGTTTTTACGCTCATTATATTTTACATCGAGAATCCTCTATTGGAGTTAAGATTCACATGGTTACTTTTTTGTTATTTTGTTAAGATATGAAGTTCAAAACTCTTGATGGATCGATGACCTTTAAAAAGTAGCTTGGATAAACTTGATACAGAAGGCATGGGAGAGGGTGCTGTGATGCAGCTTTGGAGGTACCATGTCCAGCAGTGGGCTGTAATATGCTACGTTAATTCAACAAATATTGCTGTCATGGTTATTGCGTGTAAACCAATATTTATCACGTTTATTTTCGCTAAATGCAACCATCGCTCACACCGATGCTAAATTCAATATTCTACCCAAGTAAACATATCGTAATAAAACCGTAAATATTAACATATCCACATACATATTTACAACAATTTTCAAGGGCATACAATCCACGTAAATACCCCGATTAAGTTTTTGTAATTCGCAAGAATATGTCAAGTGTGGCTACCGTTTTTTATTGCGCTACTTGAAAACCTTATAAGGTGATAACATGTAACCATAATGATGATAGAAAAAAACTTGAAACTAATGCAGCAAAGCCTGAGAAGGACATTGTTTAATAATGATAAATAATTAAAAGCGAATAATATGTGCAATTCCGTGCGCATATTCGCGATGTGCCAAACAAGGACAGTGGCTGTTTCCGCGTTGAATCATTTGATGCATGGTTCAAGTCATAAACGAGATGATTTCAACTGATTCAAATAATTGACTGACTCATAAGACAGATTTAAATCCTAGAAGTAAGCTATAATTCAGGAAATTTGTTCTGTAAAGTGATCCTAGTAGGAAAGTTTTGGGTTAGTTCTGATTTTTTCATTCCATATGTGTTTTGGGGTGCTAAATCTGAATCTGAGGTTTGCGGACAAAATTTCGTGACGCAACATTAAAAAAATCAGAAGAAACCGGTTTTTTTTTTGCTTTTTTCCGGTTCTTTGCTTAAAACTCGAAAACTGTTAACTTGTAGTAAATGGTCTGTTTACAGAAATTAAAGTACTTAAAGTTCTCTACAAATATCACTATTTTGGTTATTGTACAGACGAAACGTTCGGTCTCAAGTGCAAGTTGAAAATTGGCAATTTGTACCGGTGTGACTGCAAAACCCACTTTTTAGATTTGTATTGAAAGGTTTTTAAGTTAATTAAAATAAAGACCGAGTCACACGGATAATTCACGTTTTGACTCAAATATTATAGCTAGATTGCAAAAAAGCAAAATAGCTTAGTTAAAAAGCAGTTAAAGCCGCTTTACATTCCAATCGGAAACAATGTGCTAAACTGTTGTAGACGTTGTAGTATACGTGTGTACGTGTAGCGCACACTAGCGCACTATAAACTGGATGGCAATCGGCATTTATAGTTTCAGTTTTATTTTTTTTTCATCAGTTCTACCTTTTTTTGATACCTACTGAATTTGCATAATTTTTGCCTTTTTTCTTTTTAATTACTTGTGTGGAAAACCAGGTGACATTTATCAAATGAGAGCATCCATAAAAATTTAATATTGAAATGTAAAAAGTGGGTTTTGCATAAACTGCTAAAAATTTACAATTTTCAACTCGCACTAGAAACCGAACGATTCGTCTGAAAAAAAAAAAAAACTAAATACTGGTATTTGTAGAGAATTCCAAGTACTTTAATTTCTGTAAACAGACCATTTACCAAAAGTTAATAGTTTTCGAGCATTAAGCAAAAAAGCAAAAATAAAACTGTCTTTTCTGTTTTTTTTTAATGTTGCGTCACGAAATTTTGTCCGCAAACCTCAGATTCAGATTTAGCACCCCAAAACACATATGGAATGAAAAAATCAGAACTAACCCAAAACTTTCCTAGCAATAATACAATTTAACTGAACTACTAGCTGTGACATAAAATGATAGGTGTAAAAAAGAAAGAGAATTATGTACTGATTGAGCGGATGATATATCATAATAGCTTTGATTTAGTACTGGCAAAGCCTTTGTGTTCTTTCTTATGAATGGTGCCATTCTTAATTTCCTATGGAGTCATTGTTCACACGTTATGTTCGGTTTGTGTGACTCACAGTCACAATGTGTAATAGGATTACTTCTAAAGGTCTTGAATAGTGTCTGTTTTGATAGCCTTCACCTTTGATCATCTGATGGCTTATCCGAAATGTTGTATGACTCATTGCGGCTCAAATCGTCCATCCATTTACGGATAACTTGTGTTTTCGTACTTTAGATTGTTTTGCATTTTGTTTTTGTAATATTTAGATTCTATGGTCAGAATTTTAATAGAAACCTTGTTTTCAATATATTTTTCGCCACCAGCATCCGCTATCTCTCACAACTCGCACCCCGCAATCAGGCACGCATACACAAATGCAAACTGACTCACGGCGACCTTGAGATAGACCAGTCTAATCGTAGTTTTAGCCAATCAGCAGTCGGAACACGCTCACACACCATCCTTTGTTTATCACGCCTCCACCACGCCATTTTGTGCATCCTTTTTGCTAACTACGAGAATTTTTAAATAATTGAAGTTTTATATAACCTTTAAATGGCGGCTCAAATTGGCTATTGTTGAATGTACCGTGGATTGAGAAAATAGTTGTCATTGTATGTTTATTTTTTTATGAAAATGTTTGATAATTGTTTTGACATTGGTGTTAAGTTAAACGTTGCAATTTAGCAGTTTTTCTCTTTACCACCCACCGCATTTTTCACATCAAGCGAGGTGAGTCAAACGTAAAATTATTTCGTGAAATAAACAAACAAAAAACTCAAAACAATTTAACAAGGGGTCAAGACGACTATATTCTAGTCAGATAGACAATGTAATCACAAGAGAAATAACCGCATATTCGTTCGCTTCAAAAGTTTACGTTCCCACGGGAACGTCAAAAACTGAAAACACGTTTCTAGGTTCGATGTTTAAGACCACATATTTATAGACCCTGTGCTCTTTACTCAGTGATCATTGAAAGCTCTTAAAATTCCAATTAATTAATGGTCGGCACTCTGTTTTTTTCCATATTTCTCTATTACCTAACTGTCATCACAAAAATCTTGTTTTTTCAAATAGAAAAAAATATTTGTTTGTCACAGATATGAGACGTGCATACAAAATGATAAAAAAACATACAACACCCAACATATTATTATATTTAATAAAAACAAATCCTCTTTCTGTCATCAGTCGTTTCTTCATCCTAGATTGAAACATCACATATAAAGACAAAATCTGCAACAATTAGGCGCTGGCTCGCCTACCTTTGCCAGAGATCGTACGGTCCGGAGATTATTCTCGCTTTCAAAACACATTAGCCACTCCGATTTACTTGGAAGCGACTCTAATATGTAATTATTTTTTTATTATTCCACGCTATGGAAGTTCAACGGCGTCCATTAATTACAATATTAACATGTGAAGGTTATGCTTCAGTTAACCACCTTAGTTCTCTTCAGTTAAAATACTTTGGTAAAGGAAATTGTAGAACAGTTGTTTTTACAGTTTTTATTTTACTAGGGTTCTTAATTTTTTTTTCTCTAACAAGAACAGTAATGAGGCGGAAAAATTGTTTTCTTATAACTGTTTTAGTTTGTAAAAGGATTTGTTTTATTGTACTGTTTGTTGAATTAATGAGGATTTCATTATCATCATTAGTTACATTGGTAGGTACTGAATCTTTCAAGTACCTATTAGTAGTATCTTTCAAGAACTAGGGTACAGAATCGGCGGCTACATTTTACAATAAAAGAAAAATATCAGAAAGTTGTTAGTACCGCAACACTTTTAAGTGTCAATGCAGGAATGTGTCAATACAAAGTTTTTTTAGTATTACCTATGACTACTTTTCTACAAGTTTCACCTAGTTATTACGTAGAAATAATCTGTCAGTCACACTTGTCATTTCGAACTGTGAATAAAAAATAAAAACAAAATAAGAAACCACACAAAAAACTCTTCCTAATTCAAAAACAATAACAGTTACCAAAGGTTGACGGCCCCGAACGGATGTAATAGACAATGAGCACTTCTTATAGTCTATGCTAATACGCGCCATTTTATGATTGCAATTCAAATGATGACGCGTTCTTTTTTACGATATACTTTTACGCTGCTGCGTAACGCGCTCTTACGGGAAAGTTACGGTTTATGGTAAACTTAGTTTACTATGGTTGTTTGTAGTTTACATGATATAAGTACGCAGGTATACGGAATCAGTCTATAGCGTTCCCATTGCTGGGAAACAGGCTTCTCCACTGTGAGAGAGGGACATAAGCCGCGTACCGGTAGGTTTGCTGCAATTCACAATGTCTCAGCGAATTTTTCAGCATCAATAACACAGTTAAAAATACTAACACAGTGTCAGCTATGCATTTGGCTGGTAGTAACAGTCAAGAGATGGGCAGTCGACATTATTATCATCGCGGGAATATCCTGGATGAGGTTGCTTTGCCACAGAATCGTCGAGTGTGGCACAAGCAAAATGACTATACCTCGCAGTGGATGAAGTCGGACTGTTGAAAAAGTGCACCTAAGAACAATAATTCCCCAAAATTAAAATAAACATCATCATCATTTCAGCCAAAAGACGTCCACTGCTGGACATAGGCCTCCCCCAGGCGTAGCCACATTGACCGGTCCCGGGCGTCTCTCATCCAGCGGGTTCCTGCAACCTTGCCCAGGTCATCGGTCTACCTAGTGGAAGGCCTTCCAACGCAACGTCTTCCGGTTCGCGGTCGCCATTCCAGAACTCAAAAATAAACAACAATTAGAATATTCTGCCAGGAATGTCATTCATGAGCTGTCGGGGTTTCTGATGAAAATGATGAGTTTAGCAAAAGCCTTACAAACTAAACGACTCTGTACAAATAAGTTCAGCAAAAAAACTAAATTATCTTGAAGGAACAGGCTCCCTTTTGCAGTAAAAACAAACACCATACTTGATCTAAATTGATCCGAATATTGCATAAGTTCAATACTTAAGCCCTTAAAGAGAATATTGAGATAAAGATCTGCATACTATTTTATTACTGCACTCCTATTTCTTCATAAGAAATGAGTGTTATTGACTGTCTTATAATAAACTAGAAGAGCTATATTACACGCCAGGTGTTGTTTAGTAACCATGTTTGTTTAATATTTTTTGTCTTAAACTTGGTAAAGTTAGGACAGAGTTGATTGAAACATAGTTTTAAAGAAAATCCACGAAAAGTTAAACTCGTACTAAAATAAAGGTTACGTGTCCTTATAGTGTCAGTTTGTAACATTTTTTATATATTTAACGAATAAAGTTCCGAATTCAATGTTCTTGAATGCCCACAAAAAGTAAAAAATAAAAAATATACCTATAATGTGTCCCAAAGTACAATGCCTATGTACAAAGGTGAGCTTAAGCCAAAATTAAGTTTAATTATCAATAATTCGTAAATTAAATTGTATAAACAGACAAACCCACAAGCAAAGCTAGTATATAATAATAAACATCCGCTATAACATTTTGATGTGACCAAGCAAAAACTCCACAATCAATTCCATCTCGAGCTACTAATTCCATGTGAGCCTACCTTTAGCTCAAAACCAGTTTCTACAACTGATCATAAGGCTTCTGTCCCACCGTCAGCGAGGAAGCGACTAAGTATTCACAATTTTCTTATAAACACCACACAGAGGATTGAAGGTCCTGTGTTAGTTACCTACATACACAAAGTATGTTTGATTGCAGGCTCTCAAAACGAATGGAAGTGTCGATAAGCCCAAACAATCGTATAATTGAGGTGTTACGGGTGTTAGGTTTGTATGCTATAAAACGTGCCACTTGCCATAAAAAAATCTTTTCCCAGCAATGTTAGGGGCAGTTTCCAGTCTAACTGGAAACGACAGCATATCGAACCTTTACAACTTATAAGTTACTGGATAACATTACGCCCCGTGGGTATAACTGGTCGTCAGACCTTCGGGCCACAAAAGTCAAAAATCTAAGTACTTTCAGCAGCTTGCCTGCAGCAAGAATGAATGGTCACCCATAAACGGATAGACCTAAGCAAGCGTAGCCTACATTTAATCGAACCGTCGTCGTCGTCGAACCGCTTGTAATAATTTAGCCACAAACTCATCTCATCTAGCCAGCACTATTTTCTCCCCGCTTATCGCTTACGACGGGGCCGGTACCTAAGTGCTAGTGATGTCGTTTTTGCAACTTGACATTGGCAACGACTGCAAATTGCAGTAATACCTGCAAGTGCAGGGGTACTGTATTTTGTAATCAACCTACTGCACTTGGTAGTGGGCTGCGCATAAATTTATTTTATCTAGTTGGCAGTTGTGTTGAGGTTGGGTAAAGGCATTGAGTTTTTTTTAAGACTAGCTTTTGCCAGCGGCTTCGCCCGCGTGAAAATGACGATTTTCCAAACAAACTTTCATCCCCTATTTAACTCTCTTGGGTTGAATTTCGAAAAATCCTTCCTTATTCTTCCTTGTCTACGTTATTAAGGGAACCTCTGTGCAAAATTTCAGCTTACTAGGTCCAAGGGTTTGGGCTGGGCGTTGTTGAGTCAGTGAGTCAGTCAGGACTTCTCTTTTTATTTATATAGATACACAGTACACTATGCGTCCGATGGGAGGCCATGAGAATCTTCGATACCACCTTTCATCCACTATTTAACCCTAATTAGGGATGAGTTAGCTCGTGGCTATATAATAACAGCCTAGGTCGCTAAGTTAAGTCCGCCTATGTATCACTATTGTGCATGAAGTTTAAATAAATAAATAAATGGGTGGCCACTCGTTACATACTGAGTTTCTGCGTTAAGCCATTGCTTGGATTGGGGAGGTCAGATAGGCAGTCGTTCCATGTAAAATACTGGAATTCAGCTGCATCCAACTAGGCTGGAGGTCAACCCTAACGTATTTGAGGAAAAGATAGGGAAAAGAAATGAATTGGTATTCGTAATGAATTGGTGTATGAAAATTTTCTGCCAAAAAATATTCCAATCCTCGTCCAAAATGAGTAAAACAGGAGACAGGAAACAGTTCTGGTGAATTAAATAGAAATATAGAATCGAAACATTGGAATCTCTATTTATAACATGATCTTTAAACACATAAAACATTGACCTATAAACTACTGTAACAAAAGATAAACCTTTAAAAAGAGACGCTTCTGCCCACCCTCTATCTAATCTATAAAAGCCTCTTACCCTCCTCCCTCCTCTCTCTAGACGGTCTTATCTTCAAAACAACAAATAAAATCAATAACGGCTGCATGCATACTTTTACTCTAATCTTTGTTGGGCAAACGTCTCATGGTATCTAGTTCTTTCGATTCTGTTCATATTTTACTTGGTCTGTCACATCGACCGGCTAAGTAATTAACGGTATACCTACATAATAATATAAAAAAGAACAAAAGAAAGTACCAATAAACTATTTGAAGTAGATAATAGGTGCAGTGACCCTTTTGAACGAGGCAATTATTCATACTCCAATCGATAATGTATGAAAAATACATTTAAACAGTAATTCGGCCCTTGGCCGAGAGTTTGACGTGATATCGACTGGAAGAGACATTATTTTATATTGTTATATGAGGGTAAGGATCAGGTCATACTGATAGCGGGAGCGAAAGCGTTGGATGACACGAAATTGCTTCAAAATTAACACGCTGATGCCGTTTTAGGCAACTTATGGCTTTCGACATGCTGACAATATAGACAGAATCTGGTAATTTAGTGCAATGATATTTTGACACCTAACAAAGTATTACAAATTATTGATAAGTATTACAAATTATTGATATTTTTTCAGTACAATCCTCAGGTGAAGAATAAGCGACAACTTCAAATGATTTTTTACAATTCTTTAGTCAAATTTAGATCATAATACAATGCCTAGTTAGATGTGTGCTCAAAAATGTAACCACGGAATCACCAATATAAATAATCCTCATAAAGTAGACCGTGTCCTAAAACGTATTCAATAATACCTAATTATTAAAACGTAAAACATTAGTACATTTATTCATTTAACCCAACTAAAGTACACACTGTACAATACTTAAATCATCGTAACATTACATCAATTTAAAAATAAAATGTGTTAGTTAGATGCACAGCTAGTTAACTCATCAGATGCTATCTAATTGTGACAGCTTGATAGCTATGAGCTAACGTTATATTAGATCTGTGATTACTGGGGTTTATTACACTAGGAGGGTTTTGATATGAATTTCTCTTCAGTGATATAATAAATGTAATTAACCGCCTTATTCATAAAAATAGTTAAGAGTTGTTTAACTTAAGCTTGGTTTATCTCGCATGCCGTCTCACTTCAATAATATTCAAATGAAAGTGACGGCATGCGAGATAAACCAAGCCTAAGTTAAACAACTCTTAACTATTTTTATGAATAAGGCGGCAAATCTTTTATGAACTTCAAGTTTAGCACTTTACACAATGTTCTTGAGCCATGTTGTTGGCACAACAGTCTTTTAAATTAGAGTAGCACAAATCTTACCCACTTCCGAAGATCGATTACATATTGTCATAGAAAAATACGAAAAAATTCAAGTAAAGGTAAAAAAAAAATATTAGTTTTTTGATACCTGAACCTAATCCTAAACTCCATTATTCAATACTTTATTATTTTTTATGTTAAACATGATGCTTAGACGACACCAAAACACGAATGTCAAGTCAAAATTTAAGGTACACGATACAAATCGTCGTTTCCTACCAATCCTGTCCAATTGTACCCGCTCTCCGCTCTCACTATAGCCTCTGCCCATCCCACTTACACAGTTGTCCACAACACCGCTTATCGACCGCAATAAATAACCACATTAATTAATATTCGATAATTATTTACTAGAGACGAAAACACCGCTATAAATTGCGAACACAGTTCGTCGACTTTTCGGTCGCGCGAAAGTTTTATTGGATGGAAAAGTCGCAAGACTGGTGGAATTTCAATACCGTTGTGCACTTTCGATGTGATGAAGTATGTTAACGATTTGCGGTACTCATAGATTTTAGGTTAAACTGTGGATGACTTTGATCGTTATAACTTTTGGTTTTGTGTATCGGGTTGTTCAACAACGCACGCGCGCGCGCACTGCGTGGTGGATAATGGCCCATAATACTCTCACACTGAGCAAAGGTCTGTGTCCCAATAGTAAGAAATTTACAGACTGATCTTGTGTTGGGTTGTAAACCCCTGGCTGTCTTTGAAAGCAAACTAATTCCATTTTCTTTTTGAGTTATAGTTGGATGAGAAGGCCATTACTTACCTATGAGATAATATCCAAGATAGACAATTTCTCTGTCTTGTCTGTATTTTATTTAATAACTTGTTCTAATGTAAGCCTATCCCTCTTTCCAGGTCTAGAACGGGTGGCGGAGGAGTTGATGGGTCGAAGAAAATGGAAACTATATCAGGACGCATTAATTCCAAAACGGGGGGAGGCAGAACTATCGAGCGACGAGGAATCGGTACAGACCGACCCTCCACCGGCCTTGAAGATCAAGACTATAGAACAGATAAACGAGGACGAAGCAAAGGAAGAAAGGGTGGAAGAGAAGGTGGCTCGAAGGCCGGAGACGATTCTAGAGTCTTTGATCAAGAGGCCTGCTACTCAACCCAAGCTGGAGGTCGCCGAGGAACCGGCAGATTGGAAGCCGCAGGACAAATGTTACTTCTGTACGGATGGTGAACCTGGAGGGGGCGAGAACCGGCCGGGCGGCGCTATGGTGAGACGCCCTTTTTTTGTTTTTTTTGTTTTAATTTTTTTTGTGTGGAAAAGTGGCCCGAAAGTTTGACAATCAATCCTTTCGTCGGCGAGAAATATCTCTAAGACATGCTGGTTTTATCGCGGTGTTAGGTTGCTAGTAGTATGTTACAATTTCTAACAACACGAAGTGGACTTAGGAAAAGGCAACAGTGGGATATATTTTTCAAGCAAATAGACATTAAGAAACAAGGATGGATAGATCTGTAATCTGTCTCATAGATTAGGAATTTCATCAATGATTGGTCAAGTGGTCGCAAACGCTATTGCAAAGTTTACTTAGTTTGATTTCGTTGGACATAGTATGATTGGGGTGTCTCCATTAAAAAATTCAGTAGCAGCCCGAAGTCACGGACTTAACCATGACAAAATTTAAGTGCACTTTTAGGTATTACACACATAGTTTAATGTAAAGCTTCATCAATCAAAATCTGCAACAACACATCCCAACTTACATCTCCCACCACACAGCACACAACTTCCCTAATTCACTCAAATTCAGCCACAACACCAGGTGGTGCTATAACCTGCGCTAGGTTATTACGAACAGCTATAGCTGTACTAACATAAACTCTGGGACTAGATTGAACACGACTAGCAAGCCAGATGTTCGGTGTAATAGCTGCGTGTGTGTGTTTGTGGTGAGCATGTGGCGATGATACAGCTAAAAGATTTGAGATTGATTTGTGTAGTGTTTTGAGGAATTGTAGTACTTATTGTTGAAATAGGAGGAATGGCTAGAAAGGTTACATCCCGTTTGGTAGCTAAAAAGGGAGGAAAGAAATCAGATCAATCGGAAACCGGGATGTGTGTTAAATTTAACTCACAAGATTCTATTACAGACGGGACAGGTGAAACTAAATTTAAAAAGCTTTTAAAATGGTGACTTTTCGTAACTATTTTACGACATCTTCATGCAGTCGTCAAATATTTTCAACTGTTTTTGTACCGACAGTCTGTTGTTACAAGGAAACTTCTGGTTGATGAGATGACGAAGCATGAAAGAAGAAGACATAGGTACTACGCCGTTGTCAGATGAATTGGAATAAGGATTAGATGAATGGGTGTTGAATTAGGATTACTCTGACACCAAAGTCTAGTAAGCGTCTATGCAGTTAATCTACGTAGTATCCAACCCGATATTGATTGTTGTCTCCGTTACATGTGGGTCGTCGTTTGATGGACACGGCAATTTTTATTGTAAATCAATCAAAATTCAGGCACTATATTTGGTGAAACATGTAACATAGACTTATTGATAAATAGCTAAGGCAACAGAATATGTTTTAACCAATTGTAGCAATGTTTTTGTTAACAATGGCTATTTCTAATCAAAACACTCTGAAACCTTGAGATGACGATAGGAAGAGTCCTATAGTCATCTCAATGATTCTTTTAGTTGTGTTAGATGAAAACACATCAAATCCTGCTTCTAATTCTGCAATTTAAATGTATCTACGAGATCCTCATTAGGTTCTCCGTTTTTGGCTCAAGCACCACATACGAGGAAGACATTTTAACAAAACAAACTCCTAGCGCATGATATCATCGAACTCTTGCATAAGAATGCAGTGCGAATAGTTGTGTGACTCAAAATGATGAGTCCTTGGCCTTTAGACCTCGATGCAGTTAGTCATGATGGAATATTTGAGACACCGATGATTATTTATTGACTTTCTGTTACATGTGGTTGTTGGTTTATTAACTATTACCTATTTAATCTATAACTGGTCATCTCGCTGCAGTCACCTCCTTTCTAGCTAAATCATTCTTCACACAGTCCATCCATCTTTTCTTTGATGTTCGCCTACTCTTTCCTTGGTCCTTCTATAAGTACTCTTGAGATCTTTCTTTCTTTTTCGTGTGGTTAAACCTTGTGTCTGAGTTATTAAGCCACCCATGGGCCTATGACTTGGCTTACATGCCGTTGAGAAATATTTTTCAGGTATGAATTTGAGCGATTACCATCCCTTGTCAATAAAATTTCATGAATGGAGAACAAATTGGTAGAAATCCTTAGCAAATATTTGAGGTAGGTTTGTTTATGAAAGGTAAGTCAAATTCGAATTGACATTAGCTTGCATTAATTTGACCAATAGTTCACTTACATTATAACAGCTTGTCTCTTTAAACCTTAGCCTGGAAGTCAACCCTAGCATAGTTGGGAAAAGGCTAGGCAGATGATGATATCTAAGTAGATGAATGGAATTGAACTCATTGTAAAAGTTATGGTTTTGTTTTAAAATGTACATAGTTATTATTGTTTGTTTTAGCGGTTACTAATATACAATAGCCTAGATTTAGCCTAGCGGCAAAGTTCAGGACTATTATGAATGCCATCATTCATTAGGTCATCTTTTATTGTTAATTCATTAATTATGCTTTGCGTTTTGATGTCATGATGACTTCAGAATTATGCGGGATTTTTTTAAACTTTATAACATTAACTTCACGTTTTAGATTTTCTTTTTTCTTTATTAATTAGCGTTTCCCCATATGATCGCTTGGTTAATTTTTTGGATTCTTTGGGATAGGTAACAACTAAAATATCCCAAAGAATCATTTTAAAATAACCTGTGACACTCAATTATTTAGCTATCCATTAAAATGGAAAATTCTTCCTATAGAAAGAATTTTGGAATTTCATCAGCAGTTCTGAATTTGTGTGTCATCTGTTAATTTTGCACAATTTCAAAATCAGTCTCAAAATAAAATAAAAAACCTGTGGGGCCAAGAATGTGTTATTGGGGCTGATGCACCAATCAACCTGTAACAAAGAAGTTTTGACAGTTTCTTAATTTTGCCGATGGGTCATATCAAGCACACGACTTATTAATAAAGTTACAATATAATACGGATATGAAAAATCCTAAATATGAGTTTTCATTTTACAATAATAGAGAAGGCTACACAGAAACCATAGGGTTTGGTATAGAATTATCGAAGCACAGTTACAGGGTAGTATTGTAAGCCCATGGGAAACTCACAGGCAATCACAACAAAATTATTGCTTTGGCGGCAAAAAGCCACCATAGACTATGTGTGGAATGTTTTTTTTTATTGTTTATGGTTCTTGTTTCTGACATCAGTCTCGAATGGAATAGAGTTATGATTATTTGTTTTTTTTTTAAGGAATTAAAGGTGTTTTTGATTTGTGATTTAATGTATTTAATGCGTTTATTAAGGGTGTACGCGTCATTGGTTTGCAAAAATGGTAAGGCATTGCTTTCTTATGATTTAGCTTTCATGCGTAAATTACTTAACAAAGAAAACTACAATTGAAAAGAATTCTTAATGGGTTTTTATTAACTTACTCAGCCGTAGGACGTTAAATGATTTTGAGGGTGAAAAAAATTCTTCTTTGATTTCTGTTTTAATTTTTAGCTACTTCTTTATGGTCTCAACATGAATGATGCTACCGAAATTTTGTTAAATATTTTTGGTTTAAATAATGTCTATGGAGTTTCTTGCCCATTCTTCTCTCCATAGAATTCTACGTTTTGGAATTGATAACTACAACTGTACCTTCATAAGTTATTATACCTTGTGACAGTGACTGTAGCTTAGCTTTCTTTGTTTTTCTGACAGATCTAAGGATCTAATTAAAATAAAAGCTTTGAGTTTCACTAAACACTATTAAGAGGGTAATAAACCATTGCTATGTCTTCATTTTAAAGTTTGCACCTGTGATTCGTGCAATGAGAATACTGAATAGTGTGTCTCGGCGTTTGGACATATTTTCTTGTTCCTTGGCGGAATTCCAGAGGGAGACACTAAGTATGTTGTCCACTGTATAACTGTGTTATTTGGGACTGTAATTAACGACTACTTTTGTTAACTTGGGTCTTACCTGTCACAACAATTAATGTATGTGTAAATAAATAATAAATAAATTTTATAGAATATAATATGGAAGATACAAAAAAAAATATGACGTTGTATTAAGACCACCGTATCAAGGATGAATAATTATTATCAAGAAACTGGATAAGTAATTTAAGATTGTATTGGATATCTAACTATAAAATCCAATAACTAACTCATTTAATTATTCTCCGTAACCGCCACTGTCGGCACTGTTTCATCTTGCAATGCAATGCAATAAAATGAAAACTTGAATGCCTTTGAAACTGTATCTAATTTAATTAAGATATGAATGCTATCATCTTAATAACGACAACATTCTAATCATTGTCCATCCGTAATTACACTTTATTGTAAAACCTTTAGCCAGCAATAGCAATTATGTATTCTGTCTAAACCAAGCCAGGACAGAGCCATTCTCACAAGACCCCTCTTCTCCATACATCCCGAACATATCCCGACGACACACTAACGCAAAGAGGCCATCTTACGACGGTCGTGCAAACCATAGTTTCAATTTAGAAAACAATGGCTTATCCATTTTCTACGATTCCACGTCAAAGTAGAGTCGGTATTTTGATTAATACGCGCGAAAGAGATGGGGTGCGTGGCTCGCAAAAAGCAAAGTATTCTCAACCTTGTTCGAGGAAAAATAAAGTCGAGTTCTCATTTCCACGTTGTGTTGTTACTGAAATAGTGAATGTGTAGGCGTAGAGCATGAAAAGTAGGCAGTGTAAGAACAGAGCCGAGAGTGGAGTGGACATTGTTTCTTTGTGCTTTTTAGTGTACTTTTTTAATGTGTTGTTCCTACTTGTGGTAATTAATTTTGTTCGCGTTTATTAAATTGCATGGAGCTGTGTTTTAATTGAATTGTAAATTGATGTTTTCTTTGAAATTGGATTCGTGGAACAAACAATGAGTTTTAATCAACGAAATTGTGTGTTTTTGATTGAATCCTAGTGAATTATTAATTAAGTGTTTTAAAAACGTGAACAATGTGTCTCAAGGTTAGATTTATCAAGTTTTAATAATATTCCAGCAAAGTCACTTAAACATATTACTAGAAAATAAAAATAAGAAACTTAAGGTCCAACTAGATTATACGTATTCAATTAATTTCCAGTTTAAGTAAAAAAAAGCTAATTCATCAAAACAACTTTCATGATAAAACGAGCGCACCTGTCCACTTGAACTATCACAATTAACTTACGAAAGAAGAAGAAATTAAAAAAAAAATGTAAATTAATTCTACCATTTACGTGTTGTATAAAAATTAACACAAACCAGCAATTGTTTGGCTGTTAAAAACTATGAAGGTATTGAGTATAATTGCACAGGAAAAGTGGGCGATGCATGAAATTAATTCATATCATACTATCGCTTTAGATTTTTCAAAATACACCCGTTGATAATTGTAACGTTACGATGATCTACTTTTAATGATTCGTGTTTCATTACAATTTTAAATTTTTACAGCAATTGATTCGTTTTTAACTGTGCTTTTTGTTAGCTATCTGTTTGCATTTACGAAACGTTTCATATTTTGAATCATTATTAGGCTGTTTATAAACAAAAAATACATGTGAAAAAATCGAAGTATGCAAACACAGTGCGAAAAAAAATTGTATACAGACAAGTCGACTCCGTGGCTTTCGCAAGCCGATCGGTTAAACAGCATAGGCCGGACAGAAAAGCCTATAGGGGCGGTCCGCGGAGGGTGGAAACCTGGGAAATTTCACGTGCAAGACCCACCCCTCGGCAAAACACGTGCGGCCAAATAGCCTCGCAGAACGAACGCCTTTACTAATCATTGCCGCTCGCGAAAATAAAAAAAAAAACATTTTGACGTTTTACGTCAATTTTTGACAAACAATTGCGATTTGTTTTTTTTTTCTTTTTACTTTTTTTCTGACGAGGCTTGTTCTGTTTAAGCAACCGATGTTAAGTGTGCGTTTTGTACGAGTGTTTTTATAGAGTGTGAAATGTTAAACGCAACATGAGCCGATTTCATGGTTAGTTGGAGTTATTAGTTTCAAACATGAAAAATATACTGTTTAGATTGAATGCGTCAGTTGTTTTTTTGTTGCTTTTTTCTGTAACGTGTTAAGATAAACTGAAATAGGTTGATTGGTTGCCATTAATAAAGTGTATTAGTGCATGTTGACAAGTGATTAGCCGATATAATGATACATGCTTCTTTTGTTTACGTTCCGAGATTATTTTATTTTTTGCATTCTGCATTCATTGTTCTGGAGCATAGACAATACTTTTTTAATTAGATTTTTATTTTGCTTTTGTTATATAAGCCAATATTCTTAATATTTTGACAATTTTTTCCACAATTTATTTGGCACTGTTTATTTGCATGATAATTGTTTAAGCATGTTAATAATATTTGAATTGTTAGTAATAAAAACACCAAAATGTATTAATTAGATTATTTTAGAACTTAGATTTACTTACTTTTTATTGTAACTTAACCACTGTGTTAACTATAATTAATTCTTGTTAAATATTATCCTTATCCATTTTGTGTAAAAAGGTTTTAAAGAAATTCAATCTACCCTCTTTAAAAATACCCAAAGCTAATATTTTCTTCAACCGAGAGATTATTTTGAAAACTAACATTTTCATCTAGAGTTTCCAGAACCACATTTTCTACAATGCTTTTCTTAACTTGTTTGAAATCATGTTCTAGTGGTTTGTTACCGAAATAACTTTTCAGTTTGAGTTCATGTTGATCTTCTTTCTTTGTCGTGTTGATAGTGTCTACCCTGGTGTCAGGGTTTCTATGCTGCCTATTGGCCACTGACTTGAATTTTACATGTCGCCGAGAAACGTCTCTTTATTAGGCATGCTGGTTTCTTCACAATGTTTTCTTTCAAAGAAACAAGCTATAATTGTTTATTATGACGGAAGTATTGGTGCATATTAAAAAAATGATACTTCATCCTTCACACAGCCCATCCATCGTTTCTTTGGTTTTCTTCTATTCTTATAGCCATTCACATTCATACTCAACATTTTCCTCACAAAATTTTCCTCATTCCTTCTCATCACATGTTCATTAAAGAAACCCTAATATGTATCAGTAGGTTATAAGAGCAAGACAAACTTTTTTTCGTGTGTCAGTCTGTAAGACCTATGGGTCAAAGTTGCCTAAAAACAAATAAATTTTATGTTAAATGTAAAATATATTTTTAAGCTTTTATAAAAATACTTCATCAATTTTTAATCCCTACCCGTAATATTTAGGCAATTTGTTAAAAAATAAACGTCAACATAACGAATGGATTATTTAAAGAAGAAAAACGGTTATTTTTCAAATAACACATTTTCTGATCCCTCTTAGCACTTGATATAGCCCGCCAAGCGTATGGCCCTCCAGCCTCTTGATTTGTACCAAGCCGACGCTTCAGTCATCGACTTCTATAAAGTAGTATTACTAAGAGTTCTATTGTATTCATTATTAATTAAAATAACTCGTTTTGTAAAGTTAATCATGAAAATAACACAGTATGAACCTCTTGTTATTAAATTACTTAAAATATTATATGGAAATATGTAGTAGAAGGATTTCGATAGGATAATAAGAAATGTCAAATATTGAGGAAAATATTAAATCCGAGTTTTAATCTTACAAACAATAAAATTATCTTCATCAATTAATTTATTATTCATTCAATGAATTTGGTCAAGTACTTTTATGTTGCATAAGTTACAGAATTTGTAAACTACTGAATCAAATGCAATAAAAAATTCAAAGGCTAAGAAGAACACTATTTATATTAATTTAGAGATTGCTATTACCTTATTTTTAGTCTTTACTACTTATCGTTATAGAAGTAATTCCTAGGTTGGGTATACGTGCAACTCTTTTAGACTCGTTCTTTCGTTCTTACAACCCTTTCTACTAACTTTCTCTAAAGAAAGTTCTTTTAACATCATCCCCCTTTACACCATTAAAATCTTCAGGTCAATAGTGTCAAGTATTTTAATGAGTGGGAAGATTGTCCAGATCAAGTGCCATACTCACTTCTTGTTCTAAAACTGGCTTGAAAAGTATCGAAAACTCTTTGAAACAGGCAAAAAACCACATAATATTCCTGCATTTCTGTCAATTTTTATTAGCAATAAAACCAGTAGTCTTACACCGCACTCAGAGAGCTTTAATGATTTATACTTAGTAAAGGCTTTGACAGTTTTGTCATACAAAAATGTATGACAAATCTTCACTAAGTGACGGCTTTATTTTGGGTGGGTGGAATCATGAAATAACCCCTCCCGCTCTTGGGCAGAGGGGAATTGGGTGTCAGACTTCTACTGACTAAAAACCACCCATGTTCCTTCTTGGCTCTTTAAGTCGAGGCCGCGGTCAATCTTGTAATCATTAAATAATATTAAATATCTTTACCGCAGTTAGTGACAAACACGACCTAACAAAACCAAATTCTTGTCGATACCTTGGACCATTTTGCCTATTTAACTGCCAAATTCTTCACATTTTACTTAATAAGTGTGTTAAGTATTTACGTTAGCAATACCTAATTCTACTTTATGACGACCTTGGCTTAGATATCGTAGGTTATCAATAGCGTATGCTAGTACGGCTGATAACATGACTAGTTTAACGTGGCCTCGGTTTACTAGTGGTGGCTCATTTAATCTCGGATTAGCGGTGTTGATGTGTTCTGTTTTACCGTTCAGTCTTTCATCACCATTTAGTTCCAGATTAATTTCATCATCTTTCTGCAATAGGCGATCGGACAAAGAAAAACTAATTAGTTCGTCAGATAGATTTCCAAAAAATATTGACCACATAATAATATTTTTTCTTTTTTCACGTAAACAAAAAATGAAGACGATACAGTGCTTCGAAAACTCGTGTGACGTCATTATGATAGTACATTTTGTACCTTCAAGTGACGTTTCAAGCCCCACTCCATGATCTTTGACGCGCTATAGCTTCGTCATTTTTTATTGATTTGATAAAACAAAAAACACGTATCCAATATTTTTCGATAATGTAACTGACGGACTAAATAGAATCATATTTTTTTGAGCCAGTCCGATCCCCTATTGTCTTATATTACCTAATTGGGATCAGCCCATTACAAAACCGAGTCTCCTCCGTGCCTCGGAAAGCACGTTAAGCCATTGGCTGTCAATTGTAGATCTGTGACAGTCGTTATAAGACACTGGCTGAAAGGGCCTGAGGGTCTCACAAACAGTCTTTCTAAAGGGTATCAATTGCCAAGTACTAACTGGGTTGTAGAATGTAGAGGTCAGATAGGTGGAGGCTTCAAGTAAAATACTGGTATTCACCAGCTTCCGATTAGGCTGAATGCCGACCCCAACATAGTTGGGAAAAGGCTAGACGATGACTTGGGATTATCTCCACATGTTTCTACCTTCTGTTCTCATTTGGTCATGTTGTCAGACTTTCATAAAATCTACAGTGGCAAATACATCTCATGTTTATCTGCAGTGGCAAATACATCTCATGTTTTGCGGAATTTTGCCAATATTGATAGAAACGTTAATGACCATTTATGAAAAGGAAGACCAAAGAAACTAATGGATGAATAATTTGAAAGATAATTGAGCTAGAAACGAGACAGGTACTAATTTGACGTGTGGCAGAAAGAAAGATGAAAAAAAAAAAATTATTTGGCACATGCTACCACCAGTACAGACAACAAAAAATAGAACTTAGATAAATCTAAACGGAGATAACATTTTGTATCTCACGGCTGTACCAAAAAGGCTCAGTGTAAATCAAAGAACAAGACATGCTACATACAAATATAGGATAAAGAAGCAAAAGTGTGCGAAAACAATCTGCGAAATCGTCCTATATTTTGACTTCATTTGCTTTAAATGGTGTTATAATATTAATACTGATTGCAAACCTAAACAAAATCAATTTATCACCATTAAGAGTCAGTTCCATTTATTAATACATTAACAATGTACCAAAACGTTTAAGATTTGATCTTGCAATGTTAATGAACATTTAGTTATGTCCCAAATTGGACCAGCTACTACATTAGGTTCGCTGCAATGAATACAATTTATATTTTGTCCATAAATTGGACATTATCTAATAGGGTAGAGGCAAAAAACGAAGTCCAAGAAACGTATAAACGGGCAAGCACTTTGTTCAATAGAAACATCTGCCCAACCTGTTTATAGCACTAGAGTGAAGGTATCTAGCAATAGCGAATAATAATTACCTATTATTAAAAACCATTAGCATACGTTAAACATTCTAAGTCACTTAGCATATTTATGTAAAAGAATATGTATACATACGCCCAAGACCCCTAATTCTAATGAATACCGAATTAGAACTAAAAGAAAAAAAAACCAATTGTTCTCGAACGCATTAATAAAAATACTATTCTAAATTCAAACGGCCCATTAACCGGTTCCCACGGCGGCCATGTTGGGTCGTCCTCGCCCGCTATTGGTGGAGGCCGCGAGTTTAGAATTAGAATGTAGACCCCACCATTTGGCGAGCGGCAAATTATGTTGCCAGTTTTTACGTTCCAAGTTCAAATAGGCAGCTGTTCGTAATTCGAACGTTTTTTTTAATCCTAGGAACGGGTGGGCCGTTAGAAAAAATAGATTGGGATTTGAACCCGTCAATTATTGTGGATTGGTTGTTAAGTTCGGACTATTATCTAGGGGCATTAAAGGAATGAATAGAAATTACACGGTGCATTTTATTAATTTCCTTTTTTATTTAACCTTTGCTCGCGTTTATACCAAAACGGGTGAAGTAAGAATAGTTAACGACAAATGACATTGACACAGTTGCCCTGCCCTTTGAGTTCTAAATAGTTAGGTACGGGTCAGTAATCAACGAAATAACTCTTCACTTAGTTAACTCCTTAAACCTAGTAGGACAGGGATAAAAACCAGGTAATGGACTAAAGGAGATCTAAGTTGGTATCAATAACAACCTAGAATAGACTGGCGTAAGATATGTAATAAGAAGTGACCCTAAAAGTATCAAATAAGTACTCTGGATTTGATGTAGCTAGTTTTTCTCATTAGATACAAAAACAATGAATAGGAATCTATGTAACAGTAAAATATCTATTTTACAATACGTATGGTTAAAAAGATTATATTTTAACATCCACCTGTCAATTTTGGCTTTTGATCGGTATCCATTTGAGTACTTAGGTATAAATGTGGATGACCAAAGAAACGTGATCATCCTACAAAGTCTCCACTTTGAGACTCAGGCTTCAACTCTGTGAGGCTATATTTCCACCACCAATGAGAGTTGATAGCTATGTCACGTTTCTTCTTGTTTTTTGATTCTAGAATATTCCACCGTACAACATTTTCCCCCTTCCGTAACCAACGTCTCAAATCTCAGAGACATCTTTCATACCGTTGCTAAAACCAAAGTATACACAAGTTATTTATATACAGACGCATATAGATATTTATGTAGGCAATGACGTGAGTCTAAACAAGACGTTAGTTAATATTCAAGGCGGGCGTGATTAGCAAAACGTCAAGGTGAACCCAACTGGTTGGTCCGCTGAGCGAGGATAATACCTGTTCGGTTACGACGTCTTTTAGGATAGTGGAAAATTTATAGAAGCTAATTCAAGGTGAGGTTTGATTGCCCAGTTTATGGGTAAAGGCTCGTCGCCTACTGTCATCGGTGTAGCCTTTTCCCAACTATGATAAGGCCGGCTTCTAAAGTTCTACTCTTACCGGGTGCAGCTGAATAGGTACCAGTATTTTTCACGGAGCGACTGCCTATCTTATCTCCAGAACTGCACAGTTCGTCGCCTATTGTATAGGGCTTTAATATAGGATAGGATTGGAGGTTTAATATTATATTTAACGTGAGGAAACTGTTTTTAGTTAGGAATAGGATTAAACTCGGAAGGGTTTGATTGAAGGGGGTATTATTATTATTACCTTATTTACCCACTTCGTCTCAAACACATTAGGACTGTATCACAACTGTGATGAAAACATTAGAGATTTAGGATACAGGTAGTGTCGTCCAAATATTATAGTCTGGTAATTTAAATAATAGAGACACGGAAGGTGTTGAAATCAGCTACTTGATAACGTAATAGAGATTTACCCGAGCAGCTTTTATTATTTAGCCACGCTCTATTCCGTCCTATAAACACAACATTTTAAGTATTTAATCAAAAGTACAATGTCCAATGATCACAGTCCGGCTACACGAACTGAAGTCATGGCTGCTTTAATTAATATTACTCTGATTTCGATTGTTTTAATTGCCTTGTTAGTGTAGTAGTCGCAAGCACTACGTTCTAAGCACGAGGTCCTGGGTTATATTCTAAATTCCGTAAATGGTATTTGGTTTAGCTGTTTTTTTATTCTCAAATAGAAACCCGGACTTTTCCATCAGGAAATTCTCAGTAGCAGCTACGGAATCTCGATTTGCGTCCTGTTGATTGCCATCAAAAATCAAATCGAGACTCCGTTCTTGCCCCTATTACCTGGGGGCTTAAACATGACTGCCGAAATTTGAGTACCTAGGTACTATTTGATACACTTTTGCGTACCTCAGCTATTCTGTTCCTGATTAATTTGTGGGATCCTGTCTGTGGGACATCTTTGAACTACATTTTCTCAGCGCTTTACTGGTGGTCGCTACTGTTGATTCTGGCTTTCAGGAGTTGCAGTGGTTTGGGAAAAGTGTTGCGGGCCTGTCCCAAAAACAACACCTCTTTGTAATAACCCTTCTGGGATTACAGCCGTACCTAATGTTATATTTTATCTAATTCGTAAAGATAGATGTGGTAGGGTAAGTTATCAAATCGTGAATGGGTTAGGAAGATATAAGGAATGTACAAGATCATGCGTGGAATTTATATTGTGTCTAAACAATACACGTAGGTACGGTAATCGAGGTTCCTTGCCAAATGTGTCATTTGGTCTCCAGGTACGATCTTGGTCCTCATTTTACTTATTTTGTTATAGTACTTATCTATCAGTTTTTTTTTATTCTAAAATGGTCATTAACACTAGTAGTACTTATAACTGCCGCTCGAGTCAATATTTAGGTTAAGCCATACTTGCCTAGGAAAACACGTTAAATCGTTGGTCCCAGCTGCCATATTTAGATCTTTGGGTGCATGTCGTTACAGTGGCCCGAAAGTCAGATAATCTTACCAAGAGATATCGTGTTATCCAATATTAACTGGGTTGTGGAGGTCAGATAGGCAACCGTTCCATGTAAACTGGTAATCAAACATGGTCTTTTTTTTTTCGTTTTTTGTTGAATATGAAAATACCTAAAAAATACTTGAAGAATGGAAAGATTTAACTATTTTATATTATTTACTTTAATTGTAAAATATAGCATGACGTAATACAAAAGCAATGTGCAATAAATTAAATAAAACCCATTATATTGAAATATGTGGTTTTGTATTATAAGTAAACGTTTAAAAAGACTATAAATTAAAGCATTCAAAATGCATTATTTATTCAAATAATTGACACGATTCTTGGTTCTTTGTTTCTCCAGTTATCGATATATAAACCACAATATGCGTCAGAGGAAATATTTACTAGTTCGGAAAAGCATACTTTGGTACGCCGTTCTGTCTAGATAGTCAGAAACAGTGAACTAAATAAAAACTAACGCGAAATACTGTACTTCTCCAGGCAGTAAGTAATACACAATCAGTATAATATGGAACAGCAGAGGCTGATTGCACCTTAGGTCTACGCGTTTAAAATACGCCGTGTGCTAGGGGCCTTAGGTATCTTGTTGTCAGGCCCTCTTGGACACAGGCACCCAGTGAATAAATGATTGGACTGTAATCCACCACGTGCGCCTAAAGCTGGTTGGTGGATGTTTCAAGTCTTTCAATCTTAGATTCCAGGACTTACTGGTTTCTTTACTTGACGTGTTTCCTTACCTTTTGTAATAAAAAATAAATTAGTCAGCGCTCTAATAGTTCTACAGATTAAATTACAAGTACAGAATTTAGTTAATGGTCGTCTGTTTTTAAGAACACTTAATATGCACACTTTTTAAGCAACAATAACAGAACAGAATTAAGTTTTTAGATCCGAAATTTACAGTAGGTAATTACTAAGAACAGTCAACTTTCAACAATAACCAATTTATAGTACTAAGTAGTCTTCAAAATGGCAACAATTTCGTTGCCTATTAAAGTATTAACCATAGATTACTTATATCAATAAATGACACGCAATTTTAAAGTAATAAATACTTTAATTATAAATAGTTGCGATGGGCAGATTACAAGCACGAATAGTCCTTCGAATGACGGAACTATTCAATACTAAGTTATATTGTGTAAGTCTTTAAAATATATTAGTCCTTTTAAACTTAAAGTTGTCCTTTTCGGTAAACACCTGTTTATGTAATTGTTTTTAAATGTATATCCGTACTGCTTAATGTGTTTTTGTTGAATATTAATAAATTATATATTTTATTTCGGTAGTTGTTGATGGAAATACTTACTTTCCGCATGTTATTGATGTCATACACGCAGCATGGAGTGATAGCCTAGTGGTGACCGTTGGACTGCCTAGTCATAGGTCTCAAGTTTGAACCTAAGACGCCATCGCTGATTTGTCGGACTCATGTGCAGATTTCATAATTTATTAGTATCCCTTGCTTTGGTGAAGGTAAACATTGTGAGAAAGCCAGCTTGCCGTAGAGATATTTGTCAAGTCAAGTCAAGTCAAGTCAAAGCCCCATGGACAACATAAACATTCTGGCAGCAGGTTAGCCACTAACCACACGACAAAGAAAGAAGATATTATCATACAAAATAACGTAGCTCTCCATAATTACATTTCTTCGAAAATAATAATGTTTGTTCTTCTATTATTATAAGTTAAGAGCAACCAACACAAATCCTTACCGTTTCAACAAGGTTTCACAGTCTTCCATCTTTCATTAATGAGCAAAAAACAGCAGTCATAATTTAATGAAAACTCCCACGAATTCAAGGCCAAAACACAAGGAAAACAGCACGTAACAAACTGAGAAAACACTCGAAGAAAAACCAGTTTCTAAACTAAAATAGGTATCAAATATTTCTAGGAAGAATCTTTGGATTTATCAACGTTTCCTCAACCTATAAGGTCAATGGCGAAATACCGGAAAGAAGTCACCATAATATGACGTCAAGAAGACCGTTTACGATCAAAATCAGCCTTGTGAATTGCATTTGACTTGTTAATTGTTTTAATCTGCTTGCAGACGCTAATCTGCTAATTACAGTGTCTTGAGGTCGATATCCGGCATTTGATTCAGATTATAATTATATAGATTGATGCGGTTTGGTCGCTTGGAGCTGAAATTACAAGACTGGTTGCAGGCTCTCAGTTGGATGTGGTACTTATAGATGTATTGCGATGGCTTTATGATCATGATTACGGGCATATACAAGATACAGGTTCTAGTTTGGAAGACAGGCGTCCCAGATAAGTGAAATTGTATTAGGCTATATTTTTATTGAGACTAATTTAATAAACGATTATTATGGAGACGGTTTCGTTGGACACAATTTATTCGATAGATATTATTAAACATACGTTTAAAAACGTAATCTAAAACTATATTAAACCACTTAAAAGCCAGGTTAAAATATTTTGATAAGCTAGTGGTGTAACCGTCGGACGGCCAACTCATAGGTCCGAGTTCGAATCCAAGACTAGCACCTCTGATTTTCGGATTCATGTTGTGCGTATTGTATATTTATCTCTTACATTGGTGAAGGAAACATCGTGAGGAAACCAGTATGACAGATATTTCCGACGGCATGTAAAACCAAGTCAGGAGCATAAAAACTCGGTGTCACCGGGTTATACACTAATAAAAAAGAAGAAGTCTGGGTTTCTCTGATCCCGTCGGGGCTGTGAATTATCGAAAGGATAACGCGGCTCCGACACAAGGGCGAAGAAGGAACATGGGTTTGGTTTTTAGTCAGTAGAAGTCTGACACTCCCCTTCGCTCTGCCCAAGAGCGGGGGGGGGGGGGGGTTATTCGATGATTTTCCACCCACCAAAAAAAAAGGGTTTCTCTGATAAGAATCAGACGAATATAATATTTCAGAGTAATAATAATTACCTATAGCCAGATGATCGAATTTTGCACAAAAAAAAAATACCAATCGTTTTGAGAACCTCCTTCTTCTCGGGAAGTCGGTTAAAAGTAACAGAGTTTTTCAGCAACTGCACTCAAGTTTTCTAAAAATTCTATATTGAAACCGAGACAGTTCTAATAGCAATCAAAAAACCCTAATATCGGTCAATATCAAAGATAGCACTTAGCCTTCAGCCACTTTACTACTTGGTTGATCGATTATGATTGTCTAAACTGAAGTGAAATTTGTTCCGGTGATAGTTTGAAATTGAGATCTAATTCGAGCTTTAGATATAATATTTGTTTTTATGAATGGGGAGAAATTGGGTTCATAACTATTACTGCGATTGTACGAAAGTTGGAGAAATGAGAAAAATTAATTTACTTCCATAGAATGGTGCCTCGGAAAGCACGTTAAGTCTTTGGTCCTGGCTGTCATCTTGGTGTTTACGAGTAGTCAGAAGCCAAAAGTCTGACATCTTTACTTAGGGGTATCGTGTTACCCAGTTTCTGAATTGTGGAGGTCAGATAAAGTCGCTTCATGTAAAATTCTGGTACTCAGCTACACTACACACTTAAGGACTGGGTTATACAATGCCCCTTGGTAAGACTGTTTGTCAGACTTTTGGGCCATTAAATACCTGTAACGACTGTCTCATAATTACAATACTCGTTACTTTGTTGGTACTTGTACACCTTATATTACCTACAGGTATAAGAAAAATAAAACTTTTACCGTTGCACTTCTTGCTTTCTATTGCCACCTTCTCAAACTCCCCTATCTTCTGCCACAGAGTCCCGCATCGGAGTCCGACAGCAGTTCGGTGTCGGGGGCGAAGAGCCCGGCGTCGGCGCCGCCACTGCTGCAGCACCTACTCCAACTGCAGGCGCAGAACCCGCAGACTATTGCACAGGTATGTCTCTAAGCAGTTCTTTTAGAAGGATCAGAGGGATACATTATAAAGGGTATAAAAATAGCAGTTCATATTAGTCCAGTCATTTGGTTCGAAAAATGGGGTTTACCCATAGAAATATAAAAAAACTACATCTATGGGTTTACCTGTTTTTATCGTAGAATGAGTCGTAAACGAGATATTGTTAAAAATATTTTATTAGACGCCATTTTTCCAAAGTGGCGGCGCGAGCTGTAAATAAACGTGGTAGCAAAGTTGAAATTCGAAAAGAGCACAAATAAAAATCTTTTAAATTGCTAATTTTCAAAACTCCTTTAAAACTTTCCAGGTAAAACTAACAAATGACTGTACCTAAGTTATTGAAAAATGTATGTCTATCCAGCGGGGTCGTTGTGTAACACACTTACTTTTCATTTGACAATTCAAAAACTGATTTGATCCCAACTCTATTAATTATTGTTGTAGAGTCCAGTTAAGTTTTGTTGTTCCACATTTTCTGATCGTAATTTATGTCACAAGCAAGGTAACACAGACATTCTGAGACTGTAGGTTCAGACCCCTCCCTCTAGCCCGATTTTCTGTAACTCTTCTCAAAAAATTCTTCTCCAACACAACCTGTATGTTAATGTTAAGAGATGTCACAAGCAGGGGTACACAGACATGTGTCTGCAGTTTCAGCAGATGCTGACCGCGCTGGCTGCGCTCGGTAGCGGGCTGGTGCCGCCGCCGCCCATGTCGCAGCCCTGGATGATGCAGCGGATGGTGCATAGGCAGAACGAGAGGTGAGTCTTATTTATTTACTAGCTTATTTTGCCCGCGTGAAAATAACGATTTTCCATACAAACTTTCATCCCCTATTTAACTCCTTTAAGGGTTGAATTTTGAGAAATTCTTATATTATTCTATCCTTATTTCTTGTCTACATTACAAAGGGAACATCTGTGCAAAATTTCAGATTTCGAGGTCCAAGAGTTTGGGCTGGGCGTTGATGAGTCAGTCAGTCAGTTGGGACTAGTTTCTTTTTATTTATATAAATTCCCAGCCCCAGTTTCGCACGGGTGCATATTACATAATAAACCTCCTCTTGAATCAATCTATCTATTGCTGGAGACTGCATTAAAATGCGTTGTAAATTTTAAAAGATATAAGCGTACAAAAGCCGGGAGAGGCTTAGTTTTATACTATGGAAAGTACATAGATCCTACATACATTTTACAACCAACAATAAAAGTATACACAGGTTAGGGTTCTATGTAGATACCAATTACAGGTGTACACAACATTCTCTTTGGTGTAGCAGTGTGAGTTCGGAGGCATTTGAGCTGGTTTGATGACAATAGGCTTGCCCTTTGATACAAGCGAAAAAACTGTTTGGGTAAAAATGTGGGTAAATACGACCTAATGCATGAGGGGAAGTCTTGAATTTCTTTGTTAAGGAAATAAGCAAGGATACTTCCTTTAAGGTTAATGTCAGTTATGTGCCAAATCGGAAGTATGTTAGAATGATTCGACATATAGCGACACTTCCATACTAATTTTATAAATACATAAATCGCTCTGTCTGACCTTTTCCACACTGTAACAGCTGAACCGATTTCGATTCATTTTGGTACACATTTAAACCAGGACCTAGGTTAGGTCATTGGATATTTTTTTATATGTGGTAAGTACATTCCTTTGGGATCATTCTGATGGTTACGTAGACTACGCAACGTTCCAAATCTTATTTAAAAGTTACCTGTCTCACTTAAGTGGCAATGGGCAGGGCACATTGCTCGCAGAACGGATGGCCGATGAGGCCGAAAAGTTCTGGAATGGCGACCGCGAACCGGAAGACGTTGCGTTGGAAGGCCTCCCACTAGGTGGACCGATGACCTGGTCAAGGTTGCAGGAACCCGCTGGATGAGAGACGCACGGGACCGGTCAATGTGGCGACGCCTGGGGGAGGCCTATGTCCAGCAGTGGACGTCTTTTGGCTGAAATGATGATGATGATGTCTCACTGCCTCGACTGTCTGCATCGTTGGTCTAGTAGTCGCAAGCACAACTGCTGTGCATGGGGTCTCGGGTTCAATTCCCAGGTCGGGCAAAGTGTTATTAGGTTTTCCGTCAGGAATTTCTTAGTAGCAACCATAGAGTCTGAATTTGTACCCGGTTGATGGCAATACGGTTCGCCCTATTACATAACTGGCAAAATGTGGGTGTACGTCTGCCTTACTCTTCGGGGATTATGCTATACTAGCTTTTGCCAGCGGCTTCGCCCGCGTGAAAATGACGATTTTCCATACAAACTTTCATCCCCTATTTAACTACCTTAGGGGTTGAATTTCGAAAAATCCTTCCTTATTCCTTGTCTACATTATTAAGGGAACCTCTGTGCAAAATTTCAGCTATCTAGGTCCAAGGGTTTGGGCTGGGCGTTGATGAGTCAGTCAGTCAATCAGTCAGTCAGTCAGGACTTCTCTCTTTATTTATATATTAGATATAAGATCAACGCCTACCAAGTCAGTTTAGCTCAAAACATTAATATTAAAACGTGATTCAACCAGTATTTTAACTTTAATAGTAACTCCATTGAACCAGTCAAGGATCATAGCCATAATTCACAACATCTAACATACAATTTTACAGACACCATGATTTTATTATTGAGAGAAAAATCAACAATGAATAGTACACCTTGACCTCAATACCGGCGATTTGTTGTGTGCCTAGTAATATTAAGGTGGATACGTGTGGAATGTTTCATACAAAAATATGTTTTTTAAGGATAATAGGGTGTAGGAAGGTGTTTCTTTTAGATAATACTGCTTTCGTGTATAAAAACTTTACGCATTAGTAAAAATATCTATACAAAGGTGTACTTAATGCCTCGGGGATTTTCTACCCTACCAGTCTACCTAAACCCTAAGCATGTGATAGAACATAGCTAGCAAGGAACACAGCCTGCTTAAGACGTGGTTCATAGATCCAGTTAGAAACGAAGGTAACCTATTATATGTAGAATGCATTAGACACCTTCGAAAATATACCAACTACGAAATAGTCATCACACCAGCCAAGAATCACCCCTGATGTGTATAGGCTTCCTCATTTCTTTACCACAGTTTCTACTTCTGTGAGTACCTTATTCAGGCCTTTCCCGCGACTTCGACGATCGACAAATCGAATCGAACGAAACGAAAGATCGACGGCGTCGACCCAACGATTTTTATTATAATAATTACGACACTGAAGGATATAAAAGTCGGTGATAGCATAGCTTTAAGTGGTACTCCCAGATACATCTATACTTAATGCGGTTGTTCACCACAGTATGAACTTCTTGCCTGAAAAAAAGAGTGAGAATGCACGCCTAAATGTTATTTCGCTGTGTCTATAAAGTCAACTTCAAAGTGTCCCACTGCTGGGACACAGGCCGCCGCTCTGTGTAAGTTAGTGGGCCATGAGCCACCCCATAGGTTCAGTGCGGGTTAGTCGACGTGTCTCCATATAAAAGGATAATCCTCACTAATATTTTAAATGTGAAAGTAACTCTGTCTGTCTGACGCGCTTTCAAGCCAAAACTGTTGAACCGATTTAAATGAAATTTGGAACAAATATAGCCTAGAGCCGGAAAAAGGACAAAGAATACTTTTTATTGCGAAAAAAAGTTGTAAGGGTTTAAAAAGGGGGGATGAAAAGATTACTTTTGGTCGCGATATCCGACATCCACGCGGGCAAAGCCGCGGGCATCAGCTAGTTATTTTATATGAACCAAGGAATGATATCACCTTAATAGGGCATCAAGGCTATAGCCCATAGGATTTACGATGATCACAAAATTATACATCCTATGAATGGTGCCGTTCTAACGGCATTGAATATAATATATAAAGTTTAAGGCGAAATATCCGATCCTTTTAGCCAAAGATTTTGTAGAACAATAAGCGATTAATACTTGATTAACAATGAGGTAACCTGTGAACTTTGATCCTTAACCTGATATTCGGCTTGGAGGTTTAGGCAAAAGAACAGCATTATGGGGCAAACCCTGCATACCATCGAACCTGATAAATACACATAACTTAAAGAAGAAGTGCCCAATAATACACCCAAGTGTGTATGGTATACACATACCAAAATCATCTTAACACTTTATCGCAAATAAATATTTTTAAGGTCCAAATGTCAATCCTATTGAAATTCGTTATTGAAATAGGAAATGTTTCGCAAACGATTGCAACCCTCTGGGCAATAAGCGCCGCTTCCAAAGCTACCAGTACTATCTTATCAATGGGTGGTGATGGAAAAGAAAGCCAAAGACAATATCAAAGAGAAATATTGTGAGTAAATGCCACCGTGATGTCTAACAGGAGAATAAAAGGAGACTGGAAGAAACCAAGGAGAATGAAAGAAGGAATTTGGTCCACCGACGGCAAATAGAATGGCATATAAACAGGGAAGATGATTAACTATGATCTACTCGTCATAGATCTTACATAAGGGACGGAGGATAATCTTAAAAGGGCTGACACACAACTTTTTTTGCTTCCAATCCGTTCGACATTGAATAATCCTACATCCATTGCTATGTTCATTAAGAATTCATGAATGAATAAAAGATTTGAAATTGCTAACAGATCGGATTGATTCATTTACAAGCCGTATCCTGTTAGTCAGGTTTCTTTGATAAACGTATTTATATTTACGTACCTCTTTAATTAAAGAGTTCTTGAGGGTCTTAGGGCCCGAACAAACGATAGACTTTTTGTTCGTCAGACAGAAATCACCGGTGAATCCTGATAGGTTGTCAAATCAAATTACTTGTGCTCAATAGATGTTATTTTATAATAGGTTTCTCCATATTTTACCGTCACATGGGCATGCAAGTAGTAGGTTTAAAATTATAGGTACATTTGAAATAAGTGGCATGTCATAGGAATTACAAACATTTAAAAAAATCAATTTAATCGTCAACTTGGTCACAGTACTTAAAAAAAAATATTCGTATTGTTTTTTCATCCATTGCCAAATTATTCCGCATCTGACAGGCTTACAATTAATAGTCCCTTCTTCCCTGCCCTAAACTGCACTACGATTATGACACCTACAGTAGCGTCAATTAATTCCTTTACAAATACAAAAAAAAACCATCAACGGCGGAAAAATAGTCCATAGTCTGCTCAGGGCCTAAAGTCCTAATATACCTTTAACCTTTCAAGCTACTTTCATGGCTGGGGCTTTTAAAAAGATGTGGGAAGACCCTACTGCTTGGACCCTGACCCATTTCCTACTTCTTTTATACAAGTTCATCTCGTGGGTAGCAACTGTATTCCTTTCATATGTGAAGAGATCCTTATGAGATGGGATTCAGAATATTATTTTTAAACGGAAATGTTTTGTCAATGTGATATGATTCATAAATTCACACATTCACGTAAATTCAAACAGGCAAGATTGTATTGGATTGACGAGTGCCTAATAACCCTCCTTTTGGACTTCGCCGCAGTCGGGTAAAAAGCTTGTGTATCAGTTTAAAGTCGCTATGGAAATCCGAAACGTTTTAAAAGCCAACCCAGTTGCTTTCAGAGTAATTCATCAGATAAGGATGAAATCTGATCTGCCCCATAACATAGTTTCTTGTTAGTTAAGTTTATCTCTGGGAGAGGGATGGGCTATAATCCACCACGCGGGCCCAGTGCGGGGTGGAGATGTCACATGTCTTCGATTTTTTTGATTCTAAGACTTGCGGGTTTCCTCACGATGTTTTCCTTCACCGTCAAACCATCAATAAAATCAAATTAAGAAACCTGCCTCCATTTTTGGAAACTCACCAAAAAAGGCTTTACTAGGTCAATAGTGCATCGAAACATCCTCGCTCTACTTGGCACTATTGTTTATTTAAGCCGTCAATCAATGAATCAACTGCGTCTATTTCAGTGTCTGGCCATACATAGACATCTCCCAAAAAAGGAGTCTTCATACTTTATAGCCATGAATGGCTTTTAGATTAGTCTTTTCTTCAGACTACAAACTATATGTTTATGTTTCTGATGCAGCTTTTATTGGGCATATATAAGGAGTATTTTTCATAGCTTTTAATGGTCATTGTGTTGGTCTCTGCCATTATGCCGTTCATGTATTAAATGGATTTGCTTTGAAACATGTATGACGCATTCATTACCTCCTTGTTTTTGCACGATACATTAGCTAGTAGGTTAAGCTATGGTGAAAAGGCTATATTGCCAGCCTTATTCTCTTGTAGATAAAATCAAACATGAAATTGGACAAAATACTTACGGCCTCCTATAATGAATAGGTACCCAATAGGAACGATAAATTAATTAATATTACCACAAGAGATATTAGTCGAGCAAATTCACAGACTCGAATCGATAAAATTAACACTATAAATTATTATCAACCTAACCCCCTAATGTCTATAGTGTTAAAATCTAACCTTCGCTCGCCTTTTATTAGAATTCATATCGTTTCTGGTTATGTAACCAGAATACTTGCTAATAGAGGAAATCTGGACATTAGCCAATTATTTTGATTTACAATACCTTCAATAGTTACCTGGGTACTTACCTTAAAACATAAGTAGAATATTATGTTTTTAATGCAGATAGGCCTCCGCTTTCTGATCGGGCCTTTAGACACCATGTGAGCTCAGTGCTGATGGTTAGATACCACCAAGTTCGGAATTTGTGTCTCATAAAGAACATACAGAATTCATTTAAATAGGTAAGTACGATAAACTCAACCAAAATATCGTTGTCATTCGTATTAGTCGGCTAAAAACAACTTTAAACCTAAGCATATTTAAAAATCATTGTGAAGAACGAGTTCAGATTTTCTCACAACGTTTTCCTACACTGTTTTTGTGTCTTAATTAGATCAACACGAGCCGAAGTATGATGACTACTAGGACACAGTTCTCGTAGTCACATCATTCAAACAGATTTCACATAGATTTATGGGAGGATGTTATAGCTAAAACAACTTTTATTACAGCATCTATTTTCAAAATAACATTGTTGAAATATGAGTATGATTTAATTTTATGAGAATTAAATAGGAGATAGGTACAATTATTCTCATGATAATAGAAGTTTATAAGTGATCCCGATTATTATCCCGATTTTAGCGAAAATTTACGAAAAAGTCATGCATATACGATTAATAAGTTTTATCGATAAATTCCAAATCTTAAAACATGAACAACATGGATTTCAAAAAAAGAAATCGACAACCACTGCGGCATTTAACTTAATTAACCTAGTTACTAAAAATATTGACCAGAAAATCCCGACTACTGTTTTATTTTTTGACATGTCAAAAGCCTTTGACTTCGTATCACATGAGCTGCTACTAAAAAAAATGTGATAAATATGGAATACGCGGAAAAGCAAATGCATGGTTAAAAAGTTACCTTACAAACAGATCGCAGTTTGTAGAAATTACTGTAGATAAACCAAACGAAAACGGTGAACTAAATTTTAAATCCAAAGTAGGGTACAATTGCACTGGCGTTCCACAGGGCAGTATTTTAGGCCCCCCACTTTTTTTGATATATATCAATGACCTGGCAGAAGCAACTGATCATCCCTGCATACTCTTTGCAGACGATGTTTCTGTAATTATCCCTAAGACTAAGGACAACTATAATGAAGAAATAAATAGTACCGTAAGCAAAGTAATAACTTGGATGGAAAAGAATAACCTTAAACCTAACCTAGATAAAACCAAGTATGTACAATTTTGTAACAAAAACTGGATAAAAATGGATTTAAACATTACTTATCAGGATAAACCAATACAACAATCAGATAGTATAACTTTTCTTGGGATAGTTCTAGACGAGCGGTGTTCTTGGATTGGTCATATTGATACGATATGTGAAAAGCTCAGTAAGTCTGCTTATGTTCTGTGGCGTATATCTAACCTAATAAGCAGACAAGCCACATTACAGGCTTATCATGCATATGTTGGTTCTATATTGCGTTATGGTATACTGGTGTGGGGAAACTCGGTGCATCTCGGAAGGGCTTTCGTCGCACAAAAGAGGTGTATACGTGCGATTTGTAATGTAGACCCACTTACATCATGTAAACCACTATTTAAGAAACTTGGAATACTTACGTTGACAGGCATTTATATTGAAGAAATATGTAAATTTACCAAATCTCACCCTGAGATGTTTGAAAAGCTGGGAGATAAATGTAAGTTTAAAACTAGATACCCTAATAGATTAATTATTTCTGGAACGAAAACTGAACTCTATGGGCGGAGCTGCTATCCTATGTGTATTAAGATATATAACAAGATTCCTAACCAAATTAAAGAACTTCCAATGGTCCGCTTCAGAAGGACCTTACACAGATGGTTAGTTGAGAATGCATTCTATGACATAAAAGAGTTCTTTGAGTTTAAATTTAAATAATTTGTAACTATTCTAAAAATCAATATATTAATCAATAATTAATTATTATTAATTATATCAATATATTCTGGAATTCAATTTTATCAATTTGTATTATATCAATTCAATTATATCAAATCAATTCATTTCTATCAATTTAATTAAGTATATTAAAAAATTTGCATGTCATTATGTTATGATTGAGTATGCTAAGCGACTTGTACCTACTACTACTGTAAGACCTCTGTAACCATATTTATTTGCAAATAAATCTTTGACTTTGACTTTGACTTTGACTTTGATTATGATTACTCGAAACCGGTACTAAAAAAAAACACCAAAAAAATAAGACATGTGACATCTGATCTATCAACCTGCACTGGGCCAGCAGCCGTCAAGTTATTTAATTTAATTTATTCAATGTCAGATTACAGAGATCCATAATGGTTAGTAATGTTATGTCATCTAATATTTTTTCCATATAATAATTTCATTCCTCACACAATCCAACCATCTTTTCGTTGGTCTTCCTCTCCATCAATAGGTACACATTTCTAGTCAACAATCTTCTTAACATGTCCATTCCCTTTCAACTTGTAACTAGCGCAACTTTTAAACTTCCTCTAATATACAAAAAATACAAATACAAAATCTTTATTTTTAAACAAAAAGTTTTACATTAGTTGGTGATTGGAGTCTCCATTTAAGCAAGTAATGCCTGTGTTAGGAGACTCCGCTCTTCCACAACAATATAATCAATTCAGAACCTTAGATATAAACAGTATGTTTGTGTGTATATGTATGTGTGTGTGTATGAATGAATGTGTGTTTGTGTGTGTGTGTGAATGTATGTATGTGTGTGTATATGTATGTCTGTAGATGTGTGTGTGGATGTGTGTTTGCATGTGTGTGTTTCATTTTGTGTGTTGCAATAGTGCCTCAGTGTCTATGTAATTTAGTGACTTGATCCAATTTGTTATAAGTTTTTTACACTCGTGTAATTTTTTAATGTGTACATATATTTTTTTATTTATCCTATTATAAAGCTGACATGATAGTTTAGTGTACTGAATGGCAGCAAATTTCGTTTTAGTTTGTGGAACCTGTGCTATGAGATCTTTCCGTCTTCTTGTTATTGCAGTTGAATCATATGGTAGATTTTTATGCTTTTTGAGAACTGTACATATGATGTACAACTTTCTAACAGAAAGCAGTCCACTATCCTGATAGAGACTTTCAGTAGGGTATGTAATCCTTTTGAAATACATAATTTTTATTAGAGCACGCTGTGCTCGTTCAACATGTATAAACTTCGATTTTCCTGCACCTCCCCATATTGTGATACAGTAGGCTATAACTGACTGTGCTAGAGATATATATATTTCATTTAATAGGTTTCTATCAGACCCTGATTTCTTTTTTATATTTATATTTATATAATCGTATGATAATTTTAAACTTAGGCCAGTATCAAGATTTCGTCCAGCATTCCTTTTTAGACTGTAGCTAGGTCATCATTAATATTAAGTTACACAATTCTATTCTCCTCATAGAAGCCTCGTTTACCGAACGAACAGTACTTAATACAATTCTGTAAGTACTACATACTGTATTCAGTATCAGGTGCAGCTTCAAGGTTCCAATTTGTAATTTAAATACGTTTAGTTGAATTCGCGCCATTGCGTCCGCCATTGTTGCTTGATGCATCTCCGCCATGACAGGTGACGTGACGTCATCATATTCAAACGTTCTTTTGTCTATGGTATTTAAATGTTCGTTAAGGTAAATTGTTTTTAGTATTTGTTTGGCTTAGTTTGAATATTTTAAAGTTTATGTTGTCAGATAATTTAGTTTTGAATTAGCGGTTTAAATGCGACTGCAGTTTTAATTTTTTGGTTTTTTACTTGTTTTAGATTCTCAATTATAGTGGGAGTTGAAATTCCATCTTCAAACATTTTTATTTGCTTTGAAATGAAATAGCTCGTCAAGTTATTTTCAATCGACGATTTTATTTATTTAAATTAGTCGCATTTTTTGTCTTACATTTATTATAACTTAAGGAGTCCCTCAAGGCTCAATTTTAGGTCCACTACTATTCATCCTGTTCATTAATGACATTAAAAACTGTTTCCACACTTCTAAGTTTCTTCTTTACGCCGATGATTTAAAGATTTACAAAAATGTTTCCAGTATTTCTGATTGCATCGATTTCCAGAATGACCTTGACCGCTTTTTAGATTATTGCATTACTAATAAACTTCACCTTAATTTTTCCAAATGCCATACCATCACCTTTACTAAAAAGATAATTGTCACCAAATTCAGATACTGCTTTGGTACTAGCTCTATTGACAGTGTTTCCTGTCTTCGTGATCTGGGTGTTTTGTTGGATTCGAAACTACATCTTGATGCTCACGTGGATAATATTGTTAATAAAGCTTACCAGCTGTATGGCTTCGTGATGAGAGCAACCAGGGAATTCCGCCGTCCCTCTACTTACTTATATTTATACAAGAGTATAATCCGGCCTCAATTGGAATACGCCGTTGCCATTTGGAATCCATTTTATAATAAATATAAAGAAATCGTAGAGATGGTGCAACGAAAATATCTACGTGCTATGCACTTTAGATGTTTTCGTAAAAGAGTATCCTATCAATCCTTAATGCATAAATATAACCTTATTACCCTACAATCTAGACGCACTCTTCTTGAGATGATGACTCTATATAGCATTTGTCGTAATCAGTTTGACTGTGTCGAACTTGTGAACAATTTGTGCTATCTGGTCCCTCGTACTGTGCACGGTCGTGAAACTCGCTCGAAATGTTTATTCGCAACAAATTTCTGTCGTACCAACTCTGGTGCTCGCTCACCACTGCACCGACTTGTTGACACTTTCAATAAACAGTTCTGTTCAATCGACATAATGCTTCTTGCCAGGAATGTATTCAAAAAAGAAATTACAACTAGTTTAAGAGATGGACCTTGAACCTTCATTGTTATATTTTAGATTCAGATATAAACTCAATGTTCTTTTTCTTGTTAAATATTAAAATATGTAATTTAGTTTTAATTTAGTTATAATCAACAGCTAGCTATTTTTTATTTTAATCTGTGAATAACGCCGTGAGTAGTATATTTGTTACTTTTATTCTGTACTGCAATGTGTGTGATTGTTAATATACTGCTGTTTGTTATTCCTAATAAATAAAATAAAAATAAAATAAAATAAAATAACGTCGTAGATTTCCCTTTTTATAAATCTGTGAGTTATTATTGATTAGACCGTACTCTTTCAATATCATCCATAACTCTTTCTTACTGTAATGTAGATTCATATCAAACCTAATTATTCAAAAGTCGATATTTACAAACTTAAATGACTTCTGTGCAGCTTAAGCATTTTCTTCCACTCTTCGTCACCACCACTGAAACTCATTTTACTTACCACTTACTAAATCTTCATATTTTTCGCAATTATTGGTGTCTGCATAACTTTATACGTACATAAACAAACGCCTTCTTCCAATGGGGGTAGGAAAAAATCTCACAACGTCACCTGCTACGATCCTTACAGTTTCTATAACCACAGCTTCAGATATCGCTCATAAAAACTCAATTCTCATCATCCCTCAAATAAAATACCTTACACCCCTGCTAACCCCTTAAAACTTGGTGCATCTAACCCCCTTTTTTTTTTTTTTTTTTTTTGGTGGGTGGAAAATCATCGAATAACCCCCCCCGCTCTTGGGCAGAGCGAAGGGGAGTGTCAGACTTCTACTGACTAAAAACCAACCCATGTTCCCTCTTCCTCGCCCTTGTGTCGGAGCCGCGGTAACTTTTCGATATCCGCAGCCCCGACGGGCGTCGGCCCTTGCGGGCCCCTCCTTGCTGACATCTCTTTGAGGCGCGCGTGGAACACGTACGCGCCGCCGACACGGTCTGTTGCCTTCCTGACGACGGCCGGACGGCGAGCTAGCCCGTTACTCACCGTCCACAGGCCCGCGTCTACGGTGGCCGGAGGTCATCGCGTGACCCCCGACGCCCGGAGCGCCTTCCGCGGCGGCTGGGACGTTGAGAGGTTCTCTCCCTCTCTCGTTCTCTCCCTCTCTCGTGCATCTAACCCCCTTACGGCAGCATAAGAAGCCACAGACGGTTGCTACTTACAACGGATATGCCACCGACAATCTGAGTTCCGGCGCGCCCTCGCTCGGAGATTTGTTCCTTTGGCTGTATAAACCGAGTTAAGCCTTATTTGAGTGTGTTTTCTGAACGATTATTTTGTAGATTTAGTTTGAAGTACATTTTTTTTGGGTTTCCTTAGCTCAAAAGGAAAAAGATTCAGTGGTCCGTCTGTCTCTCAAGACCCTTTTTTTAATTTGTATCGAACACTTGGGTCTTTAGTCCCTTTCAGCGGGTGTATCTCTCCATCCCTATTTGACAACATATCAGTAGTCGTCTCTTCCAAAAACAGAAAAGCTTGAACTGTAGCAAAAACCAAGGTACTTATCGGAAAATTTACTACCAGTACAATTTTTTCGTGGAAGCTGCTACATAATAGATAGGTAATTAATACTCCAAAGTAGTAGCAGGAATATGGATGAAAGTTTATGAATTTTAACAAAAGAGAGCTTCCAAGAAGCATAATAACTATTCATTCAAAATATGTTTCGTATCGCACAATGAGCGAACTTTTCCAATTAGTCAATCTTTACACATACCTATTTCTCTTTTCAAATTAAAGTGTATGTTTATTTCAAAATAACAGCTTTTACGTACCGAATATAAAAAATGTGAAAACCTAAATCAACACTGGCAACCACACTAACCAGAAAAGAAGAAAATCCTAACCAGAAAAGCGCCTTGACAATGAAGCTTGACAAAATCCTAGAACAGTTTAAACTGTCTTGGGTCCCGCGAAACTCAAACATTAAACATAGCCCTCTTCTGTCCCACAAAAACAACTAAAAAATCTATTCAAAACTTCTATTTCAAAGCATGACGCAGGTTAACAAATAAATGGGCATAAAGTACCACAAGTTCAGAATACGGACAGGCATACACATGTCCAAGAAGTAAGCACAATAACACCTGAACAGCTTTGTGAGGTGAGGAGACGACACTATGGAGTGAACGAGAGTTTTGCAGTCTTGAATGAACGATACTGAATGGATAGGGTTAGGGAGTTCAGTAGGTATGTGAGCCTTTCGGGGCTGCGGGTTGTTCGACAAAGATACCGCGGGCTTGGCCACAAAGGCCTAAGGAGGAACATGGATGGTTTTTAGTCAGTAGAAGTCTGACACTCCCTACCGCTCTACCCAGAGTCATTTGATGATTTTCCACCCTCAAAAAATATAAAAAGGGTTAAGAAATCGGTGGGTATTCCTGTGTTGGAGTTTTTAGATTATAGCCCCATAACATAAAAGTGAATCCTAATTCGCTCAGAATTCTCAGAGAAAAACAGGCTTGAACAATCACAAATCACAAGACACGCAGTGCTGCAGTCCATTGCTTGAGTCACTGCGCCAACAGTGTCGTCGTTATTAAGCTATTGCATAGCTTCTATCGCGGGCCTTGAGCGTGGAGAGCGAATCCAGAAATTCCGTAACGAAAATATTTTCAACCAGGTTGCTATAGTTACGGAAAATAACAAGGTTGTCAACTGAGGTTGTCAAATTAAATAATTAATTATTTGCATAAGTTGATAAAAAATGCTATGCAATAGCTTTACCGCGTCAGTCTCCGAGTGCCACATTTAGTTTTTTATTGTCTTCTTCTTCTATACTTGTCTATTACTCGTCACCTCATGAGACAACTCCATTCTTGGTTTAGTTATCATCCTTTTCACAATTCATCCATCATTTATTTGGCCTTCCTCTACTATTAGACCCATCAACATTTATGCTCAAAACTTTTCCCACGACATTTCCCTCATTCCTCCGCATCACATGCCCAAAACCCATATTACCCATACCAAGACAACCGATTACTACACAACTTTTCAGCCATCAGCGCCATTTTAAAACATCCTTAATGCCTTGATTTCTTCTAATCAATCTACATAATTATGCCAGTAAAATTTTTTTTTTTTGCGTCTGTCCAACAATTCTCCAGGCCTACCCCAACACTGAAATCACAAAATGTGATACAAATTCAGTATTGAGCCCACGTCTCTAAGAATGCACACAATAACATCACGCCGAGGTGTTTGTGGGACGGACACGTCTGTCAATAACTGTGCTATGTAGAGGAACGAGATGAAAGCTAGTTTTCAGATGGTGTTACAGTTTGAAGTGGTAGACAGGGTGCTTTTCTTTGACATTCATTTGAAGTTAGCTAAAACCTGTTAACCCATAAAAATATGACGCCATCTAACACTTGTAGCCAGTCTCCTGGACCCTTAATTACATATTTTTGTGGGTTAACAGGTTATTGCATAAAATGGCTCAGTTAGATGTAGGTAATTAAATAGAAGAATAAAAAATACAAAATTAAACATCACTGATGTAATCTCATACATACAATACTTTGTTAACGATTTATAACTAGTGTGTAATTCTTTGTAGGTATTCACTAATAAATAAAATGAATGAAAAATAAAATTACTGTTATACAAGTATACAAGATTCAGATTTATACGTTATTTGAGATATTTATTTTAATACACATCAAGCACTCATTTGGTTCTCAACTTTTTAACAATTTTTAAATCTTGGAATTAACTTTCTCGCCATGATCTTTCCTGCTTCCTGATATTTTTTTCCTTCCTTCCTTCGTTGACTTCATTTTGACTTTGTTGTCAATGCAATAGTCTTCGTCTGCTTCGCCAATATTATTATATCATGTTTTCTTCACATTTGAGTCTCCATCTTCTAACTAACGTTTTCATATCGCAATTATCTCGTTCCCAACCCTGCCCGTCACCTATTCAGTTCGAAAATGTCTCCCTTCATTACGACGAGAGACATGAAAATGCCACAACTTGCCGCCGATGGAAATTCAGCCGCAAGACATTGTGCTCAGAGACACACAATAGAAAGTGACTCGAATAGGAATTGATTCAGTTTCTGTGGCACGGAATGGGGGTAGCTTCCCTTAGAGGTATGGTTGAAATGGAGATACCTTACTGATACAAGTGAATGTTTTGAATTTATATTTTATTTATTTTGAATTTTATATTGAGCTCCTTGAGTTATAAGTCGAGCTCCACGATAACTGACAAATGCTTGCACTGACTGGACGGGTCCACTCAAATCTGTGTGGTGCTTTATTCAAAAGACCATCTCAGACACTAATCTGCATGATCTTCGTGTATTTTATTATTTTTTTCATATTGTGAATGTGAGGACCGTGTGGGTTTTTATTTAATTTTAACGATTGTTTGGCAGTTTGAGTACTTTAAGCGACCCACCCAAATGTCCTTTCTTTGGTATTGTTCGTCGTGACGTTGAGCTCCTTGAGTTATAAGTCGAGCTCCACGATAACTGACAAATGCTTGCACTGACTGGACGGGTCCACTCAAATCTGTGTGGTGCTTTCTTCAAAAGACCATCTCAAACACTAATCTGCATAGTCTTCATGTGTGTATTATACCAAGATTATGTTTGTACCTTGAATATATTATTGTAAACCCAAACGATTTTAAAAGAGTGTCCATGAAGTTTCTTGCCATTCTTCTCATGAGACCAACGCTTTGGAATTGGCAACTACAGTACACTCACGAGTTATTATGCCTTGTGACTGGGACTGTAGCTTAGTTTATTTAGTTTATTTAGCTTCAGTAGTTCAGTAGTTTACTGCCGCACTCGGAGAGCTTCGGTGGTTGCTTGGGCCGTCGCTTGGTAAGGGTTTTTGGCAATTTTGTCATACAAAACTATGTCAGGCCTTTGCTGGGTGGCGGCTTGAGCAATCGTTGGATATCTCTGAGTGCCGCAGTTAGTTTAATTCGACTATTCAAAAGTGCCTGTTACTGGCCTACTTGAAATAAATATTTTTGACTTTTTTGACTTTTATAAAAATAATAAAATTGAGTTGGCGTTTAAATTTCGAAATACACTTAAATCATTGCTGAATATAATATGTGACCCCGTCGGGGCTGTGGGTTATTTTAAAGAGATACAGCGGCCTCGGCACAAAGGGCTAAGAAGGAACATGGGTGATTATTGGTCTGTAGAAGTCTGACACTCTCTACCGCTCTGCCCAAAGCGGGAGGAATCATTTGATGATTACCCACACAATAAAAAAAAAGAAAATCCGTATAAATAAAAAGAGAAGTCCTGACTGACTGACTGACTGACTCATCAACGCCCAGCCCAAACCCTTGGAGCTAGAAAGCTGAAATTTTGCACAGAGGTTCCCTTTATAATGTAGACAAGGAATAAGGAAGGATTTTTTGAAATTCAACCGCTAAGGGAGTTAAATAGGGGATGAAAGTTTGTATGGAAAATCGTCATTTTCACGCGGGCGAAGCCGCTGGCAAAAGCTAGTTATATATAAACTAGTATATGAATGACTAGTGTATAAAAGATTTTTACTGAATGTGCTATGTAGGTATGTACGTTACATAAACAACAAAAAGTATTTTTAATTTTTGACGGTCTATCTGTCTGTTTACACGGTCAAAACCGCGGGTATAATCTAGTTCAACACAATTTATAGATCTACAAACACGACTAACTTCAACCTATTTCGGTTAACATTCGAAATGACACAAACCGTTCTTGTACGCGACCTTTTTAAAAGTGGTTCAGCAGAGTTCAAGGTACTCCTGTCATTGTCAGTTATAATTATAAAATTAATGGTTCGCATGACGCATAGTGTTTCGTACTAAAGGTTTATTACGGCGCGAGTTATGTAGCTGTAAGGGTTTCTACAGACGGAGGTGCTTTAAATACGCGCGATTTCGGGCGGTTTAAGGTTTCATAAAGCAGAGTTTAGTGGAGTCATTGTAATAGGACACTCATCATTTTTGACAATTATTAGGTATATAATATTCATTGCATTAATTATGTTGTTGAGAATAATTTTTGAACAACTGAAGTAGGTACTAGGGCTAGAATTATTTTATTGGTCAAGTTGTGGTTGAAAGCGTAATTAAGGTGCTGACATTTTTTGTTATTAATATTATAATACAAGCCTGCTTACCATTTACCAACGTTATACTGTAATGATCTGCAGACGCATTATCGCTGTAAACTTCTGTTATCTTATTTTCCAACCGTTTGTATACCAATAATATAAGAATTAATTTGATTAGTTAAGTAAAAAGAAAATAAAATGTACCATAACTTATTTTACTTAGAAAACAAAACGCGCGTCTTTTATCCTCAAATTCAAATTCAAATTCAAATTCATTTATTTGTCCGAACATGGTACAATACATGGTCTTAAATTATATAATAAACGGTCTCATCACATTCTGCCACAAAGGGCGTGCAAATATCGGGTACACATAATAAATTATTACATACAACACAAAGATTGAAAAATTAGGTTATTACTGATACAAATCACAATAAAAAGAATTAATGTTACATTATGAGGCAAGTCAGAGCAATTAAAATTATGTCATTAGATAAGTACAAATAAAAAGAAAATATGTCAATGTCAAGATTAATGTCAAGTTAAGTATATGATATCAAGGAGAGATTCCAATCAAATTAGGATGTCAAAGTATCATTCAAAAAGTCATTTAAATTATAATAACACTTTTTACAAAGAAACTCTTTAAGCTCTTTTTTAAACCCATTTAAATTTAACAGTTTAATTTGCTTTGGGATTTTGTTAAAAACTTGCGGGGCTATACAAAATATGCTTTTCCACATTAATGCTGTTTTGGCTCTACGCCCGCGCAACATATCATTCCGCCTGTTACGTTCAACTGTATCTGATAGGTTGGGAAACAGGTGTGAATTCAATCTCACAAATAAGGCAGTTTCATAAATATACATAGACGGCAGTGTTAGAATTTTGTATGCTTTGAAAAATGGTACACAACTGTCCGTTACCTGCAGTCTGAACATGGCTCTGATGGATCGCTTTTGTGCTTTAAAAGCGCCTCAAAAGTAGTGTAGTCTGAACACACCGTAAGTAACGCCCGGAGATATAATCATTTGAAATTAGGCGGCCATGACAGCTGCGATTACTTTGATGTAATAAGGGTTAAGGTACTCGGTTTGTGTGACAACTATAAAACTAAGATTAATGGGATAATGGTATGGATTATGTTGTTGTCCTATTATAGGACCAATGTGTAAAATAATATGTAACACGCAAGACAACAACACTCAGTTGAAAAGATTTCTGGTTAAAAAAAAGTAGGTTGGTAGGCTGAAGAGTTACGTTTCATATAAGTCCTGTCAAGATGATATATCTCATTAACATAGCTTTACCCCGCGGCCTAAATACAGCATTTCATTTTAGTTTCAACGAAAGAAAAGTGTTTTACCTACCTATTTGTAACTTTCAGGAGACTGAGTTTACAACTTCGTGATCTGCAGTTTTAATATTATATTTTATGCCTGATGTGTTCCACTGCACGGCAAAGGCCTCTCTTCCCTCTTTATATGAATGTCTTTGGCTATTTGGACTCAAACCGTTTGATATGAGCCCAGTTCGTCACACCATCTCCTTCTGGGCCTACCGCGTCGCCTGGTTCTGTTGTTCGCCGTATCATCATCATCAACAGCCTATTAATGTGCCCACTGTTGGGACACAGGCCTCTACTATTTTTGGTGCGCCGTATACCATGAGTAAAACATTTTAATTACTATGTAGAACTATAAATAATGTCCTTTACCAACGTGTCCTTTTTAACATCTAAAACAAAATTTACGCAAACAATAGCAATTCTATTCTATATGAAAAACAACAAAAGGTTGATTCATAGCAATACTTTGTAAATACAAACACACAATTATAATTTAACAAATAGGACGCGAAAGGTCGCCAAACGGCTGTAGGTCGAAAGGATAAGCAAATATTACTGAAAAAATATACAAATATCGAAATATAATGATTGTGCGACTCCCACATGTTTTTCGAATATGTTTCTATACGACTTAAAAGAGGCTTTAACTAAAAAGCTGAGGACTTCTAGGGAAGTCACAAAGAAGAAGCTAACAAGGAAGCTGCGACCAGAAGACGATAAGAAACTCGTGACTTAAATAGATTTAGGTTATATATGAATTGGGGAACACCGACGAAGGCAAGGAATTGCACTCCTTGGCTGTGCACATTGATTTCAAAACTAGTTGGTTATTCCAAAATGTTTTTAAATCATTAATAATACTGCATAAAGTCCACATACTACACAGGAATACCACTAGCGGTCAGCTTTCTTTAGCCCCTGGCCAGTGTCAGCTGTTAGTGTATGAAAGGATACTGCTGATTACCGTGTGGTTGTGGTCGAGAGAGGACCATGCGGGAGTCTCGTAAAATATTGGTAATTACATAACTGTGAAAAAAGCTGTTAAAACAATGATTAGAAGGGGAGGGGCACGGCTACATTCCGTCCTGTTTTATAATTTTCCCCACTTCCCATCTTCTTTAGATGACAGGAAGTGTATGATGAGATGAGAGTAACAGAGAAGTACGGAAGAAGAAGACATGCTGCGCCAACTCCAAATGAATTGGGATAAGGGCAAGCCTATGATCATGACATTCATGCCTGTAGCACACCTCCGCTGCGAAACAACAATTGCGAAACCTCTGCGCGAGTTCCGCTGTACAATACAGTACTACGGTCAACGGGCGGAGATGTAGACGGCTCGAGCAAATGAGCGAAATCGTGTTAGAAAGAGGCAACATCATAGTCAGTTTTGTACGTTAGAGCAGGGAATTTCGCTCCTGTTTCGCCGCCAAAGAACTTACAACTCACAGCGAAACTATTGCGGTTTCGCCCTTTGAGTTTCGCAGCGGTGCTCGGAGGTGTGCTACAGGCATCAGTTTGGATGACAATGCGTGTCGCTAAGTGATACTCGTATTATCCCCAAAACTGGTGGACTAGTTATTTCTTTATGCATTCCCTTTATAGTATCCCTGTATGTACCATAAAAGTGTTTGCTGAAAAGAATACGAGGAAGAGTGTTGTTTCAATTATAATTGATTATTTGTCAGCTAGATAGAATGAAATTGAATTTGCGTTTGTCATCGGTAGCACAACCTAACAAAAACGGCAAAGAATTCATTTAGAATCATTTAGATGGAAATAGGTTCATTCAAGGCCACATTAAAAGATTCTAGATATGATTTAACATCACGATTCTGAACTCCTAATGCTATTGGAGATCACGAATGCAGATGATTAATCGTGTTTTTAAGATATGAAGTTGTTTCGCATAGGAACTTATAGCACGAGAGACACATAACATCACGCCTGTGATCCTCAAAGGGTTAGGCAGATTCTGATGTGCACCTAATAGTACACCCTCTTTTCGGCAGTTATGTTTAAGTCCCATGTAATAGAGAGCGAGCCTATTGCCATCAACCGGGCACAAATCCAGAAATTCCGATTCTAAAATTCTTGATGGAAAACACAAGTGCAGGTTTTACTTAAATATAAGGGTTTTTTTTAACCATGCAGGGGGCCTCGTGCTCGTGCTCGTGAGTAAATTATATCAGTCGCTCGGGTCTATCTTCAGACTAAGCCGCATTTGCCTAGGTTGGTGGCCAGCCATAATTACATACCGAGTTTCTTACGTGCCTCGGAAAGCATGTTAAGCCAATGGTACCGGCTGTCATTTTAAGATTTGACACGAAGTCCGGAAGTCTGGCAATCAGTCTTAATAATAATAATAATAGTTTAATAGTACATAAAACAACAGCAAAGTACATAGAATGTTGAAACAGTGAGTTGTACTACCAAGTTTAAGAATAAGGTCATTATTCCGGGCTCCTAAACTAGGTACGCAGACCTGTATCTAGGAGTCGGAGATTTTGCGGCATCTATTTATATAATACAACCGTGACTTTACTTTACAAAGGGGTACCTATTGGATTACCCAGTAATAAGTGGGTTGTGGATGTTAGATAGGCAGTCGTTCCAAGTTAAATTCTGGTGTTCAGTCAGAATGGATGCCGACCCCACAGGCTAGGCAGATGACGATACCAACTTTATTAGGAAGCCTAAGTTCAGCAATTATACTGATAATGATTTAGCAATATCTAACATTGACATGACTTTGACACCTTTATCAGTTCGAATGTTTGCGTAAATGTCAAAAGTACCTATATGTCTAGCTGTGTTTAGGCATTGACCTCAAGTCTGTTATATAAATAGAAGTCTTATAATAATAAGATAAGAACCAAAAATATCCTAGAACCAAAAAAGGTGACATCTGCCAACTCGTACTGAGCCCGCGTCTCATAGAGAGTTGGCCTGTGTCCCAGCAATGTGAACATTATAGACTGGTTTTGCTTAGGGAATTGCTAAGAAAATTACAGTCTAAAATTGTTACCTACAGTAAGTAGTGTGTTGGCAGATCTGCCAAACTTCCACGTTCGTAATCTGGTCATTCAGTCTGTTTTTTCTTAGCATCCAGTTATTGTTTCTGAAATTATGAAAACAGAAGATTAGATATGTACTTTTGAGTCTTTAATAACCATATTATCATAGAGGTAGGTCAGTATCTGTTATTCCACCTTAAGAGTCAATAACCTAAAATTCACCGTGAAATATTAAAATGAAAAATATGCATCGCGACACACATTTTTATTAAAATTATGTAAATATGGAACAAAAGCTCGCGTTTTGCATTCATTGGTTCACAGCTGAATAAATGACACTCGTTCAAATGAATTTCACTTGCACATTTTCAGTGTTTATTGAAAAATTATTGCTGAAATAATATTGCACTTGACAGGGATATTCCGAAACAACAACAGAAAAAAATTGATAATAACAGAAAAAAAATAGACATTTTTTTTCTCTATCCATGGCTTTCCAAATTTATTCACAATTTGCCTTCGTCCGTTAAGAATTAATAAAATAAAATTTAAAAAAGAATTCTCCAAATCGTCACGCCAGCGTTTCTTGGGCCTGTCTCGGTTACGTCAGTCGGCAACCCATCCGTCCGGCTCCATCCTAGAAACGTGACCCATCCAGTCCCATTTGAATAGTATTAAACGAAATCGTCGTAAAATATAACTTTAATAAAAATCAGCCTTGACTAGCCCAACGCCTTCCCAAAAAAAAATACAATAACAACGAAGCTTATTCTGAATTTAAATTAACAATTAAGTATGATTGAAATAAAAATTATGAGTGGTCCTATTCAAAATTATTGTGAAAGTCATGTCAGACAAATAGTAAAAATATTTTTATTTATTAGGCTTATCAATAAAAACAGGTTCAAACACTGATAAAATCTACAAATACAACAGAAGTCTGTTGAAATAGCAAAATCAATGAGTTGCAAGCCAATCACCCTTTTTTCTTATCACCAAGATAAGCCAACTATTTTCTGAATAACCCTCCATGTTTTTCATTAAAAGATCGAGTCATACAAAAATAATATTAAAATGAGTACCGAATTTTATCGAGAGCATCGTGTGTGTGTGTTATTAGGCCAGTATTTTTTTTGTGAATTTTCGGGTTGTGTATTTTTTTGGGAATGATTTCGAAAATTCCGAAAGTGTTGTGGAGACCGTACGATAGGATGTGTTTTAGTTATGACTTGTTATATTACGCGCTACAGAGGTAAAAACTAATTTAATAACGAAATTTTACTGATAACTTAGCATAGACAGCAATAAGCCAAATCTATTCTTGACTTTCGGATGCAAAGTGAAAAAATAATGCTGTGGGCTTCAATTTGAAATTAATATAACATCACACCTGTAGTCTCCGAAAGGTTAGGCAGAGGTTTACCTAATAGTACGTACACCCATATTTCGCTAGTTAAGATTAAGTTCCATGTAATACTTAGCTATTGCCATCATCCATTCACAAATCCAATTGAAAGAGATTTGGTGATCATATTTCAAAGCAAGTCTTTAAGAAAGTTACTAATGATTAGTAGAATACTGTTTGGAAGCCGATCCCAGCATAGTTAGGAAAAGGCTAAGCAGATGATGACTTAGGATTGGTACCGACTTCAAAACCATTTTTTTTTCTTAAGTAGGTATACTAATGGATGTTTCCTCTCCCCAGGCTACCCCAGGAGGTGTGTGAGAAGGCGCCGGCGTCTTCATCCCCCAACCTGGCGGAGCAGCCCCTGGACCTCAGCGCCAAGTCTACCTCCAGCACCAGCGGCACACCACCTCCTGACTCCAAGCATTTGGATAACAGGTAAGAGATGACAGATTTTTATTAGGTGTCATGAGCACCAATATGTATACAAGAAGCAACTTTTATAAGTGATTTTCAGCCGCTATGTTGATCTGTGTTTTACGATTTTACAAACCTCTTTTAAAAGTGATTTTCACATAGCATTTTTGATACTGTAGTTTTACGAAATAAGTCTTATCTCAATGTAGAAATCGTTATCTAAAATAGTTTTTAATTAGGCTAAGTGCTTACATATTTGTGATCGTGACTGTACTACAACTCATCGTGTGTTTCTTTTTAGTGACTCTTCGAGCTTTTCGCATTTTCATGAAGGATTATTCCAAAGTAGTCTCTACTTTCCTGTCATCCTTATGTCCCTGTAAACAAGTTGTTAGTTATTATTTAGCTATAATTTCGGTTCTAATGGTTGTTTGAATATTAAAATAAAACTCAAAATCAGTTGCATATAGAACTAACATCTTTCTTACCTTGGCTAGCAAGAACCCCACTTCATACAAAGAAACACAGACCCCCACACCCCAAGGGGTTCGAGTATCGAGTAAACCAAAAAAAAACAAGCTAATCAGATCCTTATACCCCACAAAATAAGCAAAGAAGATGTCGTTCCCAGACATTAATCTATTTAAGCTCGCTTCAGTCGTATTTCCCGATACGTTATAGTAAAGAATATATCTCTTTTATTTTCAGTTTTCTGAATGTTTTATTTTGCGATTCCTACTTGAGTTTTTAAAAGGATCGGTAGAAATGATTACTTTTAAAAGAAATCTCACTACATTCGGGAAAACAGTCGAGCCGTTGGTCCCTACTGAGTACTGTCATTTATAGATTTTGAACATTAATATACCTAGCAAAATGTGGCAGTACACACGGCTACACATCAAGCTATACAAAACCAGTTAATCTTGGCCTTACTTTACTAGATCTTTTCGCACAATGAACGATCAGATTATACTGGCTTTGTATAGCTTGATGTGTAGCCGTGTGTACCTACACCTGTGTGTAAACCTTTCAGGGATTATAGACGTCAGCTCGTGTATAAGTTAGAACTTAACATCAAGCCTATAAACTGACGATCGGGATGCATTAGTAGGTACACACGGCTACACATCAAGCTATACAAAACCAGTATAATCTGATCGTTCATTGTGCGAAAAGATCTAGTAAAGTGAGGCCAAGATTAACTGCAGGTTTTGTATAGCTTGATGTGTAGCCGTGTGTACACCTACATTTTGCCAGTTATGTCTAAGTCCCACGTAAAAGAAGGAGAGCATAGCTTTATTATTGTAATTTGTGTGTATATTTGTTATTTTATGTGTGCAATCTATATATAAATAAAGAGAGAAGTCCTGACTGACTGACTGACTGACTCATCAACGCCCAGCCCAAACCCTTGGACCAAGAAATCTGAAATTTTGCACAGAGGTTCCCTTTATAATGTAGACAAGGAATAAAAGGAAGGATTTTTCGAAATTCAACCCCTAAGGGACTTAAATAGGGGCCTTAAGGGGCTTAAATAGGGGATGAAAGTTTGTATGGAAAATCGTCATTTTCACGCGGGCGAAGCCGCTGGCAAAAGCTATAAAGAATATGAGATAAGAGTTAAGAGAGTCTGTTGCCATCAACCTTGCACAAATCCAGACTCTGCTGGGCTGCTACTGAGAAATTTCTGATGGAAAACTCAATAACACTTTGCCTGACCTAAAAATCGAACACAGCACAACTCTGGTACAACAGTCGCGTTTACGACTGCTAGACCAACGCGGCCTGCCCTGTTATTATTTTGGTCTTGTCTTAGTCTATACACTTGTCATTACGTTTGAAGACAGGTTTATGAACAACCCCAATAATTGGATAATACTCAATGAGTATTAGTGGGAGGGTTTTTGGGACAGTAAAAGCTCGTATTTCCATCAATAAGCGCAAAAAAGGTACCAAAAACCCGCAAACAGCATATAACTGATCAAATTCATGTCCAAACATAAACAATTACTCGCTATAATGGTCGAATAAAATAAGGCTATGTACATATACGCGGCTAAACGCACATTAGCCATAAATTAAGACGATGACAATAGCTATTGACTTCTGATGTTTCAGTATTTTTGGACACGCCCACAATTTTTCCGATACCCTAGCGCCATACTACCAAGTAAGAAACAAATAGTCCAGGATCCGCGGTCCATTTTTGCACTTGATTACTATCAAGCTAATTTTGATGAGACGGCGAGACGCCCAACAATTTCCTGCACGAAACTCTCGAATTCTCGATTGTGGTAAGTAATAGGGGTAGCAGGGATAAAATATGTTGGTTTGATGATTCTCAAAAGTGTTAAGTACAAACACTTTTGAGAATCATCAGCTGGGTTTTTTTTGTTAAATCTGATGATAATTATCTAAATTATTTGAAAAAATATTTGTCCTACAAAATGTATGGTTTGATCAAAGAGTCCCCTTCCTTCCTTCCAATATGTATCGATAACGAAGTCATTAAAAATGATTACTTACTAACTGGGTTTTGGGGATTGGATATTTTCTATTAAACCCACTCTTTACAAGTTGCCTACAAGATTCTAAAAATTATATTAAGTGTTTGGCACTTACTCCACGCACCATCAATACTCCTGTACATCATAAACAACAGGCTAATACACTTTGTGGAGCCACAAATTCCAGAAGAGCAAGCAGGTTTTGTTAAAGGCAAAGACACGCGGGAACAAATCCTGAACGTTCGCCAAATTATAGAGAAAAGTCGGGAATTTAACAGCCCTGTATTGATATGTTTCATAGATTATACCAAAGCATTTGATTGCGTGGAGTGGGGCAAGCTGTGGGGGGTTCTTAAAGACATGGGAACGCCTCAACATCTTATTGACATAGTCCGATGCCTCTACCTACACATCAACAACCGCTCTTTCGTCAAAATAGACACCGACTGTTCAAATGCGTTAGGCAGGGATGCATCCTCTCACCTCTGCTCTTCAATATGTACGAAGAGTAATATCATTCAAGACTCTTTAGGGCTGGGACAAGGGGTTTACTGTTGGTGGAAAGTGGATTTCCAATCTGAGGTACACTGATGACACCGTTCTCCTTGCTACAACATTTGGCAACATGAAAGAGATACGGCACAGATTGGAAGTGGAAAGTGGCAAAGTAGGGTTTGCAATAAATAGGCAGAAAACCAAGCTTATGGTGGTACATCGTGCGGGAAACCTATCGGGCGCCTATAACATCTAAGGCATCTATACTGTGGACAGCTTCGATTAACTGGGCTCCAATATAAGTAATGAAGGTAGCTGCGTCACAGAAATAAAACGGCGGATAGCCATGGCTAAAGATGCTATATTACGCCCCCGGAACATCTGGGAAAAACGTGGTATAAGTTTTAAAACGAAGGCCCGTTTGGTCAGAGCACTAGTTTTCCTGATTTTCCTCCAAAGAGTTAATAATAATAATAATAATAATATTTATTTATTTTCAGGCTACTTTGGCCCATAGATAAATACCTTACAGACTAACATACATACGATATAATTGACAGCTTGTGTTAGTAAACAAAACCTTAAAACTATATTAGTATCACTACAGTTGCACTACGTCACTGTGCGATCATGTGGCACTTGCCCGCGGAAGCGTCGAAACACCACCCCCTGCGGCCAAAAGTCCTCTTCCAAGACGAGGTGCAGGTAGCATGTCGGTACTCGCACCACAAACGCCTTAAAGTTGACGTTGCGGCGCGACTCGAGCAGCTGCACTCTCGCCACGTACTTGATCTTCTGGCGCACGTACTCCACGATGTCCTCCGTCGTAGTGGTGTAATGTAGACGGGAGAGGTACAAAGGAGTGTTCGGCTTTGCGGCACGAATATGCACATTGGGCTCCGATGGAGCCGTGCCGCAGCGGTTCTTGATGGTTCGCTGACGGCGCTTCCTCCTCAACACCGTCACGAAACCATCATCAGGCTGGATCGGTTCCTTTTCAGGCACAGGCTTCTCGGAAGGAGCATTTTTCCCCACAAGTTAAGACATGGACAATCCAAACAAGAGTAAGACAGAGGATAGACGCATTCGAAATGTGGTGTTTTAGGCGGATTCTCCGAATTCCATGGACGGCCAAACGCACAAATGTGTCTATCCTTTACCAACTCGATATCAAGACTCGATTGTCAACAGTTTGCCTACAGCGTATTTTGTCTTATTTCGGCCACATAATGCAAAGAGGAGATAGCAGCCTTGAAAAGCTGGTCATTGTTGGCAATACCGAAGGCAAGCGACCGCGAGGCCGGTCGCCATTTTACAAATTTGGAAGTGTCTGTCTTCCAAACGATTGGCTTTGAGAAAAAATTGTTTGTGGAACCTCAATGTCATTTTTAAAGACCTGTCTAATGTCTATAGACACCCCACACGTAGGTATAGGTTTGATGAAAAAAAAAAATAGTTTCAGTTCCATGTATGGGGCGACCCCCTAAATCCTTTTTTTTATTTTTGTATAAAAATCGTAAAGCGGTTCACAGAATACTTGTAGAGTTTCAACTGTGTAGTCTCAATAGTTTCCGAATGAAGTGGCTGTGACATACGGGTGGACAGACGGACAAACAGACATGACGAATATATAAGGGTTCCGTTTTTTGCCATTCGGCTACGGACCCCTGGTTTGTAGTAATTTTTGATGAGCTCGTTATCAATAAATACATGTTGGATTTAGATAATGATCATCAGATAAAAATAAAATAGTTAGTAATAGATTTTTGAAAATCATCAAATAAATAATTATAATAATATATAATCAATATATATTTTATCCCTGCTGCCCCTATTACCTACCACAATCGAGAGTTTTCGTATAGGGTAATGTTGGCTCACGGAAAATTAGCTTGATAGTAATCAAGTGAAAAAATGTACCGTGGATCCTGGACTAACATTGTGACGCGGTCAATAATAATTTATAGATGAACGGATAGCTGTCAGTGGGGCGCAAAGTGACATACGTCCGTCTAGCACCGCGCCTAAGCGCTCACTGTCGGATTGCATACGTAAGAAAGAGAGCGCGATGACGCAACGCTCGAACTTCTTACAAACCATATAATGATTAATTATAAAATAATAATTTATTAAATAATCAAAAATTAAAAACAACCAAATTTTGTATTTAAATATGATACGTTATTGTTATAAATTTTACCAACGTACGTTCATCAGTAATACAGATATTTTTGTTGGAAGATCATTTTAAGAGGTTAGTTTACCATTTTTTTGTATCGAGAAAACTTTTCAAAAACGTGTTTTGAAAACAACGAAATTATCAGAAATATGTTCAAGATTAACATATATTTTTTCCGCCGTGTCAAACTGTATAGATTTGGCTAAAAAATTGTTCAATACAAGCCTATTTGGCTCTTGTCAGCGCCTTAAGGCCAGCGGCTAATGTGTAATCCAATTTAGCCCGTTTACCTAGATTAGACTGATAAAAGCCTTTGCTAATCGGTCACTTTGATGGCTACAATTAGTTTTTATGTTTCTAGAAGCTTTTTCCATGGTTTGTGTGAGGAATTAAGGAAGTGTTTGACGTTATATAGGGTGTTGGTTTTGTGATCTGCATACGCTTTGGGAAATTAGGGGTCTTCGAGATACTGATCTAGTAGGAGTACCTACTACACAAGTTATACTACTTCTTTCTATAATACTGATAATATTTGTCTCTTACTTCAATATTTTAATCGAAAATACAATTGTCCTATGGCTTTTTAGTTAAATTGTTTGCAACAAGTACAGTCAGTCAATATCAACCATACATCCTATATCAACTTTTTTTTTAACCAAAACCAGTAGTTTTCATTCATAAATTGATGCATTTATTTAAAGGTAAGTATTCAATTAACATGGTATCTATAGGCTGCAGATATTGTCAGAGAGTGTTTCGTATTCCTGCAAAGTGTTTCAACAAAATCGACATAAGCTTCTCCGAAGTATTTAAATAATATTCAATACAATTTTGACTTTTTCATTATCTTTAGCACTGATAGATTATGATGGCTTTGTCTAGAACTCTAGATACAAGTCAGTTTGTCTAGATCTGAGTGTCTCGATCAGCACGGGTGGTCCTGTCCCGCAGGTAATAGTCCAATCTCAGCTCAACACCAGAAACTAAAAATCCGTCTGAAGCCCACTAGCATTTTACAACGTCATATAGCATTAACAATTCTTCACGCCACCGGCACAGCGCTATTGCTTATAACACGATCACATTCGCAATGGACTCGTAATAATCCTACTTCCTATTGGAACCTACTTGGATAACTCAAACAATAGCAACGTGAACGCACCCATTAAAACACGAAACTTTGAACGATCGACGCGGGTCAATGAACTTTTGACAGCTAACGCCGTCACTTCCACAGATGTTCATTTGACGCCATTTTATCGCGACATATTCATTAAAAATAATATGTCATTGTTTTAATTTGTTTTGTTGTTTAGTAGTTCGTATCGGGTTCTATTATTTTGATGGGTGTTATCTGAGTTGGTGCAGAGATATCGTTTGTGGCAGTTCTCATGAATGGGGCCTGAATTCTTGAAAAACTTTAAAGCTATCGTCGCCTTCAGTTTTCCTCTTTTTCGAGACAACTATAAAATTTGTATTCCGAGAAGACTATCTTACTATCTAGTTAGAAGTTAGAAACTCTCACCAAACTAGGCTTTAACAAGGATTTTCAAATTATAAGATAATTTCCTTCGCTTTCTAACTAAGCTTTAAAATTTTAAGACCAATCCGTTGCACTATCATTAATGCTTGCACTGACTGGAGAGTTCCACTCAAATCTGTGTGGTTTTTTCTTCAAAAGACCTTTCAGACACTAATCTGCATGGTCCTCAAATGACTTGATGTGTGGACTTTAAAAGAGACCGTGACCTCTGAGTTTGTGTCGGCTGTTTCTTCTCAGAGCATCTACTTAGTTTTAAAACACCGTGTAAAAGCGTTTCATAAAACAAATCTACAGAAATAAATATGATTTACGATTTATTCCACCTCCCCGTTAAAAATAAAACGCGCAGATTGACAGCCGTCAAGTTTCCAGCATAGTTTCAAAGTCAAGGAACCCATATCTACAGCAATGTCAATGCTCTACTTTACCAGTAACAACGTTGCGAAAGGCACGACGTTTATCGCAAACCCTACGTTCAAAGACTTCTTATTATTTGCTGATTTGCGCGTGATGAAATTGGAATTTCTTTACTTTTTATGATAACTCCTTTCAAGTGTTTGTTCCTTGTTATTTTTTTATGCGCTGTTGGTTTGATAAAATATTGTTTTGTTTTGATGTGAGGCTTCTTTGTTTTTGTCTTGAGGTTTTTATAGTTGTAGAAATAGTTAGGATTGATATGATTCGAGTGGATTTAATTTGATGTGTTGCACAATTTTTGGCAATGTCAAAAATTATTGTAGTTTGTCTCAATTGAGGATGAAATAGACTGTTTTTCGACACTTAGGAGTTTCCTACAGATTCTTTACCTGGTTTTTCATCTACTGGTCTCACTGAAGCATCAATCTTGGCCACACTTTCCGTTTTTCCCAGATTTATCCTGACTCTAAGCAATAAGCTTACCTCATTGTTTACTTTCCGAAATGCTAGACGATTTTTAAGATATTTATTATCACTTAGAACCCGAAAAATAGGCCTTCTGGCGAACTCTATCCTCAAGCTAGCCCAACCCCTTAAAGCCTTAAAACATGCCCAGTTTAATATGATAACAGTCTAACCACTCTACATCTGCATCACTTAATCAGAATAAAACTGTAACAATCTCATATTCTACGCCACACCACTGCCATCTAGCGGACAGAACCGGTAAAACAGGTTCCCTCGCAGATTTTATCAAAGCACAAGAAGTGTATGCACCTGTTAAAATCACTTACTTTTGTTCTTAAAGACATTTACGGGGGGAAAGAGGGGAGGGAGGGGTCTTTAAAGGTACTCATAGCGAAGTAACAGAGTATTTCCAATAATGAATACGACATTGAGGCCAGCTTTACTCTGCGCAATTGTATTTACGTGTTCCGAATGCATTGAGGAAAAATATAGGAAGTGTTGTAGGAGTTTTGTCCTTATTTTCTTGTACACGACTTAGGGTGAGCAGAATTGCATAGTAGGACTCGTAACTATGTACCATGTCAAACATCTGAAAAAAGAGCGACTTTACACAAAGCTTCAAAATTGCCGGTCGAAGATCCCTCTTTTGATGTAGGATCAATAAGGTTCGGTTTTGAACACACTGCATAAGGTTCCGACTACAATTTCGGGTTGGTACCCGAAATTGTTTGATTGCCATTTGAATAAGTTTGAACAGATACCAATTAACCACGAACGACGCAAACACGTTATTTATTTTATTTTATTTATTTATTTATTTAGGCACACCAACGAAATATTTACAAGGATTGTCACAATTAATCGCAAGTCTTCTGTGCTGTGTAAATAGATCACTTACAGGCATGCACAACATTCACACTAAAAGGTGAGAACAAAATTTAAATATAAAATATAAAAAACAACAATTCAATTACTACATAATTAGCATTACATAATAAAATCGAATAAAAAAAGAAACAAGCTAAATAGAATATTGAATTAATAAGATCATGTCACAGAAGATAATAATAATAAAAAAAGTAAAATAATCATCGTATGTAAAATAATGTTAAAATTAATTGAAAATAAATTAAATTAAAAATAAATTGAAGAGTAATAATTTAAAATAAAATTCATCACGAATAAAATATCAATATTATTAACATAGGATAAGTAAAACTAGTAGTAGGCAGCCGATTACGGGTCAATTTTAATGATATACACACAAAGAATTCCTATCAAACATCGCAATAATACAGTCGTCTCCGAGCCAACGTCCCCGCTAATTTCTTGTCTTCAACAAAGTTATTAAACTCATAATTGCCTCTCGATACATTCATATAAAAACCCAGTTCGAACCGATATTATACACAATACAAAATCGATATCTGAATAAATTCATTCTCTGGGACTGCGATCTGGGTCGCATGACTCGCCAAAACAAATAAAAATGCACCGATAGTCTGTTGGAGCATCGACCTTGCATCCTCGAGCACACACAGCCAAGCAAAAACCCACCCTACCACCCAACAACATAACTGAAACTCCTCTGAAACCCTTCTCGAAAAATAAGAAAGCACAATTCAAGATGAAACCGAAGACGACAGCTGCACCCAATAAATTTTATGCTCTATTAAAAGGTAGTAAAGCTGAATTTCGTTTAGTGTGTGAGGGTGGGGAATATGATAAAGATGCATTCATAGTGGTCCGTTATCGGCGAGACCGAGAGTAAATATTTCGCATTTCGCGTTATCTTGGATTAAAACGGCGTCGTACGGTTTTGAAATATTGAATTTAGACGATTGTGGGCCGTTGACCAGACCCATACGTGAGTCAGAGCATTGTCACCGTATCATCGTCAACATCTGCCTAGCCATTTTCCGACTATGTTGGGGTCGGCTTCTACTCTAAATGAATGCAGCTGAATACCAATATTTAACATGGAGCAACTGCATATCCATACCTCCACAACCCAATTAGTATTGGGTTTGATACCTGAAACGACTGTCACAGATCTTTAAATGACAGCCGGGCCCAAAGGCATAAGGTGCTTGGAAAACTCGGTATGTACTGGTAGGTACCTATATCACCGTCTCATCATATCGCCATGATACCCTCACCTCACCTAAGGATGCGAGTCTGACGAACCAATTCACTTTCGAAGGAACGTTGCGAACAAAAAAGATGAAAGGTTCTCTTTCGTTTTTTGTCTCAGGGTTTCCGTTCAGTATGCAAAGTTTATTGATTTATCCCGTTGAATATTCAGGACAGCGTCTACATTCTTTTGAATTCTTTCGGGTAGAAAATTGTATTTATGAAAATATTATTTTAGCTCTCTAGTTAGTTTCATTTAAACTTATTTAAAGGTTTGTGTGGGTGTGATGTCTAGTTTTTGTAATCGCGGGTTGTAATTTGAAACGTCATAAGAAAGCAACAAACTTTACAAAGCATAATTGAGCATTTACTATTCTAGTCCTTTCTTACTCGGACACTATTCCAGTCCACTGAAAACCAACTTCGTGATTCCGTCCACCCTAGACTTTGATGTTATTTAGCTGTGTATACTCATGTTATTTTACTTTTGTTGCAGATTGAAGCGAGCAGTTCTCGAGAGTGCCAGCAACAGCTCAGGTCGCCGTACGTACACTGACGAGGAGCTGCAGGCAGCCGTGCGGGACATCCAGTCAGGTCGGCTGGGCACCCGCCGCGCAGCCCTCATCTACGGCATCCCGCGCTCCACGCTGCGCAACAAACTCAACAAGTTCGGCTCCGTCGTCGACCACAACGACTCCGACAACGACAGCGATGTCGATCGCGCCGACTCGCCCCCCTCCGTCATCCTCAAAATACCCACATTCCCCCCACCCGACGACAAGAGCCCATCCCCGGCTGGACAACACCAAGGCCCCATAGCGCCTATAACACCGATGCTCCCCGGGGGACAAGCCTCACACAAACCACCCTCACAGCTGCTGCTCCCACCCTCGGTGTTCGCCGACCCTCCCTCAACACAACACCTCTTCACGTCCCTCAGTGACGTCATCGCTAAAAGCATCAGCCAAAAGTTCCAGCAACCCTTAGATAGGCCGCACCACCAGCACCAGCCTAGTGACCTGATGTATGCGCGAGGTCCTGATCGACACGTGTCCGTCATCAAGACTCCGCCTGACAACCGCTACCCCGCGCCCGGCAACTCCAAGCAGATGCCCAACAACAACGGTCAGCCAGCTGCCGGCGGCAAGGGAACGCGGCCCAAGCGCGGCAAGTACCGCAACTACGACCGCGACAGTCTGGTGGAGGCCGTGAAGGCGGTGCAGCGCGGGGAGATGTCCGTGCACCGCGCCGGCTCCTACTACGGTGTGCCGCACTCCACGCTCGAGTACAAGGTGAAGGAGCGCCACCTCATGCGGCCACGCAAGCGCGAGCCCAAGCCGCCGCAGGAGCCCGGCAAGCCACAACCGCCCAAGCCGCAGCCGCCCAAACCGCCGACGAAACCGTTCACCAACGGCCTCAACGGGCCGGAAGCCCCGGGCTATCCTCCCGGTTACCCGTTCTGGCCGGGCAGCGGGTTCCCACCGCCACCCGCACCGGACCTGTACGCGTCGCACATGATGCGCCGACTGCGCGAGGAGGCGCCGCCGCCCGCCAACGGCTCGTTCCTGGAGGGCATCATCCGCTCGTCGCTGGAGCGGCCGGCATTGTTGCAGCGTCTGGCGGCGCCACCGGCCGGTGAACGCCGCGCCGCACCGGACGAGGAGCCGCCGGCGCGGCGCGCGCGGCTGGACAGCTCGGACCAGGCGCTGGCGGCGGAGATGCGCGAGGCGGTGCAGCGACTGCGCGCGGACAAGCTGCGACCACGCAACGGTACGCCAACCCCGCCGCCCGCGCCGCCGCCGGCCGCGCCTCCCGACCGCGCCTAGGGCCGTCCCGATCTCCTCAGTCTTTGTGATAATATTATGTAAAGTACATTCCGCCGGCTCGCCGACTCACGCTAGTGCAATACGGCCCGCTGAGGTTTGTCGTCCGAGACTCGCGTATCCGTGTATACTGTTGTAGTGACAATAACGTAGTCGCAGGCTTCTCCTCGTATCGACGTGTGTCGGGTGACTGCGTCGCTCTCCGTATCGGTATGTAGTGTCTCCTCTTTATGTTTCCGCTTCCTCGGTCAGTCCGGACAGTCCTCACACACACGTATCCACATCGACACATTATCACCAAATATCACAATAGTTACCTAAAAGTCACAACCAGTTCAATATATCACAGCTTTACTAATGCAATATCACAATATTATAATAGTGTTTAGTGTCCCATGACAGAGATTCGGATGCCGTCGGTTGTGGCTTGCAGTCGCGTTGATGTACCTAACGTAACCCGTAATCACTAATCGTAACATTAGGTCGAGTAGGTCCTACTTTAGGATGAACTTTCTCGTTTTCTGTAAGTCCTCGCTTACGTGACGCTCAGTCACAATCCGTTTACTTTGTCTTCTAAATTCAAATTGGATCGAAACCTTTGCAGGGTAGAACGACACTGCACGTTGCAAGCGGCGCCAGGGTTGTCCAAAATTCACGCAAATCCAGAGAGCCTCAAGTTTTGACCTTGTTTATAAGTAAAAGACAACCAAAAGTTTACGTTATAAAATTAACTATTTAAAATAATGTTTAAGTAATTAAAAAAAACAATGTAACAAATTAATTATAAAGCTAGCTATGAGTGTAAATGTTATCGATTTTTAAGTGAACTATTGCAGATTTTGTGCGGTGTTTTTATAATTAGATAGGTAATATATTGAATGAAATTATTAGCGCTATTGGCGGGTAGTGCGGTTGTGGTATTGTTGGTCGCGTCGCCCGTCGCGTTGTCGCGTCGCCCGTCGCGGTCGCGTCGCGTGAGAGGCAGGCACTAGTTGCAGACGGGGATGGCGCATCAACCGTCGGCTGGGCTTCGCCTACACGAAGCTATGTTCGGACTTATGTGCAATTATTATTTTGTATAAAATAGTAATTTTAACTGTGTCTAAGCTAACACGTGGATTTCCATATTACTGAATGTGATATTTAGGTATTACGAGTGCGGTTTGATCACGATTGACGACCTGCGGGGACCGCCGGGCCCCATCATTATATACACGTAGGTACGTACATTAAATACATCTAGTGAACTTATATTTTATGTACTATTATTGTATCTTAAGAAGATAATATTCTTATTTTTCATGGTCCAAGTTTTAAATGTTTTATCGACTATACAAAATGTGGATAATCATTATTATATTCTTGTCGACTTTAAAAATTTAAATTAGCCCAAAAATCCTCAAAAAAAAATTGATATCTTCAAATTTGTGAAATTTTTTGGTGTTCAATCAAAAATATATTATGGAAGTACGAGATGAAAATGTATACGCTCTCCCAGAATTAAATTTAGGTAAAAACTATTTGGATATAAAATTATCATACGATACTTATTGTAAGTTATGTGTACATGTGCGCCTCATGGAAATTAAGAAGTCTTTGTATTATGTATGTAATTAAAATATACATAATTATATTATATACAAGTTAAAATTTAATGTCGTACATTTTTCTTCGGAGACCACAAGTGATGTGCAAAATAGAAGTACATGAGATAGTCCTCGACATTTCGACATCATATTCTATTAACTATATTATCCTCTCGGACCGAATCAAAACAATTTATTATATACAAGTAAATTCGACGTCATTATCCAAAAACAAATACATATCCCAATGACGAGATGTCGAGCTCTCTCAATAAATGTAAAAAATGAACAAAAATTTTTATATTCAAAATTTTAAACTAGTCGATAGCATGTCTTTCACTTTTGTTTCTCTGTGCATAATTTTCGACGTCTTTTTAGCATATAATCTTAAAAAAAGTTAATCTATAAACGTTATGTGCATTTATCTGAGTGATGAATACTTTTGTATATTAAAAAAAAAAAACAAATATAAGATTATTTACCGTCGTGTTGACATCCCTACCAGACCGCATTTCGAAAAATTTGAAGTGTTGTAAATCGAACAACTTTTTTTTTCTCAAAAATACGTACACGAATCTGTGTGTTATGCCTGACATTTGTTGATATAGCTTAAAAACGGTTATTTTGTATAAGTTTGTACAGACATAGGATGGGACAATTTGCAAAGAGAATTTAGATAATAATCAACATTCCGTTTAGAATGTTATTAGATTTTTTTAATTAATAATAATACTATTTTTTTTGCATCGGGAACAAATAATTATGTTGTTTAATCTTATTTTGTAACGTTAGTTAATTTTTAAGTGGCTTTATTTTATAAAAATAACCTTTATTATATGATTAATTGTCATATTATATTGAGATGTTATACATTCATTGTTTTTGTGCAAAGTGTTTGGGGTTCTATTCCCGGTTAAAGAGAGTTGCGACTGATATGTAGTAGAAAATAGCCGAGTGCTGGGGCACTGGCTCGGTCGGTACAAATGGTATACACCGCCTTAACACTTAAAAATGTTATTAACAGTGATCTCTACTACTTAAAATAATCATCAAGGCGGGCGAGAGAGGGAATCTTACTTAAATAGCAAAGCATGCTAAACAACGTCGCGCGTTGAATAGCGTAGCGCTATAAATAACGTAGCGCGTTAAATATCGTAGCGCGTTACATAACATAGCGCGCTAAATGTCATATTAAACATCATAGCGCGTTAAATAGCATGCTAATTATCAGTTAAAATAATTTCCGTAACGTTGATTATTTTTTGAGAAAGACAGGCCCAAAACTGCTGTTGTCAAATCACATGGATCCAAAGGAGAAAATATTTACAAAAAAACAACTGCCTCCGTTCAAATACCTCATTTCAAAATAGCGATGCAAACTTATAACATAATCTCGAAAAACATTTCATTGGTACATAACATGTTATTTGATAACAACAGGTTTTATAACACTGAAGAGGTCACTGGTTATTAGTGAATCATTTTTATTGTATATTGTTCAATCATTTTTCCACATAGTTTAAGAATTTTAGTTAATATCGTAGTGTACTTTCAATTAAATAGGTAGTCCGTAGCAATTCTTTAATATTTTCTTGTTAATTTTTTTTCGTAAATGTAATAAATTCTCCGTAAGGGTTAGGTTAGTCTTGAACGGTCCTCAACTGGTCCAGGAACAAAAGACAATGAAGGGAAAGTTGCATTTTTAATTAAATCATTAATTAATTATAAATCTTTATGTGACCGCGGCATTGCTACTCGTATCCGATACGTCTATTCTAGTACACGTATCCGATCGATGTGCAAACAATAACACAATTTTTAAATTCGACTTTCGAATCAAGAACAGAATTCGATCTTTGAATTTGAACGTTTTCGTTCGCGAGTTACTCGTAAAAGACATTGCCAGGATGTTGTTTACGAAGCATTTTTATGGACACAAGTTGTTTGTTTGTATGACTGTACCTAACTTCACGTCGGTCCCCAACTATACACAGTGTTACCGTGCTTGTTGGATCATACGGGAGATGTTATACTTAGTTAGTATTCTACTGTGCTCATCTGTGTATAGTTGGAAAACGACGTTTCTATAAATGTAAGAATCACCTATTGTCGTCACTAATTGTTTTCCCTTTACATCTTGTATGTATTTCTAGATGGTTAATTTTAAAACATTAATTATTATTGTACTATTATTACAATAATTGACTTATTATTATTGACATTTAGCATTATCGTGGAAAGGTATAGAGTATTGAATGAAAGTTTTTTTTTAATGTCTTGCTAGACGCAGTTCGCGGATGTTCCACATTCGTGTTTTTTTTTTATAAAAAAATTATGTACAACAAGAAGCATTTAATTTTAGAAATATTAAATACCTATAATGTAATAAATTTATTGAAACCGATAGCGAATCAGGTATTTGCTATCTTGATGTATTTATTTCGACTTGACGCTTAAAAATATTACATCACACTGCTGAGGGACATTTTTCTTAGAATGTTTCTTAGAATGAACATTTATTATTGGGATTCTTTTTGTGATTTAAAATGAAATCAGTTAGGTAATGGACCAATGTATAAACTAGATAAAACTGTTATTTCCTAAAGAATCGATAAAGGCTCACGTTTTTTTTATAATTATATAAACTGCGAAATGAGCTAACAAGATCAAATTATAATATTGTTATTTAATTATTGAGTACAAGTTTTAATGAAATATTTTTTTTTCAATATACCTTACTCGCCTCTTTATTTTTGTTATTTTGTTCCTTTAGTTTTTATTATTATTGTTTAAATCTTAAACAGATGATTAGATTTCGAGTTTAATTTAAGCGACTCATCATTATTTTTATTATAAATTATAAAAATATTATATATCTTTCAATTCCTCAGTAAGAAAAGTGATGTTTATAGGTTATTTCAGAACCCATATCATGAACGAACGAAAATCGTAAAAATTGGCGAATAAAATGTGATTGGCACAACACTATTGTATTAAATCTAGTCAAATTTTTAGGATGGTGAAAAAATTGAGAAGCTAAGCTTACGATGATTCGACTGAAATTTTGATAAAAAAAAATTAAACAAACGTCCAAAACCGTCGCTTGGCGACTTAAAAAAAGTTGATTTGAAATTGTGGAATTGTAGCCGATGTTTGTAAAAATACTGTTTTTTCTTACTTATACTGTAACTTGAATAGAATGATTTTCAAAGTGAAAAAGTAATGTTTTTTTCATATTATTATGTAATGTCCTTTTATCTATATAGGATCTTTATACCTTACGTTAAATATCATAATGAAATGGCTGGTTAGGCAGGTGTAATGATGTGCGAGGATATTTAAAACCTGTATACAATAAATTTCTTTCATTTGTTGAAATTCTTTATTGTTTTATTTCACGCACAGGCCCGTTATGCTACCTACGGCTTAGCATATCGAGTTTATCTAGGTCCAATCTTTGTACTTATCTAGGGACGGCGACAAGTGACTGTTTTCTGTAATTATGAAAGACAGCTGAACATGTTCACTGTTGATGATAATATAACTAAATTTCTTATAAATAATGCAAATAGGTAGATACTTACACAGGTCTGCCAGATCCTTCGGGGATTAAAGGCGTAGGTACTGTTAGGTACTACATGTGCAAAGAAATGCCTAACTTAGCTTTAGGAAGCTAGGAAGAATTTTTTCGAGATATGGCCCGGGATTTTTAATCTAATCAATAATATTTTAAAGAGGGTAGATTTGATTTTTTGTTTGTTTTGTTATTTCGATTTAACTCAAAAATTACTCGGCCGATTTTAAAAATTATTTCACCATTAGAAAGCTACATTTATAGCAAGGTTTTGAATAACGTAGGCTATTAATTATTACCTTTATTTTAAAAATACACACCCATATCGCAGGCGAAGTGCTAGTCATAAATAAAAGTGGACGCAGAGATACTTATTGTTCCGGAGCAGAAGTCATGCCGAGAGAGAGCAGATCTATGAAAAGTGAGTATGAATGAAATAGCGTAAGTATTTCAAAAAACTAAGAGAAACCAAGAAAAATTAAAAAAACACAGAACATTTTTTGGTAGTCTAGGCTGGGGTGAGACAGCTATTTGGGAACATACCAACTGATAAGTAGGTACCTATCTATTCAATAATAATTATGATATCCCTAGACAGAAACAACTGGAAATCATGGAGAGAGGCAAAAAGTGGTTTGGCAACTATTTTACCAATGCTCGCGAAAGGGTTAAAAAGTCTAAGTTTAACTAGAACTCGACGAGTTCCACGTAGGTATCTGTACCTAACTCTTATTTTATTACAAAACCAAAATAGCTGCACATTTATAGAAACAAAATAACGCCATCGTTATTTCCTTACTCAAAGCTAGGTATTTATTTTGAGAGCATATTTTATGTTAGGTAATGTAATTATATAAGATGACATAATATTTAAATTAATAGTACTTATTGGTGAGCTCACTAAGTTTTAAGAAATGAAAGAACGTCCGCGTAATATTTTTAAAGAACTCAAAACTACAGTTTAGTTTGCCGTTATTTGTCCCATATTATTATAATTTAAAAGGGTATTCATAGGTTACAAGAGATATTTTTTAAAGATAACGTTTGTAAAGCATGTTTGACGATGTTACTTTGAAACTAGGTCCAATTATTGATGAAAAGATATCTGAATAAGCCTCGAAGCCTGTAATGTGCTTGTTTTACAATATTTTGATGATACTGTTAACCCGGTTTGGTAATCATAGGTTTGTAATCGGTTTACCTAAATAGGGATCGGTTTAGTCCAGCTGCGAAAATATGTTTTGAAGTCTCAAAGTGGATCTATCGAGCCGCCGCCGGTGACTGAAAAGTAATGTGGCAATCGGTTGGCGTGGTATAGGCATGTGATGCAAAGGAATGAAGAAAACATCGTGAGGAAAGCATTGATATAAAAAAAAGTAGTTAAAAAACTAAAAAACCCGACTGAAAAAACAAGCACATTTTAAATTAAACAAAACTTGGAACCAGGCGGGGTTCTATTTTAGTTCTATGTTTTTCATTTCATAATTTAATATTCAAATGAACCCCGCCTGGTTCCAAGTTTTGTTTAATTTAAAATGTGCTTGTTTTTTGCTTTTCAGTTTTTTCAGTCGGGTTTTTTAGTTTTTTAACTACTTTTTTTATTTCCAACTTTTTAGTTCTTTTGTGTTTGTTCTTTCGTTGGTCGCGTAAAATTCTTCGCAAATGATTTAACTTTTGTGCTTGTTTATAGGATTTGTCACTTTGAATTTCTTTTAAACATATAAGTGTTATATATTTTTCTAATCTCCCTTTAAAACCCTTTATTTTGATACCCTACTCGATGGTATTTGAAAACAAAAGTTTTTTGAACTCCGTGATTTGGCCTCCAAAGTCCGCAATTTTTCTTTGTTTTTTAATTTTAATGTAGCCTATAACACTCGCGCCATCAAGACGAATCTAACGATGTATATTTCATTCAAATCCCTTTATCCGTTTAGGAGTTATGAGGGAACAAAGAAACGGACATACATACACGTCAAACACATAACCCTCCTTTTGGGCTTCGCCGCAGTCGGGTAAAAACTAAAGATACGGTCGTCCGAACATTTTGCTCGATGCGTTCCCCATAAAGAGAAACACTAACGTCATCTACAAGAATTAATCAGGCTGCTCGTAAACGTAACCTTGTATGAGCGGAATTATTCCTCGGCGTGGCGTGGTATTATCGAGGTATAAAGAAATTAAATAAAGCTTTCATGTTATAAAAAAAAAATTTAATTTTTAATTTTCATTTTCTTTTAAACTTCGGTTTAGTCAAGACCTATTTGGGACCAAATTCGAGGCGTCATTTTATCATGCGGTCCGCCCAGTCCTTCCTTACGCAGTAATATATAAGTCAATGGATAAATGCATGAATAATGACGATGCAGTTTTATTTAGTATACAGATTGCGTTAAACACAATTTTATTTTTGTTCCTGTACCTACCTACATAAATTTCCTATCATTTGCAAACGTCATTCTCCCAAAGATGCTAAAAATTCCGATTAACTGTAAAGGTCTACATCATTCTGTCATAAATAAGTGAATTCAATTCAATTATTTTACATCCACATTATGAAACATTCAAAATAAGTACCTATTGTGTAATTATTGTAATAAGCCGAATACCAGACCAGCCCGCAGTAACTCCATTGATTCTTTAACAAATTACATAAAATTAAATATATTATCCTCAACCTGTAATTGTATAAAAACGGATGTAATCTAGATAACTACCAATAAGTAGGATAACAATAAAATGCCGGGCGGCCATTTTGGTTTCCCGCCAAAAAGACAAAAACGCGCGCTAATTTGACAGTTCGCGTCCACCAAATGTCATATTATCTCCATGAAAATGGTTTCACCTTTATGAAAATAGTTAGTTAGATACATTTATTTCAATTAAGCCATGATAATATTAATTAAAAACTATAAAATAAACTAAACTAACAATAAACTATAAAAAGGCATCGAAATACTGCTCCTCAACGCTGTCAGCCGGTAATGTGCCCAAAAGACTGGCGGCATTGCCTCGTTGTATGGCAACACTTAGCCTCTGGCCAAGATAAAAGCCAGCCCTTGGGTCACGAGAAGCGTCAACTAAGCGTTTCGAGATTTCCTTAAACAGGCTATGAGCACTCGGACCCCACGGCCCCAGAGTTTCAACCCCAAACGGCTCGAAAATATAGTTTCCGCAAAGGTTACTATATTTACGCCGCTTGAGGTTTTCTGCAGCCGCAGCGGCTCCACCTGCGCAGCACGATGAACTATTGTAACTATATGTCATATTATTATCTTATTCGGATGTTTGTATTGTAGGAATTTAGTGGTATTTACAATATTTGGTGGTGACTTGCGTTTTATTGGGGGTAAATTCCGTACGTAGAGATGGAATCAATATTTTTTGGCGAAATTCACTCAAGTTGGGTTATCAGAATTGGAGTTTTGAATTAAAAGATCAGGGGGTCTAAAATGGCCACTTTTGCAGATCATAATGTGAATTGCGTTTAAAAGCGTAAAATGGACCTTTCTTAATAAAAACTGCGTCTGTGACTATTTTACGAATGTTAACGCAATTCATATTATTTTCCTATTAAGATGTATTTTACTAAATTGTTACAGACGCAGTTATTATAATGAAAGGTCCATTTTACGCTTTTAAACGCAATTCACATTATGATCTGCAAAAGTGGCCATTTTAGACCCCCAGGTAAAGGTAGGTACCTACTGATGAATAAAAAGACGTGCAGACTGGCAAAAAAAGTAGATTTTCCCTGTTAGCCAAAACTGTTCCTAAATAATTTAATCATCCAAAACCACGATGGCAAAATCAAAAAATTTATTGACAGTCGTCGGGCAAGGTTACGACAATCTGGTTGAAATTCGTTGCTGTAAAAAATCGAGATTTCTCCAGGTTCATAGAAACAAACTCCACATTTTGAAACCCTCGAAAAATATTTAAGCCGTACCACCACTTTACGGAACCCAAGAGCTCTCTAACAAAAAAACAGTAGCAAGATAATTTCGACCACAAATAACGGGCTTCCTCAACTAAAGCGTTATTTCGATCTATAAGCATTTTTCACGTCGCCAGCGGGCGGACCACTTGCGACCAAGGCCTCGGTTTTGGTATTGTAAAAAAGTAAAAATTTCAAGATGGCGGCCCGTTGAAAAAAATAAAATGGAACCAGTTCGAAGCGGGACCAATTTGGTGGTTATTTTTGCTGAGGGCAATGTAACATCTATTTTTGTAAAGAAAATAATATGCTAGGTTTAAGTGTGCTCTGCGGTATGTTTAAAATTACTGGTTTTAAGTCAGGTAGCATTGAATTGTATGTTTTTCGAGTTAGCCAATTATTATTAGTTTGATGAATTCAGGTTCGCCTGCTGTTTTTTTTTTCTTTTATCGTTTCTGTTTGGGGTTTCAACAATAAAAATTGAAAATAAAAAATAATATGGGTTGACTCTACCTGTATGTAACATAAATTAAATTTGATGAATTGATGATCATAATTATCAAGGAAATGAAGGAAAAACATACTTCGTTATTATAATTAGGTATACTGTTCTTTTTAGCTCGATGTTATCCTGAAACTGGTTGCTAGGTCCGTTTTATATTGTATGTACCTACCTACTTAACACATTGTTTTAATAATACCTAAAAGCCATATCCATCAGATTCATAAAATCAAAACGTACCTTTCGATCAACAGTATCAATAAAACTCAACTAACATAAAAAATCTCAATCCAGTAACAAATCACGTTCCCAAACTTATACATAACCCTTGTGTACACCCACAGCCAAAAAGAGACCATACAAACATCCTAACACACGAAAAAACGCACCAATACCTATACGTCTAACTCTAACGCCTATAAAAATAAAACATAACACATTACATAAACCTACCTCAACATTAAAAAGTTCGAACAAAAGAGTTCCGTCTACCACAAAAAGAATAAAAGAAATCAGCGTGCAACCCTGACCCTGCGCCCGCGCCGAACGAAACCGAATCCTGCCGAAATGAGCCGAATCGTCGCCAAAAGCAGCCATGACCTTAGTCTTGACTTGAGGCTTGTGTGTGTGCGTTTGTATGTAATTCGGGTACTTTGACTGGTTGGCAGTTTTTTATTTGTAGGGCCAAAGAGTAGACGGGCGGGACGGGGAATGGGGTTCAGTGGAATTTGTTGAGGAAGGTCCTTGAAACTTCTGAGAGGACTTATATTCTTAGATCATTTGTAGATCAGAGATGATGCTGAAAGTTCTACAACACCTCTGCAAATGGTACCTACTTATTATAAAGACAGTGCTTTGAATAAACATTAATAGGTACATTTTTTTTACAACATCTTTGTAAAAAAAACTCAAGGTGCTGTTTTTAAAAAGGAATCTTGGTGATTCCTTTTTAAAAACAGCACCTTGAGTTTGGTCGTTCACACTCTACTTCAGGTAATCGGCAAGACAATAATTTATCTACTAGAGAAAATAAAAAAATCTTGTTCGTTGATCTTTACTATACACTGGAGCCAATCTACACAACTGCTAACTCATGTGATCATAGACCCTTGGCTTGGTTGAACACTAGTGAAGTTCAAGTTTTTAACTCTACAGAAATTGCATGCAACTACCTTAGAACTTTCACATCTGACCACAAGCTACTCTATGCCATGCAATTCGGATACTTTTTGTCGGGAGTTCGTGCGATCACGCACACTTGCACAATCCCATGCACATGCACTATGCACCGGTGTGTGCGCATTTTCGCGGCGTGCAGTTGTTTGGGCAATGCACTCTTGCGCACAATGCCACTGACCTTGGTATTGCAGCTGCGTAGGGACGATTCGGCCCGCCAATTCGGCGTCGGTTTGCGCCTTTTTTTGTTTTTCGAAGTCTAGGATTTATAAGGTTGGAATATACAGACGAGGAGCCGTATAGGGTTTATTCAGAAGGAGCTTTGATATCAGTAAAACCTACCTATAAAAATCTGGGCGACGAAGTTTGTGGGAAAGACCTGGTTGGATGGAAATTTGGTCGTGGTAAACAAATCTGGGGGACGGGGTTTGTAATAATCTTGTTACATAAATAGCCAAAAAGAGGGTGAATACTGACTGCTAATTAACGAATAAGCTGCGATACCACCTAATTACAATTAATAAATTGGAATTAGGACAGGAGGACGATGATGATTGTGTAATCGTTAGATCCTGATGCACTTTACTTTCTGGTATTATGTCCCACTTTGGTGAGGTCTGTGTTTCTGCAGTAAGAAATATTCTGCAAGCTTAAGTAAAAGCGAGAGAAGGCTGGATGGGTTAAACTTATTTCAGGCGCTTTTATGATTGCTCAGACTGTGCTTGTAATTCAAGGGAATAAAAAACATAACACTCTTTTTTTTGGGGTGTAAAACACAGTCTGCCAGACTATCGAAAGTTTTATGACTTGACACGATTTTTTATCGTCGATTTCGTTTAGTACAGTCATGCGAGGATATTTTCATGGCAAAGCCTGATGCAACGTGGCTGCAGTCACTAGGCTTTGCTCCCCGTGAAGTGTTTTGTGAACAAAAGAAGATGAGAGAAATCCATCAATATTTTCTCGCCAAGTACCTAGTAGTTGTCATTATCACCCAGTATCGGGGTTGTGGAAGTCAGACAACCTAAGTCGCTTCATACACCGGGTTTGTAGAGGTCATATAAGCAGTCACATCATGCACTGCCGTTCCCGGTCAGGCTGAAGCCCAACCCCAACATAGTTGTGAAAAAACTAGGCAGATGACGGTGGTAAATAATCAATAGTTTGAGACGGAAGACGATGCAAATAACAAAAATAATATTCCCTAGTATCTCATTCGAATTAATTCGCAACAACTCATTAACGAAGTTAATTAGCCCCTGCAAATTGATATAAAGGCACTGATGGAAAGGCCACGGGCTATTTTGTACCATTGACTAATGACACAAGTTTGTCACTTGTCAAACTGTCATTACATGCTAAAGCGTCATTTACCGCCCGTTTGACAGGTCATGGAACAAGTTTAAAAAGGGTATTAATAATTGAAGAACGACTGACGTTGAGCTCCTTGAGTTATAAGTCGAGCTCCACGATAACTGACAAATGCTTGCACTGACTGGACGGGTCCACTCAAATCTGTGTGGTGCTTTCTTCAAAAGACCATCTCAAACACTAATCTGCATAGTCTTCATGTGTGTATTATACCAAGATTATGTTTGTACCTTGAACATATTGTAAACCCAAACGATTTTAAAAGAGTGTCCATGAAGTTTCTTGCCATTCTTCTCATGAGACCAACGCTTTAGAATTGGCAACTACAGTACACTCACGAGTTATTATGCCTTGTGACTGGGACTGTAGCTTAGTTTATTTAGCTTCAGTAGGTCAGTAGTTTACTGCCGCACTCGGAGAGCTTCAGTGGTTGCTTGGGCCGTCGCTTAGTAAGGGTTTTTGGCAGTTTAGTCATACAAAACTATATGTCAGGCCTTTGCTGGGTGGCGGCTTGAGCAATCGTTGGATATCTCTGAGTGCCGCAGTTAGTTTAATTCGACTATTCAAAAGTGCCTGTTACTGGCCTACTTGAAATAAATATTTTTGACTTTGACTTAATCTTTTTGAAAGAGAACATGTTTTGTAGGTTTAACACTGTTTCGTGGAAATTTTGATGACAGAGAGAGAAAACTTAGATGATTTCCTTGAGATACACACCGAGTTTCCTCCATGGAAAGCACGAAGCCGCTGATCAAGGTTGTCATCAGTAGATCTTTGGTAGTCAGTGGCCCGAAAGTCTGATGACAACCAGTTTTTACCAAGGGGTATCGTATTACCCGATAGGTACTAACTGGGTTAAGTATATAGAGGTCAGAAAAGCAGTCGTTCCAAGTAATATACTGGTATTCTGCTGCTGGATGCTGCTGAATTAGACTGAAGCCGACCCAATCATTTCATAATAATTGGGAGAAGGTTACGCAGATGATGGTACAAGGTGTAGCAGGCTTTAATCGATTAGCAGGTTATCTATCTATCTATCTATCTTCTATCTATATAAATAAAAAGAGAAGTCCTGACTGACTGACTGACTGACTGACTCATCAACGCCCAGCCCAAACCCTTGGACCTAGAAAGCTGAAATTTTGCACAGACGTTGCCTTTATAATGTAGACAAGGACTAAGTGAGGATTTTTCGAAATTCAACCCCTAAGGCATTTAAATAGGGGATGAAAGTAAGTCGTCATTTTCACGCGGGCGAAGCCGCTGGCAAAAGCTAGTTTATTATATTTAGATTCAACGGGGGATGTTTAACTTAGAAACCGTGGAAGTGGAAGGGTAACTGACCCCAAATAACCTTAATTACTATGTAAAAATGTCAATGCCCCGATGATCTGAATTGGTCATCATTTAGGTGCACTAGTTCATACAATACGAGGGTCAAAGCATTTAGTAACCCATGAGTGCGCACTGAAAATGCACCAAATTACCACCAATCCACCATTATTGGTGAATTATTGTGTGGTGAGGTCAAAAAACTTGTATAAACCAAAGTGACAATATTCTGTTTATATCGTTGGATGGACTGTGTGAAGGATGATGTGGCTGTGTGGAGGTGACTGCTGAGATGACGAGAAATAGAGAAGGAAGATAATTATGCTGTGCCGATCCCAAATGAATTGGGATAAGGGCAAGAGTTCTGGGTTCGAACCCAGGCAGGCGCATTACTTTGTGTAATTTATTTCATCACCGCTGCTCTCAAAACGGTGAAGGAAAACATCGTGAGGAAACCTGCATGCCTTAGAACCAAAAAATTCGAAGACATGTGACATCTGCCAATCCGCACTGGGCCCGCGTGGTGGCCCATCCCACTCCTAGAGAGGAGGCCTGAGTCCCTGCAGTGCGAACATTATAGGCTGATGATGAAGGGCAGGAGAATGATGATGAATGGTGATGCAGTCTATATTGAGGAAATTATGACTTTCCTTGAATACGAGCGTTCCGCACCTATGTAACGTATTCTCATGCATCATTGGCCCAAAAACACCTATATACCTTACAGACTAACATATATAAGGTCCCATTAAAATAGGTGGACAAAATTTCAGAAATCATAAAAAGGACGATCGTAAAAAAAAAAAAACAAGTACCTACTCCTAAAGGATGAGTTTGTTCTAGAGTGCTGGCAATTAATTATTTTAAGTAAAAAAAAAACACTTTATTTGATGTTTTTTTTGTTTAGATAGGTATCTTTGGTTAGACCTACTGAACGCTGTGTTAAAAGATGCAGCTGAATACCAGTATTTTACATGGAGCGACTGACTATGTGAGCCTCACAAAACTGGGTAATACGATACCTTTTGGCAAGACTGGTTGTCAGACATTCAGGCCTGTAACGACTGCCAATTGGGTTGCCAAGACTACTTTTCTTATTTATTGTCTGTTTTCTAATAACAGCAATAGACAATTTTTTTTTTTGGCGTTTGGAAAATCATCAAATAACCCCCTCTTGGGAAAAGCGAAAGGGAGTGTCAGACTTCTACTGACTCAAAACCACCTATGTTCCCTCTTAGCCCTTTATGTCGAGGCCGCGGTTTCTCTTGTGAACAACCCAAAGCACCTTAGGTCATAGACCTTACTTCTGGTAATTTCCGACGTTTCAGGAAGCACTCGCAAAAAAGGGTAGGTAAGCTAAGTCATCTTCTAACTTCACGTTATTTTATCCTAATTGGGCTGCGGGTTGTTCGAAAGAGATACCGTGACCTCGGCACAAGGGCTAAGAAGGAAGCGGGGGGGGGTCATTCGATGAGTTTCCACCCACCAAAAAAAAAGGGCTAGCTAAGAAGGAACATGGGTGGTTTTTTGTCAGTAGAAGTCTAAGACTCCCTTCCGCTCTGCCCAAGAGCGGGAGGGGTTATTTGAAATTTCTCAACCCCCAAAAAAAAGGGCCTATTTCACGATGTCTGAAAAGTTTTTCAACTTACCGAATAAATTCCAAAAAAATGACACAGAATTTGTATGAAATGATTTGCCAAGTAAGTTAACGGGAACATAATAAATTATTGCAGGTGGTAAAACGGTATCTTATTCTAATGAACAACCAACACTAAGTACATAGAGTTGTAGAGAGGTAGAGACGCGATGCCTTATAATTAGGGAAACCCTTACTGGTAATACTGACAACTCATCAAATTGACATATTTGCCTGTCAGCACGAATCTAACCCGTTCGCCGCGACAGTGCATATTTAACAAAAAACCAACAATTAAACGTACCTGCACTACAAAATGCCGAGCAAAACACGCAAGCATGCCTCTATAATACAAAAATTGCGGGCAGGTGACCACTTTCGGCGCTAGTTTTTAACCGACTTCTAAAAAAGAAGGAGGTTCTCAATTCGGATGTTTGTATTTTTTTTTTTTTTTTTTTTTATGTTTGTTCGGGCATAACTCCGTCACTTGCTAACCGATTTGAAAAATTATTTCTTTGTTGGAAAGGGTATACTTCCGAAATGGTCCCATAATTTTTTTTTTCGAAATTGGACAAGCGGTTTTTGAAAAATCAACAAAACTAAAAAAAAAAAACTACATTGTCCACTTTGACCCATGAACATGTGAACCACTAAAAAGTGAAAAATAAAAACTTTTTAACAAAAAATAAAACCGACTTCAAAAAAAAAACACAAAAAAGTGAAAAATAAACTTTAGAAGAAAAACCAGTCTCTGAAGTCGGTGGCCAAAAAATGAAATCAAACAAACAAAAGTCACCGACTTCAGAGACTGGTTTTTCTTCTAAAGTTTATTTTTCACTTTTTTGTGTTTTTTTTTTGAAGTCGGTTTTATTTTTTGTTAAAAAGTTTTTAAAAAACATGTTGTAATATTCTAGGTATAGACAGTTGTCGGAATAAAAAAATGTTGATGGACTTTTTTGCATTTAAAAAGGTTAGTTTAAAATGGCGGTGGGGCCTCCTTTCTTGTTGGAACTTGGGTAACTAGAATCTTCTCTGACACCTTTAGCATGGCTAGCTATAACTGCTACATTTTCTACATAATAATTTATGCTGATAAATTGATGGCATAGTAGTTGAAGGCCTCCTACTAGGTGGACCGACGCCCTGGTTGCGGGGACCGACGCCCTGGTTGCGGGGACCCACTGGATGAGAGGCGCACGGAACCGGTCAATGTGGCGACACCTGGGGGAGGCCTATGTCCAGCAGTCGACGTATTTTGGCTGAAATGATGATGATGACTCAAGCGCGACTGCTGAACATGAGGTTTGGGTTTGGTTCCCGGGATGGGCAAAGTGTAATTGGGTATTCCATTATGAATTTCTCATTATCAGACACGCAGTCTGAATTTGCGCCCAGTAAATACGCAATGCGCTCATCATCTACATACTTAGGACTTAAACGTAACTGGCGCACCTACGTATATACTTACCTAGGTAATTACTATTGTGTACCTATACATCTGCCAAAACCATTGCGGAAATCTAATTAGGCTATGCCGCTAAGCATACAGGTACAGCATCAATTATCTAAGTGCCTAATTACTTACGCAGGTGGGTGATGAAACTAATTCACTCTGTGTAACTATACCAAACTGCTGGGACACAGGTCATATTGTCTTCGCTCTTTATGAGGAATCCACTATGCGGGCCAATTGCGGTTTTATAGATGTCACATGTCTTCGAATATTTAGGACCCATTTGATATATTGAGTGATAATTTTATTTTGTAATAACAAAAACTCATAAAAATATCGTCATTTGTCATTGCATGTCATGTAAACATAAAAAATATAGCTGGGTGCATAACATGGTCACTTGAATTCACCATTTATTTATTTATTGGAAAAGCCCGCGACATTTATTTACTTTGGCTTCCACTACAAGGAAGCCCACGTGAATTTTCCGTTTTTACAAACCCAGGAACAATTTGAAGTCATAACCACACAATAATTAACGGAAATAAAGCTTAAAAAACCACTCAAACGGTTTCAATTACACGTTTTTAACCCTAAATATTAACGTTCCTGTGTCCATCGCATGTACTCAGAGCATTAGCTCAAAATGTTACTCTTTTCGTTGAAAATACTAATGCCTTCGCGTTTTAGTGTTATAGAGTTTTTTTTTCAATGTGATAGAATTACGGAAATGTCAAATGGGTAAAGGTTAAACATTAGATTGTAGGTACCTAATTTTATTTCGTTGAATAAGTTTTGATTCTGCCTAGCTAATTAAGTACTTGCTGCCTAGTCTAAAAAGACTGTCAATTGTCCGATGGTTGAAACTGCTCTTATATATATTGTACCTTTCCATGTAGCTCCATGCGGGCTGTGGATGTTTTAATAAGGTGGGTCGCCCTCATGATAGGTGGAGCGACAATCTTCGCAGGGGCCACCCTGCGAAGATTGTCGTATTGGTAGTAGTTGGAGGAGAGTGGCCGAGAATCCTATTAAATGGCATGCGATTGGAGACACCTGAGTGCAGCTGCTGCAGTTAGGTGTGGATTCAAATATCGGTCCATAAGTATAATATCGCTAAGTAGTTCTGTTAAAGTCCCATGTACTTAATAGGCGAGCCTATTGCATGCAACTGGGCAATTAACCAGACTCCATGGCTGCCACTTGAAAATCCCTGATGAAAAGATCCAATATCACTTCGCTCGACCTAAGAATCGAACCCAGCACGGCCAGCACCTCATGCACAGCAGTCTTGCTTGCGACCACAACACCAACGAGGCAGTCATTATATTCAGAACTAGCTTTTGCCAGCGGCTTCACCCGCGTGAAAATTACGATTTTCCATACAAACTTTCATCCCCTATTTAAGTCCCTTAGGGGTTGAATTTCGAAAAATCCTTCCTTATTCCTTGTCTACATTTTAAGGGGAACCTCTGTGCAAAATTTCAGCTTTCTAGGTCCAAGGGTTTGGGCTGGGCGTTGATGAGTCAGTCAGTCAGTCAGGACTTCTCTTTTTATTTATATATAGATAGATAGAATCGAGCTTTAGATAGTATAATATAAAAAAAAAAACTAATATCCTCAAAACCTATTATTAGGAACTAAGTTATTAAAGCAAAGGTCATCGCATATTTAGTTCATTAAATAAAAGATCAAGTGACCTTTAAGTTTAGCTTAGAGAGTTGAAACTACGACGGAATCCCTTCTTTGTGGGGTCTATTCTAGTCTAAGTAGGCAAATGTCGAGCGCTCGATATACCTACCTATAGATTCGCACACAAGTTCTTACTGTTTTTGGAGGATGGGAAATCATCAAATGACTCCTCCCGCTCTGGATAGAGCGGAACGGGGTGTCAGACTTCTACTGACTAAAAACCACCCATGTTCCTTCTTAGCCCTTTGTGTGGCCCATCCCTCTCCTAGAGAAGAGACCTCAGTCCCTGCAGTGGGAACAATATAGGCTGATGATGATAATAGGGGGCGAGTCTATTGTCTTCTACTGGACACAAATCCAGACACCGTGGCAGCTACTGAAAAATTCCTGATGGGAAAATCCAATAACACCTTTCTTTGCTCACCAGTTGCGCTTGCGACCACTATAGACCAAGTCCGATGAGGCAGCTATTTTATTTAAGGACCGATTTCCTATCTGAATTCCACAACCTAGTACCTAACATGATAGGTACTTCTTGGCAAGGCTGGTTCTCGAACTTTCTGGTTTTATAGAAGGTCTAGCTTTTGCCAGCGGCTTCGCCCGCGTGAAAATGACGATTTTCCATACAAACTTTCATCCCCTATTTAAAACCCTTAGGGGTTGAATTTCGAAAATCCTTCCTTATTCCTTGTCTACATTATAAAGGGAACCTCTGTGCAAAATTTCAGCTTTCTAGGTCCAAGGGTTTGGGCTGGGCGTTGATGAGTCAGTCAGTCAATCAGTCAGTCAGTTAGGACTTCTCTTTTTATATATCGTCGGTCGGAAACAGTAATGGAACATTTCAAAATGGCCTGTTCTGAGTAATTAAGGTTTAAAGTTTTTGAAAATATTCAAATGCTATTTTATTTTATCTAAAGACCATTTTGTAATTTTTTTTTATTGAATAATATGCAGATTATAGCCAAGTTTATTGTGTATTACTAAGATTCAGGATATCATTTTGTAATTAACAAGTAATTAATGAGTCATCAGTATTTTTGTGAAATGTTCCAATAATGAATTTAAAAAATCCTGAAAATCTAAGAACTAATTGGAATATTTCTAAATAAGCCAGTAATGAAATCATAGGTACAACCAATCAATTTAGAAACCCTAATGGTTTATTTATATTTAAAAAAATAAAAGAAATCAGTTAAATCTTACAATAATTAGGTACGTTAAATTAATCATTTTTATTATGCTCATCGGGTTATCGGGGTATCACGAATAAACAATAATCAAGTGAAGAATTTCAGAGCCATACTGGAACATTTCAAATTATTCGATTATTGAATCATGGCTGCACTTTAAAATTTAGGCTGCCAGTGGGACATTTCTAAATAAACTAATACTGAAAACGAAGAGATCACTAAAATCTATATTTCTTTATCGGAATAAATAGTTTTCTGTCAAAGAGAAATGACATTTGAGTAGTACCGTTAGTGATTTGGATAAAATATTTAATTCCCTACCATTCTACATATTCATCTCAAAACACGTGATTTTGGAAATGTTCCGGTAATGAATCCGACCGACGATATATAGATATATATATATTAAGTAGGTACTTATAGCTTTTAAAATAATATCACAGTTTTTAGAATAGTCCACGTCGCTTAGCCCGGTGGCACCAAGTCACCGACACGCGAGCCTCGCGTTAGCATCACATATCCATGTCAACCATATCTGATGGTCTACCTACTTTTTAACGGGTTTTCGGCGGGTTGGCGCGCTTTATCGGCCACGTCATGAAGTGGACATTTTAGAGCTATTTTTAGAGTTTTGGTTTTTTAATTGCACGTAGGTAGGTGTTTTGAATGTAAGGCCGAGATCTAGACGTCTAATAACCTACTTGGAATAAACTTTATTGGAAAAAAAGAAATCCGATTCAAATAGGGAAGTGAGGTTAGCCAAGTCAACCGTTCGTCACCATGATTTCAATTTGAATGTGTCAACTGCACAAGTCTACCACCTTTTTAATATAACATCAAAAATGAGCTAATATTTTACCAGGTACTTTTTGGTTCTAAATAAACCATTAATTTACTATACAGCTTCTTATTTCCTAACAAAAAGAACCAACTCCAGAAGTCTACAAAGAATAGAATAAGTAAATACATTTTTATTTCGCGCCCACATTAACACACTAACTATAGAAACCATTCATTTTAATTTAAGTGCTCCTACATTCAACTAATTAGGTGCCGCACTTAACGAAAACAAACAAAGAAAAATCGCGGTTGAAAAATAAAAAACTCCACAAAAGAATATTCTGTCATTCATCTTTTCTTTGCAAGCCAAGTAAAAATAATGGATGGCTGTTTTTATTTTCTTTAGTGAGAAACTTGCCGAAGATAAAAAATGAGACAATTAATTAAAAAAGTATTAAGGTTGGAGATTGTGTAAATAAATAGTGCATCTTGGAATGTTTTTTTTGCAGAGAGACAAGGGTAATTTTCTCGTCTAGCGACATCTATTGGATTTTTCAAGAACTACACAGTTGTGTTTGAACATTTCTGTACTAGATGGCGCTGAAGAAGTATATTTTACGAAACAATGTTTTTCATAATAATTTATGGTTTTGATAGATCTACATTTAAAATTAATGTAATTATATAATTCTTCATCAATTAATATTTTAAGAAGTTTTTGCATTTCAAACTTCATTCTGAGATCGAACAGTGAACGCATCCATTACCATTAAATTCCCTGCTTCACATAATGTCAATTTAGTGTTACCAGTAATAAAGATTTTCCCACATACTAGGGCAACTTATACCTAACTCAGAGGACTAAAATGTCAACCAAAAATAAAACAGACTGAAACTGGCATACTAATATTTCTCATCAATTCTGATAGATTATTCGTGTTCAAGAATCTGTCGAGATCTTTTATAGAGAAGGATAATTATGAACGACAACAAGAAGGTGCGAAGTATTGCATCTGATGCCCTGATAACCTCACACTTGGAGTTCACATAATATCTGAATTTTGGGCCAAAATTTAAAGAAAACTTGTCACAACACGTTAAGAAGAAACTTCTTGGTACTACGAGAAAAACGGGTCACGTGGTGACTACAGTTACACTACCAGATTTATGAAACAGGTGTCGATAGACGATAGATAACTCCTTTTTGTAAAAAAACTTATCACTCTTTTTTTTGGGGCGGTCGTGTAAAAAACGGAGAGGACCCAGTCTGTGGATGACTGTAATTATAGTCACCATCGAGGTAAAAACCTGGATGAAGGTGGCACAAGAATGTGGAAATTGACACCAGAAAAGAAAGGCCTCTATCTAGCAGTTGATGAATTCGGACTGTGGATGATGATGTTATTGACCTAAACCTAAAGAAGTACTAAATGAATAAAACACGAATTATTTTTTTATAGAATCTTCAAAAACTTTTGAATAATGTATTTTGTTTACTTGGCAAATCGACACACATCCTAAATTGTATAAGTTTAAATAGTTCATTATTGAAAAGTTCATAAAAAGGGACTTTATTTTTCAAACAAAAAACCTTTAACGTTTTGTAAAGTTTGTAATTTGGTACTTAAATTACAGGAAGGTACATTGTGTTAGGTATAATTATGTGAAATCTTTTTATTTATCAGACCATGATGTTCTATATTATATTTCATGCAAATAAAGAGTCTTGAATCTTAATCCGAAAGTTTATTTAATTAAAATTGAGGTACTTTCCAATTGATAGCATGACAACCCCAAATTTAGTACCGTACGAAACTTCGCGACGTCGAAACCGCTTTTACGTCCGCGCTAATAAAACTCGTTGAAAATGCATACATCAAAATGGTAGAATCGCTACAAATGTTTTTATTTCTATTTAAATCTAAATACAGACGAAAATGCTCATGGTTCTCACCATTCCTGTGTTCAGTGCTCATAGTGTTATTGTTCTGTGATGGTGTTCTGACTAAGTGTGGGGATCATACTTGTGTAAACGGTGTTTGTAAAAATGATATGTGCGTGTGTTACGAGGGTTGGCAGGGTCCCGAGTGTCAGTTCTGCGGCGGCAAAGTCAAGTAAGCCTGCATTCAGCCTCTAAAGCGACTGTGATACTTTTGGGTCTCTCTGGTTCAGTGACCTCTTTTTGAGGCGCGCCTTACTGGTTGTTAAGTAGAATTTGCAAGAGAAAGCCCGCGAGGATTATCCAATTATATACTTTGGCTTCTTTCCTCCATCCCGTGTGTTATTCTGAAGGTCGAAGTCGCCGTTACGACATGGTATTGAAAACTGTTGTCTTGTTTTCTATGTCTACACAATAGTTACAAATAACCTTTATAATGTTGCATTAATGTTTCGAAATGACTATTCTATGGCGCAAAATAGTAGGAAAAACTTGCTAGCAAACTGAAATGTAACACTATTTGAAATGATATCAGTAAATAAAAGCGAGATTATGTTATCATTTATTTATTTACAGTTTTCTCAAATGTTAGATCAGCTGTTGTCTGATAACTAAATTTTGTAGGTTATAAGATTTATTCCTATTGTCTTGTCATATCTGGAATCAGAGAGTTTTAATGTTTACTATGGGCTTATTTTGTTTAAGACCTTACATGCTGAAGATAGTAGGCAAGTCAGTGTGCATTACTGTGGAGACAATTAAAAAACCTAATAAAAGGATTCTGTTAGTCACTTACCTATGGATAATAGGGTAGACGACTGACTAAAAAAAATATGATTCTGTTTAGTCCGTCAGTTAGATTATCGGAAAATATTGGATACGTGTTTTTTGTTTTATCAAAATAATAAAAATTGACGAAAATAAAGCTTGTCAAAGATCATGGAGAGGGGGCTTTTGACGTCATAGTCTCGTAAAATTGGACCAAGCTGTGACGTTGCACGACTTTTCAAAGCGTTGTATCATCTTCATTTTTTGTTTACGTGAAAAAAGAAAAAATACGTGTTCAATATTTTTTGGAAATCTATCTGACGGACTAATTAGGTTTTTTTAGTCGTCTACCCTATATTGATCTATGAAACAATGAACATAATTTATGGCATGTTTTATAATATATGCTGTGTAGTTTTAGTTAAATGTAGACTGTAGACAGCTTTGTTTCCAATGAGTACTACATGCCTATGTAAACTCACACCTTTTCAATAAAGTAGAGTAGGCAAAGGTAGGCACAGACAATGGCATACCACCTGCTATGATCCTCCCTTGGAGCTTTTGTTTAATTTTTATTCAATCCAATACTAGTCTTTGTGGGATAACTAATTTGACCTCATTTTGTATGGAAATATTGGCAATGATTCATCTATTACGATAGTTCTAAGGTAGCTATCTTCATGTGTTTGTTACTTTTGATCCAGCTATCATTATTATTTGGGGTCATCTTAAAGATGTTTTCTTCCATACTTCTATAGTCCCATCATTTCATCTTTCTGTGTGGTAAGTTTCTAACCTAGGTATTGAACTTTAATGTCACCCATAGATCTCTGACTTGGCTATACAGTGCTCTGCGTGTACAGTATAATAACGCGTTCAGGGTGCTGTTCGGGCTGCCGCGCCACTGCAGCGCTTCGGCTATGTTCGCGGTTAAAAGCGTGGACGGTTTTCATGCCATTATGCGGAAGCGTTGTGCGTCGCTCATGAAGCGCATGCAGACCAGCTCGAACAGCCTTCTGAGCGTGTTCGTGGGCCGCTGGGACTCGCCTTTGTGGCGGCACTGGATGCGACTACACACTGCGGGTGGTCGTGTCCAGGGCTTGCCATAGACTGTCATTTCCTGTGCGATGCCACTTTTATTTTATTTTATTTTTGTGACATTTTTTGTATGTACTAACAATAGTTTTGTAAGGTTTTTGTGTTACTAACAGTATATGGACTACCTACGTCCGAAATAAACGTTATTATTATTATTTACATGCCATAGAGAAATATCTCTGGCGTGCTGACTTCCTCTCAATGACTGATAATTATACAATAGGCATATGAATCCGAAGAATCAGAGATTCATGGTTTGTTTTTGAACACCCATGACTTGGGAGTTTGACGGTCACTCGGCTAGACTCTTACTGCTACTTATCATTCTTATCATTGCATGTGTTACACTCTTTCTAGCCATATATCTTTTACACAGTCCATTAATTGTTTTTTGGGGATTTCCTAGGGGAAATCCCCAAAAAACAATTTGGGGGGTTTTTATAGCTATTGACATTTAAAAAAAACTAGTTATGCCTGACTGGACAGGTCAAATCTGTGTAGTTATTTCATGAAAAGAGCATCTCAGTTGTCTAGAAGTGTTTGTAAAAACCTATTTGCAAAAACATCATCATTTTGGTATCATTTATCATAGCTATGGGCCTAACCGTTACCCCAAATTAATCAAAATTAACTATTATGCTGCTTTAATTTAAATTTCCTCAAATATAAAATTAAACAATTAGGTATTTGGCTAATTATTCTTTTTCTTATCGGGCAGGAAACAGGCTCATTTTATTAGATTAACTGATAGTACAATGGTTTTTATTACCTACTTTAGTTTGATTTATTTCCTGTTAAACTGTTAGGGCGCCTTCAAATTAGCCGCAAAGAGCTGCAGCGCTGCCGCCGCGCTGCTTTGTTAATCCATATAAAAATCGCGGATTTAAAACCGCACACCCGCAGCGCGGATGTAGCGCTGCAGTCGCGCGTGCTTTATTTATATGGATTAACAAAGCAGCGCGGCGGCAGCGCTGCAGCCGCGCTGCCACCGCGCGGCTCTTTGCGGCTAATTTGAAGGCGCCCTTAGAGTAGGTAAATTCAATAGTTAAAGGCAGATCACAGTTTAATGTTTTTGTTACTTTTACCAAACATACTTCAAGTTCATCATCATCAGCTTATATTGTTCCCACTGCAGGGACTCAGGCCGCCTCTCTAGGAGAGGGATGGGCTATAATCCACAACTTGAGCCCACTTCGGGTTGGTAGATGTCACATATCTTCGAAAATTTAGGTTCTGAATAATGGCTATAGAGTAGGTAAATCAAATAGGTAGTTAAAGGCCAATCACAGTTCAAACTATTACTGTAATAACATAATATATAAATGTTTTTTTTTTTTTTTTTTTTATTATAAATGGGCTTGCTCTTGACTTCAATCTTGCCCTAAGGGCATAGACGATGTCGACGATGGAACGAGCTTACCCAGTAGAAGCCTGTTTACTCGCGACTTAAACAGATTAGGGTTATGATTAATGTATTTTCAATACACTTCCTCGAAAACTAGCTCTTATTGCACTACGATTAGGTTCGACATGCATCATATTTCGCACGCGTGCGGTAATAAGATTATAGCGTGCTGTAATATTATTACCGCACGCTGTAATCTTAAATCAGCGGTATTTCGATTAAAACATAAGAAATTAAAAAAAAAACACCACTGACTATTATAGAGCAGGCGTGTTTTTTTTTAATCTCGTCATTTTGATCTGCGTCTTTACAGCGTAAATATTTTTTGAATATTTAAATTGTGTTTGTAAAAAGAATACTACTAAAAAACATAAATATTTTAAACAATTATTTACTTTTATGAACAAGTAAACATTTTTTTGTGTTCTTAATTAAAAAATATTTGAATTTTATATTTTTCCTGTGAGGCTGTTTGGCGGCTTTATACCTTTGCTTCTTTTTCAACCTGGCGAAATCAAACCGCGGAAAAAAAGTAAATTAAATCATAGTCTCTTCAAATTTGTTGACAAAAACACAACGTTTTTAGTAAATTTCTTTGAAAGTGTATTGAAAAACGTCGTTTGATACATGTGGGAATTTGTTATTGCATTTCTCGACCCTATGAACACCCTCGCCGTACGGCTCGGGTGTTCAATCTGCCTCGAATGCAATAACAAACTTTCCGCACTTGTATCAAAATGTACTATTGTTAGTTTTGCCACACTGTTACTTTAGGTTGATGCAATCAAATATTTCATCCACACTCCCATGTCAACTATCACGCTACCATTTATTACTTTTCTTTTTTTTCATGTACCTACCTAATTCCTAACACAAACCTGATATTATACTCATGAAATCTATTTTATTTATTAAAATACTGTAAAAAATTATTAATCCACAGGCAAAGACAACCCATATTGTCACCTTTAAGTGAAAACCCTGCAAATGCATTTTGCTCAAATTTATTTTATTGCATGCCATACAAAAATTTTACAGCATGCAGTGTTTTCTTCCTTCTGAAAACTTACTTCTTTTACACTTACGAGGTTTTCACTTTAAGGCATTGATATGGACTTTGTTCCTGATACCAGTGGGGTGTCAGGAACGGGACAGGAAAGGTAGAAAATGAACTTATCCATTACCATTTCCTTATCAAAAGGAAACTCAGTAAACACTGACTGCAAACATAATATCTGAAAGCTTGAGAATATTAATTCAAATTATAATATGAATACTTAAGTTATATTTGTTAACCATAGCTAATCATGTTATCTGTTACGAGTTACATTCATTCATTGATATCCATTCATGAATACGTTGATAAGTCGACAATTTTCCTTATGCAATGTATGCAGGGCTGGGCAGTATTTGAATCACTTGTAATTAAAATACGTAATTGAAATACAAATACGTATTTTGTATTTGTATTTCAATTACTTCCTTAAAATGTAATTTGTAATTCGTATTTCAAATACCTGACGACGAAGTATTTTGTAATTAGTAAGTATTTCAAATACTTGAGGCTTCAAAATACATTTTAACAAAAATACATTTACACCTTCATTACACTCACGATCTAGCGATCGTGAGTGTAATGAAGGTGTAAATGTTTTTTTGCGAGGCGAGAGTGCAAGTCATAACGGTTTAGTTTTGCACGTGTAAGAAAATTAGGTTGTTGACAAGAGTTTGGGTTAATTTTTTGAACAAAAAAGGTTAAAATAAAAACTTTTAAGTTGGTTATTTTGTTTTTAATTCATTTTTGCCACCGACTTCCGAAAGAAAGTTACTTTACACTTTTTTCTGATGGTTTTTGAAGGCGGTTATTTTTTTAAAGTTTTTGTAAGTAATTATTTCATTTGTATTTTGTATTTCAATTAAAAATTGCTAAAATACTGTATTTTGTATTTTATATTTCAAATACCTTACTTAAATGTAATTTGTATTTTGTATTTTAATTAGTTGCGATACTGTATTTTGTAATTTGTATTTCAATTAAAGCAAAGCATGTATTTTGCCCAGCCCTGAATGTATGTAAGGGGCCCCCCCTTTGTATACATTGCATAAGGAAAATTGTCGACTGAGTGAATATATCTGGTTCAAAGAGTAAATATAATTTTATTAAAGTATGTTAAAAAATAAGGAATAGAACAATATCACAGAGAGAATAGAGTGAACCGGAAGACGTTGAAGGCCTGGATGCGGGACGCACGGGACCTGTCAATGTGGTGACACCTGGAGGAGGCCTATGTCCAGCAGTGGATGTCTTTTGGCTCAAATGATGACATGAATGATGTTTTTTGTTTGTTAGCCTATTGAGTTTTTCTCCTTCCAAACCTCTATCCCAAAAACCTAATGACCATTAGATTAATGATCCAGTCCATTAGCATCTGCCTAGCCTTTTCCCAACTATGTTGGGGTCTGCTTCCAGTCTGACCGGATGTAACGACTTGTAACAACTGCCAAAGATCTATATTATGGCACAGTACTTGAGGCACGAAGAAAACTCGGTATGTAATGGGCGGTCACCCATCCACAGACCAACCTAGGCAAACGCGGCTTAACCTAAAGATCGACTTGAGTGGTAGTTATTATCAAGCCACGAGCTCCTCCAATAAAAACAATAACAATATCAATTAATTCGTAATCCTGGGCTGTAACCACTGGTCGACCACTGCTTTTATTTATATGTACCTAATCATTTTATTATTGAAACAGTGGTCATCAGCCCATTAACATTTTTTTTGTTTTATGCAAATGAAAAGCGTTGTCAATCATATCCATTCACACCATGTTTTGATTTAAATAATTACTTCTTTCTGATAAAATTGACATTGCAGGGACATGGGCATTGTGTTGGAAAGATACTTATCAGAGTTTTTTTGATAATTTAAGTAATACATTTTTATATAAAAAGGTTGACAACCTTATTGTGAACAATAAATGAGGTATGTACTAGATTACGTGGCCTCGGCGCAAGGGCAAAGAAGGAACATGGGTTCGGTTTTTAGTCAGTAGAAGTCTGACACTCCCCTTCGCTCTGCCCAAGAGCGGGGGGGGGTCATTCGATGATTTTCCACCCACCAAAAAAAAAAAAAAAAAAAAAAAAAAGGTACCTAGTATATTACTGAATTTTCACTCATTTTGACACAAAATGGAGGGTAAAGGTTTATATAATAAACTTCAGACATACTATTTGACACCCTGAATTTGAGCTTTGGAAGTTGTTTCAGTCACTCCATGTAAATACTGGTATTCAGCTACATCCCGTTAGACTGGAATCTGACTCCTACATAGTTGGGAAAAAGCTAGTCAGGTGATGTGAACTTATCTGACATTTGCACTTCTCGGAACAGTCCAATTAAGAAATGGTCTTAAAAATACACATTTTTAAGAATTAAAATAAAGTCATAAAAGCAAACAAGTGTGAATATTTTACTTTGTAAGAAAATCGGTGGAGTTCATTGCAAATTGCTTTTAATAAAAATATTGTAAAAAAAAGTTGTCCTCACCGCCTCCACATCTGCCCATTTTTAACCGACTGAAAAAATAAAGAGGTTGTGTATTACCACCAGCATCTTTTTTTTTTCCTATGTTCACCAATTCTATCAATTTCTCCGTGATTACTAAACTTCTTAACGTGCTTTCTGAGGCACTAAGGAAACTCGGTATGTAATGGGTGGTCACCCATCCACAGACTAACCTAGGTAAGCGCGGCTTAACCTAAAGATAGACCCCGAGTCTTGGTCTAATGCTAATCTTGTCCAATATCGATCTCTTCTCAAAAACTTGTCTGCTCCAATGGTGGCCAATAATACTAAAAAACTAATTGGTTCTCAACTAAAACTAGCGACTAGGATTTGACCGCTAATTGCTAATATCACTTTGGCTATAACAAACTGCCATTCTTGTCTTAATTATTAATATCACTACCTGTACAGGCAAAAGCACTAATATGTGAATACAAACTATACCAAACAAATTTTAAAATTAATTTTCTCCTACTGTGTTGATTACTGTTACTGTTAGCCTGTGTCATCCCACTGCTGCGCAATGGCCTCCCCCCATGACTTTTAGATTTGTGATCCAGGGTCAATGTAGACCACTGGTTGTTGGTTTTGTCTTGCTCGTCCCGCCACCTCCTGCGAGGTCTAGGTACCGTGTCGTCAGGGCTCCACAACAATATTTCAACCAAAAATTAGAAGATTGTCCGTGGAGTTTTTTTGCCCGTTCTTGTCGATAGAGATCTATGGTTTGTAATGGACAACGACAGTACAGTACATTCACAGTTATTATGCCTTGTGACGTTTTATTTTGTATTTGTTTCGATAATTCAAAAGTCCCTGTAACTGGCCTACTTGAAATAAATGCTTTGATTATTTTTGATTTTTACGACCATAGTATTTTGCAATTATGTATTACGAAACAGGTCTTCTCTCAAAGCTGCAATATTTATTCCGTGAGATAATCGCCTTAGAGATAAGGACAGGAAGATGATGAGGATGATAATGAATCGCCTTAGAATTTTGCTAAGTTTTCTATTAATACTTGTGACTGTACATGACTTACAATGTTGTTTAGAGGTCAATCTTTTAAAGAGTAGATTAGCATACTATTTGTTTGTTTCAAACTAGAAGTTATTTTCATATTACCAGTTTTTTTACATAGTGCGGCTGCCTATCTGACCTCCACAACCTAATTAGTTCTGGGTAGTATGATACCTTGGTAAGACTGGTTGTCAGAAATTCAGGCTGCACCTGATATTTAACTGTCTAAGATCTACAAATGACAGCCAAGACCTACTTGCTTTCCGATGCACTGAGAAATCGGTATATGGGTGGTCATCCATCCACAGATCAACCTAGGCCAACGAGACTTTATCAAAAGATCGACCTGAGCAACTGATATTATATAGCCACGAGCTCCTCTTATATTCTCAATTGATGTCTTTTAAAATCACCAGTTCATTGTAGAAGGAAAATACAAAACTCATAGACAGACTTGTCACATGATATATTTAATAATAATAATAATAGTTTATTAGTACATAAAACAACAGCAAAGTAGGTACATAGAAATTAAACTTTTAAAAATATTGTATGAGAATCAAACCCAGGACGTCATGCTTTAACTTTTACCCTTCTGTGTGTCCCTCAACCAATTCTCAATTCTTTATTGCGTACCATAATGTATTACAGTTATGCTGGGTTTACACTCTCGCGCGAGTGACGAGACGAGCCGCGAGGCGAGGCGAGGAGGATGGTGTGTTTCATACAATTCACACCGTTCACACACTCGCCTCGTGCCTCGCCTCGCGGCTCGTCTCGTCACTCGCGCGAGAGTGTAAACCAAGCATTACAGGCCCTGTCTGGCACAGCATAGATCAAAAGTAGGAAGACCGCTGGGCGTTTAATATGATAAATTTTATAAGTTGATAGTTAGCTTGTGCGTCCCACATACAAATATTTCCATGTTTTTTTTTTTGTCTAATATAAAACCTCTCTTTTTCCAGTTTAACCTCACCAGTGGGCTTCATAACAGACGGCCCGGGGAACTACAGCGTCAGTACACAATGCTCCTGGCTGCTAACGCCGCCTCGGCTCGGTCCCACGCCTCCGCCTCTGCGAGTACGCCTCGAGAGCTTCGCTACCGAGTGCGGGTGGGACCATCTGTATGTGTACGACGGTGACAGCGTGAGGGCAGAGAAACTGTTGGCTGTGTTCAGGTGAGGACCAGTTACGATAAAAATCTAGTCTTAAAGGAGCAGGAGAGCCTTACTGAGAGATTCCTGATTAAAAAAACTTATTAGCACCTTGCTCAATCCAGCAATTAAAGTTTTATTATGCAGCGCCAGTGCTTTCGACCATTTGACAGTTTGACTCAACCCATTTGGCGTCGAGTTTTTGGTTTTCAGTAACATCCATCAGCTTTTGTGATGTACAAATAACAGGGCAGACATGACACGAAATCAATTGTGCCATCGTTTTTGTGGCAACACCACATTTACACTCCAGAGCAGTCATCTATTGAAGGGGCCCGCAAGGGCCGACGTCTGTCGGGGCTGCTAGAAGAAAGAAAGAAAACTAATTTATTTGACACATACCACAAGTACACACAATAAAACAATATAAAAACTAAAAATTAAATAAGGAACAAAAAGAGATAAAACTGTGTGTCTCACGGCAGCGCCAAATAGGTCCAGTTCAGCAAACTGCCGAGCATGGCTAGTGCCCGACGCTGGTTTTCAACTGAACCTAAATAGTGATGTGACTACCTCGACACAAACGGCTTAGAAGGAATATGGGTGCTTTTTAGTCAGTAGAAGTCTGACACATCCTACCGCTCTGCCCACAGCGGGAGGAGTCATTTGATGATTTCCCACCCTCCAAAAAAAAAACAAGAACAGTCATCTATGAACCAGAACTGGTTTTCTACTTGCTTCGGCCAACCTATGTTCGGCCGGAGTATTTACAGACTTCCAGGTCAGCCACTCGCCACTAATCCAATCTAATAATAAGAGATACTCTGAAAAATAGTCCACACAAAGAGATCGCTAATCATGGAGCCAAAAACTTTTCCGTGACAAATCGTGAAGGCCAATAACAACTAAAAACATAAGTACTTTGTAAAATAACAAAATGAATGAACAGAGCTGTGTCAGAGTTCACTCCAAACTTATTCAATTGATTACATTGTTAACTTGCTCGTATTTTAGCTGCTCAACGAATTGCTTGCAAGTACTGAATCATCCAATTAACATATATAATATTATTACGCTTGTGTCTTCTCGAGGGGAAGGCAGATGTGTTTTTTTAGGGTTCCGTACTCAAAGGGTAAAAACTGGCAAATGCATGTCGGACCACGTACAACAGAGTTCCGTAGTTGCCCATCAAAACATGCAGACTTACTAAACTGATAAACCTTCCTGCTTACCTGCCTCCGAATGATGGTCAACTCTTTGCCACCCTTCGCTCTTTGCTTGCAAAGCCAGCGTGTAAAAACTAAGTGAGCGCGCTAAGGGCACCCCTTTTACTGGTTATTATAGGAGAGAAGAGCGAACTCATCCACGGACTGACCTCGGCAAGTGGTGCTTAACCTTGAAAACCTTTCCGTTTGGCTGTTTTATTTAGCCTCGAGGCAACGAAACCATAAACGGAGGTATAATATGTTTTGGCGTAACATCATAAGTATTATGACGTATCGAAAAACTGGTATTGAGCTACATCCGGTTGGAGCCGTTGGAGTGGAAGCCGAACCAAATATTAATGGGAAAAGAACCAGATGATGCTAATATGATGCGTGTACGCCGCCGTCATCATTTTGTCTCGTTATTACAGAAGTTGTTTATTTAACTTCTGGTTTACCATAATTGTGAATACCAAAATGGTCTTTAATCTAATTAAAATAAGGTTGCTTTTGTTGTACTCAAACGAGTGTTGGCGCGACGCCGCTTTATGTCCTAAGCGTGAGACGCGGGCGTCCGCTAGCGTTAAATTCCCCAAATAATTAACTCAACCTAGCCTGTCCCTTGCTGCCCCCCCCCCCCCCCCCTCCCAATAACGCCCTGAGCCGAGGCCCGAACGGAACCCCATTGGGGGTACCTTAGCGAGCGGTCGTTTAATTATACCTAGTTGTAAGCCCTGGCTGAAGTCCTACACAGTCCTTTTGAGGTCTGTCTGTCTTCCTGCCCTTCTATTCTCATCTGGCGTCATTCACTCCTTTTACCTTTTGAGGTTCGGAATCCTAAAAAGAGCCTCCTCGCGCCTACTTTAAGTGTACACGCGTAAGCTGATACGAGCTTAACAAGAACGCTAGTCAGACACAGCTGTAAACCCCCGTTCAGCTAGAGCACTTACAACCACTAGTGACTAGACAAACGAATCAGTCTGTCTGACTCATTTCATCCAATTAAATCGAACATGTTTATGAGTAATATCTTTCCATGATGTATTCTGATACTTAAGTGATAGGCATAATTTCAATCATAATGATTAATGATTTCACAGTGTTTACCGATATGTTAGACCTCAGGTCAATAGGCCGCATCCGGGATCCCGAAATCCGCCATTATCGGTTTCAGAGAAAACCAGGGTCAATGTTATTTAAACCGGTTTTCTTGATGTACATGACCTTTTTTCCTATTTTCTGAAAACGTTATCATAATTTGATAACGTTTTCAATTCATTAAAAAATTTCAGTAAAAAATTATGGCTGTGTTTTTGGTCAGCCAGTCACAAGAGGTTCAAGAGCGTGTGCTGGTAGCAACTGGATGAGCGTTGCCGAGAATCGAACCGAGTGGTAAATACCACTCAGCTCGATTCTAAGATGATCGATGATCTCGATTGATCGATTATGGAAATAGACCTCCTCAATACAACGATTGAATAGGTCTATTTCCACCAGTGGACTGCTGTAGGCTGATGATGACTGAGCGCATAAGGATGAAAGCTGGCAGACCCTCAGTGAACTCGGTAATAATACCTAAGGGCCTTACCATACTCGCGGGTTGCGAGCGTCTTCAAAGCGGAGCGGGAGCGCAACTAATTCGTTACGGACACACAACGAACAGGCCGCGGATGCGCAGCGAATTTGTTGCGGACGCGCAACGGGTTCGCCGCGAACAGTGTATGTGTATTGTAGTGCTGTGTATTTGCTACATACACGCGACGAATTCGCCACGCGTCCGCGACGTCTTCGCTGCGCAGCCGCGGGGTGTTCGCGACGCATTTGCTGCGCGTCCGCTCCGCCCCGCATCCGCTTCCAAAACGCTAGTGTGATAAGGCCCTTATAGTGCCAAATTGAACGATAATGACATCTTACGTTTTTTTTTTATTGTTTATACGATGTGGAAATCCTCAATGAATGTCTTCCGCCCTGAGGAGAGCGAGGGGCTTTCACACTCTTACTGACTTGTTGTTTTGGGACAAGTCTACCGCACTATTCCCAAACCATATCGATGCGACTTCCGCTGCCCCGGACTAGTGCCGGCCTGTGTAACCTGTGAGCCTGATCCCTGAGTATCTTCCTATAAACTGCCCTAACCAAACCTTTTCTATTTTATTCCAGTGGTGTCCTAGAGAATGGAGAGTCAAGTTGGACGAGGCAGGTGATAGCCCGGTCAGGGAGCGCCTTGCTGCATTTCTTCAGTGATGACGCGTACGCGATGGAGGGGTTTAACGTGACGTATGCTGCGTACTCCTGCCCCTCCAATGATCATAGGACTAATTGTTCTAGTAAGTTTTTTGTTTTGGGGTAGGAATGGGAGAAGTACGACGAGGAAGGCCTAGGATTTAAATCTAGTGTGTTAAGCGCAAGGCTTTGTCCATTGGTGGACTTCTACTCAATGTGTCGATGACAATTCAAATTGAGTCAGTCCGCAATTTGGCCGACGAGTTGGGCACTAGTGTACACAGTAGTGTCCTTCAGGTCCTGTGAAGTGTAAATAACAGGACAGGCAGTACACGATATCAAGTGTCCCATCGTTTGGTGGACTACAGAGACAGAAGTCATTAATAAACTGGAATTTATCAAATAAACTAGGGACCTGCCCAGTTTCGCACGGGTGTAATGTAAATTCTCGGCTTTCCTCTACAAGTTTTAGATCCTATGTAATAAGAGGCCAGCCTAATACCATCAACCTAAATTCCTAACGGATAAACCCAATAAAATTGCCTGACCTGGGAATTGAACCCAGGACCTCGCGCACAGCAGTTGCACTTGCAATCACTAAACCAACAAGGAAATAAGGGGGGTCTTTAAGTCAAGAGTGAATAGGTTACTTCTAGGTAAGCGTGCTCCATCGTCGACCGCATCATCACTTTCCATCAGGTGAGATAGTGGTCAAACGCGAACCTATCAATAATATAAAAAAAAAAACTTGACATCTCCTTAGTCCACCAAATAAATAGGTAGGTTTATGTAACTGTGAAGCTGATTGTCTGTAACAAAAATCTTCTGCCTTAAATCTAAGCTTCCAACAGTAAAAATCTTAACCTGTTTTGCAATATCTATCTCATCAACGCCCAGCCCAAACCCTTGGACCTAGAAAGCTGAAATTTTGCACAGAGATTCCCTTTAGAATGTAGACAAGGAATAAGGAAGGATTTTTGGAAATTCAACCCCTAAGGGAGTAAAAAGGATGAAAGTTTGTATGGAAAATCGTCATTTTCACGCGGGCGAAGCCGCTGGCAATAGCTAGTACTTATCTGATATTTTTGTTTTGTTTTTTTTTTCAGATCATGGTGAATGTGAAGACGGTTCGTGTAGATGTGAACCGGAGTGGATAGGGGTCGCCTGTGACCAGCCTTTATGTCCAGGTAATTACTACATTATTGTCTACTTTAACGAACCTAGGACCTCGTGTTCGGCAGTCGTATTAGACTAACGAAGTAGAAAATAATATAAACATAGGTTATACGCAATATACCTAGTGTTATGTGTTCACACCATGAATACTACATTTATTTAAATAAAAGAAAGTCGTGTTAGTTACACTATTTATAACTCAAGAACGGATTTAGCTGAAAATTGGTAGGGAGGTAGCTAAGAACCAGGAGAAGGACATAGGATACTTTTTATCCCGTTTTTTTTTTCTCTAAGGCTGATGCGGAACAAAGTTCGCCGGGTCAGCTAGTTTATCTATATATCACATCGTATTTTTTTTAATTTACCATACTAGCCTTGCAAAATCTAGATTATGTTTGTTTAGGTGTTTCCTATTGCAAATACATCGTCTACATGCGCCGTCTTTGCACAGACGACTAATAAAACAGATTTAATAGAATTAACAGTATTACAATATGTATTAACTTGACTGAATAGAATTGGATGAAATTTGGCACACATGTAGACGAGTGAGGACATAATGCATTTTAGGATTCCGTACAACCCAAAGTGTAACAAACGGGATCCTACTACATTACCAGGTCTGTACCGAACTGTATCTCATGATCCATAATAAGTAGACATTTTCAACGACTCCTCTACTACGATGGTACGGAACCCTTCATGCGCGAGTCCGACTCGCACTTGGCCGTCAGAGGAGTCATTTCATGGTTTCCCACAATCCAAAAAAAATAGGGCATGAGGATCTCTGTAATACTTTCCCATGGCTTAAATTCTGATCCTTTCTCGGGCCATGCCTGGGGCAAGTGCTAGTATTCTATTTATTTCAATAAAAACATCTTTCCTTCAAAATTCCAGAGGAATGCAACGCAGCATACGGCGGCGGTACGTGCACGCACACGGGCTGCGCGTGCGGCGGGCTCAAGCGCGGCATTGCGTGCGCGCGGGACGCCTGGCGCGCGGGCTGGGCAAGCGACTGGGAGAGCGGGACGCCGCCCGTCGCAGCTCATACACTGCTGCCTTATGGAGACGATCTGTTGAGGGTCGGAGGGGAGACCTTCGCGTTTGCCGAGTTTTTGTACAGGTAAGCTGTGAATATACCTAAGCATTTATTTTTGTTAGTCTATCTGCGTGTGCTAGGACAATTTCTCCCCTCATGCCTTCCAAACCTCTATATCCGGTGCTATCTCAAGCCATATTCGCCCCACAAAGAAGATCAGATCGTGCCGCCACCTTCGCCGCAGTCTACCTCGACGGCGATTTCTTCTGACAGGCGTCCAGAAAGTGAGGTTCGTTATCCACCTATCCGGTTGCATTCGTGCTACGTGACCAGCCCACTCCCGCATAAGCAATATTAGTTGATAATATTCTCACTGCGGGGACACCGGTCTCTTTGAGAGAGGGAGTGGGCCATAACACATCACACGGCTCAATACAGGTTGGTGGATGTCATAAAGCAAACGCCCATCATATACCTGTAGCGACAAAGTACATACTACGGATTCGTATGAAAATTTTTTATCATCAGCCGTATGACGTCGACTGCTGGACAAAGGCCTCCCCCATAGAACGCCATAACAAACGGCAACCTGCCGTTTGTCTACCAACGCTGCGTCTTCCGGTTCGTGGTCGCCACTCGAGAACCTGTCTTCCCATCGGTTGTCGGTTTTTCGAGCGAAAAGCCGTACCTTTGTAGAAAAACCGAATTATAAATGCGATAAATCCGCCATTATTTCCATTGATTTAACAAGATTTTAAATGAGCTGTGTAAAAATTCTAATACGCAATTAATTATACTCTTTCTTTATATCCCAATTACCTCGATAATATTTCGTTTCCAGATACAAATCAGCGGAACAAGAGTGGGAAGTGCTCCACACATACGAAAGTCCGGCGGCGCGGTTTGCGCACTCGGCCGTGTTGTATGGACACGAGCTCATCGTGTACGGTGGCGTTGTCATATCTGATGAGCCTGAGAGGGGGTAAGCTGACCTCATATCAAAATCAAAAGTCATTTATTCAAATTAGGCTGATAATCAGCACTTTTCGTCAAAATTTATTTACAAGAGTCAGTCCCCCAAAACGCCCACCCTTCGACACTTCCTAGTGTTTTAACTGAGAAGAAGAAGTGGCCGAACAAACTCCCCAGCGACATAATAATATCATATATAATACATGCTTGTAACCTCCTAAGGGTATGTCAGAGGCGTGCCAAGTGGAAACACTCATCATCATGAACAGGGAGATATCACCCACAAAATCAAACCTATAATGTCAATTGGCGATCTCTTCCGTCTATGTACGTTGCTTCCTACATCAGCCATCCTTGTCAAACTCATAGTTGCAAAATGGGTTCTGATCTAGACGTTGACGATTTTTATTGCCAAGATTTTACCCTATTTTTTAACCGACTTCTAAAAAAAGAAGGAGGTTCTCAATTCGGATGTTTGTATTTTTTTTTTATGTTTGTTCGGGCATAACTCCGTCACTTGCTAACCGATTTGAAAAATTCTTTTTTTGTTGGAATTGTTATACTTTCGAAATGGTCCCATAATTTTTTTATCGAAATCGGACAAGCGGTTTTTGAAAAATCAACAAAACTAAAAAATAAAACTACATTGTCCACATTGACCCATGAACATGTGAACCACTAAAAAGTGAAAAATAAAAACTTTTTAACAAAAAATAAAACCAACTTCAAAAAAAAATACAAAAAAGTGCAAAATAAACTTTAGAAGAAAAATCAGTTTCTGAAGTCGGTGGCAAAAAAATGAAATCAAACAATCAAAAGTCACGATTTTTCTTCTAAAGTTTATTTTGCACTTTTTTGTTTTTTTTTTGAAGTTGGTTTTATTTTTTGTTAAAAAGTTTTTTTGTTTCCTTGTTCCAGAGGCGGCCTAGCAGGTCTAGAAGGTCGAGCGGGCGAGGTAACGAACGAGATCTGGCGAGTACGCCTCAACAGTGAGCGGCCGCAGTGGCACAACGCGACGCCCGTCACCTGCTCCCCGCACCGCCTGGCGCCGCTCAAGCACTGCGGTAAGCGACTGTGCACCTTGTGTAGTGCAGCACTAGGTATAGTGCACCTCAACAGTGAGCGGCCGCAGTGGCACAACGCGACGCCCGTCACCTGCTCCCCGCACCGCCAGGCGCCGCTCAAGCACTGCGGTAAGCGACTGTGCACCTTGTGTAGTGCAGCACTAGGTATAGTGCACCTTGTGTAGTGCAGCACTAGGTATAGTGCACCTCAACAGTGAGCGGCCGCAGTGGCACAACGCGACGCCCGTCACCTGCTCCCCGCACCGCCAGGCGCCGCTCAAGCACTGCGGTAAGCGACTGTGCACCTTGTGTAGTGCAGCACTAGGTATAGTGCACCTCAACAGTGAGCGGCCGCAGTGGCACAACGCGACGCCCGTCACCTGCTCCCCGCACCGCCTGGCGCCGCTCAAGCACTGCGGTAAGCGACTGTGCACCTTGTGTAGTGCAGCACTAGGTATAGTGCACCTCAACAGTGAGCGGCCGCAGTGGCACAACGCGACGCCCGTCACCTGCTCCCCGCACCGCCAGGCGCCGCTCAAGCACTGCGGTAAGCGACTGTGCACCTTGTGTAGTGCAGCACTAGGTATAGTGCACCTCAACAGTGAGCGGCCGCAGTGGCACAACGCGACGCCCGTCACCTGCTCCCCGCACCGCCTGGCGCCGCTCAAGCACTGCGGTAAGCGACTGTGCACCTTGTGTACTGCAGCACTAGGTATAGTGCACCTCAACAGTGAGCGGCCGCAGTGGCACAACGCGACGCCCGTCACCTGCTCCCCGCACCGCCAGGCGCCGCTCAAGCACTGCGGTAAGCGACTGTGCACCTTGTGTAGTGCAGCACTAGGTATAGTGCACCTCAACAGTGAGCGGCCGCAGTGGCACAACGCGACGCCCGTCACCTGCTCCCCGCACCGCCTGGCGCCGCTCAAGCACTGCGGTAAGCGACTGTGCACCTTGTGTAGTGCAGCACTAGGTATAGTGCAGCACTAGGTATAGTGCAGCACTAGGTATAGTGCAGCACTAGGTATAGTGCACCTCAACAGTGAGCGGCCGCAGTGGCACAACGCGACGCCCGTCACCTGCTCCCCGCACCGCCAGGCGCCGCTCAAGCACTGCGGTAAGCGACTGTGCACCTTGTGTAGTGCAGCACTAGGTATAGTGCACCTTGTGTAGTGCAGCACTAGGTATAGTGCACCTCAACAGTGAGCGGCCGCAGTGGCACAACGCGACGCCCGTCACCTGCTCCCCGCACCGCCAGGCGCCGCTCAAGCACTGCGGTAAGCGACTGTGCACCTTGTGTAGTGCAGCACTAGGTATAGTGCACCTTGTGTAGTGCAGCACTAGGTATAGTGCACCTCAACAGTGAGCGGCCGCAGTGGCACAACGCGACGCCCGTCACCTGCTCCCCGCACCGCCTGGCGCCGCTCAAGCACTGCGGTAAGCGACTGTGCACCTTGTGTAGTGCAGCACTAGGTATAGTGCACCTCAACAGTGAGCGGCCGCAGTGGCACAACGCGACGCCCGTCACCTGCTCCCCGCACCGCCAGGCGCCGCTCAAGCACTGCGGTAAGCGACTGTGCACCTTGTGTAGTGCAGCACTAGGTATAGTGCACCTTGTGTAGTGCAGCACTAGGTATAGTGCACCTCAACAGTGAGCGGCCGCAGTGGCACAACGCGACGCCCGTCACCTGCTCCCCGCACCGCCTGGCGCCGCTCAAGCACTGCGGTAAGCGACTGTGCACCTTGTGTAGTGCAGCACTAGGTATACTGCACCTCAACAGTGAGCGGCCGCAGTGGCACAACGCGACGCCCGTCACCTGCTCCCCGCACCGCCAGGCGCCGCTCAAGCACTGCGGTAAGCGACTGTGCACCTTGTGTAGTGCAGCACTAGGTATAGTGCACCTTGTGTAGTGCAGCACTAGGTATAGTGCACCTCAACAGTGAGCGGCCGCAGTGGCACAACGCGACGCCCGTCACCTGCTCCCCGCACCGCCTGGCGCCGCTCAAGCACTGCGGTAAGCGACTGTGCACCTTGTGTAGTGCAGCACTAGGTATAGTGCACCTCAACAGTGAGCGGCCGCAGTGGCACAACGCGACGCCCGTCACCTGCTCCCCGCACCGCCTGGCGCCGCTCAAGCACTGCGGTAAGCGACTGTGCACCTTGTGTAGTGCAGCACTAGGTATACTGCACCTCAACAGTGAGCGGCCGCAGTGGCACAACGCGACGCCCGTCACCTGCTCCCCGCACCGCCAGGCGCCGCTCAAGCACTGCGGTAAGCGACTGTGCACCTTGTGTAGTGCAGCACTAGGTATAGTGCACCTCAACAGTGAGCGGCCGCAGTGGCACAACGCGACGCCCGTCACCTGCTCCCCGCACCGCCTGGCGCCGCTCAAGCACTGCGGTAAGCGACTGTGCACCTTGTGTAGTGCAGCACTAGGTATAGTGCACCTCAACAGTGAGCGGCCGCAGTGGCACAACGCGACGCCCGTCACCTGCTCCCCGCACCGCCAGGCGCCGCTCAAGCACTGCGGTAAGCGACTGTGCACCTTGTGTAGTGCAGCACTAGGTATAGTGCACCTTGTGTAGTGCAGCACTAGGTATAGTGCACCTCAACAGTGAGCGGCCGCAGTGGCACAACGCGACGCCCGTCACCTGCTCCCCGCACCGCCAGGCGCCGCTCAAGCACTGCGGTAAGCGACTGTGCACCTTGTGTAGTGCAGCACTAGGTATAGTGCACCTTGTGTAGTGCAGCACTAGGTATAGTGCACCTCAACAGTGAGCGGCCGCAGTGGCACAACGCGACGCCCGTCACCTGCTCCCCGCACCGCCAGGCGCCGCTCAAGCACTGCGGTAAGCGACTGTGCACCTTGTGCACTGCAGCACTAGGTATAGTGCACCTTGTGTAGTGCAGCACTAGGTATAGTGCTCCTTGTGTAGTGCAGCACTAGGTATAGTGCTCCTTGTGTGGTGCAGCACTAGGTATAGTGCACCTTGTGTAGTGCAGCACTAGGTATAGTGCACCTTGTGTAGTGCAGCACTAGGTATAGTGCTCCTTGTGTGGTGCAGCACTAGGTATAGTGCACCTTGTGTAGTGCAGCACTAGGCATAGTGCACCTTGTGTTGTGCAGCACTAGGTATAGTGCACCTTGTGTAGTGCAGCACTAGGTATAGTGCTCCTTGTGTAGTGCAGCACTAGGTATAGTGCACCTTGTGTAGTGCAGCACTAGGTATAGTGCACCTTGTGTAGTGCAGCACTAGGTATAGTACGTACGTGCGTACTAAATTGTGTCTTAATGTTTACGTTATAACGTTTATTGTTTGTTGTTCCAGGTGGTCTCCACGTGTCAGGTCACACGGCAGTGCTGGTGTACCTAGGCGTCACCAAGAAACCTGTGATGTTAGTTTTCTTTGGACACTCACCACATTATGGCTACCTACATTTAGTTCAGGTTCGTATTTGAGAGTTGGTTGAAAAAAGGTCTTGCATTGTTGCGATGTCAATGATGTAGATATACCTACTGTACTTTGCGTGCACGTCATAAGCATTGTTTTGCTTAACGTGGCTACTGTTGCAGCAAATTAATTTGTTTAAAATAACAATGTTACAGCTGAAGAACTTAAATCTAGATATTTAAAGACCAAATTCGTATTCTTTTTTGTACAGCAACTTGATTGTAGCTGACTTCTCGCTCGCACATAAGGTAACAAGAAATAAATTTTGTTGGAATTTTTCACTTTCAGTTTGAAAAAGTGGTCCTTCGAGCCGGATATTAAGTGTACAATGTGATTAACGTTAGCGTTTCGGTCTAGCTGATTTCCAAAAGTGGGTCGCCCCGGGTGGATTGAGAAGGCGCACATAGTGCTTGCAGAATACGAAACATACAACTGATGTTTCCTATTATTTCAACTGTCTCTCTCTCGCTTTTCAACAATGACCGTTGTTATTCCAGGAGTACTACGTAGACGAGGGCGTGTGGGCGGTAGCGGCGACGCGCGGCTGGGCGGCGCGCGCCGGGTTCGCGCACGCCGCCGCCTGGGACGTGCTGTCGCGCAAGGTCTACGTGCACGGCGGGCTCGTGTCCGAGTCAGAGGCCACGCAGGTATGTTCTACAGGAGTACTACGTAGACGAGGGCGTGTGGGCGGTAGCGGCGACGCGCGGCTGGGCGGCGCGCGCCGGGTTCGCGCACGCCGCCGCCTGGGACGTGCTGTCGCGCAAGGTCTACGTGCACGGCGGGCTCGTGTCCGAGTCAGAGGCCACGCAGGTATGTTCTACAGGAGTACTACGTAGACGAGGGCGTGTGGGCGGTAGCGGCGACGCGCGGCTGGGCGGCGCGCGCCGGGTTCGCGCACGCCGCCGCCTGGGACGTGCTGTCGCGCAAGGTCTACGTGCACGGCGGGCTCGTGTCCGAGTCAGAGGCCACGCAGGTATGTTCTACAGGAGTACTACGTAGACGAGGGCGTGTGGGCGGTAGCGGCGACGCGCGGCTGGGCGGCGCGCGCCGGGTTCGCGCACGCCGCCGCCTGGGACGTGCTGTCGCGCAAGGTCTACGTGCACGGCGGGCTCGTGTCCGAGTCAGAGGCCACGCAGGTATGTACAAAGACCAAGCGTGACTATCTACAAAATAGGCGTGACTACTATCTACTATCTATACATATTATTGGAATATGCCTGACTACCTACAGTCCCTACAGATTAGGCCTGATTACCTACAGAGTTAACCTAGCTACACGCGGAGTAGGCCTGACTACCTAAAGAATAGGCGCGACTACGTACAGAATAGGCCTGACTTTCTATGGAGTAGGCCTGATTACCTATAGAGTAGGACTGACTACCTACAGAAAAGGCCTGACTGAATAACCCTGATTTCCTTTGTTCGCAGGCCCCATCCGCATCGTTATTCGAGTACGACCCCGAGTTAAGACTGTGGCGCCCTCTGCAATCGGCGCCTACTCCTAGATATTTACATTCTGCTACTTTTATTACACCTGGTAAATACAACATTTTTGTAACTTTGTTCCTTTTTAAAACTACTCATCATCTATACATATTATTGGCAATTTTAATTCGAAGAAGATTCGAATTGTGTTCTCGGATCATGGACAGTGTACGTACAGGCAAGTGCTGTAAGGCTGACGTAGCGACCTACTTTCCATCATTTATTTAATACTAGCTTTTGCTGGCGACTTCATCCGCGTCGAAAATAGCATAGAGCCTTCCTTGATAAATGGACTATCGAACACAAAGAGATTTTTTCAATCCCAACTAGTAATTACTGAGATTAGCGTGTTCAACCAAATAAACAATTTTTTAACAGGTTTATACAGAATATTTGTAAAGATTAATTTCTACTACTAACCTTTGTTGACCAACTGCTATTTTAACCCGCAGTTAACACACATAGGTAGCAGTTGGTCAACCTATCTTATCCGGCTCGAAGGACCACTTTTTGTAAGGGCTAGAATAGTAGTAGAGGTGCAGTGTAGGTGAGTTAACGAAGACCACAGACTTCACGATCCCATATTTATTGTAAAGTTACACGAACTTATGTTGGTTGGATGCTATTCCGCGGTTTACTCGCTAAGGTAGCAGTTGATCAACTAAAAGTTCAAAAGTGGTCCTTCGAGCCGGATAGGTTCACCAGCTGCTGTGTCGAAACCGCGGATAAGCTGTTGATCAAGTTTAATGTAAAATTAATCACGGAAAGTAGATCGTGGCGTCAACAAATTCAAATCATGTTTGAAAGTTATAAAGTTGTTGCTCAATTATTGTACGCAGCTTTTAAATAAACGTGTCAAACCTTTTAGAAACTACTCCAATAAATATTCCTGTTATTTCTAATCTCTAATTGTTGTGTTTCAGGCATAGCCCAATGACATTTAAGACCCTACTATTTTACCCCAATATAACTGATATCCTATTTGTTGTATTCCAGGCATAATGCTGGTATTCGGCGGCAACGCACACAACGACAGTGCGGCAGCTTTGGTATCCAATCCTGTTGCTTCTAAGTGTTATTCCGCGGGAGCTCTACTCTATGACGTCAGGTAATGTTATCAATTGATAAATTATCTTTAAAGATACTTGCGTAAGGGTTGTTTTTATTTACGTATCGTCTTACAATAAGTTATAGTGTTTCGAAAATTTTGCATCCGGACATGCCTCTTTTAACCTGGCGAAAGCAAAGCCCAGAAAAAAAGCAAATTAAATCATAGTTTCCTGGTAATGCATGAGGCGAATACTTTTTATTTTATTTCTTCGAAAGTGTATTAAAAAACGACGTTTGATACACGAGGATATTGGTAACTGCAGTTTCCAACGCGCGCGGCTTGGCTGTGAATTCCGTCTCGAATGCAATAAAAAAGTTTTTTAATACAGTTGCTCAAAAAGTGGCGTATTGCAGGGACGTATAGCGTTCGGGATGTGGGCTATTACGTACTCGTGCTTTTTCTTTACCATTTCCGAACTCGTGCGTTCTCTTTCCCAACTGTCAAAATAATGTCCATTAAAAAAAAACCAATCACAAAGTTTTTACTAAAAAAAAATAATAGAAGTTTTTATGATTCATGCAAATATTTCTAAAGAAGCTACTAATTTGTTTCAATATCAGATTTAATTATTTGATTCAATGAGTTAAAGGTTTCATTCCATTTCATCTCATTAAATTTCATTTTCATTTCATATCAATAAGTAATAGCTATAATAGCTCCTGATAGCTATAACCTAGGGGTCTTTAAATCAAGAGTGAATAGGTTACTTCTAGGTAAGCGTGCTCCATCGTCGACCGCATCATCACTTTCCATCAGGTGAGATAGTGGTCAAACGCGAACCTATCAATAATAAAAAATAAAAAATAAAAAAATAAAAAACTACTGAAGACTTGGCTGTATAGTTCACTTTGCCTACCCAGAATGGGTGAAGAAAACAAAAAAAACTCTGCTTATATTCTTTTACGGTTGGCACCATTTTCAAAAACGTTCTTTGCGAGTTTAATTACGGTTTTATTATTTTATTAAATTCCTTCATTTTTTCGCAACTGTATTAAAAATAGTTGTTCAGTACACGTGCGGAACCGTCATTGCAACTTGTTCCGACTGTCAACCCTCGCCGTCGGCTGTGCCTAGGCTCGGGTAGACATTTGTCGAAACTCTTTGCAATGACAGGCTTTCCGCACTTATAATGAAATAATTTTACTATTCCCACTTCTACTATTTACTCTACTTCTTATTCTATTTCTAACTGGTTTGTGTAAGTCAAAATACTCGTATTCAGGTGAATACGAGTATTTTTGTCCGCTATGTTAACTCCCACTCTCGTTTTGCACTCGATCAAAAGTCATCGTCCTCCTCGTCCAACGTTTGACAGCAAGTCATCCTATACACAGATGCGGTGTGTGGTGGGCGACGTCTGCGCCCGCAGGCGGAGCTCGTGCGGCACACGCGGCCGCGCCGCTACTCATAAAGGACAGACGGAGCGTGGTTATACATGCAGGGTAAGAGATTTTACTAATAATATTTATTTTTCGTAGCTCGTACAGTCGTATTGCTGGGCAAAGACCTTCCCAGAATAGAAATTTTGGGAGCTTCGGGGAAAGCTCTTGTCAACAGTTACCATAGAGTATAAAGCTAAAATATTTCTGATAGCATTTCACACGAATCTGTCTAATTATATTGTATGCATTAATAAAATTTTACACTTCCTCGTTGGTCTAGTGGTCCCAAGCGCGACTTCTGTGTATGAGGTCCTGCATTCGATTCCCAGGTCGGATTATTCTATCATGAATTTCTCAGTAGCAGCCATGTTGTCTAAGCTTGTGCCTAGTTAATGGTAAAAACGCGCCCCTTATTGAACTGGGACTGACACATATCTAGGAATATAGGTGTACCACACACAAACCTACAACACACACCACAAATTGTTGTTCTATTTTTTAATTAAATTTTGAAGTCTATGAAAAAATATACGTGTTTCCCGCAGTTTCGACGGCCGTCTCCGTTCAGACGCACTAATCTTCGAAGCAGGCGAAGGTTGTTCGCGACACACGAACGAAGCAGCGTGTCTGACTGCAGCGCAGCATACTGCGGTCGCCTGCGTGTGGAGGTCAAGGGATAGAGCCTGCTTGGCGGTGAGACTTCATCGTTATCACATTTTTTTTCACATTCGGATGTTTGTTTTTTTTTTATGTTTGTTCGGGCATAACTCCGTCGCTTGCTAACCGATTTGAAAAATTCTTTTTTTGTTGGAAAGGGTATACTTCCCAAATGGTCCCATATCTTTTTTTATCGAAATCGGACAAGCGGTTTTTGAAAAATCAACATAACTCAAAAAAAAAGCTACATTGTCCACATTATGACCCAGGAACATGTGAACCACCATGTGTTCTATTTTGAATTATGTTAGGGTTGGTTACCAGTTTCAACGAATGCAGCCGAAAAACCAGTCTGACCAAGGGGTATCGTATCACCCAATATTGTCTGTGTTCTGAAGGTCAGATAGGCAGGCGCTCCGCGTAGGTCAATTACTGGTACTCAGCTGCATCCGGTTAGACTGGAAACCAACCTAGTTACCTATAGTTTGGATGGTGATGATTATGATGATGAATCATTTCTGGCATAATGACCCATATATCATCAAATAAATATGCGAACTTGAAATGTTATTGTTGTTTCAGTTAGAAGAAGTGGGCTGGAAGGAGTCGTTCGACGGCACGGTAAAGACATGCCTCACGGAGCCTAGGTTTGGTAAGGGTAAGCACGTTAATACACTAACCCCATTCAATCCTACTAGAGATATTTGGATAACAAGTTATGTATGAGCTACGCTGTACATTGACTTTTGTAGTTTGTGCGTCACACTCATTCTCTAATAGGGTGCATTTCTCTAACTTAATATGTAATCGTTTAAATATACTTTAGTAGCAATCCATCAAGGGAATCACTTGTCTACTCACTTTACATAACAATAGTTACGCCCCAACATTTGGTCCTTCGAGCCGGATTTGACCCAGCGACCTATGGATTAAAAATACCCTGATTACTATTGCATAAATTGAGGAAACTGACATGGCAAAACAGGGGCGCGTGCGGCGACACGCGGTCGCTTCACGGGTAGTGACGTCATAAAAAAACAATAGGGTAGTTGATAAAAGAAATGTAATTAGTCCGTCAGATAGATTTCCAAAAAATATTAAACACATATTTTTTCTTTTTTCAAGTAAACAAAACATAAAGACGACACAGTGCTTCGAAAACTCGTGTGACGTCACATCGCACTACATTTATTACCACGTTGTCCCGTCAAAAGCCCCCACTCCTGATCTTTGACGCGTTTTATCTTCGTCAATTTTTATTAACTTTATAAAACAAAAAACACGTATCAAATATTTTTCGATGATCTAACTGACGGACTAAACGAAATAATAGTTTATTTACCCAGGACACATCCCTATTAGGGACAACAATCATACATTTTAACGTGACAAATATTCAAAGCAAACATTTTCTTTTATACTTACTCTAATTGTGCAGTTACTTTCTAGATGAACGTCGTTGCACGTCAGCGGAGTCGTGCGCGGCGTGCACGTCAGCGCGTTGTGCGTGGTGCGGCGCGTGCTACCCGTCCGCTATGTACTGCGTTAGGCATACGCATCAGGTATGTATCGTTGTGCGTGGTGCGGCGCGTGCTACCCGTCCGCTATGTACTGCGTTAGGCATACGCATCAGGTATGTATCGTTGTGCGTGGTGCGGCGCGTGCTACCCGTCCGCTATGTACTGCGTTAGGCATACGCATCAGGTATGTATCGTTGTGCGTGGTGCGGCGCGTGCTACCCGTCCGCTATGTACTGCGTTAGGCATACGCATCAGGTATGTATCGTTGTGCGTGGTGCGGCGCGTGCTACCCGTCCGCTATGTACTGCGTTAGGCATACGCATCAGGTATGTATCGTTGTGCGTGGTGCGGCGCGTGCTACCCGTCCGCTATGTACTGCGTTAGGCATACGCATCAGGTATGTATCGTTGTGCGTGATGCGGCGCGTGCTACCCGTCCGCTATGTACTGCGTTAGGCATACGCATCAGGTATGTATCGTTGTGCGTGGTGCGGCGCGTGCTACCCGTCCGCTATGTACTGCGTTAGGCATACGCATCAGGTATGTATCGTTGTGCGTGGTGCGGCGCGTGCTACCCGTCCGCTATGTACTGCGTTAGGCATACGCATCAGGTATGTATCGTTGTGCGTGGTGCGGCGCGTGCTACCCGTCCGCTATGTACTGCGTTAGGCATACGCATCAGGTATGTATCGTTGTGCGTGGTGCGGCGCGTGCTACCCGTCCGCTATGTACTGCGTTAGGCATACGCATCAGGTATGTATCGTTGTGCGTGGTGCGGCGCGTGCTACCCGTCCGCTATGTACTGCGTTAGGCATACGCATCAGGTATGTATCGTTGTGCGTGGTGCGGCGCGTGCTACCCGTCCGCTATGTACTGCGTTAGGCATACGCATCAGGTATGTATCGTTGTGCGTGGTGCGGCGCGTGCTACCCGTCCGCTATGTACTGCGTTAGGCATACGCATCAGGTATGTATCGTTGTGCGTGGTGCGGCGCGTGCTACCCGTCCGCTATGTACTGCGTTAGGCATACGCATCAGGTATGTATCGTTGTGCGTGGTGCGGCGCGTGCTACCCGTCCGCTATGTACTGCGTTAGGCATACGCATCAGGTATGTATCGTTGTGCGTGGTGCGGCGCGTGCTACCCGTCCGCTATGTACTGCGTTAGGCATACGCATCAGGTATGTATCGTTGTGCGTGGTGCGGCGCGTGCTACCCGTCCGCTATGTACTGCGTTAGGCATACGCATCAGGTATGTATCGTTGTGCGTGGTGCGGCGCGTGCTACCCGTCCGCTATGTACTGCGTTAGGCATACGCATCAGGTATGTATCGTTGTGCGTGGTGCGGCGCGTGCTACCCGTCCGCTATGTACTGCGTTAGGCATACGCATCAGGTATGTATCGTTGTGCGTGGTGCGGCGCGTGCTACCCGTCCGCTATGTACTGCGTTAGGCATACGCATCAGGTATGTATCGTTGTGCGTGGTGCGGCGCGTGCTACCCGTCCGCTATGTACTGCGTTAGGCATACGCATCAGGTATGTATCGTTGTGCGTGGTGCGGCGCGTGCTACCCGTCCGCTATGTACTGCGTTAGGCATACGCATCAGGTATGTATCGTTGTGCGTGGTGCGGCGCGTGCTACCCGTCCGCTATGTACTGCGTTAGGCATACGCATCAGGTATGTATCGTTGTGCGTGGTGCGGCGCGTGCTACCCGTCCGCTATGTACTGCGTTAGGCATACGCATCAGGTATGTATCGTTGTGCGTGGTGCGGCGCGTGCTACCCGTCCGCTATGTACTGCGTTAGGCATACGCATCAGGTATGTATCGTTGTGCGTGGTGCGGCGCGTGCTACCCGTCCGCTATGTACTGCGTTAGGCATACGCATCAGGTATGTATCGTTGTGCGTGGTGCGGCGCGTGCTACCCGTCCGCTATGTACTGCGTTAGGCATACGCATCAGGTATGTATCGTTGTGCGTGGTGCGGCGCGTGCTACCCGTCCGCTATGTACTGCGTTAGGCATACGCATCAGGTATGTATCGTTGTGCGTGGTGCGGCGCGTGCTACCCGTCCGCTATGTACTGCGTTAGGCATACGCATCAGGTATGTATCGTTGTGCGTGGTGCGGCGCGTGCTACCCGTCCGCTATGTACTGCGTTAGGCATACGCATCAGGTATGTATCGGGAGCTCTTGAGGTTTTATCGAGGATACTGAACGCGATTAGCTCACCTAAACCGAGTTCAGGAGCTTATGCAGAATGCGATTTTAAAGCTATTATATCAATGTTTTGTTTCCCTTTGCTACAGCCAGTAAATATCACTTTATTGGGACCAATAAACCCCTAGAAAATATTCAGTAGTGCTATCGTCGCAACACCTGAACTAAAATGGGCCCAGATGCCTATTATCCAACAAGAAAAGGTCCTTGGTCGTAGTTTCAAGTGGGAAGAGTTGAACCCCTGATTGCGTTCAGCCTCAATAGTTGAATTCGCTTTTAGACATAACATAGAATAGGTAGGTTTCCAGACTTCTAATATTCCACAACTATATTCCACAACTATCACACAACGCCATCTAGTCCCAAGCTAAGCAGAGCTTGTGTTATGGGTACTAGACAACTGATAAACATACTTATATATTTCTAAATACATACATATTATAGATAAATTACACCCAGACACAGAACAAATGATCGTGCTCATCACACAAACATTTGTCCTGGGTGGGAATCGAACCCACGACCTCCGGCATAGCAGTTAGGGTCACTAACCACTAGACCAACAGGCCAGTCAAACAGTCAACTTCTGTCACATCTATCTATATCTATATAAATAAAAAGAGAAGTCCTGACTGACTGACTGACTCATCAACGCCCAGCCCAAAACCTTGGACCTAGAAAGCTGAAATTTTGCACAGAGGTTGCCTTTATAATGTAGACAAGGAATAAGGAAGGATTTTTCGAAATTATACACCTAAGGGAGTTAAATAGGGGATCAAAGTTTGTATGGAAAATCGACATTTTCACGCGGGCGAAGCCGCTGGCAAAAGCTACTAATTATTATAAATGTGCAGCCGCTGACCATAAATGCTTCACTTTTCTCTATTCTTTATCTATCATTCTCTAGCTAACCTGTACTGTGTATTGATAGTAAAGCCGTTTTCAGATGGCGTTATCAATAGAGGAGTGCGGCTCGGACAGCGAGTCACCGCGGGAAGCGTGCGGTCGGTACCACTCCTGTGCTGCTTGTTTAGCGCATCAACACCATCATACACATGTGAGTTACTCTATCTTCCTAACTTATTGGGGTTCATAATATAAAGTCCAAAAGTGTTTATATCTTCTTATGACGCAGTAAAGGTAACGGAAAAATCTTTCTTAATACATGTTCTCGAAAACTGGTTCTTATCGCACTACAATTAGGTTCAATGTATTTCAGACGCGTGCGTTTTTTTTTCTATGCTAAGCCCAAATTGGTTCAATTCCAATAGTCGGCGTGATTAGTTTTTTTTTTTATAATCTCTGCAAATAGTTATGCGTCTGTAGGGCGGTATTTTTTGAATATTTAAGTGGTTTTCATTATAGAATGTCAAAAATAAACATGGTTATTTAGAACAAATATTTACTTCTATGAACAAATTAATATTAGTATAACAACTGGGTTACAAATTGTTCCTTTGCTTCCACCAGGGATCTGAGGAATTAAGCCAGCGAGCCTGTTTCTGGGACTACGACACGATAAAGTGTAAACCTGTCAATTCATCGGAAGATATCAGGTAAGACTGTTACTGATCTTTCTGTTGTGTTCATTTAGATCGAAAACATGTGTAGTCTTAGCGTGTCAATGGCTATCGCAATGAGTTAACCCGGAATTTGGCAAAGGGTTTGGTGTAATCAGTGGTAGAAAGTAGTAATGCGATATTTAGCATGTGATCCTGCTCGAAGGACCAAAAATATACAGGTATAATAATTTCAATAATTAACGATTGAATGACTCGCGGGGAATCCCTTCGAGTCCCTTTGTTGTTAGCCCAAACGGTGATATGTGACTACTGCCCCCCCGTATTCACAAATGCTTCGATTCACATGTCTAAAGTCGTATGTCCTTTTTATCAATTTCTAAAAAAGCTGTCAACTCGGGAGCCAACTCCGGAGCTCCGGATTTGATTGTTCAACATCGTAAATAGCTCCGGAGTTGATAACTATCCGAGTTTGAATGCCCTAGTATGTCTACATAGGTCGCTTTCGTAATGCCAAAACAAGATAGAAATACGACTTGTTGAATCGAAGTGTTTGTGAATAAGGGGGCTGATCGTCCATTTTTGTCCAGGAGTGTAGCGGCGGCAGGTCCGTGCGCGGCTCCATGCTCAACGTTCCAAACATGCGCTAACTGTACTGCTGAGGAGTGCATCTGGTGTGCGTCTGCCGGACGGTGCGTCGATAAGGTATGAACTTATTTATTTATTAACCTTTTGAGCGCCACAGTCACGTATAGACGACAAGCCGAACAAACAAAAAAGTACCTTAAGTCTGACTTAAAGTACTTTTTGGCTTGTCGTCTGTGGCGGTCAAAAGGTTAAGTATATTTTATTTTAATCGGAAAATTGCGCACTGCGAAGCCGAACACCCTGGTGAACATCTCTCTCTTGCATAACAGCCCTGAGGTAGAGGACATCGAGGAGTACTTGCGCCAGACACTGAAATACGCAAAAAAAAACCGCAGGAGTTGCGCTGCAACGTAAATTTCAAAATGTTTGTGGTGTGCATACCTACGTGCTATCTCCAATCGGTAATGGAAAAAAGTTTTTGGCCGCAGGACGTACAGTTCCGTCGCTTCCGCGGACAAAGTAGGGGTGCTCGCAAGCCCGCGTTTGTGCGACAGAAACTTACAGCAAATAAAGGTCTTGCGCGCACCCCACGGCATATCATTGTTCTGGGCACAACATAGCTGATTTTTTACGAAAAACAATACAAATACAGACACAATACAATATTTACAATATGTTTCAATACAGTCATAAGTATTACACAGAACAAACAATAACATGGTTTCCGACATAATTCGTTTAGACTTTAAAAGACAATGCTCATGGATATATGGAATCCCGTACCAAGCTGCGTCAAAATCAAACTTTGTTTTTTATTGTCTACACTATCATATTAACTCCTACAAAAGTTCTTTTTGTAATCAAAATCTGAGTTTCTAAGTAGATTTATAAAATTGAAAAAACCTCTAAACCTCCACGATGTGGAGTCAGCCCAAAATGTCAAAATCAACTGACAGATCTAACAGAACGACTTTTTTAAACAGGTTGTTTGAACACCATTTATAGGGAGTAAAACAATATTCATACTTCAATACTTTAAATTAAATTCCCTATTCGAAACTCAAATCTCTGACGCATAATGTCATAAAACACTATAAAAATAATTACTATAAAATTTTGATCTTGACGTATGCGACGTCGTCACCGTCAGCGTACAACAAGTGAACTTTTAAAAATTTTATCGACGTCACTGATGAATAAAATGAATAGGAGAGGTCCCAAAACGGAACCCTGTGGTACTCCAGAAGTAACATCTAAAGTGCTCGAGCAAAAACCTTTTTTACAACTCTCTGTGTTCTGTTGTAAACATATGAATAAAACCATCTCAGCATGTCCCCGCGTATCCCATTAAACGCAATTTTCTGCTAAAGCAGTTCATGATCAACCTTGTCAAAGGCTTTCTTGAAATCAGTGTATATGGTATCAGTTTGAACACGGACCTTCAAGTTGTCAAATAAATAATCTGCAAAAGTGACCATGTTCGTCGCGGTTGAGCTTTTGACAAAACCATGTTGCTTCGGTAATAAAACGTTGTGAAGTAGAGTGTTTGCGATAAATCAAACAAAGATATTTTTGAGTTTTAGAGGTTTAATAAACCTTTGCAAAGTACATAACTTTTTTATACATTTTGTTGCGACGGAGCAGTTTTGCAAGATGATGAATGAATGTATTGAATGTATGGAATAAACATAGAGTAAAATAACATTGAATGAAAATCTAAGATGAAGATTGAGTGACTGAAGGAATGCGTCGTAGACATAGAGTAAGCTGACAATATAAAAATTGGTCGATAGTTCTCGACGTCATTCCTAGGTCCTGAGTTCCTGACTGTATATTATAAAACAAACAAAAATGGAAACCATAGTCACCAGAAAGAAAGCTAATTAAAAACAAAGAAACGAAATATGTGTTTATTTGTGTCATGCTCCGTAGCAGAACCGCTTTGACTATAGTATGTAAAAAATACAGGATAAGATGTGGATAATGTCTATATCTTTGGAGCTTAATATCAATAATTGTATATTGTTAGTTTCTAGGAAAATATCAATTCAAACTTTCAAAGTGGTCATGCTGGAGAGTATGCTCTGTGCATACTCTCCAGCAGAACCATTTTAAAATAACAGTTTTTTCACGCTGATTTTACACAGGTGATAATATAATCAAATGTATATTTATTGCATATCCAGATAACATTTACAATTAATTTATAATTCACTAGCTGAACCCGCGCATGCGTTGCAATGCGTTTTTCCTACCTACCTATCTACTACCCTACCTAACTACTACCCTACCTAAAAAAAAAAAAAAAAAAAAAAAAGTATCCTACGTCCTTCTCCTGGTTCTTAGCTACCTCCCTACCAATTTTCAGCTAAATCCGTCCAGCCGTTTTCATGCGATGTCGTGACAATGGAAAACGGGTTTCATTTTTATTTATTTACTAGCTGACCCGGCAGACTTCGTACTGCCTAATTAAATAGCAATAAAGTCCTGTCAAAAATATTTGTAATGAGACATTTTTTTGTTCCTACATATTTTATAGTCGGGGCAAAAAAAATCTCCTGAACAGAACCGCCACCCTGGTGATATGGCGTTGTGAATAAGAAATGTAAATAAATAAAACATAATATATTATCATTTAAAAATAAGTAATCGCTTTATTGTTAATCATGTTAATCATAATTATTAGCAAAAATCATTTTTTTTTTCATTGTAGTCCTTTGTAATATACGATGTTTTTTGTTTGATTTCCTGGCGCATAGACAAACAAATCTGATGGTTTTCCAACACGGGAACAGGCAACATACAATTGACCATGTGAGAAACATGGGTTTTCCAGATTAATACCACAAACACTTAATGATTGCCCCTGGGACTTGTTTATGGTCATAGCAAAAGCAAGCCGAACTGGAAACTGTAGTTAGTTAAAGTCAAACGGCACATCATTCGGAATCATTGGGATGCGCGGTAAAAGAACTTCTTCTCCTACTTTCCTTTCAGTATAGTTGCTTCCTCAGGTTGCTTCTATCACATCTATAATATAAAAATGAATCGCAAAATGTGTTGGTAAGCGCATAACTCAACAACGCCTGGACCAATTTGGCCAATTCTTTTTTTTAAATCTTCGTTGAAGTTCAAAGATGGTTTTTACGGTGAGAAAAAATCGAATAATTGACGGAAAAACCCTAAAAACAGCTCTTTTCTTTTTCCCATAAAAACGTTTTCTAAATAAAACGTAGTCAATTTGAGCTTTATTGCTTTTGTATAAAGTTCATATTAAATTACAAGCATTCAACACTTTGCATATCAACACTTTGAAAGAATTAATTCAAACAAATCTTCCAATGTTGAATGAAGAACAGAAGTATGTATTTGATACACTTATGAAAGTAATAAATGATGAAACTGGAGGGATTTACTTCTTAGATGCACCTGGTGGTACAGGAAAAACTTTTTTGATTTCATTAATACTAGCAACGATTCGCTCACAAAAAAAAATGCACTTGCACTCGCTTCGTCAGGAATCGCAGCAACTTTGCTTGAAAGTGGTCGAACAGCCCATTGGAAACATATTCTCTAAACAACTCATTGACATTGGTAATGGCAAATTTCCTATAGACATGTTGACTGGCTGCATTAACTTTCCTCAAAGTTTTTGTCAGTTAAATCGATCAAAAGATGAACTTATTCAGAATGTTTTTCCAGATGTTTCTCAAAATTACAGGAATAATGATTGGTTGAGCGAAAGAGCTATATTCAAATTCAAATATATATTTTTATATATTGGCTGCAAAAAACAAAGATGTAAATGAATCTTCTATAATATAAAAATGAATCGCAAAATGTGTTGGTAAGCGCATAACTCAACAACGCCTGGACCAATTTGGCCAATTCTTTTTTTTAAATCTTCGTTGAAGTTCAAAGATGGTTTTTACGGTGAGAAAAAATCGAATAATTGACGGAAAAACCCTAAAAACAGCCCTTTTCTTTTTCCCATACAAACGTTTTCTAAATAAAACGTAGAGTCAATTTGAGCTTTATTGCTTTTGTATAAAGTTCATATTAAATTACAAGCATTCACTGTTGTTTAAACAATGTAGGTATGTTCCTAACGTCATAGAGTCAATTTGTACTTTATAACAGCTGTACAAAGTTCAAATTCAATCATATCTATCAAAACAGTGTGCGTTGAAGCACAGAGGATTTAATGTTTTTACTCCAAGTCATATCAAATTAAAAAAAAAAATACAAACTGTCAATGTCAGTGTTGTATTTGTTGGATTTTCGGTACATCTATAAATCAGTTGATTCGGCTACTAACCAAGATGATGTAGTGAACTATCAACCAGAATTTTTAAACTCGCTGGATTTGCCAGGATTGCCACCTCACAATCTTCAATTAAAGGTTGGATCGGTAGTTATTATGTTGCAAAATATCAACCAACCGCGTCTTTGCAACGTCACACGGTTAGCGATAAAAAAATTATTAAACAATGTGATAGAAGCAACCTGAGGAAGCAACTATACTGAAAGGAAAGTAGGAGAAGAAGTTCTTTTACCGCGCATCCCAATGATTCCGAATGATGTGCCGTTTGACTTTAACTAACTACAGTTTCCAGTTCGGCTTGCTTTTGCTATGACCATAAACAAGTCCCAGGGGCAATCATTAAGTGTTTGTGGTATTAATCTGGAAAACCCATGTTTCTCACATGGTCAATTGTATGTTGCCTGTTCCCGTGTTGGAAAACCATCAGATTTGTTTGTCTATGCGCCAGGAAATCAAACAAAAAACATCGTATATTACAAAGGACTACAATGAAAAAAAAAATGATTTTTGCTAATAATTATGATTAACATGATTAACAATAAAGCGATTACTTATTTTTAAATGATAATATATTATGTTTTATTTATTTACATTTCTTATTCACAACGCCATATCACCAGGGTGGCGGTTCTGTTCAGGAGATTTTTTTTGCCCCGACTATAAAATATGTAGGAACAAAAAAATGTCTCATTACAAATATTTTTGACAGGACTTTATTGCTATTTAATTAGGCAGTACGAAGTCTGCCGGGTCAGCTAGTAAATAAATAAAAATGAAACCCGTTTTCCATTGTCACGACATCGCATGAAAACGGCTGGACGGATTTAGCTGAAAATTGGTAGGGAGGTAGCTAAGAACCAGGAGAAGGACGTAGGATACTTTTTTTTTTTTTTTTTTTTTTTTAGGTAGGGTAGTAGTTAGGTAGGGTAGTAGATAGGTAGGTAGGAAAAACGCATTGCAACGCATGCGCGGGTTCAGCTAGTTGTTTAATAATTTTTTTATCGCTAACCGTGTGACGTTGCAAAGACGCGGTTGGTTGATATTTTGCAACATAATAACTACCGATCCAACCTTTAATTGAAGATTGTGAGGTGGCAATCCTGGCAAATCCAGCGAGTTTAAAAATTCTGGTTGATAGTTCACTACATCATCTTGGTTAGTAGCCGAATCAACTGATTTATAGATGTACCGAAAATCCAACAAATACAACACTGACATTGACAGTTTGTATTTTTTTTTTTAATTTGATATGACTTGGAGTAAAAACATTAAATCCTCTGTGCTTCAACGCACACTGTTTTGATAGATATGATTGAATTTGAACTTTGTACAGCTGTTATAAAGTACAAATTGACTCTATGACGTTAGGAACATACCTACATTGTTTAAACAACAGTGAATGCTTGTAATTTAATATGAACTTTATACAAAAGCAATAAAGCTCAAATTGACTCTACGTTTTATTTAGAAAACGTTTGTATGGGAAAAAGAAAAGGGCTGTTTTTAGGGTTTTTCCGTCAATTATTCGATTTTTTCTCACCGTAAAAACCATCTTTGAACTTCAACGAAGATTTAAAAAAAAGAATTGGCCAAATTGGTCCAGGCGTTGTTGAGTTATGCGCTTACCAACACATTTTGCGATTCATTTTTATATTATAGAAGATTCATTTACATCTTTGTTTTTTGCAGCCAATATATAAAAATATATATTTGAATTTGAATATAGCTCTTTCGCTCAACCAATCATTATTCCTGTAATTTTGAGAAACATCTGGAAAAACATTCTGAATAAGTTCATCTTTTGATCGATTTAACTGACAAAAACTTTGAGGAAAGTTAATGCAGCCAGTCAACATGTCTATAGGAAATTTGCCATTACCAATGTCAATGAGTTGTTTAGAGAATATGTTTCCAATGGGCTGTTCGACCACTTTCAAGCAAAGTTGCTGCGATTCCTGACGAAGCGAGTGCAAGTGCATTTTTTTTTGTGAGCGAATCGTTGCTAGTATTAATGAAATCAAAAAAGTTTTTCCTGTACCACCAGGTGCATCTAAGAAGTAAATCCCTCCAGTTTCATCATTTATTACTTTCATAAGTGTATCAAATACATACTTCTGTTCTTCATTCAACATTGGAAGATTTGTTTGAATTAATTCTTTCAAAGTGTTGATATGCAAAGTGTTGAATGCTTGTAATTTAATATGAACTTTATACAAAAGCAATAAAGCTCAAATTGACTACGTTTTATTTAGAAAACGTTTTTATGGGAAAAAGAAAAGAGCTGTTTTTAGGGTTTTTCCGTCAATTATTCGATTTTTTCTCACCGTAAAAACCATCTTTGAACTTCAACGAAGATTTAAAAAAAAGAATTGGCCAAATTGGTCCAGGCGTTGTTGAGTTATGCGCTTACCAACACATTTTGCGATTCATTTTTATATTATAGATTTACTTTGGAAGACTTACAGCTAGATACAATGGTGATAAATAACAGTACGATAATCAGACAGCCAATTACAAGTCTTCACGTCTAGAGCTTGTCTGGTATAAATAAACTGTGGAACAAAACATACACATTGCCAAATAATGGAAACAAAAACTAAATTATTAAAAACTTGCTAATAGCTCGTCACCTAAATATCTTAGAAATACTTAATACAATTACAACAGGCTTTTCAAAATGGGAACCAAGATGTTAAAATTTAATTATTCAAATAAGAAATTACAAAACTAAACTTCAAAGAAATTAAGCTTTATAGAAATTCATAGCTAACCGCTTTTTTGCCGAGTTCACACTAGTTTCAGAAATATCAAAGTCGAACTGTTTGCACACATTATTAAAATAGATTTATATACAGATGTGCATTTAAATATAACCCTTTTATATATTATATAGATAAGTGTTTAATTTCGATATTTTTATATGCTTGCACACATAATTGAACACACTGCTATCTTGTATTTATCTAAGACAACTTTAGAAAATTGGTCTTCTAAAAAATCTGTCTTCAAATGGCAGTCAGAGTCTCCTCTGACTGCCATTTGAGTTAGAATGTAATTTATGGTCACCCATTCACGGACCGACCTCGAAGAGTCCCTTTCATCCCTCCACTTAAGGTAAACCACCAGGTACCTGATATAAATTATTTAACGTACTGAAAGAATATCACAGAGTCAATGAAGTTTTGATTTCACCAACAGCAATCCTAGACTGGCTTCGAGCACGGAGTGCTGACCTCAAAGACTTCATGTGACTGTTATTATTTTGCCAGTGTTCCTCTTTTTCCTTCGCTCACGTGATCATCACTCTCCTTTCCCCCAGAACGCATATGGCGCATCATTCCCCCTTGGCGGGTGCCGCGCATGGTCCACGTCAGGTGGCGCCGGGGGTGGCGGGGCGTGTGGCGCGGCGCGTGGCTGTGCCGCGCACGTGGCGTGCGGCGCGTGTCGCGCGGAGCCCGCGTGCGGCTGGTGTGATGACGGCGCGGGCGGCGGTAGGGGCGCGTGTCTGCCTGGGGGCGCGCGCAGGCCGCATGCGCCTAAAGTGTGCGCGCAGCATCGGTGAGTTAACTCTGAGTTGTTACTACTTGTGGCGTGCGGCTGGTGTGATGACGGCGCGGGCGGCGGTAGGGGCGCGTGTCTGCCTGGGGGCGCGCGCAGGCCGCATGCGCCTAAAGTGTGCGCGCAGCATCGGTGAGTTAACTCTGAGTTGTTACTACTTGTGGCGTGCGGCTGGTGTGATGACGGCGCGGGCGGCGGTAGGGGCGCGTGTCTGCCTGGGGGCGCGCGCAGGCCGCATGCGCCTAAAGTGTGCGCGCAGCATCGGTGAGTTAACTCTGAGTTGTTACTACTTGTGGCGTGCGGCTGGTGTGATGACGGCGCGGGCGGCGGTAGGGGCGCGTGTCTGCCTGGGGGCGCGCGCAGGCCACATGCGCCTAAAGTGTGCGCGCAGCATCGGTGAGTTAACTCTGAGTTGTTACTACTTGTGGCGTGCGGCTGGTGTGATGACGGCGCGGGCGGCGGTAGGGGCGCGTGTCTGCCTGGGGGCGCGCGCAGGCCGCATGCGCCTAAAGTGTGCGCGCAGCATCGGTGAGTTAACTCTGAGTTGTTACTACTTGTGGCGTGCGGCTGGTGTGATGACGGCGCGGGCGGCGGTAGGGGCGCGTGTCTGCCTGGGGGCGCGCGCAGGCCGCATGCGCCTAAAGTGTGCGCGCAGCATCGGTGAGTTAACTCTGAGTTGTTACTACTTGTGGCGTGCGGCTGGTGTGATGACGGCGCGGGCGGCGGTAGGGGCGCGTGTCTGCCTGGGGGCGCGCGCAGGCTGCATGCGCCTAAAGTGTGCGCGCAGCATCGGTGAGTTAACTCTGAGTTGTTACTACTTGTGGCGTGCGGCTGGTGTGATGACGGCGCGGGCGGCGGTAGGGGCGCGTGTCTGCCTGGGGGCGCGCGCAGGCCGCATGCGCCTAAAGTGTGCGCGCAGCATCGGTGAGTTAACTCTGAGTTGTTACTACTTGTGGCGTGCGGCTGGTGTGATGACGGCGCGGGCGGCGGTAGGGGCGCGTGTCTGCCTAGGGGCGCGCGCAGGCCGCATGCGCCTAAAGTGTGCGCGCAGCATCGGTGAGTTAACTCTGAGTTGTTACTACTTGTGGCGTGCGGCTGGTGTGATGACGGCGCGGGCGGCGGTAGGGGCGCGTGTCTGCCTGGGGGCGCGCGCAGGCCGCATGCGCCTAAAGTGTGCGCGCAGCATCGGTGAGTTAACTCTGAGTTGTTACTACTTGTGGCGTGCGGCTGGTGTGATGACGGCGCGGGCGGCGGTAGGGGCGCGTGTCTGCCTGGGGGCGCGCGCAGGCCGCATGCGCCTAAAGTGTGCGCGCAGCATCGGTGAGTTAACTCTGAGTTGTTACTACTTGTGGCGTGCGGCTGGTGTGATGACGGCGCGGGCGGCGGTAGGGGCGCGTGTCTGCCTGGGGGCGCGCGCAGGCCGCATGCGCCTAAAGTGTGCGCGCAGCATCGGTGAGTTAACTCTGAGTTGTTACTTATATAATTATGTCGATGATAGATTTAGGTAAGCTTTGACCATAAACTCTGCCTCGTTTCGTATTAAAAACGGGTCGTATCTAGTATCGTTTGGCACGAGTTGGGTCTCCAACTCGTGTCAAACGCTAATACTAGGCACACTACACCACCGACGCGGACAGGTTAGTCTGGGGTTTTTTTTTTCAAAGGGGATTTGGGGTTGGGGAGTGAGCTAGCGAAGCGAGCGAACTAAGATCCCGCAATTCGCTTCTTGTTAGCTCACTGTAAACCCGTCTGTGGGCTACGTCGACTACGCTTTTCAGGCGACTGTAAAGTGTTTGGAGGTTAAGTTAAAATTTATTATTAGTTTTTCACAAGACCGGTGCATTGCATTTTCATGGTTTCGAGAGAGAAGGGTTGCCACCTCCATCCGCTTGCCACACGATACTAGATTTTGCCTAAAATACTGCCACTCAGCTGCATCCAGTTGTACTGGAAGCCGACCCCCTAATAGATTGCGAAAAAGTTTGTCAGATGATGATGATGACTTTGTCATCAATCATTCACCCCTAACCTAATATAATTATTTTTTGATTTACCCAGGTGGCACTTCACAGCATGTCCAGCGTGCCAGTGCAACGGACACTCAGTGTGTGACAGCGCGGCGCGTTGTGTGCAGCCGTGCGCGGGACGTACTGTGGGGGAGCATTGTGATGTGTGCGCGCCGGGACACTGGGGTAACCCGCTTAATGGCGGTGTGTGCACACGTGAGTTATACGCAACATATTATCATCTTTTTTCAGCCAAAATACGGAAATACGCCTCCCCACAGGTGTCGCCACATTGGCCGGTCCCGTGCGTCTCGTCTCTGCAACCTTTAACAGGTCATCAGTCCGTCCAGTGGGAGGTCTTCCAACGCAACGTCTTTCGGTTCCCGCTCGCCACTGCAGAACTTTTTGGCCCCATCGGCTATCCATTCTGCGAGCATTGTGACCAATAATATATATTATGTGAAACTAAAATAATTTATAATATTAGAACAGGTGTCTTTAATAGGGATTGGTACAATAGGGTATTTCACCAAAAAAATCTAATTAGTCCGTGTTAGATTATCGCAAAATATTGGATACGTGTTTTTTGTTTTCTCAAATTAATAAAAAAAATCGAAAATAAAACGTGTCAAAGATCATGAGTTTTTGACGTCACTTTGTGGGTAAATAGTACTAACCTTGTTACGTCACACGGCTTGACACGACTTTTCGAAGCACTGTATCGTCTTTATCTTTTGTTTGCGTGAAAAAAGAAAAAATAAGTGTCCATTATTTTTAGGGTTCCGTACCTCAAAAGGAAAAAACGGAACCCTTATAGGATCACTTTGTTGTCCGTCTGTCCGTCCGTCCGTCCGTCTGTCAAGACCCTTTTTCTCAGGAACGCGTGGAGGTATGAAGCTGAAATTTATATCAATTACTCAGGTCTACTGTCCCTTGAAGCTGTGAAAAAATCAAACTTCTAAGCCAACGCAATCAAAAGATACAGCCATTTATGCCGCAAATTTTCGACACTTGCAAGGGAATCAAAACCTACAGGGTGCTTCCCGTGAACTCAGAATCTTGAAATTTGGTACGAAGCAACGTCTTATAGCATAGATAAAGGAAAAATTACGAAAACCATAAATTTTTAGTTACATCACAAAATATATTTTTTTTACGGAACCCTCGGTGCGCGAGTCCGACTCGCACTTGGCCGGTTTTTTTTTAGAAATCTATCTGACGGACAATTTTTTTTTGTTGAAATACCGTATTGTAATAACTGTGCTGTCACATCGACAGCACGGTTGTCACAATGGTTGAGTGATTGGCTACTGCGCTGCGTGTCGCGGGTTCGCATCAATTTCGGCATACCATATAAAAATTGTTCACTTTTCTGTTTGTTTATAATCTTTAACTAAAACAAATTTTTGTTCCAGCATGTGAATGCAACGCTCAAGCCGTAGCATGTGCCCCCGACACGGGCAGATGTTACTGCAGCACTAAGGGACTAGCGGGGGACAGATGTGACAAGTGTGACAACACTAATCACTATCATGCGGATATCTACAACAAGGGAGCTTGTTACTGTAAGTTATTAACATTTACTTGCTCAGATTGTTCTGTTCTGTCTCCTGCTGATATGGAGGGAAGTGGAAATTGTGTTATTTCCTACTCCTCCGCTATTCTTTTCTGATTAATTTCGTTGCGGGATCCAAGACCGTTAAATCATTTCTCTGGGACTTCGTCGAGCTTCATTGTCTCGGCGCTTTTCTTGTGGTCGCCACTGTTGATTCTGGCTAAAAGGAGTTACAGTGGTTTGGGAATAGTGTGGCGGGCTTACTTGCTCGGATCAGTGTTTTCGAGTATCTCTGTCTCATTGTCACATAAAGGCGCCATTTGCTGGAGCGAGAAGACCGGTCGTTCATTCTGTTCTGTGTCTTTGTGTAATTTATCTATAATATGTATGTATTTAGAAATATATAAGTATGTTTATCAGTTGTCTAGTACCCATAACACAAGCTCTGCTTAGCTTGGGACTAGATGGCGTTGTGTGATAGTTGTGGAATATTATTATTATTATTATTCGCATCGGAGGGAGGTACTTTATCGCGCGATGGACCTCTAACTTTCGTCATCAACATCATTCACAGTTAGATTTCACCCACTGCTGGATATAGGCCTCCCCTGTCTTGTACCATTCTTCACAGAACTGTGCCAGCCTCATCCAGATTTCTCCATGCCTTTCTAGCCGCCGGACGGCCCACATTTCTTTTGCCAATAGGGTAGTTGACAAAAAAAACTAATTAGTCCGTCAGATAGATTTCCAAAAAAATATTAAACACGTAATTTTTCTTTTTTCACGTAAACAAAAAATGAAGACGAAACAGTGCTTCAAAAAGTCGTGAAACGCCACAGGTTGGTCTATTTTTACCAGATTATGACGTCAAAAGCCATCTCTCCAGGGTCTTTGACAAGCTTTATTTTCGTCAATTTTTATTAATTTGATAAAACAAAAAACGCGTATCCAATATTTTTCGATAATATAACTGACGGACTAAACAGAATCATATTTTTTTTAGTCAGTTAACTACCCTATTATTGGACGCCATTCGGTGACTAGTCCACCTGTCATCAATGCACCTTGCTAGGTGACTTGCTCAACTCCATATTTTGAGTTCCGTAACGCGATTTCCAATATCGTAAACTTCTGTACATCTTCGGATTTCGACGTTTGGACCTCGATCTATCATTTTATACTGAACATCGCACGCTCCAAGGCTCACTTGAGTGAGTTTCAATTCTAAATGACAGAAAGGGAAAACGATACAAGAAAAAGGAGGTATGTGCGTTTAAATGTGACGTCACCCTTACTATTTTTTAAATTATCCTAAAAATTACCCTTTTTTCACAGATGACCTCGCAGTAGACTACCAATTCACCTTCAACCTATCAAAAAAGGAAGACCGCCACCTGTCCGCGATAAACTTCAGGAACGCGCCGGTGAAGCCGGATGTAGACGCAGACTTCAGCATCACCTGCTCGGCTCATGCCCGGATGAACCTCACCGTGAGGACGCGGACTGACCCGGCTGAGAGGACGCTCTTTAGTGACGTTAATTGCACTAATTTTAGGTTTAAGTAAGTTTTAAATCTTTAGTTATATCTTTTGCCCCGGGCATTATTTGTTTTCTCTATCGCAAGGTGATAAGGCTTAATAATGCGCGGTTACATTTTCATGTCTCAGCGTTAAGGCGGAGAGACATGGAATATGGAAAATCCGACAGTTAAGACGCGCTTGCCTAAGCTAGTTCGTGGTGACCACTCTTTATGTACTCCACAGACCGAAGCCGGCCATGTCGGAGACTGTTGTAAGCGTTTAGTTGACACACCTGCCAACATTTTGGTGGCTTTGTTGTGTAGAGTCAATTTCATACCGAGTTTCATCTGTGCCTCGGAGGAGCACATTAAACGGTTGGTCCCAGTTGTCATTTGTAGTCTTTGACAGTCGTTATAGGTAGTCAGTGGCCTGAAAGACTAACGCCCGAATACTCGAACGTCACTCAATTTTAAGTTGCACTTAAATCTCGTGCTGTCTTTGTTACTTTAACGCAGAGTGACAGAGATAGCACGAGTTTTGAGGGCTACTTATAATTGAGTGACGTTCGAGTATTCGGGCGTGACTGTCTTAGCATCAAACTGTAAGTAGTGTAAGTACCAGTATTACCTAGTAATAACTGGCTTGTCAAACAGGCAGTCACTTTGGGTAAAATACTGCTATTTACTTTATTTAGCTGCATCCGGTTAGACTGAAAGCCAACCCAACATAGTAGGCAAATAAGAATAAGAATAATTTATTTAAGAAAAAAGATAATACAATAAGGAGTACATTTAGGCACAGTGTTGCTTCACATACAAAGTTATAATTAGTACTTATAAGTAAACTACAACTAAAATATATTTAAGAGTTACAAAAAGGGGTAATTTAAACTTCAAATCTTTATATTATAGCGACCTGCCCGATCTAGGTTTATTTAAACCTGTGTTTCAGGCCATCACTTTACGTCGCATAATTTAATTAATTTACAATAAAATAACAACTATAGGAACAAAATGATACAAAAAAAAATAACCACTAAATCCTAGGCAGATGATGGCTCAAAAGTATTTCTAACTTTGTTCACCCTATTTCTAAGCTGATTACATGTCATTCCTGGCTCATCAGGTTCGCGAAGTCGGAGCACGCATTCGGCGTAGAAGACAACGTGACTCTCACGACGTTCTTCGTGTACGTGTACGACTTCCGACCGCCGCTGTGGATACAGATCTCGTTCTCTCAGTACCCCAAGCTGAACTTGCAGCAGTTCTTCATCACTTTCTCTTCGTGTTTCTTGTTACTGCTACTCGTTGCTGCTGCCTTGTGGAAGATTAAGCAGGTATTTTGGGGCTTTGGAGATTTTTTCTGTGATACTAGCTGATCCGACAGACGTCCTCTTCGTTTCTCAGCGCCATCTACCGCGCCCAATGTAAGAGCCAATCATGTAAACTCATCAGTGCCGGAAAAATACACCAAAATCGGTCAAGACGTTTAGGCAGAGAAGAATAATTACGAACACAGGAAGTTTCATATAATTAAAGATTATGTCATTAACGTGAAACTCCAATTCTTCCAATTCTAAAGTAGGTATTTAGTATGCGGGTGAGAAAAATGTATGGGGTGTTTTATTGGTATGAAATATTAACATGCCAAGAAAATTGATTCAACAGGATGACATACCAGCGACGTACCTCCCAATTATGGGTTTCTATTATGACCTCCCATGGACTAGGTTTTACCACAGAAAAGTAATATATCGTTCGTCGTTCGGTCGATTTTAGATCACTTTCATCTACTAGTAAGGTTTGCTGATTATAGCTGCAGCCATTTCAATTGAGAAAGAAAGAATAAAGATGATAAGAATAATAAATTCTGTTAAATAATATAAGTGTTGTTTGCTTAGAAATACGACATGTACAGAAGAAGACAGCGGCTCTTCGTAGAGATGGAGCAGATGGCATCGCGGCCTTTCAGCCAAGTGTGCGTCGAGCTCGAGAAAGGAGGGGCGGGTGAGTTTCATTTTAGTTTCTGTTGTTAACTCTGTGTACAACTTATGGGAGAAGCCAGAACTACTTTTTTATTTATTTGTTAATTGTAATCGATTAGAAAAATAATGTTGTCCGTCTAAAACTTTTAAATCAACGTACATGTGCACATTTCTAGATATTTTTGGGGCTTTTGATAACGCATGGTGGCCGATTCTACTCCTTAAACTGAAAATTCGTGGTTGCCCTAAAAACATATAACATACAATCTTGTTTACTCGTACTTCTTAAATGGTTCCGCGAAACTCAAACGCGAAACCATGGAATGCCCTCAGGGTTCGATTATGGGTCCGTATGTATGGAACGTAGGCTTCGATGACTTCCTCGCGATTCCACTTCCATGCGGCTGTTCATTAACCGGTTACGCGGACGACGGCCTGCTGCTCATTCAGTCAAGTACTTGGGCTGGACTCGAAAATTTGGCTGACACTTGCCTAAAATTAATATCCGTGGGACGATCGTAACTGTCTGGCCTTTGCAACGCACAAAACTTATCAACTTCTTTTAAAAGGGAATCTTAAATCATGACCTAGTATTAAATTTAATAACGTTCCCCTGATAAGGAAGCAGTATACGTGTGCTACCTTGGGTTTGTCTTAGAGAGTTTTTTTTTTATAGGGTTTAAGGGGAGGGGTCGTACTATATGAATCGGAATGCTGGACTGTGAAAAAGGTGAATGAAAAAAGATTGCATATAACTGAGATGAGAATGTTGAGATGGATGTGCGTGACTTGCGGAGTGACAAAAATAAATAAAGTAAGGAATGTGTATATTTAAGAATGTTAGAAAGTGGCGCCTGTTACAGAAAAAATTAAAGACAGTCGTCTGTCTTGGTATGAACATGTAATGAGGAGCGATGAAACCAGGGTTGGCTTTAAAATAAAACTGTGTTGTCTAGTAATTGTGTGTACATAAATAAATAAACATCGTTTTTTATTAAAAAAAAAAAACAGGGTTTAAAACAAGTTTTACTTAATTGCAAAAAAAAATTTTTTTACAAAATCAGCTTCTGAAGTGGGTGACTTTTGTTTGTTTGATTGCATGTTTTTGCCATCGACTTCAGAAGCTGATTTTTCTTTTCGGTTCACCCAGTCGCAAGTTATGAGAACAAACATAAAAAAAATACAGTCGAATTGATAACCTCCTCCTATTTTTGAAGTCGGTTAATAAATGTTAACAAGTTATTTTTTTCATTTAATTAACTTTAAACAATTTTTATAAAATAATTAAATTGGCTTTTTATCTTGACATTTAAACATGTACAATTTTTTACATTTAAAACCCTTAATCAAGCAATAGTTGACAATTTTATTGTTATTGTAAAACGACCACGTACAATCATATTTTTTGTTCGTTAATAAGCTGTTTGTTTTATAAAATGTAAAAAAAAACTTTTTTTTTCCAACTCTGAATGAAACACATGTGAATAAATAATATAATATATATTATTATATATGATATTAATGCTGATTGATGGAGAGGGACAGGAGAGGAAGGCCAAAGAAAAGATGGATGAATTGTGTGAGGAATGATATGAAGGAGAATGCCGTAAATGCCGTGTCATCTGAAAGAGGAGAATGGAAGAAGAAACGTGTTGCACCGACCCCAAATAGAATGGAACAAGATCAGGAAGATGATGAGTGAACGACGGAAGTTACTGAATGAAAACCGCGCGTTCAGGTGTGCTATCTCTCTTTTCGGTTTGCCTCTTTTTCAAAAATTGCACTGGATGAAGTAACAAGCTTTTCGATCATGCTCGCGTTGAAGATAGACGGACCTAGAAGAGCCCTCTTATGGTGAAACCTTCAAAGTAGCCGCGAAATTCGATTTTTAAATGTTTTTTTTTTTTGCAAATTGTCGAACAGTGTCAGATTGTATGTCAAATTAAATAGGATTCGCAACTGAAACTGACCGGCAATTTGCAAAAAACGTAAGTTAATCGAATTTTGCGGGCTACCCTGGAGCTTCAGCCTTAAGTACGCTCCCTTAGTTCTGACTGTCTGTACGGATAACTTTGTTCAAGTCTCGTCTTCCTGTATTGTAGGCGCAGGCGTGCCCGCGCCCGTGGCGCTAGAGCCGTGCCGCGGCGGGCGGGCAGCCGTGCTGTCGCTGCTAGTGCGGCTGCCCACGGGTGGGACAGGACGCGCACCACCGCTGGGCGGGCTGGCGGTGGCGTCGGCGCTGGTGACGCTGGGCCACCACGCGCAGCACCCGCCCATGGCGCAAGCCAAGCGCCCGCGCCATCACTGACTGCGCAGCACAGGTAACATAGTAGACTAGTGTACCAGGTACATACTAGTACGTCGGCGCTGGTGACGCTGGGCCACCACGCGCAGCACCCGCCCATGGCGCAAGCCAAGCGCCCGCGCCATCACTGACTGCGCAGCACAGGTAACATAGTAGACTAGTGTACCAGGTACATACTAGTACGTCGGCGCTGGTGACGCTGGGCCACCACGCGCAGCACCCGCCCATGGCGCAAGCCAAGCGCCCGCGCCATCACTGACTGCGCAGCACAGGTAACATAGTAGACTAGTGTACCAGGTACATACTAGTACGTCGGCGCTGGTGACGCTGGGCCACCACGCGCAGCACCCGCCCATGGCGCAAGCCAAGCGCCCGCGCCATCACTGACTGCGCAGCACAGGTAACATAGTAGACTAGTGTACCAGGTACATACTAGTACGTCGGCGCTGGTGACGCTGGGCCACCACGCGCAGCACCCGCCCATGGCGCAAGCCAAGCGCCCGCGCCATCACTGACTGCGCAGCACAGGTAACATAGTAGACTAGTGTACCAGGTACATACTAGTACGTCGGCGCTGGTGACGCTGGGCCACCACGCGCAGCACCCGCCCATGGCGCAAGCCAAGCGCCCGCGCCATCACTGACTGCGCAGCACAGGTAACATAGTAGACTAGTGTACCAGGTACATACTAGTACGTCGGCGCTGGTGACGCTGGGCCACCACGCGCAGCACCCGCCCATGGCGCAAGCCAAGCGCCCGCGCCATCACTGACTGCGCAGCACAGGTAACATAGTAGACTAGTGTACCAGGTACATACTAGTACGTCGGCGCTGGTGACGCTGGGCCACCACGCGCAGCACCCGCCCATGGCGCAAGCCAAGCGCCCGCGCCATCACTGACTGCGCAGCACAGGTAACATAGTAGACTAGTGTACCAGGTACATACTAGTACGTCGGCGCTGGTGACGCTGGGCCACCACGCGCAGCACCCGCCCATGGCGCAAGCCAAGCGCCCGCGCCATCACTGACTGCGCAGCACAGGTAACATAGTAGACTAGTGTACCAGGTACATACTAGTACGTCGGCGCTGGTGACGCTGGGCCACCACGCGCAGCACCCGCCCATGGCGCAAGCCAAGCGCCCGCGCCATCACTGACTGCGCAGCACAGGTAACATAGTAGACTAGTGTACCAGGTACATACTAGTACGTCGGCGCTGGTGACGCTGGGCCACCACGCGCAGCACCCGCCCATGGCGCAAGCCAAGCGCCCGCGCCATCACTGACTGCGCAGCACAGGTAACATAGTAGACTAGTGTACCAGGTACATACTAGTACGTCGGCGCTGGTGACGCTGGGCCACCACGCGCAGCACCCGCCCATGGCGCAAGCCAAGCGCCCGCGCCATCACTGACTGCGCAGCACAGGTAACATAGTAGACTAGTGTACCAGGTACATACTAGTACGTCGGCGCTGGTGACGCTGGGCCACCACGCGCAGCACCCGCCCATGGCGCAAGCCAAGCGCCCGCGCCATCACTGACTGCGCAGCACAGGTAACATAGTAGACTAGTGTACCAGGTACATACTAGTACGTCGGCGCTGGTGACGCTGGGCCACCACGCGCAGCACCCGCCCATGGCGCAAGCCAAGCGCCCGCGCCATCACTGACTGCGCAGCACAGGTAACATAGTAGACTAGTGTACCAGGTACATACTAGTACGTCGGCGCTGGTGACGCTGGGCCACCACGCGCAGCACCCGCCCATGGCGCAAGCCAAGCGCCCGCGCCATCACTGACTGCGCAGCACAGGTAACATAGTAGACTAGTGTACCAGGTACATACTAGTACGTCGGCGCTGGTGACGCTGGGCCACCACGCGCAGCACCCGCCCATGGCGCAAGCCAAGCGCCCGCGCCATCACTGACTGCGCAGCACAGGTAACATAGTAGACTAGTGTACCAGGTACATACTAGTACGTCGGCGCTGGTGACGCTGGGCCACCACGCGCAGCACCCGCCCATGGCGCAAGCCAAGCGCCCGCGCCATCACTGACTGCGCAGCACAGGTAACATAGTAGACTAGTGTACCAGGTACATACTAGTACGTCGGCGCTGGTGACGCTGGGCCACCACGCGCAGCACCCGCCCATGGCGCAAGCCAAGCGCCCGCGCCATCACTGACTGCGCAGCACAGGTAACATAGTAGACTAGTGTACCAGGTACATACTAGTACGTCGGCGCTGGTGACGCTGGGCCACCACGCGCAGCACCCGCCCATGGCGCAAGCCAAGCGCCCGCGCCATCACTGACTGCGCAGCACAGGTAACATAGTAGACTAGTGTACCAGGTACATACTAGTACGTCGGCGCTGGTGACGCTGGGCCACCACGCGCAGCACCCGCCCATGGCGCAAGCCAAGCGCCCGCGCCATCACTGACTGCGCAGCACAGGTAACATAGTAGACTAGTGTACCAGGTACATACTAGTACGTCGGCGCTGGTGACGCTGGGCCACCACGCGCAGCACCCGCCCATGGCGCAAGCCAAGCGCCCGCGCCATCACTGACTGCGCAGCACAGGTAACATAGTAGACTAGTGTACCAGGTACATACTAGTACGTCGGCGCTGGTGACGCTGGGCCACCACGCGCAGCACCCGCCCATGGCGCAAGCCAAGCGCCCGCGCCATCACTGACTGCGCAGCACAGGTAACATAGTAGACTAGTGTACCAGGTACATACTAGTACGTCGGCGCTGGTGACGCTGGGCCACCACGCGCAGCACCCGCCCATGGCGCAAGCCAAGCGCCCGCGCCATCACTGACTGCGCAGCACAGGTAACATAGTAGACTAGTGTACCAGGTACATACTAGTACGTCGGCGCTGGTGACGCTGGGCCACCACGCGCAGCACCCGCCCATGGCGCAAGCCAAGCGCCCGCGCCATCACTGACTGCGCAGCACAGGTAACATAGTAGACTAGTGTACCAGGTACATACTAGTACGTCGGCGCTGGTGACGCTGGGCCACCACGCGCAGCACCCGCCCATGGCGCAAGCCAAGCGCCCGCGCCATCACTGACTGCGCAGCACAGGTAACATAGTAGACTAGTGTACCAGGTACATACTAGTACGTCGGCGCTGGTGACGCTGGGCCACCACGCGCAGCACCCGCCCATGGCGCAAGCCAAGCGCCCGCGCCATCACTGACTGCGCAGCACAGGTAACATAGTAGACTAGTGTACCAGGTACATACTAGTACGTCGGCGCTGGTGACGCTGGGCCACCACGCGCAGCACCCGCCCATGGCGCAAGCCAAGCGCCCGCGCCATCACTGACTGCGCAGCACAGGTAACATAGTAGACTAGTGTACCAGGTACATACTAGTACGTCGGCGCTGGTGACGCTGGGCCACCACGCGCAGCACCCGCCCATGGCGCAAGCCAAGCGCCCGCGCCATCACTGACTGCGCAGCACAGGTAACATAGTAGACTAGTGTACCAGGTACATACTAGTACGTCGGCGCTGGTGACGCTGGGCCACCACGCGCAGCACCCGCCCATGGCGCAAGCCAAGCGCCCGCGCCATCACTGACTGCGCAGCACAGGTAACATAGTAGACTAGTGTACCAGGTACATACTAGTACGTCGGCGCTGGTGACGCTGGGCCACCACGCGCAGCACCCGCCCATGGCGCAAGCCAAGCGCCCGCGCCATCACTGACTGCGCAGCACAGGTAACATAGTAGACTAGTGTACCAGGTACATACTAGTACGTCGGCGCTGGTGACGCTGGGCCACCACGCGCAGCACCCGCCCATGGCGCAAGCCAAGCGCCCGCGCCATCACTGACTGCGCAGCACAGGTAACATAGTAGACTAGTGTACCAGGTACATACTAGTACGTCGGCGCTGGTGACGCTGGGCCACCACGCGCAGCACCCGCCCATGGCGCAAGCCAAGCGCCCGCGCCATCACTGACTGCGCAGCACAGGTAACATAGTAGACTAGTGTACCAGGTACATACTAGTACGTCGGCGCTGGTGACGCTGGGCCACCACGCGCAGCACCCGCCCATGGCGCAAGCCAAGCGCCCGCGCCATCACTGACTGCGCAGCACAGGTAACATAGTAGACTAGTGTACCAGGTACATACTAGTACGTCGGCGCTGGTGACGCTGGGCCACCACGCGCAGCACCCGCCCATGGCGCAAGCCAAGCGCCCGCGCCATCACTGACTGCGCAGCACCACAGGTAACATAGTAGACTAGTGTACCAGGTACCTAGGGATCCAAGACAGTTAAATCGTATCTCTGGGACTTCGTCGAGCTTCATTGTCTCGGCGCTTTTCTTGTGGTCGCCACTGTTGATTCTGGCTAACAGGAGTTACAGTGGTTTTGGGAATAGTGTGGCGGGCTTGTACCACAGCTCGAGCCAACTCCGCGTCGAAGAAGCCAATGACTAAAATTGGGGCCGAATATATTTTGCGACGGCCACTTTCTGAACTTTAAACACGTTGGGAGGAAGTGTCAAGACAATTTTTTATAACGGCTTCCGTTCTGCACCGAAAACAACAGTTTTATTACAAAACTAACTTTTAATTTTATTGTTTCAGACACGGACACCGATGTATATAGACAATGTATGTATTGAACTTTGTACATAGGACACAAGTAGTGCATTGCTCAAAGTGTAACATTTTATAAATAATTATAATACTCAGTTAATGTAATGTATGGTTTGTATGACTATGAAATAATGCCCAGATGTTCGAAAATACACGCGTGGTTCTAGACTGTATTTTTAGCGATACAAGGTGTTGTATAAGCCTATAGTGTTGCCACTGCCTGGGACACAGACCTCCTCTCTATGAGAAAAAGTGGGCTCGTAATTCTCATATTAATACGATTTTAGCAAACTGACCTACGTTACTAATATTTATTTAAATAGAATTGTTATCACTGTAACAAATCAAGTAAAGACTAAAGACTGCCGAAAAATATATTTGAAAAAGACTTAGATCTTCCAACAATTCCACGAATTACAAAATGTGTTTAGTACGTACGATGCCCAATCATATTATACAAAACCAAATTAAGCTGATCTCTTTCTAAGGGATGCTCGTACAAAGAGGTCAGGTTGTACTGAATATGTATAGGTTAATGTGTCGCCAAGTGTACTTGACATATTTAAAATGTCATTCTAGCGTTGTCCTACTTGAAACATTTGACAGAAATGACCGTAGTTTAAAAAGGCAACATTTTTAGTAAAGTATTCTACAAAAAGGTCAGATTTTAAAACTGACCTTTTTCTAGAATTAATTACTAAAGACATTTTCATCGAGATAATAATTATGTATCGCTAGAAAAACATCTCTAAACCACGCTACATATAAAAATACATCAACAACGTTGATTTGAAGTTTTGTATAAAAGAAATACTAATAAAAAAAACATAGTAGGAATAAGGATCTAATTGTTACACTTCCATAACTGAAAGTTGCCAAAATACTCTAATTTGTATCACTTTTAAACGTTTTGCACGTTTAGAGAGCTAGTTGCAAGTTTTTGGGTGTATTGTAAAATTTGGGGGTTTTGACATGTGGGGGGGAGACGGCAGAACTAATTTTTTAAGGTCTTTCTTTTTCTCTGAAAATTTCTACTTTTAATTCAAAAGATTTGTAATTTGATGTGGTGCACGGTGATACCTTGGAATGTATGATAGTAGACCTAATTTTGACAAATTGCTTTTCGATGTATTCGTTCAGTTTAACAGCCTAAACGTAGTGAACTTTTCAATAAAACGTTCGTCAACGTAACGTCAGAAATGTAATTTTGTAATTAGTATCACCCATTAGTATTTTCGTTGCTTTTGAAATTTTAATTCCATAATTGCTGTGCCTATAAAATAGAGTTCCTGTCGTCTCCCTCCATAGTCTCAAAACATCTTTGCTTTAAGAAATTGGACTGCGTTCATAGAGCTAGAGGTTCATTGCATTTTTTATTTATATTTCGTAAAACGTTTATTTTTAAGGGCTTTTAATCAGCTGGTCTGGTTTGCTGATTTGTTTTAAGAAATAAAATAAATATGGCAGCTCATTTTGATACATAAGTTAAGTGTAAATAGAAAATAAAGATACTTTTATTCGAATCATCTCAGTGGAAAGACAGGATTGCCGCGAGGAAGTCTCGAACTCTAAAATACCCACTTTAGCAAAGTCATAACATAAGATCACGCCGGTTAGGCAAAGGTGTACCCATTTGCTTCGATAGCTTGGTGGTCGCAAACGTGACCACAGAGCTTGTGGGCCTCAATTTGATTCTCAGGAATAGCCATTGAGCCTGGATATGTGCCCGGCTAATGGCAATAGGTTCGCCCCCTATTATACCTATAGGACTTGAAAATAATTTGCGAAATATGTGTTAAAGTACTAGAAACACCTTTGCCTAACTCTTTCAGAGATAGAGACGTGATGTTATAACAGAAAATAGTGCTGGTATAAATATTGTAAGAATGAATTAAAATATGTTGGTTTTGAAAGAATAAATGAAATGAATTTTAAGGATTGTCATGGTGCTTACAGGCAACTAAATAGCATTTGCCATTAATAATTTGCTGCCTTTAATATTAAGGAACGAATGTAGTATGAATTGTGGCGAAAATGAATTAAATATCTTTTCTTACAAATATAATACAAATCGGCAAACTGTACCAGTTAAAACGTCTTCACATATTACACAGAATCGATAACGTTCAACTCCGACTCGACTTGCTGTAAGGTATTGAAAAGTGAACCCTATATCGTAGGTCATACGGTTGAATTTGAAAAGAAACATCTATTACGCGCTTAGGCATTAAAACCAATTCGAATGCCGTGACTGAAGATGGCATGGCGCTGTTATGGCGTGATCCCTAAAAGCAACCTTTTCCCATAGGAATAAAGTTTGTTTTGGTACAATTTTCGAAAGTTCCACGCTACTCAATTTGTGATGTAACGGGCATATTTACCAAATTAGCTATTTATATCGGGGTATAAAGTTTCTCATCCAACATTAAGAGGACCTTTCGACCAGCCCATGTTGTCTTCTGGGCTATTGCCGCGTCGTTTATTTAAAAAAACGTTATTTCGCGGAAAATTCTGAAGTTTCCTAACTTGAGTCATAGAAGCTAACGAGTTTTTTTTGTCGTTTGTAAAGACTACAGTAAGTAACGCGGCATAAGACTCACATTTTAATGCATTACTTTAAGTCGAGTTAAAGTTAAGTTGTCTAGTCTGTGTTATGTGCGAAGACTCAAATCAAGTTTAGTCCTAGTGATATCGTTAATCGATTCTAAGCCATTCGAGTATCGATATTTGTAATTATTAATAAAATATTTATTTTTCTCAATGAAATAAGTGTATTTAGCTAGCAAATGGAATGCTTGCAAAATTATATTAATATACACGATAGTTTTTGGGGCGATGTCAGTATTTAAATAAAAAATAAATTAAAAGAGGGGTAGAGATAAATAATTTTGAAACCACTTTTTATTTAATTAAGAAAGAACATTTCTCCACACTAGGAATTTCTCCTGTATTGTGGGTGCGTTTACAAACATTTAAACTCACATACACAAACAGCCAGACCCGAAACAACTATCTGTAGGTTATACAAATATTTGTTCCGAATCTAACTATTTTGTGGCTTTATTATACTAGATATTGATCGTTTTAAAATTGACTACTTAAAAAGAAAAAGCCTTGAATATTATAACGAATCTCCCTTTTCGATTTTTTGAAGTCGAATCAAAATATTGTGATGTCTGTCTGTGCTCTAAAGAGGCGTGATAAGGATCAAAATTGGTTGTCTTTACCTTCTTTGTATCCCCTTTAAAAAACTGACATCGTCCAACCAAGAACAGCCTATATAAAAGACAATTTTTCACGTAAAAGAGTTTCGCGTAGTTTTTTTTTTATAATAGTTTTTATAATACGTTGATCTGTGTTGAATATAAGACAACGATGTAATATATGCGTATCATCACAATATACTGTCTGTTTAGAGGTTTAACTTAGTAAGTAGATGTTTGAATAGAACTGCCACCTTAACAAATAAAAGAGAGATCTCTCTCTCTCTCTCTGCTCTTTAAGACATGGTCACGGGCATGGTCTAGTGAGCGAAATTTTGAGTATGAGTCTTGGGTTCCCGTGTCGGGCAAATTATTATTGGGTTTTCTACCAGGACTTTCTCAGTAACAGACAGGAATTCTGGATTTGGTCCAGGATGATGGAAATAAGCCAGATTAAATAGGACTTAAACTGATGAGATGTAGGTGTTACAGAAAAAGAAAGAACACATATTTATTTAGCCACAAGAAAAAAAAAACACTTAAATCAAAACAGACAAAACTGGCCAAGCGCAAGTTGGACATGCACATGAAGGGTTCCGTGCCATGACTTCTTATAGGTTTTCCTGTAATCTATACGTGTTGGACTAATTTCTGTATTTTAGGCTCAGTAGTTTCGGAGATAAGGGGGGGGGAGGGAATGGTCGGACAGACAGACAGACACACGAGTGATCCTATAAGGGTTCTGTTTTTTCCTTTTGAGGTACGGAGCCCTAAAAAGAGATAATAATTATGAGGGTACTATTAGATACACCTCTGCCTTACCCTACGGGTATTACAGGCGTGATGTTATGATGAAAAACAGGTTTTGGAAGTAAAGAACCTGGTTGCAGGTGTTTTAGTCAGGACTAAGCCAAGACATAGTCCCAGTTTAGACTGCTGCATAAGCAATCAGCAGACATTATATTTGCAGTAGTTTTACACGAATGATAAGTGTTATCGGGCAGCTATCTCTGATACGCAAACTATAACCGCCTTATTACAAAACGTACTTAAACCTGGTTTAACTTAGACTTGGTTTATCTCGCATGACGTCTCACTTCAATAATATTCAAAAGAAAGTGACAGCATGCGAGATAAACCAGGTCTAAGTTGAACCAGGTTTAACTACCTTTTGTAATAAGGCGGTAACAGTTTGCATTCTCTCAGTAGTAAATTATAAGAGAAAGTAAATACTTTAGCTAATTAGTTTTCACGTAATGTTTTGTTGTAAAAATGGAAATGCTTTCCTTGGAAAAGACAAAGTTTTACAGCTGTGTACTTTTACCATGCTTGATTTTTCCCCGTATCGAGCCATCAGTGTCAGTTTAAACCTTTTTCTTACCAAGTTAAACAACTAAACCGACAGTTAAAATAGTAATAAGTAATGTTATCTATACGTAAAGTCACTACCTACTACATATAAATAGAATGTAAATAGTGCCGCTTGAATAAGACTACGATATTCATATTTTTATTACGACTGAATTGTAAATGATGTAAAATATAATGTGTTATTGTTTGTTTGTGTGAACGCATTTAGTTGGTGAATGTTGTGTTGGATTTGGTGTCCAACATGTTTTGCAACATGTTGCAAAATGTTTTTTTAACACCCTGTGTCAATTTAAATAGAAACTTTTTGGGTGATGTTGAAATGTTAACTTTAGAATATATTTTTACATGCAATATGTATCCCAGTTAGAAAATAGGTGAAAATCGTATTAGTTTTATGCAATAACTTAAGACATAATAAAGATTAAACATGTTTTTAAAAGCCAGACACAACATTCACACACATTTTTGTATTATAGCCTTAGATGTAAAAGACGTATTTTATTTATTTAACTAATAAAATAAATATTAATAATACAAGCTAACTTTGTACGCAACTTAATAAATCGTTTTTAGTCCAACATAAATATTTTTATGCCTTATTTAGTATTAATTATAATAAAATATCATCGCGAATTTGTAAAAAGTATCGATATTCTGAATATTAGGTAAAAATAAGTGTATTTTGGGTTTTTTTTTTACTTTTTTATTGTATCAGATGAAATATGTTTTAAGTGTTGGTTATTGTGCGAAATGGCCAATTTCAATGAATTTCAAAATAAAATCATTTAAAATTAACACAGTTATGTGATCTCAGTGTTAGCAGAGAATTTACGTTTTCTATAAATCTGTAATATGAAATATTTTCAATAAACCGCATTTATAATTGGCAGCATGGATTTAATTTATATGTTAAAATATTATATAAGGCCCAGCAGGTTAGCAAATGCGAAAAGTTAAATGAGACCGCAGTACACAACATTATATGAATTTTGTACAAAATAGCTACTTATCAATTTTCATTAAAATAAAAAATAACGTAAAATGCTAATGACCTCGATTTCAATACGATACAAGTCAGTCAGTTTATAAAACGAATTATAACCTTTTTGGGCAATCATAAGCTCTCTACTTCATGCCACTAATCTATGCCCTTTTGGTTAATAATATGCTTCGTCCGTTTAAAATTAACTATATCGACTACATTGAAAGATCTACTTAAGTCATTTTGTTTTGTACCTATAGTCGAATCGTCATTACTTTACCACTTTGAACGCACGACAACGGTCAATCGAGTTATGATTAACCAAACTCATATAAGACGAGGTCACGTTATAATATTGGCGATGTAAAGCTTGATGTGTCGCCTTATGAACAACAATATAGTGCAGTATGGTTCTTTTTGCACTTTCTGCAATAGGGTAGTTTCCTGATCAAAAAAAAATATGATTCTGTTTAGTCCGTCAGTTAGATTACCGAAAAATTGGAGACATGTTTTTTGTTTTATCAAATTAATAATAATTGACGAAGGTAAAACGCGTCAAAGGTCATGAGTTGGGCCTTGTGACGTCACTTTCCGGTAAAAAATGTACTGAAATATGACGAGTTTTCGAAGCACTGTATCGTCTTCATTTTTTGTTTACTTGGAAAAAGAAAAATATGCGTCCAATATTTTTTGGAAATCTATCTGACGGACTAATTAGATTTTTTTTTGGCAAAAACTCAATTGTCTGTGAAAAGGGAGAAGTTTCATAATTTTGATAATACTAGATTAAACCACTCCTGTTATACTTACGCATCATACCATGTACCTATATTATCTCCACACGTTTTTACAAATAAATTAATTGGATGGATGGACGTAAAATATATTATATGGATCAAAAGAAGACAATCGGTATTTTTTGTTAAAAAATCACAAATTAATGACTGCGTAGTAGATTATTAGTCGAAACCACGAAAAGTTCGAAGTCGGACTAAATAAATAAAATAAAAAAATAATATTATGCACAGTATTGGCTGGTTTTACTCTAATTCCGTCTTATATTAGTTCGGTAATAAAAGGATTATTATGGTGGTAACTCAGACCAACAAAAAAAGAAAGACGGCGCGCCACGAACATCAAAAGTGAAGCCAACTTTTTATCTATGTGTGTAGACAATGTCTCGTGAAGTCGTGACGTTCTAGGAGAAATGCGTGTGGCTTTAGTGTAGGTGTGTGCGTGAGCTTGTATGTTTACTTGCTATAGGCGCGTGGTTTTGTGACTTCACTGTTGGTGTTCGCGGCGCGCCGTCTTTCTTTTTTTCTTGGTCTGAGGGTGGTAAAGTAATTATAGTTGCTGCCAGTTAAGATGTAATAGCGGTCATTGACCCTACATTTAGTATAGTTCTTAACTGAAATCCAAAAATAATTAATTTCTTGATCGTTATCTATCGTGATCTTCAACATTTGTTCTGATGGATTCGATACATAATTTTCATTGTTTTGATTCGTACGAAGAAACATTAGGGAAAGGTCAATGACCGCTATTGACATCGTAACTGGCAGCAACTATAGATGTGCGACTATACAACAGGCAATAGTGACATTATTTATTTATGATCGAATTACTGTGGTCTGTGAGGAACTTTGACCAACAATTTCACATATTTCGAACAATCTACAAATGACAGCAATAGTTTAGTTGCTAACTTTGTATCTCAATTTTGTATGAAAATCTTATGATTTTAACCTGCTATATGAACATGCATTTATTTAAATGTAATAAATAAAAATCACACATAGCGATAATGTTTGCATAATTTAGATAAATTACAATTTAATTTGGTCTGTTTTAAACATTTAAATCTTTCATTGTGAAAAGAATAAATTGTTGTTAAAATTTATTTTAGTTTTTATTTTATAAAAGTATAATATTATTATTTTATGCTTTAAGTTAGTATTTTAATTTATAAATGTATAATAAGTATTGTATTTTAATTAAGTGAAAACAGTGTTAAACAATTATGTATATTTTAAGATTTATTTCAGTTAATAAAAAGATTTAAATTATTAAAACAGCTTTATTTACTTGTGGGTTTTATTAAATAAAATATATTAACCTGATGCTTGTCTTCACTAAAACTAGCTGACACTTATATTAAATGCCTTAATGAACTAAGTAGGTACCTACTTAGTTCATTACAGACATTTAATATAAGTGTCAGCTTTGTGCCTAGGATTGACAATTCCAAAAGTACAAATAACCAATATCTTTCCTTTGGATGTCATTTCGAGTTGTTAAAATTGGGGGCATGAATGGATAAAATCTAAATCGAAGCATTTATTTCAAGTATGCCAGTTACAGGCACTTTTGAATTATCGAAACAAATACAATTACATATAAATAAAAAGAAACTGTACTCCCAGTCACAAGGCATAATAACTGTGAAGGTACTATAATTACTTATATATGCTCATTTCAAAGAAATAATGAAAATATATTTGGCAAAGCGTAGATCTATATGGAGAAGAACGGGCTAGAAACTCTTATATAGGTACCGTCAAAGATCCCCATGGCAGAGACAAATGAAATAATAATAATAATATAATATAATAATATTCCACAACTATCACACAACGCCATCTAGTCCCAAGCTAAGCAGAGCTTGTGTTATGGGTACTAGACAACTGATAAACATACTTATATATTTCTAAATACATACATATTATAGATAAATTACACCCAGACACAGAACAAATATGATCGTGCTCATCACACAAACATTTGTCCTGGGTGGGAATCGAACCCATGACCTCCGGTATAGCAGTTAGGGTCACTAACCACTAGACCAACAGGCCAGTCATCAAATAACAAAAATTAATAATCTCTATAAATATAAGGGAAATGAAAAATACCTATGGTCTACGATCATGGAATTCACAGCCGGCCTCTGTTTCTCGATCGTTATAATCTCAATTTCTTCTAAATTCGAGTGAATCCGTTTCTTCTATCATTATTGTCAATAACGGTACATTGACACCATTTATTAAAGTTCTAAACTTTGAAATCCAAAAAGCATAGGCAGGCAGTCTCTAACTCTCTACACTAATAACGACGCTACGAATGTCGTTAAGTCGAAAATCGTAAACTTTCTTTAATTGATTTTCAGCTTTATTTCAACAGCTTAAGATTGAAAATCTATTAAAGAAAGTTTACGATTGTTCGACTTAACGACATTCGTAGCGTCGTTATTAGTAGAGACTGCAGTCTGTAGCTAACTAATAACAGCGCTACGAATGTCTCTACGTCGTATCGATGTCAAATTTCTTTAATAGAATTTCAACCTTATTTCAACAGCTTATGGTTGAAAACCGATTAAAGAAAGTTTTCGATTTTTCGACTTAACGACATTCGTAGCGTCGTTGTTAGTGTAGAGACTGATTCAGGCCCTGGGCCGGCAATCTCGACAGAGATAACGACAAAATCGCGGTTGCAATAATGATGCTTGCAAGTAAAGCAAGTCTCTACATCCAAGATGCGTTTCTCGCAAGCATCATTATTGAAACCGAATTTATTCGTTGGTAATTAGCAATCGAAAGTTAGCGATTTTGTCGTTATCTCTGTAGAGACTTTTACATTTTTTATAATGAAAAACGATACATGGTTGATTTGTTTTGGTTCGTACGAACAGATACCTATTAGTGAAAGGGCAATGACCGCTATTGACATCTAAACTGGTAGCAACTATACCTAGGCAAGCGTGCGCCACCCTGTCCCTATATAGGTGACCCTAGGATCCCTAGGCCGCATTATACCACTTTACATCAGTCGGGTAGTGGCCAAACGCAAGCCTAAAAACCAATGTGAGCTTGCATTGATCTCTAGGTATTATTAAGAGGTGCCTCCCATCCCATCTCACAAATTAGGTGTCACACTTTTTAGTGCGAAGTGTTGAGAACTGCCAATAGCATCCAGTGTTATTGTAAAAATAAGAATCAGAATAAAACTATTTTATATAGTCATAAGTGAAAAGAAGTGTATGAAATGTAAATAAAGCTGAAAAATATGTAAATTATTGGAATACTAAATAAAATTATCGATCTGTATTTACGTGTTTTTTTTGCATGATTGGCTTTTTCAGTGCCTCATAATTCAAGTGAGAAGCGTCAGTGCGTTGACCCCAATACCTTTGCCTCAACACTTGGACCCCGACGATGTGATACGTCGCCGACGGTCATCGTGGTCTAGGTATGACGATTTGAACTTGTTTCTGACTGATTGGCCAGAGATGGCAAAAATCGTGAGAGTTGGAAAGGAAGGGAATTGAATGGGGAGAATAAGCTGAAAGGGCGTGAGTTTATGTATATATATAGGTACTCATAATTCCAACTGTCAGGGGCGGCTTTTTCTAGGGTCAAGCTGCAGAGCAGTTGTCTTCCGGACATATCATCGTCATTTCAACCGAAATACGTCCACTGATAAATTGAGGCATCCCCCTAGTGTCGCCGCATAGACCACGCCTCGCATCAGAAGATGCCATAGCATCCAGGGCCTGCAGTCTCTACACTAATAACAGCGCTACGAATGTCGTTAAGTCGAAAAATCGAAAACTTTCTTTAATCGATTTTCAACCTTATGCTATTGAAATAAAGCTGAAAATCTATTAAAGAAATTTGACATCGATACGACGTAGAGACATTCGTAGCGCTGTTATTAGTGTAGAGACTGCAGGCCCAGAAGGACATAGGCCCCTCCAATTGCAAGCCACTACATTAACTCGATTCCAAGCAATAGGTGCTTAGGAAACTTCATCTGGCAGAGCAGGAATGCTATCGTACACGCGGCAGCACGCCGATAAGGTCGGCAGCACGCTGTTTCTAGCTCCAGCAAATACTCGTAACAGTTTTGAGCGGCTGAAGAGCATGGAAAATGTAATTCAGTGCTACCAGATAAGGCTAACGATTTTCATAAAGCTTTTACCGGTTTCCATGTAGAAATTGCTGGTTTTCTGAGGGCTGAGTCTCCCCAGCTTAACCCTGCCAAAATATGGAATGGTGCATGTATGGTGGCAGAAACCATCGATCGCCACCTGCTACGATCCTTACATACTCCATTTGCCTCGTCCACGTCAATAAAAGTTGTCATTTTAGAAGGCCTTGACCAGGCCTTCTAAAATGACAACTTTTACGTACATGCTCGCCGGTTCCGAGTACTACGCATCTGTACTTTTGGAAGAGCCTCACCAATAAGGTCAGTGTCTGTAAGTCTATCTAGGATGTCCCACCCGGCTATGAACCTATACGTTGCAGGATAATTGAAAAAATCAGCAGATTTTATATCTATTTGCCCACTGTTGGTCCGCAGCCCACTGAGAGGACTCCTCCCTCTCGGACATAGTCTCATCATAAAGAGTTAAAATAAAACCTTCTTGAAACCATTCTGGGACTGTGTCTGTCATAATAACAATATGTCAGATTTGTAGGACTTGTAATCAGTCGGCTGTCCTACCGCCTGATATATTTTTGATGTAATTTTATGTGAAAGTAATGTAGTATAGACTCATTTTTGTTTGTAATCACATATTATGTACCTACTATTGGAGTTCTAAGTTACTTATCTTAATTGTAAATGGTGAGTCGAGTGATTACTGTTTCTGTAAACAAACAGTATACCTAAGTACTATACTATACTTAGGGGCTCATTTGCAAGAACGCGGTGATGCGTTGAGAGCCTGCCCTGATGCCTGATGTCGGGTCTACCTTTTTTCGCAGAATTTTTTATACCCGAATTTTGTTTTGCATAACAGTGGATGGCAGAAACTTCATTTCGCAGAAAATCATTTGGCATACACTCATTTACCATACATTCAAAACGCATAATGTAAGTCAGAATCATCTTTGAGCATATACTTCATTTCCAGAACCATCATTTCGCCGAAAATTCATAATCAGAATCGTCTTTTGGCACGCATTTCATTTCATACATACGTGTAACATGCAATAATAATAATAATAATTATTATTAATTATTATCTCAGATCAAATAACAGCCAGATAGAACATGCGCAAAAAACAATGTGAAGTTACCTAATATTTATGTGTGCGTGACAGCTAGGAGCGACAGTGTAGGGACATGTGCATCTGCGTGTGTGTAATGTTGCTAGGTATTGGTAAAAACTCCCACAATTTTTTCAATTATTGTAGGTACTAATGTATAAAATTGGAATTAATGCACTTTAGCAAATAGGTGCTTAAGTAATATCAATTGAACATAATAATAATTATTAAATAAATAAAGGTGAAATAAAAGTTATTTAAGGTTTAAGTTAGCTTGTGCCCGCCGTGCTAAATATTTTTGTATTGAATGTTGTTTATGTAATATTACTTTATGAATGTATAATTATTTCTATTATGAGTCAGTGATACTTGAATTAAATGATTTTATTATTATTTTATAATTACTAACACTTCATTGAGTTTATTAATTAACACCAGACAAGAATCATTATGTATAGGTAATTAGGTATTATAATTCGAAAACGTAAAAAAGAAAGAAAAAATATTTTCATATATATGTAGATCTTTGGCAGTCATTAGGTAGTCTTTCATGACAACCAGTCTTACCAAAGGATATCGTATTACCCAGTATTAACTGGGTTGCGGAGGTCCGATAGGCAATCGCTCCATGTAAAATACTGGTATTCAGCTGCATCCAGTTGGACTGGAAGCCGACCCCAACATATTTGGGAAAAAGGCTAGGCAGATGATGAACAATATTTAGCGGTTGCTAAAAACTCAAAATTGAAAATAAAGCACCTTTTGGTTGGTTAAAATAAAGAACAGTTTTATCAAACAAAGATAATTATATATTACTAGCGGACGTCCCGCGGTTTCACTCGCGTAGATCCCGTTCCCGTGGGAATACAGGGATAAAAAGTAGCCTATGACACTCAGCAATAATGTGGCTTTCTATTGGTGAAAGAATTTTAAAATCGTTTCAGTGGATCCCAAGATTACCCCTTACAATTTAACAAATATACAAACACACAAACTTTACTTCTTTATAATATTAGTATAGATAGTATAGATTGTACAAAATTATTTCTGCATAAACATGTATTGTATAAGTTCATCGATCTTCCTACACACAATGCAAATTCCCCTAATTCAAGGAGACCTATTTCGATGTAAACTAGCAACACAGACGAATAACTGTCAATATTTTTCGTTCTGAGTGTGTTGAAAATAATACAGGGAAAATAAATAACAAAACAATAAAATAAACAATAGTAACCTATGGAAAGATATTCCATCTTCTTTTCTGTATTTTTGGGAACAACTTTTACAATGTTTAAAGACACAAGACGGCATGATTTGACATAAAATAATAAGTCACTTGTGACGTATATTCAGTACGACGCGTAGCTTAGTACTGACGCGTGGTTGTATTCACTTTTGAATTTGTATTTGCCTTGGTGACAGCAATCTCGTGTTCTACGCGCTCTATCTGGCTGCTATTTGATCTGAGATTATTATTATCAGCTCACCCCGGCTAAAATTTCTAGCTGAGAACATTAAATGTTGGTATGTCAAAAATTATAATTATTATTATTATTATTATTCTCTTTATTTATTTTTTTTACATACTAATTTACATTTTTAAATATTTGTTAAAGAAGATATCAAAAAACATTTAAAAATATAAAAAATAGTAGTCCCGGTGGGTGTCGGGAGCAGGGTCCAAGCCACCGGTGGTTAGGGTTCCAGAGACAGGAACCTCCTCACATTAATACGGGCCGTATCGAGAAGTACTACCTTCTGAATCAGGCCCTTGATCCAACCGCCAAGCGAAAGTTTTGACAGGTGGTCGTCCATGCTTTTTGCTATCAGGCCATTGGCCGTGACGACTATCGGCACAATGATAGCCGAGTTCACATGCCACATATCGACAACCTCGTGTGCTAAGTCCAGATATTTTATTTGCTTCTCTTTCTCAGCTTTCACGAGGTTCTCGTCATGTGGGATGGTAACATCGATTATCATTACGCGGCGCGCTGATCGGTCTATCACCACTATGTCAGGTTTATTGGCAACAATAGTCCTGTCAGTGATGATAGACTGATCCCAGTACAACGTGACATGGTCTTTTTCGAGAACTGGGTCGGGCACATACCTGTAGTACGGTACCTCAGATTCCACGAGTTTATATTTCAAGGCAAGTTGCTGGTGAATAATCCTGGCCACTTGATTGTGCCTGTGCAAGTACTCGCCGTTAGCCAGACGAGAACAACCAGAAATAATATGTCTGATGGACTCACCCGGACGGTGGCATGCCCGACACACGTCAACCGTCCCATCCTTCATAATATATTTCCGGTAGTTGTTCGTCATTATTAATAATAATGACGTCACTCATACATGCAACGCATGTACTCCATGACGCGCGCTCGCTTCGCTCGCATATTAAATAACACTAATATCTTCTGTCCCCGAAGTGCCGGGCCTCCGCCGGCCTCCTTCGTCGGCCTACGGCCCGGTGCCCATGCCGCCCATACAGGATACTTTCGCGAGACGGTCGTTATACCTTATAAAAATCTACCAAATAAAATTCTGCCATCTTAAAAGTATGCCATTGAAAATTCGGATATTTAAACATTCTGCGAAATGAGTATTCTATTAAATAATTGTTCTGCCATAAACACATTCGTTCAAAGAAGAATATGCCAAGTGTGGTATGGTATGCCAAATAAATTTCGGAGCATCAAGTTTCTGCCAGATAGATGGTACCTACCCGCCTGATGTCACATGCGGGTTCCGCCGCAAGCAATACTTCATTTTAAACAAACCCGCGTATAGTATCCCTTCTCCGTAAACGCTTCCATCGCCATTCTTTGAATTAAAAGCGGTCCGTGCTTCAACGCGCCGCGTCTCCGTAAATGAGACCTAGAGCGGAAAAGTCTAGAAATGCAGGTTACGCAAAGAAGAGGCTTACCTACCTATTATTTATGTGAGAGAGAACTATCACCACCACGCTGTCCCAGGGAGGGTCAAATATGTCTTCGAATTGCTGGATCGAAGGTTCAAGGATATGCCGGCTTCCTCATTTTTTTTAATGTGACGGTGACGGAATATTTAAAACAAAGTAAAATGCCTTGTTTCACTGGCTTTACTAGCCATTAGGTCCAACTGCCACCAATGCGTCGACGTCCCAGATTCGACCAATCACAGGAGATACACATGCTGGGATTTTCAACCAATGTGACTGTTCGTTTCCCGCACGTCTCCTCTCATCCCAGCTGTGTTCAAAACAGCACCCTCCTCCCATAACCCAAGATCTATTTCAGCTAACCCAACCATGTGCCGTTGGACATTACTGTGGATGTCGTTCACGAGTCTGGTGGTGGCCATACCGGAGGATCATCAATACTGCGGCGTTAGATACAGGAGACTTTGCCAGGGAAAAGGACGACATGTAGCTTGCCAATTTCCTGATGTAAGAGGTAGTATCAGAAGTTCTTTTCGTAGGCATCTCGCAGGTCAATCTATGAGGCTGGTTTCTGTTAACTGGACTACACTGTGGATGCATTGATTTTAAGGTTTCGAGACACTGCGTAAAACTTATAGTCTCGAGGCTCGACTTAGGACGTCACTGGAGAGAGTAGCAAATAGACAAGCAGAATCTGAATGAGATTATTTAAGCGGAGTTTTTCGATTATAGACGAGACGAGACTATGTCTTTGTATCGTTAGATAATGAATTATAATGGTGGTTAAATGAGAATTATAATGGTCAAATGTGGCACAACTGTGCAGACCATCAATATGATCAGGTCTCTCTATGAGGCCATAACCATAAAAAGCAGTGATAGCTTAGTGATGTGACTGTCAGACTGTCATGTAATAGGTCTCGGTTTCAAACTCAAGACACGCATCGTGAGGAAACCAGCCTGAAGGTATAATATTAAAAGACAAGAAGAAATATTAGCCGAATACAAATAACCTTCTAGCTTTTTTAAGCCGGATAAAAATGAACTACTTAGGTACCTACTATTGGTATAGGTAGTTTAAGTATAAACATGGTATCTTTTCAGTCAGGCCCCGGCTCATCATGCGTGCACTACACGCCAATCAAATTCACAAATGAGTTAAAGAATTTCGTCACAAATTATCTAAACAGGTAATGCAGCCGTTTTGAAACTTATTTTCTGTGCAATTATAAGGCCATTGCGACGACAAAAATAAATATAATAGATACACCGAGGCCCCAAGAAATGCACCACGCGCGTCTCAAAGAGATGCTAGCAACACCGAAAGATCCCGCAAGGGCCGACGCTTGCCATGGCTGCGGGTTGTTGGAAAGAGATACTGCGGCCTCGGAACACATTAGGGCTAAGAAGGAACATGGGTGATTTTTAGTCAGTAGGAGTCTGACACTCCCTTCCGCTCCGCCCAGGCCGTGAGGAGACATTTTGTAATTTTCCAACTATCAAAACAAAAATAGAGGCCCAAGAAACGGTCGCTGGCATCGAGGCTCGTTTTTGGTCCGTTCTGATTGGTCAGAGAAGGCAAAACACCTGGAGAGTTGGAAAGGAATAAGGTAGGCCTTTGCTTAGCAGTGGGAAACAATAGCCTAATTAAAAATATCGATACAGTTTTAACCAGAAAAATTATGCGCTTTTTGATAGGTTGATTCCGTCATCATGATTCCGTTTTAGCACGAACGTTGCGCCACAAAAGCAAATCTTCTAGCTTTGTACGCACGTTCCTATAATGAAGTTTACTCTCTATCGTTATATCGTTACTCTGGTCGTCGATCTTCAGAATTCCTTTGTAGAGCTTTTATCTTAAATGTATCATATAAAACCAATTTACCTAGCCCGCTGCTTCGCCCGCATAGAGTTCGACAATTTTTTGTATGGGAATTTCCCCCGTTTTTACAGTTTGTACATTACTGCTCCAATTTTGTTTGGTTGTACTCGTATCGCGATTTTATTTATGTAGCATGTAGCCTTTCTTGATTAACGGGCTATTCAACACTAAAGGAATTTTTCACTTCAACCAGTGAGTAGTTTCTGAGATTAGCGCGATCAATTAAACAAACTCGTTATCTTTAGCTTTATAATAAGTATTAGCACTAGATTTATATCCTGTCTGCCTTTCCAGACGTCGTCAGCGTATCGCTGCTGGCAACGAGAGGCTCCGTGGTGGCGTGCATCTTCCTAAACCAGAAATTATGATGCTAGTTGTAAGTTATACGACGTTCATACCTATCTAAAAGATAGGTATATACTTTATAAATATTGTATTTAACCCTAAAAATCGTGGTGCCAGATGTCTGTGGGATTAATTTTCCTTTTCCATTCTAACGGCGTACCAATGGGGCTCTAATGGCATACGGGGTGCTTCAATGTGGTACCTTATACGACGATACACCGATGTCCGATAGTGACTTTTCCAATTTTCTACTTTTTAAATAAATCGTTCGGCTGATAGAAAGAACAAGTCTTCCTATATAGGGCAGAATACTGGTCATAGGAAAATCTTCGAATAGAACATTTTGCGTCGTTATGATATTAGGGTTGTTGCCTTTATGACTTTTAAACACGAAGCCGAACCGCACAACCTTATTTCTGATAGCTTTTGCCAGCGGCTTCGCCTGCGTGAAAATGACGATGTTCCATACAAACTTTCATCCCCTATTTAACTCCCTTAGGGGTTGTATTTCGAAAAATCCTTCCTTATTTCTTGTCTACATTCTAGAGGAAACCTCTGTGCAAAATTTCAGCTTTCTAGGTTCAAGGGTTTGGGCTGGGCGTTGATGAGTCAGTCAGTCAGTCAATCAGTCAGTCAGTCAGGACTTCGCTCTTTATTTATATAGATAGATTTAACTCCCTTAGGGGTTGAATTTCGAAAAAATCCTTCCTTATTCCTTGTCTACATTCTAGAGGAAACCTCTGTGCAAAATTTCAGCTTTCTAGGTTCAAGGGTTTGGGCTGGGCGTTGATGAGTCAGTCAGTCAGTCAATCAGTCAGTCAGTCAGGACTTCGCTCTTTATTTATATAGATAGATTCCCCCTAGTACCTACGTTACCATGCAGATGTGAGTGTGAACGTAAGGAAGAAAGGCCATACTTATACTGTCATTGGTAAGGTTATTCAGAAAGGTCAGGTGTGTGGTACTCACAACATGCGTGCGTCCTAAGACCACATTGGACCAGGCGAAAGGAGTAGCAGGTAGCGTTCTGTAGTTTCGGCCTACTCCCATGGGAAATAAATTCGGGTGTCTAAAATGTTTAAGTAAGTATGCGCTCACATTACAGGAATGGGATCGGGAGCTGGCTCTCTTAGCGCAAAGACTAGCAAACCAGTGTCATTTTGTGCACGACGACTGCAGAGCAACAGGTATGAATGATTGTATTCAATTTTATTGTCAGTCACAGAACTCATAAAAGTTCTTCACTTCTTCTGTTTCGTGTTAGTACAATCTATTGTCAGTGTGGTTATGGTGCCCATGGACCTCTTGACTTGACTTTGTACATGCCATCGAGAAATATTACTGCTTTCAGGCTGGTTTGGAAGCAAATGATATTAAGACAAGGAAACTCAGAGGTGCTTGTCATTGAAGCTCTAGGTCCGAAGAGCTGGAAATCATGAATGGGGCCAGGCTGCAATCCAACTGTGTGATGATTCAGTCTAACCGTAACATAGGATCCATAGTGGTTCGGCTTAAAAATATGACTGTGGTCTCACCATATCTGATTCCGTTTACCTACCTACTCCTCAGCATTACTTAGTTCTGTAAAAAAATGCTAAAACGAACCTTTTGGTCTTATGAACTTGCCGAAGATTGGTGGTGAAAATAACTGTTAGAACAAATAGAAACAATGGGCACTCATGCCTATCTACTTCTTCCAGTCCGCTACCCCTACGCTGGTCAGACAGTAGGTGAAGTACGGTGGCGACGTTCCAGCGACTCAGATGAGCTGAGCGCGCAACGTGCAATACGACGCGTGCTGGACGCGTGGTGGGGCGAGCGGCGGCGTGTGGAGCCTAAACAGTTGACTGCGCCTTTTAGGCTTACAGCTAAGTGGGTATAGGGACCAAGAAAACAAGAATCATCATCTTCCTAGCCTTGTTTCCACCTATGTTGGTGTCATCTGCTAGTGTCACTAGATGCAGCCGTATATTTGAATGGAGTGACTGCCTGTCTGACCATCACAATCCAGTTAGACAGTAGGTGAAGTACGATGGCGACGTTCCAGCGACTAACATGAGCTGAGCGCGCAGCGTGCTATACGACGCGTGCTGGACGCGTGGTGGGGCGAGCGGCGGCGCGTGGAGCCTAAACAGTTGACTGCGCCTTTTAGGCTGAGATTCAGAGACAAGAACATAAGACGGGCGAAGACCGCTCTAAGCTAAGTCGTGGCTAAGCGCATCTTAGAAATTTGTATTCAGAGACAAGTCCCCGTCAAACTTACGTCGGTCTTAGCAAGGTCTTAGCTAAGCTTACACTCTCTTCTCTATGGCCATTTTTAAAAGCAAAATGTTCATCGGTGAGTTACGGTTTTTATGAAACTGTGTAGCCAGGCGTAAATAAAAATTAAAGCAGGATCGCAATAAATACAAAATGCTATTGGAGTGAGTGAAACAAAATATTTGAGACACAAACCTATTTATTTATGTTACAACCTCTTTGTAAACCGCGGGAGTTATGAAAGTTTGACAAGTGAGCGAAGATACGGTATCATGGCTGCTAGAAAGGCTCCCTTTTCATCTTACGAAAAAGAATTTCTAAAAGAGTTAATTGGTCCACATGCCGCGATATTGGAATCGAAGAAAACGAAATCGATCCTTTTTTTTTTGGTGGGTGGAAAATCATCGAATGACCCCCCCCCCCCCGCTCTTGGGCAGAGCGAAGGGGAGTGTCAGACTTCTACTGACTAAAAACCGAACCCATGTTCCTTCTTTGCCCTTGCGCCGAGGCCACGTAATCTAGTAAAAAAATCCGCGGCCCCGACGGGCAAGAAATCGATCCTGTGGGCCGAAATAACAAGGGCATATAATAACTCGCCGAGATGCCAAGAAGTAAGTTTATTGTTCTTTACATAATAATTATTAATGAATTACTGGGAGGAATAAATTAAGCACAACAAGTTGAATAGCTTAACATTTATTTACCTATTTATTTAAAATTACCAATTAGAGCATCGTTACAGATTCCTCCAAGATGATGCCGTAGGTAACAAACACAAAATTTAAATTAGTTACACCTTAGCCCACTTGGTGGCGCTAGTTCCGTCTTAAGTAGTCGATATTGACTACTTGGCTTATCTTATGTCACGCTAAGTTTAAGACGTGTTCCGAACGTCTCTGAATACAAATTTAAGGTTAAGTCGTTGATTTTGACAGATGGAATTGTAAGTTCAAGCTTAGACTCGTCTCTGAATCTCAGCCTTAGACTTACAGCTAAGTGAGTACCTATGAAGAAAACAAACCATCATCATATGATATGCCTAGCCTTTTTCCCAACCATGTTGGGGTCCGCTTCCAGTCTCGCTGGATGCAGCTGAATACCAGTATTTTATAGGTATGGAGTGATTGCCTATCTGACCTCTTTGACCCAGTTGGTACTGGGTAACACGATACACCTTGGTAAGACTGGTTGTTGGACTATCTATAACGACTGTCAAAGATCTAAAATTGACAGCTGGAACTAACGGCTTAATGTCCTTTCCGCGGCACGGAAGAAACTCGGTAGGTATGTAATGGGTGAATGTGTGGTCACCCATTCAAGGACCTAGGCAAGTGCGGTTTAACCTGTGGATTGAACCGAGCAGTTGTTATTACCATGAGCTCATATAAATAAAAAAAAACATTAACTTACGCCTTTAAGCCGTAAGCGCTATTGCTAAGCATGAGATGCTAGCAACATTTTGAATGTTTTACCTAATTCAATTCTTTGACTTCCATAACTCGATTTCCATGGAACTCGAAATACCTTACAAGACACGGTGACGGTAGGTGGGTATGGTGGTGGGTAATCTGTGACGGAGTGGCGTCCAACGGCTGGAAAGAGAATTGTTGGTCGTCCGACGGCAAGATAGGTAGACGGTATTGTTGCTATCCCGGGAACATCTTATGAGGCTAGCACAAGAGCGTGGACCTTGGAGCTCAAAGAGACGCATAAACCCGGCGTGGCAGTGAAGTTGGGCTGTAGATGATGACGATGATGAATTCTAATATCTTTCCAGAGGCACAGTATGGGGTCACTTCAGTCAGCTAGCAGTATGGAACCTCCAAGCGGTCGGCTGCGGCGCGGTCAGGCATGGGGTGACACACCCGCGCCTTCTCCTCGTGTGTGACTTCTCGCACACGAACATGCTGGGCCAGAGGACCCTGGTGGCAGGGCACACGGCTCCCTGTCCTATGCACACGGTGCGAAGGCCTAGGACAGCGTACCCACTGCTATGTGCACCGGTTTGTGTTCTTTGAGATTATTTCTGGGTTTATGATGCGGCGGAATGATGAAAATATCGTAAGGAAGGTTTTGAGTATGGTTGTGGATGGGTATAAAAATATAGGGAGACCAAAGAATCGATAAATGGACTGTGATAAGAATGAAATGGCTAGAAAGAAGGTGTCTCATGAGATGAAGAGTGACAGTGAAGTATGGAAGAAGACATGCCGCGCCGACCCCAAATAAATTGGGATTAGGGCAAGAGAATGATGGATATTTGTGTATTTTTTTGACCTGCCGACACTGACCGGCAAATTGCAAAAAAACGTAAGAAAATTCGAATTTCACGGCCTATCCTGAAGCATCCACCTTAATGCCACATTTGGCCACACACACGCACACATCACACGCACACCCACATACACACACACACATCTCTCTATGTCCCTGTTCTGCATAATATGATTTTCAAGCTTATCTGGTCAAGTTATAACCATCACACTTTCTTCTATAGGTTCGCCATCCCGTCACTGTAGAAACAGAACAATCAGAAGAAATAGAAGATTACGAAATTGTTGAAGATGAATACGTCTCGACAGATGATGTGGAGGATATTACAGCACCATCACTCTGGTTGTCGACGTCTACCAAATGGTTGAATCGTAAGATGCAATCTACGACAGTCCCTGACAATGACAACTGGAGGCCAATTGAGAGCAAGCTAATAAATCGAGGTAAGTTCAAAAAAAAAAATATTTGTCCGTCAGTTAGATTATCGAAAAATATTGGATATTTTATAAAGTTTAGAAATCTGACAATCCCTTCCACTCCGCCCAGAGCAGGATGACAGTGACATAATGACAAATGAAATGAGTCCCGTCATTTGATGATTTACCAACCACAAAAAAAAAAAACTCATGCTCCGCAGTAGTCGCGATTACGACCATAACATAACATCACTGCTCTAATCCCCGAACGGTTATGCAGATATGTACCCCATTCATCATTTGAGCCGAAAGACGTCCACTGCTGGACATTAGCCTCCCCCAGTTGTCGCCACATTGACCGGTCCCGTAACCATTATCACACCCACAATTCGCAAGTTATGTTTAAGGCCCGTGTAATAGGGGGCGAGCGTATTGCCATCAAGCGGGCACAAAACGCAGACTCCGTGACTGCCACTGAGAAATTCCTGATAGGACCCCAATAACACTTTGCACGACCCGGGAGTTGAACCCTGCAGGACCTCAAGCTCTGCAGTCGCGCTTACGATCACTAGACCAACGAGGCAGGTGCTATCATATATTGCTTTTATTTCTATTCTACAAATAAACACATTTTCTAACAGACATGTCAAGTCCAGCGACGCTAAAACAGTCAGGAAACCATCAGCTAGACCGAAAATTGGAACAGAAAACACGGCACAAGGCACAGAATGTGAACTACAAGGAAGGCCAGACCACGTTCGATAGCCATCAGGTGGGATCAGGCGTGAGGAACGAGTGGAAGTCGAGGCCTGTTAATGAGAAGATGTATAATCAATGGCGGTGAGTCTTCATTATCCTGTCCTTATCCTAATTTACTTATGGTGCAGCATGTCTTTTTCTTCCATCATCATCATCATCATCATTTCAGCCGAAAGACGTCCACAGCTGGATATAGGCCTCCCCTAAGTGTCGCCCACAGAACAGATAAAAGAGGTGTCGCCACATTGACCGGTCCCGTCCGTTGCGTTGGAAGGCCTTCCACTAGGTGGACCGATGACCTGCCCCCGTAGCATGGCGATTCTATCTCTATTCTACCAAGAATAGACAAAGGTTTTTCCATACAATTTGACATGAAACCTTGCTGCAATCCGTCGTTTTGTCGATTCTTCCGTCGAAAAAACCCGTTTCTTCAGTGGTCATGCTAAGCCGGCAGGAGAAGGTTGCTTGGATTTGCTGGATGCGAGACGTATGGGACCCGTCTTCTTCCATACTTCTCTATTACTCGTCATCTCAGAAGACACCTCCTTTCTTGCCATATCATTATTTACACAGTCCATCTATCGTTTGGTCTTTCTCTACTCTTATACCCCTCCACATTCATTCTCATAACTTCCCTCGCGAAATTTTCCATATTCCTCCTCACCACATGCACCTTTTCCGTCATATAAAGACCAAATTCGGACGAAAATATTCGACGTCGGGGACAGGGCAATACGCGTAAAGTTGAGTTGGTCAGGACATCTGGCTAGACGCGGAGATGGCCGCTGGAGTAAAATTTTGACCGAATGGTGGTTTGGGGGTGTGAGGAACAGGGTGTAAAGCTCCTCATCCCCCATTGAAAAGGGAGGATCCTCCGACCGGACGGGTGTTGTGTCCGGCGGGCTAACTGCCCGTCCGGTCGGAGGATCCCCCTTTTCAATCATTAGTGGCCATGGTTGGGCGTGAGAAACCAGGGCCGTCCTAAAGCGCGTTGGATGGATGATATCGTCAGGAGCTCGGGAAACGGATGGATGAGAGACGCACAGAACAGAGATGAGTGGCAGATGAAAGAGGAGGCCTATATCCAACAGTGGGTGATACTGGGCTGAAATGATGATGATGATAGACCAAATTATATGTTTTTTTTTCAGCAAAAATCAAGAGGCTATCGATAACTTTGAGGAAGTGATTCCATTGACTATACCTCGTCGTGAGATCACGGAGACTTTGGACCCCATTACAACCGAGGTTCGCCGCTCCCCGGAAGGTGTTGCTGTTAGTAACTATCTTTAGTTTCTGTCCCCCCTCTTATGCAAAGACTCTAAAACTAAACTAAAGTAAACTGTAAAGAGTCTAAAGGGTGTAAAAATATCCTTAACCAAGTCGAAAGGATGTACTTATTGTCTCCGTCATTGCGATATTTTTTTGTTCTGGAGCGTACTTGAGAACCTTGTAGAGATACTTAAGGACAAAGTTCAAAATTTTTCACAAGTTGTAAAATGCTAGTGTAGTGGTATGTTTACCCACACATGCACGCACACCACTTGCGAGCTTATAAGTGCCTATGACGTTGCACCGTCAAGTTAAGTTCGAAGTCACGCGTCCCCGCGACAACACATATAGTCGGTTACTACCCGTTACTCGCGTCATTCATTTATTGTAGTATTGTACTGTGTTTAGTTATAGTAAATACTTTATTAAATTCATAGTGCAACATAGAATTGGACATTTCATTTCACACGTCCCAACAAAAGTTCTATATTGGTGACCCCGACGTGAATGAAATAATACGGTTCCATACTTTGACCCGCGAGTGCAATTACGTTCAATACAGACGTAGACTTTATTTAGTGTTGTTACTGTGAACTATACCAAACCTTCAAAATGGTCAACCCTAACACTGTTGCTGCCAGTGAACATAAAGTTACCATAAATCCCGAGCACACAGCCACCACGGCTGCCGCCGCACCTGATAGCGTCAACGCACCTCAACAAGCTGGTCCGTGTTACACCACAGACCAACACCTGCAGCCAGAGACGGAGACGATCACCATCAACTCCCGCATCGCCGACTTCTGGACAGCGCGTCCGCGACTATGGTTCCATCAGTTTGAGGCCATAATCGGTGCACAAAAAGCAGGTGACTTGCATAAATATCAATTAGTTATAGCTAAGTTAGGTCGAGATGAATTGAGTCAAATTAGTGACATTCTTGAGAACCCGCCCGTGAACGGTAAATATATAACACTGAAGGACAGGTTAATTTCGTCCTATGAAGAGTCCGAGTCCAAGCAATTACATACGTTGCTTACGAAAGTCGAGCTAGGGGATCAACGACCCACTCAACTTCTTCGTAAAATGCGAGAGCTTGGAAGTAACAAAATTCCCGAGGATACAATCAAAATTTTGTGGTTAGATCGCCTGCCTCAAACAGTCCGTGCAGTAGTTACTGTCTGCGATGTAACGTTGGACAACGTCGCAGCAATTGCTGATAAGATAATGGAAACTTCACGGTCATCTGAAGTCTGTTCGCTAAATCCGGTCGCTATCCCTAGTCATTCAACGGATCAACAATTTAATCATTTAATGAAAGAAATTGCCGCGTTAAACACAAAAATTAATGATCTACAAAACACGCGTCAGAGTACAAGTCGGAGTCGTGGCAATGATCAGTCGCGATCACGGTCACGATCACGCTCTCGGTATCTTGACAATCAAGACAGATACAGGCGTCAAACAGCGCAACCGGGAGACAAAGATTTTAAGTGCTTTTATCATTATATTTATGGAGACAACGCCAAGAAATGCGGCGACGAGCAATGCATCAGAAAGGCGTTAAACTAAACCCGACACCTACCTTGGCGAGAGTAGGTGTCGAAGGAACATCTCGCTTGAGCGTCACCGACTGGAAAAGTGGTACGCATTTTCTTATTGACACCGGCGCTGATATTTCAGTTATTGCCTACAAAAACGTTAATCGTCAACCCGCTGATTTTACTTTATTTGCTGCTAATGGGACCACAATCAAAACATATGGGACTCAGAAAATGACTTTGGACCTTGGCTTACGTCGAGCTTTTACCTGGGAATTTGTCCTGGCTGATGTACAGCGGTGCATTATTGGGGCAGATTTCCTATCCAAACATCAATTGCTTGTTGATCTTCACGCAAAAAAGTTAATTGACAAAGTCACACTACTCTCTAGGCACACTAACGTAGAAGATGCCTCAAATATTCCTACAATTAAAGTCATCGACTCGGATAATAAGTATCATCGTATTTTAACAGAGTTCCCAGACATCACTAAGAGCGAATGTTTCAAGGACCCACCCAAACACAATGTAACGCATCATATATGTACCCATGGCCCACCCGTTTATGAAAAAGCACGTCCACTTAACGCTGCAAAATATAAAGCGGCAAAGGATGAATTCCAACGAATGGTAGATTTAGGAATATGCAGGCCGTCATCCAGCCCATGGGCAAATGCTTTACACGTTGTTCAAAAGAAAAACGATGAGTTACGCCCGTGCGGTGATTATCGTCGTTTAAACGCTATCACCGAGCCCGACCGCTACCCGATTCCTCGTTTAACGGATTTCACATACATCCTCAAAAATAAAAAAGTTTTATCTAAAATTGATATTAGACGTGCTTACCATAACATAAGCGTCGCACCTGCGGACATACCGAAAACCGCAATAATAACTCCATTTGGTCTGTTTGAGTTTACAAAAATGAGCTTCGGTCTGAGAAACGCTGCACAGACGTTTCAAAGATTTATCAATGAAGTTTTGAAAAATACTCAAAATACGTTTTGTTACCTGGATGATATACTTATTGCTTCAGAATCAGAAGAATGTCACATTCATGATCTCAAAGAAGTGTTCAAGCGACTTAGCGAATATGGCGTCACAATCAACACGTCTAAATGCGAATTTGGAAAATCCGAAATTACATTTCTCGGTTATCGCGTTAGCTGTGATGGCATAAGGCCGGATGAAGAAAAGGTCAAAGCCATCAATAACTATCCACAACCCGAAACCATCGAAGAACTGAGGCGCTTCCTCGGTCTTATAAATTTTTACCGAATGAGCATTCCTAAAGCCGCCGACACTCAAACTATCTTAGACAAATACTTACACAATGCTAAGAAAAAAGACAAAACAAAAATCGCTTGGACCGAAGAAGCAATCAACGCATTTAATCATTGCAAACATCACATAAGTGAAGCTGTCACTCTCACGCATCCAGACTCATCATCCAAACTTATTTTAATGACCGACGCAGCGAATACCTGCGTTGGCGCAGCACTTCATCAACTAGTCAACAAACGGTTAGAGCCACTAGGATTTTATTCGAAAAAACTAAGTAGCGCCCAGACAAAATACAGTACCTACGACAGGGAATTATTAGCTATTTACATGGCAGTAAAACACTTTCGGTATATGATTGAAGGGCGTGATCTCACAGTGTTAACCGATCACAAGCCGTTAATATTTGCTTTATCGAAGAAAGAATCGAAATCCGATCCACCAAGACGTCTTCGTCAATTAGATTTTATTTCTCAGTTTTGCAACAAAATTGAGTACGTTAAGGGCGAGCTCAATAACGCCGCCGACGCTCTTTCGAGAATAGAAGAGATTTTTCTACATGATATTTTCGACTATGAAGAATTATACAAAAGCCAAGTCGAAGATACGCAATTGTCATTATTAAAACAAAAACCTAACTTGGAATTTAAATTGTTCCGCATGCCATATGCAAATCATGAGCTTACGTTCGAAACATCAACGTCATCAGCGCGACTTTATTTACCGTCGGAGTTTCGAGAAAAAGCGATTTCAAGTGTCCACGCACTTAATCACCCTGGGGTAGCCGCTACGCGTCGCCTTATCGCGCAGCGCTATTTTTGGCCTAACATGAACACTGACGTTGCAAACTTTGTAAGAAGCTGCATTAAATGCCAGAAATGTAAAGTACAAAGGCATACAATTACACCTCTAGGAGAGTTCGAAAGGTCAGACCGTTTCGAGCATGTGCATATAGATATAATTGGACCATTACCACCTTCCGAAGGATACACATACTGTGTCACAATGATTGATCGTCATACAAAATGGCCTGAAGTCGTTCCTGTAAAAGACATAAGCGCTGAAACCGTCGCGAAAGCTCTACTCGAGCATTGGATAGCACGTTTTGGTTGCCCTGCAAGAATAACTTCGGATCAAGGTCGTCAATTCGAATCCAATCTTTTCAAACAGCTGACCAAACTACTTGGAATAGAAAAGATTAGAACAACAGCATACAACCCAAAGGCAAATGGACACGTCGAAAGGATGCATCGAACGTTAAAAGCTTCCATCATGACACGTTGCGATAGTAGCAGTCAATGGTCACAACAATTACCTATCGTGTTATTAGGAATGCGCAATACAGTTAAAGAAGATTCAGGGTACAGCCCTGCTCAGATGACCTACGGTAAATCCATGCGTCTACCGGGAGATTTTTTTGTTCCCACCGAAGCAGACATTAACAACACCGATTACACTTGCAAACTCATGGAAACATTAGCGAACCTTCAACCAACCACAAGAAAACAAGCTGATAACAGAAACATTTTCGTGCACAAAGATTTGACTAAATCGGACTACGTTTTCATTAAAAACGAAGTTAAACGTTCGTTAACACCGCCGTACGAAGGTCCTTATAAAATACTCAAACGAAGCAATAAACATTACGTCGTTCAAGTAGGTTCTCGAGAAGTCACTATTTCTCTCGATCGTCTCAAGCCTGCTTATGTTATAATTAATAGCCCCGCACTTCAGTCGCCACAGGAAGTTTTTGTTTCGCCCAAAACAACTGCGATAACACCGGTTGCAACCAAATCGACCTCACTTGACAAAACTGAGCCATCTGTTACTACAAGATCGGGTCGCGTCGTGAAAAAGACCGTGAGATTTGCCATTTAAAACATTTTTTGTCGCCAGTCCCAAAGTCATAAAAATATCAAGTGAAATTTGAAGTGCGGTGAAGTGTTCTGTGTTTTAAAATAGACCCACAAAATTGTTTGTTTTCACACTAATTATGTCAACTTGTAACGTATTTATTTTTATGTTATCGTTACCACTTAACTAACTCTTAAGTTTAAAACCTTTTTGTATAAAACCTTTTTGTGTCAAGTTATTACTAAATTTATGACCAATGTATTTTAATATTTTTTTACAAAATGTCTTCAGTTTAGGTAAGTATCCATTTGTGTAGTGTTGTTTTTATATTATAAAAATACCTTATGTTACCGTAGTCTTGTTGTTTATTAATTTAGGAGTTATGTATAGCTATACACTTTCACACCAAACCATTTTATTTAATTTCTAAGGTTATAACTTTAGTTTGATTACTTCAATGACCCATTTACTATTCAAAGGATCCATCAGCACAATGTTTTCAGTGTGTGACATTGAGTTTTGTCATAAAACGTGATTTTTCACCCAACAAAAAAGTCGTTTCTCAGCAATAATTATTTTTCCATAGAATTACTTAGTTTGATGTACATAAAGTTGACGGCATCGTGAACGGTGAAGGGTCCGTTCACAGTTCACACCCTATTTGTCATGTATGTATGTGTATTGCAGATACAACGCCGTGAGGAAGTCTATCGGCCTTCAATTAGAGAAGATTACGTAAGTACCTATTACTATTTTTTAAATGTTTGAAAGTTTTTTTAGAGTAGAGTAAAAATGTAAGAAATATTTATTTAGAGATAAATAAAGGTATAGTAGTAATAAATTAAAGGTTATTATATTTTCAGGAAAGCAACAACCGTCCGAGATGGAGACAAACCAGGATTAGGCCTCCAAGGTAACATTCTTTTGTTTTTGGTTGATGAAAGGTATCAAACAAGGTTTTATTGACACAATATTCTTACGCCCTTTTCCCTTGGGGGTAGGCAGAAATACGATACGATACTTATATACAGCTTTTGCCTTGTCCACATTCATACACGCACGCCGATTGCGAGTACTAAGCACCTGTCCTTTCTGAAGATCCTCACCAATAAGGCCAGTGTCCCTTCCACTCACGGCGTTGCCATACACATCTGCCTTTTAAATTGTACCCTTGGTTTAGTCTGGATTTTATTGAATAGAATTATTTCTTGAGATTATTGTAATCTCAAGAAATAATTTAACCATAACATCAAATCAGTTTCTCCTACGGGTGTGGTCGTCATATTTCGCCAGTTATGTGTAAATCCCTATTAATAGGGGCGAACTGGGGCGAACCTATTGCCACAAACTGGACTCTTAACTAGTTCCGTTCAAAAAATCGTAGATTTCCATTCCGTATGAGAATGAGCAAGGAACTCCATGAACACTCTTAAAAGGAATAGGTATGATAATCAAAAAGTCTTGTTTTCCCAGGCCAGGTGCAAATGCTCTACTCACATGGACATCCACAGTAGAACCACGCAGAAAGACACCTTATAAGAATGGATACATTGTAAGTTTGATTTGATTGACTCCTGAATTATATAACAACAGCTCAAAAGTTAGGACCCAGAGCAGTTGTGGCGCAGTAGTGGCGGGTGGCGGCCCCGACTTATGAATAGTAAACCATGGGTTCGAAGTTTCGAACCCAGGCAGGCGCATTACTTTGTGTAATTTATTTTATCACCACTGCTCTCAAAAATGGTGTGGGAAAACATCGTGAGGAAACCGGCATGTCCTAGACCCAAAAAGACCCGCGTTGTAGATAATTAATTCCCATTCCCTCTCGAAGGGAGAATGCTTTGGTGTCCCAGCTGTGGGAACATTTATAAGCTGATGCTGATGATTTCTCCGCGGTGCTATCCCAGTTGTATACGTGCCTTTGTACCTATTGACCTTGTTCTGTTCTGTATCTTGCTGATATGCAGGGAAGTGGAAATTATGGTTTTCTTACTCCTCCGCTATTCCTTTCTGATTAATGGAATCTCTGGGACTTGTCGAGCTTCATTGTCTCAGCCACGGTCTCAGCGCTTTACTAGTGGTCGCCACTGTTGAATCTGGCTTTCAGGAGTTCCAGTAGTTTGGGTGTGATATGTATGTGTGTTATGTTTGATGGCATGGTTGGCGCAGTGGCTGAGCAATTGGACTGCTGCGCTGTGTGTCTCGTGTTCGATCCCCGCACGGAACAAATATTTGTATAGCCAACAAATAGTTTCGGGTCCGGGTGTGCCGTGTGTTTGTGTATGTGCGTTTAAATGTTTATAAACGCACCCACGATACAGGAGAAATTCTTAGTGTGAGGCAACGTTTTTTTAAAAAAAAAGAAGAATAGAGTGGCATGCTTGTCTTCTGAACCATTTGTTATTGTGTGATGATAAATTAGTGTATTTTATTGTTTCAGCAGGCATCATTAAACCTAGATAAAGAAGACATCGAGCAGTTATTTCGAGACACCGGTTTCAACGTTCATTGGAGAAAGCCTACCACATGATATACAATATATTCACGTTTTAAACTTTTTTGTTTTATTTACAACTGCTGCACTTTGCTTAGGCTAAGGAGTAGGTAATTTCGTACGGGATACGTTCTCGTGGGATATTACTTTTAGCTACAACTTCGTATTCCTAAGTAAACGGCGGGCAGCATAGAAGATAAGTCGGTCAGGTTCAAGCATCGTTAGTGCAGGGGAGACATTAAATTATTTGTTTTATTTGTACTGTTGTATTGTACGTACCTAGTATGTTGACTTCAATAACGTTTTTATGCTGAATGCCCGATTAACATTCTTTGTGGTTTGTTGCTGGACAGAGTGCAGCCTGAATTCTAGATTTAGCAGCAAAATAGGTATATCACTCGTTATATTTAATGCAAAATTGACTTCTCAATCTAAACGTCTGAATTGAGGAGCCACCCTGGAACTCGTTAAGTAATAGATGAATATTTTTGAAAATTTTGCACCATTTAGCAGCAACTGTGCATATTACCTTCTAAAAATTTAGCTACTGTAGCGCTACAATTAAAGAAAATACAATACTACACACGAACGTGTACTACTTGCAAAATAAAACAAATCATTGATTGATCAATTATTATCGTCATTCTCAGGAAAACAACAATGACTTTTCCAACACGCACAGTCACACTCGATACCACATAGATGGAACAGGTAGATGACACCAGTAATACAGAAGATGCATCTTAGACTACCAAAGAAGTTGCAGCAACACATCTGTGTCTTCCCAGAGGTCTAGAAGACCTTCAACCTGCATCCTGGTGATTGGACACCGAAGGATAGTTGGATGAATGTTGAATCATTACTTAGAATCCAATATAATACTGGCTATATTATAGGTAGGTACTGCTGGCTCGAAATATGGTTTTTTCTCTTGAGAACACAATTTGCCAAGAAGAATCTTTGCTGCTGCTCTTAAATACAACTAAACTGAAACCATCAAAATTCAACAATAGTTTTACAGACTATATTTTGATGCAAGTGTGGAGAATCATGTTTTTGAGATACATACATCGCCCGACCGCGCAGTCAAAAGCGGCGCTCACCGCCACTCCGCGCGACGCACAACCCTTGCATCCGCTTCGCCGCGCGGACGAGCGGCGTCGTGTGACGATCCCATAATTGCAGGCGAAAATCCAAAAACAAACCCCCACACTTACCAAAACCGATTTTCATCACACATCCAAAGGGAAAAATAAAACAAATTATTCTTTGATCAATCATCATCAGCTTCAGAAATACAACACCAACATTTCGGACAGGCACAGTCGCACTCGATCCCGCATAAATGGCAGACGTACGCAATGCCAGTGAAACAGAAGATACATCTTATACTACCACAGAAGTTACAGCAACACATCTAAGTCTTCCCATTGGCCTATAGGACCCTCATCAGGTCGGATAACATGATTTGGAGAAACCTGGTGATTGGGCACAGAATGATAGAATGATAGAATGATGGCGGGATGGATATTGAATCATAACTTAGAAACTCACTGTTATGGTCACAATTATTATTCTAATGTTATCATCGTCATCTGGCTAGCCTTTCCTCATCTATGTTGGTGTCGGCTTTCCAGTCTATCTATCCGAATGCAGTAGACTACCAGCCTAGTATTTTACACAGCGCAGTATTTTACCAGTATTTTTTACAGCGACTGCCTAAATGTAAATGACTTCCACATGGGTCAATAAGACTGGTTTTCAGACTTTTGGACGAATCAAATAGGTAGTGCAGTGGATTTTATGGGCCTTAAATGTTTTCTGGACTGATTATTCGATCGAGTTTTCTTGATTTTGAAATATGGTTTCTCTTGGATTTTTTTACGTCAAATGAGTTTTGACGGTTTTGACAACACCAGTGAAAGTAAATGTCAAAGTGGAGGAAGACTGGGAGGTTCAGGGAGGTTGCATTGAATCACAGCATTGAATGAATGAATGGTGTTTGTGTTTATATTGCAAATAGCTTTTACAATATAATATTGTAACCTGACTTACTCTGAGAAGAAACAGCCGTTACTAACTCAGAGGTCACAAGTAGTTTCTTTTTAGGTCCATAACTCCATACATGTCATAATCTTGATCCACTCAAGGAACATGAGGACTATGCAGATTACCTAGTGTCTGAAATTGTCTTTTGAAGAAAGAATCACAGATTTGAGTTGACCTTTCCAGCAAGCAAGTTGACCTGGCAAGCATGTTCGCAAGCATTATTTTGTCAGTTATCGTGTAACTCGACTTGAACTCGAAGGAGCTTAACATTCCGTCGGGGCTGCGGATTCGACTTCCCCGACTTCCCACATTCCAAAAAAAAAGTGCGTTTGGGAAGGTCGCATAAAGTACTGCCAGACTATCGTTAAAAACTTTTTGCAAAAAAAAACAACCGACTTCAAAAACACCAAACAGTGAAAAATAAACTTCAGAAGAAAAATCAGCTTCTGAAGTCGGTGACATTTCTTTGTTTTATTTGGTTTTTTTGCCACCGACTTCAGAAGCTGATTTTTCTTCTGAAGTTTATTTTTCACTTTTTGGTGTTTTTGAAGTCGGTTGTTTTTTTTTGCAAAAAGTTTTTAATTTTTTAATTTTTAGTTGTAATAATTATCTTATAGAAATATTTACTATGACACCTAACCCTTAACCTTCAAGATTCCCTGATTATTGCTTTCAACTCCTAACCATTGAGGAGTACCTAGTACCTACCTTCCATCATAAGCTCATCAACATGAAGTGATGACTGCTAGATGCGAATACTTGTATAGCGTCAGAAAAAGCACGAAACACGTAATATGTGCCTATGAAATTTGAGGGTTGCCCTCGATTTCTCTGGGATTCCATCATCAGGTCCTGGTTTCCATATCATGGTGGCCCTTGAAGTATCTCCGTTCCAATAAAAAAAGAATCATCAAAATTGGTTCATAAACGACGAAGTTATTCGCGATACACAAAATCAGGTAACATACCTACTTACGTAAAAAAATGTGTATTGTACACATCTGCATCCCCCTCAGAGCATACAGGCGTGATGTTACGTCATGATAATGTATATTCAATAAACAACCAAGCGATTCCAGCAATTACGACAGATTTGCCGTCTATTTTTGAAGAGTTCCATTGTATATCTTCGAAGATCAGCACCAGATCTTCACCAAATTAAAATGGGACCACCTCAGGAGTATACTCTTTCAAATAAAAAAAGAATTTTGAGAATCGGTCCACAAATGGGGCAGAAATCAGGTAACATACATATAAAAAAAAAAAAAATACATACACACGAACATAATAATAATTATAACCTCCTCCTTTTTAAAAGTCGGTTAAAAAACCAAAGGGATAACATCTTTTCAGAGGATTTACAACTTATACAAACTAGCTCACCCGATCTAAGACGTTTTGATATTAATTATTTTCTTCCTTCGACGTTATCCTAGTTTTCTGATTGTCCAATATTCTCTGCGTATTGAGGCCGTTTGGTTATTCTTGTCTTCTTTGTTCAGGCTGTCACTGAAAAAAAGAGACACAAATATGCTGTAATCTGTAATAATAAAAGTACTCTGTGGTATACGTCATTACGCTATTTATTATTTACCTAATAATCTTTACCTAAATAAATACTCCACGGATTGCGATAAAGTTCCCAAAATCATGCTATTCAAGAAAACATAGACTCATTTTAAGCTCCAAAGTCGTGCAACTTACGTGCAAAATCTCTCTGGAAAAGCCGAATGTTCTAGTCCTGAGACTCCTGATAACGGTATCGGCTCGGTATCGGTATTCAAAGATGTGTTGCTGTTGCTGCAGTCCTTGTTGCGGTTTCTGTTGCCGGTGTCTGAAGTGTCTTCTATGTATCACCTGCTGTGTTTACCTCCTGAACTTATTGGGTGTGGATGTTGATGATTCCTGCTGTGATATTGATGATTGATAGAGAACGTTGGTTGAAGGGAGATACAGCTGTTTTATGTACCTATATGTTAGTTATTGTGATAAATAGTTATGTTTGTGTGTTATTGTTGATTAAAGTTGTATTTTATAGTTGTTACCTGCCTTTACCTCGTATAGCACTTAAAAAAGGTAGCTACGTCAATTTTTCAATTCTTATTAGTAAGGTACCTATAGCATTTTTGTTTCTTCGTACTTATACAAAATAAATTATTAAGAAATCAATTTTATGTGAAACGAATAGATAAATTACCCGACTGCAGCGTAGCCTAAAAAGAGGGTTATGTGTTTGACATGTAGGTAGGTATGTATAGGTAGATCCTGAGGGTAGATCATATATTTTATTTCTGTAAAATGGTTTTACAAAACGTTTTACACGCCACATCATGTTGTGATTTAAAACTAGCTGGGGCCGATGTTTCGTGCCTGACTTCTCTGAGAAGAAACAGCCGAAACAAACTCAGAGAGGTCTCTTCTGGAGTCTAGACATGGGTAATGTCATATTCAATGAAGATCATGGAGACTATCTGAAATGGTCATTTGACGAAAGTTTGGGTCGACCTATCCTAATCCAGTCAGCGCTGCTTGCACTGACTGGATTAGGTCCACTCAAACTTTTGTTTACCCACTTTTTCAGTGCTCATGTAGTTCGACTACCTAACCCAAGGAGCTCGACTATGTCATGTTCCTCAAAAGGAAAAAACGGAAACCTTAAAGGATCACCCGTGTGTCTGTCTGTCTGTCCAACCTATCGACGATAAGGGGAGCCCCCCAATATCTCCGAAATTAATGAGCCAAAAAAAATGAAGAATTATTTATTTATTTATTTATTTGGTTAACCAGCAATTGTTTGCACAATACAATTTACAAAACATTGGTTAGAGCTACATTTATAAGTGCAACAATTAATAATAGGTTAACACCGCATGCACTATTTGTGGTTAAATAAATTAATTAGCAATCATGCATTAATAACGCTTAATAAAAATTACAAAACTGAGTTCATCAATAAATAAGAACACATATTACCATTACACATTACAATATACAAAAGAAAAAATTAAAAGATAGGTTGTTAACAAAATTAATAACAGTCAATAAAACAATTTGTGCTACATTTGGAACAACAAATAAATTTAACAACAACTAAATTGAATTGAAATAAATAGGTAAATCACAGCATACAATTTAACTGAGTTCATTAATAAATAGGAATACATTTCAATTACACATTACATTATCTATCACAAAAATTAAGGTACAAAATCAATACCAATCAATAGACACACAAAACATATTCAAATCAGATTAGGTAAATCACATCATATAATTAACTAGCTGCTGCCCGCGACGTCGTCTGCGTGAACACTATACAGCACCAAAAATACCTACGATTACACTTTTTTTTTAAATCATAACTCTCATTTGGCTTTGCCGTAGTCGGTCATTTACCCGTTTCTTATTAAAATTTCATATCTACAGAAAGTGCAGTAACAGAGTGAGAAGGTCTTTTGTAAAATTGACCTTCAAAAAGTGCTAATTTTCAGCCTGCTTTGAATAAATGACTTTATGGTGATTCTCCTGAATTAAGTCATAAGTTGTGACTGAAGCAGATGGAGAAAACAATGAATAAGGAATACAAAATAGGGCAAAAATAACATACTTACAGGAATTTTCGATAAACAACAATAGTGGGTTGGCTATTATCCGCAGCCAATATGTAAAGAGAGTCAGGACTGGTGACGCGGGAGCAAGCGACGTACAGCTGCCCGTGTGAGAAGCAGCTCGTCCTGAGGTCGACACCCGCTGCCCTCAGTGTTTGCCCCTGTGACTTATTGATGTTCATCGCGAAGCAAACACTAACGGGGAATTGTACACGCTTGAACTGGATCGGGAAGTTATGAGGTATGAGTGGAATACGTGGTATAAATACTGCCTCGCCGACTCCACAACCCGTGAGAATTTTCGCCTCAATGGTGTGTCTGTGGAGCGAGATGACTTTAAGGCGGGTCCCGTTACACAACTTCGAAGGAGATAGGTTCCGAAGAAGCATAATCGGGACACCGACCTTCAGCTTGATGGTAAGCGCTGGAAGTCTACTTGCTGACAGGGAGTTCAGAAATTCCACGGGATAATGTCTGGCGTCATCTTGCTCGACGACAGTGTTTATAGAGGTGTAGACCACTTCATTCCCCTCAATTTCCGAGATAATGCATTCGCTAGTTGCCGCAGTCTGATCATTTTTCGGCGTTAAAATGGCCCGCTCGCACACCCAAGAATTCTGCAGGTACGGTATACGACTGATGTCCCCGTATACACAGCGAATGAGTTCTTCTAAACTGGATACAACTCTACCGAAGTACCGAGAGAATCTGGAAGCGCCACCTGTCCACCTCTCTCCTCACCGTCGCCAAGCCTTAGAAGGACATCGGAGAATTCTTGAGAACGTGCATTGCCGCCGTGCCGAGCTCTCATATTAATGGTCAAGCGCAGTGTACGAACTCGTGACCACAACGAAGATCATTTCAACGAAGCATTCACTTCGTCAGCCTTCGATCCCCGCTTCACCACGGAAAACGTGTGTCCGAAATCGCCACTGAACAGAACTGTGACACCATCCATCAAATGTTCGTTCTTGTGGATGTCCTGCAAAGTTCTGTCCTCGGCCTCAACTGCCTTCCTGTTGGCCATCGCACACTCATCCCATACGATCAGAGAGCAATCCTTGAGCACGTGTCCCTTATCACTGTTACGTGACACACCACAAACAGGCGTTTCGGCGCTTTCTAAGTCGATTGGAATTTTAAACATGGCATGTGCTGTCTTGCCACGCGGAAGCAGTGTGGCAGCGATTCCCGACGACGCTACAGCAATTGTAATTTTGACTTGCCTCCTGACCTCTGCAATTATGCCAGTGGTAACTAATGTTTTTCCTGTTCCACCAGGAGCATCCAAGAAAAACATTTTACCCTGGTTTTGCCCAACGCTTTCAAGGACGGTGTCATAAATTTGATTTAGCTCTGAAGAGAACAAAGCGACATGGTAATTTCGTATGGTGGTCATTTCGCCCGGATCGTAAATTGTCTCAGTGTTATACTCCCGATTTCCACGGTCTTGATGCGGTGCTGATTGGGGAGCTCGGTAACCCATAATGACCACGTCTAGAAGTGAACTGAGACAGGTGTTCAGCACGCGTTCATCACAGACAATCTCGATGAATTTTATAAGACATAGGTGAAGCAGCTTAAAACTTATATAAACACTTTTTTTTAATTGTCTTGCTCATCTCTGAAACGAATTAACGATAAGAAGTTTAAGAAGAAAATGCACAACTCCATCTATGACTTTTAGAAACAACTATTAACCTCGCCAACATCATCAAATTTAAATTATTTAAAACCAAAAAGGACTTACACATGTAATTCGACTTGATGTTTTTGAAATCCCATAGATGGCGCTGCTTTAAATTGTCTTGATACTAAAATTACAATAATTATTATGTTTATCGGCCTAAGTTACTTATATTGCGTGATTTTTATAGTATGAAGCTAGCTTATAGCATGGTTAACATAATAACAACATTTAAATATGCGTCGTTAGATTACACGTTGTTACAGAATGCGTTGAAGAAATAAAGGTTCACTGCTCGTTCCCCGTAGGTGATAGCGTGATAATATGTAGCCTATAGGTTGACCCAACTTCTTAGTAATATTCGTGCCAAATTTGAAGTAAATCCATGCAGTACTTTTTGAGTTTATCCCGGACATACATACAGACAAACAGACAAACAGACAGAAATTCTAAAAACTATATTTTTGGCTTCGGTATCGATTGTAGATCACACGTGCTTCATGTCACACCCCAAGTATTCTTTTTTAAAAATATTCAATGTACAGTTTTGACTTTCCTATCATTTTATTATATGTATAGATTAATTACTATAACGAATCACAGTTTGACTAAATTATTAGACAATATACTTAGTATTTAACATTATTAGCATGACATTCATAACTCCATAAAGTCAGTACTTATCAGAGAAATGCTCGACAATTACTTTCTTAAACTTGTACAAAGTATCGTGGTGTATATCAATGAGATCACTGCAACTATTAATCATTTTACACAGGCGTGGAATCGGGGAGTTTGCACCCAGAACCGTTCTGCGCAGGGGTGGATGTAGCGGTGTGATGGGATTACGTGGATATCGAGATGGGGCACGAAACTTTAAAAGACCAAGTAGGTTAGGGCAATCAATCCTTTGCCTTAGGAGTTTAAAAATAAATAAAACATCAATTATGTCTCCTCGAGTTGATAATGAATACATCTTAAAGTATTTTAATCGTGTTTTGTATGAGGGCAGTGTTTTGGTTTTTCCTTTCGAGAAAGCAAGGTGCCACAGAAACCGCTTTTGAACTCTTTCTAATAATAACTTGTGCGTGGCGTAGTGTGGTCTCCATACAACACTGCAATACTCTAAGACGCTTCGCACAAGACTATTGTATAACATTATTCTAGTACCAGTAAGTTTGAAACTCCTTGTGTTTCTTTGTACAAATCCGAGCATTTTGGATGCTTTCTTAATGGCATTAAAGAAAATACAGAAATTAGTGCAACACTTATATATAACAGGAAAACCTATAAGAAGTCTATGCTGGTGCTAAAATAACATGGAAAATCTTTAAAAATCTACGACAATGGTACGTTAAGGAACCCTTCATGTGCAAGTTCGACTTGCACTTGGCCAGTTTTTGTCAGCCTCTTAGATAGACGTAGCTATTGCAATGTGAGAGAGCAGCGGTGGCCCAGTGGTGGCGGCCCCGACTTACGAACAGTAGGTCGTGGGTTCGAACCCAGGCAGGTACATTACTTTGTGTAATTTATTTCATCACCACTGCTCTCAAAACGGTGAAGGAAAACATCGTGAGGAAACCGGCATGTCTTAGAATAAAAAAAATTCGAAGACATGTGACATCTACCAATCCGTACTGGGCCCGCGTGGTAGATTATAGCCCATTCCCTCTCAAAGAGAGGAGGCCTGTGACCCATCAGTGGGAACATTAATAGGCTGTTGCTGATTGCAATGTGTGGCGTGAGTCAGAAATTTAACGATTACTCAGGCGTACGTAACATTATCCAGTAAGTACCTAGATATGGTTATCTATTATCACCTCGGAAATGTTTTTTTTTTATTCCGTGATTATCACTGATAATAGTGATTCATAGATAAATCAATGAACCATTCAGTTTTTTAAAGATAGGTATATGTTCGTACATACCTACCTACTCTATTAAATGTTTATGTTTGTTATTATTAATCACAGTATGCATCATCACATTCATCACCATCTTTCTACACTTTTTTTTTTTTTGATGGGTGGAAAATCATCAGGGCAGAGCGAAGGGGAGTGTCAGACTTCTACTAACTAAAAACCAACCCATGTTCCTTTTCCGCCCTTGTGCCGAGGCCACGTCATCTCTTTCGATAATCCGTAGCCCCGGCGAGATCATCTTTCTACCCTAAGCTTGTCCCATGTTCCGGGGGTCGGCACACAACACGTTTTTTTTCTCCCCAAGAAAAAAACAACGTGTTGTGCCGTGTTATAGCTGGCGAGCTTAAAACCATCAGCCGGGCTCAAATCCAGACTCCGTGGCTGCTACTGAGAAATTCCTGTTGGAAAAACCCGATAGCACTTTCCCGACCTAGGAATCGAATCCAAGACCTCATGTACCTACAGCAGTCGCGCTTGCAACCACTAGACCAACGAGGTAAATGTCTTAATCAGTCAATATTCATATCCTTGTAATATACCAATATTCTTTTCTCAGCAAAACAGTCAGAAAAATTAGTGGAAAAGCAAATAATCATCGCCTACCTGTATCTTATCATTTGTTTACCCACTTTGCCAGTAGATAGCGCCACTGATAACTGTCCCCAGTATTAATACTAGCACAAATAATTGTATGCGTCATTACTCCGCGGTTCGCGGTCGTCACCAAGTCATTATATTGAAACTTATGTCCCTGACGCACAACTGTGTCATCAATTTACATTGAAGTAGACGTATTTTAAGTTAAATATTGTGGACAGTTGGATGGACTAACTAGTGTTGTGCAAACGTAAAGGAGTGTCCCTGAGTAAAATTTCGTGCAAATAATCGTGCAAAATCCTTAGAAAAGGACGTGTCGTGATAAAAGCCTGATAAAACTCTCCAAAAATGTGTTGTTCGTGCAGCTGTGACTGTGGGTCCTGTGGCAAGATCCTGAGGTGTCTCCTATGCGTGACCTGCTTTGTCTTTCTATTGAGGATGTGTGGTGTCGAAGTAGATGAAGGTTGCTGCGGGTGCGGTGATGATGAACAGTAGTTATAAGTGTTTTAGTAATTAAATAATCATTATTTTTTGTTATTGTTGATGATGAGTTTTATTTTGTAGTAGGGAACCGATCTTACCTTTCACCGGCCTTTCAGCCTTTCAAGGGCTCGTGCAGCGAGGTGCTGCCACCCAGTTAGTGTAAACCAGCCCCTAAATAGTCTCTCACAGCCAGTCAGCCTAGTCAGCGGCTCGAAAACCTCACAACCAGTCTTACAAAAGTACTTATTTGTATTACCCAGTATCTGGGTTGTAAAGGTCAGATAGGCAGTCGCTCCATGTAGAATGCTGGTATTCAGCTGCAACCGGTGCGACAGGAAGTCGACCATGACAAAGTTGAAAAAAGACTAAGCAGATTTCATTTACATAGGTAATTAAAATAACATAACATGTTAAACATAGGCACCAACGCGATCGTACTTTACTAACAAACTATTAAGGTAATCTTCTTCTTATCGTGTGGGCAGTAAGGTCTAAAGACCCCACACCCTAGTGTCAGAGTTTCTAAACCGCCGCAAGTGCCTCTGACAAGGTTTGACGACCGCCATTTGGCGGCCGGGACCACCGGCTTATACGTGCCTTCCGAAGCACGGAACCATCTTTTTATCAGACAATCAGGTGATTCAAGCCTGCAATGTCCTAACCAAACTGGAAACAACTTTACCAAGTATGCTTCCCGTGGGAATCGAACCCACGACCACCGGTTCACAAGTCAAACGCCTAATCCACTCGACCACGGAGGCAGCTGGTAATGGAAACCTTGATAAAGCCACAACAGTTATAGCTAGTAGGTAGGTACCTACATGAATGTGATAAGTGATATCAGTCCTAATTCTCAGTGAAAAACCTAGATTTAAGAAAAGTGATAATGATACCAGTCCTCACGACTGTTTACACTGAACGTTTGAGCAGAGAAATGTATATGTAAGTCTCATGTAATGGCGAAACTATTGCCATCAACTGGGTTTAAATTTGAACTCAAGGCACTAGAGACAAAGTCCTAAAGGTTTGCTAATAAAACTAACAAAAACATAAGTAGTAGCGCTTGCAACTGCTACAGACCAATGAAGCAGTTCGTAATTAATTAATGATAAGTAGGTGTATTTCAATGTTTTTTAGTTAGGTATTTAATTTTGTTTGGATTCAATCTTTGGATGATTCAATTTTTTCAATTCAATTTCAATTCAATTCAATCTTTCAATCAGCGGTGTGGACGAATTTTATGACGCCCTGTAATTACTCCCCTTTTTGATACTTGTTTAAATTTTATTATTATCTTAGTTCTGTAAATAGTAGTTTTTAAATGTTGTAAATAAATCTTTGGATCAACCTTCCTACGCTATATTTAATTATCTTCCAAGAATTAGCTAGAGACTGACTGACTTAAATTCCTTCTTCTTCTTCCTTCCTTTGTTTTCTTTCTTTACTTTTCCTTTCTTTTCTTTCTCCTTCGTCTTCTTCTTTTTTCTTCTTCTTGCTTTAAAAAAAATATTGCTGATTTTTTTTTAATTAATCCTCTATTACAACTTGAGGACTGCCTCGTTGGTCTAGTGGTCGTAAGCGCAACTGCCACGCATGAGGTAGTCGGTTTGTCTCCCAGGTCGGGCAAGTTCTCAGTGCTCAGCAGTTGAGGTTCCGACCAACGAGGCATTTCTGGTATGCTGGTCTTCGTCTTCGAGAGAATCTTTTTAAATATACCAGAACTCTGTCAGTCATGGCAACTCGGGTCCAGGTGGGATTTTCTGCGAGTGGCACAAATAGTTTGGGTTGGGAAACACTTTCTCGAGTGATCCTGGTGAATCCGACAACGTAGGTAGCCCGCGAAATTCAAATTTTATTAAATTTTTTGGGTTTTAGGTTGATAAATATTATATGGTTCGCGCACGAGATGCGTACATGTGTATTTATAGAGATAATAATCATTAAAATCATGAATACAATCCTCTTGAGTTGATTTAATTCCATTGACTAAAAATAGTCAATGGAATTAAAAAATGAAAAAGACATTCAAGTAGGTAATATGAACTGGAAGGGTTGTATTGGTAACTTTAATCTTTTTACCCACGACGGAACGGAGACGGTATATGCGTTTGGGGTGAGAGGTTGTTTGTTTGTTTGTTTGTGTGTTTGTTTGTTTGTGTGTTTGTGCAAATACTGTTGCCATTTTTCTCCAAAACTACAAGTCCGATTTTGATGCAGTTTTCAGTTATGGGTTCGGGTTTGATTGGTGCATGTTCTTAGATAGGTGTTACGGTGATAACTCACCAGGGGGCGCTGCAGCAAACATTTTTTGTGCAAATCAAAGTTGCCAGTTTTCTCCAAAACTACAAGTCCGATTTTGATTCAGTTTTCAGTTATGGGTTAAGGTTTGATTGGTGCATGTTCTTAGATAAAAAAATAAAAGTAAAAAGTTTAAAATAAAAAGCAAAATTAAAAATTTTGAAAAAACCCACGACTGTTAAAAATTAATTGAAAAAAGGATAAAATAACATAAAACACCCACCTTAAAAAAACCCAAGAATGTCCGTCGGGAGCTGAACATTGCAAAACTAGTTCATTTAATGTCAGCCCCCGACGGACATTCTTGGGTTTTTTTAAGGTGGGTGTTTTATGTTATTTTATCCTTTTTTCAATTAATTTTTAACAGTCGTGGGTTTTTTCAAAATTTTTAATTTTGCTTTTTTACTCTGTAAAGTCACATTATTTTGTAACGCTTGCGAATCCTGTTTTATTTAACTTAACTTGTGGTACGACTTGACACTGAACGGCAAATTGCAAAAAACGTAAGAAATTTCTAATTTCGCGGAGTAGGTAGGTACTGTGTCTGTAGGTACCTTGTCGCATAAGTTTAGAGTGATCGGAAGTGAGCAGGTACCTATGTATACAGGATGGTGGTGTGTTATGGTGGTGTATATCTACGTATCTATGTATGATTGTAATCTAAACAGGAATATATACCTACCTACATTTTTGACTTGCTTATCTCAATAATAATCTACCAGAACATCGTTAAATTGCTATTGATTATTATGAAACGTTTTATGTACTTATCTGATAATAGTTTTCTTTACCTTCATTTTTGTTAAGTAGGTAAAAAGATAGCAGTTATCATGGCCTTCTTTCTTATCAGTTTCATAACTAGGTGTTGAGAGGAACAGGTGTTGAATGCTAGGTAAAGGTTTCTAGATTGCAAGCCGCACGGTACCTAAGTACCTACCTTACTGCATTTATACAATTTAGTATTTTTCAAAAATTACACCTGGAGACTTATTTTTATTTTGGATGACTTGGACATAGTGAAATAGAAAGGTTTACGGAGCATTTCGTGCGAAAATATTACAGCGTAGGTATTCCTCGCAACCGCCAAGTAATGCATTTACTGTTTGTTACGAGAGCAGAATTTGTAGTAACAATCTGTCAATTCTTTAATTTGACTTGCAAATTTTAATTTTATACAGATTAATATACCTACTGTTTAAATTTCAATTCAATTTCAATAAGAATAGTCTTGTTCTAGACGTATAGGTATGACAACAATATCTTATCAACAAAATAATTTGGTTTTTCTCATACGAACATAGAAGGTCATTCGCTCACAGAAAAGGAAATTCACTTGAAGCGTTTTCCTTAACTAGGTACCACATGACTCATTCGCTGTGACGAACTGAATCCAACTTTATCAATAAGGAAATAAAGTCGATTGTTTGTTGAAGTCCTTGCCAATGGTCTGTTTAGAATGTTAATTTGTCACAACTCAAGGGTTTTGTTTATGATTCATTATTTGTTTTGTATGACCATGTTAATGACGTTTTTCAATTAGCATGTTTCAAGGTTTTGGTGTAATTACAGATTGCATAAACATCACCTTGTAATTCCCGAAGGGTTAGGCAGAGCAGTTGCTGTTGTTGTTGGGGGCAGTTGGGTTTCCATACTTTGTAATATGGGGGCGGCCTATTGCTATCAACCGGACACAAATCCAGACTCCGTGGACGCTACTGAGGGATTCCCGATAGAAAAACCGACACACACTGCCCGACAATGTTCAATTCCAAGATTGATTACATGATCAGTAGCGCTTGCGACCACTAGATCAATGATAGACCAATGTCAGATAACGTTACATCACGACTGTAATACCCGAAGGGTTAAGTAGAGGTGTATTATATAAGATCACATAATGGTAATTGTACCATTATGGCATCCGGCTCGAAGGACCAAAATGTAGGGGACGCGACTAAGTGGTACCTGATGGGCTGGTGGCGAAGTTAAACACTCAAACAACTTTAAGTGTTTTATTGAGATAACGTAAACTATCGCTAAAATGTTGGGAATGAATGCACCCGGTTGCTGTCCGTTATGCACTGAGCTCGAGGCGCACTCGGTGCGGCCGCATCGTGTTGCTACGTAAGCAAAACGTGGTCGATTGCAATTATTGCATGGAACATGTGTTCTTATAGTTAATTATCAATTATTCAGAGGGTATGAGAAAAAAGAAGTAGAATAAATTATATACCAAATTAAATAAGATTAAGAGTTTAATCATGTTTCAAGTAGGTATCTAGTACTATACAGTAGATTTCATCTATCGACAATACAATATTTTTCATAAAAGTTCCATAAGAAATAACAAGTTATGTGCTATAGGTACAATAATATAAGATCTTCATCATACTTAAATATCTAAAAACTAACAATATTATACTAAGGTTCAGTTTTTACAAAATAATACAAAACTTAAATGACATATAAGTCACGTTCGTTTTTCGCCGGCTGTAGTCTTCAAGTTCAATTCTTCCATTTAATCGACTGTAAAAGAAAATACATCATATTTATGATCGAGTTAGGTACTGTTATAATTATGTTTAAGTCACCCAAAGGGCAATGGAGAGGGCTATGCTCGGAGTTTCCTTGCGTGATCGAATCAGAAATGAGGACATCCGCATGAGAACCAAGGTTACCGACGTAGCCCAAAGAATCGCCAGACTTAAGTGGCAATGGGCAGGGCACATTGCTCGCAGAACGGATGGCCGATGGGGCCGGAAAGTTCTGGAATGGCGACCGCGAACCGGAAGACGTTGCGTTGGAAGGCAACCCACTAGGTGGACCGATGACCTGGTCAAGGTTGCGGGGACCCGCTGGATGAGAGACGCACGGGACCGGTCAATGCGACGCCTGGGGGAGGCCTATGTCCAGCAGTGGACGTCTTTTGGCTGAAATGATGATGATGATGATAATTATGTTCCCACAGCTGGGACACAAGCTTCCTTTCTGTGAGAGGGAATGGGCTATAATCCACCATGCGTGCCCAGTGTGGGTTGGTAGATGTCACATGTCTTCGAATTTTTTGGTTCTAGGACATACCGGTTTCCTCACGATGTTTTCCTTCACCGTTTTTGAGAGCATTGGTGATGAAATAAATTACACCAAGGAATGCGCCTGTCTGGGTTCGAAATCACGCTTTACTGCTCGTAAGTCAGGGCCGCTGGACCACTGGGCACCCGCTGCTCTCAATAAAATTCATAGCAAATAATTCAATCGTAGGGCCGCGGATTTTTGTACTAGATGATGTGGCCTCGGCGCAAGGGCAAAGAAGGAACATGGGTTCGGTTTTTAGTCAGTAGAAGTCTGACACTCCCCTTCGCTCTGCCCAAGAGTGGGGGGGGGGGTCATTTGATGATTTTCCACCCACCAAAGAAAAAAAAAAAGGTACGCCAGTGGTGTTCTGCAGGCGCTGACAAATATATGGTGTCGATTTCTTTATGGTGACGACCTTTGCCCATCTCTCCGGGTGTTTTCATGGAACGTGTGTCGTCACTTCATCTTACACCTAGTTGTTTGTCTCAATCTCAGCAGCTGAGTTATGAAACGCAGGGTAAAATAAGTCTGAGGCTGCGAGCCTGATCGAAAGACATACATACCACGGCCTCGACACAAATGAGAAGGAACATGGGTGGATTTTATTCCGTACAAGCCTTTAAAACGTTGCCCCACTTTAGGAATTTCTCGTGTATCGTGGGTGCGTTTGCATACATTTAAACTCACATACACAAACCAAACACCCAGACCCGAAACAACTATCTATAGGCCATACAAATATTTGTTCAGTGCGGGGATCAAACCCGCGACACGCAGCGCAGTAGTCCAATTGCTCAGCCACTGCGCCAAACCTTGTTGTCGTTCATGACATTGATGACATTCCATACACAAAGAAATAGTGAAATAATTAAGTAAATGAATGCAAGGGATACATACATTGCCCGTCGGGGCCGCGGATTTTTGTACTAGATGACGTGGCCTCGGCGCAAGGGCAAAGAAGGAACATGGGTTCGGTTTTTAGTCAGTAGAAGTCTGACACTCCCCTTCGCTCTGCCCAAGAGCGGGGGGGGGGGGGGGTCATTTGATGATTTTCCATCCACCAAAAAAAAAAGGGATACATACATTGTCTCGCAGCGTGTTTTCAGCCAGAATGTACTCCTCAGACTGCGGGTTGAGCGTCATCTTATAGTTGGTGAGCGCCGCACGGTCCTTCTGCTTTGCTAGTGTTTCTATTACTACGGCATGGATCTGTGGAGTGTGGAGGAATGGTTATATTGTAACCTAAACATAATATCATTTCCAAAGATCGCTTCAAGGCAAGAGCAATAGAATTGCTAAATTCATAAGTTTCATTTTCTTCTTATTTTCTTTTCTTTCTTACTTCTTACTTATCTTTTATGACGGACACGATTTGTCTGTCTTCTGTAACTATTTTTTTTTGTGAATTCGTGGACAATGTTGTTGGTTACATGTGTAATAACATAAATATGTGAGATTGTGTATTTTTGTATAAATGTATTTCTAAGTTGTGTTATTTTAAGAATCTTTAGTTAAGCTGGCATGTAACTGTTTTTTGTCCCTAACAAATAGACGACAAGCCGAACAAGCAAAAAAGTACCTTAAGTCTGTCTACTTAAGGTACTTTTTGGCTTTTCGTCTGTGGCGGTCAAAAGGTTAATAACATACATAAATGCCTCGTTGGTCTTGTGGTCGCAATCGTGACTGCTAATGCTCAAGATCCTGGGTTAGATTTCCGGGCCGAGTAAATTGATATTGGTTTTTCCAACAGAAACTAAGTAGCAGCTACGGAGTTTGAATTTGCACTCGATTTATGGCAATAGCACAGTATAAATATGTACAGTAGTGTGACTCGGCCGTGTCCTTGAAATAAATGCCTACAGCCGCGCGGTACGTAAACATGCGTAAGGGCTGCCCGCCTCCAGTATTTTAATTACATGTGCTTATTTTGTGTTTCCATTTAGTTTTGTGATCGTAAATATACTTTTTAAAACAAATAAAATACTTTGTGAATTGAATAGAAAGTGTTTAATAAACATGCGTGTTGTTTTATGATTGATAGATTTAATTAAAAAACCATGTTTTTTTTCGGGACATATAAAGAAATACTTATCCATTAAAAAGACACACATTATAAGCCTACCTACTAGTAAGTGAAATTATTTTATAGTCTTATCTTTCAAAGTTTCCAGGTAATTAAAAAAAGTTATCTCTGGATACGTTATTAACGAATTCATAAAACCAAAAACAACACAAAACATGTAAATTAAATGTACTTGTCATTTTTAGAGAAAACATCGCGCATTTATTGTTAAAAAACAACATACCGTCCGCTCGTCACTGCGGCACAGTCGCGACTGTCTGCATCCCAGGCGCATCCCTTAATCGAGGCGCGTAGGCATAGCTCGCGCTTCGTCCGTTTGTATGAAGTCGAACTACTGTATGATAATATTACCGTGGCAATAGCCTCGATGCTTCCCGGTGTCCACCACCAGCTTATGCACCATTGCATTGATTGGAAAAAAGCTGGGTAGATCTATGAGCCTTAGTCGCTTGATTATAACATAATTATAATCATTTCACATGGAGCAAATGCCTATCTGACCTGCAAAACCCAGTTATGTACTAGGTAATGCGATACTTCTTGGTAAGACTGGTTGTCAGCCAAAATACCTCGTTTATTTACCTTGTACATATGCGCTAGTCGCAGTCTGTCGCCACTGTTAGCGACTTTGTTGACGCAAGTCGCTAATAGTTGCTTGTTCGCTTGCAACTCGCTGAGACGAGCCAGTAGTGTCTCTATGGGGATGTATAAATAATTACCTTGTCGATATGCGCTAGGCGCAGTCTGTCGTCACTGTTAGCGACTTTGTTGACGCAGGTCGCTAACAGTTGCATGTTCGCTGAGACGAGCCAGTAGTGTCTCTATGGGGATGTATAATTAATTACCTTGTAAATATGCGCTAGTCGCAGTAGGTCGTCACTGTTAGCGACTTTGTTGACGCAAGTCGCTAATAGTTGCTTGTTCGCTAGCAACTCGCTAAGACGAGCCAGGAGTCTCTCTATAGGGATGTTTATTTACCTTGTAAATATGCGCCAGCCGCAGCCGGTCGTCACTGTTAGCGACTTTGTTGACGCAGGTCGCTAACAGTTGCTTGTTCGCTTGCAACTCGCTGAGACGAGCCAGTAGTGTTTCTATGGGGATGTTCGATGACACTGTGGTACGGCCGAACCAGTCCTGTGGGCAGATTGTGGATTTATAGGAATGGGGAAGTGTTTGTAAAAAAAACATTAACCGCCTTATTACAAAACGTAGTTAAACCTGGTTTAACTTAGACTTGGTTTATCTCGCATGACGTCTCACTTCAATAATATTCAAAAGAAAGTGACAGCATGCGAGATAAACCAGGTCTAAGTTAAACCAGGTTTAACTACCTTTTGTAATAAGGCGGTAATAGTTTAAGAGTAAGAAATCCTTCCATTTTGGAATATATTGAATACTAGCTAATGTTTGCTGGTTTTGCCCGCGTGAATTTCGATTATTGTCCAACAGTATCGTCATACCGGAATAAAAATTATACTATTTGTAAATCTAGGTTATAAACTATCCTTTTTGCCAAATATCGTTCAAATCTGGTCAGTATTTTTTGCGTTAAAGAGTAAAAAACATCCAAACATCCATATATCCTCACAAACTTTCGCATAATAATATTAGGAATATTTTAGAGTACTCACTTTCTTAGTAAACAAAGATTCTACTATGTCCCACTTGCCAGATTTAGCGTGAACATTTAGCACCACCCAGTCGTACTGCAGAGGAGTGATCTAAAACAATAATATTATTATAGTTGTTTCAACATACCAAGACAAAGGAAAAGCTTTATTGGAAACTTTAACATAATTCTAGAGTCTAGAGGACTCAAACTGCTGATGAGCTCAAAGTCTTGTTAAAAATAATTTGCAAAATACACATTTTCTAAAAAAAAAACACTTTATTTTAGGCCTGAGAACAGTTTTAATTTCTAAATAAATTAAAATTATCATCAAGAATACCTACCACCACCACCTAATAATACCTACGGAGTCTAGATTTGTGCCCGTTTGATGGCAATAGGTCCCCTAGGACCTAAACATGACTGGAGAAATATGGGTGTACCATAAGGTCCACTTCTACCAAACCATTCTGGACTTACAGGCGTTGTATTTTATTACCTGATGTCGTTGGCACAGCGTGAGGGGTGACATCACATTGCCGGCACCCTCGTTCCAATGGTTCGTACAGTTGTGAGCGAGCCACTGTATCACTGACTTGTAGGCGAGGTCTGGTTTGTTCACGTGTTTTTGCCATTCTGTTCAGAGATACACACATAAGATTAGACTCGAATATATTGGAGACGACTTCTAGTCTAACCGGAAGAAGTCGAATGCTATAAATTGTCACTAGCTTTTGCACGCGGCTTCGCCCGCGTGGATGTCAGTTAACCTTCGACGATTTTCCATACAAACTTTCATCCCTTATTTAACTCCTTTACGCCCGAATACTCGAACATCACTCAATTATAAGTAGCCCTCAAAACTCGTGCTATCTCTGTCACTCTGCGTTAAAGTAACAAAGACAGCACGAGATTTAAGTGCAACTTAAAATTGAGTGACGTTCGAGTATTCGGGCGTATGAGGTTTATTATTCAAATTTTCTAAATTCAACCCGAATTTAGAAAATTTAAATAATAAACCTCAAATCTGGATGTAATATCCAAAAGTAGGTTTTAGTTTGATGTGACAACGTGTGTCACTTGTGTGCTCTCTGTTCTGTAAAACCTTTACCAGATAATAAACCGTTGTTAAACTTTATCTCGTATTAGTTATTTCCAACAAAATCCTTGATTATTCCTAGTCTACATTATAAAGTGAACCTCTGTGCATAATTTCAGCTGCCTAGGTCCAACGGTTGGGGCTGGGCATTGATGAGTCAGTCAGGACTTTGTTTTTATTTATATAGAAGAAGATAGTGAAGATAGAATAAACTATACTAATAATTAAGTACCTACAGTAAAACATTACCTAACAACTTGACATAGTCAGCAATCATCTTAGCCTGGTGTTGGTCAACGCCCGGTTGGTTGAAATGGTTGGCCAACAAATTGGTCAGCTTCCTCAAGAGAGCATCTATGTTGTTGCCTTGGGTCTTCACTGCGTGTTGGTATTGGTACATCTAGAACAAAATATTTTTCAATGATTTGGCCATTATTCTCCTAGGCACACGTAAGAGATTTTCACTTTCTGGTTGACTAAGGAATTTTAAAAATGGCGGGGACGACGACCCCAGAATAGCCCAGGATTTTTTTTTTCAGGTCATTGTCGACCGGCGACTGTAATAAGTGAGGTTTTACTGAGTAATAATCATGAAAACAGATGAGATTGGCCTTGGAAATTGATATTTTTTACTTACAGCTGCCTCTGGACTGCGACCCAACATTCTGTAAACGTAAAACTTATTAGTATGTTATAGAATATTTTACACTAAAATTTAATTTACTATGTTTACAGCTAAATTAAATTTGTGTTTTTCTTTTTATAAAAACAGGTTGGTTCTAAAACTATTAGAACGTTTGAATAGTAAAAATACACGAGGTGCTAAAAAGAAGGTAGCCTGAAACTTCACCACTTATCACAAAGGTGGAGGGAAATTCGTGATGAAAAACCCCAAGTTATCACCAAATGACTTACGTCAGCAAATCAGCGAGTTCAGTGACCTTCCCCTCGTTGTGTAAGAACGCTATGTAATGGTTGAGGGCCACAGGTCTTGAGGATAGCAGCTCGTACACTAGCTTCTTGTTTAACGTCTGGATGAGGAAGAGAACCACCTGGGATTGAGAAAAAACGGGAAAATTATTTGATTTTATATGTATTGTTGATAAAGGGAGTGTTCCCTAATTTTAGCTAGATAATATGTAAAACGAATAACCATTATGTATAAGGATCCATAAAATGATTTTGGTGAAAATATAAGCATACCAGCCCCCTTATTCACAATGCGTCGATTCGGTTTCAATTTCTACAATAAGGGGCCCGATAAGTTATATGGAAGTGCCTTCATTTTTCAACATCTTAGTTAAATATAATTCTGGTTGGGTGACCTGACCACCGACTATAATTGAAACACAAATGGAATTTAAGCTGGGATAGGATATAGAATACTTTTTACCACGGTAGTCTGTTGTCATAATTATGTTTATATTGGCCAACCATGCCATCACTGATAAAACCTTTGTAGCCAGTAAATAAAACAATAATGAATAAAACTCACAGTCAACACAGCATTTCCATCTCCAATAGCCAGGGCTCCATCCAACAGTTCAGTTTTACTCCTCATGCTGCGGTGGACATGCAAGGAACAGCTCCGGCCAAGAGTCAGTCTCTGCAGGGTCACAGCAACTGTCTCCTCTGTTTCCTGCTTGGGGACCTTTGAAGGGTCTCTGCCGGATTGGGCTAGGAGGACTGGAAATGAAAGCAAGGTCAGGTTCGACTGGCCTGTTGGTCTAGTGGTTAGTGACCCTAACTGCTATGCCGGAGGTCGTGGGTTCGATTCCCACCCAGGACAAATGTTTGTGTGATGAGCACGATCATTTGTTCTGTGTCTGGGTGTAATTTATCTATAATATGTATGTATTTAGAAATATATAAGTATGTTTATCAGTTGTCTAGTACCCACAACACAAGCTCTGCTTAGCTTGGGACTAGATGGCGTTGTGTGATAGTTGTGGAATATAAAAAAAAAAAGAATATAAAAAAAAAGCTGGTCTGTAGTTGGGTGGACATGTCATGATGGTCCTGGCTAGCATTTGTAAAACTTTGATAGGCAGGTAGTTAATGGGCCGAAAGTCTGACAGCCAGTCTTACCATGGGGAATCATATTACCTAGTACTAAAAGGGTTGTGGAGGAAAGATAAGCACCCACTCCATGTAACATACTGGTACTCAGCTACTTCTTACGTACGTTGGACTGGAAGCCAACTCCAACATAGTTGGGAAAATTAGCAGATGATGAAGAATGTTCACATTTATTTGGTGACACCTGCGTCCTGCAGTCCATAACAAATGAAAAGCTTTAGGCATTTTACCTAATAAGAAACTTACTTAGATCTAACACTTTAGAAGACACCAGACTATTCAATGGTATGGCAGCTGACTTGACGGTGGTGATGCTGAGATTACTGAAGATGCTCTCCTCATTCTGTCCGGATGACTTCTGACCGATGGCCAGGATCTCTTGTGTTGATAACTGGAAATAAAAAAATATATATTAAGAAAGGTATTACATAGGTTTACAGTTTTCTCTGGGGTCCTGTTAACCTGCATTTTCAAGAATAAGTAGGTATAGGCTGCTAGAATACAGTAACAAAGTACCTACCTATCTAATAATTATTGTGTTTCAAAATTTGTAAGCATATTCTTATTGGAAAGTAAGCACTGTTGAAGTGTCTCATAATTACGATTCATAATAAATTGAATATACGTACCACATCATCATCGAAACTGAATGCTTTAGCCTTTGTTTCACTTGTATTCCAATAGTCTTCGTCTTCCATTGTCACAAAATAAGTATTTTTCAGTAATTTCTACATACAAACAAGGTTTTAAAGGTAGTTGTCAATGTCAAAGTAAAATTCGGCTGTCAATGACGTTGACAGCTTACGTTTCGTTCATTAATTTGCGTAGAAGAAAAAAAGTAATTCTTTGGATGAAAGAAAAAGAAAAACTAAATTCTTTAAAATGTCACCCGGTCGTTCAATCAACTCTGTATAAACATGGTGCAGACAGAATAAATTAGCAAATGTGGGTGCGCCTATGTAAAAATACAGGCGCGGTTTAGTTGGCTATAACTAAAACCCGATAAAAGTGAATCATCAGTACTGTACCAAATCCACCCTTTTAGTTTGTGACAAATAATAAATTCCAGTTTAGTCATTGATAAAATTGTTAATTGGAAAATATAATAGAAAATTGACTTTATATCCTATGTCCTAAAGTTCGTTTCAGTTCAATTCGTCCATTATCAATGATTCTTGAACTTGAAATTGTTTCAAGTGGCTTTATTTTTGTAAGACTGACTAACCAAAGTTGTCTCAACGGGAGAAACCAATTTGTTTAGATAAGATATTTTATCTTGAAACCGGAACACAAGGCACTGAACGTAAAGTTAGGGTACATACCTACCTATAAAAAAAAAGTTATGAATCATTTCCCCAAAGACGATTTGACCGATTTATCAACGGTTTTGCCATCTCAATTAGACAACAAAGGTGCTCGTGGCTGAATACTAACAGCCACACAGGTGACACAGGTCGTTCTGCAAAGATAAACCACACGTGACAAGGTCAATCTGTGGATGGGTGACCTTCGAATACCAGGAATTAATTCAGTTGTGTTTAAACACACCTACTGACTTTCGTCCATGGCACACACGCTAAGCCTTGGACTCTTGGCTCTTGGCCATTCGTAAAGTTTGCCAGTCGTTACAGTAGAAATCTAGTACCTACCTACCTAATCAGGGGCCTGAAAGTCTGACAACCAGTCTTACCAAGGGCTGTCGTATTACAGTAGGTACCTACATAGTATGTAAAACTAGCTGTTGTTTAGCGGCTTTACCCGCTACAACTCGAAAGTTACCTATCCCACGGGATAATAAAATCGGGATAAAAACTATTACGATACGATAAGTATTCAGAACGATATATCATACGTGTCAATCCAGGTTTTATACTATCTGTGTACAGTAGGTACTAAAATCCAAATCCGTTCTGTAGTTTTGCGTGAAGAAGAGTAACAAACATACACACTCAAACACTTTCGCCTTTATAATATTAGTGTGATTTGGTTTGTGGAGGCCAGATAGTCAATCGCCCCATGCGAAATAATTACTGGTAGGTATTCAGCTTAGCCTGCAAGTAGACCTCAACGTGTAATCGTAGGATATTCAAAATACATATTTTAAATACCTAATCATCATCATCAGCCTATATTGTTCCCACTGCAGGGACTCAGGCCTCCTCTCTAGGAGAGGGATGGGCTATAATCCACAAAGCGGGCCCAGTGCGGATTGGTAGTATGTCGAATAACTTCGAATTTTTGGTTCTAAGATATGCCAGTTTCCTCACGATGTTTTCCTTCACCGTTTTGAGAGCAGTGGTGATGAAATAAATTACACAAAGTAATGCAGGAACCCATGACTTACCTACTGATCGCAAGTTCAAATCCGAACGACATCCGAATTGAGAACCTCCTTTTTTTAGAAGTCGGTTAAAAACTTGTGACATCTACCAACCCGCACTGAGCCCGCGTGGTGGATTATAGACCATCCCCTTTAATAGAGAGGAAGCCTGGAGTCTTGGCAGTGGGCACATTATAGGTTGATTATGCTTATGCCAACTCCAATCCTAAATAACATCACAGAGGTATCAACTAACGCGAACGCGCCCCAAAAGGTGCTGAACGCGCCCCAAAAGGTGCTGGCCGTAAGGCTAGTCCGTGGGTACCGCACGATCTCCCGCGAGGCGGCGAACCTCCTTGCCGGATTGCCACCATGGGATCTGGAGGCGATAGTCCTCGCGCGCCTGCATGAATGGCGCGTGGAGGTGCTACACCGGGGGGTCACTCCGTTGCCGCGGCAAATTGCCGCTCTGCGGACGGACCTCCGGTGCGATCTCATGGCGGCATGGAGACAGCGACTGTCGCAACCCAGCGCAGGGCACGCCACGATAGTGGCGGTAAGTCCCCTCTTTGAGGAGTGGTTGGAGAGGCGCCACGGCGCCCTCACCTACCGTCTGACGCAGGTCCTCACCGGACACGGGTGTTTCGGGAGGTACCTGTACCGAATCAGGCGGGAGGAAACGCCCGGATGCTTCCACTGCGAGGATCGACCGGAGGACACGGTGGAGCACACTGTGGAGGCGTGCCCTGCTTGGGCAGAGCCCCGCCGTGTTCTCGTAGCGGCGATCGGCGGAGGCGACCTCTCGCGTCCGGCCCTGGTGCAAGCCATGCTCCGGGGCGAAGAGGAATGGGACGCCGTCGCCTCCTTCTGCGAAGCAGTGATGCTAGCGAAGGAGGTGGCGGAACGAGAGAGGGAGAGAACCTCTCAACGTCCCAGCCGCCGCGGAAGGCGCTCCGGGCGTCGGGGGTCACGTGATGACCTCCGGCCACCGTAGACGCGGGCCTGTGGACGGTGAGTAACGGGCTAGCTCGCCGTCCGGCCGTCGTCATGACGGCAACAGACCGTGTCGGCGGCGCGTACGTGTTCCACGCGCGCCTCAAAGAGATGTCAGCAATATGGAAGGGGCCCGCAAGGGCCAACGCCTGTCGGGGCTGTGGATTATCGAAAGGTTAACGCGGCTCCGACACAAGGGCGAAGAAGGAACATGGGTTTGGTTTTTAGTCAGTAGAAGTCTGACACTCCCCTTCGCTCTGCCCAAGAGCGGGGGGGGTTATTCGATGATTTTCCACCCACCAAAAAAAAAAGAAAAAAAAAAAGAGGTATCAACTACCTACATATCGGTGATTCATGATCAAGTCGAAATCTTGCTCGCTTTATTTATCTTTATCTGTTGTCTATCCTCATCTTGATAGACTCAATCGATAGCCAATATTGATAGTGGTTCCGTACAGCAGAAATCTATCTACCTATCTATATATATAAAAGGATAACTGACTGGGTGACATATCAACGTACAGCCGAAACTACTGGGGCTAGGAATGTGAAATTTTGCACACGGCTTCCTATTATAATGTAGGGGAGCACTAAGAAGGGGTTTTTGAAAATTTAACCTTTAAGGGGGTGAAAAGGGGGATGAAAGTTTGTATGGAAAATCGTCACTTTTGCAGTTGAACCGACATCCACGCGGGCGAAGCCGTGGGCAAAGTGCTAGTTAAAGTATATTTTGATATCAATAAATTCTGTCTGAAGCAGACCACAGCTGGACAATGTAGGTCTATCTGAAGCTTTCGCCACAAGATCTTGTATTTTGCCTTCCGCATCCTGAATGGCTCAGAATTCTAGCTGATCTGCCCATAATAGGGGGAGTCTGACACTACATTTACCAATCCTTATTAAATATCATTCATTTGTCTCGATATATTCCATAGCTGTAGCAAGCTGCCATAGCAATAGCTGACATGAAATCTCGTGATCTTGTCGCACCACCGCCGAAATATCGGGAGCTCATAACAAAGGATAATCGCGGAAGATATCCCGTAAGTGATGTAGGTACCTATTAGTTTAGTAATAACCCGTGAAACCTATTGAAAAGGAAATGATGATTCAGCATGACTTTCAAAATCTTTTTTATTATATGGTACTTAAATGATATTTTCATTGTATACTTTACCACGTAACCCTAACCGGCATTCATTCATCTGTATGAGATATAAGGGATAACATCGCGTGTATCTATCATACCGATATCTCAAACTATTCAATGTGGTGTGCAGAATAACGGCGTTACCTTTTTTTATTTTATTTTGTGAGAAAAAATAGATAATAATGGGTGCCGAAGGTAATACAAGTATTAGAAAACAATATTTGGTATCAGCATGCTGTAAGTACTTTTGTTTTTATTAATGTCTTCTTTATCATACGGTTAGTGCGCTGGTGTCAATTTTATGGTGCCCATGGCCATGGGCCTTTGTGTCTCAAGACTAAAGTCAATGACCAGTACCTATGTGTTGCCGGTGATTGCATACGGGACCGAAACGTGGTCGCTCACAATGGGTTTCATCAGAAACCTCAAAGTCACCCAAAGGGCAATGGAGAGGGCTATGCTCGGAGTCTTTGCGGGATCGCATCATAAATGATGAAATCCGCAAGAGAACCAAGGTTACCGACATAGCCCGAAGAATTGCCAAACGTATGTGGCAGTGGGCAAGCACATTGCTCTAAGGCCCGTAATCCACCAAAGCGGAGATGTGCCAAGCGGAGAGGAGATGTGCCAAATTCGACCAATCACAGTTACATCTGCTCTTTTGCCGTTCCTGTGATTGGTCGAATTTCGCACATCTCCTCTCCGCTTGGCACATCTCCGCTTTGGTGGATTACGGGCCTAAGAATGGGTGGCCAATGGGGCCGAAAAGTTCTGGAGTGGCGACCGAGAACCGGAAGACGTTGCGTTGGAAGGCCTCGCACTAGGTTGACTGCGAGACGCACGGGGCCGGTCAATGTGGCGACGCCTCGGGGAGGCCTATGTCCAGCAGTGGACGTCTTCTGGCTGAAATGATGATGATGATGATGAAACTTAATGAGCTTGTAATGTCGTTCAATTATGGTGTGCTTAACTTATAGTGTGCTCGGTTTGGGGAACGAAAATCAATACAAAACAAGCTAACGACAAGACTTACTCATGAGCCCTTGTGATTGGATGAATGAATTTGAAGATAAGATAAGTTTGTTTGGAGAAACATGAGTATTACAAGGTGTAACATTATTAACGCACACCGTCTCGTATGGTGATTCAGACTATGATACTGAACAACTTTTGTTCTGTAACTTTTGGAAATGGCATATGACCTGGCTTTACATATGCCACCGAGAGATATTCGTCTCGGTGCGTGTCCTGGGTTCGAACTTGATATTTTGGGGGAGTGAGTAACAGGGTGTAAAGCTCCTCATCCCCCATAGAAAAGGGAGGATCCTCCGACCGGACGGGTGTTGTTTCCGGCGGGCTAACTGCCCGACATTTGTAAGTCGGGAACTCCTATATAGGCTTATGTCGCGGATAATGTTCATAGCGCGATGTAGGATTTTCTGTCGATCGTTGTTAGTACGCAGGTGTTGCGATAGATGTCGCTAGTCGCCACATCACTCCCCTCCGAGACCAGAGGTCGTAAGCAGGTTAAGTCTTGGCGCTTGTCAGCCAGTGGATGGTTCCAGTGAGTCGGAACCGGATGCCGCATAGTTCACGGTGAGTAGGAAATGTCTGCGGTGATGCCCCAGTGAGTCGGGGTGATGCTGCATATTAGCTCCAGTGAGTCGGAGTGATGCAGTGCTTGCCGTGATGCTGCATATTAGCTCCAGTGAGTCGGAGTGATGCAGTGCTGCGTTGTGGCTGGCTGCTGCGGCGACCAGGAGAGAAGTGCGTCTCTTGCTGACCGGCCGAAGTGCAGTGTGCTGTGCCAAAGTCGCTGATGAGGCTGGGGGTGATGTCCAGGAATGCGCTTCCGCTGCATGCTGGTGGACAGGATACCCCATGAAGCCGTAGCTGCTGGCTGACGGTATGACTCGCTGCTCGAAGGCGAAGGGGAAGTGATGACGACGTATAAAGTGCTTGCACGAAGGCTGCGCTTACGTTCATGCTCGGGGTCACCAGTTTGGGGGTCATGAGGAACAGGGTGTAAAGTTCCTCATCCCCCATTGAAAAGGGAGGATCCTCCGACCGGACGGGTGTTGTGTCCGGCGGGCTAACTGCCCGACATTGTAAGTCGGGAACTCCTATATAGGCATAAGTCGCGGATAATGTTCATAGCGCGATGTAGGATTTTCTGTCGATCGTTGTTAGTACGCAGGTGTTGCGATATCTATAACTTCGCAGTCCGACGGTCAGACCACTAGGCTATCACTCGACTTCTCAGCAGTCATCTTTTTCCACCACTACCACGTTTAGTATCCCCTTATTATTTTTAAATTTCAGTATACCTAGGACAGTTTGGTGTGGGCTACACAATGGGTTGGACAGCACCAATTCTGCCCAAACTGCAGAATTTAGATGAGACACCTTTGGATAGAGTCATCACTGAGCCTGAAGCAGCCTGGATGGCATCTATTACTTTCATTGGTCTTATTGGAGGTAAGGGATATTCACCTAAAGTAACAATTCCGACGGTGGTCACAGCATAAGAATCGAGAAAAAAATCCGCTTTTCCGTACATTTGGGAAGAGTAAATATTGAAATCTTGTATGAGCCATAACCATAACTCCATGTCTATAATCTCCGAAGGGTAAGGCAGAGCCTAACAATGCGATAGTTATATTTAAGACCCGTGTTATAAGTTAGTGAAGTTCAAAACAATTTAACATATTCCCTGCTTGATCAATAACTCTGAATCTCTGATATGTCACTCCACAACCTGCGTCTTCCCACTACTGGGCATATGCCTCTCCCCATGACTTTCAGTGCTTCTGATCCAGGGTAAATATGAACCACTAGTCTTTAGTTTTGTCCAACTCGTCCCACCATCTTTTACGAAGTCACCTTCGACGCCTGATCAACAATAAGCCATAATTATTCTCTTTCCAGGTCCCTACATTTCTGGTTACCTCTGCAACGTGGTAGGCAGAAAGCCATGCCTTTACTTTGGTGGTACCATGTTTGCACTGTCGTACATTTTGCTGGCAATAGCCAAATCTTTGGTTCTAATGTACGTGGCCCGGGTATTGGTTGGTGTTGGTATCGGAGTGTTGTTCGTCACAAATCTCGTCTACATTGGAGAACAGGCGTGAGTATCAAACTTTCATAATCATAGACATATAAGAAAGCAGTTCATCGTCTGCATAGCCTTTTCCCAACTACGTAGGGGTCAGCTTCCCATCCTATCGGATTCAGCTGAATATCAGCATTTTACATAGAGCGACTGCGTAACTGACCTCCATAACCCAGTTAGTACCTGATCGGACAAAAAAAAACTAATCAGATAGATTTCCAAAAATTATTGGACACGTATTTTTTCTTTTTTCACGTAAACTTAAAATGAAGACGATACAGTGCTTCGAAAACTCGTGTGACGTCATAATAATGATAGTACATTTTGACGACACAAGTGACGTTTCAAGCCCCACTCCAAGATCTTTGACGCGTTTACCTTCGTAATTTTTTATTGATTTGATAAAACAAAAAACATGTACTTATTCAATATTTTTCGATAATCTAACTTACGGACTAAACAGAATCATATTATTTTGACCCAGTCCGGTACTACGGGAATGGAGTTCAGAAAGGCAGTCGCTCCATTTAAAATACCAGACTGGTATTTAGTTCTTGCCAATTCAAAAGAAGATGACAATTCACAAAATCCGAAAAAATTGTACAGGACTGACTGTACAGTTATTCCTAAGTATTTCCGTCCATCCTTTAACCATATTATCTTTCACACAAAATTATCTTTTATTTGCTCCTCTTATTTTCATAAACTTAGTCATTCACATTACTAGAAGAGCAACAGTGTATCCCTACCAAATGCACCTGAACTTGAGCTACCACATCACACAAAGCACAAAGGATTCACATAATATCGATCGACTCTACTGAAAGTGCCAAGCCTGTTGCAAACTCACTTTAAATTTTCCATCGTCGCGCTAAGAAGGAGAGCAACATTAAACAATATGATATCTTCTTCTTCTTTTTTCAGGTCAACAAGAGTCCGTGGTACACTACTAACACTAACAGGGTTCTCAAATTCATTGGGTATCATGTCAGTGTACTTGATAGGCCCGTATATGTCGTATGCAAACATCAATTGGATATCCCTGTTTTTAAATGTTCAATACCTTGTTGCTTTATTCTTTATTGTGCCTGAAACTGCTGTTTATAAGGTTATGAAGGGTATGTATAATTTTAAATCTTTTTTAGACGTTATGAAGATCATGCATGATTGTGTTCTCTATGAATCCATAAATTATGTTTTAAAATTATCATGATGATTCATCATGAATCTCTTTGATTTGTAAGTCGAGCTATACGATAACTGATTTATTAATGCTTGCACTGACTGGACAGGTGGTGGTAATTTCTTCAAAAAACCATCTCAGACACTAATCTGCATATTCTTCATGTGAATTGACCAAGATTGTGTACCTCAAAAAAAACTACCGCTGAAGTGGTTTCGGCAATTTTCTCAGAGTAAAAAAATGGCTTGTAAAAGGGATTTAAAAAATCTATTTGCAAAATAAATTCCTAATATTGACACTAACAGTTATCAAAGGAACAAATAGTATAAAGCTAATTATCAGTATTCATTAGCATCTAAAGAAATTTTGTAGAGAATTCCTTAGATTTGATAACACAATTAAAACTTTTCTCATTTCAGGCAAAAGAGCAGAAGCAATGTCCATTCTAACATCACTTGGCAGACAAGACGACATAGACGAAGTAGTAGCACAAGCAAACGATAAGCCAAAACCAAAAATGGCTCAACTAACAGAAATGTACACAGTCAAAACTAACAGAAAAGCAGCGTTTTTGATTATATCTTTGAATATTCTAGCCCAATTCAGTGGTATGATGATCGTTACAGCATTTATTACGGTTATTTTCGATCTGACTGGATCGACAATGGAGTCTCACATATCGACTATGATCATTGGTGCTACACAAGTGTTTGCATCTATCATTGCTCCTGTGCTTGTAGAGAGAACTGGAAGAAAAATATTATTGTTGATATCTTGTGCGGCTTGTTCATTTAGTTTGGTAAGTTCATCTTTATCTTGCTTAGTTTTTAGAAAGTATTCTTCTCATACTCTACTTAGGACATCAATAAGTTAAAATTAAGTAATAGCCTAAATTTTTCCAACTTTTTCTGGTTAGGTTTCCAGTACTTATGTCTGATTTTCAGCTGAATATCAGTATCCTCGTTACTCTAGTGGTCGAAAGCGCTGAGCATGAGATCATGGGTTTGATTCTCTGGTCGGGCAATGTGTTATTGGGTTTTCCCATCAGAAATTTCGCTGTAGTAGCCTGGGAGTCTGTATTTCTGTCTGGTTGATGACCATCATAACATACGACTTAAACATAATCAGTGGAAAGTGGGTATACTATTAGATACACCTCTGTTTAACCCTTCGAGGATTACATATGTGATGTTGTATAATGATTGTCTTCGTTTTCTCAATAATATGTTTACTATTCTTTTTTCAGTTTTGTCTTGGAACGTACTTCTACCTGTACAATTCGGGTCACCCAATAGCTGACAAGTTGCAATGGCTTTCGCTAGTATCTGTAATGGTGTTTTGCGTAGCTTATTATAGTGGTAAGTTTATGTTATAACCTATGATGAATTTTACCATTTAAATTGTTTCCTTGCGGTTATAGGTATTTTGTCTATCAACACAAAATACCTATACCAACTTACCAAGCTAAATACAATGTCAGGCCATACTTTGACAGTATCTCTTTCACAAGGGCTATGAAGGAACATGGGTGGTCTTTTTACACACTCCCCAAAAAAAACTTTAACTAGGTCAAACTAGGGCTCATCGTAAAAGGACGATCATAGAGCATACAGACTCAATGGGGACCAACATTGTGCTACCTCCAAGTTGGCCGCAGAATGTCGCGGGACTATTTTTTTTTTTTTTACATTTTCGCCTCAATAATCCCAAACCTCTACAACTCCTGACAGTCACAATGGCCATGAAGCTTGGCGAAGGCCCAGAGAAACAATTTAACTGTGTTGGATCCCGCAACGAAATCAATCAGAAAAGAATAGCGGAGCAGTAGGAATCGCGTCGTTGATGTCGAGTGTCCCTAAATTTATTGGTTCAAGGACACGCTGGCTTCTTCAAGCCTTTCAGAATTGAAAACCAGAAAATAATAATTATGTCCAATTTCTCTCTCCTCCAGGCATGGGCATCATTCCAGTCACATTCATCGGTGAAATGTTCACGGACACCTGCAGAGGCTTCGGTGGTACCTTCACTATCACCATCGGCTGGCTCTTTGGCTTCGGAGTGTCAACAGCATTCGGTTACATGCTACCTGCATGGGGACCTAGTATCGTCTTCTGGATGTTTTCCAGTGCATGCGGTTTCGCGTTCTTCTTTACTATCTTTTTTGTGCCTGAGACCAAGGGTAAGAGTCTCCTGGAAATTCAAGAGCTCTTGAGTAAATGATTGGTAGTGTTGCGAGCCTGTGCTATTATTTATTAAATGTTTATATTTACTGGTGTTTTTCATTGTTTTTTTTTTTTCCTGTAGCCAGAACCAATCTAAGCTAAGACCAAGACCCCTATCACCCGAATAATTCGCATAGTGAATGAGGTTAAAAACACATCGACATTTTTTCGTGCAAAAAGAAACATGTATTTCTATGTTAATTGATTGCCACCACTAACGAATTAGGTTAAGCCATGTAATGTTAGTTTTAAGTTACTCTTGAGAAACTCTTGGGGTTTTTCCAAACCCAATAACACTGTCCGATCCGGGAATCGAATCCCGGACCTCATGCTCAGCATTATCGCTTGTGACCACTAGACCAACAAGGCAGCCAATAAAATATAACTATAAATAGACTAATGAAGTATGTGGCAAAGAAACGAAGCAAAGAAAGAAAGAAAGGATAGGTGGACTGTGTGAAGAATGATATGGCTAGAAAGGAGGTGACTGCCGAGATGACGAGTAATATCTAAGAAGTATTGAAGAAGAAGTCATGCTGCGCCGACCCCATATATTGGGATAAGTGCAAGAAAATGATGACAAAATAAAATAAAATATCACAGAAATTCATTTACTTAACATTTTTTGTATCTGCAAAAAAGTCTTCCCTTTCGTTTCTGGTACAAAGAAAATTGTAAAGACAAAGGCAAGTATACAAGCATACGCGTACATCCAAAACGCTGTATGAGCTCCGAATTTAGGTACAATGTAACCGAATTCGGTTGTCATTACTAAACCGAAGACCCAACCGACGGAGATAGAAAACGATGAACCGAAACTTCTGACACCGGTTGTGAACATTTCGCCGATGAACGTGTTTGGTATGATTGAAAAACCTGGAGAAGAAATTATAAATTAGTCTTCTTCTTCTTATCTTGTAGGCAGTATAGACACACACCCTCTGGTAGAGATTCTAAACCACCTCAAGGGCCTCTGACGTGGTTTGATGACCGCCATGTGGCGGCCGAGACCACCGGCTTAAATATGCCTTCTGATGCACGGAATCCTCTTTTTATTAGACAAACAATCAGGAGATTCAAGTCTGCAATGTCCTAGATGGTAAGACTGTTTGTCAAACTTAGGAGTCCCTGACAGCCGGGACCAACAGCTTATCGTGCTTTCCGAGGCACGGAGGAAACTCGAAAGAGAAGTAAATAAACTTTAACTTACCAACGTTAAAGGCTAAGAAGAACAAAATCAGTGATGACAAAGAAAGCCAGTGGAAATTGTCAGCAATAGGATCTTTGTTGTCATTCCAGTAGAAATAAGTACCAAGTGCGCTCTGAAAAAAACGTATTCATCAACTTTGAAATTATTGTCATTTCATTTTTTTCTCGATTATCTCCAACGCTTATGGCCACGTGGTTCGACCGCATAATGGAGAGCCTGGTCAAAAACACACACTTTCTAAAGTATGTGTTCGCTTTGCAAAAGTCTAAATTGGCCGCTTTAGCAGAATCATAATAGAAGAATAATATGATTTGTGCTAAAATTCGTAAAAAGGTCGCAGTTACTAAAGTATCATGAATTGTGACTTTGCAACCATTTTACAGATTTTAATGCCATTCATATTTATCCCCCCAGGCTGTGTAGTGTGTACTGAGGGACTGTTCGAAAACCGATCGGCCGGATCATTCCCACTAGTTCTACGATTCAACGTGGTACGAAATCGTAGAACTAATGGGAACGAAAAGTCAATGGATTTATTCGTTCCCACTAGTCCTACGATAAAGTGTGTTATAAAATCGTAAAACCTGCGGGGCTCAAGTTTCTCATTTGTTCTATCACACAGTTTAGGGTACAACTACGGCGCAAACTACCAGGAGTAGTCAGGAGGTATTGAAAACATTTTTTTTTAAATGAAAAAAAGGATAGGTAGTAAAGTCCTACATACTACCAGGAGAACAGAAGTAGGAAGAAGTCAGAAGTAACACACTTTATCGTAGAACTAGTAGGAACGAAAAAATCCATTGACTTTTCGTTCCCATTAGTTCTACGATTTCGTACCACATGAATCGTAGAACTAGTGTGAAAAAAGTTCCCACTAGTTCTATCGTAGGACTGTGCAGTAGAACTAGTGGGAATGATCCGATCCACAGATCCGATCGGCCGATCTTTTAGTCAGTAGGTGCAAATCTGCCACTCCCTTCTGCAGTGCTACTCCCAGAGCGGGCGGTCATTTGATGATTTTGATTTCCCATCCTTAAAAAAAGACTGAAGTGTGTACTGTGAAATTACTGATAGAAAACTCAATACCATCTTGCACAACCTTGGTATTGAACATAAGATTTCATGCATGTCGTTTGACCACAAGACCAATAAAACAAAATTATTAGGCATACTTAATGATACTTACTAAACTTATAGAACAACCAGCCGTAGAAACTAACAAAAGAGATTTCCTTCCAGTCCTGTCAACGAAAAACGGTGTAATACAAGCGGCAGTAACTTGAGTTACCCCAACAATGATAGTAGATACATGAGGATCCATACTCATCCCAGTCATATCAAAAATGGTTGTGGCGAAAAAAATCACGGCCACAAATCCACTGCTCTGTTGACATATATTAAGTACTAATATGATAAATAAAGCTTTTCTGTTAGAACGTATTCTGTACATCTCTGCCAGTTGGTTTTTCAAAGATGGTCGTTCAGCTGCTACAGTTTCAATAATCTCATCAAAGTCTCGACTCCTGCCAAGTCGTTTGAGGATTAATTTAGCTTCATCCTTGCGTCCTAAAATCAGGACTGAATCTTAGAATCTTGGTCGCTAGCCTTACTTTTAGAAGATTCTCCAAAGAAGTACGATGACATGTAGATATCACATTTTCATGACAAAGATTCATGAATTCCACTTTAACGGTAAATCGTAGAAGTCTGATACTCCCTTCTGCTCCGTCCAGAGCGGGTCATTTGAGGATTTCTCACCCACCAAAAAAGAAAAGACGCACGAGTGGTAGCATATTCATATTTTTGCATGTAGACTGGGAACGTCATGTATCTTCTTCTTCTTCTTTTCGAGTCGATGACTAAATTCTGTCATCACGTCATGTATACATACGCAGTTTAATTATTAATATATACATTATTATAATTATTAAGATATATATACATACGCAGTTTAATTACATACGCAGTTTAATTTACTGTCGTATTTTATCAACACCACCCTGTATACTTCATCATCATCTGCCTAGCCTTTTCCCAATTATGTTGATGGCGACTTCCAGTCTGACCGCATGCATTTGAATTTTATATGGAGTGACTGCCTTTCTGACCTTTACAACCCAGTTAGTACTAGGTATTGCAAGACTAAATACAAGACAACATAGACAAGACAGACGGGCAGACGAAATAGTAGCGTGCGCAGGCGATAGTTGGCTAGACAGAGCTAATGACAGAGAAGGATGGCATTCCTTGGGGGAGGCTTTTACCCGAACGGGGTCCGCGCATTAAATTATTAAAAATTAAAGCAAATAATTAAAATAATTACAAAATTGAATTTATAATTACAAATCAAATTTTGTCTAAGTGTAATAAATGTAATTGAATATTATAGATTAATAGGTTACCAATTGTTATTGTTTAATATAATATTATGTACTATGCATGGAATTAAATAAAGCTTTATTATTATTAATATTGCAAGACTTTCGCGCCAACGCAACGGTTCAACGTGCTTTCCGGGGCACGGAGGAACCGCGGTATGTAATGGTTGGTCACCCATCCAAGGACCAACCCAGGCAAGAGCGGCTGATATTATTTAGCTACGTGCTCCTCTGCACCAACCTGTACGGTTCCTAAGTATAAAAAAATCTTACCTTTCATAACTTGATAAACAGGTGATTCTGGTACTATAAAATATAGCAAGAGCATGTATATAGAAGCTTTGGCCATAGCGAAGAAACATGTCACTTTATATGGCACAAATGGGCCAACTAAATATATTACGAAAGTGCCCATCGTATAAAACACACCTGTTAGTGTCAGCAGAGTACCTCGAATATGTGAAGACCTGAAAAAAAGCCAAATTAAGTTTCCCTTTTGGTCTTGTAGTCACAAGCCATCATCATTGGCCCAGCTGGTCACGAGTTACCATGGCTGACCTGGAAGCCTTTAAGTAGACTCTGGACACAGGTAGGCCGAAGCAAGAAAAACCTGTTCAGATGGAGATTCATAGATGACTCTGCCTTGGAGTGCAAACTATGGGGCATTTGATATAGTGTCCTGCATATCCGGTTAATTGCACATCACAGGAGCTGAAGGAGGCCACTGAAAGTGCCAAAAATTTGGCAACGAGGCCAAATTTTGGGCGCATTCAATTTGAATTGTCATCGACACGCTAAGAAGAAGATCATCATCCTACAGCAGTCCACTGTTGGGCATAGGCGTTCTTAATCGCTCGCCACTCCACTCGATTCTTAGCAACGGACCTCCAAGCCTCCGGCAAAGAGGCGTTGCTGGATCGTAAGTGCGTCTACATCATTAGACTATATCGTTTTCTGCGTGGACCCAGCACTATAAATTATCACTGAGAAGAAGCTAGCCATACACAACCACGTGGGCACAGAACGGTTTAGTAAACTGATGTCAAATATTTTAAAACTTTTGGCCACGCCTGTCTGCGGAAGAGCTCAGTGTTTTAATGACAGGGCATTGAGGATGTCGGAGCTGCGGGTTGTTTGAAAGAGATACCGCAGCCCCGGAACACAAATGGCCAAGAAGGAAAATGTGTGGGTTTTAGTCATTAGAAGTCTGACACTCCCTTCCACTCCGCCCGGAGCGGGACCTTTTTTTCAGACTTCTACTGACTAAATACGGAACTCACGCAATCTCTCCAATGTACACCAGATTGGTAGCAATCAATATGCCATTACTAATTCCAGTCAGAATTCGTCCCACATATATTGTTTCCACATTACTGGCTAGCCCTAGCACCAAGTATCCGAGGAAACAGAAAGAACCACCAACAAAAAGACTTGGTTTCCTGCCAACCACATAACAGAGGTATGCGGAGAAAATTAAGCCTGAAAATTAAGGCCATATTTTAAAGAGAAAAAGAAAAAAAAAGACAAAAAATGGATGGATTGTGTGGGGAATGATATGAAAGAGAAATAAAAGAAGTAAATGCTATCGTGACGTAGTAGAAAACGTATTGCGCCGCAAATAAAGTGGGATAAAAGCCGCATTCATATTTGTCTGACGTGTTGTGTTGTGATGCATCAGAAAGGTATCGGTTTCATACAATTAATATGGTTGCGTTCACATTTCTCTGACGCAGTGTGTTGTGATGGCTTGTGTTGTGTCGCATCAGAAGCGATCCCGGTCTGCGTCAGAATGGGTGAGGTGCGGGAGGCGGCGCAGCGACACGTTTCAACGGGTCGCACTAGTGTGCACGCGCCAGTGTTGTGTTGTGACGCGTCAGATGCACGTCAGCAAGTATGGACGATGAGAACGGCGACGGAACAGATTAAAAAATCGCCATAACGCGCCAGTAGCCATCATGACAGAGAGCATCACTACACAACACGTCAGACAAATGTGAATACGGCTTTAGAACAGGAAGATGATGAATGTTGTATAACAATGATAATTAGTTTTTAAATCATACCACTGATGCTTCCAAAGTAAAGTATGGATCCAACCCATGAGCCCTGGCTAGGACTGAGGGTGTGTGTTAACGGTGTTTTGTCCATGTTCTTGAGTTTTAAGATTATGGGTGCCGTCCAGCCAAGCGTGTACCCAACTAGCATCTGTCCTAAGTACACTGTAATATGGTAAAATGAAAAGTAGTTTGTTTGACGGTATTTTCGGTCCCATTGGTGGCGGCCCCGACTTAGTCAAGGGTTCGAACTCAGGCAGGCGCATAACTTTGAGTAATTTATTACATAACTGCTGCTCTCAAAACGGCGAAGTTAAACATCGTAAGAAAACCATAAAAATCGAAGACATGTGACATCTACCAACCCGCACTGGGCACGTGTAACAGTGTATATGATTGTATAATCGTCTTAACTATGACCAGCGGGCACTGACTGATGGCGTTGTGTTAGAGGTCAGGCAGATTCTGCTGTTTGTTATATTAATACGTTTTATTGCTACGGCGTAGTAAACATGCTACGGCGTAGTCAATATTGCTACGACGTAGTAAACATGCTACGGTTTAGCAATGTATGATGGTCTAAACTATGACCAACGGGCACTGACTGATGGCGATGCGTTAGAGGTCAGGCAGTTTCTACTGTTTGTTATAATCGGAGTTATGGCGTAGTAAATTGTGCTACGGCGTAGTAAATTGTGCTACGGCGTAGCAAATATGCTACGCTGTAAGTCACGCGTGGTAGATTTTGGCTCTTTCCCTCTCAAAGAGAGGAGGCCTGGTGTCACAGCAGTGGGAACATTATAGGCTGATTATACTAAGTTTATACTCACAGCATCCAGCAATAGGAAATTGATGCTTGATGGACTCCTCGACTACAGACTCAGAACTCTCTCTCGGACTCGAGCTGTCTGCTAGACTGGTCATAACTAAACAAACCAACATAATATTATCGTACGCGAAAGTTTTCATACCAGTGTGTCATAAAAAAAAACTGGCCAAGTGCGACTTGGACTCACACATGAAGGGTTCCGTATCAAAACGGCAAAACAATCACGTTTGTTGTATGGGAGCCCCACTTAAATATTTATTTCATTCTGTTTTCAGTGTTTATGCTATAGCGGCAACAGGAATACCTGCATACCAGTATGTCATCTGTGAAAATTTCCACTGTCTACCTATCACGGTCCATGAGGTACAGCCTGGTGACAGATAGGGTCCTGTTTTAACTCCATGGGTACGGTACGGAATCCTAAAAAATCGGCCAAATGCGAACTGCAGGTTCACGCACAAGGGTTCCATAATATCTACGATATCGTAACAATATTTTTAACGATCATTTTATAGGTTGTTACTTTGTTAGCTGTTGCCAGCGGTTTCACCCGCTACAACATTGTCCTACGGGAAGATATAATCGGGATAAATACTATCCTATGTGTTAATCCAGGTTATTAACTATCTGTATACCAAATCCGTTCAGTACTTTTTGCGTGAAGAAGTACCTAACAAACATACACACTCGCACACTCAAAAACTTTCGCCTTTATAATATTAGTGTGATTTACAGGACTTCTTTTTTAGTAAAATCGATTTTATTTTTTAGGAGCTATCCATAGACACCCCACATAGTTATAATTGGTAGAAATAAAATGGAAGAACCATAATTTATTTTAAAATTAGTATTTTAACTTCGCTTCTGTGTAGAAGGCGCCTCTCAAAATTCCAACTGTGGGTTGCCAATAGTCTCTGAGTAAAATGGCCGTGACATACGGACAGACAGACCGACCGATGAATCTATTGATTAGTTGTTTGTCATTTGGCAACGGAATCTTTCATCCATACTACATAATTTCTCTGAAAATTATCAGGATCTGCCCTAAATATTTCCTGTTTAAACTTAATGTTTATAGTGGCGTCCATCAGCTTCTGTATTAAACAAAGGACTGGACATGCAGGACACGATTCTATATAAATTTCCAGGATAATTACACTCGTATGAATGAAGTAATAGACCAGGTACCTTATATTATTATAGGAGTTCCCAAAGTCGTGCCTTTATATCCAGACTCAGATTCATTTTGAACCAATATGAATAAAGTACATAATGCTATCTTTCTTCCACAGCTTCCTTCAGACACTTTAGTTCCGGCCACTCATTTTTAGAAGTAAGAAAGTTCAATCTTTACTTGGCATAGTCATGCATTATCAATTCCGATTGGAAACAAATTCGACAAATTGGAAACTGGTGAATTGTAACTATTTTAGAAAATTTTACGCGATGCGTAAACTGGCAGAATAACAAAGCGGAATACGTTTGACGTGTAATTATGCATACGTTGTTTCAGACAAAAAGTAAAATGAGTCAGACTTTTTCATAGATGAAAAATATACAGCTGACCAATCATTGAAAATCTGTTCTAACCTCCTCTAACTCCATCTCTAACCGCGCGAACGCGCGAATTTGAACGCTCTTTAGAGGATTCTGTACTCTGTGCTGTACTGTTCTCTGGCTCGTTTCAAAAATAAAACCAAAATTAATAAATAAATATTTAATAACTAAGATCACAGCCAAGATTTACTTAAAATGTCTTGAATTTCCAACAGACTCTTTCCTTTCGTTTCAGGTACAAATATAACACTAAAGAGGAACGCAAAAGCGCAGGTGCCACAAAATATCCAGAAGGTTATTGCAGGACCTAATGGAACCAACATGTAGCCGAATGCCGTTGAGACTCCGAAGCCGAAGACCCAGCCGATGGTGACAGTGAAGGTACCACCGAAGCCTCTGCAGGTGTCTGTGAACATTTCTCCGATGAATGTGTTGGGGATGATGCCAAAACCTGTAGAGAAGAAAGTCCTGATCAGCATAAGCAATGTAGTGGAGTCTATCAAACCGCACTATTAAATTAGAGCCCACTCTCTCTCAATAGGAAACCAGTTTGCCACTAGTGGGATCATTAAACACCGATAGTGCTAGATTATTGTGATAGAAGAGCTCTTAGTAAAAGATGACTCTTTTTCTACCTAGGTCATCTTCATTCTCTTACCCTCATCTCAATTTATTTGGGGTCGGCGCAGCTTGTCTTCTTCTACCATACTTCTCTGTTTCTCGTCATCTCATGAGACACTTTTTCTACTCAGCAAAACAAATAAAAGTGGCGAGGGATGAGCGTTTAGGGGACGGTATCGTAAATTAGCACTTTTAAAAAGTACTGAGTATCAGCCCAATTGGAATGATCATAAAAATACTTACCACCAAAATAAGAAATGAAGAATGCCATAAGGGATACTAGTGAAAGCCATTGTAAACCCTCGGCTGCTGGATGATCATTTGTGTACAGGTAGAAATAAGTTCCAAGAGCAGCCTGAAAAATAATAATAAGATAGTTAGAACCCTTTACGTCTCTCGCGCGTATTCGAAGCTGCGCTATTTCTACCTTGTGTTGGCGAAATAATAATTTTAGTAATAGTTGTAATAGTATGAACTAGTTCTAGAACTTGGTTTGAGATATTTTTCAATTCTGTTGGATACATTCCTTTTCTAACCATCATTCTTGTTCCCGTGGTCACTTCAGAAACCAATCAACCAGTCAGTCTTTCCAAAAAAACATCGGCACACATTATTAATTGGGTTATGTCAGTCATAACAAAGAACTTGAAAGTCAATTCCAAAATGAGTGGAAAAACCTTGGCAGGTCATGACGAATACAATAAACTTAGAAACGGACACGAAACTATGAAGTGCAAGAAGTCTTGTATATTTTTACCCGACTACGGCGAAGCCAAAAGGAAGGGTAATGATTTTGGCAGTCTATGTATGTATGTATGTATGTATGTATGTATGTATGTATGTATGTATGTATGTATGTATGTTCCACCGTAGCGCCTAATCTACTGAACGGATTTTAATAAATTAGGTGTCAATAGATTCGTAAGAATAGCCCGGGTGACATAGGCTATATAAATTTTATAAATTCTTTTTATGACGGAATTTAAATGTCAAAAACTTACCTCAAAAAATATTAATTTGAGATAACCATAGCAAGTTTGGTATCAAATGAAAGGTCTTGGCAAGCACATTACAAATATGTATTATATTATAGTTTAAGTACACACAAAAATAAAATTCAAATAAAAAAATTAAGTTCAAAAATCTAAAACCCGACTACTTACTAACAAAATCGCGGTCTTAAAAGTAGAAAACAAGAAAATAATTCTTGTCTGATATTCTTCGTAGTCGCATGCCACCTTGTATCAATGAGAACGCCATGAAGGAGCATCAGGTATCAGTGGCATGCGACTACGAAGAATATCAGACAAGAATTATTTTCTTGTTTTCTACTTTTAAGACCGCGATTTTGTTAGTAAGTAGTCGGGTTTTAGATTTTTGAACTTAATTTTTTTTTATTGAAGATAAACAAAGAAAACTTACCAAACTCAATGAGCAAGCTGCCGTCGAAACCAACAACAAAGATTTCCTTCCAGTTCTATCAACTAGGACAGGAGCTATAGTAGCCGCAGCCATTTGTGTGACACCAATAATTATAGTAGAAATATGTGATTCCAAATCAGATCCCGTCATATCGAAAATAATCGTAACAAAGGAAATCACAGCAATCACTCCACTTAGTTGTTGCATAATGTTTAACACTATTATTATAAATGTTGCTCTTCGGTTAGACCTGACTGTCCACATTTCAGTCAATTGAGCCAAGTTCGATTTTGGCTTTTCATTTGCTTGCGCTACTATTTCATCGATGTCGTCTTGTCTGCCAAGTGATGTGAGGTTTTCCATTGCTTCTTCTTTTCTACCTGAAATCAGATTTATTTGAAGTTGTGGTTTTAGACTACTGTTCTAGTGAACTCAAATACGAGTGCTGAGTCTTGGTGGTTATAAGAATAATTAAGACAATACTAAAAGTAAGTATAAATCAAAATAGGTATTTGCCCTGCTGAAGTAGCTCAATTACAGGCACTTAGCAATTGTCGAAACAAAGATGCCAGTAAAATAAAGCTACAGTCCCAGTCACAAGGTAACATAACTGTGCAAGTACTGTATAATAGTTACCCATTTCATACTCAGAGTGGTCTCAATTACCTATATGACAAAATTAATTTGTAGAATAAAATAATCAAGAAAAAAAGCAAAATTAAAAATTTTGAAAAAACCCACGACTGTTAAAAATTAATTGAAAAAAGGATAAAATAACATAAAACACCCACCTTAAAAAAACCCAAGAATGTCCGTCGGGGGCTGACATTAAATGAACTAGTTTTGCAATGTTCAGCTCCCGACGGACATTCTTGGGTTTTTTTAAGGTGGGTGTTTTATGTTATTTTATCCTTTTTTCAATTAATTTTTAACAGTCGTGGGTTTTTTCAAAATTTTTAATTTTGCTTTTTATTTTAAACTTTTTACTTTTATTTTTTTATCTAAGAACATGCACCAATCAAACCTTAACCCATAACTGAAAACTGAATCAAAATCGGACTTGTAGTTTTGGAGAAAACTGGCAACTTTGATTTGCACAAAAAATGTTTGCTGCAGCGCCCCCTGGTGAGTTATCACCGTAACACCTATCTAAGAACATGCACCAATCAAACCCGAACCCATAACTGAAAACTGCATCAAAATCGGACTTGTAGTTTTGGAGAAAAATGGCAACAGTATTTGCACAAACACACAAACAAACAAACACACAAACAAACAAACAAACAACCTCTCACCCCAAACGCATATACCGTCTCCGTTCCGTCGTGGGTAAAAAGAATCAAAGTATTACCTTTCAACACTAGAAAAACAGCCGTTTCGGTGACGAAAAAGAAAACTAGCACAATGTATAGCAAGCATATAGCCACACCCAGCCAACCAAGGGCCGCGTATGATACGTACGGGCCTATTACATAAGCTATTAGTGTCCCCAAAGTGTTGGAGAACCCTGTCAGGGTTAGCAGGGTGCCTCGAATTCTCGTTGACCTGGAAAAAAAGAACGTATTTGCTGAGGTTCTTCAGAACCCAGACTCAGCACAACTCGGTCAAACTTACGGAACATGAAAACCTCCTCCTTTTTGGGAAGTCGGTTAATAAAATTTGGGGGGTATGAGGAACAGGGTGTAAAGTTCCTCATCCCCCATAGTCCGGTGTGTGTGGTAGTGTCCGGTGGGCTAACTGCCCGACATATGTAAGTCGGGAACTCCTATATAGGCTTATTTCGCGGATAATGTTGATAGCGCGATGTAGAAATTTTTGTCGATCGTTGTTAGTACGCAGGTTTTGCGATAGATGTCGCTAGTCGCCACAGTCTTATGTCGCGGACAAAGTTGATAGCGCGATGTAGGAATTGTTGACGTTAGTTCGCAGGTGTTGCGATAGATGTCGCTAGTCGCCACAAAAATATGGTTAGCACGTAAATGTGGTTAGCACGTAGGATGCTGCCTCGTTGGGCTAGTGGTCGCAAGCGCAACTACTGAGCACATGGAGCACAATTTTGCTCCATGACTGAGCATGTGGTTCAAGTTTCGTTAACCAAGTCTGGCCAAGCGGTATTAGGTTTGTCCATTAGGAATTGTTCAGTAGCAGCCACGGAGCCCGGATTTGTTCCCAGTCGATGGCAATAGGCTCGCCCTCTATTACATGGGACTTAAACGTAAGTAGTGGAATGTGGGTGTCTCTGTCTACCCCTCTGGAGATTATAGGCCGTAGGGTTACCGAGATTCTTCTTCTTAGCGTGTCGATGGCAATCTAAATTGTGTCGGCCCAGAATTGGGCTACCTACTAGTTTGGCGCTTTCGGTAGCGTCCATCAGTTCCTGTAGTGAACAGTCAGCAGGAAACGCAGGGCACGATATTAAAATTAAATGCCCCATTGTTTGAGGAACAGCACCACATTAAATTGACACTCTATTTAATTTACCGAGATTGAAGTTGAATGGCATGAAATACATAGGTCCCGTAGTGTTCTGATACCAGCTGAGGAAAATAAGGTTAAATTCAAAGTACTCACGAAAATTCTCCAATATAGACGAGGTTAGTCACAAATATGACTCCGTTGCCTACTCCAGATATAGCGCGGCCTACGTATATCATAGGTACATTGACGGCCAAAGCCATGACCATGAATGCAACCAGAAGAACGCCTCCCCCAAGGAAAAGACAAGGCTTCCTGCCTATAATATTACAGAGGTATCCTGAGAGGTAGGGACCTGAAAAAGTGAGAGAGATATTTTATCGGATTTCATTGATAGGAAAGAGAATGGATTCTTCAAAAATTGTAAAAACAAAGTAACGGTTGAAGTTAGTTTTACTTGGGTAGCAGGTAGGCAGCACGCTGTGGCTAAATTATCCATTGAGAGATAGGCCATGGGCGGCATAAAATTGTTCTGGGCTATTAAATAACCTTTAAAATAGGCATGCGATACTGTTAGAGGAAATCATGTTTTTCGTAATTCATTAATTTCGTAGCGGGTTCCAAGACAGTTAAAAATCGTTTCTCTGGGACTTTGTCGAGTGTCTCGGCGATCTTTTTCGGCTACTGTTGATTCTGGATTTCAGGAGTTACAGTGGTTTGGGAATAGTATGGCAAGCGTCTCCCAAAAAAAAACAAAAAAAAACTCGTTACTGTTCGCACTCGAGACCTGGGGGTCTAAAATGATCACTTAGCAGATCATACTTTTGCATTAAAATGGGCCTTTCATAATAGAAACCATTACATTATCACCATTACCATTATACGAATTTTCACAGACGCAATTAATTTTATTTTCCTATTATGATCTATTTTCCTAAATGGTCACAAACCTTGTTAAGAAAGGTCCATTTTATTCTGTTTAGCGCAATTCATATTATGTATCTGCTAAAGTGGTCATTTTAGACGCCCTGATGACACGCACCACATTCCACTAACCATACAAAAAACAAAGAAGAAGTGTTTTACCTGTGATGGTCCCGATGAAAATAAGTGATACGATCCAGGATGCTTCTACATCATCGATGACATTCTCAAACGGTGTTTCGTCAGGGTTCTGCAGCAGGGCCAGCACGGGTGCAGTCCAGCCCATGGTGAAGCCTACTGATAGCTGGCCAACGTATACTGAAATAGGGTAGTTGACAAAAAAAATGTAATTAGTCCGTCAGATAGATTCCAAAAAATATTCGACACAATATATTTTTTCTTTTTGTAGGTAAATAAACAATGAAGGCCATACAGTGCTTTGTAACTCGTGTGACGTCACAAGCTCCCACTCAAATCCTTAGCGCGTTTTAACTTCGTGAATTTTAATTGATTTGATAAAACAAAAAATACGTATCCAATATTTTTCGATAATCTAAAAGACGAACTAATTAGAATTTAAACATCCCTATTGGATTTTGTTGTAGTTCTTTTTCTCTCCTTTTCGAACCGATGAATTTTTGATCTGACCAATACGTTACAGCACAACTCTATCGTTTTCTTCAATCAAGTCCTTGAGCGTGCAGTTTTTGCGTTAGGAATCTGCATCGCTTGGTGTTTTTGAGTTTATCCAACAATGATTTCTCAGTAGCAGCCACGAAGTTTCGATTTCTACCCGGTTGATGGCTGACCCCCATTTAACTGTGATTTAAACTTAACTAGCGAAAGTTTTAGGTTTAACCCACGTAAAACTGTAACCTTTGGGTATTATAGCATTTAAGGAGCTACAAACAAGGTGTAAACGTACCCATCACGAAGCCACCAACCGACCGTCGATTAACAAGACTACATCGAACCGCATGTAAATCGGTCTAAGCTAAACTACGGAAAGGAAAAATTGCTGGACGACGCTTTTTTTTTTGCCGTGGAAATATCACTGTTTACGGTAGGGTTCATTGAAAGCACTCAACACATTGTGCAGATTTAAACGTACTATTGAATAATAGTAGGTACATTATACATTACAGTCCAAACCAAAAAGTATTGACATAGGTCGTTTGACTGCATTTTTGGCTATTATTATAAAAATTACAGTAAGTTCCCATAAAATGGCTTTGGCCAGAGGTAGCTACGGTTATTTTACAGTTTATTCACTGTAATAAAAACTTTACTTTTTATGCTTTTTTCCTTTGTATTCTACATAATTATGGACATATTAAAATAAATTAAATGGGGAGTACTTACAGCATGCTGCAATTAAATATTGTTTCTTTAAACTTGTATTCACTTCAGCCCCCATTGCACTGTTTTTCTACACTATAAATATACCTAATTTAATTTCCCAAATGGCCCTAAACCATCTCCTTTATTTGCTTGTATTGAACTGACTTAGAATGATATATTTATCTATATCTTATATTTCCTTGTGAATCAAATTGTTTCAATCATAGATTGGGAATTAGAGATAGGTAATATCTTAAGCTACTGTTTTGAAAGTCACCCTCACGTGACCCGAATAGTGCAAATGAACCTGGATGGTGAATGAAAAGCTATATTATACCTACAGCGTTTAGTCTAGCTTAAGGTGAATGCGACAAAATAGCCAGCGAAATTCCAATTTTCTTGACGTTTTTTTGCAATTTGCCAGTCAGTGTCGTCAGGTTGTATCTATATTATCTATACTAATATTATAAAGAGGTAAAGTTTGTGTGTTTGTATATTTGTTAAATTGTAAGGGGTAATCTCGGGATCTACTGAATCGATTTTAAAAATTCTTTCACCATTAGAAAGCCACATTATTGCTGAGTGTCATAGGTTATATAAAAAACCGAAAAATAAAAAGGCTTTTACGTGGTAGTCCGTTTTGCAAAGTGAATCGGAGAAAAAAGCAAAGCGGCGGGCGCGGGATGGTTTCGGGTTTAGTTCGGTTCGCGTTCGTGCCCGCTTCGGGAGAAAGGGGCGTGGCCTTTTACATCTGATCTGAGAGGTAGGTACCCGCGCGGCTAAGTCGCGTGGTCGGCTCCTTACGCAGCGGACGTCCCCGAAATTGAATTTTTCGAAACGTAATTAGCACACTTTCGACTAATTATGCCCAACGAAGTGGGCACGGGTCAGCTAGTGTTAAATAAAATAGGATCAAGAGACTTTTACCCGACTGCGGCGAAACCCAAAATGAGGGTTGTACACTATGTTAGTACTGTAATGTTATTGAATTCCTCTGATATATTTTTGAAACACTATTGTATTCATTTTGAAATCATCAGCAAACAGATTCACTTGAACTTTGAAAAGATCTAGAATACAATGATCGAAAAGCAGAGCAACATGCTATGAGGAAACTATTAAAAAATGAAAATCTGAATTACATGAAACATAATTATTTTGTACGGAACCAATTTGGACTACGAAATTGATACAATATGCCGGAATCATTTGTTGCGATATATTCGCAGCCGTATAAAGATTATAATAAGATAACTGATAAAATATCTAAATCTGTAGGTACAACGATGTTACGTAGGTACTATTGGCGGAATGATAATAAAGTAATCGTTATTACGACTTTTTTATGTAATTCTATTTATTTTAGCCTTTTTAGTTGTGATATAATGGTATTTCACACAAAATCTTGTCGAGTATCTATCCATTTTCCATGCTATTAAATACTAAAAGTGGTTAGCAAATGATTTACATGGGCATAGAAGAAAAAATGTATTTTAGAAGATCAGAGGTACTACCTAAGTAATATGAATCAAATTTACATAGGACCACAGCGCAAACTTCGTCCATCAAATCATGTAACTCACTCAGAAATCGATATAATTATATACATTTTTGTAAATTGCATCCGATCATGAAACCTCCCCTTTTTTGAAGCCGGTTAAAAAAGAGCAAATCTTTCTTTGTTGTTTAATGTCAACGATAAAAATTATTGATAAGGATTTTTATCATTATTATAATTATACGTATGAACAGTCACGAGCGGTAATTTATATAAACGTAGCAACTTCTGAAAGTGTTTTTCTCCGAATATTATGATTATAATTGTTTGCACTTTTACTATTTTAGATCCTGCGCAACTATGAAATATATAGTATTCTATCATAGTTGCAATCGTTAAGGTACAAGTTGGTAGCCGACTGCACGCAGCAGCAGCAGACGACATGTCGTCGCTTCATACAAAATAATAAATTATTATTATTAAATTTCATGGTAATACGTAGAAACCAGTAGTGTCGCTGCGACACGTCATTTGCTGCAGCTTCATGTCGTCCGCTACTAACTTGTACCTTTATTACACGAGAAAATCGTTCTATCTACAATCTTTGTAAGTGACATCACCGTTGTGGTATCTTGGTATCTCATGTCTGTGTGGTCATCTTAGTGCTCGTGACTGTACTGTATAATATATGTTTCAACAAATCAAAATACAGGGTGGGCCAAAAATTTTTGCACTTTTGAAACATGAATAGAAATAAAACTACAAATGTTATTTTCTTTATAATTTATTTAACGTAATAACCATTTAATAAAATTTATTATTTAAAAATAACATCGTCCAAATGTGCGCTGCCTCGTTGTTAACACTCCTGCAATCGACTACGCAAACTTTGGAAAACTCGCTGACACATGCTGCGGGGGATCGCGGTTATTTCCTCGTGGATTTTTTGTTTAAATTGGTATATTGTCGTCGGTTTATTAAGGTACATTCGACTTTTCAGGTATCCCCACAAGAAAAAATCGCATGATTTTAGGTCCGGGCTTCTCGGAGGCCAGGGGATGTCACCCCTGCGAGAAATCAATTTGTTCAGAAACATTTCTTTGACTATCGGTAGGAACTCACATTTGACGTATGGCATGTTGCTCCATCTTCTTGCATCCAGGTCCTGCTGTTGTACTCTTGAAATTCATGCAACTGCGGCGTCAAAACGTCTTGCAACATCTTGACGTATTCCGCTGAATTCACAGTTACATTATTTCCTTGATTATTTTCAAAGAAATACGAACCAATGCCCTTTGCTGATATGGCACCCCATGCTGTCGTTTTATCGTGGCCGCCCTGTTTGTTTAATATTCATTTTCGATCTCGTTTGCTCGAACTTCTCGACTCAAGCTTGGATCAAATTAACACTTTGACACTCACTTACACGGCATAATCCGTATTCAATTCTAAACAGGAGTCGTACAGTAACGTAGGAATCATTGTTTTTGTACATTTGTTTTACACAAAAAGCACGCTGTTGTCCCGTGAAGCGCTCCATCGTAACTAAAATTGCATGAAGTGGCACACAGTTTCCCGCGCGCCCCTCCCTCGAATGTTTCCCAAAAAAATCTAGTGTTTCTATTTGCAAAAATTTTTGGCCCACCCTGTATAATATTAGGTCTTTACCTATGAAATTGCCGTTCTGCAGTACTGGCCATTTCAAATCAAAATAATTTTTGTTAAAGAAGCTGATGATACACAATATTATACGGCTGAATTAGCAGCAGCTTTCGACGTTAGCGTCAAAACAATATTGGTCCATAATTGCGTCAAATTGGCAAGGTAAAAAAGCTTGACAAATGGGTGGGCCACGAACTCAATGATCGCCAGCGCGAAGTACGCGTCGAGACGTGCCTTGCACTGCTCAACAGACACACAAATGAAGGAATTTTGAACCGCATTGTTACCTGCGATGAAAAATGGATCCTGTACGATAACCGTAAGCGCTCAGCAAGTTGGTTGGATCCTGGTTCAGCACCTAAACAATGCCCTAAACGAAAACTTACCCCTAGAAAAGTGATGGTCACTGTTTGGTGGTCTAGCACCGGTGTGATTCATCACAGCTTCTTACCAAACGGGGTGAGCATTACTGCAGATGTGTACTGTGAAGAACTGAACACAATGATGGAGAAGCTGGCACATCTCCAACCAGCATTGGTCAATCGCTCGTCTCCGCTGCTCCTGCACGACAACGCGCGACCTCATACTGCACAGCAGACGGTCTCCAAGTTGCAAGAACTGGGGTTGGAAGCTCTCCGTCATCCGCCCTACTCACCAGACCTTGCGCTTACAGACTACTACTTTTTCCAGAATTTGGATAACTTCTTGGCGGGAAAAAAATTCAATACCCGAGAGGCAGTACAAAATGCCTTTGAAGAATTTGTTGCCTCCCGACCAGGTGATTTCTTTAAGAAGGGCATCAATAAACTGCCACTGCGTTGGCAAAGATGCATTGATTGCATGGGTGATTACTTCGATTAATACAAATAAAAAATACATGCAAAAAATTCGTTTAAATTTTTTCAAACAAAACGGCAATTTCATAGGTAAAGACCTATTATCATATCCTATCTTCATGTTTCTTGAAAAGTTTCCGTGTACACTTATACATTCGGATATCTATGATTTGGATTCAGAAGACTGTCACTGAGTATATTCATTTTAGGTAGAAAAAAACACGCGTGGAAAACGAGATTACGTTATCAAGATACTATCAAAAATCTCGCACTCAGTACTCCGAATGATCAATTGAGGAAAGAAGTTTTACTTGAACATTTCTGTTTGAAAGAAGTTGATTGACAAAAATTGAAAAGAGTATGAGGTCCATTTCACGAAAGAAGTCCCGCGGACAATTATTGTGGAACTAAATTTGACAGATGGGGAGATCCATGAGAGAGAGAGAGAGAGATAGCAACATTATGTCGCGTGAATACAGCGCTGCGTCTGCGGGACTTCTTTCGTGAAATGGACTTTAGATGGTTTGGTCATGTGAAGAGGATGTGAAGGCAGATGTGAGTGACAATGGACGGAAGGGACGCACTAGAAAGATATACACTGGCCTTATTGGTGAGGGCCTTCAGAAAGGACAGGTGCGTAGTACTCGCCACCCGCGTGTTTGTATGACCAGATATAATAATGTGAACGAGGCAAAAATAGTATTTAAGGATCATAGCACGTCGCGTTCTGCGGTTTCTGCCTTACCCCATGGGAAATGGGCGCGAGTTTTTAAATTAGTTCTGTACCTACCGAATTGTTATCAAAACAATTTCTTATCATTGTAGTAACTGATGTATAGACGTGCCCTAGTAGCATTTTTTGTTGGCATTTAGTTGGGCCACATACCTCTGGTTAGTTGGCAAATGCATACAATTGGCGGGCAGTTTGCGGGTTGGGCCCAAAACTGATGGCCTACGTGGATTTGCCTACGAAGGCCCAACTTGCGATAGGGCCAACGTGCATTTCCCTACGTAGGCCCGAGGAAAACGTGTTATGGGTAGGCCCAACGACACATAATACATGTAGGCAAGAGGTTGTATGTTTGTTGGTTCTATAGCTGGTTTCATAGCGACGCGTCTCGCCAGCGCCGGCCGTACGCGTGTCGCTGAACATCAACTTTATCAGCTTCATAATAAGTTTGGTTTTTGCGATGTTTTGAAAAACCAACCTTATTTTAAAGCGATAAGGTTCATGTGCAGCGACGTGCGTGCGGCCGGCGCTGGCAAGACGCGTCGCTCTGAAACCAGCCATAATAAAGGCCAACCCAGACGACGACATACAAAAGTCACCCACCAAACAGTCGTCTCTCTTTTGCACTTTGACGTGAGTACATGAGAGGACGTTGTGTCGTCTGCGTTGACCTATAAATTATACTTTGTGTTAATTAACTGAAATTAAATGAAATACAAATTATGATAATTGAATATTTATTTATTGTTATATTACCTATGTTATTGACAAAATGAAGACAAATTTTACACAATTTGGAGACGGTAGCTCTGCAGTAAAACGATACGACACCGTACCTACTATGATACATTGATAGAGTACCTACCTACTTTTACAAAGTTACACTTTGCAGCTAAGTTGTTGTCAAAGATTCGTTCAAGGATTCTTCTTGTGATAAGTAGGACCAGTTTTGTTCCCACCAATGTAGGTTATGTAGGTAATATATAGTTTATCTGCAACAAACACAACACAACCCATTATAGTAAAACAACAAATACATGCAATGCCACTAAGGATAAATTATAGACAATTTTTTGTTAGGTTATGTGCGAATTAACTTGAGACCGGGCCGATGATTCAATTTCAATTTATGTTGAGCAAAATGATGCGTCGTAGTATTTTATTTATCTGGAGATTTGCACGAGATTTATTAAGAACAAAATAAGATAGTATTTCATAAATAATAGCATCTTAGTCCCAGGTCTCAAGGTAATTCGCACGGGTTCTAAGTAGATAAATACCTACTTATGAAAAACTTACCCGTTTCGTAAAATAAACGTTTTACAGGACATAATGTCCATGTTATCTTAGTTGGAGCCTCGTTACTGCTAAGGCATTTGTTGAATATTATTGCAGTTTTAGGTATATGGAGGCCACATGCAATGCGTCTTCCGTGGCGTCATCCAGTTTTCACGCACCACATATAATATCATTGCACCACACCGAGTTCCCCACCGTAACCATCTTCGTCGTCAAATTCCACAACTTTAAACATTTTTATCACTGCCTGTCAGGCTAATATTTTATATTTTAAAATAAAACAAATACTCCGCAGCCGCAACCGCACCCGGCACCGCACAAATGAAATAACAAACTGCAAAATGGCGGGCGGGCCGGGCGACGAGTGCCGCCGCCCGCCCCCCGCGCACCCCGATACCACCCCGTAGGAGCAGCAAATAACAGGGCCATTGAAGGGTATCTAAGTTGGACCGATGTTGTTTTAATAACATAAATCCCTACAAAAATCACCCAACAGTAAGAATAGTAACGCAGGCCCGTCGTTGGCTCTTCGTAGGGCAAATAGTGCATGTTTAAGACAATGGGCCTATTTTAAGTTTGGGTTGGCGGAATAACTAACCGTCTGCCAATACATTCCCAACTGTTGGCGTATGGAAGCCAACGGCAATTGCTACTAGGGTGTTTACAATAGGTACCTACTTATTCTAGACATGCAATACAATAGTGACATCTAATGATAAAGACGATCCACGAGACTGATAAAATAAATGCAATCGTGAAAGATTATAAAGACTGGTGAAGTGCGAGTCAGATTCGTGCGTGAAGAATTCCGTACCATCGTAGTTAGATAGGCGAGCCCCTTTTAATTCATATTAAATTTATTGTTTACTGTTAAGGTACAAGTTGGTAGCCGACTGCACGCAGCAGCAGCAGACGACATGTCGACATGTCGTATTTCTATGAAATTGAATAATGATAATTAATTATTTTCTATGAAGCGACGACATGTCGTCTGCTGCTGTTACGTGCAGTTGGCTACCAACAACAATAGTGGCAACAGAAATTTACATTCTGTGAAAACTTCGACTGTCTAGCCGGACAAAACAAACGACCAGTGCCCATCATTGGCCCTGCGGAGAGGTTTTTGCCCAGCAGTGGAATCCATCAAAAGCAGTTACGTACAAGGACAAATCATTCCTTCATCGAAACCAGTTACGAAACTACGGTTTCGTAGACGGCCGAAGCCATGACACAGGCTAAAAGTAACAGTAAAATGATGGTTCCTTACATTATGTTTCATACATCTTGTACAATTATATATGTACAGGATGAAGGGGTAGAGCCCCCTAGTTACATATAGGTACAGTGATTTGCGTGACATTAATCAAGTTCAGGAAAGTCTGACCTACGCACGTTAAGAATTCAATATCGCCTTTTACTAAAGGCTCTTTAATGCAGTAATAAAAATAAATGCCCGCTATTACACTTTGGGGGACATTAGATCTTCACGTGACTGGAATTACTATTATTTTTATCAATTAATGTCTAATTTGATTAATGGGTAACACGCGTCAGTGTCTGGATATAGGTAATTAAGAAAATTACATAATATTACGACATATTATGAAATTTAATTTGGCTGTCCGGTATTATTAATAGATTTAGGTAATATGTTTAAGATTTGATTATTGTCACAGATAGAATAGATTATGGGTACTTTCATGAGATATTAGATAAGGAGAGATAAAATTTAATAACCTAAACTTATAAGAGATCCGATTATTATTTCTTTTATTCATTTAATACATAGGTATTATTAACTTACATTTTTTTTAAACCCCCTTAGATTGGCACCGGGAACAGAGTCCAAGCTACCTAGTGGTCAGGACTCTTACGAGAGGAACCTCCCAACAATACGTGCCAGTATATGGCGCGTTTTACGACTATCTTCTGAATCAAGCCCTTGATCCAGCTGCCAAACAAGAGCCTCCTCAGATGTTGACCAAGGCTGTCAAGCCATTGGCCGACACAACTATCGACACAATGACTGCTGTACTCACGTCCCATCTACTTGAATTGCTTACCTTTTTCTGCTTTGACGAGGTTCTCGACATGTCTTTTTTTAGATATTAATCTGCAATCAGCCTGGAGGCTTTAATCAGATGGGATGTTTGTGTCTTAGACTTTAGAAAGTTCACTGTTTTTTCCTGGAATTTTATATAGGAGCTAATTGCATTCTTTTCAGCCGAAATATTATGAGTTGTGTAGCCAGAAGGTTGCTCTATCGCTCAAGGCGTTGTTTATAAGTAACAGAGGGAATCTATTATTTTTTATAACTTTTTATTCTTTTAGTACTAGGAGAAGGCGTTTCAGGAACAATTCCTCAAAAACCAATAACCGTAGAATTAAAGAAATAGTTCTTCACTAAGAAACGTTGTTTACACGTCGACAATTTCAGCATGTGGTAGCGTCTTCCGTGTTCAGTTTTTTTGTGAGAGAAGCTCGCGCAGCCGGGACTGTGGTGAAGTCTTCTCGCTGAGCGTGTAGTAGGCTCATAATACTACAGACAAGTACCAGCTTTCGTTGTCTAGGGAGAGCGAGGTGACGACTTTGCCTACTGCGAGCAAGATTTGATTATTATTACATTTTGAAGCCTTTTAAAAAAAAAATCACATATCCGTACTAGGAATTTCTCCTGTATCGTGGGCGCGTTCACAAAGATTTTAACTCACATGCAAAAACAGCCAGACCCAGAATAACTACCAGTGGGCTATACAAATAGATAGTTTTTCTAACGGGAATACCCACACCATGCCCGCAGCGCCATCAAATGCTCAGTGAGACCAACCGTGCCTTTATTCTTTTTTTGGGGTTGGTATATCATAAAATGACTCCTCCCGCTCTGGGCAGAGGCGGTAGGAAATGTCAGACTTCTACTGACTAAAAATCACACATGTTCCTTCTTAGCCCTTGTGCCGAGCCCGCGGTATCTCTTTCGAGCAAGCGGTGCCCGCAGCCCCGACGGGGTGCAAAACGTGCCTTCAACCATATAATTATTTCATTCGAAAGACATTTTTTGTATGATACAAAAACCTAGATATCTTTTCTCCTTGTAGTTTACACTACCCGAATGCCTATCTGACCATCGATATAATTATGGTAATATTAGTGATCAGACTGTTGGAGTTGTGCCTACCTGCAACGTCTAAGATAGGACTCTTCATTCTCTAGCCCGTATCCCAATTAATTTGAGGTCGGCGCAGTATGTCTTCCTCTTTCATACTCGTCTATTACTCGTCATCTTATCAGACACATCCTTTCTTACCATATCGTCTTGTACACAGTCCATCTGTGGCGACTGGCGACATCTATCGCAACACCTGCGTACTAATAACGATCGACAGAAATTCCTACATCGCGCTATCAACATTATCCGCGACATAAGCCTTTAAAGGAGTTCCCGACTTACATAATTATGTCGGGCAGTTAGCCCGCCGGGCACAACACCCGTCCGGTCGGAGGATCCTCCCTTTTCAACGGGGGATGAGGAACTTTACACCCTGTTCCTTTACCCCCCCAAACATCTATCGGTTCTTTGGTCCTCCTCTCTCTCTCTCTCTCCTTTATACCTATCCATGTTACTTTAATATAACAGCTTTATGCATACGTACCGTATCCTACGAAATGTTTTTGTCTTTGTCTTTATCCATAATCATACTCAAACAAAACTTTCAGTTTCCCGTCATATTGCGCAACATGACTATTAAATAATAAAATTAACAAAGCAATAATTACTATTAGGTATTACTCGTACTTTGCTATTACAACAAAGAAAAAACAAATTCATTCACATATTAGGTACTCCTAATTATATCTTTATCGATTTTATCGAGCCGGGTATTTACTGTCAAATGTATGTAAATAAAAGTTTATCAAAGTAGCTAGTAAGCATAATGACAAGACGTTTTCAGTACGTGTATCGAAAATAGAATTGAATCTAATAAAATCCATTATTAGGGTTTTACCATTTACTCATCATCATCATCATCATCTGCCTAATCATTGTCCTAATCATGTTTGGCTCGGCTTCCAGTTAGCTGGTTGCGACTGAATACCAGTATTTTACAGAGAGTGATTTTCTATCTGACCTCAACAGCCCAGTTAGTACGGTACGGTACGGTAAGACTAGTTGTCAGACTTTCGGGCGTCGGGCCACTGACTACCTCAAATACGGTAATTGGGACAAGCCCGCCACACTATTCCCAAACCACTGTAACTCCTGTTAGCCAGAATCAACAGTGGCGACCACAAGAAAAGCGCCGAGACAATGAAGCTCGACGAAGTCCCAGAGAAGCGATTTAACTGTCTTGGATTCCGCAACGAAATTAATCAGAAAAGAATAGCGGAGGAATAGAAGTCAAATTCGGTAAATAACAAATTAAACAAATGGTCAATCATCCAAGATCAACGCTGTTGTACCTTAAAGATTGCCCCATCTGACCATTATTTAAAGACCCGGGCTCTTCGTCACAACACACACGAAAAAATAAACGAGATACTTTGTATTAGTTAAATCTTTGTAGTTAATGTTACGTCGAGTCAATCCATTATCTGCCTTTTTTGGGGTGGTGGGGGTGGGAAATCATCAAATGACTCCTCCCGCTCTGGGCAGAAGTAGGTGTAAATTGGGGTTTCTGGATCAGATCAGATCCAGAAACACCCAATTTACATTATTATCTTCATTTTATTGATAAAAATGATCTAGTGGCTCCAATGTTTATCTTTTTTTATCTATTCAGATTATAAATATGAAAAGTTTCTGTCGAATTTGCAAATTCAACCACTTTTTTTTAATTTAATAGATATCATGAGAAATTAGGATATTCAATATAAATATGCCACATTTATCTTAATTCAACATTCATAATTATATGCATTCTAATTTTTCATCGTTACATTATTACATTCATTCAACAATTCAATGATGCGTTCATGAAATTTGAGTAACAGTCAGTCTATTCAACACGACCGCCTGACGAAAATGGAATGCGCTCGCTCGTCCATCGCGCTGCCTTATATATTAATAATTATGTATGTAGTGTGGTGGCTATTTACTTTTTAATTTTATGAGCGGTCTTAGAAATAAAAAGCGAAACAATATTTGGAACGATTATATTTTATATGTCAATAACATGAAGTTGAACTTAACTTTTTAACTATTTTAGTAACTAAATGCTCAGTTTCACTCATGATTTCATCAAAATCACTTAGCACTAAATATTGTATATTCACGCTCGCACTATCCGGGTCATTGTCTATTTCTTCCATACGACGGCCATTCACATCATGTACAATTAAAATAAAAGTATTAAGTATTTGCTTACCTAGAAAGTAGAGTCTTTAAAAAACTCCATTCATCTATTCAAACCCATTTATCTATTCAATAAAAAACCCATTCATCTATTCAAACCCCTTCATCTATTCAATAAAAACGCCATTCATATATTCAAATAAAAAACTATATATAATGATATTATTCCGTTTATTCAAATACAAACTACTAACTATTACATTTCAATATATTCAGATAAGGTATCATTCATCCAGGAAAACCACAAATAATATAATTTCATGTATTCAAACACATGAATCAATAAACACTTAACAATAAGTAGGTAGGTACCTACGTTATAACTATTTATTCGCAATCTAAACTAAGTCTAAGCCAAGTCAGAATATAAAACTATTTATTCAATCTATGCTTTTGGTTCGATGTCATCCTGAATTTTGGCTATTAATTCTCTTGTACTGGAATATATGTCATCAAACAATATGGTTTTTACAACATGCTGAACACACACATCAGCTTCACAATTACACATTGGCTGTTCGGATTTTGGAAAATTGTCTGCATCGTAAATTTCAATCTTGATTATTTTTGCTCCGCGAGTGACAGGTTTCTTTATATATTGAAAAAACGTTTCATTTGATTTTTGTCTCTTACGAGCAAGACCCAGCGTTTTCTGTCCAGGTGTTTGTTGAACTGCTGGTTGATTCATAGGTACAAAATTGAAAAGATCTTCCGTGTCCTGAAAAAAAAAAAAAGAAAAAATCAACTGCTATTAAATAAGTCTCAAATCAATAAAAATATACCTATTATGTTTGAAACAAAGCGTTATGTAGGTACAAATAAATACTGACTGGTGTACCAGATACCTATACTAATCTAAATAATGATTACCTGCTAATGGTGATAGTATTTTGTTGGATAATTTAATAGTGTTAAAAAAAAATATTAATAAAACTTACCGACATTACGTGATAATAAAGTTCTACCCAGTCAGGCCTCAGGTGCAGAAGTTGAATAATAGATTTTAAGTTTTTTTTTTTCATTTATATACAATTTAATTTTAATCAATAGAGTTCAAAGTCGTACGTTTTTTGTTAGATGTTGGTATCAAAGACAAAAATGGTATGGTGAAATTGAAACCCCAGACATCACGGCGCCAAACATTCAATTGTTTATCGTAAGTATATATTGATAAAATAAGTACTACTGTACGTTTGCTCGCTATAATCTTTTCATACATTTTATTTGAGAAGATACAGCAGGCAAATTCATCGTATGTTAGTAGTATGTCATTGTTAGTGAATTTTGCAAAGTTGTAATTCTTTATATGGAGACGGATCAAATCGACTGATGGAAATAGGACGCTGCGACGGATCGGCGCCTGCATTGCTTTGTTTACATCAAATCAATACTAATATCAAAGATCTAAATGTATGAATGTTTCGTTGAAGGTGTTCTCATACATTTATCGTGATATTTAATCATAAGCAAATTCAGAGCATAAAACTAGTATTGTACTAAAATGTATTAGGTTGAAATCTTAACTGCATGTATTTTAAGATCGAAAGTTAAACTTAATTATGAGGGTGCTATGTAAGCGCTTTTCTTATTTGAGCGTAGATTTGACTCAGGATTTTTAGTCAAAACTTACTCTCCATTTATGTATTAAATGACGTGGATTTACTGGTATATAAATCGGGACGTGGGCATCTGGAACATCACTGCTATTTTCCCCGAGCTGCCATCAAGAACCAGGAACACCACAAAAAAATGTAAGTTGTACTATTAATAATATTAATATTTTAATAGCTTCAAAATCTAATTGTTTTTTATTTTGTTCTGGTTTTAAATAGTAGCATTTATTCATTCATTAGGCATCTAGTCATTCATTATTCATCTATTCATTTAGTAGATCATATCTAGCAGTTGCTTGTGTAGACCTTATTCAGGGGAAACAATATAATTTTGTCTTAATAAGTGTTCAGTTACAATGAGTTTTTATTTAAAATTGTTTTTTTTTACTTATGTATCTTTTAAAATGAAAACATAATTATGTGTTTGAATTTCAGGTCACATCATAGAAATGCCGAATCATCGTCCTCGTCGGACGATGAACTTCAGCAGACCCGTGAGCCTGAACCTGAATTGAGAAAAACGAAAAAGAAAAAATCCTCATCGTTGGCCGCACCCAGTACATCAAGGGAGAGTCCAGTCAAAATGTAAGTTTGTATTAATAATAATTTACTTTAGTATGTGATCTAGTTGTTTTTGTTTTCAGTTTTTAAATAGTAGAATCTATTCATTAATTAATCATCTATTAATTCAGTAGCTTATATCCTGCAATTGCTACATCAAACTTTATTCAGTGAACCAATCAATTACATATTTATTTTTGTTTGTATTCATTTTATCTTAATAAGTGTTCAGTTGTAATGAAAGTTTTTATTCCAAAAAAATGTTTTTACATTATGTATCTTCCATTTTTTAAACGTTATTCACATTTGGAGTAGATATACCTACCTAGATCTGATAATGCACCGTAAACTTAGTATTTATAATCTATTAAATTTAAAATGAAACATAATTATGTGTTTTTGAATTACAGGCCACGTCATGGAAATTCAGAATCGTTGTTCCTGCCAGATGACGAACTTCAGCAGCCACGTGAGCCAGAAAAACACAAGCCAAAAAAGAAAAAACCATCGTCGCCGTCGGGGGCCGTACCTAGTACATCAAGGCCGAGTCAAACCAAGAAACCTGTCATCAAGCCTATCGCCGTGAAGAAAGCCACGGTCCGTGCCCCTGACATCTTCGATACTGATACCGACGATGATGCCTAGGATCAACCAATCGCGGGTAAACCAATTCATCCGTTACAGTCATACATAAGCCGAAGAGTTGCTAATGGACACTCTCGCCAAACGTTTGACTTCAAAAAAGGGACGCATTTTGTTGAGTTAAAGGTGTATAGTTGCGACGAAATTCAACATGTGGCGCCTATGAATAGGTGGCGCCACGCGATTATCTGTATTAAAAATAGAACTGATGAGAACACAGACTCGTGGCAACACCTCAGTAATTTTATAACTGCCACTAGAAAAGAATTTAAAGGTTGTCCTGTCAACTTTGTTAGTAATTATTATTCATTACCTATTTTGAAATAAGTACCTACTTATGAATTATCGTGTTACTAGCTTTTTGTAGGTACTTCAATTAACGTAATAACTACTTATGTTTTTTTTTTCTTTACTCGTATTTACTCTCATATTCATTCTCGTATCTCTAAGTTACTCGTATTTACCTTTGAAACTGTTTATTATGAGAATGATATTAGTAATAATTAATTTAAGTAGGTATAAAAATGTTAATGTAATTTAGTATTAGTGCCGGTTGTTGTATTGAAAGTGGTATTTGAATAAAGTATCTTCAAAATCATGTTTTTTATTTCTATTATGACCTTGCACTTGTTTTCATTACTTACTGTTTGAAAACAGTTCTTCAGGTAATTTAGGTAAATAAAACACAGTTTATAGGATAAATTTCAACTACTTATATTTAACTTACTGTCATATTTAGTTACAATGAATAATTAAGTATACACAAAATGAATAACATATTAAAAACTGTGTGAAGCCGAACTTAACTTTTTAACTATTTTACCGACTAGATAGTCTGTTTCATCCATAATTTCGTCGTGATTGTCTTTAACTTGATACTGAACGCTCACACTTGCACTATCACAGTGGTCAATATTACTTATTACATTGCTGTCACTTAAATCATAAACACATATTTTTATTAAATGATGTGCTTTTCCTGGCTCCTTACGAAGAACGTAAGATGAAGAAGGCATGGTAAATAATTTGGATAACGTATTTTTAGACGTTGATTTGGACTTGTTCTTAGCCTTTGCTTTTGCTGGTTGCTCTTTTACTCTGTTTTCATTGTCCTGTTGGCGTTTATGGAACTCAGTTTCCTCTATATTGTTTCCAGGGTATTCTTGAGCAAAATAGAATGACTTAATAGCATCATATATATATATATATATATATATATATATATATATACATATGCAAAATATCAGTGTGAATTCAAAAATAAAAAACCATTTAAAAAATCTTTTTGTGCAAGAACGATGCTATTTTCACCTTGCAGATTAAATGACAGCTTAAATAATTTTGATTTATTAAATAGGTTAGTAAATCAGTGCTTGTCACTTTTCATTTTATTTTAATAAAAAAACAGCTTTTAAAGTTTAATACTTTATTTAAATAATTATAATAAAACATGTTATATGCTGGAAATTAATAACCTATGCTTAAAACTAAATATATGAATTAAATACATAAATGATCTTAGTATTCTAAACGGTTTAAAAGAACGTACAACAAATACAAATAGTCTTTATATCCGTTTTATGAAACAATTACAAAAAAATATTACTTATTAACTAATTAGACATATATTTTATACCTAAAGCTTTTACAAGACAGTATCACAATGACCCCAAGGTAGCGTATTTATTTGATTCGGCTGAACTTGTATTTTGTCATCAACTCTTTTCAAAATTACTTTATTAACTTCTTGTGAATACAATACATGTTTAATGGATTTGATCATATTCATTTTACGCTTTAATTCAACATTGTTAAGTAATGCTTCTTTATAGTTAGATGTATTCAAACTTTTTGTAACTGACTTTGATACTCCTTTAGCTTTTTTAATTTGTGTTTTTAGCGTTTTAATGGAGTAAAGTTTTGCTCTTAATCCGATAAATTCCGAGATTATATCACCCCCCAATTCATCCTTAAATAAGCCAGGTACTTTTTCGTTAACTTTTGGTATACTATAGGGGTTATTAACATCGAAATTGCTAGTATCGAATTCATGTATATTATCATACATATCTTTATAAAAATCAGGTGTTTGTATTAGGTACAGTAAGCTATCAGTATCGGTATAACATAGTTTGGCATTATCACCGTACTTATTTCTAATAAAATTGTAATGGAAATTATACAAATGCTGTTTTGAGTATTCAAGCACGGTAAATCCAATATATATCGGTCTATCTAAAATAAGCTTTTCGTGACTCAGTTGAACTGCGATAAAATTTTCGTTAAAAATTGAAATACTTTTTAGATTTGGTTTCGTAATCAATTTTTCTGCACCTAGTGACTTATTTGTTTTGTTCCAATTGTCATTCCATCTAGTAACTAATTTAACATCAACCTGTTTACGTTTATTTTCGATTGTCTTACCAAATATTGCGTTATTTAAAAGCTTGAAGAAATCTTTTTCAAATGATGTTGAAGCTGCTTGGCGTAATTTAGTATTCAAGTCTATATATTTTTTTAAAAAGTTGTCTTGTCGGAATTTAAGTATTCTATGAATTTTTTTTAATACTAGACCGTTTCTAAGACACTCCTTCAAGTGGACATAGTGTATTATGTAATTATATTTATCGTACAAATTGGCAATTAATTTAGATGTCTTCCCTCCAATAGGCACAAATTTTTCTGGGGCGAAAGGCAAGTCACTATGTAAATTATGTAATTGATCTGGATACATCATATCAACTTCTAAAATATAGCCGTAGTTAGCGTCGTCAGGAATATTAAACACATTAAAATTCCCAATGTCATCATATTCCATAAATTTAAAATCTGATATGGGTAACTTCTTGGTCATAGCATAGCCGTAAAGATTGTTACAGTCAAGATATATTAAATATGTTGAAGGTTTGGAATCATCAAATTGAGGTAAGTAAATGTTATTGGCTTCAGCATATCGGTGAGTGCACTGTGCTAGCCCACCACGTATTCCTTTTTCTAACATTTGATAAATTTCTAAATCATTTATCAGCTCTAGTTCTACGCCTGTGTAAAACAGCATAGCATCCCAACTCAGACTAGGTGAAGTAACATAATATGCAGGATCAAGATTATAATTCTTTAAACATAAATTTCTAAAATTTTCGAATACGTCACATAGCAAAAGAACATCACTTTTTAAATATAAGTCAGTGTATTCGCCAATGGACCCAATATTAAAATATTTCCAAACGGTGTGTGCATGTATATACTCATCATCTGTTATATTTTTCATAAGCAAGCTGTTATAAAAACAATCTTTTGATGGAAGTTCGGTTTCATTATATTTCTGCCATGAATTAATATATTCATACGGATATATACCTTTTCTTTTTATTAAATCGAATTGGTCCTTACAAGAAAAATGGGAGGACAAATTCATGAAATCTTTGTCAGATAAACTTTTAGTCAATGTATCAATACTTGAACTAAGAAACTGAAAAGAATCTATGAATTTAATTTGTACTGGCATTCCATCATTATCTGATTTTATAATTTTCGTTATGGACAAATACTTTTCTTTTGTTTTAGGAATAACTTTTATTTCACCTTCGTATTTAGACAATTCTGTGATAAAAATGTGGGCATCATAACCTGATAAATTATGAAATATAACAGGTATGAATGAACATACTTTAAATAATATATTACAATGTGAATGAGCTGCGCCTCTATATTCAGAAGTAATATGGTCATGGTCACGGACTTTGTCGTCAAATAGTAATTGCTTGCATATGTGACATATAGTTGCACTGCGATAATCGTCAATTTGTTCTTTAGTCATTGGTTTCATAGGCTTTTTTGTAATTAATATCTTATGAATTAACTGTGCGTCCTTTACAATTTTTTTCATAAATACTTGTACACAATCTATTCCTCTGTATGAAACAAACTTATTCAAGCTTCTGTCATGGGAACAACATATATAATATGCAAAACAAGATGGTTGATGACATTTATTTCTTATGGTATTTTTATCGGGATTTGGTTCTTTAAAACTAGATAACAAACATTCAAAATCAGCATATATAACAAAGTTAATTTTTTGCTGTCTCTCATAATGTTTGAATTTCAAAAAACTGTCCCTTTCTGGTAATAACGTTATAATCTTAGAACAATTATGTGAAGCGTATTTTGTTTCGCTTGTATAAAATTGTAGACATGTTTCACATAAATACATTTGACCTTTATGACGTGAAACCTGTCGTTTGACTAGACGTATAAGGTCTTTAATCAAACAGTAATGCGCGTTGCCGTTCTGTTCTTCTAAATAAAGCAAGTTAACGTGTTTAGTTCTCTTGCTATTGGTAACATATAAGGGGCCAGTAATAGTATGATGCTTATCCAATCCGTAAATATTTACACTAATTTCACCATTATTTTTTTCAAACAACTGAATATCTTTATGTGACGGTGGAAATGACATACCCTGTGTATTAAATACTGAATTTACGTTCGGGTACGAGCTTGGTCTACAGACGTTATTTTTAGCTGGAAATAACGCTGCTGCTATGCTCCACAAAAAACAGTAATTATCACTATTTTGTATGTTCAAACAGCTCTTTGTATTCTTAATTTTAGCAGGCAAGTCGATGTAAGATCCACCACGCATGGGTGAGTACTTATTAATATTAATTTCTAGATGGCTTATAGACATAAATGCCCATCCTGATTTGCAATGCTCAAATTCAGTTAATTTCATTTTATAAAACTCTCTTATATTTGAATATAACTCATCATAATCAGTATTTTTGTATATGGTCTCATATTTTGTATTAAATGACTTCAGTTGCTGCTCACCTGATACAGGTAACACAAAATAAGCAAACAACTCGAAGTTTACTTTGATACAAGCATGTTTCAATAATGTCAATTCAATAATTTTCAAAACATCGTCTCGCTTTCCATCTAAGAACGCCTCCGCTAGAAGGTACTCATCTTCTTGAGATGGATTTAAGCGATAAGTCATTATTCTGTTTTTAAATGCTGTGGCTATTATATCAACATTCGAAAATTTTGACTTAATTAAACAATTTGATTTATGAATATTAGTTCTCTTATGATATCTATATTCGTGTACTGGGATCTCAATTTTACATTTATCACAGTTAGTGCTTGATGATGAATTAACAGGTGGTTCAACTGAAAAAAAAAAAATACAATAACTTGGAATATTTATTGAATAAAAAAGCTTTAAAAAATATAACAATGCAGAATAGAGTGATTAAACAATAATGATTTGATTATATAATGATTAGGTATATAATAGAGTATAATATATTTTTTTTAAGTACAAATAAGTACCACTACATTCATACTTTTAAAATATAATTTCGTAGGTCGATAGTCAAATACAATTATTGATACGAACTAATAAACGTACGCGGGCAGTCATTAAACTCTTTTCTAACACTCTTAACATACTCGTTTAAGTATTTCCAAGACTCCGATTCTGTTTCACACTTATTTTTAATTGTTATAATTGAGTGGCGCCACCTATTTACCGGTGACACTCGTTCAATGTCATCGCATTTATATATCTTTAACTCTGTGTAATAACTGCCTGGTTTCTTTTCATCTATCTGTCTCGAAAACCCGTTCGCCAATCTACGTGTAATATAAGAGTAGATTGGTTGATGTTTTTTACCAGTTGCTGTCTCCATGTTGTCGTCATCGGAATCGCTTCCGAATAAATCGCGGGCTGTTGGTCTGGTGGTTGGCTTCGGCTTCTTACTGGTCGACGGCTGGCACTCAGTTGACCCATTCGCCGACTTGCGCTTCTTTTTCTCCGGCTTTGCCTTCGCCGTCACGGTTTCCGATGCTGACTCATCATCAGACGGGAAAAGCTGATCTGCGTTGTACTTAGACCTGAAAATAGAAAATGTTATTAAATATTAATAGTTGTGACAATTATTTATCAATTACTTATCGGAGTGCCTAGTAGCTAACCTTATGTTAAAGTTTAAACCATGCCCTGACATGGCTTTACACATGATCGAAAATGCAGGATTTCCTTGCAATGCTTCGCCTTAATTAAATTAACAAGTGTAAATAGATGAACAAAATCAACATTGTAAAAGATTATCGTTTTATTGAATTTATAATCATTAATTTAGTTCAAGTTCCTAAACTAAGTGATGAATGATTTAATATAAGAATAGTTACTAGCAACATTGAGCGAACTGGGTATCGAACCCCAGACCTCATGTTCAATAGTTTAGATAACGAGCACTCGACTAACGAGTTAGTATTAGAATAGTTGAATAATAAAATAGTTGAACAATAGAAATAGAAAATAAAACAATGTCACTTACATTTTAAATAGTGCAGGGAAGATCTGGTAAGCTGATATATAGCTACTGATAAACTGGTATACGATGATGCCGCTAGCTCTTGAAGAAGTGTTTTGTGGCTGAACTTCAACAGGAGACCTCTTAAATAGTCCTAAATCTACGTCATATTATCCCAAATTTGGAAAGATGCACGTGTTGTGAAAATGCTGTGTCAGTTATCTGCATCCAAATACAGAAATGGTGTATGTTATGATTTATATTGTAATACTGTACTGTTCAACTAAATTATTTTTACCCGACTGCATCGAACAAAAAATGGTGATGTGTTTATCAACTTTAAGTTTAAAAGAAAGAAGAGTAAGTTTTTTCTAAAATAAAGTCCTGATCTGCTTTGTTCTGTAATGTAGTTTAGCCAGAATTAAGCGAACCTGTAACCAATTTTAATACGTTTTAAAGGTGTAAATAGCATCAAAAAGTAATAAAAGTAATTAAGTAACACTTGATTTAAAATATATATATATATATATATATATATATATATATCTACAAACAAAAAAGTATTAAGTATTTGCTTACCTTTCTTCTGGTGACTTAGCAATTAAAATATGCTTTCAGAATATTAAAATAATAGCAGACAAAACCAAACGTAGCAGTAGTATGTCGATATTGCTGTATTGTTTTGATCTTCTCCTTATTAATAAATACTTACATTGCAAAAAATAATTATGATTGACATACTAGCTTTCTGCAATGACTTTGCCTACCGATTTTACTCAGTTGCATGTAGGGAAAAAAATACACTGAACAAACGCATTGTAGTATTTATTTTATTCATATTATTTTTAGTAAACAATAAGTTGTTGGACACGTGTCGAGATGTTAGGGTTCCAATTTCACCATGCCATTTTAGTATAAGAAATGATATATAACAAAAACGTACGATTTTGAACTCTATTGATGAAAAATGTGTATATAAATAGAAAAAATATTTTACTAAAAATCTATTCAAATTCTACACTTGACTGCTGCAACTGTCTTTATCGTGTAATATCGGTAAGTTTTTAATATTATTCCTCAGTATTTTAGCCAACACTTAAAAAAATAATTCCAACGTTATTATCAGTCAGTATAATCGTTATTAGTATTTAATTCTACATAACACTACGTTTCAACCATAAATTAATGGTTTTTTAAACAGAAATATTAATTTACATTTTTTTTTTCTAGGTGCTTAACAAACGTCTTGACATAGAATTAAGAATGTCACACTTACCATCGTACAGTCCTGTTTTAGATAACAATGACCAGCAATGTAACGTAAGTATCTAAGTGTTCATCGATTCCAAACAGTTATTGACCAATTGAATTCATATTTGATGCTGTTTAATAACACAAAATCATTCATATTCTTGTTTCAGAATGTGACAGATTGCTCAGATCCAGTACTTAATCCATTTTACTATGCTCAAGACCAAGAAAGCTGGTACACTAAAGTGGCAGATGAAGCATGTGAAGAGAGTAGACAGCAAAAAATAGAAAAGAAAAAATTGAAGAAGAAAGAAAAAAAGTCGAAGTCTGTTAAAAACACATCCTTTATCATGCGTAAGGAGCCCGGGCAAGTTCGTCGAATAATTAAAGTAATTGTACATGATGTGAATGGCCGTCGTATGGAAGAAATAGACAATGACCCGGATAGTGCGAGCGTGAATATACAATATTTAGTGCTAAGTGATTTTGATGAAATCATGAGTGAAACTGAGCATTTAGTTACTAAAATAGTTAAAAAGTTAAGTTCAACTTCATGTTATTGACATATAAAATATAATCGTTCCAAATATTGTTTCGCTTTTTATTTCTAAGACCGCTCATAAAATTAAAAAGTAAATAGCCACTACACTACATACATAATTATTAATATATAAGGCAGCGCGATGGACGAGCGAGCGCATTCCATTTTCGTCAGGCGGTCGTGTTGAATAGACTGACTGTTACTCAAATTTCATGAACGCATCATTGAATTGTTGAATGAATGTAATAATGTAACGATGAAAAATTAGAATGCATATAATTATGAATGTTGAATTAAGATAAATGTGGCATATTTATATTGAATATCCTAATTTCTCATGATATCTATTAAATTTAAAAAAGTGGTTGAATTTGCAAATTCGACAGAAACTTTTCATATTTATAATCTGAATAGATAAAAAAAAGATAAACATTGGAGCCACTAGATCATTTTTATCAATAAAATGAAGATAATAATGTAAATTGGGTGTTTCTGGATCTGATCTGATCCAGAAACCCCAATTTACACCTACTGGCAGAGCGGTAGCGAGTGTCAGACTTCTACTGACTGAGCCCATGTTCCTTCCTAGCCCTTGTGCCGAGGCCGCGGTATCTCTTTCGAACAACCCGCAGCCCGTCCATTATCAGCCTTCGGGTAACAACAGGTATACTAAGCATGTTGCCACTTCAGCCCTCATTCTAGATTATTTTGATTGGTTGTAAGTCCACCTTTAGTTCTTCAATTCACGTCGTCTGGATCCGATCCCATACAGACTCACATCAAGTCAAATCAGGGCGTCTAAAATGACCACTTTAAAAGATCATAATAATATGAATTACGTTAAAAAGCGTAAAATGGACTTTAGTAGTAACTAACTGCTGCGTTTGTAACCATTTAGGAAAATAGAGGATAATAGGAAAATAGTAATTGCGTTAAAATTCGTAAAATGAACGCAGACGCAGCTACTAACAAGAAAGCTCGATTTTACGCTTTTTATCGCATTTCGTATTATGATCTGCAAAAGAGGCCATTTTGTACTTCGTGATGGGTCCAGAAAATTATAACAAAATATCACAATAAATGGTGTATTTTTAAGATGCTCCGTCTTAGTTTATTAGTATTAACTATTTATATTAAGTACAAAATACAAATAAAACAAAAACAGTAATTTAAAATTAAATCTAAGAGCTACATTTTAAACAACGACGACAATACGAAGAAAAAATGCTAAGTACTCCTCCGCATCACTCTTATCCGGGAACGCACCCAGAAGACCAGCATTGCTACTTTGAATTGCTAATTCTTTGTCCAAAGAAAGAGTCAGCGGCACGAGTGCTTCGACCCCAAACGGCTCAAAAAATATCTATACTTACTAATATTAGAAAGCTGAAGAGTTTGTTTATTTATTTGGTTGAGCACGCTAATCTCAGGAACTACTGATTTAAATTGTTTTTTTTTTGTATACCACGTGGACGAAGCGACGGGCGAAAGCTAGTATAATATAAAATTAAGAATACTATTGTTTTAAAAATAATATTAAAATGTATTATCACAGCACACTTATTATCTACCTAAGATCTCTTGAATTTCCAAAAGACTCTTTCCTTTGGTTTCAGGTACAAAGACTACACTAAAGAGGAACGCAAAAGCGCAGGTGCCAGAAAATATCCAGAAGGTCACAGCTGGTCCTAATGCTGGCCACATGTAACCGAATGCTGTTGACACTCCGAAGCCGAAGACCCAGCCGATGGTGACAGTGAAGGTACCACCGAAGCCTCTGCAGGTGTCCGTGAACATTTCTCCGATGAATGTGTTGGGGATGATGCCAAAACCTGGAATGATTGTAATTGTAAAGGTTTTAACAGACTAATGAAAAGAAAAGACAAGCTAGAGAATGGTGACTTGAAAACCAGCAAAATGAAAACAGAATCTAAATCAGAGGTCAACCATTTCAAACATTTCTGAAGTCCTAGTGCCGTATGAAATACTGTCTTCGGTCTACTGAAAAACACAATAATGATTTGGAAGGAGCAAATTGTAATATTTTTTCATTGCGAAAAATCTTCTTTACTTTCTTTTTTTCATTTCTTTTTCTTCTTTTTTTATTCTAAGGTAAAACTTAAGACTAAAATGATAAAACTAAATAAAAAAATTTAACTTACCACCAAAATAGGATACGAAGAAGAGTATAAGCGACACGAGAGAGAGCCATGTCAAGTCCCCTGCAGCCGGATGATCAGTCAAGTACAGATGGAAGTAAACACCAAGAGCAGCCTGGAATTAACAACAGTAATAGGTTATGGATTGTAAAACATTTTGGAAATACTGAAGAAATACATAAAAAAGCGAACTTTTCAGTAGGCCATTATATTGGCCATCATATAGGCGGACTGAATATAATTATCACCGCCACAACACAAATAGTACTGGGTAGTACGATAACCCTTAGTAAGCCCAGTTGACAGCCTTTTGGGGCTGTAACGATTGTCAATGATTTACAAATGACAACGGCTTAACGTGCTTTCTGAGGCACGGAGGAAATGTGGTATGTGGTGGTTAATGTAAAGTTCAACCAGAACGGCTGTTATAATTTAGCTACAGGCCGGTTATGCTTATAAACGGCCGACTATACCAATAATAAACTTACCAAACTTAATGAACAACCAGCCGTAGACACCAACAACAGATTCCTCCTTCCAGTTCTCTCGACAAGTATCGGAGCAAAAATAGCAGCAAAGAATTGAGTTAGACCAATAATAATTGTAGATACATGAGGCTGCATATCTGATCCAGTCGCATCAAAAATAATTGTAACAAAGGACATCACAGCAATTACTCCGCTTGTTTGCTGCATTATGTTTAGTGAAATGATGATAAATGCTGCTTTTCTATTAGATTTCACTGTGTACATTTCTGTTAGTTGAGCCATGTTTGATTTTGGCTTTTCATTTGCTTGTGCTACTATTTCGTCTATGTCGTCTTGTCTGCCAAGTGAGGTGAGGTTGGCCATTGCTTCATCTTTTCTGTCTGCAAAATTAAAAGTATAATGGTTTACTTTCTAAGGAATTGATCACTCATTTTAAATATCAGAATATAAAGGGGGACTGGGCGTAGTGGATACACGGGCCTAATGTAGGTTTGTTGTTGTCAAAATGTCTTCGCATTTTTGATTGGAAGACATGCTTTATTCTTGGGTTCGTGTCTAACAGTTCTTTCGCAGAGTTCATCAGCTATAGTAGTGCAACCGCAATATTATGTTAAAACGAAAATTAAGTTTAGTTAAGTTTTGCTTCTAGAATAAAGACAACTGTGATTTCAACTATGATTCAAAGATTCAGAGGTAAATTAGCATAGTATCACGCCTGTATTCCCCGACGCGTTAGGCAGAGGTATACCTTATAGTACAGCCTATTCCTGCTACTGAATAATTCCTAATGGAAAATCCCGAAATCACTTTGCTTGTCCTGTGAGTCCTGCGGCCACTAGATAATGAGGCTGTCAAAAATATCTACAATGAAATCATTCTTACCTTTCATAACTTGATACACAGCGGTTTCAGTCACGAAAAAGAACACCAACACTAGGTACACGCCGCATATAGCCGCACCTATCCAGTTTACCATGGAGTAGGACACAAAAGGTCCTACTACGTACGCAAACAGAATTCCAACAGTATTGGATAAGCCAGTCAGTGTTAATAATGTGCCTCTAATTCTTGTTGACCTGCAAAAGAAGAAAGTTTCAGATTGAATAATTAATTTATGTGGAGTAAGACCAAAAAAGATGGATGGTTTGTGAGAGAACACATCGTGAGAATACCAGCATGCCTGACAGATATTTCTCGAAAGTGTGTAAAGCCACATATACAAAGAAAATGATAGCTTAGCGATTGACAGAGGAGAATGGAAGAAGAAAATGTGTTGTACAAACCCCAAGTAACATGAGATAAGGGCAGGAAGATGATGATGATAAGCCAAGTCAGAGGCTTAGTTAGAAAATAGTGGGTTGAACAGCTTTCTTTCCCTCACAAAATCAAAATCAAAGCATTTACTTCAAGTAGGCCAGTTACAGGCACTTTTGAATAGTCGAATTAAACTAACTGCGGCACTCAGAGTTATCCAATGATTACTCAAGCCGCCACCCAGCAAAGGCCTGACATACTTTTGTATGACAAAACTGCCAAACACCTTTACCAAGCGACGGCCAAAGCAACCACTGAAGCTCTCCGAGTGCAACAAAATATTCTTAAAGGTACTTACGACATCTCTCCGATGTAGACCAGATTTATAACAAATATGATTCCAGTAGAAACACCAGCTATAACTCTGCCAGCGTATATCGTAGCCAAGTTCGGGGCAACTGCCAAGATTATAAAGGACAGCATAAAGATGGCACCACCTAGGTAAAGGCAAGGTTTTCGGCCTATCGTGTTACAGAGGTAGCCGGAGAGGTAGGGACCTGAAAGAAGATAATTTTTGGTGTTATTGATCAAGTAGTCAATGTGAAGTAGCATGGGTGGTGACAGGGGAGAATGCAAGAAATAAACATGTTGTGTCGACTCCAGGTAACATAGGTCATGGGCAGACACATAATGATAGAGAGGAAGAGATATTGTATTGATCTGCTAGCCATTCCCCATCTATGTTGGAGTCGGTTTCTATCCTAATGAGATGCAGCTGAATATCAGTATTTTATGTGGCGTGTTTGCGGATTTATGATGAGTGTCTTGTGGGCTATTGCCCGACAGTTGTTGTCAGGGACAACTCAGGGAACTTTAACAGTACAATTCAGGATTTTGAGTTTAGTTCTTCATTTTTAACATAGATGGCGCTGTAGTACTTTCTGTAGGTACTAAGTTCCTGTAGATTTTTTTACACAAAACCATTTGCAAGCATTTTTCTGCCAAACATTTGATTTGATTTGATTTGATTTGAAAGGTGAACACTGAGATGACTAGTAATAGTGAAGTTATGGAAGAAAAACTGGCCAAGTGCAAGTCGGACTTGTACATGAAGGGTTCCGTACCATTGAAGTAGATATTGAGAGATTTTCCATGTTATTTTAGCACCATAGACTTTCTATAGATTTCCCTGTAATCGGGGGAGGAAATGTCGGAAAGACAGACAGACACACGAGTGATCCGTTTTTTCCTTTTGAGGTACGGAACCCTAAAAACTATGCTGCGCTGACCTCAAATAAATTGGAATAAGCACAAGATAATGAGAATGAATGATGACGTACCTAGGAGCGCTCCAAGAGTACCAACGGAGACAACCCATGCTGCTTCAGCGTCGTCGATGACCCCCTCCAAGGGAGTCTCATCAGGATTCTGCAGCTTAGCCAGCACAGGTGCTGTCCAGCCAAGTGTATAACCAATTATACTCTGCCCTACGTATACTGAAATTGAGAAAGGTTAGGTTAATATATTATAAATCATAGCAAAAGTTGTCATAAGTGCAATTACTAGTAAAAGTTCCTAGGTTCCCGTCGGGGCTGCGGGTTGTTTGCAAGAGATACTGCGGCCTCGACATAAAGGGCTAAGAAGGAACATGGGTGGTTTTTAGTCAGTAGAAGTCTGACACACCTTTCCGCTCTGCCCAGAGCGGGAGGGGTTACTTGATGAATTCCCACGCCCAAAAAAAAGCGTTCTTAGGTCACCCTTTATGCCACACCGCAGAATATCATACGTGTTCTAACGGACGAGTCAAGCAGAAGTTTATTTATTAGAATACACTTAATTTTCACTAGATTTTAGGTGGCATATGGGTGTAAGAAAGGAATTGTAGGAAACTAAAATAGCTACAGAAAAAAAAGATAAATAAATTGAAGGAATAGGACTCAAATAAGGACCTGGATACAATCCATCCATATGAGGATGGCAGTTCCATACACATTTATTATATAGGTAGGGGGTGAGTTTAAGACTGACCCTGCCGGGGTTTTTGTTCGGGGAGCAGGAGGAGTCATTTGATGATATGCCTAATGCCATCCTCCAAAAAAAAAAAAAATACTAGTACTGACAATTTTTTTTTTAATTTTTTTTCAATTACGAAATAGGTCTTAAATGAAAATACAAATCGTTAGTTCACGAGTTACTTACAGCATCCTGCAATCAACAATTGCTTTCTTATACTAGTGTTAGTTTCCGTTAATATGACACCCATGTTCACAATATATAATAATAATATAATCTCACACACACAGACTGCACTTAATATAATTATATAAATATTATTTTTATTATCGCATCATTTTAATGCGTATATTTTCGCACAATGCAATGTTACGAACTGATCTATCTGGTTTTTTATCTTTTAAGTACTTATAATTATGTTTTCCTCAAGAACAAAAAATCAAAAATATACGAATCTGATTATCGATTAGGGATGGGTGGCAAAAATAAGCAGGCGTTAAACCGCGATCTTCGTTCACGTTAAATTACAAAGTTCAATAAAATTATGGAGTAAATAAGTGCAGGGGCCCTACTATAACGTCTTAAAACAGTCCTAACTTATTCTTAATCCAGTGTTGAGTGATGACGTTTCCACACTGGAATAAGATTAAGTTAGGACTGTTTTAAGACGTCATAGTAGGGGGCCAGGTTGATGGTGAGTTTGAAAGCAAAAACGTGTTGCACCGACCTTAAACAATATCTTTATTATGTATTTTACAAAATAATTTTATAATAGTACATTATGGTACAAGTTTGTAACGTTGGTGATTACCGCTGAGGCGCCATTGAGACCCAAGCCGTCAGGTGAGGCTCTTAAGAAAGCCGAGGACGGTAATCATCAATACACTCGTGGATCATACGACGTTTTTCAACACACTTGTGAAGAAAATAATACTAAAAAGTCATCTTCAACAGTTAAAACGAGTTCTGATTTTTTTCACAATAGCAGGAAAAATTAATCGGTTTTCCTATGCGAGCGCATCTAGAGTTCTACCAACTTATCTGAGCATGCGGGAAAACACGGAACTAAAATAAATGTACTAAGTTTGACGTAGCGATGCATTTTTTCTTGACCACTGGCGCCACCATGGAATTCACACTTAAAATGGTGATACTGTAACAATGGCGATCGACCATTGACTAAATGAATGAGCGCGATAGAGTTTTAGCCACGTATAAAATGAGGAAAAAGTTTTCTTTATTAGGTACAGAGAAAATAAAAGTTATATTATTTGAGTGAACTTTTCATTTAATAAAAACGTACAAGTTGAAATTATCTAAGTATTTAAATTCAAATTTGCATGAAATGAGCAAGCACTAAGTACATTAATTTATTTTTACTATTGAACACGATCTTTTTTGTATCGAAACTTTTTTATGAACGTAGCAACTCAACCAATAAAATTTAAAAAAAAACCTTTTATCTGATCACAAGTGAATAATAGCAATGTTAAAGTTACAGTTTGATTATAGAAGAAAAATTTAACATATTTATAAAAAAACTAAAACAATTTTTAACAGAAAAATGCTATTACAGTATAAATGAATATTTAAATGATAAAATATAAATAATGTATAAAAATTCTATATTTGTAAAGAATTCCTATTATGGTATTATTGGATTTATTTAGATATAGTTTTTTTGTGTTTTTAAAGCTTCCTCTCTCCTACTACCTATATCTTTGCCTTTTGCTGTGCCCGACAGGGTCCATAATGATCTAATTTTTTTTAATTTACCACCTAAGTACACATTGTGGAATGCAAATAAAGTTTGAGTATTGAGTATAGGTGTCATTATGTGCTTAATTGTCGTGAAATTATACCCACTTTATGAGCAAGTGTGTTGAAAAATACATTTAAGTATTAAATACATTTACAATATTACTTTACGAAACATTTTTACAAAATACATTTACGAAATAAATTTAATAAATAAATGAACAAAATAGATTTCTAAAATGGAATCATGAGTTTTCTTGGTTCTGTAATAAAGAGTATAATTTTGGGTAATTTAGATTACACTGATGCTTTAAAATACGATAATGCCATCGCAATCTTAAAGCAAAATGATAATAATTTATTTGCTGAAAACACAGAACAGAAAGAACGCTGAAATCAATCATCAAATAAGTCTAAGTAAGCAGTGGGTTTCGCGTAGCTCAAACGTTACAGATAAAATAGTAGAAAACCAAGGGAAAATTGAGAAAATTATTAATTCGATTTTAGCTAGCAATGTTAAACATGAAACAGATAGGTTTCACTACCATTAAATATGCTCATTTGGCACAGTTACTAATGATAAATTATCTGCAGACAATATAGATAATTTTGCCTAAAGAACTTGACAGATTACAAAATTTATTAGCATTTATATTCATAATTCCGTATTGAACTATGCTATGTTTAAGGGCATGATGAATAGATTAGGTATGTTATAATTATAATAAGGATCAATTTCTAGAGATTACTTTTAGAGAATATTTTTACATTATTTGACTAGGATATTATTACAATGGGAATAAAATAGTGATAGTTATACAATTTCCGATACTTTATTCTACTAACTTTATCCTATACAAATTATTCCTGGCCCCTAATTATAACAATAAGGTCCTTATTCCAACTTATCCTTTCATAGCGGTTCACGAAAAAGATCTATTGTAGGTACATGGAGACAGAATGTCCAAAGTATAGCCACGGTCACCTTTTCGAGGATAACTTAAGTCACCACCATGGCCAACAATCAGACTGTATCCGGCAGCTTATACTACAACAGAAAATTAACGAGTCCTGCCAATTCACATCAGTCATCCTGTCTTCTGAAGCGATGGAACAGCTAGACGACCAACACTTCATCGTAAGCTTTCCTAAACCTACGAAAGTTCGCCTCACTTGTTCTGAAGATTATTAAAGAATGCTGAAAGGGAGCTACCTATCTATCATACCCAGAGGATGCGCGCTAAGAACTACATCATTTACTGCAAGCAATCGTCATGACCAAACTAAGGGAAAGATATTGAAGATTATGGACTTACCAACTATTAAGGAAAATGTACCTATGAAAACTATACAATTAGATACCATTGACCTCGGCAGTTTGCATTCAAGTAACTCTGAAATCACTCTACAAGAACTGTAAAATGTGTGTGAAACGGAGAAAAATCCGAAGCAGCGGAGGGCGCGGGATGGTTTCGTTCGTGCTCGCTTCGGGAGAAAGGGGCGTGGCCTTTTACATCTGATCTGAGAGGTAGGTACCCGCGCGGCTCAGTCGCGTGGTCGGCTCCTTACGCAGCGGACGTCCCCGAAATTGAATTTTTCGAAACGTAATTAGCACACTTTCGACTAATTAGGCCCAACGAAGTGGGCACGGGTCAGCTAGTCATATATAAACTCCGTCGTCGCAGATTGAAGAAACTAGTACTACAGAAAGCCACTGAAGCAATCGATATCAAGGCTAAGGATAAGGAGGCCTGCAACACCGAGATTGATCCAGCTTCGCCATCGACACTATTTTCGACTAGAGTCTTCAAATAGTGGCCGATCTCGTGGAGGGAGATGTTATGTTGCTACTTGCGACACCCTTTATTGTTAAGAGCCTGGGGTACCTCAAACGCGAGTTTTATAATGCGTAAAAGTATATGATTCACTGCAGTAATCAACATCAGAAAAATATATGATATTCTTCAGGATATATGCTAGTGCCATAGTGTTGTGAAAACATAATACAACTAACTTTGTTTGATAGAAAAAAATCGCGAAGATACCTCTAAAAATTTCTTTTAACGAGTAAAAACCATACTAAAATACATGTCATCGTTCTGATTATTTTGCCAAATAATTCTACAAGCAACATACTAAAGTCATAGTGTTTTACTTTTTTAGTCCAATCAATAGTTTTTTTGTAAATCGCAAAATACCACTAATTTCGCACTATTCGGCCGCAGCGAAAGACGTAACAACCGCTTTGTAGTGCAAGCTGATTAGAGCTTTATTCTAACAGTATTTCAAGCGAAGTTTGAACCACCACAAATAGGGTTGCTAATCTGAGGTAGCATACGCTCTTAAGAAGATGACTAACACCACGCTGTGCGATGCACCGTGAGATCCGCCGTCTCGTCGTCGTTATTTGATGATTTTCCACCCACCATCGCTGTGCGCATCATACACTTATGACAAATAAAACGCACACCGGTTTATTATTTATTGGTCGTCTCAGTCTAATCAGTCTTCGGCTAACAACAGGTAGGCTGTCAGCATGTTGCCATTTCAGCTCGTTCATTCTAGGCATATAATGACTAGTTGTATGACTGTCTGAGTTCGTTACCACACTCTGCCTAACCGTTGCTAACATCACTTTTGTTGGGTTCGGGTTCCAGTATTTTACATGGAGCAACTGCCTATCTGACCTCCACACAATCCTGTTAGTACTGGGTAATACCATACCCCTTGGTATAACTGATTTAGTTCTTCAATTCAGTTTATCCTGGATTTGATCCCATAGAGACTCAAATCGGTCGGTACTTCGTGATGGGTTCAGAAAATTAAAACAAAACCTCACAGTAAATAGTATATTTTTAATTTTTTTAGAAGCACTTACTTTAATATTGATATAAACTATGTACATTATTTACAAAATACAAATAGAACAAAAATATGAATTAAAAATGAAAACTAAGCGTAAATACACAGACACGACAAGCGTCCAAGTAGAGAATTCCTTAAGGCGACACTAAATGCCAGCAAACTTGAGCAAAGCGCCACCCACATCTTATTTCTTTTACTCTAAAATCACATCAAATTTGAAAATTCCAAAACAATATGATGTTAATAAATAACCTGTAGTATTTTTAAAACCACTTTTCATGATTTTAGACTTGATAAATTATGATAATTACTGATTAAAGATAAAAGTGGCCTTAATCATAAATAAATAAGATGTGGGTGGCGCTAGTTTTTGTGCTGTTAGCGCCATAAAAAGGAAACGCATACTCGATTCCCATAACTCGATCCTACAGACCCCTACAACGGCTCAAAAAAAAATAGTATAAAATTAGGAATAATATGTATTTTTTAAAATTAATTTTAAGCATGTAATATCACAGCACATAATATTATCTACCTAAGATCTCTTGAATTTCCAAAAGACTCTTTCCTTTGGTTTCAGGTACAAAGACTACACTAAAGAGGAACGCAAAAGCGCAGGTGCCTGAAAATATCCAGAAGGTCACAGCTGGTCCCAATGCTGGCCACATGTAACCGAATGCTGTTGACACTCCGAAGCCGAAGACCCAGCCGATGGTGACAGTGAAGGTACCACCGAAGCCTCTGCAGGTGTCCGTGAACATTTCTCCGATGAATGTGTTGGGGATGATGCCAAAACCTGGAAAGATTGTAATTGGAAAGGTTTTAACGGACTAATGAAAAGAAAAGACAAGCTAGAGAATGTTGACTTGAAAACCAGCAAAATAAAAGAATCTAAATCAAAGGTCAACCATTTCAAACATTTCTGAAGTCATAGTGCCGTATGAAATACTGTCTTCGGTCTATTGAAAAACACAATAATGATTTGGAAGGAGCAAATTGTATTTTTTATTTTATTTATTTATTTATTTAACAATTTATGTACACACTAAATACAGAAAAGAAGAAAGGAACAGAAAATAGTACAAAGGTAATGCTTATTTCTAAAGAAATCTCTTCCAGCATACCTGCGAAAGGAGAATCTAAAAAAAAGAGATGTAGACACAGTGTGTAAAAGAAGAAGAGAAAATGGAATACGTAAAACATCAGAAATAATTAAAAATAATATACCATCCATGAATAAACTAACGTACTTCTAAATACAAAGACAAAACATATAATACTATAAATACATTAAGATAACTAATAATAAATAGATACCTAAGCAACTATGACGAAGTGGAAAGATAATGTTCTTTTACTCTTCCTTTGAAGATTGCTACAGTCTGGCATATTTTTTCATTGCGAAAAATCTTTCTACTTTCTTTTTTTTCATTTCTTTTTCTTCTTTTTTTATTCTAAGGTAAAACTTAAGACTAAAATGATAAAACTAAATAAAAAAATTAAACTTACCACCAAAATAGGATACGAAGAAAAGTATAAGCGACACGAGAGAGAGCCATGTCAAGTCCCCTGCAGCCGGATGATCAGTCAAGTACAGGTGGAAGTAAACACCAAGAGCAGCCTGGAATTAACAACAGTTATGGATTGTAAAACATTTTGGAAATACTGAAGAAATACATAAAAAAGCGAACTTTTCAGTAGGCCATTATATTGGCCATCATATAGGCGGACTGAATATAATTATCACCGCCACAACACAAATAGTACTGGGTAATACGATAACCCTTAGGAAGCCCAGTTGACAGCCTTTCGGGGCTGTAACGATTGTCAATGATTTAGTGCTTTCTGAGGCACGGAGGAAATTTGGTATGTGGTGGTTAATGTAAAGTTCAACCAGAACGGCTGTTATAATTTAGCTACAGGCCGGTTATGCTTATAAACGGCCGACTATACCAATAATAAACTTACCAAACTCAATGAACAACCAGCCGTAGACACCAACAACAGATTCTTCCTTCCAGTTCTCTCGACAAGTATCGGAGCAAAAATAGCAGCAAAGAATTGAGTTAGACCAATAATAATTGTAGATACATGAGGCTCCATATCTGATCCAGTCGCATCAAAAATAATTGTAACAAAGGACATCACAGCAATTACTCCGCTTGTTTGCTGCATTATGTTTAGTGAAATGATGATAAATGCTGCTTTTCTATTAGATTTCACTGTGTACATTTCTGTTAGTTGAGCCATGTTTGATTTTGGCTTTTCATTTGCTTGTGCTACTATTTCGTCTATGTCGTCTTGTCTGCCAAGTGAGGTGAGGTTGGCCATTGCTTCATCTTTTCTGTCTGCAAAATTAAAAGTATAATGGTTTACTTTCCAAGGAATTGATCACTCATTTTTAATATCAGAATATAAAGGGGGACTGGGCGTAGTGGATACACGGGCCTAATGTAGGTTTGTTGTTGTCAAAATGTCTTCGCATTTTTGATTGGAAGACATGCTTGATTCTTGGGTTCGTGTCTAACAGTTCTTTCGCAGAGTTCATCAGCTATAGTAGTGCAATGCGGTTGCACTACTATATCTTATGTTATAACAAAAATAAAGTTTACTGTAATTTTGACAACCTCATTTGCTTCTAGAATAAAGATAACTGTGATTTCAACTATGACTCAAAGATTCAGAGGTAAATAAATAGCATAGTATCACGCCTGTGTTCCCCGAAGCGTTAGGCAGAGGTATACCTTATAGTACAGCCTATTGCCATCATCGGGCACATTTCCTGCTACTGAATAATTCCTAATGGAAAATCCCGATAACACTTTGCTTGACCTGGGAGTCCTGCGGCCACTAGACCAATGAGGCTGTCAAAATATCTACAATGAAATCATTCTTACCTTTCATAACTTGATACACAGCGGTTTCAGTCACGAAAAAGAACACCAACACTAGGTACACGCCGCATATAGCCGCACCTATCCAATTCACCACGGAGTAAGACACAAATGGTCCTACTACGTACGCAAACAGAATTCCAACAGTATTGGATAAGCCAGTAAGTGTCAACAATGTCCCTCGAATTCTTGTTGACCTGCAAAAAGACAGATTAAATAATTAATTTATGTTAATGATAACTGGCAGAAGAAATGGGAGGCCTATACCCAACAGTGGGTGATTACGGGCTGAAATGATGATAATGATAAGTAAGACCAAAAAAAGATGAATGGTTTGTGAGAGAACACATCGTGAGAATACCAGCATACTTGACAGATATTTCTCGAAAGTGTGTAAAGCCGGGAGTAAATGATAGCTTAGCGATTGACAGAGGAGAATGAAAGAAAAGAAAAGAAAGAAAGAAAAAAAAAATGATGATGATAAGCCAAGTCAGTAGGCTTAGTTAGAAAAAAGTGGGTTGAACAGCATTCTTTCCCTCACAAAATCAAAATCAAAGCATTTATTTCAAGTAGGCATTGACTTATATATTACTGCGTAAGGACTGGGCGGACCGCATGATAAAATGACGCCTCGAACTTGGTCCCAAATAGGTCTTGACTAAACCGAAGTTTAAAAGAAAATTAAAATTAAAAATTTAACACTTTTTTTAACATTTTAATGAAAGCTTTATTTAATTTCTTTACCTCGATAATACCACGCCACGCCGCTCATACGGTCACGTTTACGAGCAGCCTGATTAGTTCTTATGACTGGCCTGTTGGTCTAGTGGTTAGTGACCCTAACTGCTATGCCGGAGGTCGTGGGTTCGATTCCCACACAGGACAAATGTTTGTGTGATGAGCACGATCATTTGTTCTGTGTCTGGGTGTAATTTATCTATAATATGTATGTATTTAGAAATATTTAAGTATGTTTATCAGTTGTCTAGTACCCATAACACAAGCTCTGCTTAGCTTGGGACTAGATGGCGTTGTGTGATAGTTGTGGAATATTATTATTATTATTATTATATTATTATTATAGATGGCGTTAGTGTTTCTCTGTATGGGGAACGCATCGAGCAAAATGTTCGGACGACCGTTTTTTTAGTTTTTATATCAATGCGAGTAGGCCAGTTACAGGCACTTTTGAATAGTCGAATTAAACTAACTGCGGCACTCAGAGTTATCCAATGATTACTCAAGCCGCCACCCAGCAAAGGCCTGACATACTTTTGTATGACAAAACTGCCAAACACCTTTATCAAGCGACGGCCAAAGCAACCACTGAAGCTCTCCGAGTGCATCAAAATATTTTTAAAGGTACTTACGACATCTCTCCGATGTAGACCAGATTTATAACAAATATGATTCCAGTAGAAACACCAGCTATAACTCTGCCAGCGTATATCGTAGCCAAATTCGGGGCAACTCCCAAAATGATAAAGGACAGCATAAAGATGGCACCACCCAGGTAAAGGCAAGGTTTTCGGCCTATCGTGTTACAGAGGTAGCCGGAGAGGTAGGGACCTGAAAGAAGATAATTTTTGGTGTTATTGATCAAGTAGTCAATGTGAAGTAGCATGGGTGGTGACAGGGGAGAATGCAAGAAATAAACGTGTCGTGTCGACTCCAGGTAACATGTCATGGGCAGACACATAATGATAGAGAGGAAGAGAGATTGTATTGATCAGCTAGCCATTGCCCATCTATGTTGGAGTCGGTTTCTATCCTAATGAGATGCAGCTGAATATCAGTATTTTATGTAGCGTGTTTGCGGATTTATGATGTGTCTTGAGGGCTATTGCCCGACAGTTGTTGTCAGGGACAACTCAGGGAACTTTAACAGTACAATTCTGGATTTTGAGGTTAGTTCTTCATTTTTAACATAGATGGCGGATGTACTTTCTGTACTATGTTCCTGTAGATTTTTTTACACCCAAAATTATTAATTTCATCTTTAGCGTTCACAAAAACATTTACAAGCATTTTTCTGCCAAACATACCTACGATACTCGTAGTTTATTAGATGTGTATAAGTGTATAAGTTTTGAATATACTCTTTTGAACTATAATTTACAATTGCAATTCTCTCAACCCACTAGATTAAGTAGTGGGACATGTTTGGATAATTTCGCGCACAATGTCTGAGGCTGCAATGGGGAAATTATTGAATTTGGACTGTCGGACCACACCACACAGGTTCTGAGTCTGAGATGCCCAGTTAAAAAAACATGTGCTATTAAGTCATGGCGTAGTATACGAAGGAACTACTTATTGCCAAATAACTCAAGAATAATGGAGGTCCTAACACACTGCCTTTTGGGACTCCGTATTAAATAATTCTGCTACTAAATCTGTATCTTCTTTCGTAACCAGTGTGTGGCCATATTCGTGTTATTTCTAAAATCTGTTTTCTTTTATGTAAGTAAGATTCAATAAGTTTCAAAATGTTGCCCCTTATACCATACTTCTCTAATTTATTTAATAGTAGGTATTTTATAATCTACATAGTCAAAAGCTTTTGGAAGGTCCTTAAAAATAGCACATACAGCATTTCTTTTATCCATCTTCTATATATCTATATAAATAAAAAGAGAAGTCCTGACTCATCAACGCCCAGCCCAAACGCTTGGACCTAGAAAGCTGAAATTTTGCACAGAGGTTCCCTTTATAATGTAGACAAGGAATAAGAAAGGATTTTTCGAAATTCCTAGGGGTTAGGGGTCTAAGGGATTTAAATACGGGATGAAAGTTTGTATGGAAAATCGTCATTTTCACGCGGGCGAAGCCGCTGGCAAAAGCTAGTATTGAAAAAGATAGGGCGTATCATAGATGGATAGCCATGTTAATTGTCCGGTTCTTGCGAAATACTTTCTGTTCATCACGTAAAATGTTAGATTTCTCTAGGTAGTTATAAAGTGCTTTATATGACCCTCTCAAATACCTTCGCAAATATAGGTATCAATGCAATAGGCCTATAATTTTTGATTAGGCATTTGTCTTGCTTTTTATATAGTGGGGTAACTATGGAGGTTTTGAGATTCTCTGGGAAAATGCTTAAAATTATTATGTAACCAAAGAAACGATAGATAGACTGAGTTAAGGATGTTATGGCTAGAAAAGTGTTGAATACTGAGATGACTAGTAATAGTGAAGTTATGGAAGAAAAATCTATGCTGCGCTAACCCTAAATAAATTGTTATAAGCACAAGAGAATAAGATGATGACGTACCTACGATAGTTCCAAGAGCAATAACGGAAACAATCCATGCTGCTTCAGCATCGTCGATGACCCCCTCCAAGGGGGTCTCATCAGGATTCTGCAGCTTGGCCAGGACAGGTGCTGTCCAGCCAAGGGTGTAACCAACTATACTCTGGCCTACGTATACTGGAATTGAGAAAGGTTAGGTTAGGTTATGTAGGTATTAAATCATAGCAAAAGTTCCTTGAAGTTGTCATAAGCGCAATTGCTAGTAAGGGCTCCTAGGTTGCCCGTCGGGGCTGCGAGTTGGTCAGAAAGATACCGCGGCCTCGGCATAAAGGGCTAAGAAGGAACATGGGTGGTTTTTAGTCAGTAACAGTCTGACACTCCCTACCGCTCTGCCCAGAGCGGGAGGAGTCATTTGATGATTTCCCACCCACCAAAAAAAAAAAACAAAAAGAAGTTCCTAGGTTACCTTTTATGCCACACCGCAAGATATGGACATTGAGAGGGAGCGCAGGTCGTTGGCTGTTCGATGTAACATGCTGGTTCGAAGGTTTGCGCGTTGTACAAATCAAGTAAAGGTGACTCTTTTCAAAGCTTTCTGCCAGTCATTCTACACGTGCAGCCTTTGGACCAGTTTTACGCAGAGGACATACAGCGACCTGCGTGTCCAATATAATAACGCGTTTAGAATACTGTTGGGGCTGTCGTGGCGTTGTAGTGCGTCCACTATGTTTGCGGAGGCGCACACAGATGATTTTTACGCGATAATAAGAAAAAGGACCGCCTCCATGTTGGGTCGGCTACGCACCGCCACCAACGGTCTTCTGAGCGTGTTCTCAGATCGGTGGGACTCCCCTCTGCTGCGTCATTGGGTAAGGATCCATTCCATCTGACTTTTTTTATGTGTTTTTCCTTTTGCCGTATTACTAACACTAGCCATTAAGTTATTTTGTTACTAACACTATGGACACTTGTCTGAAATAAAGAGTTTGAATTTGAATTTGAATTTGAATTTGAATATCATGCATGTTCTGACGGACGGGTCAGGCAGAAGTTTATCAGAATACACTTAATTTTCACTAGATCAATTTAGTTCGCATAAATAGGGGTGTAAGAAAGGAATAGTAGGAAACTGAATAACTACAGTAATAGAAAAAAAAACGATGAAATATGATTTAACTAAGGAGCTGGATGCAATCCATCAATCAGCGGATGGCTGGCCCCATACATATATAGGGGGTGAGTTTAAGACTGACCCTGCTTGGGCTGCGGGTTGTTCAAAAGAGATACCGCGGCCCCAGACACAAAAGGGCTAAGAATAACATGTGTGGTTTTTGGTCGGGGAGCAGGAGTCATTTGATGATTTGCCATCCTCCAAAAAAGAGAGACTGATACAAATATTTTTTTGTTAGTCTTTTATGAAAATAGAAATAGACAGTTCACTAATTACTTACAGCATCCTGCTATCAACAACTGCTTTCTTATGCTCGTGTTAGTTTCAGCTGCCAAGACACCCATGTTCACAATGTTCTTCTTCTATCTAATAAATAAAGAGAGAAGTCCTGACTGACTGACTGACTGACTGACTCATCAACGCCCAGCCCAAACCCTTGGACCTAGAAAGCTGAAATTTTGCACAGAGGTTCCCTTTATAATGTAGACAAGGAATAAGGAAGGATTTTTCGAAATTCAACTCAGGGAGTTAAATAGGGGATGAAAGTTTGTATGGAAAATCGTCATTTTCACGCGGGCGAAGCCGCTGGCAAAAGCTAGTATTTAATATACTGTCACACACACAGACTGCACTTAAAATATATATAAATTTTATTTTTATTATCGCATCATTATAATGCGTATATTTTCGCACAATGTTACGAACTGATCTATCTGGTTTTTATCTTTTACTTATATGATTTCCTCAAGAGCAAAAATATACAAATCTGATTATCGATTAGGGATGGGTGGTAAAAACAAAATGGCTTTAAACCACGACCTTCGTTTGCGTGAAATAATTATAAAAAATATACTACTAACAATATGGTTGACTAAGTTTAACTTTATTTACAAAATACATTTACAAAATTTTATGAAATACATACATTTTCACATTTTTTTGTCTGTCGCACCATATTGTTCACTATGTTTGTATCATAATGTTTGTATTGTTACGCTAAACAGTGTAACAATTATTGTATAAAGGCCAAAAATAAATAATATTAATTTACAAAATACATTTACAAAAGTCATTTACTAAATAGATTTACACAATACATACAGAGTACATTAATTTGCAAAATGCGCAATAGGTATATTTACAAAATACAATTAAAAAAAAATAATAATTTCATGGTATAATTAATTACCATGTACTACCTACTCACATTTCCTTAACATTTTGCCTACGGAACCACCAAAAATAATGAATCTACATTTACTCACTCATTTATCACTATTATCAAATAATCTCTAATTGGCACAGTGTTTCTTATCAGCTCTAATCCCTAATTGATGATCTGTGTTATATCTCGGTCTGTAATCTCTGAATAGTATGAAATCAAGTCATTGGCCTTATGCCAGGTAGATGCATGATGGATTTGATTGCAGCAAATATAAATTGGTTTAATATTAATTAAAAATGTATTATTTTCTCTGACACTCATCAGTGAAAGCGCAGATGAATAATTTCAGTTTTAATGTAACCTAATATTTCAGCTATTAAAAAAAAAACTGGCCAAGTGCAAGTCGAACTTGCACATGTAGGGTTCCGTACCATCGTAGTAGGGAAGCCCCTTTGAATTTGTATTATTTCTTGTTAAAGCGGCAACAACATATTTTGTGATAAGTTTATTTTCATAGTGATTGTATGGATGACAAAGTTATATTTGCGGTTTTATAAATGTGTTATATTTTAAAAACTAGTTACCATAATAACGTTTAAGCAATTTTGGTTGAAAGTTTTCATTGCGCACCTACAGCTTACCTATATTTTTTTCAGATTTTTCACTCTCTTATAGTTTAAAAGTTGGGGGGAAACACACATTTGATCACTTTGGAAGTGTCTATCTTTCAAACGATTGCCTTTGAGAAAAAGATGTTTTAGTGACCTCAATATCATTTATTATAGACGGGTACCATCTATCTGGCGGAAACTTGATGCTCCGAAATTTATTTGGCATAACACACTTGGCATATTCTTCTTTGAACGAATATGTTTAAGGCAGACAATTATTTAATAGAATTATCGTTTCGCAGAATGTTTTTCAATGGCATACTTTTTGACAGAAACAAATCGCTGCAAAACCGACTCCACGTAGTCTATTCTGCCCTACCCCGAGAATGTAATGTAAGCCCGGTTCAGGTTAAAACTTTACTTAAATTACTTCCATGGCCCGTTTACAAATGTTTTATGAGTACATTGAGTTTTGCAGTAAAGTGTGATTTTTGACCCCGAAAAAAAAGTCATCTCCCAGCAAAAAAAATTGCGTAGGGGTACCGTACTTAGTTAGATGTACAGAATGCTGGTTGACGGCTGTGTGATGGGTTAATTTACACCCTGTAGTTATAGTGTATATTTTTTTTTTTTAGCAATATGTAAAATGTTTACATAATATTGCGAAATAATTTATAATAATCATGTTTCATAATATTATGCAATTGTCAAAAAAATAACAACTATCTATTCTATTGGTAAATTATTATTATTATTAACTAGTATGAACAGGATTACATAATTGATTATATAGATTTTTATAAGATAAATTATAATTTATTTTGCAAATAGGTTTTTACAATAAATAATCCTTTGGCTGAAATGACTATCTGCTTGATGATTGCAGTGAGTCATATTAAAAAATATAGTATAGTAGCTTTTGCCCGCGACTTCGTTCGCGTGGAATAGTGAATTCCGGCAGATTTTTGGTTTACCTCGCGAAAAAAAAAAAAAAAAAACTATCCTATGTCCTTTCTCAAGTTCCAAACTATGTCTGTACCAAATTTCATCAAAATCCGTTCAGCCGTTTAGGCGTCAAACTCAAACTCAAACTCAAATATTTTATTTCAATTAAGCCATTACAGGCACTTTTGAATGTCAGAAGGACGGAAGAAGAACGAAACTACGAGTGCAATACGTCATTCCGAAAGTCACCACGCCGAACCACACGCCACCGAATGCCCGTAACAACGAACACTGCGAGCACAAAAGCACGCAGCGACGCAAACCGCAACAACGAATGCTCGAGACCCCGAATCACGGAACAACGAATGCACGCCGCAACGTGCACCCGCCGCCCCGCGACCCGGAGCCCCGCACACCCGCCGCCACGGCACACGCCGCCGCGCGCCCCCGCACCCACAGCACTCGCCGCCGGTAACATCCGGCGCCGCGCAGCCCGACGCAGCAACTTCCGAAACGACGCATTGCACTCCTACGCTACAGTCACAATCACAAGGCATAATAACTTGTGAAAGTACTGTAGTTGCCAGTTCCCTAACGTAGATCTCATGAAGAAGAACGGGCAAGAAACTCCATGGACACTCTTTTAAAACAGAATTTGTTACAAAATCTTGGTACATTATATCATTCATGTTGAGATGGTATATTATGTGAGAACTATGTAGCAAGACGTGCAAGTTAAGAGGGTCCAGAGTAAAAAGAAAAAAAAAACAAATCAAAGAAAAATATATAAACCATGGCAGCTAAGAGATGACCAGTCTCCACTGACAGCGCCCGTTCACGAACATGACGCATGGATCAGCACCATCTAACTCAACCATTTTGAAGGGAACTAAATGATCCGACACACCCGCCACCATCAGCGAGACATTTGAGTGAGCATGACATTCTCCCAGCCACCAGGGCAACGTCAATAAAATATAACTAAATGTAAAAAGTGGCTTTATAGTAGGTACATAGTACTCACACATGTGCCATGCAATTATACAATATTAAGACATTGAATCTATACAATGCAAAGATATTTTTACAATCTTCTGCAGCCTTTTACACTAACTTCACATGATAGTCGATTTATTTGCCCCTAAGGTTGTGGAGCAGGACCAGCATTGAGCCAAGCATTTTTATCATCAATGTAATCCCCCAACTTATAGTATGCTTGCCTACATAGTGTGCGTTTTACACAAGTTTTAAATTTCGTCTCAGTCAGTTGAAGAATGTGAGGGGGTATTTTATTGTAACATTTTAAACAGTACCCCATGAAAGATGAGTCTACTTTAGCTAGCCTGAAACCTGGCTGAACTAGTTGGTCCCTATTTCTCGTATTATAGTGGTGTCTATCACCTCTTTTACTAAACAAATGCAGATTTTTCCTAACGTACATGATGTTTTCATATGTATTGACAAGGTACTGTCATGATGTTAATTTCCTTAAACAGCTCTCTCAGAGAATCGCGCCTTCGTAGACCATATATGGCTCTAATAGCTCTTTTCTGCAGAATAAATATAGACTCGATGTCTGCAGCCCGTCCCCATAGTAAAATACCGTATGACATAACACTATGAAAATAGCTAAAATAGACTAGTCTCGCGGTATCTACGTCAGTAAATTGGCGGATTTTCCTAACAGCATATGCTGCTGAACTCAGCCGTCCTGCAAGAGATGTTAAATGCGGACCCCACTGCAGCCTCGAGTCAATCGTTATCCCCAAGAAAACAGTTTCATCGACAAATTCAAAGTCTCTTGATTCAATACTATGCCACAATCAGTACTTTTGACATTTGGTAGAGCAAATCTTATGCACTTCGTTTTTTTCCCATTCAAGAAATCCCATTCGCGTGAAAGAGTAACAGACAGACAGACAGAGTTACTTTCGCATTTATAATATTAGTATGGAAGTATGGATAGTATGGAAGTATGGATTATGTTTATTTTGCAAATAGGTTTTTACAAACTCTATAACCCGTTATTATTTTTTAAACTGAAAGTACCGATTTTTCGTAACTGACTACTTTGAAAAGAAGTAGCCGTAACAAACTCAAAGGATACCTAGTCTCTTTTATATAATGTTCAGACCTAATCTTGGTCAATTCACGTGAGGGCCTTGTATATTAGTGTCTGAGATGGTCTTTTGAAGAAAGAACCATAGGTACTGGGTGGACTTAGTCTTGTCTAGTTAGTGCAAGCATATTTTGGCAGCTATCGTGTAGGTCGAATTCTCTCGACACTCGAAATTAATCAGAAAATAATATTTGTATATGTAAATGTAAATAATGTTCGAAATTAGTAAGAAAACATTATTTCTTACCTGCTTCATCTACTTCTGTTTTTTTACAAACTATTTTGGGGTTGACTTCCTACTATATTGGAGTCTTATTGGATGCTGCAGAATACCAGTTTTTTACTTGGACCGACTGCTTGTCAGTTAGTCTGTATTGGGTAAAACTGGTTGTCAGTTTTTCGTACAATTGGCTACCTGAAACGACTGTCAAGGATCTACAAAATAATGACAGCCAAGACTAACAGCTTTGCTTTCCGAGGCACGGAGGAAAATATGTATACCCGCACCTACCTGCAGTATTGTTTCTCCTTCTTCCATATATCCATCCAAAGGTTGTCTTTAAAAGATCGCTAAGACCGCCCATTGTGTCACCCCTTGTAAAATGTTTTGCTACTGTTTTTTTGTAATTTGGTGTACATAATAAAGAGTATTCTATCTATCTATCTATGGTCACCCATCCACAGAAAAACCTAGGCAACTTCGGCTTAACCTGCGGCTGTTTTTTTTTTGCCATTTTCCTTCGAATTCCACCTAATCATCAAGTCAAAACGTCCACAGTTACCTAGTTTAGTCTGAGAAATTAACAAGATATTATGTCGTCTTGTGCCTTATCATTATTATCTTGGATTATTTATAGGATTATGTCACGGCGAATTGTAATATAGGATTATCTGTATGATAATAGATAAACAAATATCGTTATCGTCTTATCGTTAAACACTTACGAGATAGAAGGAAATGTCTTGAGATGACAGATCATTTGAAGAAATATACCCAAAGAGCAAAAATTTATGATTGATGGATTGACGAACACCGGTAGTGCCCGCGGGGCCGCTTCAAGTCAGAGCGGGGGGCGTGAGGTTTAAAACTCCCCCCGCAAAGTCCTCTAGGACGTAAATGAACCCTTTACGAAGCTGTGAAACAAGCATTATGTACATCAAACTAAGTGCCCCTACGCAAAAATTATTGCTGGGAAACGCCTATTTTTTTTGGGGTGAAAAATCACATTTTACGGTAAAACTCAATGTAGCACTCTTAATCTTACTTAATTTTTTTTTATTTGTAATTTAACAAGCTGTTTTGCTCGCTTAGTTCATTCTGTGCTCTTCTTTAAGTGATGTAATACTGTTCTCATTGTTGACGAGACAAGTAAAACAAAAAAGAAAAATGTGGCGCGCTTGGAATATTCGCCACCGCCTCAGATCCAGTTATACGGGGGTTGCGGACATCCCAAGTCCGCTGTCCCTCTGGATCCGCTTAGGGGGGCTGAAAGAGGACGTTATCCGCCTTCCACCGACGCGACGCCCGGTATCTCTATCTGCTGCGGGGCGGAAGAAGTGATCTCAACCCCTCTTAACCTTTCCGTAGAAGGAGATCACTGCATCCCACGGTTCTGCGCGGGGAGCCCTGTCGCACAGTGACTGCCGGCTGCGACATGTCTGCTCCGACTTCTGCTATGAGGGCACGGTGCGGCTCCTCCTATGCGGCACACTCTGCCAAGGTATGTTGAGCTGGTGTTCTCCAGACAGTTGATGCAGTGATGACACCGAGCGTCCAGCTCTTTGTTTATGCGACACAGGTACTTCACGAAGCAGCCGTTCCCCAAGCACACTGCGTCGCCTGAAACAACAGGGAGCCATGGCTTCTTGAAGGCTTTTTTTGTTTTGGAGTGGCAAATCCTCATGGATGTCCTCCACCCTGAGGTGAGCGACGGGATCTGTCAGAGCCGTACTGACTAATAAATAACCACCTCAGTGTTCCCTCCCCACAATTTCATCAAGAATTATGCAACGTGCTATAGAGTCGCGCGCGCAACATTACGCTTCACCGTCTCGTGTCCAGTTTTACAGGGGCGCGGCGGTGGTCCCTAGCTAGGTCCGCCTTGCCTCTGGACCCGTTTATGGAGGCCGGAACAGTGTCTTCCACCCTCCACCGTTGAGAGAGGTCTCGACCTCTCTCAACCTTCCCGCAGGTGGACTAGAAGCCTACGCCTAGTCTGTCTTACGCCGACATTCCACGATGCCACTAGATAGCAATCCATGCAAGCGGCGCATTGGCTTTCCAATTTGTGAATCTGTCCAGTGTCGTACTGCACTTGCAAGACGACACTTTCGCGCACAAAGCTCTCAAATGTACAACAGAATCAACAAAGAGCTTTCAATTTATAAACTGACTCTGCATAAAGTCAAGCAGAGACTTAAGCTATGGTTACTGTCGTTGAACTACGACGAAACTGAGAATAGTACATTATGGTATAAGTGTGTAACGTTGGTGATTACCGCAGAGGCGGCATTGAGACCCGAGCCGTCAGGTGAGGGTCTTAAGAAAGCCGAGGACGGTAATCATCAATACACACGTGTATCATACGACGTTTTTCAACACACTTGCGAATAAAAAAAAACGTGTGGCACTCGAAAACTGCCGCGGTAAAGCTATTGCATAGCATTTTTTATCAATTATTTAATTTGACAACCTCAGTTGACAACCTTGTTATTTTCCGTAACCATAGCAACCTGGTTGAAATATTTTCGTTTCGGAATTTCTGGATTCGCTCTCCACGCTCAAGGCCCGCGATAGAAGCTATGCAATAGCTTTTAATAAAAGAAAACACATTTTATTTAGTAGGTAGATAAAAAGTTTATATAAAGAAACAATTAGTAAATGTGCAGTTAGTAAAATTATAATTAATTGTTTTTGATGGCGTAGCGGTCTCTTCAGATAGATTACTGGCCAGGTTCTGTAGGTATGTCTTTTACAGTTATATTTGTTAATTCTTGTATCCTACAGTTACACCAAATATTAAAGCAACCTGAAAAAAAGAAAAAAAATAATTATTAAGTTTAACACACAACACGTGAAGCTGAAGTCACGTAGATAGATATTTAAAATTAGTTTAACTATAACCTTAGTAACCAGATATTGGTTATCTGGAGCATCTTTTATAAATTTTTCAACATCGTTAGACGATAAAACCTTTGATTTCTTGCTTCTAACTCCATCTGACAGTCTTTTTAGATAAGCTGACAAATTAGAGTATGTTTTTAAGTCCACTCCATTCTTCGTTCAGACTGTACTTTTAACATTGAGTAAGTATATACCTACACCACAAAGAGCTAGGTTTGTACTTAGAAGATAATTCTTTAAAGTACGCCAAGAACACATTTTCAGAAAATGACTGCGATTTCTTGGTGTTCTGCCACTGCTTGAAATTTTGGTACGCTAATAGATATTTCTCCTTGGAGTTTTCGGGTAGCAAATTTTCCATAACGCTAAGGGCTTCAAATCTTAGATCGGGCGGTGTACAACACAACATGAATCATTTTCTTCAAAACTAGACATTTTAACTAATAAAATAACTGTATTAACAGTGAAAACGAGTTGTGTATTTTTTTCGCAGTAGCGGGAAAATATTACTCATGTTTTTTTATAAGCGATCAGCCATAGACTAAAAGAGGATTTTTTTTTTGCTTGTCGTGGATAGTGTTTGGAGCCACGTACAAAATGGGGAATTCAAATTTTTATTTATCACAGAGAAAACAAAAATTATATTTAAGTGAAAGTTTTATTTATTAAAAACGTACTAAGTTTAAATTATCTATATAAATACAAAGTTTCATGAAATGAGCAAGCACTAGGTACATTAATTAATTTTTACTATTGAACACGATCTTTTTTTGTATCGAAACTTTTTTAAGAACATAGCAACTCAACCAAATAAATAAAAAAAAAACCTATAACTCACTAGTGAATAATAGTAATGAAAAATTCACAGTTTGATTATAGGTGTCATTATGTGCCTAATTGCGGTGAAATTTTAGCCACTTTATGAGCAAGTGTGTTGAAATAGTACATTATGGTATAAGTGTGTAACGTTGGTGATTACCGCAGAGGCGGCATTGAGACCCGAGCCGTCAGGTGAGGGTCTTAAGAAAGCCGAGGACGGTAATCATCAATACACACGTGTATCATACGACGTTTTTCAACACACTTGCGAATAAAAAAAAACGTGTGGCACTCGGAAACTGCCGCGGTAAAGCTATTGCATAGCATTTTTTATCAATTATTTAATTTGACAACCTTGTTATTTTCCGTAACCATAGCAACCTGGTTGAAATATTTTCGTTTCGGAATTTCTGGATTCGCTCTCCACGCTCAAGGCTCGCGATAGAAGCTATGCAATAGCTTATTAATAAAAAAAAACACATTTTATTTAGTAGATAAAAAGTTTATATAACGAAACAATTAGTAAATGTGCAGTTAGTAAAATTATATAATTAATTGTTTTTGATGGCGTAGCGGTCTCTTCAGATAGATTACTGGCCAGGTTCTGTAGGTATGTCTTTTACAGTTATATTTGTTAATTCTTGTATCCTACAGTTACACCAAATATTAAAGCAACCTGAAAAAAAGAAAAAAAAATATTATTAAGTTTAACACACAACACGCTGAAGCTGAAGTCACGTAGATAGATATTTAAAATTAGTTTAACTAACCTTAGTAACCAGATATTGGTTATCTGGAGCATCTTTTATAAATTTTTCAACACCGTTAGACGATAAAACCTTTGATTTCTTGCTTCTAAATCCATCTGACAGTCTTTTTAAATAAGCTGACAAATTAGAGTATGTTTTTAAGTCCACTCCATTCTTCGTTCAGACTGTACTTTTAACATTGAGTAAGTATATACACCACAAAGAGCTAGGTTTGTACTTAGAAGATAATTCTTTAAAGTACGCCAAGAACACATTTTCAGAAAATGACTGCGATTTCATGGTGTTTTGCCACTGCTTGAAATTTTGGTACGCTAATAGATATTTCTCCTTGGAGTTTTCGGGTAGCAAATTTTCCATAACGCTAAGGGCTTCAAATCTTACATCGGGCGGTGTACAACATGAATCATTTTCTTCAAAACTAGACATTTTAACTAATAAAATAACTATAATAACAGTGAAAACGAGTTGTGTATTTTTTTCGCAGTAGCGGGAAAATATTACTTATGTTTTTTTTATAAGCGATCAGCCATAGACTAAAAGAGGATTTTTTTTTTGCTTGTCGTGGATAGTGTTTGGAGCCATGTACAAAATGGGGAATTCAAATTTTTATTTATCACAGAGAAAACAAAAATTATATTTAAGTGAAAGTTTTATTTATTAAAAACGTACTAAGTTTAAATTATCTATTTAAATACAAAGTTTCATGAAATGAGCAAGCCCTAGGTACATTAATTAATTTTTACTATTAAACACGATCTTTTTTGTATCGAAACTTTTTTAAGAACATAGCAACTCAACCAATTAAATTTAAAAAAAAAACCTATAACTCACTAGTGAATAATAGTAATGAAAAATTCACAGTTTGATTATAGGTGTCATTATGTGCCTAATTGCGGTGAAATTTTAGCCACTTTATGAGCAAGTGTGTTGAAAAGATTATTCTTATTCTTATACCACAACATAGATAAAAATGCTAGGCAGATGACGTCATGAAAAAACGAGAATAGATGTCCTATTCTTGTTTGACGGTGAAATTGATCAAGCCTCAACAGCGTAGAGGTTGCGCATTATCCCAGTATTAGGTAACGTTTAAACCTGCAGTAAATATTGTCACTGAAAGATTTTTGGAGTAACCAACGTTATTATAAGGATTAAACCCGAGTTTCCACAGTATAGTAATACAAATGAATTTGAAAGATACAGTTATAAAAAAATATTATTTGTCTTTTTTATAAGAGGATGATACGGATTTGGTAAAGCCAAAAAATAGGGTTGTCGCGTTTTATTTTCTGTTCTTCGACTGGTTGTCAGGCTTTTGAGTCACTGACGACACTGACTACCTGTAACGAATGTCAAAGATTTACAAAATACACCTGGGACCAGCGGCTGTACGGGCTATCGGAGCATAAGCAGAATAGCATAATCATCCTATAATGTTCCCACCCCTGGGACTCCAGGCCTCCAGTCTATGAGAGAGAATGTGCTATAATAATTCACCACGTCTTCAAATTTTTAGGGCTTGGACATGTTTTCTCCCGATATTTTCCTTCACCATTTTGAGAGCAGTGGTGATGAAATAAATTACACAAAGTAATGCCTGCCTGGGGTCGAACTCACGACTTATGATTCGGAAAGTTCAGATAAAACAAAGCAAGGTCTAAATAAAAAGATAAAGGGAGAAGGAGGCAGCTTTGAACAGAGGCAGATTAACAACAACACAGAACAGAACAGAAACAAGTTTACGCGGTTAGTTTCAAATGTATTTTAGTACCAGAGATGATTTTGGGGTGGCAACACAGTTACCTACAACCATCGCGTAGTATCTGTGGCGTTTGACAGCTTGGAACTGAACTACCGACTATGTTGTTTTTGTCATTCATTTGAAAACTTTGTGGAAGATAGGTGTAAGCTTGTGAAGGATATAGCTTTTAATACTCGTAAGTGTTATCATACTAATATTATTAAGTAGTTACATAGGCATTTGTAAAAGTGTTTATTTTTATTTATCTAATGTTTTTTTGGGTCAAAAATTATAAATTTATTTAATTATAGGGTGTGGGGCAGGTTCGATCATATTGAACGGGGTACCTTTGAACATGTTCAAGATATCAAGAAAGGAGCATCATATAAGTTTTTCTTTCCTGAAAAGAAAGATGAGTCTTACGTCAGCATGTCTGACATTTTAGTTAAACTGCCACCTCCAATCGAAGCCGCTGTACATCACGTACTGCTGCCATGATAGCTTTCAAATTTAATTTCTCTAACTTTAGATTAGGTTAACTAGATATTTTGTTTGCATTGACTCCCAAATAACTCCCAAGTTATATTGTTAGTAGTATGATAATTATAAAAGATTGGCCATACAAATAAATATAAACTTGATTTATAAGCATTTAAACCTTTCATTCAGAACTGCCCCAGGCATGTTCGAAGCTGCCCCTCATACGGGGCAGTTATGAACATTTCCCATCTAACACCAAAGATAGCATAACCGCCTAATATCAGGGTTATGGCTTAAGCTGATAAAGCGATTATGTAGGTTAATTATGAGGCTAACCATTCCAGGTAAGTAAAGAGGTTATAAGAGTAAATATTTTGAGTCGTGACTTATTGTTTCAAAAATGATCAAAACTGCCTCCTTCTCCCCAATATGTGGATTGATGTTCATCTACATTCTAACCTAAAACGGACGAACATCAGTCCACATATTTATCTTTTTATTTAGAGCTTGCTTTGTTTAAATTCATAATAGAACGCAGTTACGTTGTCTCATTGTTATTTAACATTAAATTCATTGTTTAGCTTGTCACTTCTTTTACATCAAGGACGAAGACCGGCGGCGTGTGTTTTTTGAGGTTATCCTTAGTCACAGCGTTTTTTTGTATGTATTTCATGAATTTTTAGCTTTTATTATGATTCATATAAATGTAATCTTTACGGTAAAGTATTTTTTTATCTAAGTGTTCGCTATGCACGATTTGTAACAATCTTATTCAAAAATTGTATACTTCGTCACACGTATCCTTCGGCTTTCTGGGTATGAAAAAACGCAATTTAAAACATTTTTATTTAATTAGAGACAAAAAATTAGTTTCTTAAATTATTAATCTAAGATTCTAAAAACTATCATTGATTTTTAAAACATAAAATATGAATTCGTAATATGTGTCAACAACCCTATTATCGACTCGAGCGCCAGTTAATTTTTTAGCCAAAGTTCCTCAACCATTATGTCCTAACGTCAACCTCAAATACATTATTTGGTAACTGCCTACAGCAATTTCCATTTGACAACCATGAATTTGTTAGGAGCACACCGTTAGGTTAATGTGTTATTAACCTTAAGTAAGTAAAACACTTAACTATAGTATTATTTTTATTTATTTAAACTTCATGCACAAACGTGGTACATAGGCGGACTTAATGCCAAACTCACATACACAAATACCCAGACCCGGAACAACTATCTGTAGGTCTTACAAATATTTGTTCCGTGCGGGGATCGAACCCGCGACACGCAGCGCGGCAGTCCATTGCTTGAGCCACTGCGCTAACCGTGCCGTCGACGGTTAGCGCAGTGGCTCAAGCACATTACACTACATCATTGTGGTAGAGTACAAAAATAAATAAATTAGGAGAATACTGTTTTGTTAACATAAATTAATTAATAAACCTACTTAAATCGTACACACTAATACATCCTAATCCTAACTAATATTATAAATGCGAAAGTAACTCTGTCTGTCTGTCTTTGCTTCACGCCTAAACTACTGAACCGATTTGTATGAAATTTGGTACAGACATATCCCAACTAACATTAAGCGCTAATATAAGAGATAGAATAGATATATAAAAGAGCTAAACAGATCCTAAGGTCATCAATAAGTGCTATCACATGGGAGTTATAGCGAGCTATAACTTTACTATACCCCTGGAATGGGCACAAATTCTTATGGTCTTAGGTTCCGCTATGGCGATGTAGTGGAGTTACAGAATGACATTAAGAGATATAGTAGAGCAATTGCTTTTTTTTTTTATTATAAATGGGCTTGCTCTTGACTTCAATCTTGCCCTAAGGGCAGACATGATGTCGACGATGGAACGAGCTTACCCAGTAGAAGCCTGTTTACTCGCGACTTAAACAGATTAGGGTTATATGAACTCGGAAAAACCGACGCAGGCAGGAAATTCCACTCCTTGGCTGTGCGCATAATAAAGGACCCAGCAAAGCGCTTCGTTCGAATGTGTGGAATGTCGACTAGGTATTGGTGATACCCTGCAGTACGTCTAGTCTCCCGATGGAAGAAGGGAGATGGTGGGATCAGCTCGTGGAGCTCTTGCGCACACTCTTAATTGTGGATCTACAGTAGCGCTAACTGAGACATAAAACGCTGTAAGAGTGGTATGTTAGTGGCTAGTGACTCCTCAAGCGGTATGGTAGAGCTACATGCTGCTTACTGACACTTTGAGCGCTATATAGGGAGCAAATGTATGAATATAAACTCCGTAGGTGGTATACTAGATCTATGATGTATCTTACTTACTATTTGAGCGGTTAGAGGGTGGCAATAAGGTAAATTGTAACACCTTGAGCTTGAGCAGTATAGATCTACAATAGGAAATTTTAGCGTCTAAGGATATAATTTTTTACTTTTTTTCATAGCCGGCTATTATAAGCGGTATGATATTTCTATAATGTTGATCTCTTAACAAAAAAACAAACATTGTGCGTTTACAAAAATAAATGGCGGAGTTGAGTGTTAAAATTTTAACTCATTGTTAGTGGAAACTGAAGGGGAATTTTCATTGCGAATGTAAGTAAACTGTGAATATGTGTATATATTATTGGCAAATAATTGATGGGCCCACTCTTTGTTGTGTATTTACCAAAAAACATTTTTTGCTTCACATCGAGCAAAACATTTTCGTACTAACTATGTAACAAAACTTTGCCTATTGACTTAAAAGTGTCATGACCCTGGTATTAGGACGCTAGAAACATACCTACCACCCTACCTACATACCTTCATTGTGTTAAGTATTCGTTTCGTGTTTTTAATTCTTAAAATGGTGGGCGCATGAATTTGGGGATCCGTAGTCATTTCTCAAAACCAGTACCTAGCCTACCCACGAGACGACTAGTACACGTCATGACACTTTTAAGTCAATAGGCAAAGTTTTGTTACACATTTAATACAAAAATGTTTTGCTCCATGTGAAGCAAACAATCAATTACTTGCCAATAATATATACACATATTCACAGTTTACTTACCTTCGCAATGAAAATTCCGCTTCAGTTTCCACTAACAATGAGTTAAAATTTTAGCACTCAACTCCGCCTTTTATTTTTATTACTCAATGAGTAATAACAGCGGTCCTCTTCGGAAATATCAAAACTTGCAGTTGCGATATCACTTCCATTACATACGGAACCCTCATCTTCAAGTAAGACTATGTTGCGACGCCATTTTATGTTTACCAATTAGGGGGAGGTACTAAAGTGGTAACAAACCCAATAATTCAACCTTAAATAATATGGAGGCCATACTTGACACTATAAGTTCTATTAATAGGGTGAAATATCTTTACTATTCAGCCCTAAACTATACAAGGGAGTTTTGTACCCCTTTAGGGGTTTGATGTTGTAATAGATTTAATGAACACCATTCTAGAGCTAGTAGCGTTAATTGCTCTTTTTGTGCAACTCTCAGCGCTCCGAAAGAGTTAGTGGTAGCTTGCTTAGAACTTTAGAAGTTAATAGTGAATGTTAATTTCTTATATGGATCTGATAGTCGTAAGATTCGCTCAAAGCTATAACTCAGCAGCTTTGGTCTGTATTGTAGAGATAATAATCGCTGCTCTACTCGTTTAACCTCCATACATTGCTCTTATAAACTTGCTTTGTCACTATAAGCGTTATTACACGACTGCCCCAAAAAAAAGAGTGTTATGTTTTTAGCGTTCATGTATGTATTTTTATTACTAACACTCTTTTGTCATCACAAACTATAATTGCAGCTACAACACTACCTTCATAACACTTTAGGTTCTAAAGTAAGCTCTATTTGCAGCCATAATGTTTGTTAGTTTGGAACTTGAGAAAGGACATAGGATAGTTTTTTTTTTCGCGATATAAACCAAAAATCTGCTGGAAGTCACTATTTCACGCGAACGAAGTCGCAGGCAAAAGCTATTATATTAAAGATGGAATTATCAGTGCAATATCTGTTAAAGATCATGTAGTTCAGGTGGATCGCTACAAGGCATCAATGCAATAATACAATTAATCTAAGAATAAATCACGTCCAGTTTTATTTATTTTTGACAACAACGACAATTATATCTAAGTTGACAAGACTGACAGGCAAAAGCCACAACACTAAAGGAGTTCTTATTACAAGAATATAACCACTGAGTCTTCGCTCATTGTCTATTCTCAACATCCACCTCTCTTGAATGTAGAAACTCCGGCCAATACCTTCAGTTCTTTGATTCTGGGCCCTTATAGAGATTTTGTAAGCATGTCAGCGATCTGCTTCTCTGAATTGACATGTCGGATATCAATGCTTCCCTCTTGAATGCAGTCTCTGATAAAGAATGCCCTTAATCTTATATGTTTCGTCCTCTGATGAAACTCTGGAGGGTTTTTCGCTATCTTGATAGCCGATTCGTTGTCCACGCACAGATATGCATGACAATCATATCCTGTGATATCTTTCAAAATGCGTTTCAAGAAAGAATACCTTCCTTTCGGCTTAGCATTTTTTTTTGAAGTATTGATAATAATAACTGCCACTCGGGTCGATCTTTGCCTAGCTTGGTCTGTGAATGGGTGAACACCACATACCGATCGAGTTTCCTCCGTGCCTCGGAAAGCACGCTAAGCTGCTGGTCCCGGCTGTCATAGATCGATAGATAACGATAACGATCGATAATAACCAAAAAGAAGGTATAATAATTGTGTTTGTTAAATATTTTCGAAGTAACGTTACATAGAACAAACAAACGTTGGTGAAACAAAAGTTGATGTAAGGTGGTCGGTGTAAAGTAACATCGAACAAAAAAGGCGTAGACCAAACAAAACGTCGCAGTATGGAGGCTTAGGTGAATAGTGTTCGGTGAAACAATTTTCGAAGAATAGTGTTTCGAAGAAACGTAGGGGACCCGTTTCAGCCATATTATTTCTCTAGCAGTCTCACTCGCTGCGTAGATCTCCGCCTCCGTTGACGATGTGGCAACAACGTTCTGTCGTTTGCTATTCCAAGAGATGGCACCTCCGGCAAACATGCAAAGAATGCCTGAGGTCGATCTTCCAGTGTTTGCATCTCCACCGTGGTCAGCGTCACTATAGCACTTCAGGTCAGCAACACAATCTGGTGTGTACTTAATTCCATGATCAATAGTGCCTTTTATGTATCGCATGATCCGTTTTACAATCTGCACATCATCTTTGGTTGGACTGTTTAGATTGCGAGATACCACTGATACGGCATAGGCTATGTCTGGCCTCGTGCCGGTCATTAAATAGGCAAGTGCTCCAACAACTTGGCGATATGGGAACGTGCTAACTTTAACCTCTTGGTCGTTATTCATCGCCTTCATATCTTCAGCTTTCAATATTGGAGTTGCCACTGGTTTACATTCCTCCATCCCAAACCTCTCCAGTACTCGGTTCGCATACGCTTTTTGGTGAAGCAGTATTGAGCCATCTGACTGTCTCTCTATCTCCATGCCTAGAAAATAGGTGGCCGGTTTGGTTGTGAGTTTGAATCTCTTTTTCATTTCCTCTAGAAAAAAAGTCGTCTCCTTCTCACTTGTTGACGCTATTAGACCGTCGTCAACGTATAGGGCAAGGATTATCCTTTCTCCCCCTCGCTTTCTTGTAAGCAGGCAGGGATCCGATTTACTTTGGTTGAAGCCAATTTGAACTATATAGTCCGTTATGCACCTATTCCAACATAAGGGCGCTTGCTTTAGCCCATAGAGGCTCCTTTTTAGCTTGAATACCAGCTTTTGAAATGAAAATGAAAAAAAATGAAAAATCGTTTATTCATGGTTACATTTCGTGTTACATAGTATATTACTTCTGCCAAACTGTAAAACAGTTTGTTGGCAGATGTAGCTCCCTTGTTATGTTGCTACTTGCGACACCCTTTATTGTTAAGAAGATGACTAACACCGCGCTGTGCGATGCACCGTGAGACCCGCCGTCTCAGCAATCCGACCGTGGGATCGAAGATTGGGCAATGCCAGTGACCAGTGTTAATTTTAGGTTTAGTGCTTCACTCTTGTTTCTCACATCGAACAACTGTCACGCAACTTAGAATTACCGATTTAAATGTAATTTATACATTAATTAAATTTCTTAAGTAAATTATATCGGTTTCATTTGCATCCTCGTCTGCAGCCGAACGTAATTGGCGCAGTCGGTAGGACACTCGCGGTCGGTTTCGCGTAATAAGGAAGATTTCCGTAATCGCAAAGCTGCCCGTGCGGCTATCCAGTCGCTCCAGAGTATCCAGAATCTACACTTCGTGCTGTATCGAGGAATCCAGACATCGATTACGCAAAGGGACTGATATAATGTTCAAGTAAGTACATTAGATTATTTCTAGTGACCGCTTTCCCCTAGCCTGTACTAATAGAATAGAATAGAATAGAATATTCGTTTATTTGCTTATAATGTAGGTATTTACAATAAGGTGGTTACATCATTTTAGAGAATCCTTGTACATTCTACCATTTTGGCATGCAAATATTGATGCTGTTCATCATCAGCTATGAAACAGCTACAACTTATCAGCTAGAAAGTGCGATACGGAGTAATAACATTTATTCATTAGTAAATTAGTTAGTTTCTTTTTGAAAATTGTTACTGGTTCCTCCCTTATACAATTAGGAATATGATTAAAAATTGCCGGCGCCATACCGAACACACTTTTTTTCAATAAAGCTGTCCTAAATCGAACTGTGCGTAATATGTTTTGATATTGAGATCGCAAATTTGCATCTCTGTGTCTGCTTTCCGAGAAAGTTAAAAACAGATGCGGATTACATTTAACAAAAAGAGCAATTTCTAGAATATAAAGAGATGGAAACGTTAACAACTTATGAGTTTTAAAAAATTGCACACAGCTGTCAGTAACCTTCAGACCAAATATTGCTCGTAGGCAGCGCTTTTGGGCTTTAAAAATGCTTTCTCTTTCGGTACAATTACCCCAAAATATAATACCGAATCTCAAAATGGAAACGACAAGACTATGATATGCTAGTAATACTGTTTTGATATTAACTTTTTTCCTAAGATTATAAAGTGCATATGCAGATGCGCTAAGTTTTTTGCAAATTGCTTCTGCCTGTGCTTTCCATGTCAGTTGACTGTCAATTAAAATTCCCAGAAATTTTATAACATCCACTCTGTCCACATTTTGACTGTTATAATTAATATTAATATCACCGATGCGAAGCCTTTGGTAAAAATGCATTATCTTTGTTTTTTGTAGGTTTATTTGTAAGTTGTTACTATGCAGCCAATTTATAATAATTTTAATGTTGGAGCTAATATCGTTTTCATAGTTTTTATTATTATCGCATTTTAAGAGTGCTGTACTATCGTCGGCGAAGAGTACCATGGGATGGTGGATTTGGCGTGGGAGGTCGTTAATATAAATTAAAAATAATAAAGGCCCAAGGACGCTTCCCTGTGGTACACCGAATTTAATTTCTCTTTTAGAAGACAAGTATTTTTGTTCTAATTTGGACTTGACACATATTTTGTAAATTTCTGTCATCTGTTTGCGACCAGTTAAATATGTTTTTATTAGGTTTAGGATATTTCCTCGAATGCCATAGGAGTTTAATTTTTGAAGAAGTATGTTATGGTTGACAAAATCGAAAGCTTTCGACATATCTGCAAATATAGCACATATAGGCGTTTTGGTATCAACATTTGACATAATATTGTTCAACAAGTCAAAAATTGCCATGTTTATATTTCTATTTTTCCTAAAACCGTATTGCTCATGACAAAGTATATTAAATTTAATTAGGAAAGATAATATTGCTTCATAAATAACTTTTTCTAATATTTTGGAAAAAACGGGAATTAGAGATATCGGCCTATAGTTCGACATATCGTCTTTACTGTTCTTTTTATGAATTGGTTTAACAATAACAGTTTTTAAACCTTCAGGAAATGTTCCTGATGATATGCTAATATTAATTATGTGAGTTAAGGGGCCAGCTATACAGTTGGCAACAATTTTTACGACTTGAGTAGAAATCCCATCATAACCAAAACTCTTTTTGTTTTTAAGTAATATCAGTATCCAAAATTTTCTTTCCACGAAAATCTAGGAATATTAGGATAGTTAGTAGTAGAGAATTAGTGATAGATTCTAGAAGAAATATTAATTTAGATACGTTACAGGAGGAATCAGAATCCTTTCCTAGCAAAATGTCTTTGGATTTAGATACCATTTTTAGAGCATTACGGTTAGTACCTGAGTTTGACGGGAACCCGAATGTGCTGACTAGATTTATTCAATTATGCGATCATTTAGTTAAGGAATATTATAATGTTCAAGGTGGTTCCGAATTAATTAACTCTGCACTTATTAATGGAATATTAAATAAAATTATAGGATCTGCTGCTCGCTTAATTAACTCAAATGGCATAGCAACTGATTGGAATGGCATTCGTAAGGCATTAATAAATAATTTTGCGGACCAGAGGGACGAGACCGCTCTTTATAGCGATTTATCTCTTTTAACACAGGGCTCTAATACCCCACAAGAGTTTTATGAGCGTTGTCAGAATCTTTTTAGTACAATTATGACATATGTTTCATTACACGACATATTACCAACTACTATAGATGCTAAAAGAGATTTATATAAGAAATTGACGCTCCAGGCGTTCGTGCGCGGATTAAAAGATCCTGTAGGATCACGAGTGCGTTGTATGCGCCCTCAAAATATAGAACAAGCACTAGAATTTGTTCATGAGGAAACTAATACAATGTATCTGCAAAATCGTAACGACCGGTTGCCCGATAAAAAAACTAATACCAATAACCAACCCAGTAACCAGTTTAAAATGCCCTCTCACTCTCAGCCGTTTAATATGCCTGACCCAAGGTTTAATAATTATTATAACATGCCAGGACCTTCCCGATTCCAATTTCCATCTCAACAACCATCGCAGTTGAAACCTATTTATTTCCAACCTCGCCAGTTTGGTCCAACCCGTACTCAGCAAGTTTTCAGGGCACCCCCACCGAACTATAACCGTCAGAATAAATCATTTAATTTCGCCCAGCAGAATTCTCCTAGCCAGCCTAGTGGCTCAGCGCAACCACGTCCAATGAGTGGTGTTAGCCATTTCGTGAGCAGACAATTACCCCCTACTAACGCCTTGTCTAGGCATGATTGGAATAAATCCGGAAATCCCCCACCTAATAATTATTTTAAAACTCGAGAGATGCATTTTAATGATACTTTTATTGATCCTTCGTTAAATGATTTCTTTGCCGATTATGATGGAACTTACTATGACTACTATGAGTACCCAGAAAATATGTTCTATGAATATCAACCATTGCCTCAAGAATATTTAGAACACCCCCAGCAGCCCGGAAGCATAACCGAGGACGTCAAAGAATCCAAAGACCCGGATTTTCAGAAAACTCGGAAATCCGAAAAATTAAAATAGAAATAAATCTTCAAACTCAACGATATCTTCCATACGTTCAGATTGAGTCACCCCCACTAAAGCTTTTAATAGACACAGGAGCAAACCAATCATTTCTATGTCCTAATGCTGTCGAAAAATACTTTGGTGACTTTCCATTAAATTATTCTCCATTCGAAGTGCATAGTGTTCATGCTAAAACCAGAAACGATTATTCAATTACTTTACCTATTTTTAACGAATTTAATGATTCAGGTACAGTTTCATTTGATATCTATAAGTTCCACGACTTCTTTGATGGGCTTATTGGTACCGATTTGTTAGAAAAATGGGAAGCTACTATAGATTATAAAAATAAATTATTTACAACTAAGTTCGCTTCAAACCCCATTAGAATTTACGATTCACGTAATACCAATTTATATGAGAATATTATTCCAGCTGGTACATCTAAATTACTAAAGATTCCAATTAACGTTCACGACGGAGATGCTTATATTCCTGAACAATCAATTTCAAACTGTATCATACGTGAATGCCTTACTACGGTTAAACAGAATAGAGGTATATTAGAAGTACAGAATCCTAGTAGAAACGACATAATATTTTCTATGGACCGTGCAATGTCAGCAGAAGTTCATAACGACGAGTGCACGCGAACTAAACAGCAAAATCAACGCGTAAAAGAAGTGCTATCGCGCCTTCGTACTGACCATTTAAATGAAGAAGAACGCATTAATCTTGAATCATTGTGCTCGCAATATGCTGACGTTTTTTATATAGAAGGTGAACAATTAACATTCACAAATAAAATTAAACATTCAATTAAAACCACGGATGAAGCCCCAGTCTATACAAAGAGTTATAGATATCCATTTATTCATAGACAGGAAGTACAAGATCAGATAGGTAAAATGCTAGAACAAGGTATAATTAGACCTTCTAATTCTGCTTGGAGTTCCCCTATTTGGGTGGTATCTAAGAAAGCTGACGCATCGGGAAAAACGAAGTGGCGTATTGTAGTAGATTTCAGGAAACTTAATGAGAAAACTATAGACGACAAGTACCCTATCCCCAATATAGCTGATGTCTTAGACAAATTAGGTAACTGCCAGTATTTTACTACACTAGACCTAGCTAGTGGATTCTATCAGGTCGAAATGGACCCCCAAGATATTACAAAAACCGCATTCAATGTGGAACATGGGCATTTCGAATTTCTGAGAATGCCTATGGGTCTAAAAAATAGCCCTTCTACCTTCCAAAGAGTAATGGATAACGTGTTACGTGAACTCCAAAATACTATTTGTCTAGTGTACCTAGATGACATAATAGTTTTTAGTACATCATTGCAAGAGCACATAGTAAACCTAGAAAAAGTTTTTAAAAGATTACGCGAATCTAATTTTAAAATACAAATGGACAAGTCAGAGTTCCTGAAATTAGAGACAGCTTATCTAGGACACATTATAGGCAAAGATGGAATAAAGCCTAACCCAGATAAAATCTCAGCAATACAAAAATACCCTTTACCTAAAACCCCTACTGAAATTAAAAGGTTTTTAGGACTTCTTGGCTATTATAGAAAATTTATCCCTGATTTCGCTAAAATAACCAAACCGTTGACTCAAAGCTTAAAAAAGGGTTCCAAAATCACACTCGATCAAAATTATGTCGAATGCTTTGAAAAATGTAAGACCCTTCTGGTCAATGATCCAATTCTTCAATACCCTGATTTTAAAAAAGAATTTATACTCACTACTGACGCTTCAAATTTAGCAATTGGTGCAGTACTGTCGCAAGGAACTATCGGATCTGATAAACCGATAGCTTATGCCTCGCGTACGCTTAATTCTAGTGAGATAAACTATAGCACTATTGAAAAGGAGTTATTGGCTATAGTCTGGGCTACTAAGTATTTCAGGCCATATTTATTCGGACGAAAATTTAAAATAGTAACTGACCATCGCCCTTTACAATGGGTGATGAATATTAAAGAACCAAATTCCCGTTTAACCCGTTGGAGGTTACGGCTAAGCGAATTTGAGTTCATAGTTGTCTATAAGCAAGGAAAACATAATACTAATGCAGATGCTTTGTCACGAATAGAAATTCATCATGAGGAAGCTAGTTCGATAGTAGTTAACACCTCACAAGGTGCGCCTTCAGACTCAGATTCTAGAACTGAAACTGCGGATTCTAGGACTTTAAGCATACATAGTGATTTAGAAAGTCCCATATTAGAAATCCCTATTTCCGACGACCCTCTTAATAAGTTTAATAGGCAAATCTATCTTAATGTCGTTGGAGATATAAAAAGTAAGCCTAGTGTTTCTAAACCATTCGAAACACATACTAAAACTGTCATACAAATTTCAAAATCTAATTTAGAACAAGACGTTATTAGCGCAATTAAAGAACATATTAATCCAAGAGTAAAGACAGGTATTTTAATTAATCCTCCTTTAGAAATGTTTTCTATAATACCTATAATTCAAAAATATTTTAAAAATTCGGCAATGAAGTTGGTACTTACCAAAACCGAAGTAGAAAATGTTAAAGACTATTTCAAGCAACAGCAAATTATAAAAAATTATCACGAAGGCAAAACCAATCATAGAGGCATCACCGAGTGTTATCTAGCCCTATCGCGTAAATGCTATTGGCCGAATATGAAAGAGCATGTAACGAAGTATATCAATGAATGTCAAATATGCGGGCAAGCTAAATATGATCGAAATCCAGTTAGACCAAGGTTACAAATTGTACCTCCACCTACGAAACCTTTTGAGGTTGTACATTTAGATCTGCTTAGTATTGAAACGAATAAGTATCTTATAATAGTGGATGCATTCTCTAAGTATGGTCAAGCATACTTCTTGAGAGATGCTACAGCTATTAGTGTCGTGCAAGCTTTACTAAAGTTTGCCACTCATCACGGAGTGCCTTTAACTATTGTAACAGACAATGGTCCGGAATTAAACAATCAAATATTTTCTGAATTTACTAGATTGCACCAAGTGCAACATCATAAAACCTGTCCTAATACACCCAATGAAAATGGAATGGTAGAACGACTAAATTCAACACTATTAGAACATTTGCGTATATTAAAATTAGAACATCCCGGAGAATCAATTACTAATCTAATAACTTATGCTATATTGGCTTATAATAGTTCAATACATAGCTTTACAAAATGTAGGCCTATCGATATAATTACCGGTCATTTTGATCCCCGAGATCCTTTAGATATGAATATTTCCGAACATCTCTTACAACAATATATCCAAGAACACCGCAGACGAATGTCAAAAGTATATGATGTTCTCAACGACACTTCGCTTCATCGACGAACTGGAATTATTGAAAATGTTAACAATAATCGCGAACCTGAAAAACATTACGAACCAGAACAACAAGTTTTTATTAGGAATCCTTTATGCCATAGGCAAAAGTTAGCAGCTCGATATACCCAAGATACGGTATTAGCGGATTTGCCTATTCACATCTATACCAAAAAGAAAAAAGGCAAGGTCCCCAAATCACGCCTAAAACGGGTGCCTAATAGTGCTCGTTTGTTACAGGACACTACAAACACTACTAGTCCTGAGCCTGGCCCTGGCCCGAGCAGACGAGATAACACTAGACAGTCTTAACGATGGACCAGGTATTTTGCCCTTCAACCTTGGACCCACGAGAGTCATTTCACATTTCCACTCCTTTCTCCAAATTATAAACCTTGATGATATGCGCAATAGTTTAAAGACAGTTAACGAGCAACTGCAAAATCTTACACCACAATTGAGTAATATATCACGATCTCTCTATGAACCCCACGTTACCTACCTAGGTACTAAATTAGAAGAAATATCGGAACAATTGGAAACACTTGAGGTAAACCGTGTTAAAAGAGGTCTCATAGATGGTCTTGGTTCTGTAATAAAGAGTATTTCGGGTAATTTAGATTACACTGATGCTTTAAAATACGATAATGCCATCGCAATCTTAAAGCAAAATGATAATAATTTAGTTACTGAAATGAATCATCAAATAAGTCTAAGTAAGCAGTGGGTTTCTCGTAGCTCAAACGTTACAGATAAAATAGTAGAAAACCAAGGGAAAATTGAGAAAATTATTAATTCGATTTTAGCTAGCAATGTTAAACTTGAAACAGATACCATTAAATATGCTCATTTGGCACAGTTACTAATGATACTAGGAGACAATATAGATAATTTGTCTAAAGAACTTGACAGATTACAAAATTTATTAGCATTTATTAGGGCTAAAAGTATTCATAATTCCGTATTGAACTATGCTATGTTTAAGGACATGATGAATAGATTAGGTATGTTATATAATAAGGATCAATTTCTAGAGATTAGTTTTAGAGAATATTTTGACATTATTATTAGACTAGGATATTATTACAATGGGAATAAAATAGTGATAGTTATACAATTTCCGATACTTTATCCTACTAACTTTATCCTATACAAATTATTCCTGGCCCCTAATTATAACAATAAGGTCCTTATTCCAACTTATCCTTTCATAGCGGTTCACGAAAAAGATCTATTGTAGGTACATGGAGACAGAATGTCCAAAGTATAGCCACGGTCACCTTTTCGAGGATAACTTAAGTCACCACCATGGCCAACAATCAGACTGTATCCGGCAGCTTATACTACAACAGAAAATTAACGAGTCCTGTCAATTCACATCAGTCATCCTGTCTTCTGAAGCGATGGAACAGCTAGACGACCAACACTTCATCGTAAGCTTTCCTAAACCTACGAAAGTTCGCCTCACTTGTTCTGAAGATTATTATAGAATGCTGAAAGGGAGCTACCTATCTATCATACCCAGAGGATGCGCGCTAAGAACTACATCATTTACTGCAAGCAATCGTCATGACCAAACTAAGGGAAAGATATTGAAGATTATGGACTTACCAACTATAAAGGAAAATGTACCTATGAAAACTATACAATTAGATACCATTGACCTCGGCAGTTTGCATTCAAGTAACTCTGAAATCACTCTACAAGAACCTGTAACGCTACAGTCGTCGAACACTGAAACAATATACCACACCACTATACCGGTATACATTCTACTATCCGGTGCATGTGTGCTCATTATCATCATCATACTCCGTCGTCGCAGATTGAAGAAACTAGTACTACAGAAAGCCACTGAAGCAATCGATATCAAGACTAAGGATAAGGAGGCCTGCAACACCGAGATTGATCCAGCTTCGCCATCGACACTATTTTCGACTAGAGTCTTCAAATAGTTGCCGATCTCGTGGAGGGAGATGTTATGTTGCTACTTGCGACACCCTTTATTGTTAAGAAGATGACTAACACCGCGCTGTGCGATGCACCGTGAGACCCGCCGTCTCAGCAATCCGACCGTGGGATCGAAGATTGGGCAATGCCAGTGACCAGTGTTAATTTTAGGTTTAGTGCTTCACTCTTGTTTCTCACATCGAACAACTGTCACGCAACTTAGAATTACCGATTTAAATGTAATTTATACATTAATTAAATTTCTTAAGTAAATTATATCGGTTTCATTTGCATCCTCGTCTGCAGCCGAACGTAATTCCCTTAACTAATTTTATATTTAGGTACATGTAACAACTTGTTGGTACTTTTCCATCAATCACACGGTACTTTTACCTACTTATAACTAAACACAAATTTGCTACGAGTATGACTATAACTTAAACTAATAACATGTTAGTTGCGTAACAGCACTTCACTTAACAGCGGTGAAGCCGCAAACATGAGCCAGTATGACATTACTTTATGTACTTACACATATTTATACAACAATAATAAATGGCATCTACACATCTTTTGATAAGAGGTCTTTACAAAAGGTATTAAAAAGAAACTTTCCTAGTTAATCTATTGCATAGATTCTATCGCGGGCCTTGTTGAGTTGAGCGTGGAGAGCGAATCCAGAGATTTCCTAACAAAAATATTCAGTTCAAGATTCAACATGGTTGCTATGGTTACGGAAAATAACAAGGTTGTCAACTGAGGTTGTCAAATTAAATAATTGTTTGTCTCTCTGCTTTCTCCTTCTAAAATATTCTTACTCGTATAATTTGTGTACAAAGTGTTTTAAATATGAATAAACAAAGTGCATATAATAATGAAGAAAGTCACGAAAAAATAGTGAAAGAAAATTAGTGAGGAGTGAGTACTCTATAAACATTCATTTTATTATTAGTAGGTACGCATCTATCATAAGTTTTATTGGTTTTTGCATTACTATTCTGCGAATCGGTCTAAAACGATTCGTTTTCTTATAAAATATCTAAAATAAAATAAATAATCTTCATATTTTTCAATGTTATGACTAGTGGTGGTTAATATAACGAATAACACCAAAACATAACATGTTATTGATTCATAACGAATAACGTTTGTTATACCGACGCTGCCTACGTGTTATCATTATAATGTCTAACTCAACAACACGCTCAACGAATAACGTAGCAAGCGGTGGCGGCGGTCCTACGATGCACCGTTTCCGAGTTATGGGCGTTCAAAGTTTCTGTTAATATATTATTATATTCGTTTTTAATATTAATAATAACGATATTATTATAATCGTTCGTATACCTCTACAGTCCACTAGAATATTAACATTAACTGCGCATCAATAATCATTGCGCACGTTTAGCGTGTTGTTGCCGAATAAAACGATAACGTCTCCGCGTTCAGATTACTGCCGCGTTTTGTTACAACTCGTTATTATGATAACGTATAAAATAACATGTTATAAAAATATATTCAATAGTCTATATAACATGATAATGATTTATAGCAGAATTGCACACCACTAGTTATGACACTTACGTCAGGCTGTCATTATTTTTTCTTTTAATTTTTCTGTCATAGAGTTTCTTACTAGCTTAGTCTATGAAGGTTAGTTTTGATTTATTTAATGTACATCGCGCGAAATTCGAAGATCAAACTCTTAATATCGTTATTTTTGTTCAAATTTTTTGAATGAATAATTATTTTGGTGTGTAATTACACTATTAATACCTAATTATTTATACCTATTATTGCATAAGTTGATAAAAAATGCTATGCAATAGATTTACCGCGGCAGTCTCCGAGTGCCACACGTTTTTTTATTTTTAAAAGACATTTTCGTGGTACAGCTATTTTCTAAATTTCGAAGAAAAAAAATTCGGAAGGTATGTCGTTAAAAATTGTTGGTACTAAGCATTTCCTACACCTTTGTCCATAATAATTAGTACAAGTGGGTACTACAAATCTACTGATGCATTTATTCCTTTGAGGTCTTATGCGCACCGTCTCGACTTTAAACTCATCATTACAATAGTTTTCTAAAGCCAATAACAATACCACCCTTCGATGAACTGGCAACATTTTACATTCTAAGAATAATTCTTCATAATCACTACTTTTACAACGTGTTTTTGTATTTTTATCAACTAAAAGTTTCATAAATCTGATTTGTAACAACTTTAATTTATCTAAATATGTTTTAAATGTGTTACCATAACATGCCAGTCCGTATGAAAGTAGCGAGTCCACCAGCGCATAGTAGACCGTGTACAAAGTGGCCCTATCCAGTACCTACCAAACTAAGGTGGTGGAATTTTACAAGCACTAATCGGAGTTTGTCACAAAGGATTTTATCATTCGCATAACCTTCTGGGGGTTTCATGTATATTTCTTCATCTAGCGTGCCATATAGGAATGCCGTCGATACGTCAAATTGTGCTAGACTTAGCTTCTCCTTTGCTGCAACACTCAGTACAGCTCTTATGGTGCTACTTCTCGCTACGGGACTGAATGTCTCGTGAAAGTCAATGTCCTTCTTTTGTGAGTATCCCTTTATTACGAGTCGGGCTTTGTACTTTTCTACTGTACCATCCGGATTCGTTTTTATTTTGAATATCCACTTGCAAGGGATTGCTTTTCTTCCTTTAGGTAACTCCACTAGCTCCCAAGTTTTGTTCTCTTTTAGCGAATTTATTTCACTATCTATGGCTTTTAGCCATTTTTCACGCTCTGAAGAATTCATTGCCTCCTTGTAGGTCTTAGGTTCAGCCATACTGATAACCTCTACCGCCATCACATAATCTTTAAATCGATCTGGTGGTCTCAATGTAGATCTGTTTCTCAATGTCCTCTGACCTTCTCTTTCAATCTCATTATTAGAGAGGTTCAAATTCAAATTATTGGCAGGCATCACTTCTGCCCATAGCTTCTCTGGAATCTTTACACGTGCATGCATGATGGCACGCGCTGCTTCTACTATTGTGCGATTCTCTCGCTCTACACATCCAGCTTGCTCATGAGTGTATGGCATTGTCAGTCTTTGTGTTATGCCGCGTTCTTGAAGGATCCTTTTAAATTCTGCGCTAACAAACTCACCGCCGTAGTCACTGAGTACTTCTTTTACAGTGTGTCCTGCAACTTTAGCTGCAGCTAGAAATTGCCTTAACTTTAATGCTGCTTCAGACTTCTGCTTTAGAAATTAAACATGTCTATGCCTTGTGTAGTCATCTTTGAACAGAATATAGTATCGATTCTTCCCGTATGATGTCGGAAATGGCCCGCATATGTCAGTGTGAACAAGTTCACCAGGTTGAGTGGCTCTTGTTCTTGTTCCAAACTGCAATCTGTGCGTCTTTCCATAAATACAGCCTTCACATAGATCTGACTTGTTGTTATTTATCTTCATTCCAAGCTCAGTTTCAATAACTTGCTTTACGTGTCTTTTATTTTGGTGTACTAGCCTTTCATGATACAGCTGTAGTGGGTTTGTCAGTAATTGGTTGACTTCCAGCTTGTTTGGTCTGATACAGTTAATATCCAACTTGTATAGGCCTCCGTCAATCTTTCTTGTCCCGATTGCTTTTATCACTCCATCTACTTTGAGTATGCATTTCTTTGGCGTAGATTCAAAAGTGCTCTTCGACGATACATCATGCGTTGCAAGAACAGAAAATAGATTTCTCTTGATTTGTGGTACATACCATACATCTTTCAGTAGGAGTTGTTCAACTTTACCGTTGCAGTTGGCTTCAGCTCGAATATTGCCTTTCCCAATGGCTTCGATGGTTTGTCCATTAGCTGCGGTGACAGTAACATTGTGCGAATCGTCAAAGTGCTCAAAACTTTCGAAGATGTCTCCTTGATGCGTAACATGGCTTGTCGCTCCGTTGTCGACGTACCAGTTATTATCATCAATTGGTAGATTGTCTCCTACAGTTAACACGGTCAAATTTACATTTTTTGTTTTGCTGCACGACGGCTTTGGTGGGCGTCCATCTTCTATCCATTTACGGCATTTGCGAACTCTGTGCCCAGCTAATCCACAGTATTTGCATTTGAAGATTGCTCCTTTATCTTTCGTTTTCTCTGTCTTGACTACTAGTACTTCCTCTTTGTATTCACTTACTTCTTCATTGCTCTTTAAGGCTTTCTCGAAGGTACTTAGCTGTGCAGTTAGATTCTCTATTGTTCTATCCTTTTTGTTTACAAGGAGCCAACTTGACTTGAAAGCAAAGAAATTCTTAGGTAGGGTCCCAAGTATCTTGCAGATCAGCAATATATCAGGCAGCTTCGCTTGAATTTGGTTATTCAGCTCATGCCATTATATATTCTTCAAAGCAGAAATATGCTTCTTTATGTCATGTTCTGGGTCTTTATTGTAACTAAAGAATTGTAGACACAAATCATAACTCTTTTCTTCAGCGCACCCACAGTAGAGACGTTCTAGTTCATCCCATACCTCTTTAGCGGTTTCGAAGCGCATAACTTGGTCAAGTACTTCATTTGTCATAATGTTCGTCAGTAGCGTTAGTACAAGGCTGTCTTTAGCTTGAAATTCTTTCATTTTCTTCTCATAAACAGCCCTTGTTTCTGTTGAATCTGTACTCTTTGGTTCTATCGGAACTTTCAGTGTCCCATCAATGATCTTCAACGCATCGGGATAACCTTTGAGTACGTTGCGGATTCTGTATTTCCAATGTTTGAAGTCTTTGCCATCACTTAGGCACTCGATCTTCACTTTTGATGCAGTTTCAAACGACTTTTCATCCATGGTGAATTTTCCACTTCACAGACGATTTTTCCACTTTTCTACAGTTCACTTTATTTTACTCTGCTACCATGTTAAAGATCATGTAGTTCAGGTGGATCGCTACAAGGCATCAATGCAATGATACAATTAATCTGAGAATAAATCACGTCCAGTTTTATTTCTTTTTGACAACAACGACAATTATATCTAAGTTGACAAGACTGACAGGCAAAAGCCACAACACTAAAGGAGTTCTTATTACAAGAATTTAACCACTGAGTCTTCGCTCATTGTCTATTCTCAACAATATCTTGGTGAGAGAATCCTTAGTCAGGATCCTGACGTCTTCAGTCAACTAGAATTTTTAATTTTTAATTTTAAAATGATCTTTGCTATTGAACGCCCTGTTTTAAAGCAGTATTTAATTATTATTACAGGTAAGTCTTTTTGTATTTTGAGTGTTTTTGGTCACAGTTACGGTAGCTAAAATCTTTCAATTTCGGGTTTCGAAATGACGTAATTTCCGTTTAAAGGAATAGTCACTTTATGCTTGTGTAGTGTAAATTAAGTTTATTTCCGAAGTGATAGCAGTATTCTTCTTTAATATCAATGATAGTAATCAAACGGCTCAAAAAATATTTAAAAACAAAGTTGAATCTTACCTTCTGTCCAACTTTAGTGAAAACCTAAGCAATTTTTCTGTAATGTAAATTTAATTTAATTTAATGTTTGTTTTGTGAAAGTATTTCGCAGTAATTTGGTTGTAGTCAGATTATTTTTGTAATTTTAGTATGTAGGTAAATGGAAAAGTGAACGTACACACGTTAACTTTGAGAGTATCCTGGGAGCTACGTCTGCCAACAAACTGCTATGTAGTTTAGCAGAAGTAAAATGTAATGAATTTGATTTAAGTTCCAAATAAACACTTTTTTTTTTTTTTTTCATATATATTACAAAATATAGTTTTTTTTTCAAATAATTTAATATCGCAGCTACATACACACATTTATCATCTACCTAAGATCTCTTGAATTTCCAAAAGACTCTTTCCTTTGGTTTCCGGTACAAAGACTACACCAAACAGGAACGTAAATGCACAAGAGCCAGAAAATATCCAGAAGGTCACAGCTGGTCCTAATGCTGGCCACATGTAACCGAATGCTGTTGACACTCCGAAGCCGAAGACCCAGCCGATGGTGACAGTGAAGGTACCACCGAAGCCTCTGCAGGTGTCCGTGAACATTTCTCCGATGAATGTGTTGGGGATGATGCCAAAACCTGGAAAGATTGTAATTGGAAAGGTTTTAACGGACTAATGAAAAGAAAAGACAAGCTAGAGAATGTTGACTTGAAAACCAGCAAAATGAAAACAGAATCTAAATCAAAGGTCAACCATTTCAAACATTTCTGAAATCATAGTGCCGTATGAAATACTGTCTTCGGTCTACTGAAAAACACAATAATGATTTGGAAGAAATTGTAATATTTTTTCATTGCGAAAAATTTTCTTTACTTTCTTCTTTTTTCATTTTTTTTTTATTCTAAGGTAAAACTTAAGACTAAAATGATAAAACTAAATAAAAAAATTAAACTTACCACCAAAATAGGATACGAAGAAGAGTATAAGCGACACGAGAGAGAGCCATGTCAAGTCCCCTGCAGCCGGATGATCAGTCAAGTACAGATGGAAGTAAACACCAAGAGCAGCCTGGAATTAACAACATTAATAGGTTATGGATTGTAAAACATTTTGGAAATACTGAAGAAACACTTAAAAAAGCGAACTTTTCAGTAGGCCATTATATTGGCCATCATATTATAGGCGGACTAAATATAATTATCACCGCCACAACACAAATAGTACTGGGTAGTACGAAAACCCTTGGTAAACCCGGTTGACGACCTTTTGGGGTTGTAAAGATTGTCAATGATTTACAAATGAAAAACGGCTTAACGTGCTTTCTGAGGCACGGAGAAAATTTGGTATGTGGTGGTTAATGTAAAGTTCGACCAGAACGGTTGTTATTATTTAGCTACGAGCTCCGTACATAAGTTTAATAAACCAATAGTGGACTACAGGCCGGTTATGTTTATTAACGGCCGACTCTGTAAAATAATAAACTTACTAAACTCAATGAACAACCAGCTGTAGACACCAACAACAGATTCCTCCTTCCAGTTCTCTCAACAAGTATTGGAGCAAAAATAGCAGCAAAGAATTGAGTTAGACCAATAATAATTGTAGATACATGAGGCTCCATCTCTGATCCAGTCGCATCAAAAATAATTGTAACAAAGGACATTACAGCAATTACTCCGCTGGTATGCTGCATTATGTTAAGTGAAATGATAATAAATGCTGCTTTTCTATTAGATTTGACTGTGTACATTTCTGTTAGTTGAGCTATGTTTGATTTTGGCTTTTCATTTGCTTGTGCTACTATTTCGTCTATGTCGTCTTGTCTGCCAAGTGAGGTGAGGTTGGCCATTGCTTCATCTTTTCTGTCTGCAAAATTATAAGTATAATGGTTTACTTTCTAAGGAATTGATCACTCATTTTTAATATCAGAATATAAAGATTCATCAAGGGGGACTGGGCGTAGTGGATACACGGGCAATGTAGGTTCATTGTTGTCAAAATGTCTTCGCATTTTTTCGCATTGGAAGACCATGCTTGATTCTTGGGTTCGTGTCTAACAGTTCTTTCGCAGAGTTCATCAGCTATAGTAGTGCAACCACAATTTAATCTTATGTTATAACGAAAATAAAGTTTACTGTAATTTTGATAACCTCATTTATAATAATAATAATATATTTTTTATTTTCAGACCAAGTTTGTCCATAATTGTTAGTAACAAATTTCTTAAAACTACGTTAGTATACTTATTAAAAATCATTCAAATAATCAGAAATACAATAATTACAACAAAATACACATGTCATGTTAGTTATAAAGGTCTTAAAACTACATTAGTATTACATAAAATCACATGTCAAGAATCAGTAGTCTACGTCACATGAAGCTGGATGAATCTCCCCAGCACTGCGGAATCTGGCCAATCAGATATAACTTTTAGGATTTTGTTGGTGCTCCCTCGAATCCGGCGCATCAGAGAAGCTGTTTTTTCACGCATTATCGCATAAAAGTTGTCTACCCTTGCATCAGCAAACATACCCGAATCCCATCAGCAAATATGTGGCGACTAGCGACATCTATCGCAACACCTGCGTACTAACAAACGATCGACAGAAATCCTACATCGCGCTATCAACATTATCCGCGACATAAGCGTATATAGGAGTTCCCGACTTACATATGTCGGGCAGTTAGCCCGCCGGACACAACACCCGTCCGGTCGGAGGATCCTCCCTTTTGTATGGGGGATGAGGAACTTTACACACTGTTCCTCATTACCCCCAAAAATATATCATTTGCTTATATAATAAAGATAACTGTGATTTCAACAATGACTCAAAGATTCAGAGGTAATGATAAATAGCATAGTATCACGCCTGTATTCCCCGAAGCGTTAGGCAGAGGTATACCTTCCATCGGTTGTTAAGTTGACACTCAACGACTAATAAGTTGTGCTTGTTGTGCTTACCTGTAAGAGGTTGGTACACTTGTCTTTGACTATTATGTATGTATCTCTTTCCTTTATGTAGTGTATTCAATTGTTGGTGAGCCAAATAAATAAAATAAAATAAAATAAATAAATAGTACAGCCTATTCCCATCATCGGTCACAATTCCTGCTGCTGAATATTTCCTAATGGAAAATCCCGATAACACTTTGCTTGACCTGGGAGTCCTGCGGCCACTAGACAATGAGGCTGTCAAAATTTCTACAATGAAATCATTCTTACCTTTCATAACTTGATACACAGCGGTTTCAGTCACGAAAAAGAACACCAAGACTAGGTACACGCCGCATAAAGCCGCGCCTATCCAGTTGACCACAGAGTAAGACACAAATGGTCCTACTACGTACGCAAACAGGATTCCCATAGTATTGGATAAGCCAGTAAGTGTCAACAATGTCCCTCGAATTCTTGTTGACCTGCAAAAAAAAAAGTTTCAGATTGAATAATTCATTTATGTTAATGGATAAGTAAGACCAAAAAAAGATGGATGGTTTGTGTGAGAACAGATCGTGTGCATACCAGCATACCTTTTTTGAAGTGAAAACTTCTTTAGCGGCGTTGAGCACTTTGGGAAATTGTTCTGTGATGGGTATAAAATCTTAAACTCGCGTCAGGATACGTGACCACGTGACCCTGATCGAAAATTCGTCAGGACACGTGACCACGTGACCCTGATCGAAAAAGCGTAAGACGGATGGAGAGTAGACAGCTATCCCCTCTCTACGGCGCGGCGAAAATGTATGCCTGGGCCTACTGTTTCGTTTAGGCAGCGCAGGGCGCTTAATAATAATAATAATTATTATTAATAATAATATAATAATAATAATAAAATTATTAATAATAATAATATATTTAATAATAATAATAATAATTAATAATATTTAATAATAATAATAATTAATAATAATAATAATGATGACAGCTGTCAAAATTGAAACAGCTATATCTCGGAAACTATCGACCTTAGACTAGTTGTGTGTAGGGACAATTGATAGGTCTCAATGAGATCTACATTTCGGATGACAGCTGTCAAAATTGAAACGGCTATATCTCGGAAACTATCGACCTTAGACTAGTTGTGTGTAGGGACAAGTGATAGGTCTCAATGAGATCTACATTTCAGATGACAGCTGTCAAAATTGAAACGGCTATATCTCGGAAACTATCGACCTTAGACTAGTTGTGTGTAGGGACAAGTGATAGGTCTCAATGAGATCTACATTTCGGATGACAGCTGTCAAAATTGAAACAGCTATATCTCGGAAACTATCGACCTTAGACTAGTTGTGTGTAGGGACAAGTGATAGGTCTCAATGAGATCTACATTTCGGATGACAGCTGTCAAAATTGAAACGGCTATATCTCGGAAACTATCGACCTAAGACTAGTTGTGTGTAGGGACAAGTGATAGGTCTCAATGAGATCTACATTTCGGATGACAGCTGTCAAAATTGAAACGGCTATATCTCGGAAACTATCGACCTTAGACTAGTTGTGTGTAGGGACAAGTGATAGGTCTCAATGAGATCTACATTTCAGATGACAGCTGTCAAAATTGAAACAGCTATATCTCGGAAACTATCGACCTTAGACTAGTTGTGTGTAGGGACAAGTGATAGATCTCAATGAGATCTACATTTCGGATGACAGCTGTCAAAATTGAAACGGCTATATCTCGGAAACTATCGATCTTAGACTAGTCGTGTGGGAGTTGGACATTTTGACCCTGAACGTTAACGATGTCGACTGTACAGTCAATAAAATACAAAAATAATTTATTTTGAACTAGACTGTACAATGTTTTTATGATGCTTAATCGGAGGCATGGGAAAAAATATTCCCGCTCCTCCTACCAATCGGAGTTCCGATCGGAGGACAGGGAAAGACAAAATAAATGGGTTAGCATAGTTATGGCGGAATAATTGAATTTTTAAATAATGAATTTGGTTTAACTATGTCGAATGATCGCAATCTTAGCACAACGAAATACAAAACTACTATTGATGCGGTCTTTATTAGACATTTAAATAGGTTCGAATCAAAACTGTTCGTTTCTTACTTCAGCTACCATAAACCTATCGTATCAGTTTTAGAGATTGGCGATGATAGTTCTGGTAATGATGATGGTGAAAAAGTCGTTGAAATTATGGATGAAAGTTGATTTTTCGGAGAGATAAACTTTTTAATGTAAAATAATTGTAATAGTTTTAAAGTGTTAAATTTTTAATGTAATATAAATTGTCATGTTTGTGTACGATAGCGCAATAAATCAATATTGTATTCTACCACATAAATGATAGTACTTTTATACTGTTAAAGCAATTGGTGCAAAATTATTCCCTAACCATTCCAAAATATCAAACATGCTCAACGTTAATAATCAAGTTTTCACTTCTGCCGGCACTCCCGGAGTCGGCAACCCGTCTTTTTTTTTTGGTGGGTGGAAAATCATCGAATGACCCCCCCCCCCCCCCCGCTCTTGGGCAGAGCGAAGGGGAGTGTCAGACTTCTACTGACTAAAAACCGAACCCATGTTCCTTCTTTGCCCTTGCGCCGAGACCACGTAATCTAGTACAAAAATCCGCGGCCCCGATGGGCCGACGACGCCCGTCGGGGCCGCGGATTTTTATACCTTGCCCTTGCTTTGGCCCCTCCTTGCTGAGATCTCTTTGAGGCGCGCGTGGAACACGAACGCGCCGCCGACACGGTCTGTTGCCGTCATGACGACGGCCGGACGGCGAGCTAGTCCATTACTCACCGTCCACAGGCCCGCGTCTACGGTGGCCGGAAGCCATCACGTGACCCCCGACGCCCGGAGCGCCTTCTGCGCCTTCCGCGGCGGCTGGGACGTTGAGAGGTTCTCTCCCTCTCTCGTTCCGCCACCTCCTTCGCTAGCATCACTGCTTCGTAGAAGGAGGCGACGGCGTCCCATTCCTCCTCGCCCCGGACCATGGCTTGCACCAGGGCCGGACGCGAGAGGTCGCCGCCGCCGATCGCCGCCACGAGAACACGGCGGGGCTCCGCCCAAGCAGGGCACACCTCCACAGTGTGCTCCACCGTGTCCTCATACCAGCATACCTGACACATATTTCTCGAAAGTGTGTAAAGCCGGGAGTAAATGATAGCTTAGCGATTGACAGAGGAGAATGGAAGAAGAAAATGTGTTGTACCAACCCCAAGTAACATGAGATAAGGAGGAAGATGATGATGAGAGCCACTCAAGCGTCGAGCAAAATTTTCGCAAAATGGCGTTATGTCACGGCCATCTGGGTGACGTCAGCTGATAACGGCGGCGCGTGATTAAAACGCCGATAACTCTTGTTTTGTATGAGAACTTTGTATTTAACCTTTATGAAATAAGCTATCAGATTTTACATGGATTTGTCTAGTTTAGCCTTGTAATAATATATGAGATAGTGAGATAGTGGTCAAACGCGAACCTATCAATAATAAAAAAAATATATAGGTATATATATTATATTGTTAATTCTACTTTAAAATCAGCGTGAGCAAAATTTTACCAGTTTGTTGTACAAAAGTAGATAGAAATAAAAAAATAAACCATTATTTGAACGAGTTTTTATTTTATTTACATGAATATACCCTATTTCACACAAATCAATTAAAATAACACAGCTCTCCATACATATTTTACATACTGCAAGCTAAACAAAAGCTAGGCTCAGGTAGTCGACCCGTACGTCGAACAAAAAATTAGTTTTCTTAGATTTGTTAACATACAGGTCAACCTAGTACCTAAAAGCGTGTTAAAAAGGGTATATGTTTACGCATCCATTCTGAGAACTCCGTATGCCAAGTGGCTGTTGAAAGTATCATAATGCATAGTTTGGTACACAATCTTATCGCAGACAAAGTTTTAGCTGTATGAATCGTTTTGTTTACGAAACATGAGTCAGAATGTAAACACTTGAAAAAGAGCGATAAAAATGACTCTTTAATTATTTTGTATCACAGAGCAAGTACTATTGCATTTATTTGAAATCTTATTTCACAAAACACACACATGATGATGATATTTACTAATGGAAAAACACAACACAAAGGCATATATGTTGCCTAACAAAAACATTACAGAAATCAACAAAATATGTGAACAATTTTTGGAGAAAACACGCAAAAAGTTGAAAAACGAGTTGGAAAAGTATGGATATGGCTCAATATAGTCATGGAAAACAAAATATACAAAATAAAATAAATGTAAACTACCGAATTGAGAACCTCCTTCTTTTTTAAAAGTCGGTTATAAACACAGTCACCAAAAAAAAACATTTTCAGAATCGGTTCACAAATGGGGAGAAATCGGCAAAGAAAAAATACATCCTCCTTTTTTTAAGTCGGTTAAGTCAAAATCACAGTCACCAAATAAAACATTTTGAGAATCGGTTCACAAATGGGGGAGAAATCTGTGAAAATAGAAAACACACATACTTCTTTTTTTTAAGTCGGTTAAATCCATACTATGTCCAACACCCGACAAAGCCACACAAATGACCGATATGACGTCACGAATCCCTGACTGTCAAGCTATCAAAATAAGTCGATTTGGCTCGCGTGTTTTGTTTTCAATTAAATTCAAATTTCTGACGATATTACTTAATTAGAATGAATTACAGACGTTGTTAATTAACTTAGAATTTTTAATAACGACAGTTTGATAAACATTAGGCATATTTTCTAGTCATACGACGTGAAAAAAAAACGGAAATTACGGTAGACATGGAGGCCGATGTTCGTTGAACTAGGTATTTCTGCCGGAATTCATGCCAAAGACACAATCGAGCTAATAAAAACAGTTCAGGACTTACCGGTTCATGATTATTTCCAGCAAAAACCACAAAAAACACTCACAAAACTCTCACAAAACAGTCTACAATAACAGGGTCGGTTAAGTGTGTTGCGCTCGGAACAAGACTGATTTTGACACGTTCCACATTGGCGGCGGAAGAATTCAAAGACGTACTGAGTGACTAAATGCCATCCTCGTCTCTTCTACTACACGTTGAGCAAGTGTGAGCTAGATGAGCATAGTTTTCACAGACTTTTAACGGTTTTAGGAAACGCGGGAACGATCGGGAACAATCTACTTATTTTGATAGCTTGCAGTTTGCCAACTTTTGACTTCGACTTATTTTGAAAGCTTGACACACGAGTATTGAGGCAGAGGCTTAGTTAGAAAAAAGTGGGTTGAATAGCTTTCTTTCCCTCACAAAATCAAAATCAAAGCATTTATTTCAAGTAGGCCAGTTACAGGGACTTTTGAATAGTCGAGTTAAACTAACTGCGGCACTCAGAGATATCCAACGATTACTCAAACCGCCACCCAGCAAAGGCCTGACATACTTTTGTGTGACAAAACTGCCAAAAACCTTTACCAAGCGACAGCCAAACCAACCACTGAAGCTCTCCGAGTGCAACAAAATATTCTTAAAGGTACTTACGACATCTCTCCAATGTAGACCAGATTTATAACAAATATGATTCCACTAGAAACACCAGCTATAACTCTGCCAGCGTATATCGTAGCCAAGTTCGGGGCAACTGCCAAGATTATAAAGGACAGCATAAAGATGGCACCACCCAGGTAAAGGCAAGGTTTTCGGCCTATCGTGTTACAGAGGTAGCCGGAGAGGTAGGGACCTGAAAGTGAAGATAATTTTAGGTGTTATTGATCATGTAGTCAATGTGAAGTAGCATGGGTGGTGACAGGGGAGAATGCAAGAAATAAACGTGCTGTGTTGACCCCAGGCAGTGTCTCCATGTACACGGTAATTACCGTAGATGCACCGTAATCAAGTCGTTATCTACGGTCAAGGTAATAATGTATTACCGTGTCATAAATCACCGTATTACCAATATGAACTAATTTATTGTATTTATTTCACCGTGTACTGCCTAAAAGTCCTGCAGCGAATTTCACGTCAGTCAAATTAACAATTTTGTAAAGGCAACACTGCCGGGGGTCGAAAGAAACAAACTTCTAACCAAAACAATATTGTCCCTCTCCTTGCAGTCGGGTAAAAAGGAATAGAAATGGGAAAAACTGTGTTGATTTCTGGCAAACTAACGATGTGAAACATGCAAAATTCAACATTAATCTAATATTAATGTTGAATTTCTCATGTTTCACATGTAATTTTTTTTTAATTTATTTAAAGAGCAAAATATAGTGTTTTGATTCATTTCATATTAATGTTGTTATATTTTCCTTTGAAAAATTACACGGTAATTTACACGGTATTATTGGAATAAAGAGGCTACTAGGATCGAACACATTTATTAATAGCACAAATAATATATTTACACAACGACTTTTCTCCTTGACAGAGCAGTTATATATTGACAGATTCTAAACTCGAATCTATCGTTCACAGTCGTGTAGGTATACAACCTCCATCACGCACCCTTAATCTATAGCATGATGTATGCGCAAGATTACATTATATACCTACCTAACATATTACCTACAAGTGCACGCACCCTTAAACTACTCAGTGTGCATACACCCTAAGTACACAATAGGTATATTCAGCTGGAGCTATCGTTCACTGACATACAATCTATCTTTATTATTTACTAGCTGAACCCGCGCATGCGTTGCAATGCTTTTTTTTTACTACCTTTCCTACTACCCTACCTACCTACCTACTACCCTACCTACCTACTACTCTACCTACCTACTTCTCTACCTACCTACTACCCTACCTACCTACCCTACCTACCTACTCTACCCTACCTACCTACTTTCCTACTACCCTACCTACTACCCTACTTACTACCCTACCTACCTACTACCCTTCCTACCTACCAACCACTTTCTCACCGTTAAAACCTTCTCTGGACTTCCACAAATAATTTAAGACCAAAATTTGCCAAATCGATCCAGGCGTTGTTGAGTTATGCGCTTACCAACACATTTTGCGATTCATTTTTATATTATAGATGTATGTTTTTAATACAGCTATATAACAAAAATACTAAACATGAACAAAATAAAAATTATCTATTACAAATCATAACAAATCAAAACAGAATCACATTAAAAACAATATTAGCTAAAATCATTACATCACACATCGCTCGCCCCCTCAATAGATAATTTTTCTAAAAATTGCTTTAGTTTAGGACCTGGTACAGATTTTGTTAACATATCTGCTACCATTTCTTGTGAAGGCATATATTTTACCTCAACCGCCTCATTGACTATAGCTTCGCGAACATAATGAAATCTAACATCAATATGTTTTGTTCTGTTATGGTTCATCTTATTTTTCGCTATTTTATGTGCTGATTGGTTGTCGTTGTAAATGACCACCGGTTTGTCACAAGTCCCCTTTGTTAAACTTTTTAACAAATTTCTTAAATAAATAGCTTCTTTCGATGCTTGACTCAGGCCTATATATTCTGCCTCAGTGGAGGACAGCGCCACGCACCCTTGTTTACGACTTTCCCAAGACAATATATTGTCTCCTAGTCTAAAAATTAAACCTGTACAGGATTTCCTATCATATGACCCACCCCAATCCGCGTCTACGTAGCCATTTATTTCTAGATTACCCGTTTTCTTAAACGTTAATACAAAGTTCGACGTCCCCTTTAAATATCTAAGCACCCGTTTAGCACATTTAAAATGTAGTTCATCATAACATGAATTAAACTGTGACAAAACACTAACAGCGTGCGCGATATCGGGCCTAGTACTTTGAGCTAAATAATTAAGACAACCTATGAGAATTTGATATGGCAACTTACAACCGGAATCTGAAGCTTTCTCTAATTTGAGACCTACTTCCATTGGAGTAATGACTGGTTTACAATCCGTCATGTCAAAATCCTTCAAAATATTAAGAACGTACTGTTCTTGATCAAGATAAATCGAACTTTTATCTCTCCTAAGTCTCATGCCTAACACGTGTCTAGCAGGACCTAAATCCTTAACTTTAAACCTTTTAAGCAAGCCTTTTTTTAACTTCTGCTTCTCAGTTTCGTTATTTTTGGAATAGAATACAAAAATATCATCAACATAAATGACTACTACTATTCTATTTCCATCGCTAAACACCTTTTGATAAAGACAAGGTTCTATTTTCGATTGTACGAAACCTAAATTGTACATCTCCTTATCTAGCTCATGGAACCAAGCGTTAGACGCTTGTTTGAGTCCATACAACGATCTTTGCAATTTACATACCTTTGTCTCTTGACCTTTAACTATCGCCCCCTTAGGCTGAAGCATGTAGATGTCCTCTTTTAGCTTGCCATACAGGAAAGCAGTCGTAACATCCCATTGGTCAATGAGCCAATCATATTCTACAGCTAATGAGAATAGTAATCGTAAGGTTGAGCTTCTTACGACAGGAGAATACGTTTCATTATAGTCTATTCCACGTACCTGCGTAAATCCTTTAGCTACCAGCCTGGCCTTGTATTTAGACACTTTACCGTCACTGTCTCGCTTAATTTTGAAGACCCATTTGCAATGTATTGGCTTCTTGTCACGTGGTAAGTCTACCAATGACCACGTCTGATTCTCGTTCAATGATTTTATTTCATCATCTATAGCTTTTTGCCATAAATTAGAATCAGGCCTTGCCAATGCTTCTTCAATTGTTGTTGGATCGCCATCAGTTTGTGCTATAGCATTATATATAACAGGATTGCGCTCACGAAGATTGTATCTTCGTTCTGGTTCCGCTGTATATCTCGTGGTAGTAACTGTTTCATCAGGCGCTGCAGCCATCTCAGTGTAAATACACTCCGCTTCATGAAACTCTTCTTCATCTTGTATAATGTTGTTAGACGCACCACTTTCAACCACAGGTTCTATCCGTTCCTCCTCTATATCAACAGGAACGACTGTGTTCTTCATCATGTCAGTATCATCTCCAGGAAAAACATTTTCAAAGAATTTTACATTTCTGGAGAATGTTATCTGACCTGTTTTTGGGTTCATCAGTCGATAACCTTTAGTAATTTCACTGTAGCCGATGAAAATCATTTCTTCAGTCTTCATATCAAGCTTTTGCCTTTTCTGTTTAGGTTTCAATACATATGCTTGACAACCGAAAATTTTCAAATGACTCAAGTCTACTTTCTTATCTGACCAAAGTTCTTCAGGTACTTTATTCATGACAGCCTTAGTCGGGCTTCTATTTTTTAAATATACCACTGTACATACCGCTTCGGCCCAATACTTTTTACTAAGTTTGGCCTCACAAAGCAACGCTCTTGTTTTTTCTATTATCGTTCTGTTCGCCCTCTCTGCCACACCATTTTGCTCAGGTGTATAAGGAACCGTTTTCTGATGCTTTATACCAGCTGACCTTAAAATCTTATCGAAGGCTTGGTTACAGAATTCTTTGCCATTGTCAGATCTGAGACACTTTATCGACTTTCCTGTCTGCTTCTCAACTTCCGCTTTATATTCAAGAAATTTATCAAGGGTTTGACTCTTATTTCTCAAGAAGTAAACATGCGTCTTACGCGTATAATCGTCGATAAATAATAGCATATATAGAGATCCACTGAACGATGGTTCTTCCATCGGTCCGCATAAATCACTATGTACAATTTCCAAAACTTCTTTCGCTCGTGTACCTTGATTTTTGATAGAGCTCTTACAAGTTTTTCCATTCATGCATGAAACACATGGTTCAATTTTATCACTTGATTTAAAATTTAATCCAGTCACCATATTTTTCAATGAATTCATATATTTTTGTCCCAAATGTGCTAATCTTCTATGCCAAATATTTGACAAAATGTCATTTGACAAAATCAAGTTGACAACACAATTTTCTTTTTCAACCAACTCAAAAATTCCATCAACCTCTTTGCACGTTGCTACTATTTGGTCTGTTTTATTTTTTATAGAGCAACCTGTTTTGTCGAAGTTTACAGCGAACTCCTTCTTTACAAGATCGCTTACTGAAATTAAATTCATAGAAAGTCCGGGAACATGGTAAACATTCGTTAATAGGAGTTCAGTGTTATTATTTAATTTAGGGACGGCATTCCCTCTTCCTATAACTTTCATTTCTTCCCCGCTTGCAACTTTTATCTTTAGGCCATTCTGTTGCCTTTTGTAATCCAGCAATTTTCCGGCATCGTTCGTCATGTGGTTCGAGCAGCCACTGTCCAAGTACCATCGGTCCTTTTTCACAGTGTTCGCCATACTCAAGCATGGATTCGCTCTCTTAGTGACTTTGCATTCAGATGCTTTATGCCCTTCTTTATGACATTTAAAACACTTGAATATTAATGCCTTTTTCTTTTCAAACTTCTTTTTATTTTGCGCCGTTGCTACTAGGGCTTGCTCTCTATTCTGACCATTTTCAATTTGTCGGCTTGCCTGTTGCATCAACTTTGATTTTAACTGCTCAAGTTTTATTTCTTTTCCGCTGTTGTCTATCGCCATTATAAATGGGTTGTAATCTGACGATAAACCGCTTAATAAGATAGAAATTATCCACTCGTCAGAGATTTTTGCATCAATGTCTGCAAGTTGTTGCGCCAAACAAATTATTTTGGAAATATATGTTTCCATGGTTTCGCAATTGTCTAGTCGACATTGCCATAACTCTCGTTGCAATCTGATTCGTCTGCCCCAACCTTTGTCTTCGTAAGCCTCGCTGAGACTCACCCACACTTCACGTGCTGTCTTCGCACTATACACATGTGCGAAACATGCAGGCTCAAGTAGCAGACATAACGTTGTTCGTGCCTTCCTGTCAGTATCTTCCAATTCAGCTGTTATCTCCGTAGCTTCAATTACTTTGAACCAGTTTTTGGACTCTAAGTAATTCCTTACCACAAATTTCCAATTGGCGAAGTCCTCAGCACCATTCAATTTTCTTATTCCACAAATTGAACCTGAATGATCTTCTGCCATGACGAGAATTTTTCCTTTTGAAATTTTACAACTGACACTTTTTACACTTTTTGTGTTCTAGCTTCTAGGCGTTTTTGGAGCCTGATCCTGGGCCCATAACCTATTGGAATAAAGAGGCTACTAGGATCGAACACATTTATTAATAGCACAAATAATATATTTACACAACGACTTTTCTCCTTGACAGAGCAGTTATATATTGACAGATTCTAAACTCGAATCTATCGTTCACAGTCGTGTAGGTATACAACCTCCATCAGGTATACTTTTAGTAAATTCACCGTAATTTGGTCGAGAAACACCGTATTTTTACCCTAGCAACACGGTAACTCTCGATTTACGTATGGAGACACTGACCCCAGGTGACATGGGTCATGGGCAGAAACATAATAATAGAGAGGATGAGAGATTGTATTGATCTGCTAGCCATTGCCCATCTATGTTGGAGTCGGTTACTATCCAATCGAGACGCAGCTGAATATCAGTATTTTATGTAGCCCGACAGTTGTTGTCAGGTTCTTCTATTCTATACGTATTATAGCTTTACGTCACGAACTTTAACTGTGCGATTCAGGATTTTGAGGTTATTTTTTTACAGATGGGCAGCCGCTTTACATTACACCCAAAATTATTTCATCTACACTGTTCACAAAATCATTTGCAAGCATGTTTCTGCCAAACATACCTACGATACTCGTAGTTGAGTAGATGGGTATAAGAGTACGTAGAGGAAGACCAAAGAAACGATAAATCGACTAAGTTAAGGATGATATGGCTAGAAAGGTGAACACGGAGATGACTAGTAATAGTGAAGTTATGGAAGAAAAACTGGCCAAGTGCAAGTCGGACTGGTACCTACGGGGTTCCGTACCATTGAAGTAGTTAGTGAGAGATTTTCCATGTTATTTTAGCACCATAGACGTTCTATTGATTTCCCTGTAATCTATAAGTGTTGAACTAATTTCTGTATATTTTGCAAAATTTTAGGCTCAGTAGTTTCGGAGATAAGGGGGGAGGAAATGTCGGACAGACAGACAGTCACACGAGTGATCCGTTTTTTCCTTTTGAGGTACGGAACCCTAAAAAACTATGCTACGCTGACCTCAAATAAATTGGGATAAGCGCAAGAAAGTGATGATAATGATGACACACCTGCGATAGCTCCAAGAGCATTAACGGAGACAATCCATGCTGCTTCTGCATCGTCGAAGACCGCCTCAAAGGGGGTCTCATCAGGATTCTGCAGCTTGGCCAGCACAGGTGCTGTCCAGCCAAGGGTGTAACCAACTATACTCTGGCCTACGTATACTGAAAATGAGAAAGGTTAGGTTAATATTAATCAAAGCAAAAGTTCCTTGAAGTTGTCATAAGCACAATTGCTAGTAAGAGTTCCTAGGCTTCCCGTCGGGGCTGCGGGTTGTTTGTAAGAGATACTGCGGCCTCGACATAAAGGGCTAAGAAGGAACATGGGTGGTTTTTAGTCAGTAGAAGTCTTAGTCAGTAGAAGTCTGACACACCTTTCCGCTCTGCCCTGAGCGGGAGGGGTCACTTGATGAATTCCCAAGCCCAAAAAAAAGCGTTCTTAGGTTACCCTTTATGCCACACCGCAGAATATCATACGTGTTCTAACGGACGAGTCAAGCAGAAGTTTATTTATTAGAATACACTTAATTTTCACTAGATTAATTTAGGTGGCATATGGGTGTAAGAAAGGAATAGTAGGAAACTAAAATAGCTATAGAAAAAAGAAAAATAAATTGAAGGAATAGGATTCAAATAAGGACCTGGATACGATCCATCAATCTGCAGATTGCTGTCCCATCCATACACATAAAGGGTGTAAAAGTACCCTTCACGTATTCTCCCCGTCACTGTGATATTTTTTTTTTGTTCTAGACCATACCTGGGTGGGAACACCCTAGTCACGGAGATATTGGGGGTCAAAGTTCCAAATTTTTAATAATAATAATTCTTTTAGTAACGCCATCAGGATGGAATTTGGTGTGGACAAATGTGCAGTCATGCATGTAAAGAGAGGAGAGATTATGGAATCCGAGGGAATTCAGCTCTCGGATTCCATACACCTCAGATCCCTCTCCTCATCCGAAAGCTATAAATATTTGGGTATGTCGGAAGCGTTAGGCATTATCGTAGCAGACATGAAGCAATCGTTGAGGGAGCGCTTCTTCGGACGCCTGGAGAAGGTTCTAAATAGCCTTCTTTCAGGTGGGAACAAGGTGCGCGCCTTCAACGGTTGGGTCATATCAGTTTAAATGTACTCTTTCGGCATACTCAAATGGACTCAGACTGAACTCGATACCTTGGATAGGAGAGTTCGTACATTGCTGACCGCAAATCGGATGCATCACCCACGATCATTGGTCATGAGACTGTACATCCCGCGGAAATGCGGGGGTCGAGGCTTTTTAAACGCGAAGACCCTCCACAACCGCGAGGTGTGCAGTCTCAGAGAATATTTTTGAAAGGCCGATGTGTGGGTATGCACCGAGATGTGGTCGCAGTGGACAAGGGACTCATCCCGCTGTCCATGGCTAACGAGAACTGGCGCAAACCTGCGGTACTTACTGCTGATAACCGCTAGGAAGTATGGCAAAGCAAGGAGCTTCACGGGCGCTTCTACCGGGCTCTTCATGTGCCCGATGTAGATTTTCTAGCGTCCGTGTCCTGGCTACGTTTCGGCGACCTCTTTGCGGAAACTGAAGGTGTTGTCTGTGCAATTATGGACGAAGTTGAATGTTGACGAACAACTACCGGAAATACATGTAATATGAAGGATGGGACGGTTGACGTGTGTCGGGCATGCCACCGTCCGGGTGAGTTCATCAGACATATTATTTCTGGTTGTTCTCGTCTGGCTAACGGCGAGTACTTGCACAGGCACAATCAAGTGGCCAGGATTATTCACCAGCAACTTGCCTTGAAATATAAACTTGTGGAATCTGAGGTACCGTACTACAGGTATGAGCCCGACCCAGTTCTCGAAAAAGACCATGTCACGTTGTACTGGGATCAGTCTATCATCACTGACAGGACTGTTGTTGCCAATAAACCTGACATAGTGGTGATGGACCGATCAGCGCGCCGCGTAATGATAATCGATGTTACCATCCCACATGACGAGAACCTCGTGAAAATTTATTCTTCAACAAATTACATTTGTGTCGAACATAGGTTTTAACAATAAAGCATACATTTATTAGTCAACATGAGGCTGAGAAAGCCTCATGAGGCTAATAAAACAACTAACATGTAATTATGTGTTTCGTGTACGTATGTGTAGTGTGTGTGTTTGTGTATGTGTGTGTGCGAGTGTATGCGTGATTGTGCGTGTGTGCGCATCTGTGGGAGTCCTTAGTGAAGGAAGGTATGTTATGATTCGTAATATAGTTTTCAGTTTCGTCATAGCTTAGGTTTGATATGAAAGAACGGACAGACTTTTTGCAGTTAAAATAGAACGAACCGTGTACTGGCAAATGTGAGTTCATTTTTAACCGACTTCAAAAAAGGAGGTTACTATGTTCGTGTGTATGTATTTTTTTTTTTTTTTTTTTTTATGTATGTTACCTGATTTCTCCCCCATTTGTGGACCGATTCTCAAAAAAAAAAATTTATTTGAAAGAGTATACTCCTGAGGTGGTCCCATTTTTTTTTGGTGAAGATCTGGTGCTGATCTTCGGAGATATACAATGGAACTCTTCAAAAATAGACGGCAAATCTGTCGTAGTTGCTGGAATCGCTTGGATGTTTATTGAATATACCATTATCATGACGTAACATCACGCCTGTATGCTCTGAGGGGGTATGCAGATGTGTACAATACACATTTTTTTAGTTGTTATATGAAATTATTCATAGACACGTATTACATGTTTCGTGCTTTTTCTGGCGCTATTCAAGTATTCGCATCTAGCAGTCATCACTTTTATTCATGTTGATGAGCTGATAATGGAAGGTATACTACTCCTCAACGGTTAAGAGTTGAAAGCAAAAATAGGGGAATTTTGAAGGTTAAGGGTTAGGTTTCTTAGTTGAATGTTAAATGCATAGTAAATATTTGTATATGATATAATATAGGTAAGTACCTATTACAACTAAAAATGAAAAAATAAAAAAAACTTTTTTGCCAAAAAAACAACCGACTTCAAAAACACCAAAAAGAGAAAAATAACCTTCAGAAGAAAAATCAGCTTCTGAAGTCGGTGGCAAAAAATAAAATCAAACAAACAAATGTCACCGACTTCAGAAGCTGATTTTTCTTCTGAAGGTTATTTTTTGTTATACAAGATGGGCCAAGGTAGATGTTGAATTTCTTTATAAAAGCGATGTGTGCGGTTGGAGTATTACAGATTTAAAGTAAAGTTTTAAGAGTGAGTAAGAGTATTACAGATTTAATTTAAAGTAAAGTTTAAAGTCTTTGCGACGTTTAGTAATTTTTAACCGACTTCAAAAAAGGAGGAGGTTATATAATTATGTTCGTGTGTGTGTTTTTTTTTATGTATGTTACCTGATTTCTGCCCCTATTGGGGACCGATTCTCAAAATTCTTTTTTTATTTGAAAGAGTATACTCCTGAGGTGGTCCCATTTTAATTTGGCGAAGATCTGGTGCTGATCTTCGGAGATATACAATGGAACTCTTCAAAAATAGACGGCAAATCTGTCGTAATTGCTGGAATCGCTTGGTTATTTATTGAATATACATTATCATGACGTAACATCACGCCTGTATGCTCTGAGGGGGTATGCAGATGTGTACAATACACATTTTTTTATGTAAGTAGGTATGTTACCTGATTTTGTGTATCCCGAATAACTTCGTCGTTTATGAACCAATTTTGATGATTCTTTTTTTATTGGAACGGAGATACTTCAAGGGCCACCATGATATGGAAACCAGGACCTGATGATGGAATCCCAGAGAAAAGTCACCACTTCATGTTGATGAGCTTATGATGGAAGGTACTACTCCTCAATGGTTAGGAGTTGAAAGCAATAATCAGGGAATCTTGAAGGTTAAGGGTTAGGTGTCATATTAAGTATTTCTATAAGATATTACAACTAAAAATGAAAAAATAAAAAACTTTTTGCAAAAAAAAACAACCGACTTCAAAAACACCAAAAAGTGAAAAATAAACTTCAGAAGAAAAATCAGCTTCTGAAGTCGGTGACATTTCTTTGTTTTATTTGGTTTTTTTGCCACCGACTTCAGAAGCTGATTATTCTTCTTTTTGCAAAAAGTTTTTTCAGCTTAAATCAGCAAAAGCTAAAAATCAGCTTCGGAAGTCGGTGGAAAAAACATGAAGTCAAACAAACAAAAGTCACCGACTTCAGAAGCTGATTTTTCTTCTTAAGTTTATTTTTCTCTTTTTGGTGTTTTTGAAGTCGGTTGTTTTTTTTGCAAAAAAGTTTTTTTTTTACATATTATGGAGTTTTACGATGTTGAAGTAACACAGTATGAAGAATAAATTGTTGCCTTACATTAAGTACACTGCACGCTTTGTATAACTCAATGGTTGGGAAAAGAATTGGCCGAAAGGTAGAAACCTTCAATATAGCTCTGTGAGCAATCTCAAGGGGCTTCAAGATAGTTTTAGCAGCGCCTCCCCAGCAGGTGACACAGTAGGTGAGAATTAACAAGCATAGAGCGAAATATACATTGCGGATGATTGAAGGGTTAGCTACATCACGTAAGTTTTTAAAAATATAAATCAATTTCCGGACACGTCCCGAAAGACCGTTAATATGTATGTGATTTTAAGTCGAGATGTTTATCCAACACAACTCCAAGATATTTTATCTGATCCACTGGTGTGAGAGTAGGACATTGACAGTTCATATAACACACATAACTCACAACTTTCCACCTGAAACGCGTAACACAATCCATAAACCACGCAAGCAATGAATTGTTCCGTCTTACACCCGTCACTACCATACTCACTTACTTAGACACCACATATCATACTCACATAACACAAAAAAAAAAACACCCATTTCCCAGTCACACACACACATACACACACACACATATACACACACATACACACAGTCATTTTATATCCTTGAAATGTACTTAAGTTTTTCTTTTATTTTTAAAATTTAATTTTACGTTTTTTTAAATTCGTTTTTAACATAGTAACATACTCTCTCGAATAATAATAAGCTTACCAGCTCTCAAGTTCCATAAGGTATATTGTGTCCAAGTGGCAGTAGAACACTGACTCTTAAGTCACAGGTTTCCCTAGTTTAGGAGTCAGGGTTTCAGCTTTTGTACGCCTTAACTATTGTGAACCTTGTTAAATATTAAGCATAATTATATTGTAAGGATTTGTATCAATAAAGTATTATTATTATTATGGTCTTGTGTGGAACAAAAGTGAGCTTTTATGGTGAAGGCACTTGTCGGTTGAGAAGCAGTGCTTACGGAGAAGTGGATGAAGCATGTTTTGGTCGTAGCTCTTTTTGTAAATACTAGTTTTTCAGTTTACTTAGCTTTACTTAAATTACCTCCATGGCCCTTTTACTATGCAAAGCATCCACTAGTATGTACAATGCATTGGGTTAGGTTATACGGTAAATGATTTTACACAACAAAAAAAAGTCGTTTAGGGTACTTAGTTCATAATTCTTGGTTGACGCTTGACGGTATCGTGAAGGGTTCGATTACACCCTATAAAAGACTGATAAACATTTTTTTTTCTGTTTTTGGTCTTCTAAGAAAATAGAAATGGTTAGTTCACAAATTACTTACAGCATCCTGCTATCAACAATTGCTTTCTTATACTAGTGTTAGATTCAGCTGCCAAGACACCCATGTTCACAATATATTATATTATTATATATACTCTCACACACACAGACTGCACTAAAAAAAAAAATATGTATTTTTTTTTATAATCGTATCATTGAAATGCGTATATTTTCGCACAATGTTACAAACTGATCTATCTGTGTTTTTTTTTTATCTTTTACTTATATGTTTTCCTCAAGAGCAATCTCAAGAGATCTGATTATCGATGAGGAATGGGTAACAAATATAAGAAGGCGTTATACCACTACCTTCGTTCGCATGGAATAATTATAAAAAATATACTACGAACAATATTGTTGACTAAGTTTTACTTTATTTACAAAATACATTTCGCGGTGTTGAACACGCGCGCCTGACACGTCCCTAGTAAAACCAGCGCCGGCGCTACCACTGCAGCGAACGTGACAGCACAGTCTCACGCTGCCATGCCGTTCCCAACCGTGACATGGTTTTACTAGGGACGTGTCAGGCGCGCGTGTTCAACACCGCCGCCGCCGGCACTCAATATACCGTGCGTGCACTCGTAGACAGTGGGGCGCAGGATTGTTTTATCACCGCTGCGTGCGCGCGAATACTCGGGTTAAAACTCCGCCGCTGTAATCTTAATATAGCCGGACTAGGACAAAACTCAGTCACACAAGTAAAAGGTGTGACGGAATGCACTATACGACCTGTACATGGTGATGCTCCACAATTTAATATCAAGCCAGTCGTGTTAGATAGCATCACTGCTCTAATACCTAGCGTGAAGGTACCATCAGTCGTTCGAGAACGTTGCAACCATCTAGTGTTAGCCGATCGCGACTACGATGTTCCCGCCAAAATCGACTTATTAATTGGGGCGGAACTATTCCATGAAATCTATGACGGTCAACGCATCAATCTGGGGCCCGGTTTACCTACCGCTCTGCATAGCGTTTTCGGGTGGATTCTGTCAGGGGCAGTAAACTCTAATTCTGCACCTTTAAACACTGCGTGTTCTTTAGTGGCCACCACATTTAAATTAGACGAACAAATTCAAAAGTTCTGGGAAGTGGAAGAACCACCGCGCGCTGTTATCACCGTACCCGAGAATGATACCTGTGAACGCATGTACACTGATTTAACCTATCGCGAACCTAACGGACGATACGTCGTACCAATCCTCTTAAAGGATGGCGATCGTTCTCTGGGTGAATCCTACAATAGTACCTTGTCGCGTTTTACTAATCTAGAAAAGAGACTTAATCGTCAGACTGAACTTAAATCCGATTATGTTAATTTTATGCGCGAGTACGAGAATTTAAAACATATGTATCCGGTACCTAACCCAACGGTACCTACTCTCAATCGTTATCTTATCCCTCACAGTTGCGTCGTTCGACCAGAGAGCACGACGACTAAATTGAGAGTAGTTTTCGATGCTAAGTTCTAAAACTACTAACGGCCTATCTTTAAGACGATGACAATAGCTATTGACTTCTGATGTTTCAGTATTTTTGGACACGCCCACAATTTTTCCGATACCCTAGCGCCATACTACCAAGTAAGAAACAAATAGTCCAGGATCCGCGGTCCATTTTTGCACTTGATTACTATCAAGCTAATTTTGATGAGACGGCGAGACGCCCAACAATTTCCTGCACGAAACTCTCGAATTCTCGATTGTGGTAAGTAATAGGGGTAGCAGGGATAAAATATGTTGGTTTGATGATTCTCAAAAGTGTTAAGTACAAACACTTTTGAGAATCATCAGCTGGGTTTTTTTTGTTAAATCTGATGATAATTATCTAAATTATTTGAAAAAATATTTGTCCTACAAAATGTATGGTTTGATCAAAGAGTCCCCTTCCTTCCTTCCAATATGTATCGATAACGAAGTCATTAAAAATGATTACTTACCTACTAACTGGGTTTTGGGGATTGGATATTTTCTATTAAACCCACTCTTTACAAGTTGCCTACAAGATTCTAAAAATTATATTAAGTGTTTGGCACTTACTCCACGCACCATCAATACTGCTGTACATCATAAACAACAGGCTAATACACTTTCTGGAGCCACAAATTCCAGAAGAGCAAGCAGGTTTTGTTAAAGGCAAAGACACGCGGGAACAAATCCTGAACGTTCGCCAAATTATAGAGAAAAGTCGGGAATTTAACAGCCCTGTATTGATATGTTTCATAGATTATACCAAAGCATTTGATTGCGTGGAGTGGGGCAAGCTGTGGGGGGTTCTTAAAGACATGGGAACGCCTCAACATCTTATTGACATAGTCCGATGCCTCTACCTACACATCAACAACCGCTCTTTCGTCAAAATAGACACCGACTGTTCAAATGCGTTAGGCAGGGATGCATCCTCTCACCTCTGCTCTTCAATATGTATGAAGAGTAATATCATTCAAGACTCTTTAGGGCTGGGACAAGGGGTTTACTGTTGGTGGAAAGTGGATTTCCAATCTGAGGTACACTGATGACACCGTTCTCCTTGCTACAACATTTGGCAACATGAAAGAGATACGGCACAGATTGGAAGTGGAAAGTGGCAAAGTAGGGTTTGCAATAAATAGGCAGAAAACCAAGCTTATGGTGGTAGATCGTGCGGGAAAGCTATCGGGCGCCTATAACATCTAAGGCATCTATACTGTGGACAGCTTCGATTAACTGGGCTCCAATATAAGTAATGAAGGTAGCTGCGTCACAGAAATAAAACGGCGGATAGCTATGGCTAAAGATGCTATATTACGCCCCCGGAACATCTGGGAAAAACGTGGTATAAGTTTTAAAACGAAGGCCCGTTTGGTCAGAGCACTAGTTTTCCTGATTTTCCTCCATAGAGTTAATAATAATAATAATAATATTTATTTATTTTCAGGCTACTTTGGCCCATAGATAAATACCTTACAGACTAACATACATACGATATAATTGACAGCTTGTGTTAGTAAACAAAACCTTAAAACTATATTAGTATCACTACACTTGCACTACGTCACTGTGCGATCATGTGGCACTTGCCCGCGGAAGCGTCGAAACACCACCCCCTGCGGCCAAAAGTCCTCTTCCAAGACGAGGTGCAGGTAGCATGTCGGTACTCGCACCACAAACGCCTTAAAGTTGACGTTGCGGCGCGACTCGAGCAGCTGCACTCTCGCCACGTACTTGATCTTCTGGCGCACGTACTCCACGATGTCCTCCGTCGTAGTGGTGTAATGTAGACGGGAGAGGTACAAAGGAGTGTTCAGCTTTGCGGCACGAATATGCACATTGGGCTCCGATGGAGCCGTGCCGCAGCGGTTCTTGATGGTTCGCTGACGGCGCTTCCTCCTCAACACCGTCACGAAACCATCATCAGCCTGGATCGGTTCCTTTTCAGGCACAGGCTTCTCGGAAGGAGCATTTTTCCCCACAAGTTAAAACATGGACAATCCAAACAAGAGTAAGACAGAGGATAGACGCATTCGAAATGTGGTGTTTTAGGCGGATTCTCCGAATTCCATGGACGGCCAAACGCACAAATGTGTCTATCCTTTACCAACTCGATATCAAGACTCGATTGTCAACAGTTTGCCTACAGCGTATTTTGTCTTATTTCGGCCACATAATGCAAAGAGGAGATAGCAGCCTTGAAAAGCTGGTCATTGTTGGCAATACCGAAGGCAAGCGACCGCGAGGCCGGTCGCCATTTTACAAATTTGGAAGTGTCTGTCTTCCAAACGATTGGCTTTGAGAAAAAATTGTTTGTGGAACCTCAATGTTATTTTTAAAGACCTGTCTAATGTCTATAGACACCCCACACGTAGGTATAGGTTTGATGAAAAAAAAAATATAGTTTCAGTTCCATGTATGGGTCGACCCCCTAAATCCTATTTTTTATTTTTGTATAAAAATCGTAAAGCGGTTCACAGAATACTTGTAGAGTTTCAACTGTGTAGTCTCAATAGTTTCCGAATGAAGTGGCTGTGACATACGGGTGGACAGACGGACATACAGACATGACGAATATATAAGGGTTTCAGTCTCAATATATAAGGGTTTCGGTCTCAGTCTAAGGAATTTCAACTCATCGGATTTTGTGATGGATCCACTAAAGCATTATGGATGTTGTGTATATCTTCGTGTCGTTACCTCTCACGACGTACAAGTTTATCTTTTGATTGCTAAGTCCAAAGTAGCACCTCTAAAAGTGTTGACTGTCAACCGCTTAGAGCTTTGCAGTGCTGTATTACTGTCCAAAGTAATAAATCGCATTCATTCTTTGCTTAGTTCAAAAATCATCTTAAATAAATCTATCTTGTTCACAGACAGCTCGACTGTGTTGTCGTGGTTGAACACTGAGCCACACAAGCTTAAAACTTTCGTTGCCCACAGAGTAGTCCTAATTAATGACAGTCCTGTGCCAGCTGAGTGGCGACATGTGTCCACCCATGACAACCCAGCCGACATCTGTAGTCGTGGCTTATCATGCCTATCTTTATCTTCATCTCAATTCTGGTGGACTGGTCCTCAGTGGCTGTCCAACGAAACCTGCAACTGGCCTGTGTCAGCAGTTGAAATGTCCGATAGTTTACCAGAACTTAAGCCCCCATCACGCGCGTGTCATACTGGTGTGGCACGTGAAGCTGAATTGCTTACTTCCATCATGGAACGCCACTCCTCTCTTTCTCAAGTGGAAAGAGTGGTTGCATGGATCTACCGTTTCATCCACAACGCAAAAGCTAAACGTTCTCAGCGTAACTTATTACCTTATCTGACAGCCACTGAATTAAACCAATCTTTAGATCATTTAACAAAATATGTTCAACATCAAAGTTTTAATGATGTCATATCTTTAATAACATCCAATAAACCTTTACCCAAACACTTATCTAAACTCTCTCCTTTTCTAATCTTGCGAGTGGGGAGACGCCTTAAACACGCGTCCTTACCAAGTCAAGTCAAACATCCATATCTCTTACCTAAGATTTCACGATTGAGTACTCTTCTTATTGACCGCAATCATAAAACTTATCTTCACTGTGGGCCTCGCTTACTCCAATCTATAATTGTGCGTCGATTTTGGATACTCGGCGTTAGAAATCTTATCAGATCACGGTTATCTAAATGCCTGACCTGTTTTAAAGTCAAACCTACTCCACTTCAACCTTTACAAGGTGATCTTCCACCTTCTCGACTACACCCGGGTCATTGTTTTCAAACAATAGGCATCGATTTCGGAGGTCCTTTTATGATAAAAGAAAGTAGACGTCGTAGCGCTAAAACTTACAAAGCTTATCTTTGCCTCATAGTCTGCCACGCGACCAAGGCCGTTCATCTCGAGCTGGTTACTGAGCTCACATCTGAAGCATTCATAGCGGCCTTAGATCGTTTTGTATCGAGGAGAGGACTTTGTCACTAACTTCGTACGTGCCAGGCGTTACTTGTCGGAAGTTAGGGAAATGCTCAACCACGAAAGCGATAGTATTAACAGTCACCTCGCTTCTCGAGGAATTACTTGGAAACTCAATCCTCCTTCCGGTCCTCACTTCGGAGGCATTTTCGAGAGCGGTATAAAATCAACAAAATACCATCTCAAACGTATCATAGGATCCCAGATTCTTATCTTTGAAGAATATTACACTATCTTAACGAAGGTGGAAGCCATGCCATGTTAAACTCAAGACCCTTAGTGGAACTATCTTCCGATCCCGGCGAGGTTGACGCTCTTACAGCTGGTCACTTCCTCATCGGTCGACCTTTAGTAATTATCTCTTCCTGAACCAAGGTACGCGGAAAACGAGACCTTACGTACTCGTTGGCAGCTATTACAGCGCCTCTCACAAAGCTTTTGGCGCACTTGGCAAAGGGATTATTTGCATACCTTACAACAGCGAATGAAATGGTTCAAACACGGCAACCATCAGCCAAGACTAAACGATCTTGTTACCATTTATGAACCCAACTTGCCTGCCAACGAAGCCGGCCGGCGAAAGAGGCCGGGAGGTACACCTAGCCGAACCGGTAGCCCGGAACATTTCGCGCCATTTACGTCTACACATTGGAAACTATTTTGTAAATACGAATCTATCACATTTAGGGCCTCATTTTGAACACCGTAATGAGTAGTAATGACGCAGTTTTCGTAAAAGCGTGTCGTGATGTACGCAATCAAAAGCTTTAGAGAGATCGCAGAAAACACCGATTGCATTTTGCGCTTTCTCCCTGCATGCGTTAAATATGTGTTTTAGCAAAGCAACACCTGCATCCGTACTCGAACGACCCTTTGTAAAGCCATATTGATCATTATGAAGGAGTTTATTTAAATTAAAATGTACTATATAACAACTGTTTGAGAATTAATTTTTCAAAAATTTTGCTAAAAGCAGGTAAAATAGAAATGGAAATTGGTAGAAATTGGTCTAAACAATATCTTAAAATATCATTTTTACTGCCGGATTTAAATAGAGGGACGACTTTACTGCTCTTCATAAGATTAGGGAAAGTACCCAAATCAACGCATTTATTGAAAGTAACAGCAAGACAAGGGGCTACGATGTCGATTATTATTAAAAGTTTAATAGAAATGCCCCAGTAATCAACTGTGTTTTTAGACTTAAGTGAATTAAAAACGTGAACTACATCACATGTTCGAAACTAAATACGTTACCACATTTAGACACGCTGCTATATTATAACCCATCCACAGAAAAACCTAGGGAACTGCAGCTTAACCTGAACGGCAAGCGACTGTTATAATTTTGTGCCACTTTTTTGAGCCCTTTTCCTTCATTCACAATTCCACCTAATTATCAAGCCAAAAGGTCCACAGTTAGTTTAGTCTTGGGTTTTATCATAATTATTATCTTGGATTATATGACGGCGAATTGTAATATAAAAGATAATATATAAACAAATATCGTTATCGTCTAACGTCAAACACTTACCTACGAGATAGAAGGAAATGTCATGAGATGACAGATCATTTGAAGAAATACCTATACCTACCGAAAGAGCAAAAATTTATGATTGATGGATTGACGATCACCGGTAGTGCCCGTGGGGGGCCTTTTCAAGTCAGCGGGGGGCGTGAGGTTTAAAACTCCCCCCGCATAGTCCTCTAGGACTATTCAGGATGTAAATGAACCCTTTATGAAGCTGTAAAACAAGCATTATGTACATCAGACTAATGGCCCCTACGCAAAAATTATTGCTGGGAAACGCCTATTTTTTTTAGGGGTGAAAAATCACATTTTACGGTAATACTCAATGTAGCACTCTTAAAACATTGTGCTAGTGGATACTTTTTTTCTTATTTGTAATTTTACAAGCTTTTTTGCTCGCTTAGTTCATGCTGTGCTCTTCTTTAGGTAATGTAATACAGTTCTCATCGTTGACGAGACAAGTAAAACAAAAAAAAAAAAATGTGGCGCGCTTGGAATATTCGCCACTGCCTCAGATCCAGTTATACGGGGGGTTGCGGACATCCCAGCGCTTGGAATATTCGCCACTGCCTCAGATCCAGTTATACGGGGGGTTGCGGACATCCCAAGTCCGGTATCCCTCTGGATCCGCTTAGGGGGGCTGAAAGAGGGCTTTATCCACCATCCGGCCGACGACCTGTACATCTGCTGCGGGTCGGAAGAGTGATCTCAACCCCTTTTTACTTATCCACAGAGGGGGATCACTGCATCCCACGGTTCTGCGCCGGGAGCGCTGTCGCACACGACAGCCAGCTGCGACATGTCTGCTCCGACTTCTGCTATGAGGCTCCTTTCATGCGGCACATTCTGCCAAGGTATGTCGAGCTGGTGTTCTCCAGACAGTTGATGCAGTGATGACACCGAGCGTCCAGCTCTCTGTTTATGCGACACAGGTACTTCACGAAGCAGCCGTTCCCCAAGCACACCTGCGTCGCCTGAAACAACAGAGCCATGGCTTCTTGAAGGCTTTTTTTGTTTTGGAGTGGCAAATCCTCATGGATGTCCTCCGCCCTGAGGTGAGCGACGGGATCTGTCAGAGCCGTACTGACTAATAAATAACCACCTCAGTGTTCCCTCCCCACACTTTCATCAAGAATTATGCAACGTCCTATAGAGTCGCGCGCGCAACATTACGCTTCACCGTCTCGGGTCCAGTTTTAGAGAGGCGCTGCGGTGGCCCCTAGCTAGGTCCGCCTTCCCTCTGGACCCGTTTATGGAGGCCGGAACAGTGTTTTCCACCCACCACCGTTGAGAGAGGTCTCGACCTCTCTCAACCTTCCCGCAGTTAGACTAGAAGCCTACCACAACATAGAAAAAATGCTAGGCAGATGACGTCATGAAAAAACGAGAATAGATGTCCTATTCTTGTTTGACGGTGAAATTGATCAAGCCTCAACAGCGTAGAGGTTGCGCATTATCTCAGTATTAGGTAACGTTTAAACCTGCAGTAAATATTGTCACTGAAAGATTATTGGAGTAACCAACGTTATTATAAGGATTAAACCCGAGTTTCCACAGTATAGAAACACGAATGAATTTTAAAGATACAGATAAAAAAACATTACCTATTTGTCTTTTTTATAAGTGGATGATACGGATTTGGTTAAGCTAAAAAATAGGGTTGTCACGTTTTCTTTTCTGTTCTTCGACTGGTTGTCAAACTTTCGGAGCATTGACTATCTGTAACGAATATCACATGTCTAGAAATGACAGCCGGGGCCAACGGCTTGACATGTTTTCCGAGGCACGGAGTAATCTCAGTATAAGTAATGGGTGGCCTCCCATACATGGAACAACATAAGGAAAGTGCGGATTAATCTATGTCAACTCGAGCGGCTGCTGTTATTACGCCAAGAACACCTTAACCACATATAACATAACATCACGCCTGTAATCTTGTAAAGGTTAGGCATGAGTGTATCTCATAGTGCACCCACATTTTGGTAGTTATGTTTAAATTCCATGTAATGTAATGTTTGTAATCTTCTATCTGTAAATATCTTCTTCTCTAATAAATAAAGAGAGAAGTCCTGACTGACTGACTGACTGACTGACTCATCAACGCCCAGCCCAAACCCTTGGCCCTAGAAAGCTGAAATTTTGCACAGAGGTTCCCTTTATAATGTAGACAAGGAATAAGGAAGGATTTTTCGAAATTCAACCCTTAAGGGAGTTATAGGGGATGAAAGTTTGTATGGAAAATCGTCATTTTCACTACAAACTAGTGCTAGTAGGAACTGCCACTCAGGTCGATCTTTAGGTAAAGCTGTGCTTGCCTAGGTCGGTCTGTGGATGGGTGACCGCCCGTCATACCGAGTTTCCACCGTGTCTTGTAAAGCACGTTAAGCTGTTGGTCCCGGCTGCCATATATATAGATCTTTGGCAGTCGTTACAGGTAGTCAGTGACGTGAAATTCTGACATCCAGTCTTACCAAAGGTCAGATCAGGGAGGTCAGATAGGCAGTCGCTCCATGTAAAATACTGGTATTCAGCTGCATCCGGTTAGACTGGAAGCCGACCCCAATATAGCTGGGAAAAGGCTAGGCAGATGATGTAATGTAATGGTTTTTTTTAAAGAAAGAAAGAAAGAATAGGGGCGAGCCTATTGCTGAGACTCCGTGGCCGCTTATTGTTAAGATTCCGTGACCGCTACTGTAAAATTTCGGATGGAAAAACCCGACAACACCGTCCTCACCCCATAACCATAATATCCTAATGTCAACAAATAAGATATGATTGGTTTGTTTGGCAATTTCCATTTGACAACCATGAATAAAATTTGTTAGGAGCACACCGTTAGGGTAATGTGTTATTAACCTTAAGTAAGTAAAACACTTAACTATAGTATTATCAGTGCAATATCTTGGTGAGAGAAATAATAAAAATTTGATTCTGAAGACGTCAGGAGTCTTCAGAATCAAATTTTTATTTTTTATTTTAAAATGATCTTTGCTATTGAACGGCCTGTTTTAAAGCAGTATTTAATTATTATAACTGGTAAGTCTTTTTGTATTTTTGAGTGTTTTTGGTCACAGTTACGGTAGCTAAAATCTTTTCAATTTCGGGTTTCGAAATGACGTAATTTCCGCTTATAGGAATAGTCACTTTATGCTAGTGTAAATTAAGTTTATTTCAGAAGTGATAGCAGTATTCTTCTTTAATAGCAATGATAGTTTATTGGTGTGACCGTCGGAGTGCCAAGCTGTGTCTCGGGTTCGAACCCAGCACGCACCTAGGATTTTTCATATTGTGAGGAAACACAACATGTACCTAAAGCAAAGTCCCGTGCCCGTGGGCAGCATAAAATTTCTGGCACCAGTCAAGGCACTTAGTGAAGATAGTAGTAATATTGAAGGGTCGAATTGTATTTCCAAAATATAATAATACTAACTTTTGCCAGCGGCTTCGCCAGCGTGAAAATGACGATTTTCCATACAAACTTTCATCCCCTATTTAACTACCTTTGGGGGTTGAATTTCGAATTTCGAATTTCAGCTTTCTAGGTCCAAGGGTTTGGGCTGGGCGTTGATGAGTCAGTCAGTCAGTCAGTCAGGACTTCTCTTTTTATTTTTATAGATAGATCAGATAAATAAAAGATAGAAGATAGATAGATAGATGTTGGAGGTTAAATAAGAGAAACGCAGTCAATTCCGAGTCTGTTTTCATGTGAGGCTACAATGATATCCATCAAGATTAGAGATGTGCCGTTGCCGGCAATATTGCCCGAAGTGGGAATTTTGGTGGCAGATTGCCGGGAATGGAAATATTTGGGAATATTTCTTAATAATTAAAAGTCAAATTAAGTACTAGAAACTATGTACTTTTAATTAGCATTTATAGGCCCAAATCTACATTGACCGGGAACTCATTTCAACCCTTATGTCATCCAATGGGAAATCATCAAATGACTTTTCCGCTCTGAGCGGAGCTGAAGGGAGTATCAGACTTCTACTGACTATAAAAAAACTTTTTTGCAAAAAAAAAAACAACCGAACAAACAAACAAATGCCACCGACTTCAGAAGCTAATTTTTCTTCTGAAGTTTTTTTTTCACTTTTTGGTGTTTTTGAAGTCAGTTGTTTTTTTTTGCAAAAAAGGTTTTTTTATTTTTTCATTTTTAGTTGTGTATCAAGAAATATTTACTATGAAACCTATACTTGTATAGCGTCAGAAAAAGCACGAAACACGTAATACGTGCCTATGTTTGAGGGTTGCCCTCGATTTCTCTGGGATTCCATCACCAGGATCTGGTTTCCATATCATGATACCACCCTTGAAATATCTCCAATCCAATAAAAGAAGAATCATCAAAATTGGTTCTTATACGACGAAATTATTCGCGAACACACATAAAAAAACGAACGAAAAATGTTCATAAAATTATAAAAAAAAATATCATAAAATGAAAAGTAAAGCCGACCCCAAAATAAATTGGGATAAGGGCAGGAGAATGATGAATTATCTCGCTTCCTATTTTATGGGACTTAAGAAATAATAGGGTAGTTGACAAAAAAAATCTAATTAGTCCGTCACATAGATTACCAAAAAATATTGGACACGTATTTTTTCTTTTTGCACGTAAACCCCCACTCATGATCTTTGACGCGTTTTATCTAAGTACGTAATTTTTTATTAATTTGACTAGCTGACCCGCGCAACTTCGTCTGCGTCACATAAATATAGCTATAACCTTTCTCGATGTATCGACTATCCGACATTAATTAAGCTAAATCGTAACAAACAAAAAATCTTATCTTTCCTCTTTATTACAATAGTTTAGATGGTTTAGATTAGCTTAGATTATATGAAAGTGTGAATTACTATAAAATCTATCTCTTACTGTTAAATATAATAGAACACTCTGTACTTGTAAACATTATGATGCAGTAAATATTTTGAATTTGAATTTCCCGGAGGCCAGCCAGAATCCCCCGTACCTACATTGCGACGCAACCCGCGTAATTATTTTTCCGCGCGGGTATTTTTACATTGCGATATCTTCTAAGATATTTGTTTAAACTGTATAGAGTAAAGAGCACAAATATTCTATATTAAATTTCCGTTCTAACGAACACATTTATTTAGATATAGATTAATACCATATGGGTTAAATAAGCTTCGCAAAAAATAATTCTTTTTAACCTAACATTTTAATAATAAAAAATGGTTACAGTGAGTCAATCTTAAAAGATAGACAGATGCTGTCGCGGACTTTTTTTTAGAACTTTTAAAGTTGAATAATTACTTCATACATGATATTCTCGTAACTTAAACCGTTTTCGCAGCGCACGCAACGGATGCTCTCAGAAAGGAATTTTCTTTTCCCGTTTTTGCAACATTTCTCATTTATGCTAAGCTCCTATTGGTAGTAGCGTAATGTTATATAGCCTATAACCTTCCTCGATAAATGAACTATCCAACACAAAAATAATTTTTCAAATCCAACCAGTAGTTCCAGAGTTTATCGCGTTCAAACAAACAAACAAACAAACAAACTCTTCAGCTTTTTAATATTAGTATAGATAAAACAAAAACACGTATCCAATATTTTTCGTTAATCTAACTGACGGACTAAACAGAATTATATTTTTTTACCCAGGACCAACCCTATTGGAGAAAAGTGGGTGTAATATAAGGTCCCCCTCTTTCTAACCCTACGGTGATATCATGCGTGATGTTATGTTATAATTTCTATTCGTATTGTAGAAGTTCGTGGGTATATTATAATAAATTATTTACCGTTCTTGTTAAGGTAAGTCCGTAAACTCGGTAGGTATAATATATAATGAATTGTCACCCCCTCGGTGACAATTCATTATATATTATACCTACCGAGTTTTCTCTGTGCCTCGGAAAGCATTACCCCATTAGTATACAACCCCAATCTATTTAAGTCGCGAGTAAATAGCTTCTTCTGGGTAAGCTCGTTCCATCGTCGACCTCATCTCTGCCCTTATGGCAAGAATGAGGTCAAGAGTACGCCCATTTAAAATAATAAAAAATTAAAAAAATTACCTACAGGTAGTTGGTACGTCAAAAGTTTGACAATCGACTGATTAGTATCATTGGCATCCCAGTTGGTACCGATACCCCTTGTAAAGTCTTGTAAGAGGTTTCGGTACCAAATAGGATGTGGAGGTCAAATCGGCTGTCGGTCCATGTAAAATACTATACGCTATAAGCAAAAAATAGAAAGAATAGAAAATAGGGGTCAGCTATAAGCTGACCCCTATTTTCGATCAAATCAATGAGCAGTTCGAGACATAGAGCATAGAAGTACCCTCGGCAGGTTTAATATTCCTGTAGTTACCATGACGATCAATCAAGATACGCAAAATCAAAATAAGCTGATCTCTAATTATACGAGAATCTCATACAAAACTAAGTCAGGTTATACTGGACCCGTATATCCTGATGTGTCGTGTATTATATTTTTGTCTTTTTCCAGCAAACCTTTCCCTCATATCCGTGGGTCTGAGCATATCGTGGTCATCTCCGGCCATAGTGAAGTTGAAGAATGAGTCGGAGACAATTCTCTCTAGACCAATCACCGAGGAAGAAGGATCGTGGATTGTATCCATAGGATGTTTATGTGGGCTTATAAGTAAGTTAGTTACATGTGAAGTACTGTATTCATCCTCATCATCATCAGCCTATAATGTTTCCACTGCAGGGTCTCAGGCCTCCTCTCTAAGAAGGAGGGGCTATATAATTATATAATCCACGACGCGGGCCCAGTGCGGGTTGGTAGATGTCACATGACTGTCTTCGATTTTTTTGGCTCTAAGACATGCCGATTCACTCACGATGTTTTCTTTCACCGTTTTGAAAGCAGTGGTGATGAAATAAATATGGATGTTAACAAAACAAATCTAATTACTTAGTCCGTCTGATAGATTTCCAAAAATATTGGACACTTATTTTTTCTTTTTTCAATGAAGACGATACAGTGCTTTGAAAACTCTTGTGACGTCATATTCTAAGACATTAGTATGACATTTCTTAGCGAGCAGTGACGTCACAACCTCCCACCCAAATCTTTGACGCGTTTTATCCTCGTCAATTTTTATTGATTTGATAAAACAAAAAATACGTGTCCAATATTTTTCCATAATCTAACAGACGGACTAATTAGAATCATAGTTTTTTAAGTCAGTAAACATCCCTATTTCACAAAGTAATGCGCCTGCCTGGGTTTGACTGCACGACTGTTCGTAGGTCAGGGCCGCCACCACTGGGCCACCACTGCTCTCAACTTCCAACTTCCACTATTAATAACTATTTACCTAAAACGAATTCTGTTTTTCCAGTAGTTATCCCCTCCATAGGCTTCCTAATGGACCGCCTGGGCCGGAAGACCTGCATCATCATTGGAGCTGTACCTCGACTTGTGATGTGCCTCTCCCTAATGTTCGCTACAGATGTCTGGGTCCTGTTCTTCGGCAGGGCCATCGATGGATTAGCTAATGTCTTAATTTTGACCGTGGTGCCTACTTATGCTTCGGAGATTGCTAGCGTAAGTATACTTACTTATACTCCATTTACTATAAGATTAGAATTTCAAGTTGACCGTTTTTACAGTCCGTTCAACCGATTTTGACTCTATACCGTAGGCATAAGGATGGCATTAAAAGAAAAAAGAATGTTACAATACCGACTGTTTACTGCAGCTACATTTTGTCTGTCTTCGTAATAGAGTTCACAATTGGTTGAACGGACTGTAAAAACGGTTAACTTAAAAATCTAATCTTTTAGTAAATGGAGTATAGTTTTTCTCTAGTGGTCGCAAGCACCACTGGTGAGCATGAGGCTTTATTTAGGGTTAGATTCCCGGGTCAGGCAAAGTGTTATTGGCTTTTCCATCACAAAGGGGTTTGGCTAAAGTTGGCGTCGTTTTGAAGTTGCGCGGCCAGTAATGAAACTTGGATATTTTGAAAGAACAGAATAAAGCGATCAAAAAATATTATGGGTGCATTTCTCTAAATCTAATCGGAACGGAGATATTTGGTTTTGAATTGCTCATTGAAATCGAAGAAGTTATTAGTTATTACAGTCTATTGCACTGTTTAAGGTTCCAGTCGTATTTTTGTCAGAATTCAGACCACACGGTAGGCGCAGTGGCTCAAACAGTTGACTGCTGCGCTACGTGTCGCGGGTTCGATTCCCGCACAGGGCAAATATTTGTATGACTTGCAGATAGTTGTTTCGGGTCTGGGTATTTGTGTGTTTGAGTTTAAATGTTTGTGAATGCACCCACGATACAGCAGACTGAAGTTCCTAGTGCTGGCCAACGATGAAAAAATAATCAAAATAAATTAAATACGTGCGTAGATTGCATGGCTCGATGTCTGTTATCTATGGGCTGATGCATTATAAAGACTTGGCATTGTGATCGTTTGTGTATTGTGACAGACCCAGCATACCTCTTTAGACTCTTATATGTTTAAGATTTGGATGTATAACACCATGGATGTAATTAACAGTGCATTTTGCATTTGTAGCCAGCGAAGTCTGAATCGTGTCGGCGGGACTCGTATTACACATTCATCTAGATGGACATTTACGTGTACATTCTCGTAGAAACTGCTACACAAGGGCTGGATGCAATATTGCTCTTGTATTATTTATTCCTTTTCCCAACTATGTTGGGGTCGGCTTCCAGTCTAACCGGAGGCAGCTGAATATCAGTATTTTACATGGAGCGACTGCCTATCTGACCTCCACGTCCCAGTTAATACTGGGTAATACGATACCCTTTGGTAAGACTGGTTGTCAGACAGAGTCAGGTCACTGACAACCAGTAACGACTGCAAAAGATCTATATATGGCAGCCGGGACCAACAGCTTAACGTGCTTTCCAAGGCACGGAGGAAACTCGGTATATAATCCACACCCACCCATCCACAGACCCACCTAGGCAAGCGTGGCCCAACCTAAAGATCGACCCGAGTAGCAGTTATTATTAAGCCAGCTCTAATATCAACCTTCTAAACACATAACTAAGATTTCTTTACGCAGAACAGTAATTGAAGAAGACATTTTTATAATATTCAAACTCAAATATCTCAGTTTAGAAATGACTTAGGACAAAAATAATTTAACATGTATGTGTATTTGACACAGCACAACAAAATAACATGAAAATTAAAAGTGGCCGCTCAAAAAAAAATGACGCCACTAGCCCATACAAAGTTAGCCAAACCCCTTTCTCAGTAACAGCCACGGAGTCTGAATTTGTGCCCGGTTGATGACAATAGGCTCGACCCCTATTATATTATTATGGGCTTAAACATAACTAGCAAAATGTTTGTGAACTAATGGGTACACCTCTGCCTGATCCATAGGGGATTACAAGGCATGATGTTATGTGTTCAGGAATTCAGATAGGTACCTACTCCAAACTGCTGCAATGGAGCGTGACTGAAAATAGTAGTATTCTTTTCACAAGGCGCTTTTATCTTTAAACCAACCATGGTGATAAACACACAGGCTGTATTATTTATCATATTAAGTATGTTGAGTCTGTAAGGTATTTATCTATACATGTGCCAAATTTGCCTGAAAATACGTTGAGGAATCTTCGTCAGCTGTCGTATGCGGTGACCGAAAATTACCTCATATCACAATCTCTACATCCATTACATGTAAATACTGATATCTGTCTGCGTCTGTCTTTATAATTACTTTAGATAATCGACATTAAAAGCACCAATGTCATGGTGATAAAATTTGAAGTGCAGCTCAATAATGCAATACATCATCACGACATATTTAACATCACGCCTGTAATCAACGAAGGGTTGTGCAAAGGTGTACCTATTAGCACCTCCGTATCGTCGACAGTCATGATTAACTCCCATGTAAATGTGGGCGAGCCTATTGCTATCAACTGGGGACAAGTCCAGACTTTGGGGTAGCTAGTGGGGATTTTCAGGTTATTAATCTATTGCATAGATTCTATCGCGGGCCTTGGGTTGAGTTGAGCGTGGAGAGCGAATCCAGAGATTTCCTAACAAAAATATTCAGTTCAAGATTCAACCAGGTTGCTATGGTTACGGAAAATAACAAGGTTGTCAACTGAGGTTGTCAAATTAAATAATTGTTTGTCTCTCTGCTTTCTCCTTCTAAAATATTCTTACTCGTATAATTTGTGTACAAAGTGTTTTAAATATGAATAAACAAAGTGCATTTATTAATGAAGAATGTCACGAAAAAATAGTGAAAGAAAATTAGTGAGGAGTGAGTACTCTATAAACATTCATTTTATTATTAGTACCTACGCATCTATCATAAGTTTTATTGGTTTTTGCATTACTATTCTGCGAATCGGTCTAAAACGATTCGTTTTCTTCTAAAATATCTAAAATAAAATTAATAATTTTCATATTTTACAATGTTATGACGAGGTTATGACACTTACGTCAGGCTGTCAATACTTTTTCTTTTAAATTTTCTGTCATAGAGTTTCTTACTAGCTTACTTAGTCTATGAAGGTTAGTTTTGATTTATATAATGTACATCGCGCGAAATTCGAAGATCAAACTCTTAATATCGTTATTTTTGTTCAAATTTTTTGAATGAATAATTATTTTGGTGTGTAATTTAATTACACTATTAATACCTAATTATTTATATCTATTATTGCATAAGTTGATAAAAAAATGCTATGCAATAGATTTACCGCGGCAGTCTCCGAGTGCCACACGTTTTTCTATTTTTCGCAAGTACATTAATCGTCTTTTCATCATAGCCATTCGATCATGTTATCTGATCTCTACGTTAGTCCTGCGGACCACTGGATTGGCGCTCTGCTTCTCCGCTGGTGAATATGCCTGTCCAGTATGGAACCGTTCTGCCCATGCCGACCTAGTGGATACAGCTCTTAATGAGACGTGCCGGATTATTAGTGGTTGCCTGAAACCGACCCCGGTACGAATGCTGTATCCACTAACTGGGATTGCGCCCCCAAAGGTTCGGAGGACCATAGCCAGCTGCACTGAGATGTCCAAGCTACACGCTGACTCACGCCACCCAATGCACTATCACGTCTTAGTGCCTCAGAGGCTGAAAAGCCGTAAACGTTTTTTTGGATGCGTTGAAAAAACTAGTCCAGCTATCAGCAATGCCTCCACAGCAAGACGTGAGCTCTGGCAAGACCTGCTTAAGCCCCCTGACGGTTTTATCGAGCCGTCTGAAAGCCTACCACCTGGACATGCTTTGCCGTGGCCGATTTGGAAATCTCTAAATAGACTCCGAACCCAGGTCGGCCGTAGCAAAGACAATCTCTTCAAATGGGGGTTCACGGACGGTTCAGATCTCAAGTGCGTATGCGGCGTATATCCACAGACAATGGCCTCCTTCCATCTTGTGCTGCATGCCCTGACACCTGCACACTTGACGATCTAATAACTGCATCAGCGAGTGGAGTTCGCGTAACTGAATATTGGGCCAAATTTATTTAATTTATTTAATGTGTTTTGTGAAGATTTGCCATCGACACGCTAAGAAGAAGATCTCTACGTTTCTACAAAAAGGGGCCAGTTCCGAAAGTGTAAAAAAAGAACATGTATGTATATGTATATTTATGTTTTATCGTCTGCCTAGCCCTTTTTTTATTATTATAAATGGGCTTGCTCTTGACTTCAATCATGCCCTAAGGGCAGAGATGATGCCGACGATGGAACGAGCTTACCCAGTAGAAGCCTGTTTACTCGCGACTTAAACCGATTTGGGTCAACGGGGGTTGGGGTTAGGGGGTAGGGGGGTGGGGGGGCTTTTCAACTACGCTGGGGTCGGCTTCCAGTTTAAAGGGATTCAATTGATTAACAGTATTTAACAAGGATCAACTACCTATCTGACCACCATAAGACTGGTAAAACAGGGTTCTGACTACCTGTAACAACTGTCAAAGATCGACAAATGACAGCCGGGGCCACGCCTAACGTGGTGAAGAAACTCGTTATTTGCATGTCACAGCAACATGCTGAGATAGTGGCCTTTTGGCTTCGCACGGGACAAATTTAAACGTAATGTTATATTATGTCCTAATTTTAAGTGTTTGTCCTAATGTTTACTTTGTTAATGTTTAATTTTTTTTTGGTTTGTCCTGTTGGGAAACCAATAAACACTTTTTCTTTCTTTCTTTCTTTGTATGTAATTGGTCATCATCCATTCGTGGACCAAACTAGGCAAGCACGGTTTAACCTAAAAAGCGGTCGCTTATTAAGACCGTTATATATTATACTGGCCCGGACGGTGTACTCCCGAAGATATTACAGCAGGCTTACAAGTATATTAACAAAGATCTACTAACTCTATTCAGAAGTAGTGTGGCCACAGGCTATATACCTGAAAATTGGAGAAAAGTTAGAGTAGTCTTCATCCCCAAGCCTGGGAGGACGACGTACCAGGAAGCAAAATCTTTTAGGTGCATCAGTCTCTCGTCTTTCGTGCTGAAAACCCTAGAGAAAATAATAGACAGACACATTAGAAACAAAGTGGAAAAAAGTGACACACCGCTACAGAGAAATCAACACGCATATATGGAGGGCAAGTCCACGGAGACAGCCCTCCATAACATAGCGGTAAGAATCGAAAGAGCGTTAGAAAACAAAGAATTCGCATTGGGCTGCTTTTTCGACGTGGAGGGAGCTTTTGACAAAGCCAACTCCACAGCGATCAAGGCCGCTTTACAAAGGGAAGGCATAGCAAGCTACATGTCAAGATGGATAGAAAACGTATTATGACACAGAGCAATTCAGGCTGAATTAGGCAACAATACCATCACAGTGAGAGCGGTGAGGGGCTTTCCCCAGGGAGGCTGCATCTCGCCGCTCCTATGGTGTTTGCTACTTGACGACCTGCTTAAGAAGCTAAACGAGATGCACATATATATACAAGCATACTCGGACGATGGAGTGCTATTAATTACTGGAAAAGTACTTAGCACCATGAGTGACGTAATGAAGAAAGGAATTAGGGCCACCCTCGAATGGTGTAGGGAAAGGGGACTGAACCTCAACCCCACTAAAACGAAGTTAGTCCTTTTTACAAAAAGAAAGAAATACACGGAGTTATCACCAATATACATAGACGGTGAACGGATAGAAGTAACTAAGGAAATAAAATACTTAGGAGTGATCTTAGACAAAACCATGTCATACAAGACGCATATAAAAGAAACATGTGAGAAAGCAAAAATTGCATTACTACAATGCAGAAGAGCTATAGGTAGAACCTGGGGAATGAAACCGGCCATAGTAGCCTGGATATATAATGCCATCATCATACCCAGAGTCATACACGGAGCAATAGTATGGTGGCACAGAACACAAATCAAGACTAACAGCACAGAGCTAGTAAAAGTTCAAAGAATGGCCGGGTTAATGATCTCTGGGGCAATGAGGACGACTCCCTCAGCGGCCCTGGATGTCATACTAGGAATGATACCGCTTAGTCTACAAGTTAAGAAAAGAGCCTTGGAGCAGTGGTTCAAACTGAAAAGCTTGAACCTCTGGAAAGGCAATTTTATGGATAAAGGTCACTCGGAGATAGCAAATCTGTACGAAGACAATCTATCAATGATTATGGCAAACAATGACTTAATCAAAAAAGAGAAGATCTTCGACAAAAAGTATAGAATACATATAGGCTCAAGAGAAGAATGGACAATAGAGAGTGATCCATCTATAGCGGTCTGCTATACAGATGGATCAAGGAAAGAATCAACTAAGCTATCCGGCTCTGGGATACACATACCAAGACTGGAAATAAATAGATCATTCTCACTAGGAACAGGCGCAAGTGTGTTCCAGACAGAGATACATGCCATTATGGAATGTACCAGAATAATTGGAAACGCCCTTACAGGTGATCTTTCCAAAATAGTTATACGTAGGATGCCTTTTAAGTTTTGTCGTTTGAAGAAAAAAACACAACTAGAACCCTATAGTACTTTTTATTGTTTTTCAAAGTATTCACCACGTAGCTTAATACACTTTTCCATTCGCTCAAACCAGTTATTATAACATTTATTCCAGTCTAAAGTAGGGGTGTTCAAAATGGCTGACTTGAAAGCGTCGACTGCTTCTTCACCGGACTGGAACCTTTGACCACGAAGACTTTTCTTAATTTTAGGAAATGTAAAAAAATCGTTAGGGCTTAGGTCAGGACTGTATGGAGGATGATCAAGAATTTCTACTTTTTCCTGCTTCAAATAGTCAATCGTTTGCCGAGCGCTGTGTGAGCTTGCGTTGTCGTGGTGCAGGATGATGCGTCGCTTTGAGTTAGATTTTCAAAGTTCGGCGATGACTTGTGGTAAACAAACTGTGGTATACCACTCTGCGTTAACCGTTCTACGATCTTCAAGTGTAATAGTCGCAACATGGCCGGTTTTTCCAACGAACGTAGCCACCATCTTCTTTGAAGTGCTTCGAGAACGAACAACTTTAATCGGCTTTGGCTCGTCTTGAAAGACCCAGATTGTAGATTGTTGTTTGGATTCAGGATCATAGGCATAGATCCAAGATCCGTCACCACTGATGATGTCGTAGACGTGATTTGACTCTCCTCGGTTGAACCTTTGCAGAGTTTTCTTACACCATCTGACGCGAGCCGCCTTGTGATCGTCGGAAAGCAGATGCGGTATCCAACGGCAAACTAGCTTTCTCACACCAAGCACTTCATGCAAAATTTTCTGAATGGTTGTCCCTGAGATGCCTATTAGAGCCTCTATCTCTCGATATGTCACATGACCATCTTCGAGAATTAGTTGTCTCACAGCAATGATGTTATCTTCAGTGAAGGCGGATTTTGGGCGTCCTTCGCGAGATTTGTCACTAACACTAGTATGTCCACGCTGGAATTCTTAAAACCAGCGTTCGACAGTCCGCAGACATGGGGCTTCATCATTGAACACAGATGTTAGCTCTTCAAAACACTGAAGCCGTGTCAGGCCTCTTTTAAAGTTGTAGAAAATTATTGCACGAACATTTTCCTTAGAAAGATTCATTATCGTACGTAACCTGACAGATTCCAATCGACGCTGTGACTAAACAATAGCATTAATCCTAATACTTTCAACTGTTTTGAGATTCAAAATTCAAACACATTCGAATATAGAACAGTTCCAAATTCAAAATTGCCGGGGAATATGGAAACGACAGAACTTAAAAGGCATGCCTAGTATACAGTGATAGTCAAGCAGCACTCAAAGCACTGAACAAAGTGGAAGTCACATCTGCACTGGTTAAAGAGTGCAAGGAAGCACTCAACCAACTAGCGGAAAAAGCAGAAGTAACAGTCGCATGGGTCCCTGGTCATCAAGGGCACGAAGGGAATGAGATAGCAGATGAATTAGCCAGAAAAGGAGCAGATGAAACCTTTGTGGGACCAGAGCCCAGGTTACCGATCCCACATAATATAACAAAAGGAATCATCCATAGAATAACTACAAGAGAGTCAAATAAAAGATGGAACGCAACAGAAGGTTGTCGACAATCAAAAATCTTCTTAAAGTCATACGATGAAAAGAAATCCCACAAGTTACTCAAAATGAGCAGGGGAAACATAAGACTAGTAGTAGGGGTCGCAACAGGACACTGATGTGGACTCAATAGACATCTGACGATTATGAAAGTAAAGGAAGATCCAATATGCCCAGCATGTGGAGAAGCAGAAGAAACAAGTTTCCACCTTGTGGCGGAATGCACAATGTATGGGCCACTCAGATGGGAAATCCTAGGAACAGATGAAATTAATGAAGAGAAGCTCGCAGAAATCTCCACCGAACAACTGGTGAGCTTCTGCAAGGCAACAGGAAGATTCGCGATGCCGACCACCAGTAACCCATGAAGGGGATCCACCAAAATGGGGAACTGGGCGAAATAATCCACAACGAAAGGACTGATCGCCCGTCTGGTGTCTGCCGGCGTCCCCGAAGATAAATAGAAATAGAAGACCGTTATATTTGTTCATCAAAGTATATCTTTTTCTAGAAAGAAATCCGCGGCGCTCTCGGTACGATATCTCAAGTGGCTGTAGGACTGGGGATGCTGATCTTCTTCTCCATCGGCCCATACATATCGTACTTCCAACTGCACCTGGTCTTCACCATCATTGTGGCCTCCATCACCGTGCCTATGTGGTTTATACCGGAGACACCGTATTTCTTGTATTCTAGAGGTAAGACGAAATTATTTGGGACAGTTATTTTAGCTGTTTCTATTTCTTTGTCAAAGTCAAATTGATCTTTATTACCTTGGCAATAGACAACAGAGATCCGGAAGAGAACTAAATTGACCGACATAGCCCATGTGATCGCTAGCAGAAAGTGGAAGTGGGCGGGCCATATATGCCGTAGACAGGACAACAGGTGGGGTAGTCGGGTGCTTGAGTGGAGGCCTAGAGTAGGGCATAGAAATGTAGGCAGACAACCGATGCGTTGGACCGATGACCTTGTTCGAGTGGCCGGAAAGGACTGGATGCGAAAGGCGCAACACCGGGAAGAATGGCGTGCATTGGAAGAGACCTACACTCAGCATTGGGTGGCGAAAGGTTGAAGAAGAAGAGAGAGAAGAGAGAAGACCTTGGCAATAAGTTTTTGATAACCTCGTTGAGAGATCGCAATTGCGACAGCTGAGCATGAGGTCCTGGGTTTATTCCCAGGTCGGGCAAAGTGCTATTGAGTTTTTCCATTAGGAATTTCTCAGTAGCAGCCACGAAGCCCGGATTTCTGCTCGGTTGATGGCAATAGGCTCGCTTAATCCTTTGGGGATTTCAGGCCTGATGTTTAGTTTATGTTATGTTATTTTCTTATTGGCTTTATACACTTTTGTGTTTGAGCAAAGGTAATAGAAGATTATCTTTTATTACATTACACACATACTTACAGGAAATATTTCACAAGTAAATATACACAGTGGTAATGAATTCGCCCCTATCACATGGAACTTCAACATAACTGGCAAAATGTAGGCACTAATGGGCATACCTCTTCCTAACTCTTCGAGGGATCCTGGCGCTATGTCATGTTTAAATTCTAATCCTTTTTCCAGGACGCAAAGAAGACTCCCTAAAAGTCCTGACCAACCTCCGAGGTTCAGAAGACTTAGCCAACGAGGAGTACAAACTGTACTCCTTAAACCAGCTAAAACTATCCAAGAAAGAGATCTTCAAAGACAAAACGACTTTAAAAACACTGGGAAAAGTCATATTCTTGAGTGTTTTTGTAGAACTTATAGGATACAATGCTGTGATGTTCTATATGCAGACTGTGATGGAGTCCACGCAGACGTCTGTAGGAGAAGATGTGGCTTCCGTTGTGTGTGGATGCATACAGCTTCTGGCTTCCTTTTGTACTATCCTGTTGACGGATAAATTTGGAAGGAAACCTATATTGGTGACGACGCTTTTTGGAATGGCTCTTGGAATGGTGAGATGTTTTTTTTTACATAAGTTATGGGTGCACTCTTGACCTCAATCTTGCCCCAGGGGCAGAGATGAGGTCGACAATGTAACGAGCTAACCCAGAAGAAGCCTATTTACTCGCGACTTAAATAGATTGGGGTTATATGAACTCGGGAAAACTGACGCAGGCAGCGAGTTTCACTCTTTGACTGTGCGCATAATAAAAGATTTAGCAAAGCGTTGCTAATCTTATTTTAATACTAGGGACAGTCGCTTCGTGTAAAATACTGGCACTCAGCTGCATCCGGTTAGATTGGAAGTTAAACATACATAGTTTAGTAAAAAGACTAGACTACTTTACACGTATGACTGTTATCTAGTGGTCGCAAGCGGGTCTACTGGGTGCAGTCCTGAATTCAATTCCCGGGTCAGGCAAAATGTTATTGGATTTTACCATCAGGAATGTCTCAGTAGCAGATACGGAGTCCGTATTTACGTGGGATTTAAACACAACTACCGAAATGTGGGTGTACCATATTAGGTACCATCTCTGCCTAACCCTTCAGGGATTACAAGGCGTTATATTATTTTATTTGTAATGACTATTAAATAAATAAATGTGTTACCTTCCAAACCCGATTTCAGGACAAACAGTTTTGTCTAGGCTAAACTAGCTCTTCGTTTCCGTCAACAGGTCGACGGAGTCCCGCTGCGGGGCTCCTATTTCTGTCTGCAGGGTTTAAAGGGACCTAACTAACCGAATCTCGGGGTGCCCCTGGACGTCGACCGTCTAGGATTAGCGATTCCGTCAGCAGGCTCACACTATCGTGTATAGTCAGAACTAGTTTAGCCTAGGCGACACTAGTTTGTCCTAAAATCGGGTTTGGCCGGTAACATAATGCATGCATAACAAAATATTACCATTCATCATGATTGTAAAGTTAACGTTAAATTAGTTAAGTTGCAACAACATGTGATTTAGGGAATTCCCAATGATATATCTAAAAAAAAAGATTCAATAATTAATTTGATAAGATTTGAATGCAGGGTTTATGATTGTTTGTTTTCCAGTTGGAGAGATCAGCACGATCTAAATTTATATTAATGAGACTATTTTTGTTCACAGCTTGGTTTGGGCACATTTTTCCAACTGAAGCAAAAAGGTGTTCCAATCAGAGGGTTCCTCAACTTCCTACCTCTTCTGTCCATGATGCTCGTTATATTCTGTTTTAATGCAGGTAAATATACCTATTTTTTTGATGTTAGGACGAATGAGTGTGATAAGGAAGATTGAGGAAAATATAGTGCCGAATCTGGATATTATTGTAGAGGATGACCGTCGACCAAAGAAACGAAGAATGGAATAAGGCTAAAAGCAGGGCACTGCTGATCAAATTACTCCTATCGCTCTGGGCTCAGCGGAAGGGAATGTCAGACTTCTACCGACTAAAAATCACCCATGCTCCTTCTTAGCCCATTGTGTCAAGGACCGCAGTATCTGTTTCGAACAACGTGCAGCTACGAACAACCCGCTACACCCAGCTAGCTTCTAATTCGGTTTATTGCCACTAATTTTACGACTGTATCATATCTGAATCTCGCTTCGGCAAAATGTATCTTAACTCTATGTTACTTCATTGAAAATTGGTCTTCTCTTTTCCAGGCATGGGCTCCATATTCTGGATGGTAGTAGCCGAGCTGTTCGACGGTCCAGCTCGTGCAATAGGCTCGTCAGCAGGCGTAGGAGTCGCCACTCTCTTCGTCTTCCTCACTACCAAGTACTTCGCTTACGTCACCTTTGCGATAGGACCTGCCAACACTTATTGGTTATTTAGCTGCAGCAGTGTCATTACTGCACTTTTCATTTTGTTTTTGATACCGGAAACTAAGGGGAAGACGTTTGCTGAGATTCAAGAGGAGATGGGTAGGAAAATTGTTAAAGATGTTGAGAAGGAGAAAGAATAAACTTTTTGATAAATCTTTGTTTGACTTAGCATGATCAGCCTATAATATTTCCACTACTGGTACTCCAGGCCTCCTCTCTATAGGCTCGTTTACAGAGACGCGGGGCGTCGCGCGGCGCGTGCAAAAGGCTCGTCTCGTGTTTTTTTATTAATTTACTGAAGACGTGTCCACCGCAACAAACGCTGCATTTTAAAGTAACGAGCGAAAAATCACTTCTCGTAAAATCGACGTTTGAAATCGTTAACTTTTTCATACTTCGCCATGTGTTTGAATTAAAAACGCAGCACGCACCACGCGACGCCCCGCCGGACGTAAACACGCACTATGAGTGGGAAAGGCTATTATTGATCGAAGGGGAAAGGTATAAAGGAATAAAACTAAGTAAGGTAGTTAAAAATAATTTATTTACATGATGATATTTATCACAGTTCACAGTCATACGTCAAGCGGTACTTCAAGCCTGGACAGCTTTCAATATTGTATAAAGCTCAAGTCCGGTCCGGCATGGAGTACTGCTGTCACCTTTGGGATGGCTCAGCCAAATACCAACTTGCCACACTAGACTCAGTAGAACGCAGAGCCAGGAGGCTGATTGGTGACGCCAAGCTGGTTGCCAAGCTGCATAGCCTGGCCCACCGCCGCAAAGTTGCATGTCTGTCGGTCTTCTACAGACTGTACTTCGGAGAGTGTGCGCAAGAGCTCCACGAGCTTATTCCACCATCTTCCTTCTTCCATCGAGAGGCTAGGCGTACTGCAGGTTATCACCCATATCTTGTCGATGTTCCACACATTCGTACGAAGCGTTTTGCTAAGTCTTTCATTATTCGTACAGCCAAGGAGTGGAACACCCTGCCTGCGTCGGTTTTCCCGAGTTCATATAACCCCAATCTATTTAAGTCGCGAGTAAATGGGCTTCTTCTGGGTAAGCTCGTTCGACCTCATCTCTGCCCTTGGGGCAGGATTGAGGTCAAGAGTAAGCCCATATTAAATAAAAAAAAAATAAAAAAAATTAATTAAAACTATTTTGTTTCATACGTGTTATCCACTTTAGCTGCCTTGCAAACATAACATAACATAACATGACGCCTGTAATCCCCGAAGGGTTAGACAGAAGGGTAACCATTAGTACACCCACATATTATTACCAGTTATGTTTAAATCCTATGTTACGGGCGAGCCATTAACAGGGCATAAACCCAGGCTCCATGGCTGTTACTGAGAAATTTCTGAAGGAAAAAACCAATAACATTATGCCCAACCCAGGAATCGAACATAGAACCTCGTACTCAGCAGTCGCGTTTGCAACCACTAGGCTAATGAGGCAGCCTAGTGCAGTTTAGTATATACAGTCTGCTGTATATCAAAACAGGTCAAATATATAACAGGTCCTGACATTACAGAGATTACGAAACAGGCTTTCAGAAAATAGAAATATTTTTAGATGGATGATAGGAAATCCACGACCACGAACCGGAAGACGTTGCGTTGGAAGGCCTCCCACTAGGTAGACCGACGACCTGGTCAAGGTTGCGGGGACCCGCTGGATGAGAGACGCACGGGACCGGTCAATGTGGCGACACCTGGGGGAGGCCTATGTCCAGCAGTGGACGTCTTTTGGCTGAAATGATGATGATGATGATAGGAAATCTATCCGTATACTCTCTGACAGCATGTCAGTGCTGCTGGCATTAAGGAGCCACACGGGCAATTCCGGGTATTCAATATACGAGTGCCACCAACGCCTGAACCAGTTATGTAACCTCAGTAATATAACCATTCAATGGATTCAAGGACATAGCGACTCCCGAGGCAACGATGCAGCGGACGAGCTCGCTCGAAGAGGCTCAAGCATGGCGGTGGTGGGACCAGAACCCATCGTGCCGCTCCCTTTCGGTTATCTTCGTACGCTGGCAAGGAAACGTACCAGAGAACTTCACGCCAAGCTATCATATGGCTAGACCACGGCGAGTGCAGGCAGGCCAAGGAGGCGCTTCCCGCCATCGACGCCCGTCTCACCAAACAAGCGCTCCGGCTGACTAAGCTGCAGCTACGCACAGTGACGGCCGCCATCACTGGGCACGGTACATTTAATAAGCACCTCTTTGTTATAGGTGTCACGGATAGTCCTCTGTGTCGAGCCTGTATGGAGGAAGAAGAAACAGCAGTCCACGTGCTCCTACACTGTCTGGGGTTGCCCCTTAAAAAGGGCCAAGTACTTCGGTAACCCAGGTACTCTCCGCGAGATTGCCGGTAACATCAAGGGGTTGCTGGATTTTCTCGGGGAGCTTCGGTGGATCGAATGAGATTCCCACCCGTACGCAAAACACACGCTCTGGGCGTGGAGTTGCGGACACTAGCCCGATGCATCTATTCTATTCTATCTAGGAAATCATCAAGTGACTCCTCCCGCTCTGGGTGGAGCAGAAGGGTATCGGACTCTTCCTGGCAGCCACTGGCCCGAGTGGGTCCGTGTACTATGCTGATAACTACTTGAGGCACCCGTGGAACAGAACGCGCCGTCGCCGTCGATCCGGACCTAGTTCTGGCCCCTTATACACAAACGCGTTTTATTTCTATTCGACAAGTTGTGTGTCTATCTTTTTTTAGCATAACGAAACCTAGTGAGATAGTAATACGAAGCGCTTCGAATACGGGGCTGATCGGATTTCGAAGTACCCGACACTCGTGGTCCACAGGCCCGCGTCTACGGTGGTCGGGAATCGCCACATACTACTGGCCTAGCAATCGCTTACCCTCTAACTTTAATTCCTATGAGATACACAATTCATTCAACACATCACACATAATTAGCACACTAAAAAACAAACACTAGCTTACATTAAAAAAAACAAACCACAAATTCTAACATGTGCTGTTCTCTTTATCTTCCTTCTTCCCTCTCAAAATGTTTTGTATCTCTGCAAAGGTCTTTCCCTTCGTTTCAGGGACACATAACATAATAAATGCACATAATAATACACAATTTACACTAAAAATCCAGTAGGTAGTGGCTGGACCAACCGCTGTAGAGAACAAAGCGAAATATTTAGTGGTTATGAAGACGAATAGTGTGGTCATTATCATAGAAAAAGACATTCCCATTCCTCTTGATGGATCATCGAAGAGTTCTGCGTTGATTACCCAAATTAGGGATCCCAAACCTGGAAAATAATGAACAGTTTCGTTTGAAAACGGTATATTACAGCTCGTTGCTCCATCGTGCTGTGTCCCATGTCACTCGTGATTGGCGAAATAGTATATTTCATTATATGTGCGGAAAGCCTGTCATTGCAAAGAGTTCCGACAAATGTCTAACCGAGCCGAGGCACAGCCGACGGCGAGGGTTGACAGTCTGAACAAGTTGCAATGACGGTTCCGCACGTGTACTGAACAACTATTTTTAATACAGTTGCGAAAAAATTAAGCAATTTAATAAAATAATGAAACCGTAATTAAACTCGCAAAGAACATTTTTGGAAAATGGCGCCAACCGTAAAAGAATGCAGAGATTTTTTTTGTTTTCTTTACACATTCTGGGTAGGCAAAGGGAACTATGCCCATACAGCCAAGTCTTCAGTAGATTTTTTTTATTGATATGAAATAAAAATGAAATTTAATGAGATGAAATGGAATGAAACCTTTAACTCATTGAATCAAATAATTAAATCTGATATTGAAACAAATTAGTAGCTTCTTTAGAAATATTTGCATGAATCATAAAAACTTCTATGGTTTTATTTAGTAAATACTTCGTGGTTGGTTTTTTTTTAATGGACATTATTTTGACAGTTGGGAAAGAGAACGCACGAGTTCGGGAAAGGTAAAGAAAAAGCACGAGTACGTAATAGCCCACATCCCGAACGCTATACGTCCCTGCAATACGCCACTTTTTGAGCAACTGTATTAAAAAACATTTTTTTCTTCCATTTTGCCTTTCTCAGCCTTCACTCAAAAATCAAAATTAACTATAATATAATAAATATAACTGTTATATTTTTACCTGCACTGTAACAATATACAACCAATATAAGTGATATAAGTGGCAAATAGTTCAGGAATCCATCCACTGGGGTCTCCGATTTCAGTTTGAAGAACAATCCTAGGCCAAACTGAAATAAAAAGAAAAATATATTAACATAATTAGGCTTCTCAATGACTTCGCTCACATAGAGCTCAAAATTATCCCATGAAACATACAACCGGTGTAAAAAATAGCTAGTATTCGAACACAAAATATAGTCTATAGGTCAGAGTACCTTATCCAAATCTGTTCAGCCGTTTTGGCGTGAAAATGTTCGTAGTTCAAACAAACACAGTTCGGTTTTTATTTAAAAAGGTGACATTTTTTGTTGCATTTTTATCTATAATATGTATGTATTTAGAAATATATAAGTATGTTTATCAGTTGTCTAGTACCCATAACACAAGCTCTGCTTAGCTTGGGACTAGATGGCGTTGTGTGATAGTTGTGGAATATATTATTATATTATTTTGAATATATAACAAGTTTTTTTTTATTAACCGTGGGAAAAAAGTGCATAATTTTTAAGAGTTATTGTTTACAGACAACAAAGGATTTACATAATCATTTGATTATACTAGCCTTTTGTAATTTTATTAACATTGTTTTTTTTTTTTGAAGAAAGCAGTTTCATCTGACCTACCTACAATTATTATTATGAAGACTTAGAAGTAATAACAACTTATTAACCGGTGCTCTAAAAGTGTTAAAATAACAAAATAAACTCACCATTCCCAAAGCCATGCCAACACAAGTGACTGACAAAATGGGCTTCCTTCCAAACCTGTCAGTCACCAAAGTGGTACAGAAACTAGCGAACAGCTGTATCGACCCAATAGTGACTGACGCCACTTCTGGCCTAACAGACGTTTGAGTAGACTCCAGAACAGTCTGCAGATAGAACGTCACAGCATTAAAGCCACAGAATTGAGCTCCGAATCCCAAAATGAGGACCAGAAGTAAGGATTTCAGGAATAATCTGTTCGTTAAAATATCCTTTTTGGATATTTTGATGTTGCTTGTTTCGGAAGCCATGTCGTATTCTTTGAGTTCTTCGTTGGCAAGTGCTTCTGAGCCTCGAAGGAATGTCAGGACTTTTATGGCTTCTGATTTGTGACCTGAAATGGGGAGATAGGAATGATTAGATTGTCAATCAGCAGGTGTGAAGAGTGTTGGTGATAGTAGGTGTTTTTGTTCCTAAATGTTGTTTAGGCCCCATGACTTCCATTTGTTTCGATCTAAAGCCAATGTGGACCACTGGTCGTTAGTTTTGTCTAGATCGTCCCGCCGTCTTCTACGAGGACTGCCGCGAGGCCTTCTGGCTGTATCAGGGCTCCAGAAAGCGATCTTTACTCTGGTTTAATTAAAATTTAAACACCATGTGTTAATCTCGTACAACCTGAGCCCAGAAAAATGCTAATAACATACTCAGTTTCTTTGTAATAGTCACGTTTCTCAAGAAACGTGTTCAAAATAAAATTGTATGTTAATAAGTACTGACGTGCATGTCTGCAGTTTTTGTTAGATTGTTTTCGTTAATGCATAATAATAAACAGTTTAATTAGCATCTGTATGAATATAATTATTGACATATTCATTTACATTTCGTGAGAAAATATACCTCCATCTTTATGTTACAGTGGATAAATTACTTTTCAACACACTTGCTCGTAAAGTGAGCCTTATTACATCGTTCTTAGGGCCATAAACCGAACTATAACTAACACGTGCATAATAATATTATACACTAGTGCATAATAGAATTATCACTACAAAATAAAGTTAGTACCTTACTGCAAATTTTATGCGAGTAAACAGAGCATTTTCAATTTAACCGGGTAATACCATTTTTTTTTAAATTTTATTGGTTGAGTTGCTATGTTCTTAAAAAAGTTTCGATACAAAAAAGATCGTGTTCAATAGGTAGTAAAAATAAATTAATGTAGGTACCTAGTGCTTGCTCATTTCATGCAACGTTGAATTTAAATAGATAATTTTAACTTGTACGTTTTTAATAAATAAAACTTTCACTCAAATAATGTAACTTTTGTAATATTATAAATATATATATTTTTTTTTTATAAATTAACCTCATTCTTTTAGTCTATGGTCGATCGTCATTGTTACAGTATGACCATAAGTTTGAATTTCATGGTGGCGCCACTGGTCAAGAAATATGCATCGCTACGTCAAACTTAGTACATTTATTTTAGTTCCGTGTTTTCCCGCCTGCACAGATAAGTTGGTCGAACTGTAGATGCGCGCGCATAGGAAAACCGATAATTTATTCCCGCTATTGTGAAAAAAAATTCAGAACTCGCTCTAACTGTTGAAGATGACTTTTTAGTATTATTTTCTTCATATGTGTGTTGAAAAACGTCGTATGATACACGTGTGTATTGATGATTACCGTCCTCGGCTATCTTAAGACCCTCACCTGACGGCTCGGGTCTCAATGGCGCCTCGGCGGTAATCACCAACATTACACACTTATATCATAATGTACTATTATCACATTCTTATTTATTTAAACTTCATGCACACACGTGGTACATAGGTGGACTTAATGCCACAAGGCATTCTCTACCAGTCAATCTTAGGGTCAAATAGGACAGCATTCTTCATTCTTCAACGTTAACTAGAGGCATTTCTTAAACCTATCGGAGCTGCAGCTTGTTCGAAAGAGATACCGCGGCCTCGGCACAAGGGCTAAGAAGGTACATGGGTGGTTTTTACTTTTAGTCAGTAGAAGTCTGATGATTTGATGATTTCCCAACCTCCCAAAGAAAAAAGGCATTTCTTAATCAGCTATGCATCAACACTTCAACAGTAACGAAAATAAGCAAAAATCTTTATTTCGAATAAAACTATTATATAGGAATTTTCGTCTTAACTCTTTTAAAAGCCAATAAATTCACGAATCAACTCGAAAATTACGTACAATTTTTTTTATGAATGATCACCCATCCATATAGGTACGGACAGACCTCGGCAAGTACGGCTTAAGAGGCCAACAGGAGTCAAACGCGAGTTGTATATTGAGTAAAAGTATATGATTATTGGCAGTAAACAAAATCAGAAAAATATATGATATTCTTCAGGATCTGCTAGAGTAAAAACCATAGTTACTAAAATACATGTCATCGTTTTTTTTGCCAAATAATTCTACAAGCAACATACTAAAATCATAGTGTTTTACTTCTTTAGTCCAATTTATTAATTTGATTTATGATTTTTTTGTAAATCGCAAAATATCACTAATTTCGCACTATTCGGCCGCAGCGAAAGACGTAACAACCGCTTTGTAGTGCAAGCTGATTAGAACTTTATTCTAACAGTATTTCAATCGAAGTTTGAACCACCACAAATAGGGTTACTAATCTGAGGTAGTATAGGCTCTTAACCTTGAAGCTAATACGTACCTCTAGAATACAAAGAATAAGGTCCATCGGGCAGGATGAGCAGCGGTATGGTGCTCACAATGATTATGCCTGTGTAGATGATGTTCGGCATAGTATAGGATATGAAGGGACCCATCGACAACGTGGTGACGATTCGTATGGAACACACGATTTGGAGAATGGTTCCTAGGCCGACACGGATTAAAATGTGAATAATTTGACAGCTGTCAGTTGGAAGCGATTCTCCCTAGGGCTGAAAAGTAGTACTTTCAACCTGCTCCGCAGGCATGTTATGACCTACTTTCAGAGCATGAGTAATGAAAAATATAATGAATGGTTACCCATCCACAGACTGACCATGGCAAGTGCGGCTTAACCTTGAAGCTAGTACGTACCTCTAGAATACAAAGAATATGGTCCATCGGGAAGGATGAGCAGCGGTATGGTGCTCACAATAATAATACCAGTATATATTATGTTCAGCATAGTATAGGATATAAAAGGTCCCATTGACAGCATGGTGACGATTCCAATGGAACACATGATTTGTAGAATCGTTCCTAGGCTGCCGCGGATTTCTTTCTGGAATTGGAAAAGTAAAAGATAAGTATTGCTTTTGGCTTCTTCGCAATAAGTTAATGAAAAAGAATTTTATGTCAACGGCTCAAGTCAATTTTGGCGGCAATCAAATTCGATTTAAAGAAACTTTATTCCCAATATAGACATAATATATCACTGTGTTATTTTCTTTTCAAATGAACCGCTACCTTAATCAACCACATGTTGCAATTTAAAAGGAAACTAAAATGACTACAAAAACTGAAAACACTTTAAAAAAAAAACAAAAAATTTTTTAGTCTTTAACATGCATAAAAAGAGAAATCTGATTTCCCACGATCTTTGCATATTTACTTTTCAGTCATATTATTATGTGAAGTGTATTAATTTACAAACAAAGATGTTTTTAAATTAATATACTTGTCGGCGCACATTAAGATGCCAATGTCAAGAGTGACAGCTTGTCACTGTCGCTCTAGCGGAGCGTCGAGTCGATGGTAGCGGGGCGGCCATCTTGGTACGGCAGATCGTACAGAGCGGTCGCAAGCGCACCATGTTTTCGACGAATCGCTATCCATCGTCTTAATCAAAGTTCTTTTTCAAGTGACTGAGTGTTAATTAGAGCCTAAGTGATTATTGTTACGTAATTTAATTATTATTTTCAAGTAAAATCGTTTAAGTTATCAAGACAATTAATACTTGGACTACCCACATACCCACGCTGCACGATGAATAAATCTGATGTAAGCTCAAGGCCGTCCTGAGCTTACATCAGAAGTGGGATGTAACTCTAACGCCTACATAGTGTTAGTGACAGTGCTAGACCGGAAAAGTGTAAAGACAATGCGCGTGCGTCTGAAAGTGACGTAGAAACGGAAATGTGGTGTTTTCTGTTCGAGCAGCTTAACAAAAACTTTATGACTATTTTGCAAGCAATGAAATCGCCTTTGCGAGTACGGATATTCGCCTACCGCATTTTGACCCTGAAAAACGGAATATTCCGCTCGTCTGGTTGGCAACAGCCGACATGTGTGTTATCGATCTGAATAGTCAAGGTGCATCGTTGATGATTGCTTTGAACCGCGCACTCATGGGAGAAACGGGACGGACGGGAGTCACACATTCACTGTAGGTGCGTCGTAAGTCTGCACCTCCGTCGCTGGTTGTCCTCCGCTGGGCCTCCTCCGGGTAACCGTTGGTCTCACCTGGTGGGGATAGACCGCCGGGGTGCTGTGAAGACAGCAGCGCCGTGCAACCGACGCTGTGGCGCGCCTACAGGGGACGCAGCGAATTCCACGAGACTCATGGGAGAAGTTTCGTCATGGCTGTCGTCCATATCTTGTTCTGGGATGAAACGGAGCGATTTTAAGGAGCTGTTTATAGTCTGGAGCGCCCCGTAGGGTGATGACGATCGTGAAGACCCTGATGCGAAGAGGAACCGCCTTATTGAGCCATACACTGGACTCAAATGTTACGCATCCAACTGCCCTGGGAAGAATATCAAGGAGGCAAGCAACAGCGTGGCGCGGTGGCGCGGCAGACGGACCAAGCAGCTGCGGGGTAGTGCCTGCAGCAGTGGCACATAGCGAGCGACGTGTTGAAGTTTGCTATGTGAGCAATCCTAGCAGTGTTCCGATGAATCTTGGTGAGTCGTACCCATTTTATTATGTTTGTGGAGCCGAGTGTTCTCTCATAAAGGAAAGCTTTTGTGACAAACTTGCGGGTACTGTGCATAAAAACCTCGTTTACCTGAGTGGCCATAGGCGGTGAAGATATTCAATGTACCACTCAAATTCAAAGCGATGTGGTCATTGATAAACTTCCAGTTAATTTGACTTTTCACGTAGTTCCTGAGAGGCTTATTTCTGATCCAATCATAGGTAGGTTTTATGTCTTGCATTTGTCTGTTGGTTATTGTAAGCATTATTCAATCCGGAATTGTCCGGCCGAAAGGTAGAGTCGAAGGTAGAGTCGAATGTAGAGTCGAATGTAGAGTCGAATGTAGAGTCGAATGTAGAGTCGAATGTAGAGTCGAATGTAGAGTCGAATGTAGAGTCGAATGTAGAGTCGAATGTAGAGTCGAATGTAGAGTCGAATGTAGAGTCGAATGTAGAGTCGAATGTAGAGTCGAATGTAGAGTCGAATGTAGAGTCGAATGTAGAGTCGAATGTAGAGTCGAATGTAGAGTCGAATGTAGAGTCGAATGTAGAGTCGAATGTAGAGTCGAATGTAGAGTCGAATGTAGAGTCGAATGTAGAGTCGAATGTAGAGTCTAATGTAGAGTCGAATGTAAAGTCGAATGGAGAGTACTGTTTAATTAAGTACTATAGGTTCACTTGCGGGTTAAGCGTTAGTTGTGTTATCGCTGGTTAAGTGTTAGTTGTGTAATCGCTGGTTAAGCGGATTACGTTGAGCTTTCGCTGGTTAAGCGTTAGTGATTGAATCGCTGGTTAAGCGTGTTATGATGTGCTTTCGCTGGTAAAGCGTTAGTGGGCTAATATCGCTGGTTAAGCGTTATTATTATCACCGGTTAAGTGATAGGATTTGTAAGCTGGTTAAGCGCTACAATATTAGGAACTGGTTAAGTACTTCAGTGAATTACACTACTGGATAAGTGGTGATGATGAATGGTTCTGGCTGAATCGTGAAAAATGGATGGGCGGACGCTCCATGTATAGCGCTGGTGTTCGACTGCGTCAGGTTGGACTGGGAGACTCGGCATGATTGGGGGATGGCTGGGCAGATGACGATGGTGAGTGTTACGAATTTGAGTTTGATTCTGCTGCTGAATGTTTATTACTAAAGAGAGTAAATATTGCTTGAAAATTCAGAGTGATTGAGATGTGTTTGTTTTTGATCGATAATTGCCATAAACTGAAAAATCTTTCAATTCTAAGCGCGTTTAAAAATATGCACACGATATGCTAAGGAAGATGCCAGCGGGTCGCGTACGGGTCGATGTTAATAAGAATTTTAATGATGATGAGCAAGTTTGAGTTATGGTGGAAAATCGAGTAAGGGTTTCTATAGGCCCTATTGTGTTCGACCGTTCCAGTAGTTGTAGCGTATCCGTGGCCCGGTAGAAATCGGTGTCTCTTGTTTGTTGTCCTTAGTCTATCCTGGTCGGAGAGTGTCGTCCGGGCCATACCCAGTGGGGTTGGTTGAAGGGATGCACTCGTCCGATCCAGAAGTGTTGTCCTTAGTCTATCCTGGTCGGAGAGTGTCGTCCGGGCCATACCCAGTGGGGTTGGTTGAAGGGATGCACTCGTCCGATCCAGAAGTGTTGTCCTTAGTCTATCCTGGTCGGAGAGTGTCGTCCGGGCCATACCCAGTGGGGTTGGTTGAAGGGATGCACTCGTCCGATCCAGAAGTGTTGTCCTTAGTCTATCCTGGTCGGAGAGTGTCGTCCGGGCCATACCCAGTGGGGTTGGTTGAAGGGATGCACTCGTCCGATCCAGAAGTGAGTCTATCCTGGTCGGAGAGTGTCGTCCGGGCCATACCCAGTAGGGTTGGTTGAAGGGATGCACTCGTCCGATCCAGAAGTGATGTCCTTAGTCTATCCTGGTTGAAGGGACAGTGTCGTCCGGGCCACACCCAATAGAGGGTTGGTTGAAGGGATGCGCTCGTCCGGTCCAGATGTGTTGTTGTTGGTTGGCAAGTCGATGGGGACAGTGTCGTCCGGGCCAGATCCATTACGGGCTGGTTGAAGGGATGCACTTGTTCATTTCAATGTCTATAGTTGTGATTGACTCTGTGTTTGATGGTACAATCGAAAACCCATGTGAAGTCCTGCAGCAGGATGGACGAGCGGACGTTTTGGTGATTAAGCAAGGAATACTATAACGCCCGAGGACGGTCGTATGTCAGTCTGGCCGTGTCGGCGCACATTAAGATGCCAATGTCAAGAGTGACAGCTTGTCACTGTCGCTCTAGCGGAGCGTCGAGTCGATGGTAGCGGGGCGGCCATCTTGGTACGGCAGATCGTACAGAGCGGTCGCAAGCGCACCATGTTTTCGACGAATCGCTATCCATCGTCTTAATCAAAGTTCTTTTTCAAGTGACTGAGTGTTAATTAGAGCCTAAGTGATTATTGTTACGTAATTTAATTATTATTTTCAAGTAAAATCGTTTAAGTTATCAAGACAATTAATACTTGGACTACCCACATACCCACGCTGCACGATGAATAAATCTGATGTAAGCTCAAGGCCGTCCTGAGCTTACATACTTAACTGTTTGTTTGTTTTATTTTCGTGGGACAAGTCTTACTTATAAACAATGGCTACATAATCATTTCCACTGAAAATGGTATATTTTCCACGTTATCTATTTGTGAAAAAGTTGAAAATTTCCGGAAAAAGTTCACGAGGGGTGGGCGGACAGTGAGTTCGTCGTGAGTCATATGTCAGGAACAGAATCGAGTTGTTAGTTTGTGAGTGACAGTGGTAGGGGTGCCAAGCGCAAAAAGCGAACGAGAAAAAGGGTAGACCGATTTGTCGGTTCATAAACACGCGCAGTAATTTCAGTTTACCCGCGATCATGGTGCTTGCTACAGCGCTGAACATCGGGAACTCAAAATCTGCATGGCAAGTGGTAACATTAATATCCTGCTTCCAGTGTTGATGATCATGTTTGTAACTGTCAGTTATTACTAATTATTATAATTATACTGGTTGATTATTAAGGTTTATGAAACTTTGGGGGGGTATGAGGAACAGGGTGTAAAGCTCCTCATCCCCCATAGAAAAGGGAGGATCCTCCGACCGGACGGGTGTTGTGTCCGGCGGGCTAACTGCCCGACAGTTGTTACGTCGGGAACTCCTATAAGCTTATGTCGCGGATAATGTTGATAGCGCGATGTAGGATTTTCTGTCGATCGTTTGTTAGTAAGCAGGTGTTGCGATAGATGTCGCTAGTCGCCACATCACTCCCCTCCGAGACCGGAGGTCGAAAGCAGGTTAAGTCTTGGCGCTTGTCAGCCAGTGGAAGGTTCCAGTGAGTCGGAACCGGATGCCGCATGGCATAGTTCACGGTGAGTCGGAACTGTCTGCGGTGATACCCCAGTGAGTCGGGGTGATGCTGCATATTAGTTCCAGTGAGTCGGAGTGATGCAGTGCTGCGTAGTGGCTGGCTGCTGCGTCGACCAGGAGAGAAGGGCGTCTCTGCTTGCTGACCGGCCGAAGTGCAGTGTGCTGTGCCAAAGTCGCTGATGAGGCTGGGGGTGATGTCCAGGAATGCGCTTCCGCTGCATGCTGGTGGACAGGATACCCCATGAAGCCGTGGCTGCTGGCTGACGGTATGACTCGCTGCTCGAAGGCGAAGGGGAAGTGATGACGACGTATGAAGTGCTTGCACGAAGGCTGCGCTGACGTTCATGCTCGGGGTCACCAGTTTGGGGGAGTGAGGAACAGGGTGTAAAGCTCCTCATCCCCCATTGAAAAGGGAGGATCCTCCGACCGGACGGGTGTTGTGTCCGGCGGGCTAACTGCCCGACAGTTGTAAGTCGGGAACTCCTATATAAGCTTATGTCGCGGATAATGTTGATAGCGCGATGTAGGATTTTCTGTCGATCGTTTGTTAGTACGCAGGTGTTGCGATAGATGTCGCTAGTCGCCACAAAACGAATCTCGAGTTAGGTAGTCTGGACTTGTTAACAAACCTGATTTTATAAAGATCAGGGTGCTTACTCTGGAATATAATTCCGATAGATCGACATTGGTCAAACGTCAGTTGGTTGAGTTAAACGTCAGGGATTGGCTAGACTCAGTGAGTCCAGCCAATTGCTGACGTTTGACTGACAATTCCAATGTCGATATATCGGAATTATATTCGAGAGTAAGCACACAGGTAGCAGATTCAAATACCACAAGGTCATACAAAAAATGCATATTTTTTACTTGTAACTTGTTGACGTCCTTAACTTGATATCGCTCACAATGTGGACCAACAGTCAAGTTTGATTAACAGAAGTATATTGAAAAAATAGAGTCACAACAAAAAAAAAAAACAAAAAGCAACTTAACTTAGCTTATTTTTCGCGTAAAGTTACTAAAAGTACTTATCGTATTTTCAAATTAGAAAAAGCTTTCTTGAACAGCTACAAGAAATAGCTATGACATGGCAAATTGGTATAGTGTGTCAATTCCATACATAATTTCCGGCTTGTAAATTCCTCTTCTTTTTTATCAGTAGTAAAGTTACTTATGAGCAGTGCAGCAGTGGTGGCCCAGTGCATGGTTGCGGCCTTGACTTATGAACAGTAAGTCCTGGGTTCGAAACCAGGCAAGCGCATTACTTTGTGTAATTAATTTCATCACTACTGTTCTCAAAACGGTAAAGGAAAAGGTCGTGAGGAAAAGGTTGTCTTAGAATCAAAAAATTCGAAGACATGTGATATCTACCAACCCGTACTGGGCATGCATGGTGGATTATAGCCCATAGGGATGGGCTATAATCTAGAGAGGGCTCCTATCTAGAGAGGGCTCCTAAAGAGGAGGCCTGAGTCCCCACTGCAGGGAACATTATAGGCTGATGATGATGCACAGTTACTTAGTTATCTTAAATTGACTACTCACACTAGCAATCTCCGAAGCATACATAGGCAAGATAGTGAAGACCCCAGCATCAGCGATACCAACTAAAGCCCTCCCGAGGAGCATCATCCACACTTCACTGGCATAAATGAACACGAAGCCTGCTGCAAACTTGGGCAATGTGACCAGGAGGAGGCATGGCTTCCTTCCTAGTCTGTCAATTAGAACTGATCCGATGAATATGTTCGCTGAAATTGAAAAAAAAAATGGTTAAACACAACGAAAAAAAGTCTGCGAAGCCCACAGAATAAGTAGGTAAACTAAAGTATCAAATGTGTGGGATGCAGCTATACTTGTCCTGTTCTGCTCTCACTTATAGGTACATAGATATCATAAAGTTCTGGTCTTGTGATAGATGGAGTGTAACATGTTATTAGTATTAAGTTGTAGTCATAGTTAACCTCTGTTAAATAAGTGTGTTTAGTTTTAAGTAAAAGTATCATTTGATTGATGTAAAACTACCAACAAGATGTTACATGTACCTACCTAATGAAAAAATTGTTAAGGGAGCTACATCTGCCAACAAACTGTTTTACAGTTTGGCAGAAGTAATAGGCTATGTAACACAATATTTAACTATGAATAAACGATTTTTCATTTTTTTTTTCATAAAGAAACGCCTCAGGTCGGGAACAGCTATAGTAAAAATAAGATGTCGTGAAGCCAATCCAAGTGTACTCCGAGTTCTCCAATACCTAGTCGACATTCCACCTCCTCCTTTAATATGCGCACAGCCAAGGAGTGGAATTCCCTGCCTGCGTCGGTTTTTCCGAGTTCATAAAACCCTAATCTGTTTAAGTCGCGAGTAAACAGGCTTCTACTGGGTAAGCTCGTTCCATCGTCGACATCATCTCTGCCCATAAGGCAAGATTGAAGTCAAGAGCAAGCCCATTTATAATAATAAAAAAAAAGCTTTGGTCATAGAATTTATGACCGTAGGGGTAGACATGTCCTCTCAGGGCTGCGGGTCCTGGCCGGGCTGCGGGTTGTTCGAAAAGTAGGAGGTAGTTAGAGATGGCAGCAACATTGCAGGGGCCCTGGGGCCCGCAAGGGCCGACGCCCGTTGGGGCTGTGGGTTCTTCGAAAGAGATTCTCCGGCCTCGGACACAAAGAGCTAAGAAGGAACATTGGTAGTTTTTAGTCAGTAGAAGTCTGACACTCCCTACCGCTCTACCCAGAGGAGAGAGGAGTCATTCGATGGTTTCTAACACTCCAAAAAAATAAGTGACTTTTGTTTCTTTGATTTAATTTTTTTGGCACCGACTTCAGAAACTGATTTTTCTTCTCAAGATTCTTTTTCACTTTTTTGTGGTTCACATGTAATTTCACATGTTCTCATGGGTCATAATGTGGACAATGTAGCTTTTTTTTGAGTTTTGTTGATTTTTCAAAAGCCGCTTGTCTGATTTCGATAAAAAAAAATATGGGACCATTTGGGAAGTAGGTAGGTAATACCCTTTCCAAGAAAAATATAATTTTTTAAATCGGTTAGCAAGCGACGGAGTTATGCCCGAACAAACATAAAAAAAACAAACATCCGAATTGAGAACCTCCTTCTTTTTTTAGAAGTCGGGTAAAAAGGGACAGACATGTTCTTGAGTATATAGAGGACAAGGAGAGTATTTAGAAGGGTGCCTGATATTTACTAGTGCATACTCGAGGAGTAATTGTATTATGGTCAATAATTTGGAGAGACCTCCATTGCTAGACATAGGCAGGCATGTTTAATATAATCTAGATTTCTATAGTTGATGATAACTGAAAATTAAACGGCGGTGTTCTCTCAAACGTGATTCAGAATCGCGTTAGTTTTGGAGCATAATATTATGTCAAAGCTCGTGAAATATAATTAAATAGACAAGATTGTCGTATGGTCTGCGAATTCTTGCACAATGGTTGGCGCAATGGCCGAGAAATTAGCTGCTATGTGTAATGTTCGTCAACGTAGGAATCGTACTCACGATTCCTACGTTGACGAACATTTGTGACTACACACATCTATTTATAGATGAGGGTGATGGTAAGATTTTTGTTTGTTTTATCAGCCTATAACATCTACAACTTCCACTTTGTAAAGGGGTAACACGCGGGCTCAGTGTATCGTCACCATGCATGATGACAAAAATGTCACATGTCTTCGAATTTATGTTTTCTAGGACATGCTGATAACGTTTAATCACTATGTTTTTCGTCTGTTAAACTCAGTATAAAGAAAATAATTAAGGCAAGCATTCATTATTTAAATAAAGCAATTAATGAACCTGCATATTAACCTAGTAATAGAGTAATAAGTAGATGAACAAATTGATGAAAATTCTAAAGTATATTTATTTGCATGGTACCGTTTTGACAAATCCAGGTCAAGGTGAATGTTTGAATCAACAAATCCTGATAATCTCGGATAAGATAATAAAACATCAGAGATTATAATTAAGCCAAACATTTTTTAATTTTGTTTTATTTGAATTGGTCTTACTCTTGACCTCAATCTTGCCCTAAGGGCAGAGTTGAAGTCGACGATGGACGAGCTTACCCAGAAGAAGCCTATTTACTCGCAACTTAAATAGATTGGGTTTATATTATGAACTCGGGAAAACCGACGCAGGCAGGGCAACATGTTTTAAAATAATTATAGCAACCTCTAATAATTAATGAAAGGCGGCTTTCAATTAAGTAGGAATCACAGTGATTTCGTCACTGAGCTGCGTACAGTGTGCTTACTCTCGAATATAATTCCGATAGATCGACATTGGAATTGTCAGTCAAACGTCAGTAATTGGCTGGACTCACTGAGTCTAGCCAATCCCTGACGTTTAACTCAACCAACTGACGTTTGACCAATGTCGATCTATCGGAATTATATTCCAGAGTAAGCACCCAGGTTTTAATGCAATCTTAGATGATTGGTTTCATCCGGTGTATGGTGATTCATGGTCAGTAATGGAAAAAACATTTACTACTCACAACCGTCGAATAAAAATGATTTTCTGATTTTGCTTACATTCTGTACCTACTATATACAGTCTGTATTTACCTTTTTATATACGGCATGCCTAAAATCGCCAATTCGAAGACAGTTTGTGACATTCACAACCCCACACTGAGCTTACGTGGTGAATTATTCTCCATTTCATCTCACAGAGAGAGTCTGAATCTGAATATTCCGAAATTATGGGCTCTACGAAAACGAATAACAGCCTGTATTTACTTTATCTTTCCAGCCCATTTCAATTTAAATAAATAAATGGATTCGCATTTTGCTATCACACAATGCCGTGTTATTTGAGGATCGCATGTAATTAAAAGAGTGATGAATATACAAATTGATTGATAAAAACTTTGTAACAAAAAATAAAACCGACCTCAAAAAAAAAACACAAGAAAGTGAAAAATAAACCTTAGAAGAAATAGAAATCAGTTACTGAAGTCGGTGGCAAAAACATGAAATCAAACAAACAAAAGTCACCGATTTCAGAAACAAATTTTTCTGTCGGTTTAATTTTTTGTTAAAAAGTTTTTATTTTTAATTTTTTAGTGGTTCACACGTAAGGTCACATACGTTCATGAGTCTTAATGTGGACAATGTATTTTTTTTTTGAGTTTTGTTGATTTTTGAAAAACCGCTTGTCCGATTTGGATAAAAAAATTATGGGACCATTTGGAAAGTAGGTATACCTATACCCTTTCCAAAAAAAAAAAAGAATTTTTCAAATCGGTTAGCAAGTGACGGAGTTAAGGCATGCCCGAACAAACATTAAAAAAAAATATATAAATATATAAACATCCGAATTAAGAACCTCCTTCTCTTTTTAGAAGTCGGTTAATAAAAGAGAAGTTAACGATAGCGTCACGATGACAAAGACAGGAAGATCAAGTCGATTTTTTTTTTACGGATAGTGGGAAATCATCAAATGACTCCTCCCGCTCGTGGCCGAGCGGTATGGAGTGTCAGACTTCTGCTGACTAAAAACCACCCATGTTCCTTCTCAGCCTTTGTGTCGAGGCCGCGGAATCCCTTTCGAACAACCTGCAGCCCGACGGGGAGGTAGATCAAGTCTTAAGCCTTAATTTTTTTTACGACGATAGGCTTGTATTGCAGATACAAGCCTAATAGCCTAATTGATCATCTATAATTTTTATAGAGGGTGAGACATGAGTCAAATAAGCCTTTATACTGCCACCGACGACGCCATAATAATGGTGACACTTTAAGCCTAAGAACATAGAACATGACAATCAAAATATCCTTACCAGCGATCCCAGTCAAGAACCCAATAGACACAATCCATGATCCCTCCTCTGCAGTAATCGGCCGCGGGAGTATCGTCTGCGACTCATCGCTCAGCTTCACCAGGACTGGTGACGGCCAGGCCAGGCCTACTCCAGAGCACAGGACGCTTAGGTTTACTGAAAAGAATATAGGTGAAGATTAATAAAATGCTCCTTAATCCTACAGGAAACATAAACATTATTTATTGCAAATGATTTATTTGGGTGCCTGAAGACGGTCATCCTCACCGAGGCAGGCCCAAGAATAGCTGGCGTCAGGATTTAGGACTCGCTCGTGAATGATTAGCCAGAGAAGACACACAGTGTTGAAAAGGAATGGGGGAGGCCTTTGCCCAGCAGTCATGGGACACATAGGCTAATAAAAAAGTATTATTTACAATAGACTGACAATTTTAATAACAAGACAGTCTATTATGACGTTCACCCTTCGTCACTCCAAAGAGGCGCAACTTATCAAACAGAACCCCCTCCGACTTATGCAACTGCGATTCGTAACCAGTTGCGAAATAAGAATTTTTATTCTTTGTTCGCAACGAGTTGCGAATGTAGAAAACTGCCGAATTTTCAGTACTATAGTAAAAATTCATATAAGTTTATTTGGCATTCAAACTTTTTAACTCACCTCAACGCGAACTATGTAGATGATAGCATACCGAGGCAACATTGTTACAAAACAATAGAATATCTAACTATATGACGAAAGGCCTTGACGTAACGTAACGTGCTTATTTAACATAATGATCACCATTGGAACCGGTCTCGTTGTGTTTACAAACACACGAACCGCCATGCCGTGTTTACAAATAAAAACATGCTTTTCCGAGAATAGTTTACTTAGTATGAGATAACAAAATAGTAGACAAGAATAATGATTTTCGTAACTCTAGAACATGATAAAAAACTTTTTAACAAAAAATAAAACCGACTTCAAAAAAAAAAACAAAAAAGTCAAAAATAAATCAGTTTCTGAAGTCGGTGACTTTTGTTTGTTTGATTTAATTTTTTTGCCACCGACTTCAGAAACTGATTTATTTTTGACATTTTTGTGTTATTTTTTTTGCTGTTTTATTTTTTGTTAAAAAGTTTTTATTTTTCAATTTTTAGTGGTTCACAATGTTCATGGGTCATAATGTGGACAACGTAGTTTTTTTTTTGAGTTTTGTTGATTTTTCAAAAACCACTTGTCCGATTTCGATAAAAAAAAAATGGGAACCATTGGGGACCATTTGGGAAGTATACCCTTTCCAACAAAATAAGATTTTTTCAAATCGGTTAGCTAGTGACGGAGTTATGCCCGAACAAACTTAAAAAAAATAAAAATAAACATCCGAATTGAGACCCTCCTTCTTTTTTTAGAAGTCGGTAAAAAATATAGATGATGATAATGTTCATTTGTGTTGTATTTTATCAATTAAACTTTGAATTAAAATATATATATTTTTAATATTTTAAAGTTCCCATTATTCGAAAACTAAAACGCACACAACTTGTACCTAAAGGCGTGCGAAGCCGGGGCGGGTCACTAGTTATGAATAAAATTGACACTTTCGGATCGAGTTGTAACATGATTCATATTATTATCCTACTAAGATTCTGCTAAAGCGGCCATTTAGACCCCTTGAGCTTAACAATACAAATATAGCGGGTCATATCCTAGTTAAAAGGACATTAATAATATTTCTTCATCTCCCAATCTTCATGTCATTGTGCTATTTCCAACACAATACCGAAGCTATACACGTGACATACATAGTAGGCAAACATGATTTGTATATTTTTTTTTTCAGACCAGATGTCATGTGGACTTTACTACATGGGGTAACCCCGTCTAGGTACTTAGTTCAAAAAGTTGGTGAAAAAAATTTCCAAATTATTAAATAAACTTTTTAGAACGTTTATCGTGACTTTTTGTATCGTGGATAAGTGTGCGAAGTTTTATTAAAATCGTACGTAATCGGACGGCGTAAATGTTCTTAAGTAATTTTCCGTTGCTGGAGTTTGGAAATAATAACATCTTAGATGTAAATCATAAATAATGTCATCGTCCTTCTACAATCTCAAAGACAAGTCAGCAACAATAAACAACATCCACTACTGTGACAACGTCATCGTCCCACCTTGCCGATTCGTGATCTCCACGTAAAGTCTACCCCAATGGCCATCGGTTCAACGCTTAATATGGCTGGCCCAGTGCCGCTTCAGCTTACTGATTCCATGAGCTATGTTGATAACTCTGGTTCTCTCTCTGATCGATTATCCGGCAGAGAACCGGATGCGTTCGTTTAATGTAAAATATTAGTATTTAGCTACATCCGGTTGATTTTGTGCCCCTAAGTGGTGATAATAGGAAACGTTCCATAAGTCTAAAATGTTTACTTTCCACTTACAAATATCCTGGAAACATTCTGATAGTAATGATGCAATTATTATTTCACTAAAATAACATTTTCTTGTCATTGCGCTTTCTCACACAAAGCAGACAATTTGTTACAACGTGATGGGTATAAATTGTCAACTTCCCTTCATTTATTTACCTTTAAACGTCTGACTGAGTCTACATCCAATTGAGTAGGAACTGTATTAATTGCATGTTAGAGTTCTTTTTCATTTGCTGGATTAAACCGCAACGCAGACTGCGCACCTATTCTTTACTTATTTGACTGCTTCGTTGGTCAGTATGAGGTACTTGGATCAATACTTAGGTCATCACCTTCTCCAAGCTTTGGCCACCCAATTCTGAGTATAGGGCTCTTCCGAATCTCTCCACTTTTGGCGGTATTGTGTCTCGTCTATCCAGTTTCTTCCGGGCGCTCTATGAGATCGTCTAGCCGGTTGTATTCCCACATTCCTCCGTCCTTCCTCGTCCGTAGTTTTCACTTCAGCACTTTCTTCCTCCGTCTTTCATCCAGTATACGGCATGGCCAATGGCCCGCACACTTCCACTTTCTTTTCTGTCTAGATTTTTGGCCTGTGGTTGGCTTTAGGCCTTTCCGAGACTTTAGTGGCGAAATGTGAATGTACAATAAGCACCCCTCGGCTATTTTTTAACACCCGAAATGAATTCATCCATTTATATTAAAAAAAAACTCGATTAAGGCAAGTTTGAATTCTCAACTCGGTATCTAATCTATATCAATTAGCCTTTCTGTCTGTAATGGCGTACTAGCCAAGTGGCTTGATTTTGTAATGTTTTTGTGGAATATTAAAGGGTTGGGTGTTTACATCCACGTACAGTGCGATCAAAAATTATCTTAGCAGGGCCCCGAGTCTGCTATTCAATAGTGTCAGAATGGTCGATCATTGATCTCAAAATGGTTGATTGATGACAAGCCAAAAAGTACCTTAAGTCGACAGGCATAAGGTACTTTTTGGCTTGTCATCAATCAACCATTTTGAGATCAATGATCGACCATTCTGACACTATTGAATAGCAGACTCGGGGCCCAGGTCCGAACTTCGTGCAGGTCATTTTGTTACAACTAATGTATAAAAGTGTTATGATATTTATTTTATTTGTATTTCTCACTGTTTAAATTAGATATTTTCTGATCGTATAGGTATTGGTTTGTAGGACAATAACAGTTTTCTTCACAAGTTTACATGCGTAAAAGTTCGCAGAGCCTATGTTCAGACCTGCCAAGATAATTTGATCGCACTGTACTTTGTTTTTTTTTTAAAATGATCATTTACGAAAGTGCAAAAAAGTTAATGTAAATAAAGTACATGCCACTTTACAAATAAACGATGATTAAATTAACTTGTTTTGTACAGTTTTCTTTTACCAAACATTCGTTTTAGGAGTCATCTGAATGCATGAGCTACTCTTATAAAATTAAAAAGAAAATGTAGTTTTTTGAAACTTCACCAGGGTGAAGGAGATTTTGCCAACGTCCACACTCAGTTTTTCTTAAAATATACATTAATCAAAAACTATTAAATAAATTAACAAGAAACTATAAAAGGCATCAAAACATATTATTTTATAATATTAAGCGATGACCACATCGGCGATCGGTGTCATCAACTCGCGCTAGAGGAAGCCATTCACAAAGGAAAAGGTCACCTCACATACAAAATACACTGTTGGACCAAGTTCATAGAACACAAATTATTAATATCCTATTACCTAACAATTACTATCTTGTTTTAGTTATTACTTGTGTTGATAGGTACTTAATTGTTATAAGGAAGACACGTGCTCGTTAACCGTACGGGTTGATCTGTAAGGATAAGCTGTGTTTTGCCAAGGTCGATCTGTGAATATAGGTGACCATATTACATACCGAGCTGTAAAATACTGGTATTCAGCTGCATCCGGTTAGACTGGAAGCCGACCTCAATATAGTTGGGAAAAGGCTAGGCAGATGATGATTACATACCGAGCTGCCTCCATGCCTCAGAAAGCATGTTACGCTGTTTGTCCTGGGTGCCGTTTAAAGATATTTGACAGTCGTTACAGGTAGTCAGAGGCCTGACAGTCGGACAACCAGTATTTCCAAGGGGTATCGATTTACCCAGTATTACAGTACCCGGCGACAAATATTGCACATCGACCTTTGGAGAAAATATATACGAAATGACTGTCCGAGACATCTCTTTTCCGCTGTACTTTTATATATAACTGCCGCAAGCTAGGTCGGTTCTAAAATGTTTCACTGCAAGCTAAATACAAAATAGAAACTAAATTAACGAATAAATTGCATTGATTTTTTCAAAAGTCGATGTGCAATATTTTTCGCCGGGTACTGTAAATGGGTTGTGGAGGTAAGATAAATGATATAATCACTCTATGTAGAATAGTGGTATTGAGCTGCATCTGGGTGGACTGGTAACCAATCCCAACATAAAAGGCTTTCTTTCGTAAAAGTATGTTGTTATTGCTAGATTCGAGCCCAATGTCCGATATGCGTACTATTAACCTGCATAATAATTTTATTAACCGATTTCCTTTTGAATAAATGTTTATCCTTTTTATAAAAAATATGTTATCTGTTAGATTCGGGGAGTTCCGGACTAGACAATGACAAATATTAAATACTAGCTGTGCCCGCGACTTCGTTCGCGTGGTTGTCGAAAACTAAAATGCGACGCTTAGACAAAAGTACATTAAATCATTGCCCTGCGTTAACTTACTGACGCTTTAGAAAATAAGAATAGGGTAATGCAAAGCACTGACTATGTTTAAAATTAAAGTTAGATGTATGGATTTTTGTTAATCAACCCCGTCAGAACGGCCGAACGAATCTTGATGAAATTTGAAACAGAGTAGAATACTGACACTCCTTTCCGCTCTGCCCAGACCGGGAAGGGTTCTTCTGACTAAAAACCACCAATGTTCCTTCAAAGCCCTTGTGCCGAGGGCGCGGTATCTGTTTCAAACAACCCGCAGCCCCGACGGGACCCGCAGCCCTGACGGGTGGTTTAGGTAGCCTGACTTGAGTCTAACAAAATTTGCACTTTATAGCTTAATATATTTCACAAACGAATCCCTTGATCCGAAGTGTTTGAGCAAACTCACAATCTTTTTCAAAGACCTATCTAACGACACCCCACACTATGGACTTCGCAAGAAAAACATCCCCTCTTTTAAGTGTACCCTAAACAACTATTTTTTGCGGGATTTTATTTTACGGCGTAACTCATCTGTATGTTCATGCTAACTTACAGCTTCCTAGTACTACGCTAGTATTATAATAATAATTATGATCTGTGACCGCGGTAAATGAACAACGCCATCTATCGAAGACGAAGATAAACTGCTAAAATTGAATGCATGGAATGGAAAGCGATCAATCACACTATAGGGTTTATTCTATGTAGACTTTAAAAGCAGCGTCATTTAGACTACCTATCTACAGAGTACCTTTAGCTATCATAACTTTTTTAAAGTTATCTTTTGAAGGCATTTATTAATAAGTACCATAATGCGTTTAAAGATGTCGTTACATGTCTCATTCTTGATCATAATGATAAAGTTCTTCTTGAAAACTATAAATTCAAATATCTTTTGATAGAGAGCACCGATTAAGATGAAACAAAGACTAAGTAATACCCCATGTTACGCACAATATGTATGTATAAAAGTTACCTACATTAGTTTCGTAAATTTCATGTGATGCTTAGTCATCGAAACAGACAAACAGATAAACAGACAAACAGATAAACAGACAAACAGACAAAAATTCCAAAAATGCTGGAAATGAGTTCTGTTGGTTATACTACAACACCCTGACAATTTATTTTTTAAATATTTTCAATGTACAAAAATATTTTGTCTACAGATTTATTATATGTATAGATTATTATGTTAATATATTTATATGAAATATCTATTGTATCATAATCTGTTTTTACAACTCTGGCTTTGATAAAAGCAATCATACTAGGTCATCATGTCATCATTTTTTTCCAAGCTATGTTAGAATAAATTGGTTTCTAGTATAACCGCATGCAGCTGGTTAATTATCAGCATTTTACAAGAGGCGAAGACTACCTATCGGACCTGGATAAGGCAAGGAAAGAGTATTAAAAGAAGTTTGAAAGCTGCGCCTGTTACAGATTTAAAAGGAATCGAATGTCGTGGTGTGACTTGTGATGAATATAATTATACGAAACGCTTGTGATTAAAAGAGTAGGGTAGGGCCAGAACTGGGGGTCTAAAATGGCCACTTTTGCAGATCATAATGTGAATTGCGTTTAAAAACGTAAAATGGACCTTTCATAATAAACTGCGTCTGTGACTATTTTACGAATGTTAACGCAATTCATATTATTTTCCTATTATGATGTATTTTACAAAATTGTTACAGACGCAGTTATTATAATGAAAGGTCCATTTTACGCTTTAAACGCAATTCATATTATGATCTGCCAAAGTGGCCGTTTTAGACCCCCTGAGCTACTAGTTTGGTGCTTTCGGTAGCGTGCATCAGTTCCTGTAGTGAACAAACAGCAGGGCCGGCAGTCTCTACAGAGATAACGACAAAATCGCTAACTTTCAATCCTTAAATTACTAACGAATAAATTCGGTTGCAATAATGATGCTTGCAAGTAAAGCAAGTCTCTACATCCAAGATGCGTTTCTCGCAAGCATCATTTTTGCAACCGAATTTATTTGTTGGTAATTATTAGCAATCGAAAGTTAGCGATTTTGTCGTTATCTCTGTAGAGACTCCAGAACTCAGCCCAGAACTCGTAGGACACGATTTCGATTCAATTTGACACATGGGTAGACCATCACCTAGTTAGAAGGTTAGGAGAGTATTTTTTTATCAAAGTTTTTGATTTTTGCTTCGTAAATATAAAAAGAAACATGCCAATTAGGTATGCGTACCTATGTGAAAAACAAAATTATATAATTTATATAACTAAATGCAGATTTATATAGCTAAGTTCGTAATCTAAAATCTTGAATATTATCATAAGACACGACTAATTACTAAATTATAATTCAGAGGTTTATTATTTCAAAGAATAATTTCTAGATTTTTTTTAGTACATCTATCTATATTTATAGGTTAGGTGCTTACTCATATTTTAATTATTATACCTATTAGAATTACAGACCAAATAAAAACATAGTTATTTAGCTTTAATGATCTTATTTAAAATACTAGAATATAAATTACTTAATATTATTAAAAATCAAAATATTTTATTTGATATAAGTATGCCTTTTTGCGCCTTTTTGTCGACGTTAGACGTCGACAAAAAGATGCAAAATGTGTATTAGTTAGTTAATGTGCATCAAGCTATTGCATAATAGATTTTCAACTTTATCGCACAATGTACATTCGGTTCAAGGTTGATTGAGAAAATTTGTCAGTTTTGGGTAGGTTGTCGTGCTAGACAAATATAATAATAGGTATTTAGAAAAATATTAAATTATGCCTTGTTGGTCTAGTGGTCGCAAATGTAACATATAAGCGACCAATACGAACCTTACTGGGTTCAATTCCTATACCTATCTTATTCATACCTCTTATCATCTGCCTAGTAGCCAACTATGTTCGACAAGCTGGTTTCAATTTGTAAGAGATAGATATTTCCAATAGGGGATCGGACAAAAAAAACTAATTAGTCCGTCAGATAGATTTACAAAAAATATTGGACACATTTTTTCTTTTTTCACGTAAACAAAAAATGAAGACGATACAGTGCTTCGAAAACTCGTGTGACGTCATTATGATAGTACATTTTGTACCTATACAAGTAACGTTTCAAGTCCCACTATGATATTTGACACTTTTTATCTTCGTCAATTTTTATTAATTTGATAAAACAAAAAACACGGTCGTATCTAATATTTTTTGATAATATAACTGACGGACTAAACAGAATCATATTTTTTTGAGTCAGTCCGATCCCCTATTGGCAATTTGAATGAAAGATAAAATATTTGATTCCCTACAAGTGCTCTCATATCAATGTCAATCTTAAGTTAGGTACTTCATAGGTAAGTTTCCATAATTATGATTATGGAATGTCATAATCATAAGTGTAGAAGATACACGTGATAATTGGTGAGTATATTTTGGTTTCAAAACAAAAGTCAATGTTTTTTATTACTTTTTAGAAAGGTTACAGACTAAACAGTAATATGTAACCAAATTGCTAATTACAAGCGTCCACAGAAAAATACAAAAATTAATACATCGTTATATTTGTAGCATATGTTATGTAGGAGTGTGCAGTGGTTACGACCGCTACCCCGACTTACGAATCGGTCGTGGGTTCAAATTCAGACAGACCTTGTTTGACTGTCTCGTTTTGTTTAGTATTAGTAAGTGGTAGGTTTGCTTTTAGCCAGATGCGATATACCTAGGTACTATTATGCATATCGAAACTATTTACTTTCTACTTTACCGGTTATCTGACTATACCGGTTTTTAAACCGACGTCAATAACCGACTGAAGGAAAACATCTTGAGAAAACTAGGAATAAAAATAAAATGGTCAAGGAATATGTTTAAGGTACAACAAGCGTCAACGAGCAAGGAATGCGTGGTCATTAATTTCCTCACGATGTTTTTCTTCATCGTTTTGAGAGCAGCGGTGATTAAATAAATTACACAAAGTAATGTACCATCTTGAACTTGAACCCGATTCTACTGGTACTGGGCCACCACCCACAACTACTCCTCATCACAACGTCTCATCATCATCTGCCTAATCTATTCCCAATTTTTTTTTTTTTTATTATATATGGGCTTGCTCTTGACTTAAATCTTGCCTTAAGGGCAGAGATGATGTCGACGATGGAACGAGCTTACCCAGTAGAAGCCTGTTTACTCGCGACTTAAATACATTAGGGTTATATGAACTCGGAAAAACCGACGCAGGCAGGGAATTCCACTCCTTGGCTGTGCGCATAATAAAGGACTTAGCAAAGCGCTTCGTTCGAATGTGTGGAATGTCGACTAGGTATCAGTGATACCCTGCAGTATGTCTAGTCTCCCGATGAAAGAAGGGAGATGGTGGGATCAGCTCGTGGAGCTCTTGCGCACACTCTCCGAAGTACACACGGCTACACATCAAGCTATACATTTCCAGTATAAGCTGGTCCCGCATTGTATAGGATTTCCGTACAGTGCGAGATCAGCGTAAACTGGAAATGAATAGCTTGATGTGTAGCCGTGTGTACAGTCTGTAGAAGCCCGACAGACATGCGACTTTGCGACGGTGGGCCAGGCTATGTAGCTTGACAACCAGCTTATCACCAATTAGCCTCCTGAGTCCTGGCTCTGCGCCAATTTTAGCTTCGGCTCCCCGTCTAACCAGATGTAGCTGAATAGCAGTATTTACATGGAACGACTGTATTATCTAACCTCCACAACCAACCAACTAAATGTACTATTATATTTTTGACAGTAAAATGTTGTGTAAGTAATTTCCGGTGTGCAAATCTAAATTTTTGGATTATTTTTAATTTATGTTATAACATAACGCGACGCAATCTCAAAGCATTTATTTCATTAGACCAACACAGGCGCTTTTGAATTAAAAAAAAACACAAATGAAGCTAAGCAACAGTCACAGTACACCATGCAAACATAACATCAAGCTTATAATCTTGACGGCACGGTTGGCGCAGTGGCTGAGCGATTGGACTGCTGCGCTGTGTATCGCGGGTTCGATCCCCGCACGGAACAAATATTTGTAATGCCTACAGATAGTTGTTTCGGGTCTGGGTGTGTTTGTGTATGTGAGTTTAAATGTTTGTAAACGCACCCACGATACAGGAGAAATCCTAGAGTGGGGCAACGTTTAAAAAAAAAAAAGACGGGTTGCACTCCGGGAGTGCCGGCAGAAGTGAAAACTTGATTATTAACGTTGAGCATGTTTGATATTTTGGAATGGTTAGGGAATAATTTTGCACCAATTGCTTTAACAGTATAAAAGTACTAGATATCATTTATGTGGTAGAATACAATATTGATTTATTGCGCTATCGTACACAAACATGACAATTTATATTACATTAAAAATTTAACACTTTAAAACTATTACAATTATTTTACATTAAAAAGTTTATCTCTCCGAAAAATCAACTTTCATCCATAATTTCAACGACTTTTTCACCATCATCATTACCAGAACTATCATCGCCAATCTCTAAAACTGATACGATAGGTTTATGGTAGCTGAAGTAAGAAACGAACAGTTTTGATTCGAACCTATTTAAATGTCTAATAAAGACCGCATCAATAGTAGTTTTGTATTTCGTTGTGCTAAGATTGCGATCATTCGACATAGTTAAACCAAATTCATTATTTAAAAATTCAATTATTCCGCCATAACTATGCTAACCCATTTATTTTGTCTTTCCCTGTCCTCCGATCGGAACTCCGATTGGTAGGAGGAGCGGGAATATTTTTTCCCATGCCTCCGATTAAGCATCATAAAAACATTGTACAGTCTAGTTCAAAATAAATTATTTTTGTATTTTATTGACTGTACAGTCGACATCGTTAACGTTCAGGGTCAAAATGTCCAACTCCCACACGACTAGTCTAAGATCGATAGTTTCCGAGATATAGCCGTTTCAATTTTGACAGCTGTCATCCGAAATGTAGATCTCATTGAGATCTATCACTTGTCCCTACACACAACTAGTCTAAGGTCGATAGTTTCCGAGATATAGCTGTTTCAATTTTGACAGCTGTCATCCGAAATGTAGATCTCATTGAGACCTATCACTTGTCCCTACACACAACTAGTCTAAGGTCGATAGTTTCCGAGATATAGCCGTTTCAATTTTGACAGCTGTCATCTGAAATGTAGATCTCATTGAGACCTATCACTTGTCCCTACACACAACTAGTCTAAGGTCGATAGTTTCCGAGATATAGCCGTTTCAATTTTGACAGCTGTCATCCGAAATGTAGATCTCATTGAGACCTATCACTTGTCCCTACACACAACTAGTCTTAGGTCGATAGTTTCCGAGATATAGCCGTTTCAATTTTGACAGCTGTCATCCGAAATGTAGATCTCATTGAGACCTATCACTTGTCCCTACACACAACTAGTCTAAGGTCGATAGTTTCCGAGATATAGCTGTTTCAATTTTGACAGCTGTCATCCGAAATGTAGATCTCATTGAGACCTATCACTTGTCCCTACACACAACTAGTCTAAGGTCGATAGTTTCCGAGATATAGCCGTTTCAATTTTGACAGCTGTCATCTGAAATGTAGATCTCATTGAGACCTATCACTTGTCCCTACACACAACTAGTCTAAGGTCGATAGTTTCCGAGATATAGCCGTTTCAATTTTGACAGCTGTCATCCGAAATGTAGATCTCATTGAGACCTATCAATTGTCCCTACACACAACTAGTCTAAGGTCGATAGTTTCCGAGATATAGCTGTTTCAATTTTGACAGCTGTCATCATTATTATTATTATTATTAATTATTATTATTATTATTAATTATATTATTATTATTAATAATTTTATTATTATTATTAATTATATTAATAATAATTATTATTATTATTAAGCGCCCTGCGCTGCCTAAACGAAACAGTAGGCCCAGGCATACATTTTCGCCGCGCCGTAGAGAGGGGATAGCTGTCTACTCTCCATCCGTCTTACGCTTTTTCGATCAGGGTCACGTGGTCACATGTCCTGACGCGAGTTTAAGATTTTATACCCATCACAGAACAATTTCCCAAAGTGCTCAACGCCGCTAAAGAAGTTTTCACTTCAAAAAAATATATCCCCGAAGAGTAAGTTGTCAGAGGTATCTAAAATAGAACACAAACATTTCGCAACATACGTTATCTATCCAATCATCCAACCCCATCAACTGGGCAATTTATGTTTACCATAAACTATAGTATTATTAAACACCCATAATAATTTATTTTTACATCAAACCAAATCGTAAACCACTTACCAAACAAAAATGACACTTTTTTTTTTGGTTTGGTAAATCATCAAATAACTCCTCCAGACTTCTACTGACCATAAACCACCCATGTTCCTTCCCCGCCCTTGCGCCGAGGCCGCGTTATCTCTTTCGATAGCCCCGACGGGGAACAAATGTCACCTTGTGGCTACCAAACTTCAAAACATATTTACACACCACAAACACACACACAAAAAAAAATCAAACGAAAATCAACAAAAACAAAATACCCACCTATAATAACAACAGCATACTGCCGCAACAAAGGACTTCCATGGAATTTAAACATGTTTAAAAACTTCACTTTTTATAGAACTACGAACATTGGTAAGTAATTCGTAAAATACACGTATGTTTACCGCATAGGTTTGACGAGTGGACTGCGCGCGCGCCGGTTGTACTCACTACTGTTAGAACTCGTTTGTGAATACTAGAGGGGGTAACGAGTTAAAGTAGTTGCACTGTTTAGGTTCTAGCGTCATTATCAAAACCTAAATTAGGTGATTTTCGTGGTTAGGTTTAACCTTAGCGGAATGGGTATGGAGCAAAATGCAAAATGTGATTTAGAGAGATGAGACTTTATGAAATAATCAATTAATTAATTTGTTTGAATTTTAGCAAACTTTGTGTGAATTCTAGATTTAAATCTAGAATTCACACAAAGTTTGCTAAAGTTGTTTGAGAAAAAAAAAACACATTTTACTGTGGCAACGTTTTGATCGTTTATAATATTTATTGTGTTCAAGTTAAAATGTGCATAGATGTAGCATTTTATAATAGGGCCTAGGATATCTTACAGTTGAACTACCGTTCTCAAAAAGCTGACAAAACTATCGTGCGGAACTTTACATGTCCCAGAACCAAAAACTCAAAGATATGGTGTGAAGTAATGTATTTTTAGCTATAGTTTACTTATAGCAACAATCCTAGAGGATTACAAGCGAGTTTACGTGGTGCTATACTTTTTGGTTGAGATACTTTAATTTTACGGTGCTACCCATGTAAGTGATAGTTACTATGTAGTAACGATCTATAGGTATAACCCGGTTCATTAAAGAAAGGAATCTAAAATGGCAACACATAGCATGTCCTCTCGCTCGCTCACTATAGTGTGCGAGCGTGAGGACATGATAAAAACCGCCATTTTAGATTCCTTTCTTTAATGAACCGGGTTATACAGTCGCTTTATTTCGCTGTTGCTATAGAATGAACATTTTACCACCACTTGACCATGACCTGCCAAACATGATGGTAAGTCCATGAACTGGCAGCAAGGTTGACATTGAGGTTGCGCGATGGGTCGTGGATTGAATGCTTCTATAGTATACTTTCCCTTCCTTTGTCATTTTCTTTTGTTTCATTCTAATTGTTCGAAAAGGGATGGACAAAAATTTGTGATCGGTAATAGAGCCAAATTTTTGAACATAATCTTAACATAGTATATCTTAATATAGTCATAATCCTTACATAGTATAAAACAAAGTCGCGTCTGTTTGTTTGTTTGTCTGTATGCTTAAATCTTTAAAACTACGCAACGGATTTTGATGCGGTTTTTTTTAATAGATAGAGTGATTCAAGAGGAAGGTTTTAGTATATAATTTGAACGACATCCACGCGGGTGAAGCCGCGGGCATCAGCTAGTATAGTATAAAACAAAGTCGCTTTTTTTGTCTGTTTGTCTGTATGCTTAAATCTTTAAAACTACGCAACGGATTTTGATGCGGTTTTTTTTAATAGATAGAGTGATTCAAGAGGAAGGTTTTAGTATATAATTTGAACGACATCCACGCGGGTGAAGCCGCGGGCATCAGCTAGTATTATTTAATTTAAAAAAAAAAAACGCGAATCGTGAATCTGTAAAACGTTGTGCGGATTGGTACGCCAATGGGGCGTTCAATAAACATAATTATCGTCCGCAAAGCTGTTTTTTAGAAAAATGAGTAAATGTAGCTTTTTGTTGAAGTTACAACTAATATTTGGATGGCATAGAAGTAATAGTTCCGGATATGGGTTTTTATACCAGTTTTTGTGTCTAATGGGAAAACCAGAATAGAAGAAGACACTTTGATAAATGTAAAGAAGTGTAGTTGTAGGTACAATCTTTAGGCCTAAATTGTGAAAGTTTCCCCATTCTCTTTTTGACCAAATAAATCCAGTATGTCATAAATGTAAGCGACTACAACGTGACATATTTCAACATAGTTCCACTGAGTTATAGCCAGTAAAAGTATTACACAAGCGACATGGTACTTAATATAAGTAAAAGTCCTTAACAAGATTATAATGAGTACCTAGTACTTTTGAGTTTTTAGATATCTTAATGATGTATTTGTTGAATAAATCTTTCCTAATTGGCCTGACAACTACTTAAGATAGGCAAGAATTTATTTCAAACATATCTAACGCGTGGGTTATCTATTTAAATAAAAGGAGAACTGACTGGGTGACATATCAACGTACAGCCGAAACTACTGGGGCTAGGAATGTGAAATTTTGCACACGACTTCCTATTATAATGTAGGGGAGCACTAAGAAGGGGTTTTTGGAAATTTAACCTTTAAGGGGGTGAAAAGGGGGATGAAAGTTTGTATGGAAAATCGTCACTTTTGTAGTTGAACCGACATCCACGCGGGCGAAGCCGTGGGCAAAGTGCTAGTTAAACAAAAACTTTTTAAATCTTTCATTTCGAAGGTTGGTTGCGACGTAGTTTTCCTCAAAAAACTTTTACCTAAACAGATAAATATGCAGGGTTTTCTCCATCTCAATACGGTATTGAATGATTATATGAATCCATATTTACATACAAGCATATTATTATGATGGAAAAATCCAATAATAACTTGCCAGATCCGGGAATCGATAAAAACGAAAAGTAAAAAAATAGGCCTATTTCAGGAAAGTTCTAAAATGAATGTTCCCAGATTATATGAAGATCTAATTTTCATTTCGGCAGACAAACTGGCCCACCCGAAGTTAATCATATAATCCGTTCTAATTAAGTTGACCGCTAAGAAGTAGACTTTATCTAATTAGCAGGTCGTTATGGCCATCCCACTTCGTAATTTCATAATTTCGGTGTAAAAAAAGTAGCAGACAGCTCCTGAAAAATGAATGTAACGGAGTGGTAAGAGGTAGTCATCCGGTGGTTGGATGGACAGACATTATAGGAAGTTGACAAAAAAAAATCGAATTTATCCGTCAGAAGATTTCCAAAAAATATTGGACACGTATTCTTTCATTTTTCACGTAAACAATAAATAAAGACGATAGGTACAGTGCTTTGAAAAGTCGCGCGACGTTACAGTTTGTTACATTTTTTTACCAGAAAGTGACGTCACCAACCCCCACTCACGATCTTTAACACGTTTTATTTTCGTCAATTTTTATTAATTTGATAAAGCAAAACACACGTATCCTAATCCAGACGGACTAAACCATGACTAAACAGAATCATATTTTTGTAGTCAGAGAAAATTTTACTCTGTTCAAAATATTGCTTCACGTTACGACTAGTCCTAGTGTTCTTCTTTCCAGTTAAACACTAGCAAGTGTCGATGGGTGGGCGTTTTGGAGGCTGTCTTATAAAAATGTAAAGTAAAGTAGAGTACCTAAAGTAAATTTTTGACGTTCGAAAAGTGCTGATTATCAGCCTAGTTTGAATAAATGACTTTTGATTTTGAATTTGATTTTGACTACATCGTTGGTCTAGTGGTTTCTAGCCCCGAGCTCGAGATCCTGGATTCGTTTCCCTGGTTTGGTAAAGTGTCATCAGGAAAATCTCAGTAACAGGTCAGAGTCTGGATATGTACTCTCTCTCTTCTTCTTCTATTCCAAGAGAATGTTCTGAATGCCAAGAAAACTAAAATAATTAAGTTCGCTTTACCCAATGTTAGAAATCTAGGTCCCAATATTATCCTCGCCAATCAGGAGCTGGAAACTGCCGACTCTGCTGTATTTCTGGGCATAACAGTAGATTCAAAATTACAATGGGGTTTACACACGTATCAAGCCTAGCGGGAAGGCTAAGTTCAGCCGCATACGCCGTCAGAAAAGTAAGACAATACACTGACGTTGATACAGCACGGTTAGTCTACTTTAGTTATTTTCACAGCGTTATGTCCTACGGTATTCTGCTGTGGGGCAAAGCTGCTGATATTCAAAATATATTTGTACTGCAGAAGCGAGCGGTTCGTGCAGTTTTTGGGGGACTGTCTTATAAAAATGTAAATACAGTGAAACCTGGTTAAATGTGTCTCAGATATCCAAATCTGTCTCATGGGACCCCAGTATGAGTTCCAGTTATAGAGGTTTCTCACTTATCCAGGTCCCAGTTAGCCAAGTTTCACTGTAGTAAATTTTTTTTTGATTTGATTTGGTTCATTGATCATTAGGTGTTACGTTCTTTCTTTGTTATTTCGCGAAAAACACTACTTTACGAAATTTAAGCGTCTGGCGGGCGTTATGTTCGAAGGAAAGTGTCTGGCAATGTTCAATTATATTTTGAAAAATATTGTGGAATGTGTATAAAAATCAACCATTAGAATTGATTTAAGTAAACCCTATTTTTTTATTTACCTTTCTCAAATGGTAATGGTCTGTGAATTGGTCGTCTAATCAACTTAGCAGGTACCATGTTGGCATTCAATACACGTATTTAAACAGCTTTACAACATATTTCGTCTAAAAAAATCAACAGTTCCATACATTTTTGCATCACTGTCCTTTCCACCCCCCAAAGGGAAAAGTTTTCACAAAAACTTGTGTCTACCATAAATCGCAATACTTTCTACTACTATAAATTAAAATCGATAGCACCCAAGAAATGAAAACTTCTTACAACCACGCAAGCTTCAGACCGTTCCGCGGTGACAGTAAAAAATATAGCACCGAGGAAACTTTCAATATCTTTGTGAAGTTCAGAGTATGAATAAGATAAGGTAAGGATTTGTTAGAGAAAAAGTAATAACGTGCTTAAACAACTGCTAATCGTAGGACCTTACGTTTAATTCTTAGGTCAGGCAAAGTTTTATTGGATTTTACGTCAAGACTGGTCTAGTTGATGGAAATAATAATTATTTATTTGAGAGTTAAACATAACTGATTAACCTAGTTGGTTGGTGTAGATACCTATAGATAGGTATAGCTACGTTTCTGTAGAACCATTCAGTCTCGACAGAGATAACGACAAAATCGCTAACTTTCAATCCTTAATTACTAACGAATAAATTCGGTTGCAATAATGATGATGTTACCCTGACTTACCCTGTTATATTTTAGTTACTTATTAGTTTATATTCTCCAATCTTGTTACTTTGTTTGTTTATTGTTACCTTTTTTTGTTGTTGTTACCTTTTTTTGTTTTGTTGTCGTGTTTAACAGTGGAAACATGTAATTGGCCTTCAAATGTTTATTGTTTAATTATATTGTTCTGTATTAGCTGTAAGTTTCCCAAATAAGATGAAATAAAATAAAATAAGGTGTTTCCCAGCAATAATGTAAGGTTATCTACATCGTTTGTGAATGCTTCATGCCCTTTATTTTCAACCATTTCCTTTACGCAATATTGATAATAAATTATTTATTGATACGTAGACCGTCGTTGGTCAGTTTCCGGCAACGAAACAGCCAGATATAAGTTTATAACTGTGTGTTACCATACAAAATAAGTAGGTAGGTACCTATGCTTTACACCCATGTTGTCAATATGCTCATATTTATGGGCTCGGAACCCAGAAGCTTGTCTTATTCATACTCCATGGTCTGCGGTCCTCATTTTATTGTTTGAAAAGCCCGCTGTTCGTTTTTATAGCGTGAGATTTCTATTTTGAATCGAAGTGATATTTTATACATTACGCGGTGAATAACTTTTATACAGAAACATAATCGATTAAAGAAGAAAGTTTTTGTTTTGTTGACATATCTGGACCCTCCTGATCTTGGGTTCGATTCTCGAGTCGGGTACCTATTGGGATATTAATTGGGGTTTTCCATTATTTGGTTATCATTTGGTTATTGGTTGATATTTTAATTTAATAAGTCTACTAACGTACTTTTAAGAAATTTGTTACTAACAGTTATGGACAAACTTGGTCTGAGTTATTTTATAATTACTAACAAAATATGGAATTCATTCCGAAATAAAATATTTGAATTTTGAATTTGAATAAAAGCAGTAGGTAGCTGCCACGGAGTCTGGATTTGTGCCCGGTAAATAGCAGTAGGTTCACCCCCTATTCGATGGCACTTGACCGTGACAAGCTGCACCGCAGCAGTCCATAGCTTGAGCCACTGCGCCAACCATTTCGTCATAATCCGTTTGCATCTGTCAATTTGACGGCACGGTTGGCGCAGTGGCTGAGCGATTGGACTGCTGCGTTGCGTGTCGCGGGTTCGATCCCCGCACGGAACAAATATTTGTATGGCCTACAGATAGCCGATTATTAATATTTATAAGTTTTGTTTATATACTTTATTTTATACTACAGACTTTAGTGTTTATTTTATTTGTGAGTATTATAGTTATCTATTTATTTTTTATTTTTTTGTGTGTGAATGTATTTTGTGTCCGTAGGTGTGACCGTGACATCACAGTGGTAGGGACCACTGTGATGTCACGATCAGAATACCAGCGCTGCGGTATTTGTTTTCATTTGTCGCAGCATTATGCTGAGATAGGAGCCTTTTTGGCCTCGCACAGGTCTCTTATTTAGCTTTATATTCTTTTTTGTTATTATTATTTTTTGTAGTTCCTGTGCTTGTCCCAAATAAATATTTTTCTTTCTTTCTAGATAGTTGTTTCGGGTCTGGGTATTTGTGTATGTGAGTTTAAATGTTTGTGAACGCACCCACGATACAGGAGAAATTCATAGTGTGGGGCAACGTTTAAAAATAAAATAAAAAATCTAGTGCATTCTAATACAGTGATTTGAAAATGCGCTTCAAATTTATGGATAAAGGGCTGATATTCTCAGGATGTTTTCGTTCACCGTTTTGAGAGCAGTGGTGATGAAACCAATTACCTACACAAAGTAATACGGATGTGTGGGTTCGAATTTAAGATCTTATCACTCGTAAGTCTGGGCCACTGTGCCACTATGAAAGTAATTTAAATTCCGGGTGGAAAAGTCTCCTCAGTGGGGTTTAAATCTAAACGCTTGGTAACCATAGGTATGATGTTTACCCAAGGGTGTCGTTTGACGCCGGCTAATTGATTTTGTTAACAAAATGTAGAGGCATGTCATAGAAATCAATACTAGTAATGACAGAACTACTCCCGACTCCCCATATTGTATACTATAATAGCGTGGCTAAATGCATGATAATCATCATTATCAGCCCGAAATCACCCACAGTTGGGTATAGGCCACCTCCTATTCTGCCACGTCTTTCTGATCTGTGCTTCTCTCATCCATCCATCCGTTCCTGGCAATATCGTCGACCCAACGCGCTTTTGGACGGCCCTGATTTCTCTAGCCCGAACTTGGCCACCATTAGGTCAGAATATTAACTCCATTGGCTATCTCCACGTCTAGCCTATCCTACCCAACTCCACGCGACCGCATGAATTGCCTCGCGAGGCTACGCGCTCAGCCAGTACGCGGCTATTTACGTAGGTAAGCTTACATCAATAAACCTGTTCTTAGACAGATAACAAACAAATTCGCTGCTCAATCCCTTCAACCTCAACCCAACACCTCAGCACCTCGTTAACAGGCTCAAAACTATTCGCCCCAACTTAATATACACACCACAGATATAGATACCTAGATCTAGATAACGCAAGTACCACGATCTGAAAGAAAACCAAGTGTGCCATTTTTTGACTACCTGTTATGACGTCACAAGCACTAAATCAGAAAATCAAATGGCGCCTCCTTTGCCCCAACCCCTGCCTTTTGCACCAGCGCTGACGTCCGACTAGCGCTATACACCGATGCAAACTGAGCGCGAAAATGACCACATATGATTTTTGTACGTAAGCTAGGCACGCGAAGTGGCACGCGAAGTTGTTGCTCTTGCGTTATCCAGGTCTATGTATATCTGTGATACACACCAAATTTGACAGATGACAACTTGCAAACAAGTTTGATTGCCAATTACACCCGCATAATACACACGTTAGAACTTGTGGTCGACTTATTTCGAAGTCGACAAGTTTGTGAAATCAATTCGAGATGAGATTCCGTTTACAACTGTCAGCTGAATGTTGGCGGTCGGAGAGTACTGTAGACTACACGTCGGTGGGAACTTTGACCTTGAGTCAGGTCGGAGCCTAATAGCATAGATTAGACTGATTTTGTTGACAAAACCTATGTATAAATACCGGCACGGTTCTTGAGCGCTCGGCGGAAGAGTGGGGATCGCTGTGCGCATCGTACACTATATGACAAATAAAACGCACACCCGTTTATTATTTATTGGTCGTGAGGTAAGTGCAGTAGGAGTAAAGAACAAATCCCAAGCGACGGCTATGACGCGATGCGCTACGGGCCAATCACTGCACTTTCCCCGCCCCGCGTCTCACTTCCTATCAGAAAAGGGACCTAATAACTCACTTTTGCGTCAGCGCTCAAGAATCGTGCCGATGATAATACAGACGTCCATACATCAAGCTATTACAATCTGTTAAATTCTTGGAATAGATTTTCAACTTTATCGTCGAAGTTTTAGGTTCATGGTTGATTGGAAAAATTTGACAGTTTCAAGCACGTTTCAAGTAGCAAGTAGTAGCAAGGGCGCTAGGGACAACGGTAAAATTATTATTTTCTGGTTTTTGAGATTTACCTGTCTGTACCTATAAGGCTGTATTGAATTGCCCGTCCGGGCAATTACCTTAATACCTTAGCAATTTCATCATTATCCAACTTCACGCAATTCTGTGCATAGGCCTTTTTGCTTGTGATACACGTTCTTTTACCAACCAAATCCCGGATAAACCCGCATTGTCAACAATATCGTTTCCACCTGCCATCACCGCACCTTGCTAGGTGTCCTACCCTACCCAACTCCATTTGATTTCCGTGATGCGGTTTCCAACTAGGTTCTACTAATAATTTGTTAAATTAAAATAGGCTTACGTTTGGCGTCAACTAGGGTGATGTGAAGATGATACTGCCGACGGTGGAGCACGCTTGCCTAGAAGAAACCAATTCACTCGAGCTTTGAATAGATCCAGATTATAATGAACAGGGAAAATGGCAGCAGATGATCTACTTTAAAAGAATTTAGCCCCTACGTTGATTCGCACTTTAAAACTGACCTTTCAGAAAATTTCTTTGGTGTAGAATTCCCCTACCATCAAGAGTGTGAGATGGATTACTAAAATAAAAAGATTGAGATTGATAATATTATTTTTTCACGGTGTATACCATTTATGTATTAAAACATTGAAACTGAATTATTCTAGTTTACACGTTCGGGACCTTAAAAACGTAGATAGAATGAAACTTATTGAAGTAACGTTGCAATAAAACACAGACCCGAAGTCAGTTCACATGATAACAGACTCCAAAATATTCTAAGAAGTAGGTATTGTGAATAAATTTTTTTCAAAAAAAGTAGGTTACTAAGATCGTCGACACGGATTCCCAGGACAGAAACATGGTTTTGGACACGTTGGTTTCTGAGCCGTTTGCATGGGCGGATGTGGTGGACACTGCGTAGGTTGGTGAGGAGGTCCTGGTCTAGGTCCATCATTAGCTGCCTTTTTCATTTGCATCATCAGCTGCTGTATTTGGTTCGTCAGTTGCCCAACAGTGTTACACATCTGTTCGACTACATGCATAGGAGGCATTTGGCCACCACCAGCACCTCCTGTCCTCTGTTGGTAGGTTCCGAAGTCCCCAGACATATCGTTCTTTGATGAACATCCAGACGAACATTTTGGGTTTGTTGGGTTGGCATCACACGGATCAGGCTTAGAAGGTAGCATTGAAGTTTTTGGAGCCGCGCCCCCGTTAAGTGGTCTACCATACTGTTTGCAGTCATTTTTTCCACATTTATTAAGAGCGCACGGGGATGGCCCAAAACCCTGTGGCGGCCCGAAACCCTGTGGCGGCCCGAAACCCTGTGGCGCCCCGAATCCCTGTGGCGTCCCCACAGGGCAACTGTTGATTGGGCACTTCTGATTCTCACATTTCGGGGGAACGTTTGCAGGACACATTGAATTATTGCAACTGTAGCCCGTATCGGTCCTGTATTCTTTCGGTTGAGATGTTTTGCAATCCGGGCAGGGGCATGTTACCTTAATGATACCAGCCTTTATATCTTTAATTTTACCAGGAGTGTAGTTCAGGCAGGTGTAATGCACCCAACATTGGCACGCGCCCTGGCACTGTAAACCTGTTTTCTGTGTTACTGCTCCTAGGCAAATCTTACATGGATTTTTCACTTTGCTGCATTTCTTTGTTGACATTGTGACTAGAAACTTATCAAACCTTTTTTGAAAACAGTTACCATGGTTGATGTTTTAGGCATCTGTTTCAAATAAATTAATATATTATTTTGCGGACATGACGAATTTGACATTTAAATTTGACGATGACATTTACCAATTATTTTTCTTTCTTATTGCTGTCTGTCAAACATTAACCTCTCACGTACAATATTGACCTCATTAGAGGATTTAGGTTAAACTTCCTAGATGTATTTCTCATGCCAAATCCTGCCCAGACACCTCCGTAATGTGATAATATTATATCTGCACTAGCTTCCGCCCGCGTGGTTTATTTATAAATAATACCCTATGTCAGTCCGCAGGCTTTAGACCATAATAACAAACATCACAGACAGATGATAATTAAGTTATTATCGTTTATTATTATCACTTGAAAGCTTGTGGAAGCTTGTTATTAGTAATTTAGATATATTTATATGATTATTATAATTATAGTTATTAGTCTGTAAGCTTTCCCAAAAATATAATTATAGCCCGTGTGCTAGACTATAATCTATCTCTATGCCTTTCATTCCGATCCGTAAACTAGGTTGTATCCACCCAAGCTGTGCGGAGATGTACACAAAGCGGAGAAGAGAGGATTAAGCAAAGATGCACACCGCTTCGCTCACTCGTCTTCGACCGTAAGGGTCGGTTTCCACCAAAGCGGAGAGGACCGGAGACGAGAAGACCTGTGCGAAAATCGGTCAGGGCTCCCACACATAAACACGATACGACGTCGCGTCGTACAACGATACGGCGTCGTTTCACGATACGACGTCGCGTCGTGGATATCTACGACACGACGTCGTAACGTGTCGATGCACGATACGACGTCGTGACGTTAGAAACTCACGATGCAATCCTGCGCAGTTGTCTTGTTACTTTAATGAACAAATTATCATTTATTTGGGTTCTAATTACAAAAACATTTAAATATTCTTTTCAGAATACGTCTAGAAGGCGGTCCATTTTTCGGAATGAACTAAAACACCACCCCACCGTATGTATCGACGGCATCGTGCCGTGTATCGTGCGGTGCGTGGCACATTACGTTACGATGTCGTGTTTTTTTACGATGCTCATCGTAGATTTCCACGACGCGACGTCGGTCGTATCGTGAAACGGCGCCGCATCGTTGTATGACGCGACGTCGTATCGTGTTTATGTGTGGGTGCCCTCAATCACATTAGTTAAAATTTACATCAGGTCTTTCGCCCTTCCTGTGATTGGTCGAATTTGGCACATTTCTCCGCTCTGCTTGATTACGGATGCCATTATTAACCACAAGCGACCATGTCGTTGCGGTTCTAAATCTGAACGTGACTTGCAGCGTAATTTCTCTTGTTTTGCGATAATAATCTCATCATCTGCCTAGCCTTTTCCTAACTATACATATAGGTATTGAAGTCGGATTCCAGTCTAACCAGATGTAGCAGATCTGAGCGTGTTTCAAAGATTTAGAAGAGGTTTCAGCGGTGGCTACTCTGCAATGGGGTTGTTTCCTGGAAACTTCGCCGCGAGATGGCGCTGGTGTTTGGCTACACATGTCAATTTTTTTGAAATAAACGTTTGCATTGTGTGGACGATTTTTTAAGTATTTGCGCGGGTTTTTTAACTCAATTTGTCGCTGCACAATGTATGCTACCTGGCGTATCACCCAGTTAAAGGAGGAATTGAAAAAACGAGGAGCAACGCAACAAGTAAAGAAAACGGAGCTTGTCGAAAGCTACAATAGATTTAACATTTTATTGACTTTTAGCTGTTTTCTGGGCAATATTATGGTTCTACAAGTTGTAAAATAAACTTCACTCACTAACTTTTTGCTTTTTAATGATCTAATACTAAACAAACTAAGGTAATACATCATTTGTTAAAATGTTAGTATAGTTATTTGAAAAGTACCAATTCTTCTATGTTCATGTCTGGAATAAGATCAAAGCTGGTAGATGGCAGTGGTTCGTTTGATAATAAAGGGCTTGATAATAAGCAACGCCTTGCATTTCTCTGTTGCAATCGCTCAGTTCGAGCTGAGGTGACACTCTGTGATTCATTCCAACAAAATATAGAGGGCACAGCAGATTTCTTCAAAATTTTGCGTTGGAGTGGAAAGCCTGAAACAATATTGGGTAATGTTAATACTTGGCAAATATCAGTGCGGCTTAAATACCCCATGAGCGAACTTTGACTTGAAGTGGGAGAAACCGAGTCAACGTTCGACCCTTGTTTCTCCCACACATTCAAATTATTAATAAAAGTCCGAATTAATAATAGGTATCGTACTAACCTGTCGCCATAAAAGTGGTCTCGTAGTCTGTTTTGTTGAAATGTTTCCCACTTAACCTCGAAAAATTACTTGTTTTGAATTTTTTTAGTTTCAGTGCCTTTTCCCACTTTCTCTGCATGCGCAAATTTCTTGGAAATCTGACAACGCCTATTTCTTTGCACCCAAAGGCTACACAACGACCCATAATATTGAAAAAAGTCACAAAATATTAAGATATTGTTCAATTTCTATGGAGTTAGACAGTTTGTTTGTAGCCAACGTACAGCGCCCTCTACGTGGAACTATTTGACAGTTTTCTTCCCCATTGCAAATGTGTTGAGTTTTCGGATTGGTCGAAATGATATCTATATCCTCCCGTCCGCTAATAAATCTCCGGGAGATTTATAACAATGGCTTTTTAATTGTGTCTATAATAAGGCGTATGAGCTCTTAAACAAATTAATACTTGAGAAACGGTTTATTCTATTTTGTAAATATAAAACTACAAAATACTCGAGAAACAGTTTATTCTATTCTGACTGACATTTAAATTTCTCCATCGTCCACCATTTTGTTTAGCTTGCACATAAGCTCCCTTATTTGTTTCGAAAGCATTCCGACTGTACCTTTCATTTCTTGTAGAGCATTTACCATTAAATGCGGGTCTTTTTCTTCATCTTCTGTTTTATTTGGACCTGAAAATGGGCAAATTAATGAACATAGGACAGTGCGAGCATCATGAAAATGATGTTGCCGAAAACACAAATTAATTTTATAACTCAAACTCAAATAGTTTATTTCAATTAAGCCATTACAGGCACTTTTAAGGACGGAAGAAGAACGAAACTACGAGTGCAATGCGTCATCCCGAAAGCCACCACGCCGAACCAATATCAGAGGATATTTTAGTACTGGGATAGGAATATAATAATAATAATAATATTCCACAACTATCACACAACGCCATCTAGTCCCAAGCTAAGCAGAGCTTGTGTTATGGGTACTAGACAACTGATAAACATACTTATATATTTCTAAATACATACATATTATAGATAAATTACACCCAGACACAGAACAAATGATCGTGCTCATCACACAAACATTTATCCTGGGTGGGAATCGAACCCACGACCTCCGGCATAGCAGTTAGGGTCACTAACCACTAGACCAACAGGCCAGTCATATCAATTACTTATTGTATACCTACTTATACTATCATCACAATTCTCTTGCCCATAACCCAATTCGTTTGGAGTCGGCCCAGCGTGTCTTTCTATTCCATACCTCTCTGTTTTTCGTCATCTCATGAGACACCTCCTTTCTTACCATAATTATCATTCTTAACACAGTCCATCCATCGCTTCTTTGGTCTTCCTCTACTCGTATACCCTTCCACATTCATATTCATAGTATAATATACCTACTATCGAAGTAAGAAATTAAATCATTCATAGCATAAACTTGTGTATTTTATTGAGGCTTTAACGAAATTACTGTTTGAAAGCTTTTCAGCGATTATTAGCGACAAACTGCGTTTGAGCACGGCTACAGAAAAAAGATAGGTAGTTAGATGATAACACACTCCTATCATTTTTCTGCCCGGTCTTCATTTATTTGGGGTCGGCGCAGAATCGAATTTTCCCATTTAAATACTGTACTGGACGACTTCATTATCATTTATTATACCTATCAGCTTTTTTTTTTTTTTTTATTCAAAATGGGCTTACTCTTGACCTCAATCTTGCCCTAAGGGCAGAGATGAGGTCGACGATGGAACGAGTTTATTTACTCGCTTTATTTACTCGCGACTTAAATAGATTGGGGTTATATGAACTCGGGAAAACCGACGCAGGCAGGGTGTTCCACTCCTTGGCTGTACGAATAATGAAAGACTTAGCAAAACGCTTCGTACGAATGTGTGGAACATCAATAAGTTAAGGGTGATAACCCGCAGTACGTCTAGTCTCTCGATGGAAGAAGGGAGATGGTGAAATAAGCTCGTGGAGCTCTTGCGCACACTCTCCGAAGTACAGTCTGTAGAAGACCGACAGACATGCAACTTTGCGGCGGTGGGCCAGGCTATGTAGCTTGGCAACCAGCTTAGCGTCACCAATTAGCCTCCTGGCTCTAAGCTCTACTGAGTCGAGTGAGGCAAGTTGGTATTTGGCTGAGCCATCCCAAAGGTGACAGCAGTACTCCATGCCGGACCGGACTTGAGCTTTATACAATATTGAAAGCTGTCCAGGCTTGAAGTACCGCTTGACCCTGTTTAGGATACCCAGCTTTTTTGCCGCAGTTTGAGTTTTTTGCTATGTACAAATATCGCTTTCTGGCCATATTATCATAGGTCACACTGTAATAGGGGATCGGACTGGGTCAAAATAATATGATTCTGTTTAGTCCGTAAGTTAGATTATCGAAAAATATTGAACACGTGTTTTTTGTTTTATCAAATCAATAAAAAATGACGAAGATAAAACGCGTCAAAGATCTTGGAGTGGGGCTTGAAACGTCACTTGTGTCGTCAAAATGTACTATCATATGACGTCACACGAGTTTTCGAAGCACTGTATCGTCTTCATTTTAAGTTTACGTGAAAAAAGAAAAAATACGTGTCCAATAATTTTTAGAAATCTATCTGACGGACTAATTAGTTTTTTTTTGTCCGATCCCCTATTCCATCGATTTTAGTCTTCCACTATTCTTAAAGCTTGGAAGGATCACACTATATGTGCAGCCTGTCCTGTTGCTTCCACAAGACAGGAGGTGATGGACGCTACTGAAAATGCAAAACTTTCGCCAAATTTCGGGCCGACTCAATTTAAAATGTCATCGACATTCTGAGAAGACGAAGATAGTTTGGAAGATAAAACTACAGAATAGGCTAAGAACTTACATGATAGATCTTCATATGAACTGTTGCTGTTGGTCGCTTCAGCTGTTTTATACTTTTTAGTCCTCCTACGTGTGGCAGAACTCTGAGACCTAAATGATTTCGGGATTGGTGAACAATTCGGACTTGGAAGTGCGGCTGGTCATGTTTTCCGAGGACACTTCGTCTGACTTCGGCTATCTACTGCATCGTTAGCACATGTCTTAGCTGAGCACTTCATAATATTATTTTCTTGCCGTGATTTGCTCATATTCAAGGGGCATTCATCCGAATCACATTTAACTGGACCTCTGGCGTTCATAGGGCATTCTTGGTTGGAGCATGTATATGGAGGGTTTACCAAATACTCTTTTTCCTCACTTGTGTTACAGTCAGGACAGGGACACAATACCTTGATTAAACCAGCTTTGATATCCGAAATCTTCCCAGGCGTGTATTGGAGGCATTTGTAGTGAGCCCATTTCTTGCAAGCGCCTTTGCATTGCAATCCGTTTCTTTTGGTCACTTGTGTAAGACAGTATTTGCAAGGGTTCTTGACAACATCGCATTTAGATTTTTTCATTTTATCTGAATGTCGTTCCCTAGAAACTCGGATATCATTTTGGTAATTGATGTTGGTTATATTTTTAGTGTGGGAAATTTAATGAATCGTTTCTGCTGTGAATGTGATGGATTTTCGGTCAGTTTGTGCCATACCTAATTCTTATTTTCTTCCGCTGTTGACAGTTCTGATCTAGGAAGAATAAGCTGATAGTGATCAATGACAACAGAATTTGGCAAATAATGGTGCCGATTCTCTTGTACACCGAACTAACCTAAACTAAAACTAAAATTTCTTATTTTTAGTTAGTTGGTTTTGGTAAGTTATTCTGAAAACAAGATTCTCTAAATTTAAATATAGGTTTGACACACCTAAAATCGAGTTTGACATTCGTTAAGTTGAGTAGAGCATAGACCAAGATTGCAGTAGACCATAGACAAAAGCTGAATGAAAGGTGAACGAAATGATCTGAATTGCAAAAAAAAACCTGAGGTAAATCAAATATTTATTTAAAATTGTATACCAGTAATCATTAATGAAGTACAGTCTGTCTGTATAGTCAAGAAATTAATGTTTGAGGAACTAAGATTATTAATTATATTATTATACCATGGATTATTCAAAAGTAGGGTAACACTAAATCATAGTACATCAAATGTCATCGGCTGTCTGTCATCAACTTGTTATTATTTTATCTTATCTTTTGCATATGTTTTTCAAATCTACGTCGACAAAACTTCGAAGAAACGTGTTAAATATGAGGAAAACAAATAGGAGTGGAGCTCGGGAAATTATTTCAAAGTATATCAGCGATGTGACTTGCGATGTTTGTTAGAACACCAAGCTGGACAAATTTTATCAAATTTGGATATTTATACTCGAACAGCAGCTATGACAGGTATGTAATCGTGTTATTGTTTGTTTTTTATCTACCAGAAGTCACAAATTTACTAAATATACGATTTTATGACTAAAATAAGCATTGTTTACATTGCGCATTTATAGGTTAGATTGCAAATGTAAGTAGCTAACTTTTGATACTTTTGGGTAATCAAATTTACCGGTGATTTTAAATATGAATAAGTTTTAACATGTTTGAAATAAAAATAGTGCTATCTATTTTCCATTAGATACTACATCTTTTTTTAAATCTTTCTTTCAGGAAAATCTGAGAGTACAGTGAGGCGTATTGTAGATGAAGGCAAACACAGATCAGGGGGTCTAAAACGGCCACTTTGGCAGATCATAATATGAATTGCGTTAAAAAGCGTAAAATGAACCTTTCATTATAATAACTGCGTCTGTAACAATTTAGTAAAATACATCATAATAGGAAAATAATATGAATTGCGTTAACATTCGTAAAATAGTCAAAGACGCAGTTTTTATTATGAAAGGTCCATTTTACGCTTTTAAACGCAATTCACATTATGATCTGCAAAAGTGGCCATTTTAGACCCCCAGGCCGTCCTAAGAAAAAAATGGATGACTTCAACATAAATAAGTGCAATTCGACAAAAAATTCAATTCTTTTACTCGGTACCAACTTTATGGAAAGTTCAGGTAGTCACTAAAACAGATCTGGATTTTGAAAAACAACAGACAAGACAAGACGACAAGAGACAACGACAGACACAGACGAGACAAGTGTCAAAATAACAGAAAGGCTCTATCGAACAACATATTGCAGCAAAACGGGCAAGAGAAAATGGGCATACAGTGGTACAAAAGTTAAAACATAACATTAATAAAAAATATGTACGAACATTTTTCTTTTATTTACTCATTTTTATTTCAATGAAGGTCGGAAGGAAAACATCGTGAGGAAATCTGGACTATAGTTATTATAATATACCTAATAAGTCTGAAATCGCCAACCCGTCTTGAGCATGCGTGGTGATCAGTCATGCTCGTGCCTTCTCTGTAGAGAAGAGGCAAATATTTGGCATATTTTGTTGATTATTGTATTTTGTTAATTATTTTTTTATACAAAACATGAACTGAATATGCGGTTTCAATTTGTGATAGAAACCTAATCGCCACTCTTATTTGTTTAGGTTAAGGATAGGTTAATTAATAAATAAAGTGATAAGAAAATTAAAATTTTAATAATAAAGAAATAAAATGTTTAATTTAATTAAAATTATTGACAAGTAATTGCCGAATTTCCCTTGCTTCAGCAAGGAAGTCTGCGCCAGGATCCTCTATAATAGCATCCTGCTCCTCCACAATAGCATTCTGCTCGTTATCCTCGTTGCCATCGATATCTTCTTCGTCTGCAAAGATACACTTATTTAGATTTCAGAAGAATTAAGTTGTCTTGTAAGTTGTTGTCAAGTAAGTTGTCTTGCCCAACAGCTGTTTGATAACTGCCTTGAGCAAACAGATTTAGTGCAGCTAGAATCTGCAAATGAGTTCTATTATCATACAGATATGTAGGTAGAAATTTTTCATTCTAAAAATGCATGTTGCGCCACTGCTTGTTGCATACACTTTTCGGTCAGTGGGTCGTTCAAATGTTTGTAAAGAAATTTTAGTGGAGGGGCGTGCGGTTTTTGACTGAAAGATCTCAATTATGTAATGACTAGGTTTAGATCACCCATAAATATAATAAAAGTGAGATACCACTCGACTAAACTATAAATTCTTAAAAACTTGTTTATGCAAGTGAATTACTGCACAAAACTGTTCTAACCTTTCGGTGTTTGGGGATAAATCCTTCATCTAACCGAGGATTCCTTAGCATATCCACCAAATAAAGTGCTCCCGGTCTAGGGAGTCTAAAGAGTTTTTTAAATTTCTCCTCTGCCATTTGGAATTGGTTGGATTGGTTTCGCAATCTTTCCAAATGAATTCTTTCTTGAAAGTGTCTATTAGATAATACTCAGAGCCTGGAAGTGGCTATGATTATGAGAAGTGCATTTATCCACTTCTTTTCCAACTAATAATGTAGCAAGTACATTAGATGTTCAGTACAAATCCTTTGTAAGTTTTCTCGAATGCATTTTGTATTGTATCTTAATAAAATAACACTAAACTTACCTATCTGCCGCATCGCCAACAGCTGCAATCACCTAAGCTTCCATAATTAACTCAAAGTCATCCAAACTTTCGAAAAATAATAGAGAAATATGCTTTGTAAATTTTAGTATAAGTCAACTAATTTTATTCCACACCTTTTTATTCGCGATTAAAAATGGTCTGATTTAGTTTGACAATCATAATTTTAGGTGAAAAACGTCAATTTCAGAATAGCAAAATTGCCATTTTCACTAAATTGAATAACTTAGTGCTGTCAGATTAAAATTTAATTAAGTTATGTCACTTTAGTCAATTTCAGAATGGAAAACGTCGTTTGACAGGATTAAACTAAATTTTAATGATTTTTAGTCTAGTTTAGAGAAATTTGTGACAAGAGAATCGGCACCAATGTATTTTATTAAATACAAACTTTTTCCAGAAGAAACTTTGTGGAGTCTTCTTCTTTATGGGGTTTTAGGTTTCCGCACTTAGGTAGTCCACCATTGTGCGTGAGCCGTGGCGGCCGATTATTCCAACCAGCCCACCTCCCTCCAGAAGCAGATCAGACATCGACAGATGAAGATAGGTACACACATAGTCACATACATACATTGTTAAAGTATTAAAAACACATCATCACAAAACCGGTAACTTAGTCTTTTTGCACAAGTTACCACATCCCTATTTCCCTTCCCGTCTCTATTTCCGGTTCCTGCGCAGGCTCACTAGCGCCCAACCGCCCAACACGCATATCGTCACTCTTCCGCAAAAAACTTCGAATCAAAACGACGGCTCGAGCCGGCTCCGTGAAAACCTCCAGAAACATTCAAGAAAGTGATAATTATCAATCAAGGGACGTCCCAGACTATCATTAACGTAGTGCACTGCGAAATAAACACTAAAACGGGGTGAAGTGAATATTAACAACAGCTCCACGGCCACGTGAGTACCCATCTTGTATTCCTTCTTTCCCCTTGTTTTTAGGCTATTTTACCGGTGGGTTTACAGTCATTTCGAAGGGATAAAACGATAACATTATTTGGGCCTTCAGCCGGATTTCATACATGTTCCTATTAAAATAGTTTTCGTTTGTACTACGACTGGCGTCCATCTTTTTTCCAAAAAATAGGTATCTTATTTCAATAAGTATCTCATTACTGTCTCATCATATTTATTTATCACTTAACATTACATCATACATTCAAGTGTTTTCGGAGTAAAAGTATTCTCATTTCAAATCAAACTTTCCTAACCAGTTTCGACTAGTTCAGTCCGCGTCGTCGTCTCGTTTTCGTGCCGCGGATTCATAATTCGAACGGATTGTCAATACTATTTTGATGTAACATGCAACATTTGGATAGTGAAATCATACATAGCGACCTATAAAACGTAACATACAGCGTTTTAGGTTCATAAAGGCGATCTAAACGTAACATACAGCGTTTAGGTTCATTCATTGTTAACATAACAAGCGTTTTAACTTTTTATTTAATGTTAATAATTCTCAGAAATACTTTTATCCGTAAGTAATTCGTATTTCATCTTAAATATGGTCCTTCGTTATTCTTACTTCTCAGAATAGGTGAGGTCTCATAATCTCCTTGTGTACCTACCCTACCTGTTCTGATAGAGTGATACCAGCTCTAAAAGCATATTAATACCATTAATCAAAAATGCTTCCATAGATTTTATGGTAGTTTCATGAAAAATATTGTCTACTGTTTGTTGTTGTTACAAATTAATGTCAAATTGTTTTAATTTTTAATACTTTGAAGTAATTTATTGATTAGATACCGGGTTCAGGATAGAATAGTAGCATTTAACTATACTCAAGTAATTTAAAAAATACATTGTACTTAATTTAATTTAAATTAATCTTCTGAATTTCAATTTCAATCATGAGTGAAGCAATGGCGGCTCACCATGAGTCTAAACGCAATATAGCCTTTAAAAGATTATCAGATGCTGTTACCTGTGCTCGCAAATGTCAAAATGACTCCAGTATTCTACCACGTTTTGAAACATGGTGTTCACGGTTGGAATCCGTTATGGATGCGTTTAATGATGCTCACATCAAACTCATAAGTGAGTATAGCGGCCTTGGAAAAGAGGACTGCATTCACAAACAAACCACATATCAGGAACAGGCAGATAACATGTACTTTGAAATTCTTGAAACTAAACGGACACTTCTTCCTGAAAACTTAATTGAGGTTAAACCTTCAACATCATCATGTAACCACAAAAATGAACACAAAAACCTGGCTAAATTGCCACCAATAAAGCTGCCTACTTTCTCTGGTCAATTAAAAGACTTTCCGGGTTACATTGACTTATTTAATACTTTAGTCCATAGTCGGACAGATTTAAGTAATGTTGAAAAGTTTCAATATCTTGTCACTTCCCTTTCTGGGGAACCAATAAACTTAATTAGAGCATATCCTATTTCAGATGCTAATTATACAAGTGCTTATGAAGCACTGAGCAAGCGTTATACTAACAAGAGGTTTTTGGCTTTCTTATGTTGGGAACAAATTTGTAATTTGAAATCTATTAGTACAGCATCAGTGCAGAGTTTGCGTACTCTCTTAGATAGTTATGCTGAGAACCTTTCAATGTTAGACTCTTTAGGGTTGCCCACTTCTAAATGGGATTTTGTTTTATTTCATTCTCTTATAACTAAAATTGACAAACAATCTCGTGAAGCTTTTGAGCTTTCTTGTATAGACAGTGATATCCCACAATTTAGTCAGCTTCAAACATTTTTAGGAGATAGATGCAGTGCATTAGAGCAATCATGCCTAACAAATGTACCAACGTTATCATCAGCTCCCAATAGTCAAAGAAATAACAATCAAACCAAATCATATTCTATAAATAAAACCTCTTCGCTGGTAGCTCAAACGCCTAACATCGAATGCATAATTTGTAAAGAAAATCATTCTCTTATTAATTGTAATAATTTCATGTCTAAAACGCCACAAGAAAGGGCTCAACTTGCTAGACAACATAATCTTTGTTTAAATTGTTTACGTGCCAACCATAGCACTTCTAAATGTTTTTCAACCCGTTCATGCAAAAGTTGTAATCAACGTCATAATACTTTATTGCATTTTCCTAAGGAATCATTGACTAATGTTAATCAACAAACTTCCTCACAAGTCCATATGACTACAACAAATCAGACTATTGCAGATAGCGCTGAAAAGCAGGTTCTTACCCCTGTTACTACATTATCCAATATATCACGAGGCTTGGCTCCCACCTTTGTTTTACTTGCCACAGCTCAAGTCATGGTCAAGGATGGTAGCAACACTTATCAGAAGATTCGTGCTTTGCTAGATCCTGGTAGTCAGAGTCATATCATGAGCAGTGCTTGCGCTCGTCGCCTTGGTCTGACTCGTTATAAATGCAACACACCGATGTCTGGTATTGGTGATGTTCCTACTAATTCAAGTAGTCGAGTTTTCCTTGAACTCTGCCCATTAGGCAATTCAGAAATATCTTTTAGTATGGATGCAGTAGTATTGGATAAAATTTGTGGTAATATGCCCACACATTCAATCAATCTCAATGATTTTCAACATATAGGAAATCTTAAGCTGGCAGATCCAGATTTTCATCAGTCTCGTCCCATCGATCTCTTAATTGGTGGAGAGATATTTCCCCAGATTTTGTTACCAGGCAAAGTTGATGGTGGCAGTCATTTGGCAACAGCCATTAACACAGTGTTTGGATTTATTCTCATGGGTAGGACCAAAGCAGCTGATCCCAGTGTTGAATCTCCTCCAGCATCTGTCAATCATGTATCACTGGATGCTAACTTGGACATTGCTGTCCAGAAGTTTTGGGACATAGATCATGTACCTACAGAATCAAAAGTTAATCAAGCAGCCTCCGCAGACGATGTTCGGTGTGAGGACATTTATAAGACAACGCATAAACGTGATGCTGACGGTCGTTATATCGTTCAGTTGCCATTTCGAGATCAATCTCTTCCAATTTTTAGCGATTCATATAATACAGCGCTTCGGCGTTTTAAGCAGCTGGAAAAGCGCCTGCTTCAAAACCCTTCATTTGGGAACGAATATAAAGCACATATCATGGAATATTTAACAAGTAATCAGATGGAACGCGTTTCATCTGACGAGTGTCAGTCTCCTACCGCGTACTATATTCCACATCATGCGGTAGTAAAGCCTAGCAGTGTTTCCACTCGGTTGAGAGTTGTATACGATGCCTCGGCCAAGGATAAACTTGGAATATCACTCAATGACACTCTTTTAACTGGTTGTAAGTTGCAAGCAGATATCACAAATATTATTTTACGGTTCCGTCTTCACGCTATCGTCTTATCAGCGGATGTACGTCAAATGTACCGCCGAATTATCGTTACCCAAGAGCATAGGGATTATCAGCGTATTCTCTTCAGGTTTTCACCTGAAGAACCTATTCAAGAGTTTAGGATCAATCGCGTGACCTTCGGAGTCTCATCGGCACCATTTCTGGCCATCCGCACTATGCATCAACTGGCTCAAGACGAACAAGAGTCTTATCCAACCGCAGCTAAGGTTCTGCAAAAAGATCTCTACGTGGATGATGTAGTCACTGGCTGTAACACCGTAGAGCAGGCAATTCAGCTACAGCAAGAATTGACCGAAATTATGGCTGCTGGTGGTTTTGAGCTCAGAAAGTGGTCCAGTAATCATGTGGCTGTACTGCAAAATATACCAGAAGAACATAAATTGGTTCCAGATTTGACGTTCGACAGTGACACTCTCTTTGTCAAAGTTCTCGGGCTTGCCTGGAACGCTCATAAAGACGTTTTTAATTATCAAGTTAATCAAATTCCACGCGATTGTACCAAACGAACAATGCTATCAGAGCTTGCTCGCATCTATGACCCCATTGGTCTTCTCACACCGTTAACCTTTTTAGCTAAATTTCTTATTCAACGTTTGTGGTTACTAGGAACGTCATGGGATGAACCAGTACCCGATGATATTCACCTAACTTGGACGAAGTACACTAGCCAGTTATCCAATTTACAAAACCTTCACATTCCGAGACGTATTACTCACGCTCACGCATCAAGCTATCAAATTCATGGTTTCTGTGATGCCAGTGAGGCTGGCTATGCGGCAGTAGTATATCTTCGTTCCAATGTAAATCAAAATCATCATCAAGTCTGTCTTGTAAGTGCACGATCGCGGGTGGCACCAATAAAGCGTAGAACGCTGCCAAGACTGGAATTGTGTGGCGCTTCTTTGTTAGCAGACCTTATGCATTATATTATTAACTTATTTTCTAACATACTAAACATAGACGGCATATATGCATGGTCTGATTCCATGATCGTGTTGGCATGGATCAAATCTAATTCTAAAAATTTTAAAGTATACGTAGGCAATCGCATTGCTAACATACAGCGAAAATTACCTACTGCTGTCTGGAAACATGTACCAGGCAAGCAAAATCCAGCTGATTGTGCGAGTCGTGGCTTGCTACCTGACGAGCTCATCAGTCATGCCCTCTGGTGGTCAGGACCGGAGTGGTTATCATTATCTGAAAATCATTGGCCTAACGATACAATTCAATCATCTTGCGTCACAAGCAATGATGTACTATGCGAAAAGCGTACAACAGTTTTAAGTAACATAATCGATCTTGATCCCATCGATAATCTTCTTCAAAAATATTCATCACTTCGTAAAATTCAACGTATTTTAGCATATTGTAACAGATTTATCAGTGCCTTACGCAAAACCAAATATTCAAATAACTTAACTCAAGCTGAACTTCATTGTGCTCTTATGAAGCTTGTTAAACATGTTCAACATTCCGAATTCCAAAATGAAATTAAAATTTTATCAGCAGGGAAAACTTTACCTAAATCATTTAGAAAACTCAATCCATTTTTAGACCATTCCGGTGTTTTGCGGGTGGGGGGAAGGCTCTCTCGATCTGAACTCGATTATGAAACAAAACACCCAGCTCTACTTCCACGTAAACATCGCTTAACTAAATTAATTATACAATCAGTACATAATGATAATCTTCACCCTGGTTTACAAGCATTACAGTTTTTATTATTGCAAAATTTTTGGATATTGTCTCCTCGGCGAGCAATTCATCAAGTCCTATCGGATTGCTATAAATGTTTTCGCACAAGGCCAATTGCATTTGAGCCTAAAATGGCAGATTTACCAAAAGCACGTATTACTCAATTAAAAGCATTCCAAGCCGTCGGTTGCGATTACGCAGGTCCATTTAATATAACCTTGCAAAGATATCGTGGCACACGTACTACAAAAGCATATTTGTGTCTCTTTGTATGCTTTGCTACAAAAGCGCTACATTTAGAGTTAGCTTCCGATATGTCCACCGACGCATTTTTAGCGGCATTACGCAGATTTATCGCCCGCCGTGGCAGGTGCAACGTAATTCATTCTGATTGTGGTACGAACTTTAGGGGTGCGGAGTCACAATTGGCCAATGTGATGAAATCAGCCTGTGAGTCTGAATACATTCAATTTAAATTCAACCCTCCAGGGGCACCACATTTCGGTGGACTTTGGGAGGCCGGTGTAAAGTCCGTAAAGACACATTTGTATAGAGTCATAGGTACTCAAATTCTCACATATGAGGAATTAAACACCTTACTTACACAGGTTGAAGCAGTACTCAATTCAAGGCCGTTATGCTCACTGAGCACTGATCCTAATGATGTATCAGTTCTGACACCAGGACATTTTTTAACGCAAGCACCCTTAACAGCGTTGCCAACGCCAGATTATTCAAACATTAAACTTAACAGACTTAAGCGTTGGCAACTCGTTCAACGTATGCATCAGGACTTCTGGGCCAGATGGCATACAGAATATTTAACTAGTCTTTCACAAAGACTGAAGTGGACTAGGTCAACTGATCAAGCTCGCCTTGGTCAAGTTGTCATAATAAAGGACGAACAACAACCTCCGTTGCGTTGGCGTTTCGGAAAAATTATGAATCTTTATCACGGTCGTGATGGTATACCACGTTCTGCGACTGTCGAAACTGGACAAGGCGTAATTAATAGACCTCTTGTTAAATTGTGCCCCATCCCGGATGGTGGTAACTAATTTCAAAATTTTTCATTTAGGTAAATGTTTATTATCATTTCGTCTTTATATTTTTGTAACATATATGTAAAACATAATATTTATCTATTCCATCACACTCTTACACATCAACTTTAACATTAGGTGGACCTAGTCTTGGTATTTTTTCTTCAGTCTCAATAAATTTCGCCAGCGGGGGGGAATAATGTTAAAGTATTAAAAACACATCATCACAAAACCGGTAACTTAGTCTTTTTGCACAAGTTACCACATCCCTATTTCCCTTCCCGTCTCTATTTCCGGTTCCTGCGCAGGCTCACTAGCGCCCAACCGCCCAACACGCATATCGTCACTCTTCCGCAAAAAACTTCGAATCAAAACGACGGCTCGAGCCGGCTCCGTGAAAACCTCCAGAAACATTCAAGAAAGTGATAATTATCAATCAAGGGACGTCCCAGACTATCATTAACGTAGTGCACTGCGAAATAAACACTAAAACGGGGTGAAGTGAATATTAACAACAGCTCCACGGCCACGTGAGTACCCATCTTGTATTCCTTCTTTCCCCTTGTTTTTAGGCTATTTTACCGGTGGGTTTACAGTCATTTCGAAGGGATAAAACGATAACATACATACATACAAACATACATACATAGCCAGTCAAAATCATAACCCTCCTTTGGCTTTGCCGTAGGTAGTCGGGTAAAAATAGTTAAACCTGGTACCTAACTTAGATACGTTTGGTTTATCTCGCATGCCGTCACTTTCTTTTGAATATGTTTGAAGTGAGACGGCATGCGAGATAAACCAAGCGTCTAAGTAACCAGGTTAAACTATTTTTACCCGACTACGGCAAAGCCAAAGGAGGGTTTGTACATTTCCAAAACATTGCTCAAATTTAAAATCACGCCCTCCAGCGGACAAAAAGTCAAGAGTAAAAGAAAACAATACCACCAAAATTGTTTAAATAAAAAAAAGTAAAAAACTAAAACCCACGAAAACCCGACTACATCAAAAAAAATGACGCTGAAAAAGTATAAAACAAGATTTTCAGTATAGAACAAAAAGAAAAGCCGTAGTCACACGTTATAGGTACCAACCTAAACACTTTAATACCGTGTGACTACGGCTTTTCTTTTTGTTCTATCCTGAAAATTTTGTTTCATACTTTTTTAGCGTCGTTTTTTCTGTCATAAAGCGGGGACACACGATGCGTTGCGGCGGCGGTGCGGCGCGATTTCGACCAATCGGCGGGCACACGACCAGTGAATTTGAAGGCCGATTTGTCGGAATATTTGCGTTGCGACGACGCAACGCAACGCAACGCGCCGTGTGGACTGGCTCTTAGTCGGGTTTTTATTATAACGCGTATACGCGCATAGACTGGCTATACTTTGACAGAGTTGGTATAGAAATACGATATTACTCACCCAGTTATGCGATACCAACTCTATAGCATGTTCCTCTGTGAACAAACATTGTTTTCCTGAAACTGGAACGTCGTTGTCTATGGCTGCGGTTTAAATTGTACGATGTGCGCTATTGGTACTGTGTTCGTGCATAAAGTCGGTTTATTTTGTACAAACATGAGCTCTTCTTAGCAGTGTGACGTCATGATTGACGTCATCGATCGCTACCAACGGCGCACACAAAAATTTGGTAGTACAGTGTGTGCGGAGACGTCAAATTCGAATTTGACAAGTGTCAAGGAAAGCAATTGACTTGTTTTTATTTTGCTTTTAGATGTTGTGTGTTGTTGCACCATTATTTAGATATTATTCAATGAAAAATGTCGCAGTACTTAAATAAATAATTCCGAGAGGGGTTTAATATTATGTTCTGTGCTTTCGGCTTAGTTGCGAGGTTATAATTTTTGACAGAAGTGACATTACAGGGCTATTGACTGGTTCAAATTGAAAGTGTACCGATGGTAAACATTCAATTTAAACAGCTAGTTTGTAGCGTTGGCACGTTTGTAAAGGATCGTACAATTTGAACCGCAGCCTATGATCCACGGGTGGTTGTCAAACTGACATTGACACTTTGACAAATTGACAGACATTTGAGCATTTGTTTGAGGTTAAATTATTGGTTAAATTCCATTCTTGGGATTTGGGAGGTTATCCTGATTTAGAAAAATTTAATAGAATAAAACAAAAATGCCGTTCATGAAAGGAAGAGCACCTATCCGACGTACAATTAACTACCTGAATGCCGGCAGACTAGTATTAAAAGACAAAATCAAGATATTTTCAGTGGCCTACAATATAAATGGACAAAACAATCTTGGTGCAAAAGAGTTCGTTTTCTGGTATTTGCCGCAAATTCAATTCAAAAACCCCAACGTCCAAGTAGCAACACTAAAGAGTCTTACTCCTTCACCATTCATAAAGTGTTATTTTGAAGATGGAAGAAAGATTTTAGTAGATGTTGACAATAAGTCGAAAGAAGAAATTTTGGAGCATTTAATTAATACTGTTGGTGAGTTTCACTTAATCTTCTATATATATTATCTAATATTTATAAAGAGAAGTCCTGACTGACTGACTGACTGACTGACTCATCAACGCCCAGCCCAAACTCTTGAACCTAGAAAGCTGAAATTTTGCACAGAGGTTCCCTTTATAGTGTAGACAAGGAATAAGGAAGGATTTTTCGAACTTCAACCCCTAAGGGATTTAAATAGGGGATGAAAGTTTGTATGGAAAATCGTCATTTTCACGCGGGCGAAGCCGCTGGCAAAAGCTAGTTTTGTATAAATAGACCTCAGCTGCCCTATCACAGGCGACACCAGTACGCTGCTTGTATTGATAACAAAACTGGGTACAGTCTTATCTTATGATTCTACCTTTGCTAGGCGGAATCAGGAGTTTTTATAAGTACCTAGGTAGTTTTTATTACGGAACTTGTATTTTGAAGTACCTACTTGAGATTCGTCTTTATTGCCTTCACATTATGAAAACAGAGTACTGTACAGAATTTCTAATGAAAATAATCAGTAACTTTTGACCTTAATCATAATACACAGTCTTTTACGGTGTGTGTACAAAAATATTATGATAAAACTGTACCCACAGAACACTAAATCATCAACCTCTTTAATTACAGGAAAATCAAAGGACATACTAGAGCAAGAATCAATAGCTGCGGAAAAGAAGGATAATCCCGCAAACTTCGGTATAGGTTGTGAGCGACCATGTATCTGTGAGGTGTACGGACAAGTCCCTTGCCCCGGTGTGGTACCGCTACCAAAGTTCATGAGAGGAAAGTTCAAAAATGCCACTGAATAAGATAGTTTAGAAAGATAGAAATTGAAAATGTTAATATTTGTTTAGAGTATTCAAGCCTACTCTCTGTATGTGCGAGTGGGCTATGATCTATGTTTTTTAGGGTTTCGGTTTCCGCTGCTGCCAAAAATGTAGTACTTATCTGGTGTTAGAATTTCAATGACAGTAAGACCCGGTTATGACTGTTCACAATTGTGTTTTGTATTACTAAGACATAATATTAACATTTTCAATACTTTAAAGTTAAGAATGTAGATAGTTATTTAGTAGTAAATTTATTATAATAAAAAAAGTTTAAATTAACTTTTTTCTAATTTTATTCAACCATTTGAGCATGAAGTCCTGGGTTCTCGGTAGTAAATAATAGTGGATTTATAACCCGTTGATGGCAATAGGCTCTATTCCTCCCCCTTGCGTTGTTTCTCCTCGATGCTGAGGGTTGTGGCCTCTTTACATGGGACTTAAACGTAATTATCTGACGAAATGTGGGTGTACTAATAATGTGGCTACACCTCTCTCCCTCTCTCTTCGGGAATTACAGCTGTAATGATATGTTATGTTGTATTTGTGTCAATGTGAGACTTACCTTTATCTTGCAAGTTACTTTTACTAACCAATGTTAAAGGTAACAAAAAGTACCTTAAGTCGACAGACCTAAGGCACTTTTTTGCTTGTTCGGTGTGTCGTCTATACGTGACTGGCGCTCAAAAGGTTAATCATTGCAAATTGCAATCAATAAAGGTGTTTCCCGGAGGTTTGTTCCTTTTGTGTCTCTGTCAAAGTGATTTTTCTTTTATTTCTTGGATCATGGATCCTTGCAGCTACTTGGGCTACTTTCAGAAGAGAAAATAAAATTACTAAACCAAGTCATTATCTTTCTACCCTTGTTCTTCCAGTCTCCCCTATATATCAGACGTCACGGTCTTGCTCCATGTGGTCACGGCATCATTTTCTCTTTTTTTCTCACACAATCCATCCATTTTTTCTTTGGCCTTACTCTCTCTTTCCATCCATCAACATTACAACTTTCAGTGCCAAGAACTTTGTGTGCCGACAACCCGCCTGCGAGTTGCTATAGGTGCGCAGCTATAGGTAGATGACTTGGCAATTTCGGGCATACAAATAATAAATTCTATACCTACCTATCTAACTAGCTTTTGCCAGCGGCTTCGCCCTTCCGCCCGACTTCTCTTTTGTCTTTTTATTTATATAGATTAACACTTTTAGTCACACTTGTTACCAAGTAGGTAAGGTTTCAAACAAAATATCGTCATCACCACAGCTTATTAATGTTTCCACTGCTGGGACACAGGCCTCCACTGTTTGAGAGAGAATGGGCAAATGGAGAACCAACCACGCGTGCCCATCGTGCGGATTATTAGATGACGTCACAAGTCTTCGAATATTTGATTCTACGGCACGGCATGCCGCGCCGGTTTCCTCACGATGTTTACCTTCACCGTTTTATGAGAGCAGTGGTAAATAAATTACACAAAGTAATGCGCTTGCCAGGGTTCGAATCCACGGCTTATTGTTCGTAAGTCGGGGCCACCACCACTGGGCCACCGCTGCTCTCAAATCAAAAACAGAAACACTTTGTTGAGTTACTGAAACGTATAATCATTGATGTGATAGACCATCAATGCAGCAGCGATATAGTGCATATTCTGGAACGCGTTAAAAGTCCTCGCGTTTGAGTGCTCAAAGAGTTGCTGGTCCACTTCATCACCTCTAGGACATGTGTGGAGGAATATCCAGGGACATCGTGTTCTTGTGTTTATTTCCTGAAAAAAGGGCAAAATTTGATTCTGACGAAAATATTTCTATTTCAATGTCTTTAGATCCTGAAAAAAGTGAAATGGTTGCTGCTTTTATTAGAAAAAGATACTGGAATGGTATGCGTTTTCTTGAAAAAATGGGTTAGTTCATGTAGTTTTTCTGAAAACTGAGATGTTGAATTGATGAAAACAAGATTGTTGTTTTTGATTAAAATTAATGTGAAATACCTACTTATTTGTTTGTTCTTTTCTTGAAAGAACAGGAAAACGGTATTTTTTATGTGAATGGCTCAAAAGTAGTTGATTGTTTTCTTGAAAAAATAGGTAAAAAAACTTTTTAAGTTAAACGGTTTTATGTTAAACATACATTGCAATGTTTAAGATAAATGTACTAAAAACCAAAAAATAATAAAATAGATACAGTCGTGGGAAAAAACCGTGGGGCACGTCAATTGTAATTTCCGCAGCACGACAGTTCCGAATTGACGTGCCCCACGGTTTTTTCCCACGACTGTATCTATTTTATTATTTTTTGGTTTTTAGTACATTTATCTTAAACATTGCAATGTATGTTTAACATAAAACCGTTTAACTTAAAAAGTTTTTTTACCTATTTTTATTTTCTGGTTTTTTGCCGCCATCTTGGATTTTAATTTTATATAGTTTATTGTATTCTGCTTGTTGAGCCCTTTCATTTGATACCCATATTGATAGGATTAATAAAACATAAATTATCCGCCATTTTGTAGCGGCGGCCATCTTGAATTTATAATGATAATGAATAAACATAATTGTATTGTCACCAAAATCCAAAGTGTATACAAAATTTCAGATTAATCGGTTGACAGGAAGAGGGTGAAATTTGAATTACTAAATTTGATCCAAGAATAAAACAAACGGGGTGAGCTAAATAAAACCGTTTAAAAACTAGGTAGTATGATTGTTTTTCTGAAAATCCTATATCTTAGATTGCTTTAGTTTCTATGAAAATGTGATGCCTTTCTAAACTACCTTGCTTGTTATGCAGTTCTGTCTCGTGTCGGTGCGTTTGTGTGGCTTCGCCGTTACCGGTGACTACCGGAATTGTAAGTTACAAAATCCTACTTCCTTGCGGAAATTCATTACATTAAACTATTTTTTTAGTCCCACAGCTGGGCTGAAACTTCTCCCATAGCCTTCCACTCTTCTCTCCGAGCGGTTTACTCCAATCTCGTCGTCACACCACAGCGTTCACAGGTCTCCCTTGGCGACGACGCACGGTCACGCACGTCATTAAAATGTTTAATTCTAATTCCGCGCAAATGATCTACTAAGGTTTGAATGCGGGATGCAGCACCATCTCGCTTAAAGCTGTATATACAGGAAATGTAAGAAAATAAGCATACCATGCAACTAAAACTATACTTGACATTAATTTGTTGCCTCCTACACACGCCATTCTCAGGAGATGTTGACACGACGACAAGCGGCTTAACAGTCGGCTGGTTGACGAGTAAACTGAACTTATTATTCTTATAAGTCTATTCGTATAGTCCCACTGCAGCGCAAAGGCCTCTCTTCACTTTTTCCGTGATCAAGTGCAATCCTTTGAGAAAGAGTCCAGGGGTTCTCTAAAAAAGCGTAAAATGGACCTTTCATAATAGTAACTGCGTCTGTGTCCATTTTACGCTTTTAACGCAATTCATATTATGATTTGCTAAAGTGGCAAATTTAGAACCCCTGGACTCTTAGATCCCCAGCTCATCCATCATCAATTGAACTTACTTTAACACTAAGCACAAACTCAGGAATTTTCTCTATCTTCTTGCACGTTGGGCCTGCTATAATCACGGATGCATCGTCCAAAACTTCGCCTATGTCCTGGCACTGCGTTGTTGTCGTGGACGATGTTTGCGTCATCTCCTTACTGGCTCCCAGTAGCAGTGGAGTGACGGGACTTTCCTGAGGAATATATTTGCCTATCAGTATTTATTTACGAAAATATGGCTAGAAAGGAGGAAACTTCTGAGATGATGAGTAGGAAATCCAGTGGGTAAAACAATCCTTCAGCCTATAAATACGTCCCTGTGTGCCTATTGGGCTTGTTCTATTCTATCTCCTGCTGGTATGGAGGGAAGTGGAAATTATGTTTTTTCTACTCCTCCGCTATTCTTTTCTGACTAATTTCGTTGCGGGATCCAAGACAGTTAAATCGTAGAACGGATTAAATTTAAGGACTTCGGACTTCGCCAGGCTTCATTGTCTCGGTGCTTTTCTTGTGGTCGCCACTGTTGATTCTGGCTTACAGGAGTTACATTGGTTTGGGAATAGTGTGGCGGGCTTGTCGCTTAAACAAAGCCTATAAATAATTTCGCAGATAAAACCTGGAAAATAATCACAATAATAAATAAGTTTTTTTCTTCTTCAAATTTTCTTCTTCTCGTGTCGATGTTAGGTACTTACTTCCTTATTACACGGTTTGGACCCATTTGGAGGCCACGTTTAATGCAGCGGCAGAGGTGCTATTCAGGTCGTTAAGGGTACTGGTTACAGGGATACTCCTGCAGGTGGGACTGTTTCGGATGGGGCATTGTTTGATCGGATCGCCGCACTTGGTTGGAGAAACCAATCCCTACTTTGCCAGTTTGTACTTGTGCCTTATACCTCTTGTTTCCTATAAAAGATTGAAAACTATTTCGAATCATCTTACCTTGCAGCAACATTTAAATCTAATATTTGCTCCGAGCATAGGCATCAATAGTAGGTAGGAGTTCAGTACTGGGTGTGGAGGCCCAACCCATGCAACGTTTAGACCTTGAACCGAGCCGAAATTTTCCTGAAATCAATTTACACCGTTTCTGTAAACTAACACAATGTCATTAACACTGAAAACAGGATACTTATATACCATGTTTAATGTGTGTTTAAGTTCACGAGCGGACACATTGAGTTTCGTGTGTCGGGTTCAGTCAATCGAGTTGTGAGTGGTAGTGGTACCGAGCGCAAAAAAACGATCAAGAAAGAGAGTATACCGATTTGTCTGCTCATAAACAGGGTTCCCACAATAACTTCAGTTTAACCGTGACCATAGTGCTTGGAATAGCGCCGAAATATCGGGTAGGTACAGTAGGTACTCAAAACAAACAGTAAATATCCTACTATTAATACTATGTATAAACGGGATATTTACCATGTTCACTTATTGTTTCGAGTTACCGATATTTCGGCGCTAAACTGAAGTCATTGCGGTTGGATGTTTATGAGCAGACAAATCGGTCTACCCTCTTTCTTGTTCTTTTTTTGCGTTCAGTACCACTACCACTGTCGCTCACTACACGGTTCTGTTCCCGACACACAAAACTCACTATGTCCATTCGCGAACATTTTTCGGCTCTTTTAGTAAATATCCTGTTTCCGTTATGTTGACGTTAGGATGACAGTGACACATGTGAGAAGAGCGTGGGTAAAAAAACAAGATGGCTGCGCGCGCCAAATCATACTTACCATTATAGTCATGATAGTAGCTAAAGACTGAATACTGGCGTGTGTCCTGGACTGCATGCACAAGACAGGAACCGAGGATTTGTCTGCGAAACGCTGAAGGCACTGATGTGTGTTAGTCGACACAAATATTATGTCAGCCATGTCTGAGAATATTCTGGAATTTAAATGGCGGATGAATAGTTGACTTCGTTGGTAATTTAACCTACCAACATTTAGTTGAAAGACCCATGCAAGTCTTTTATCTTACACCTAGAAGAAAATATGGATGGGTCGGTGACATGTTTACATTAATGAACACAGGTTCAAACGTTATGTGACTGCATATTATTATGTCTTTTTCGCAAGAGCGACATGCTGGACCTGAGCTTCTAGGTTCGATTCTTGGGTCGTGCAAACTTTTATTTAGTTTTTCAATCAAGAATCTCTCAATAGCAACGACAGAGGTCGCAATTGTAATCTAGTATATCAAACTTAAATATGAATGGCTAAATGTAGGTGTAGGTACCTACACCCACATTTAGCCATTCATATTTAAGTTTTTAGGTATACCTCAGCCTGGCCGCGGATTTTAGTACTAGATGACGTGGCCTCGGTTTTTAGTTAGTAGAAGTCTGACACTCCCCTTCGCTCTGCCCAAGGGGGGGGGGGGGGGGGGTCATTTGATGATTTTCCACCCGCCAAAAAAAATAAGGTATACCTCAGCCTTACACTTGGGGGATTATAGGCGTTCAGTAAGGGAGTGTCAAACTTCTACTGGCTGAAAACCATCCGTGTTCCTTCTCAGCACTTTATGTCGAGGCCGCGGTTTCTCTTGTGAACAACACGCAGCCCCGACGGGGAAACCTACCTGCCTGTATAATCAGAGTCCCATATCAAATTGTCAGTTATGCCAACATCATCAGCTCCCAGAAGTGAGGCCGCTTTGGAGACCGCCATGTTTAGGATTGGCTGATTGACTTCCTGTAGAATCATCACTTTTGCATTCGTTAGTATGTTCTGAAAGAAACATGTATGATTTACTAACAAAAGGCAGTTCCACGATTAAAAGACGACATACCATTGACATAGCATATCAACATTGTTCTCCTGCCGCCATCTTAAATTTATGTGGGGTCGACTTCCAGTCATATCGAATGCAGCTGAATTCAAAAATTTTATGATGATGCTATCTAGCCGATTTCGACCACAGCGACTGTAATCATTGGCTTTCCATAGATTGTCAAGAGCTTTGATGTGCTGCACTTTTGTGTACTCTTAAGTGGTTAATTAATTTGATAGGAGTTATGAGTGGAAGAGACTGACTCACAAACGATTTGTTTGGTAGGTACGACTGGGCTATACAGACTAGACAGATGATGATGCTGGCAAATGTCCCCTATGGTTTTCTGTCGGAGGGCAACTTTGGGATCAAAATTGAATAAGCAAGCGAAACTTGACTTTAAAAAGAAAATCTTATAAGAGATATTGAAAAGCGTACGATATACAATGTACATGGTTTGGTCATGTTGAGAAGATGAGTCAAAGGCAAATAACAAAATGCACATTTGGCACACAAGGCAGATGTGAGTGGTAACACACAAGGCAGATAATTATTATGAGTGGTAACACTGGGAGCCCTGGAAAGACACTACTCCCAATCGGCGTGCGTGTCGTGTATACCCAATGTAACTATGTAGGTGAACGACACGAAGGTGTATTATGTAAAGACCGTAGCAGGTTCGATACGTCTGGTATTTCGGTTTTTAATTTTGCCAGCGGCTTCGCCCGCGTGAAAAAAACGACTTTCCATACAAACTTTCATCCCCTATTTAACACCCTTAGGGGTTGAATTTCGAAAAATCCTGCCTTATTCCATGTCTACATTATAAAGGGAACCTCTGTGCAAAATTTCAGCTTTCTAGGTCCAAGGGTTTGGGCTGGGCGATGATGAGTCAGTCAGTCAGTCAGTCAGGACTTCTCTCTTTATTTATTAGATTACCTACGCCTGTAATTCCCGAAAGGTTTAGGAATAGGTGTACCTAATAGTACAACCAGATTTCGCCAGTTATGTTAAAGTCCCATGTAATAGGGGCGAACCTATTGCCATCAACCGGGCACAAATCCTGACTTCGTGGCTGTTACCTACTGATAAATTCCTTGTGAAAAAACCCATTAACACTTTGCACAACCCGGGAATCGAACCCAGAATACCAAGCTAGCTAGCAAGCAATCGCGCTAGCGACCCTTACATAAACGAGGCATTCGAGCAGGCAAGGCATTAGGCGAGGCATTGAAATTTAGTTTTGACCCCTTTATAAGGTAGGTAAAGGGAATATTATTTCCCACCACTTTTTTCACCTCAAAAATTAAATAATTTGTTCCTGTTAGGTATTCTATGATTGTACAGAGCTTATTTAAAGGCTTATCAATCACTCATTAAATATTCAAAAAAACAAAAAAAAAGTAAAAAAAAAACTTAAAATTTATTTTCTACCATATTATATCTATGCCAATTTGCCCTTATTTTCCGATTGCCAGATCGTTCTGCCTTATAAAGTGTTAAAAGTTGAAGTAAGTAGGTGGTACCATTTTCTGTTGATGGGTATCACACAATTGAGCTTTCAAGTTTCTTGCACTACACACGACATCTAGGACCATCTTCGCAGTCCATTGTTTGAAACATATTAAATGTTTTGGACCACATCCCGTGTGTCTGAAAAAATAATTTGTTACATCACACATAAGTAATAAAAACTATTACTTTCTGCACGTGGTTTCGTCTAGATCAAAATTAAAATCAAATCATTTATTTCAAGTAGGCCAGTTACAGGCACTTTTGAATAGTCGAACAATTACAAAATAAAATAAGCTACAGTCCCAGTCACAAGACACAAGGTACCTGGTACCTACCTGGTAACTGTGAGTGTACTGTAGGTTTTTTTTATTTATAAGTAGGTACCTACTACAAAATTTTATTCGATACTATAAGTAGGAAGGTACTTACTCACAACTAAACTTACGCTGAAATCGCTCTGAAAATGGCTCATATTTTAACACGTATTTCAAACAGTTTGTAGCTAAACAAGAATCTATTACACTGGGTCGGAAATGGATTTTCATTTTGATTCAATTGCTGGAATTTGTACCAAATCATATGTAGGTAAATATTCAATGTTTATAATGCGTAATTGGCTCCGGCCGTTCTATTTAAAATAAATAAATAAAAATAAAATAACTAAAGTTTCAAAACATCATGATTATTTTGACGTTTACGACAGTTCTTGGCTGTCATAGATGTTTTTTAATTCTAATCTTAGTTTCCCACGCACTTGTATACACGCAGCAACTTTTAAAAGTGATTTCAACCTATTGTACTGATTAACGTGTTAGGAGCTCGTGGCATAATAATCTATAGGTAAAGCTGTGCTTGCCTAGGTCGGTCTGTGGATGGGTGACCGCCCGACATACCGAGTTCCTCCGTGCCTCGGAAAGCACGTTAAGCTGTTGGTCCCGGCTGCCATAATAGTCTTTGGCAGTCGTTACAGGTAGTCAGTGACCTGAAATTCTGACATCCAGTCTTATCAAAGGCTATCTACTACTTTGACTGGCCTGTTGGTCTAGTGGTTAGTGACCCTAACTGCTATGCCGGAGGTCGTGGGTTCGATTCCCACCCAGGACAAATGTTTGTGTGATGAGCACGATCATTTGTTCTGTGTCTGGGTGTAATTTATCTATAATATGTATGTATTTAGAAATATATAAGTATGTTTATCAGTTGTCAATGTCTAGTACCCATAACACAAGCTCTGCTTAGCTTGGGACTAGATGGCGTTGTGTGATAGTTGTGGAATATTATTATTATTATTATATATTATTATTATTATCAAAATCAAAATCAAATTATTTATTTGTGATACATGGGTTACATGCAGGTGTTCATTACATTAATTATAAGCATAAAATGTCCATTCCATGATCAGCCACTTGGGCATACAAATGATAAAATAATACAATAGAAATAAGATTCTTGAATTTCAAAGATTAGACATAAATTACATTTCATATTAGATATATATGTCAGAAGACAGACACAATTACACAAACACAACAACAAGTCAAGCATACATGAAACATTTAAAAAGTTCTAGTCGATAAAAAGTCAGCAACAGAATATTAACATTTTTCTATTAGAAATTTGAACAATTTATTTTTGAACACATGAGTATTGCTACATTCTTTTATGTCGTTAGGAATCTTATTGTAAATTTTTGTGGCCATAGCAAACGCACTTTTACCAAAGAGGGTAGTTTTATATTGACTGGTAACGTTGTTATACAAATGACTCCTATTTCGCGATCCCAGCTGTAATGTAAACAGTGATGGATGATGTCTAATAAACAAGGCCATTTCAAAAATATATAAGGATGGGAAGGTAAGAATTTGTAATGTTTTAAAGAATTCTTTGCAGCTGTCTGTTCTTTTGAGACCGCACATTGCTCGCACGCACCTCTTTTGACATTTAAAAACTTTATCCCAGTTGGTAGTATTCCCCCAAAATATTATGGCATATCTGAGTCTAGAGGCAACATTACTATGATAAGCTACAAGCAATGTGTTAAGATTAACCTTTTTCGCTAGCATGTATAAAGCATAAGATGACTGCGACACTTTTTTGCAAACAAATTCTATATGACTTTGCCATTTCAAATTGTCATCTATATGTAAGCCAAGAAATTTTGTTGTAGTAGTCAATCCAACTTTTTCAATTATCGTATTACCTAGTATTAACTGGGTTGTGGAGGTCAGATAGGCAGTCGCTCCATGTAAAATACTGGTATTCAGCTGGGCCGGTTCGACTGGAAGCCGACCCCAATATAGTTGGGAAAAGGCTAGGCAGATGATAATGTACTGATTAACGTTTTAAGTTTTCACGAAAATGGTATGGTTTGGTTTGGAAGCCAACCTATTACGAAATAGGAATCTCGTAGTCATCATCTTTCTGCCCTTATCCCATTATATTTGGGGTCGGCGCAACACATTTTATTCTTCCATTCCCCACTGTTACTATAGGAAATGGGTGTCAAGAAAACAGCAGCAATTTGAATTTAAATACTTTGACTCGTTTATTATTCAAATATAAAAATACCCACAAGGAAGGTTATAGTAACTGCCTCCTAGCACAGTTTAGATAGAAGTGAGAGGGCGACTAAAGGCAACCGTCCTTTTTATATTACGTGACGTTAGTGACTGTGTTGCCAGTATAAAGAAAATCAAAGATTAATTTTTGCATAAAAATCGACTAAATATCAACTGTTACAAACCACGGTGGCATTTAGGTACTCCTTTCTCTTTCATATCATTCATTCGTCACAAAATTCATCCCGATTTCGTTGACCTTCCTCTCCACAGAGATATGGCAAGGAGGCGTGGTACATGCGAACTCATGTGGCCACGACGGGGCCGCCACTTTCAATACCTAATAAGTCGAATGTCAACTTGCGACGTCTTCACTGCTCGTGATTTTTTACAAAATGCCGCGTTGTTCAGTGAATGTTTGTAAAAATAATAGCTGTATTGTGAATTACACGAAAGATGGTATCTCATTTCACACGTAAGTACTACAAAAATAATGTTTTTCATATTAAATTCATTAAAACATTACTTCGTGGTACGAGAAACATGATGAAAAACCAAATCAATTGTTTTCATTAGGAACAAAAACCATTGCTTGTTTAGTACAAATCGATCAGTGAATCGGCTGATCTAATAGCGCAATGGATAGGTGTTTTACTGATGCTCTCACTCACACAATATTTTCGAAAAGCTGCTGCTGTCAGTCTTTGTGAGCTAGAGATGTCTAATTGTGATGTTTGTAGTTGTCGATATATTATACGATGATTCTTGTATACGTACGAATGATTATACATATTATGCATTATACAATTAATTACTCTACACAATTGTTACTGCAGTATAAAGCGTATTTTATGGCGTTACTGAGCGATGCCGTAAATGGAGATAAGAAAAACCAATATTCTGTACTATGTATTTACTAATAAAATATAAATTTATTTTTAGTTTAAACAACAAATTATAAATATAGGTAGGTACTAATAACAACGTTTAAATTATCACGCTTTCTTATTTTTGCAAGCAATACTGAAAATAGAAAGTGCTTTTTATTGCTTAATATTGACTGAATAAATAGTATTCATTGGTTGCTCGAGTTATCTATCTATCTATATATATACTTAAATAAAAAGAGAAGTCCTGACTGACTGACTCATCAACGCCCAGCCCAAACCCTTGGACCTAGAAAGCTGAAATATTGCACAGAGGTTCCCTTTATAATGTAGACAAGGAATAAAGAAGGATTTATTTTTTGAAATTCAACCCCTAAGGGACTTAAACTAACAGACAGACAAAAGTGCTGCTTATAATCAGCACTTTTCGAACGTCAAAATCTGTTGCAACACATCTGTGGTGTAAGTTAACATTACGATTTACTACAGACACAAATCAATATATATATTTTTTTAATCAACCTGTTTTGAATAAATGACTTTTTTTATTTTGAATGATTTCTGGACATATTGTTTTTTATTTATAATATATTATTTTCAGGACCCCAAAAGAACTTTATTTCAATATAATAATAAATAGAAGAATCGATAACTTTTCGATTTAGTCAATCACTAGCGTCGAAGTAAAACAAAATGTATTAAGTAAATTGTGCGGTGCATGGTAAATACACGCTGTGACTGAAGGGATAAGGTTTATAATTGATTGTGTAGTACGTAATGTTTTAAGAAATGCGGATGTGTTTGCGAATGCGTATATCTATTGTTTTTACTGCTCTGCGTGTGTGAACTGACGACACAGGTCCCCATACATTTTCGGCTAAAGGGCATATCTCCTGTTGTTTCTGTCATCTGTGTTCCTCTCCTTCTGTTCTGTGTTCTCCACAGATGACAGAAACAACAGGTGTTCTCCCTCTCCATCCATTACTAATTTACCCAAATCCATTTCACGAGAAAATCGCTTTTGACTTTTACTGAGCGTATATATAGAGCTCGAGACCGTACATTGCCCTCCTACGTTGTTCCTCTGAGCAGGCGACGTTCCAGAATATTCAGTTATTCACTACCTACAGTAAAAGAACAAAATTCAATAAAAAAATAGAGCAAAAAATAGGTCGATTGTGGCAGGCGTGGCGAGTTTGTAGAATTCGTTAGGCAAATAGACGGTTTGGCGAAAATATTTTTCTTTCACCCCACAGATATGGCTCAGTAGTTTTATTTAGGTTATCTTGCTGCTTATCATTCTTGATTTTTACTGTTTATGGGACAGTGGTAGTTAGATAATAATTATAATAAAAGGTCTTATACCCCTTGGAAAAACAACTTTCGGGCTTCTGCGTGACTGCAATGACTGCCTATTGCCTAAGAATAACAGCCGGCTTTACGTATTTTCTGAAACACGTAACGCTCTCGGTATATTTGGATTCAGTTTATTGGCCCAACCACGAAACGAGCTCTTTAAGCGCTGCTTAAGGTTAAAGATCGAACACTCTTCTCTCACAATCACACAATTAAAAAAAACTGGTAGCATATACCTGGAGATTACCTCACCCTATATAAGGTCAGTGGCAGTAGGCCGGCCATATTAGTCGCAGAACCGATGACCGTTGGAGTAGACGTGTTCTTGAGTGGAGACCGCGAATGGGCAAGCGTAACGTGGGACGCCCGCAGGCTCGGTGGAGCGATGATCTTCGCAGAGTGGCTGGTAACAACTGGATGAGAGTTGCCGAAAATCGAGTTGAGTGGCGTAAGATTAAGGAGGCCTATATCCAGCAGTGGATTGCAATAGGCTGATGATGATGATGATGATATAAGGTCAAGGAAGTTACTAGATTTTGTACGATTCTTGAGCGAGAAAATAGTCGATAGCAAGTTGCTTCCTTGTCAGTAGTGGTTCATTTGCTCAAAGCGATATAGCAAAATTTCCCCGATTTCATTTCTGCGACCTCACTGTCTAATGCCATCGCCATTCAAAGTTTACGTCGTTAACGAAGCACCTCCGTCAGTTCCATTCATCATCGCGTTGTTGTTTGGTTCGCGATGTCAAACTCTTGTTCGTTGTTACCCGTGTTACATACCTGCCTACTTCTATTTGGAAACTATTTAGCGGAAAATGTTCTGAAGTAAATGCTGTTGATTTTCGGAGTTTGCACTTCCGTAGTACCTAAGTATTTGGAATAACATAAAAACTGGCCAAGTGCAAGTTGGACTTGCACATGATGGGTTCCGTACCATTGTAGTAGATATTGAGAGATTTTCCATGTTATTTTAGCACCATAGACTTCGTATAGGTTTTCCTCTAATCTTATGTGTTGAAGTAATTTCTGTATTTTTATCCAAAATTTCAGGTCTAATAGTTTCGGAGAAAAGGGCGGGGGGGAGGAGGGGATGGTCTGACAGACAGACAGACACACGAGTGATCCTATAAGGGTTCCGTTTTTTCCTATTGAGGTACGGAACCCTAAAACTTGAACTTATCTGGTTCTATAGATAAAATCGTATGAATGGACGCCAGCAGATAAAGTTACCCGAAAGTGACCAATTATTAAAAAACTCATATTTAGTTCGATTTTCAAAGGTTCAAAAATCTTAAAAAGTACTGCAACCTCGCCTTAAACATTGAACCTAAAGGTTTGGCGAAGTTGCAAATCTATTAAAGAAAAACAATTTGTAGTAACTTGGTGGGTGTCTGTACTTACTACGTCTTAACTTACCAACATGAAAAAGCTGTTGAAAAAGAATAGATGAGGATGACTGAGCACCGAGTGTTGGGGCCCAATGTGGAAGAATACTGTAGTCTTCCAGGAGTAACTCTTTCTATTTATTGCAGTATTGTTACTGCAATAAATAGAAAGAGTTACTCCTCGTCTTTAAGCCTTGTGGCGTAAAGACTGAACTGATTCTCCTGTCCTTATGCCGATTTATTTGGGGTCGGCGCAACATGTCCTTTTCTTCCATACGAGTTTCAATATAAAGAACAATAATACATTCTATTCAAAACCAATTAAGTCAAATTATGGAGTCAATTCATCACTTTTTGAACGTCAAAATTACGAAAGACAGCCCCCTTCACACCGCGCTTCGTCACGTTCTTGTGTGGAAGAAGTGGCAGAATTAACTCCCCAGCACGTTCGTCTTTAGTACTTAGTTTTCTGTGGCATCATTTCCGATTCCATGTGGGCGAAACCTTACACAAAAGCTTTTCGAAACTTAATCGATAGAAGACTCTGTTTGCAAAAATATTGAAAGGCAGAAAGAATCACAATATTAATTTTATTGCATTGAAAAGTAATTGGTTTAAAAAGCAAAGCACTTGAATATTTGTTGTTTTTTTATTCCAGAGCTAAAAATAAATGCAGGGAAATGTCATGGAAACATTCTAGTTACGGAGATTTTGAGGGTCAAAGTTTAAGGTTTTTTATATGAAATGGACTTGACCCCAATCTTCAGTTAGATATAATCTCAATTAGAGGTTGATGAATGGAACAAGATAACCCTATAAAGAAGCCTGGTCTGGCGCTGGTCACAAGTTTTGAAAACAGTTTTAAATTGTATAACTTCACATTCAGTACCTTCTAGGGAATATCCACAGCTATGCCATACAATATTCATCATCACAATATTTTGAATGCGTGACATTGAGTCCTACCAAAAACTGCTTTTTCATCCCAAAAAAAGTCGTTTTCCAGCAGTATTTTTTGTGTGGTTTGATGTACTTACAGAATGTTTGGTTGAAGGCGTCGCAAAGGGTTTGTTCACACCACAGATAGTCTATCTATATTGTGTGGTTCACACCTTGTATATTGGGTTTCTTTCCTATATTCGAGCTTTATACAGTCCTTTATCCCAAGACTTGATTGATAAATTTGATTATTGAAAGTGATTTTCTTTGGCGAATACTTTCGTTCTTGTTCTAAGTGAAGTAGAGCTTTGTGGTAGACCCTTATTTAATCTGATTCGATTGAGTTAGTGGATACGATATAGGAAGGGCTTCTGAGTGTCTTCGCAGCAGATTTATTTAAAAAGTTAGGAAGAAGCGAATCAGAATTAGCTACAAGTAATGAAAACTATGAGAAGTTACCTTATTCGTGAGATTCATCAGAACAGCCAGATGCGTAGCACTCGCAAATGTGCGAGTATGACCAGACGTGGACGAAGCGAAAGGAGTACCTAGGTAGTTGTGTAAAGGTACAAGTTGGTAGCCGACTGCACGCAGCAGCAGCAGACGACATGTCGTCGCTTCATAGAAAATAATAAATTATTATTCAATTTCGTAGAAACCAGTAGTGTCGTTGCGACACGTCGTTTGCTGCAGCTTCATGTCGTCCGCTACCAACTTATACCTTACTTAAGGATCGTATTAGCAAGTGGTGTTCTGCAGATTGCTGTTGATGTAAGAAGTCGTACCTATGCAAATAGGTCGCAATGCCACAAGCATTCCCCCAGTGACCCAGTGAAGAAATACAGCCCCAAAACCTTCTTAGGATATTACCAACCCAAACTGACGGCATTTTTTCCTTAATTCCCAAATCGGTATAAAAACGCCTAACCCGGGAAAGAACCGGATACTTGTCACACAATTTAGAATACATAAAACGCTATCGTAGAGTATGAATTTGATAAGCTATGGAGCTACTTAGGACCCATATATAATTATTAATCATAATATTTATCCATGGTGCTAGGCAACTGGGCTTATCCTTATGAGCCGTTTGGCCTTGTTTTGTTGTGTTTCTTGCTGATAGGGAGGGAAATGGAAATTATGTTTTTCTACTTCTCTGATATTCTTTTCGCATTAAATTCTGACTTCAGAAGTGGTTTGAGAATAATGCTGCGAGCTTCCTTTTTGGGGTTCCATACCTTTTTTTTTTTTTTTTTTGGTGGGTGGAAAATCATCGAATGACCCCCCCCGCTCTTGGGCAGAGCGAAGGGGAGTGTCAGACTTCTACTGACTAAAAACCGAACCCATGTTCCTTCTTTGCCCTTGCGCCGAGGCCACGTAATCTAGTACAAATACCGCGGCCCCGACGGGACCGCGGCCCCGCATTAAATTCTGACTTCAGAAGTGGTTTGAGAATAATGCTGCGAGCTTCCTTTTTGGGGTTCCATACCTCAAAAGGAAAAAACCGAACCCTTATAGGATCACTCGTATGTCTGTCTGTCCGTCTGCCATAGCCAATTTGCTCCGAATCTAACGGACCGACTAAGTTGATTTTTTTTTATGCTGACTCCACTCCACTTTTATTTACGTATCGAACGCGAACGGCTTGAGTGTGTCAGGAAAAGCTTCACATCCATGGGTTAAAAGCGATAGAGAAAAAATTACGAACTTTTTTGCCTTTTCTTGGATACCTTTAAAACGTTGAAGAATATGGCCTGACTTCCGAGACCATGCTAAAGCAAGACAAAAAATAATATATGTAACTAGATTGTTATTAGGAGATGCTGTTTATTCTTTCTATTCGGTTCCAGCCAATTCTGCATCGATATTAGGTACGTGATGATGATCACTCCCTAAATTTTCTCAAAGAAAATAAATGGATATAAATTGACACCTTGTTTCACAGTTTATTATCTAATTAATAAAACATATAAGTAGAATAAAAATTATTATCACTATTTCAGCCGAAAGAAGTTATCGCATAGGCATAGGCCTACCCAGTACCGAACATACTGGGTGTCACCATTTTGACCGCTCCCATGCGTATCGTATCTCGCATTCAGCGGATCCTTGCATCAGGTCTTCAGTCCAGCTAGTGAGAGGCCTTCCAATGCATTTTTTTTTCCGACTAACCTCCTACGAACCGAAAATGAAAATAACATAAAAATACTACAAACAAAAAGATCTCTTTCAGCTGCGTAGTGTCACAATCAGTTGATAAGCGCACCATTGTCTCTTTATACTCAAAGGTAAACAAATTATTCTGTGCTCTAAGAATAAAAAATAAGGAAGCAGCCTTAACAATATAAATTGTCGTTCCTTTCTCGTTTAGGTAATATTCAAATATTTAATACTCGTATATTTTCCGTCTTATCCCGAAAAATTCAGTTAATATGGTTATTTTATATTTTTTTTCTTTTTATCATAATGCTATTGAACTATACAATCCTTGGGGAAATTAGGTTAAGGAAATCTGATAGTATTTTTTTGCAGTCATAAAACACAGATAAGATTGCTTCAAAAACTTTTTTTATCTAGACTTAAATTGAAAATTCGGAAACTTGATTACGTTGATTTTTCTGTTTTTTTCTTATTTATACATTTTTAAGTTATGAAAATATTAAAATACCTACGTCTGCTTTATCTACGTTGTGGAGCTCGTGTCTGAATAATATCGGCCGCTGGGGTTAAACTTTAGGATAATCTTTTTTTTTTTTTTTTTTTTGGTGGGTGGAAAATCATCGAATGACCCCCCCCCGCTCTTGGGCAGAGCGAAGGGGAGTGTCAGACTTCTACTGACTAAAAACCGAACCCATGTTCCTTCTTTGCCCTTGCGCCGAGGCCACGTAATCTAGTACAAATACCGCGGCCCCGACGGGCGTCGGCCCTTGCGGGCCCCTCCTTGCTGACATCTCTTTGAGGCGCGCGTGGAACACGAACGCGCCGCCGACACGGTCTGTTGCCGTCATGACGACGGCCGGACGGCAAGCTAGCCCATTACTCACCGTCCACAGGCCCGCGTCTACGGTGGCCGGAAGCCATCACGTGGCCCCCGACGCCCGGAGCGCCTTCCGCGCCTTCCGCGGCGGCTGGGACGTTGAGAGGATCGCTCCCTCTCTCGTTCCGCCACCTCCTTCGCTAGCATCACTGCTTCGCAGAAGGAGGCGACGGCGTCCCATTCCTCCTCGCCCCGGACCATGGCTTGCACCAGGGCCGGACGCGAGAGGTCACCGCCGCCGATCGCCGCTACGAGAACACGGCGGGGCTCCGCCCAGGCAGGGCACACCTCCACAGTGTGCTCCACCGTGTCCTCCGGTCGATCCTCGCAGTGGAAGCATCCGGGCGTTTCCTCCCGCCTGATTCGGTGCAGGTACCTCCCGAAACATCCGTGTCCGGTGAGGACCTGCGTCAGACGGAAGGTGAGGGCGCCGTGGCTCCTCTCTAGCCACTCCTCAAAGAGGGGACTTACCGCCGCTATCGTGGCGTGCCCTGCACGGGGTTGCGACAGTCGCTGTCTCCATGCCGCCATGAGATCGCACCGGAGGTCTGTCCGCCGCGCAGCAATGTGCCGCGGCAGCAGACTGACCCCCCGGTGTAGCGCCTCCGCGCGCCACTCATGTAGGCGCGCGAGGACTATCGCCTCCAGATCCCACGGCGGCAATCCGGCAAGGAGATTCGCCGCCTCGCGGGAGATCGTGCGGTACCCGCGGACTAGCCTTACGGCCATGACCTTTTGGGGCGCGTTCAGGTAGTGGACGGCCCGCTTCTTCACGGCACGCGCCCACACCGGGGCCCCGTAAAGGGCCATGGACCGCACGATCCCAACTTTAGGATAATCTGCACTTACCTTGGTTAGTCTGTGAATAATTGGTGACCCCTCATTAAAATCAAAAAATCAAAGCCTTTGCTGGTGGCGGCTTGAGTAATCGTTGGATATCTCTGACTACCGCAGTTAGTTTAATAAAAAAAAAAATGCTAAATGCTTAATTAAATTAAGCATTTAGCATTTTTTTTTTTGTTATTTCAAGTAGGCCAGTTACAAGCACTTTTAAATAGTCAAATTAAACTAACTGCGGTAGTCAGAGATATCCAACGATTACTCAAGCCGCCACCAGCGAAGGCCTGACATATTTTTGTACCTATGACAAACCTGCCAAAAACCTTTACCAAGCGACGGCCCAAGCAACCACTGAAGCTCTCCGAGTGCGGCAGTAAACTACTGAACTACTGAAGCTATAAATAAACTAAGCTACAGTCCCAGTCACAAGGCATAATAACTCGTGAGTGTACTGTAGTAGCCCATGGCCATTTCAAAGCGTTGGTCTCATGAGAAGAATGGCAAGAAACTCCATTACATACCAAATTGCCCACTTTCCTCGTAAAACACGTTAAGCTATTGATCCCGGCTGTTATTTGGAGATCTTTGAGAGCCGTTACCGGTAGTCAGTGGCCCGAAAGTCTGACAATCAGTTTAAGGTGGTCCGAAAGTCTGACTATCAGTTTAAGGTGGTCCGAAAGTCTGACAATCAGTTTAAGGTGGGCCGAAAGTCTGACAATCAGTTTAAGGTGGCCCGAAAGTCTGACAATCAGTTTATGGTGGTGCGAAAGTCTGACAATCAGTTTAAGGTGGTCCGAAAGTCTGACAATCAGTTTAAGGTGGGCCGAAAGTCTGACAATCAGTTTAAGGGGGCCCGAAAGTCTGACAACCAGTTTAAGGTGGCCCGAAAGTCTGACAATCAGTTTAAGGTGGTCCGAAAGTCTGACAATCAGTTTAAGGTGGCCCGAAAGTCTGACAATCAGTTTAAGGTGGTCCGAAAGTCTGACAATCAGTTTACGGGGTATCATATGCCCAATACTAACTGGACTATGGAGGTTAGATAGGCAGTCGTTGCATGTAAAATAGTGTTAATCAGCTGCTATAATTATTATGTCCTTTGATCATCCCTGTTATAAACAAACAAATCAACCTCAACTCATTTATAAACAAAATAGGGAACTACGTAATTGTTTTTAATCAATTTTTCTAAATATAATTTTATAATTATATTTAGAAAAATTGATTTTTCTAAATATAATTATTTGCTAGCTAATGATGAAAATGTTCGGAAAAAATATCACTCAATATTCCCTAAAATAGAATATCTGGAACAAAAAGTAATTTTATCTGGTATAAAAATCTAATAACCTTACATTACGCCACGGGATGACGTAAATCTGCCGTCAATTTGCTATTAGCTATTCATTGCTGGTTTTAAGAGGAGAGGGATGAGTATAAGGGTATAATGTTTCACTTACATTGCCTACATAATAATATAACCTATATATAACGGGCAATGTGTAAGTAAAATAATGTAGAAAAAATCATAACCCTCCTTTGACTTTGCCGTAGTCGGGTAAAAAGTAGTGCCTATATACTTTATATTATTACGTCAGGGACTCTCCCTTCCGCCGAGGCTGCGGGTGGTTCGAAAGAGATACCGCGGCTTCGGACACAAAGGGCTAAGAAGAAATATGGTTGGTTTTTATTCAGTAAGTCTAACACTCCCTCCCTCTGCGGGCGGAGTCATACACATGAAAATTTCCCATCGTCCAAAAAAAAGGGACTCAATGTTTTATATTTTTAACCGACTTCTAAAAAAAGGAGGTTCTCAATTCGAATGTTTAAATATATATATATATTTTTATGTTTGTTCGGGCATAACTCCGTCACTTGCTAACCGATTTGAAAAATTCTTTTTTTGTTGGAAAGGGTATACTTCCGAAATGGTTCCATAAAAATTAAATCAAACAAACAAAAGTCACCGACTTCAGAAACTGATTTTTCTTCTAAAGTTTATTTTTCACTTTTTTGTGTTTTTTTTTTTGAAGTTGGTTTTATTTTTTGTTAAAAAGTTTTTTATCTATGGGTATTTTATTAGGAATACATATACGGGATGTCCTGAAATACTATTTACAACGCCATAGACACGCTAATCAGAAGAATATACAGCTGTAGGTACCCACAGATAAAGATTTTTTTCTTATGGATAGTACCTATTAGTGATGCTTGCGTTAATCGATAATGGGGAGAGATACAGCTTAACAATTATATTGTCGAAACTTTTGACCTATAATATTGAAACCACAATAAAGGATATACAAATGGTTCTTTAAGATATGCCCAAGATCCTCTTTTATACTTTTCACTAGTAAAATCATAAGATTTGACCCCATTGCAAAAGACTGACCACCTCTTAAGAAGATGCAACCATGTTAATATATCCCCCAGCATTACCTAAATATACTCCCGTCTCATCCATTCATCTAAAAATATTTAATCTCCTAAAGCCGGCTGTTACGGCAATAGAAACCCAGTTAGAGATACCTTTTTATATTTAACTACGTTCTCAAACGGCACAGAAGATTGTTTCTAAGCTACCTACATTTAAATGTGCACATAAATCTTGATAATCGATGCGTAAACCTAGTCTGTGAAGACATAATTCTTGGCTGGGAAGTTTGACTATTAAAGCTAGTATTAATAAGTTGAAATTAAGTTGTCGTCAGCTAGGAGTTTGCGTTTGTACCCAATAGGGAATATTCATGTTTTTCTTTTTTGTCTTAAATTAATAGTTTACTATTTTATAACGTAGAAAAAAATATTAATGGGCTTCAAAATACTCTAGATATTTTAAAAAATCAAATTTAAAACTTTTAAAAAATGTAAGCAGTTCAAACGCCGCCATTTCGCGCGCGCTCCGCGTGACGTCACATGACACGTCCAGTGGGTGTTTCACAGAACATATTATTATAAATACCTTAAGGACGCATTCCCGATTGATAAGTCAAATCATTACTTTTTTAAACAAAAGTATGTTTATTAAATACAATGCTTTGTATTTTTAAAATGTTTTTGCTGCTTATTGTAGATAGATGTGCAAGGTACAATTCTTAACTATAAATATAATTTTAGATATGTCCAGTTTCTCAATAAATGTACCGAAGTGTTTTAATTTACTTCGGTACATTTATTGAGAAACTGGACATATCTAAAATTATATTTATAGTTAAGAATTGTACCTTGCACATCTATTTACAATAAGCAGCAAAAACATTTTAAAAATACAAAGCATTGTATTTAATAAACATACTTTTGTTTAAAAAAGTAATGATTTGACTTATCAATCGGGAATGCGTCCTTAACGGGATACAATATCGTGTCAGATGACGTCACATTTCGTTCGAACAATGGTGGCGCGTTTTGGAAGTTTGAATTTCGCTCCCTTATTTTGCACTTTTTGAATATTATTTTAGGGGTTTAAATAATAAGTAAATAAAAAAAAAACCTTTTCATTATAATATTACGATAATAAGTATTCGAGAAAAAAATATTTTAGGTCATTTCAAATTTTATGCATATTCTCTACCTTAAGTTACAAGGTATACTTAAATATACTTAGCTGGTGAAACGTAGATTTACTTTAAGGAACAACTGCTTAATCTTTCGGATATTACAGGCGTTTTGTTATATTAAGTTCAAAGTCATCGTCAGCCTGAAGTTTGACCTCAATCTTGCCCTAGGGGCAGAGATGACGTTGACGATGGAACGGGCTTACCCGGAAGGAGCCTTTTACACGCGACGTAAATATGTAGATTGGGGTTGTATATGAACTCGGGAAAACATTTAAGAATCAAACGAACTTACCTAGTGAAGTTTGATATCTAATTATACGAGTGTCTCGACCGAAGATGATTACAGTTTACATGCAGCAGTACGAGAGTTGATGCTGTCCTTATCACACTTTTTAGAGAATTTATTTTTAAATAAATTAAAAAATAGGATAAAAAGTAGTGTATTGACTATTTCCCCCACTTTATTGCAAGCCGCCATTGCGCTGCAACGACAATCCTTGACTCATTTTTTAGAGTTCGATTTTTTCGATAGGTTTCGGGATTATCAGGGAGGGAGGGAGTGTAATCATCTTCGGTCGAGACACTCGTATAATTAGATATCAAACTTCACTAGGTAAGTTCGTTTGATTCTTAATTATACTTCGTATCTCTCCCGAAGATGATTACAGTTTACATGCAGATGTTTAGAGCATCGAAAAAAAATTGACATTAAAGCGATCGATAAAATATTATGCTATTTAATACGTTTTAATTACTGAAACGTAATGCTAATTATATTTGTTTGTAATAATCATAAAACTAAGGTACAACAATAATAAATAATCATCTAAAGAGTGCATCTACAAATTCAGTTTAGTTATGTGGAGGTACATTCTTATTATAGTATTTTTGGAATACATGGGAATTGGGAAGATTCACTCCAGCCTGCGGCCTTTCGAATAACTTCCAGGTCGACACCTGCTCTGTGAGCAGACGCAGATGCGTGCCTTGTACTGTGTGTCCCATACAATTTTACATCTATGCCACTTTTTTTTTTTTTTTTTTAGAACTTGTTTTACCCAGTGAGAAAAAGTTTGAGAACCCACTTTCTTATGTGGTTTGATAACTTCAAAATAAAGAATCTTCTTGACAAATGACACGTAAGCAAACAGTTTTATCTATATTATAGTGTTTAAATGTTAAAAAGCTGGGCAAACGTTAGGGTTTTTTCTAATATATGGCAACAGAATCAATGGTACCTGGCCGGTTTATATTAAAACTTCGATTTTAATTATAATTTTGTCTGAATCAAAAGTTTTTTTTTTTTTTTTTTTTTTTTTTTTTATTAGGCTTAAAGTTTGATTTCTCTGTGCAGATGCTAGTGCTAAAAGAATTACAGTTTTTAATAAAATCTTTTAGTGTAATTGAATCATTAGGAAAGTACTTACTTGGTTTAATAACTTAATACAAGATTGTGATTCTAGGTGTGGAATTTTGGTTTAAACAATAGACCTCTTTGAAAAACCTTTTTAAATTTCCTGACCTAACAATATTGATTTTGCAGAACTATTAAGTGTGCTGTAACACCCGAATTAACTAGCTAAGTCAAGAATTCTATTAATTGAATAGTGTGGGAATCACAGTAATCTAAACCTTTACCATTACAATATAGCCACTATATGAGTTTAGTGCAGTATTATATTGCTTCAGCGTGTTTATGGAGAGAGAGGCCATCAATATATTGAGAGATGCTTTGGGTTCCGCGCATTAATAGTGACTGCCGGATAAATTCCCTGCCATCAGAGTAAGATCCGAGTGGAGAGGATACTCCCCCTTGAAAGTAAAACATTAGATTTTTGTCAGGATTAAAATAAAGTACTTTCGAATTATGTAGTTTTAACCGCACTGGGTGCCAAGGCTGTATTGGTCAATATGGTAGTACTATAATCCCTTCTGCTTGTCATTTTTAATTTTATGAAAACTTTTGAGATAAGACTAAAAGGAGTAAAAGCATAAAAAATATACTAATCAACAATAAATATCATCTGCCTAGCCTTTCCCCAACCATATTGGGGTCGGCTCCCAGTCTAACCGGATGCAGCTGAATACCAGTATTTTACATGGAGCGACTGCCTATCTGACCTCCACAACCCAGCCAATACTAGGTAATACGATACCCTTTGGTAAGACTGGATGTCAGAATCTCAGGTCACTGACCACCTGTAACGACTGTCAAAGATCTATATATTATGGCAGCCGGGACCAACAGCTCAACGTGCCCTCCGAGGCACGGAGGAAACTCGGTATGTCGGGCGGTCACCCATCCACAGACCGACCTAGGCAAGCACAGCTTTACCTAAAGATCGACCCGAGTGGCAGTTCTTATTAAGCCACGAGCTCCTCCAACAACAATAAATAATAACAATAATTTCGGAATTTGGATCCAATTTCCAGGAAGTACATCTGTAACATTTATGATTCTGGCTATTTTCAAATAAGTCGAACTGTGGAATACCGTGTGAAAGTGTTACTTTATTAAATGCGTAATCTGCTATTCCGATTCTGTATGATCTATATTAGCAATTGCTATAGTATTGTTTGTTCTGAGTATCTTCACACCATTGTGTGAAGTAAAGATTTTTAGACCATAAAAAGTTGCCAGTAACTCAAATATGTTTATTGTAATTATTAGAATAGTTTAGTGCCAGAGATTTTGCTCTTCCTAGAACCTTTGTGTATACCCAGCCGTATTGAATGGCGGAACATGCTGATGTTAACAGACCTATAAGTCTATCAGGTTCCCTTTTCGGTAATGTTTTGGGCATGTTGCTTGCACAGAACAGGCACTTTTTACTTGGGTAAATTTTACTTTTGTCAGTGTTGATTAAAAATCCTAATCTTTATAATAATTCTTTTGTCGCTTCGACGTTATTATGACAGGTTAACCGATGCATAAAAAATCATATTATAGGTAGTTTACTGATAAATACCCCAGTGAACGTAAATAATTCAGTACAGGTTTTTGTTAATTTAGTGAATACGTAGGCACAGATATTATAATACCTTGTAGGGTACGGGTGCGGTACAGAGTCCAAGCGGTAAAACGTTAAGCTTAACGTTAAGCTCAAATAATTGATTAGTAGGTAAATCTTTTTAAGTTCCAAGTAAGACTTAGGTACCTAAATAATCTCGCTTTGGGCAACTGTAACCAAAAGATATACGCGTCTTTTAAGTCTATATTTGCCATAAACCACTTTTGATTTATAACTGTGCGGTAGTCTTCCATTTTAAAGTGGTCAACATGAACGGATTTAGTTAATCCTTTTAAATTAAGAAAATGTTTCCCGTTAAGCTTAGGTACTGTAAATAAAGGTGAAGGTGAAATACATCACACTATCACACTAATATTATAAAGGCGAAAGTTTGCAAGTGTGTTTGTTACTTCCTCACGCAAACAATTACTGAATGCATTTTGATAAAATTTGGTACACAGATAGTTTATAACCTGAGTTAACACATAAGATAGTTTTAATCCCGATTTTATCTTCCCGTGGGATAATTTTTGAGTTGTAGGTGGCGAAGCCGCTGGCAACAGCTAGTCATTGAGAAATAAAACCTGATTAAAGCTCAGAATTACAATTATCAATTATGTTATTTTCTGTGACCATGAATAACCTTTTTGGTATGTCAGGCTGATGTGGTTCACAAATAAAAGGTATTTTATATCCTTTAATTCAAGAAAGGATAGTTTTATCCTTTGTAATGAGTATGTATTCATTAAAGTAATGCTGTAACCAGCCAGCTATTGGAATATTGTTGTCTACCTGTGCCGAGGTGATTAACGGCGTCAGGCTGCGTGGTGGGCCACCCGTGCACGCGTGGCCGTCTGTGCGCGGTGCGGCGGCGGCGGTGATCCCGCGGCGATGGAGGCGGCTCGCGACTCTGCGGCTGGTGCCCGTACGCGGCACCCCCCATGCGTTTAAAGGACCGCTTAGACGATACGTAGTACTCGACAGATTGCGCTGCTGATTGAATTGTCTCCAAATGCTTTATTTAGTGTAGGGTCTGAGCCCAACAACAATTGTAAAATATCCGGGTCTAGTTCATCAGGATTTTCACCAACCGTTTATTTTCCTTCTTATGGTGCCTCATTATTTGGGATCTCAACTACCAAGGAGTAAAATATAATCATAAGTCACCCGCCATAAATAGGTAGGTAGGTAGGTACTTAACTTTATCCACACACGCTTTGCGTCGGGATATATAAGTTGGTGGGTGCAGGTATCAACACATTCGGCGGCCATAGTATCCACACACGATAAACGTCGGGATATCACAATGAATAAAATAATTTTATGGCATTTGTAACTTTGGCATGCATCCACACACGATATACGTAGGGATATATAAGTTGGTGGGTGCAGGTATCACCACATTCGGCAGCCATAGTATCCACACACGATATACGTCGGGATATTTAAGTTGGTGGGTGCCGGTATCAACACATTCGGCGGCCATAGTATCCACACACGATAAACGTCGGGATATCACAATGAATAAAATCATTTTATGGCATTTGTAACTTTGGCATGTATCCACACACGATATACGTAGGGATATATAAGTTGGTGGGTGCAGGTATCACCACATTCGGCAGCCATAGTATCCACACACGATATACGTCGGGATATATAAGTTGGTGGGTGCCGGTATCAACACATTCGGCGGCCATAGTATCCACACACGATATACGTCGGGATATATAAGTTGGTGGGTGCCGGTATCAACACATTCGGCGGCCATAGTATCCACACACGATAAACGTCGGGATATCACAATGAATAAAATCATTTTATGGCATTTGTAACTTTGGCATGCATCCACACACGATATACGTAGGGATATATAAGTTGGTGGGTGCAGGTATCACCACATTCGCGCAGCCATAGTATCCACACACGATATACGTCGGGATATATTAGTTGGTGGGTGCCGGTATCAACACATTCGGCGGCCATAGTATCCACACACGATAAACGTCGGGATATCTCAATGAATAAAATCATTTTATGGCATTTGTAACTTTGGCATGCATCCACACACGATATACGTCGGGATATATAAGTTGGTGGGTGCAGGTATCAACACATTCGGCGGCCATAGTATCCACACACGATATAAATACGTCGGGATATTAAAATTGGTAGGTAGTTAGACACATAATGGTCATATATACAATGCACACACGATAAACGTCGATAACACAATGAATTTATTTTTTGAGAACAATCTTAAAGGCGGGAAATTAAATCAACATTTGTGGCTATTTCTCCATTTACTTACGTTGTGGTTCTAGATCACTAAATAGTTAAAATTTCCGACAGAGAATGCGAAGGAGATACCGCTGGTTCACTTTCCGATGACGATGAGGAGATTCTTCTTCGTTTTTTTTACTTTTGTTAGTAAATTTTCGACACTGTCACTATCGTCCCGACAAGATCGCTTTATTTTTTCCATCGTGTAACGAAATTACTTATTTCCGGACGAAACAAAGTTTTGTGTGAGTCGGACAACACGAAATCACGTAATGAGTCAAGGATTGTCGTTGCAGCGCAATGGCGGCTTGCACTACAGTGGGGGAAATAGTCAATACACTACTTTTTATCCTATTTTTTAATTTATTTAAAAATAAATTCTCTAAAAAGTGTGATAAGGACAGCATCAACTCTCGTACTGCTGCATGTAAACTGTAATCATCTTCGGGAGAGATACGAAGTATAATTAATATTATTTGTGTCTCAACCGGGCATAAATCCAAAATTCAGGCAATAAGCTTGCCCCTTAGGTACTACATGGGTCTTTATAGTACCTAGCTGGAGAAATGTGGGTTTTAGGTACTTTAGGGTACATATACGCCTTACTCGTTAGGGGTTACAGGCGTGATAACAATAAATACGGCTGTTGAATAAAGAAGGTACTTACCACTCAGAATTCTTGGCCTCTATTCCCAAATCGATAGTTTCCCGCTGAGGATTTCCCTATATCAACTCGGAGGGTAGATTTGTCCCGTCGGGGCTATGGGTTGTTCCCGTCGGGGCTGTGGGTTGTTCGAAAGAGATACCGCGGCCTCGACACAAAGGCCTAAGAAGGAACATGGGTGATTTTTAGTCAGTAGAAGTCTGAGACTACAGAGCGGGAGGAGTCATTTGATGATATCCCACCCGACAAAAAAAAAACTAGATTTGTGCCAGGAAAATGAGAATAAGGCCCGTAATCCACCAAAGCGGAGTGGAGAGGAGACGAGAGGAGATGTGCCGCGAAGCTGGCAGGTTATTTCCACCAAAGCGGAGAAGAGATGCGTTGCGGAGAGGAGATGTGAGCTGTGTGTAGCAGAGATGTGAGCTGTGAGAGATCGAAAACAAAACAAAACGTGCGAGGCGCGCGGAGAAGGCAGCGGGGTGAAGCCCGGCCGCCCGACTAGACACTTCTCCGCTCTGCCGCGCCGCTTGCTCGCTCGCTGCACAAAATTCTATAGAACAATGAGACATCTCCTCTCCTCTCCGCTTGACCCATTTCCACCAAAGCTAAGCGGAGAAGAGATGTGGAAATAACGAAATCGGATTGGTTTATTCAAACACATCTCCTCTCGTCTCCTCTCCTCTCCGCTTTGGTGGATTACGGGCCTGAGTGTTGTGTTGTTGTGCCTAGTAACTATCCCACTGAGGGTCAACGGGCTTTTCTCAAACAGAACAAGAATTAACATTAGGCAATCAACACGGATTCTCACTGTGAGTTAGCAATTTTCATTCCAATTAGCGTAGCTATGTTATTGTTTCCATTAGTTACCTCGCAAAATCTAGGTACAAATTAGCCCGTGTGTACTAATTGAATTCAAGTTTTAATTTTTTATTTAGCCTATATTGCCCCACTACTGGGTAAATGCCTCTCCCATAGCCTTCCACTCTTCTCTCCGTGTGGTTTCGCCGGCTAATCTCGCACAATAGTTTCTAAATCGTCACACCACCGTTCTCTAGGCCTCTCGTCTTCTGGCACCCACTGCTTGACGACTCTGACCCATCGGTCCTGATGCATTCAACAGAAGTGGCCTGCCCAATCCCACTTCAACCCAGCAGGCTTGTTGCCCACATCAGCGATTTCAGTTTTTTAAGTGTATTGTGGTATTGCAAATTTTATTCTGCACTTTGGAAATGGGTACCTAACTACGCCCATTCCCTAGCGTAGATATCTATGGAGAAGAAGGGCAAGAAACTCCATGGACAATTTTAATTCAGAATATTGTTACAAGACAATGTTTGTTATTTGTGTTCTTTCTCCAAAATTAGTTTACTGTTATGTTATGTATTTTTACATTGTTTATTGTTATATACTTTTGTTTATTACTGATTGTGTCTGTAGTAAATCTTTAATTTAACTGACACCTTGTATCGAGTCTGGTTCTCCAACCTAACAGACAGATGTGTGCTGGGGAGTTTGTTCCGCCACTTCTTCTTTGCAGCTAAACACTAGGAAGTGTCGATGGGTGGGCGTTTTTGGGGGACTGTCTTGTAAAAATGTAAATACAGTGAAACCTGGTTAAATGTGTCTCAGATATCTAAATGTCTCATGGGACCCCAGTATGAGTTCCAGTTATTGAGGTTTCTCACTTATCCAAGTCCCAGTTAACCAAGTTTCACTGTAGTAAAGTAAAGTAAATTTTGACCTTCGAAAAGTGCTGATTATCAGCCTAGTTTGAATACTTAAATGATTTTTGATTTTGATTTTTGAAAACTTTGGTTAAATCTTTCATGTTGAGATGGTATATTACGTGAGAACGATGTAGCAAGATGTAAACGATAAAAGTGTCCACAGTGGATGGAAAAAAGATACTCACGTTTGTAGGTAAAACAGGAACAGGGAACAGTTTAATGCCTCGATAGCAAAGGGTTCTGGAGAGCACGTTGATTCAGCGAACTTCCACCAAGTGTCACGAGATTATATGAGGATCTCACACACACATTTTTATTCACAGGTTTTTGAGTCTATAATGACGGTCGCGAAGGCGCGCCTTCAACCGCGTGCGTTTTTCAATAATGCAGGCGTAAGACTGATGCGGGTGGGAGCGGATAGATACAAAGGAAAATGGGATTTGATTGGACGTCTGATCCTACGTTTTGAATTGACCAATGAGAGTAGAGTATAGTAGTGTGTACAATGTTGCAACTATGCGTTTGTGATTTCCATAGATAATTAGATAAATAGATATCAATAAAAAATGCAGATAAATAATGTGAATGGCGCAGACACACAGTAAAGTCAATAACGACGATTTTTCAAAAATAAAATAAGAGATAATTTTGTTAAACCAAGATTAGGTACTCGTAACAAAAAAGGGTTTAAAACTCATGTAGAACTGTTGTAAGTAATCCAGTTTCAACTAAATCAGAGTTAATTAAAATGATATAAACGAATACCCAGCGGTTAAGCGTTTAATCTAAATGTGGAGGCAACAAGCGATGACCCTTGTTTTAATTAAAGTTTTAAATTAATACGCTTGGTTCTTTGTTTCGTTAGTTAAATAGTCTCATTTGGGATAAGCTCCTTGCAGGACAAGCTACAACTTGTTTCTTGCTCCTAATAATTTCATCCCCTATTTAACTCCCTTGACGGTTGAATTTCAAAAATTCCTTCCTTATTCCTTGTCTACATTATAAAGGGAACCTCTGTGCAAAATTTCAGTTTTCTAGGTCCAAGGGTTTGGGCTGGGCGTTGATGAGTCAGTCAGTCAGTCAGGACTTCTCTTTTTATTTATAGATATAGATATAAAAGCAACGTGCATCTGTTTGTCTACTCCTGTGGCAGGAGGTGGGAGCTTATAAAGTAATCCCGTTAGAGCACCAGCCTATGCTTTGAGCACCAAATGTATTCCCGTCAGAGCACCAATGAATATTTTGACGTGTTGCTTTATTCGGTTCATATTTCGAGGAGAAAAAAAATAAAACATAGATACTCAAACTAATTGGTCCTGAACATTTTGAGAACATTGCAAGGTGCTGTAACATTTTAAAAAAATGTTTCAGCGCTGCGCATTCAGCATGCGTATCGGCTGAACATTCAAAAACCTATTTGTAGTGTATATCCATTTAATAGATATTACACTGCCTCACAGTCACAAGTAGTCAATTAGCTGTCACTAATGACAGCAGTCAGTCACATAAATGGTGGGAGGTTGGAGGCGAAGAGTACCCTGCACGGGACCTTAGTGGTGTTGTGTAGAGCCTGTGAAAGTGTGAACAAGTTAGTTAATTGTGTTATCAAAATATCAACCTATTATCTCTGCTACAGACTAGTGGATACTTCACTATTCATATTTGATACTACATTTCTAGTGTAAGGACTTACTTACTCCCCGTCGGGGCTGCGGGGTGTTCGAAAGAGATACCGTGGCCTTGGCACAAAGGGCTAAGAAGTAACATGGGTAGTTTTTAGTCAGTAGAAGTCTGACACTCCCTACCGCTCAGCCCACAGCGGGAGGAATCATTTGATGATTTCCCAACCTCCAAGAAAAAAAAGAGAACTTACTTATTGCCAACATTCCGTAACGTAAGTCCTAACACTACCTAGCTAGGGTCCAGACAAAGTTTAATCCACCTAACTGCCACACCTGCAACACCAATAAACTAGCCGATACGTTAGCAACTTTGGAGACAAAGTTTAAATGTTTAATGTGCCTGTTACTAATCTCTCTAGCACCTGGGACTTACGAACTCGGACATAGCAAAGTTAAGTGGTAAAAATTGATGAAGCTGTTCACAAACCATCGAATCGATTCCGAATCGAATATGTCTATATCTTAATTTAAACTGACATGGTCACTAAAATTATTATTAATATTGAAACTAATACTAAACTACTACTAAACTAAAACTAAACATGGTAAATATCCCGTTTTCAATATTAATAATAATGTCTATCTTATTTTGGTATTAGGAAAGTGAGTGAGATAGAAATACGACATTATACGATTCGGTTGCGATTCGATTAGTTATATAATAGTTTCGATACTATCGTGAGGAAAGTTTTGAGTAAGAATGTGGTGATAAGAGTACCTAGAGGAAGACCAAAGAAACGATGGATGGACTGTGTGAAGGATGATATGACAGGAAAGGAGGTGTCTAATGATATGACGAGTAATACCGAAGAATGGAAGGAAAAGACATGCTGCACTGATCCTAAATACTTAGGTAAATTAGGATAAGGACGAGATTTTGATGATTTAAAACAAGTTGCAAAGACTAAAATTGTCAAGTAAGTCACTAAAGTGGAAAAGTTCACAAAACATGCCAAATTCCTAAATGTATCTGTGTGAATGAATGTTTATGACTAGCCATTTACAAGACTTGCTGACAACAAATATTACAACTTGCAAAAGATATGATGTAAACACGAGTGAAAATTGAGTTTGAGTTATTATTAAAAACATTTTGAATGATGGACGGCGGCGGCGTTTAACACATCGTAAATTCTTGGTCTAGGTATATTTATTTACAAGCGCTGACACAATATTGTCAGATCATAAATAGTACAAGAAATCATACTAGCAATAATTCAATGATTTTCACTGCATGGTAAAATAAGACAAAGATTTTTGGTGGAAGTTTTTTTGAGGATCTTTTCTCATAAATAACTATGCACACTCTAACTTTTCCCTACAAAATTGGGGTCAATCTATCCCAATCCGCGGTGAGCCAGTAATTATAAACGAGCCTCCTAATAATTATCTCACTCAGACACAGTCCGTCCCTTTGATGCCCTCCTCAGTGACACCTTAGCGCGCTGTCACTTAGTCTAGGTATAAGTTGTTACGTCCTAGCTGATGCCTTACATGCTCTGGCTGAGGGCCTTAATTTCAAGGCATCCACAGGAAAGTCCGGTTAAGTGTAGCCATCCTCTTCCCCAAAAAAATGTGGCCTTTCACTCAAAGCTCCTGCAAGATCCGGAGAGTCCGGTTAAGTTACATAATGGAAAAAAAAAACTTTTGTATTGTTTGTTGTTTTGTGTTATGGACGCCTAAGTTGTCTAGACTTTTAAATTTGTTGTTCTAATTTCGACCTTATTGTTTTTTTCTCAACGTACCAGACTTAATTCCTAAATAGTTACAAAGCTTGAGGTCGTAGTACCTACACTATTAGGACTATTCCAATATCCACTAGCTTCAAAATCTGGTGACCGGATTTAGGCCACAGTAAACAGCTCATATTGAAACCCAGCCTTGTTTGTTTTCGAAACGATGCATTTGTTAGCCTCTAGCGTATTAATTTAATACTAAAGTCATAGGGATGAGCTTGATGATATCGATATTTATATTTTTCAATTTATATTAATAATAGATACCGTGATTATATTAGTTTTAACTTTGGTTTTATGAGTTTAAGTCTAACGGGTATGGAACTAGAACATAGCTGGAGATATGTAGGTGAACCAATAGGTACACCTCTGCCTATCCTTTCTGGGATTACAGGCGTAACATAATGTCAAGTTACGGCCCGTTCTCATCTTGCGAAAAAATTACACAGGCGGGAGTACCGCGAGGGATGTTCGAAAATTTTGTTTAAAAGTTTAAATACCTTTTTTGTTTTCGTTTTAGTCGCCATCACCAAAGAGGTGGGCAGTATGGTATACCTATCAAATAGACTAATAATCAAAAACAGAATAATCTTGCACGGTCTGAATTCATAATAAAATTAAATTAACGACTTCAAATCAAACCAATATTCCAGATGTGGTAATAGGTATGTTACTAATTAGGACTTATGTGGGGCAAAACAATTAAATCAGGTACGTATAACGTAGATACACAACAACTTTAGATTACATTAGAGATACCTACATCAATTATAATTACTACTAGAATCCGAAGGGTTCAATTGTTATACTTTGATTATTTATGTATTTACTACTAAAAAGTTGGAATTAATGGATATTCAAATCTAATCTCTAAACTCAATTTATTTTTAAGAAAACTGAAATTAAAAAAATGTCGTGGCCCATGAGGGGATCGAACCCGCGACCTTCGCGTTATTAGCACGACGCTCTAACCAACTGAGCTAATGGGCCGATAGTTCTTTGGTCGAAATAGCGGACATTAAGTTTGTGGCGACAACTCACTCATATTATTTTACCTAGCTCAATAGGAGACAAACATGAAATGAAGAAGTACTCATCATCTCGTCTAAGCTTTTCCCAACTATGTTGGGGTCGGCTTCCAGTCTAATCGAATGCAGCTGAATACTAATGCTCAAGAGGGAGTGACTATGTATCTGACCTCTACAACTCACTAGTACTGCAGGGGAATGCGATACCCCTTGGTAAGACAGGTTGTCGGACTACCTGCAACAACTGTCAAAGATATACAAATGGCAGCCAGAACCAACAGCTTAACGTGATTTCCGAGGCGCAGAGACAACTCAGTAAGCTCGGAAAACTCAACAAGCACGGCTTAACCTAAAGATCGACCAAGCGGTTATAATTCTTAAGCCCTCAAAATTTTTTTTGTCGATATTCGTAAATTAGAAAGCGCCCAACACTATTCACACATCATAATATTGCAGCCATGGCCGACCGCGGTTTATAGCTATTCAACGGAAAAGCACATTCATGTTATATTTCCTGAATAATGACGCTTGGGGCTTCAACTATTGTTGATGGTTTTGCAAAGTATTGTTTACTAATTACGCAAATCTTGCGCTAAATAATTGTTGAGCGTATATTATAAGCACAGAGGTAGAGATATTAATTTTGATATTAATTTTGACAGTATACTATTTAAACTGGAAACAAATGGTCGATTTGTTTCTCGGGCGGTTCGCTTCAAGTGGACCTGGGCTGGGCATCTGGCTAGACGCGGAGATGGCCGATGGAGGCTTTGTTGGGGCTAAGGTTAGGCCAAAGAAACCAGGGCCGTCCTAAGGCCTCTGCCTCGAATTTTGCGGGCAGCGGCGGCGGCGCGGCTTGACTGGAGTGCACCGCTCGTTGCCCGCCCCCGCGCCGCTGTTTTCGAGAACCGCTCCATTTGATTTTACGCATAAGATCCTGCCGCTCCCGCGCCGCCGCCGCCGCCCGCCCCGCTGCCCGCAAAATTCGAGGCTGAGGCCTAAAGCTCGACGACATCGTCAAAGTCGCGGAATACACCTGGATGAGGGACGCACATAACAGGGAAGTGTGGCAAACAAAAGAAAATATCTATTTAGACCCAGCAGTGGGTGATTTCGGGCGGATATGATGATGATGATTAAAACTGTCACCGATTTTAAACACAAGCAACTTTCCTTTGTTCAAAAACCACATTGAATGCAACTTTCATTCATTCATTCTTGAATGGCGTCGCTGAAAGGGATGAAAACAAGATGATTCAGTTTTTTTCAGACAGCCGGTTATTTTTCATTGTGTCACGCTGAAATTGTCCAGTCGTCAGGGGAAATCACGGTTGTAATCATAGTTAGGGTGAAATGATTCAGGTAGACAGCACCTAATGTTAAACGGTTTGAGAGTAGACAGAAGTGTCGGCGGTATTTGGTTTTTCTTGCCTTCTCTTTGTCGTTTTTTGTCGTCATATTATCATTTCTTGATTTCATATCAGTTTTCGGAGGAGCTCGTGTCTAAATAATACCAGTCATTCGGAACGATCTTCAGGTTAAGCCTTACATACCGAGTTAGTCCGTGTCTCGGGAAGTACGTAAAGCCGTTCGGCCCGACTGTCGATAATAGGTGATCGGACTGACTCAAAAAAATATGATTCTGTTAGTCCGTCAGTTAGATTATCGAAAAATATGGGATACGTGTTTATTGTTTTATCAAATCAATAAAAAATTACGAAGATAAAGCTCTTCAAATATCATGGAGTGGGGCTTGAAACGTCACTTGATGGTACAAAATGTACTAGCATATGACGTCACACGAGTTTTCGAAACACTGTATCGTCTCAATTTTTTGTTTACGTGAAAAAAGAAAACTTATGTGGTCAATATTTTTCGGAAATCTATCTGACGGACTAATTCGTTTTTTTTTTTGTCCGATCCCCTATTGTAGATCTTTGACTGCTGTTACAGGTAGTCAGTGCCTACTGGGTACTAACTTTGTGGAAGTCAGATCAGCAGTCAGTCCATATAAAATACTGGTTAGGCTGATGATGATCGATGTTCTGGTTTTGATTGGGTATGATTATTTGAACCTTATTAGACCATAAACAAGAAGAAAGAAGATCACAAAAAACAAATAGCATAACATAACATCACACATGTAAGTGTGAAAAGTGTAGGGTCAGGCAGAGGTGTACGTTATAGTAGGTTCATTTCGCTAGTAATGTTTAAGTCCCAAGTAATACGGGCGAGCCTATTATATAATCATAAACAAACCAATACGCAAATACAAATCTATCTATATAAATAAAAAGAGAAGTCCTGACTGACTGACTGACTCAACAACGCCCAGCCCAAACCCTTGGACGTAGAAAGCTGAAATTTTGCACAGAGTTTCCCTTCATAATGTAGACAAGGAATAAGGAAGGATTTTTCGAAATTCAACCCCTAAGGGGTTTAAATAGGGGATGAAAGTTTGTATGGAAAATCGTAATTTTCACGCGGGCGAAGCCGCTGGCAAAAACTAGTTCATAATAAATTAATCACAGTGGAACGCGTCACCTGAACCATAAAAATTTCAAGTAATACTTATAAGCTCAAACAGAAAATTAAGCACTAATTAACACGAAAATTAAAAGCTGTACTACCGAAACACGTTAACGTTGATAAACTTAAACCTTCGTAAATATTAGTACAGCCCTGTCTTGTTATAATAACTCATAATTATTGCTTGTAATTTATTATTTTCCTGCCATTAATTATGAAATACTACGTCGTGCTCGTTACACTGTTTCTTTGGTCTAGTCGTAGCAAGCGACTGTTGAGCATGAGGTCCGGGTTCGATTCCCGCGTCGGGCAAAGTGTGATTGGTGATTTCCATCAGGAATTTATCAGTAGGAGTCTGTATTGGTGCCCGGTTGATGGCAATAGGCTCGCCCCCTATTACATAGGACTTAAACATTTTTTTTTAATTATTTAATATGGGCTTACTCTTGACCTCAATCTTGCCCTAAGGGCAGAGATGAGGTCGACGATGGAACGAGCTTACACATAACTGCTGAGCAGCAGTGGCCCAGTGGTGTCGGCCCCGACTTACGAACTTTGGTTGTGGGTTCGAACCCAGGCAGGCGCATTACTTTGTGTAATTTATTTCATCACCGCTGCTCTCAAAACGGTAAAGGAAAACATCGTGAGGAAACCGGCATGTCTTAGAACCAAAAAATTCGAAGACATCTGCCAATCCGCACTGGGCCCGCGTGGTAGATTATAGCCCATCCCTCTCCTAGAGAGGAGGCCTGACTCCCTGCAGTGGGAACATTATACGCTGATGATGATGATGATGAAACATAACTGGCGAAATATGGGGGTACTTTTAGGTACACATCTGCCTAAACCTCTGGGAATTACAGGCGTGATGTTATGTTATGTAATTATGAAATACTGCCTCCTTTATTATTTACACGCTTACTGTAGTCGTATTGTGATTATTTTTGATAAAAATGATGATGTGATGTTCTTCAGAAAGGCCAGGTGCGTAGTAATCGAAAGGCGCGCTTGTATGACTAGATGTATGAACGTGGACGAGGCAAAAGGAGTGAGTAAGGATCGTAGCAGGTGGTCTTCTATGGTTTCTGCCTATTCCCATAGGAAAAAGGTGACACACGAAGCTGTCAACCAAGCATTACGTATAGTCACCTGCAAAATTGCATGGATACTTTTAGTCTTTATTACTTGTGAATAGAGTTCAGAACTGTCCATGCATTTTTGAAGGTGACTGTACATAAAACTAAGTACCTATACGCAGAAAATAGCTGGGAAAAGACTTTTTTTTTGTGGTGAAAAATCACTGTAAAACTCAATGTAGCAATTTTATAACAATGTGGATAGCGGCCTCGGCAGAAAGGTAAGATGGAATTCGTCCACATCCTGTTGACAGCGATGTGGACGAATTTTTTAACGCCCTGTAATTCTTCTCTTTTTGCTACTTGTATATATAATTACCTTTGTACTATTTTCTGTTCCTTTCTTTTTTTCTGTATTTAGTGTGTACATAAATTGTTAAATAAATAAATAAATATATTATATATCATTATTTTAGTTCTGTAAATTGTAGTTTGTAAATATTGTAAATAAATTTAGATGGAACATGATAATGATAAAACTTCACATAAACCTACGTTTACACTTATGAAACGTAAGAAGCGATGTAAACGGCTCCCATCGTAAACGTGTAAACAACAACCAAATAAACGGACAAAAGAGTAATTCTTTAGATATGAACCCCTATGAGTATGTACATAGACATATACATACCTACCTACATCCTTACATAGTATAAAACAAAGTCGTGTCTGTTTGTTTATTTGTTTGTTTGTCTGTATGCTTAAATCTTTAAAACTACGCAACGGATTTTGATGCGGTTTTTTTTAATAGATAGAGTGATTCAAGAGGAAGGTTTTAGTATCATTTTTGCACCCGTGCGAAGCCGGGGCGGGTCGCTAGTTAAATATATTCCAAACACGTGTAAGATTTTATCTCCATTACCTTCATAATAACTAGTACCGCGAAGTGGTTCACTCGCTTCTCAGAAGCAGTATGGCAGAAACAAATCATTATCATATTAGATCTCCTTTGGAGAGTTATTTCTCTGTGTAAATTATGCCTCACTTTGTATGAGCTACGAATCCTGGTTTTCAAGCAAATTAAACATCGTTCTAAATGGTATACCTTCTAGGAACTTCTCAGACTTTTCTTCAGTGATAGTTCTTTGATGAAATCGTTTTTTGAGAGATCATATTCAAAATGATTGTACCTACTAGCAGTTTTTCGCAAGCATTCAAGCGAGAACAATCAAAACCCAAACGATTGTAGGCATTTTAAAATTGCTAGTACAAATACTACATGAAAAACAAAAGCTACCGACGCCGACGTTTCACCAACCAACAAAAACTGGCCGGCAAAGCGAAAAACAAGGACTTTCAGTATCGGAATAGGTACACAAACACAAAAGGATTGAGAAGAATTGTAGATTTGAACGCGCCGCAGCTTTGCAGTATTTTCCACCTGCTGCCTGATTTCTTTTTGGCTCGTTGCTTTGTTAGAATATTTTTGGGTTTTAAGCGCCAATTGTAAATGTAAAATCTGGGAATTGATTGTGAAACTTGACTTAGTCATAGAGCAACGTGGAAACTATTATAAATAACATCACGCCAATTCCTGCAGGCTTAGAGATAGCTGTATGTTATGGTAAATCCACATTTGGTAATTATGTTTATGGGTGAGCCTATTGCCATCAACCGGACAATAATTCAGGCCGTTACAAGTTCCCGATGAAAGTAACCAAAAACATTTTGCCCGAAATGGGAATCGAACCCAGATCCTCATGCTCAAACGTATAGTTCGGTCAATATAGACATTTGAAATAACTATAATTCCCACAGAGCCAAATATTGTTGGAGAGCTGGGGTATACGATTACAAACAAAGCCTTAAAAAACCCCATCGATCCTATGTGTGCTACAGAAGTTATTCGGGGTCAAAGGTCAAAATTTGAGGATTTTTGAATTTATCTCGAAAACGGTAAGTTTTATCAAAAAAAATCTCAACCCAAAGTTGTAGATCATAAAATTCTCTACAAAAATGTTCTACATTATTATTTTCTAAGAGTTACCATTCCTGAGATATCGCGATTCTAGCAGTCACATTATTCTTCACTACATAGTATAAAATAAAGTCACTTTCTCTGTCCCTATGTCCCTTTGTATGCTTAAATCTTTAAAACTACGCAACGGATTTTGATGCGGTTTTTTAAATAGATAGAGTGATTCAAGAGGAAGGTTTATATGTATAGTAACATCCATTTGCACCCGTGCGAAGCCGGGGCGGGTCGCTAGTTATGTATAAAAGCGAAAGGTAACTCACTCCTCACGAGATCTCGAAAACCGCTGGACGTATAAAGATGATTTTTGGACAGGAGGTAGTTTACTATAAACTACCTCCTGTCCAAAAATCATCTTTATACGTCCAGCGGTTTTCGAGATTTCGTGAGGAGTTAGTTACCTTTTGCTTTTATATAAAGGCTCTTAGAATCGCGATATCCCAGGAATGGTAACTCTTAGAAAATAATAATGAAAGGCATTTTTGTAGAGAATTTTAAGATCTACAACTTTGGGTTGAGGTTTTTTTTGATAAAACTTACCGTTTTCGAGAAAAAATCAAAAAATCTCAAATTTTGACCTTTGACTCCGAATAACTTTTGTAGCACACATAGGATCGATGGAGATTTTTAAGACTTTGTTTGTAATGGTATACCCCAGCTCTCCACCAATATTTGGCTCTGTGGGAATTATTGTTATTTGACCACTACTTTGATGTCTAAATTGACCGGACTAGTAGAGCTTACGATAAAAAGACTATAATATGATAACCTAACCAAACAAAAACCTTTACATAGACTGGTAGAAAATGCCCAAGGTCAGTCCGACTTTGTACAGTTTATACTTAATTATATAAAAAGTTTTGTTAAACTAAGTCTGTTTCTTTTTTAATTAATTTCGGAAATGCATAATTAGACACGGAAAATCATCCCTTACCAGATGGAAATTTAAGATACCGTCTATTTTCAGACGAAACACAGTTAATATCTTAATGAACATAAATTCTAGACATTCTACTGATTTTAATGACCTAAATCTGAGATAAGCAACGCTCTGAACCTTCCGAGTGATCAGTATACAGACGAATGGCTCCCTTGTAAGTATTGTTGGCTCAAAGTCACGACATCAGCCAGTAACCGTGCGGTTAGCGTCAGGTCGACGTGCGGCAACCGACAGAAGTTCATAAAACGAGGCGAGCGGCGGTGCAACGGCCTCTTTTTGCTTGGACGGCGCTCGGAAAGGACTTGCTACCCGACTATTATCGTGTGCTTCGCTAGTTTTGGTTTATGTTTTTGATCGTGTACTGATTATTCCATTTGCTAGTGCTATTTCTATTTGATTATTGTTTAAAATGTTTGTCTTGATATTTTTGTAAAAGTGTAATTCAAAAGATATTAAACATTGTTTATTTTGTTCACGTATTTCACTTCTGATTCCTAATATCAGAAGTGGGATAAAGATTCTTTTCGCCCACAAGTTAAAAACTAGTTTTCAGGCTTTTAATTTTAGATAAAAGCGGGTAGTAGTTAGCAATGGATAGATCGAGTTGTTCGCGTTCAAAAACTAGTGCCTTGCGTTCTAAGCGATCTCGTAGCCACCATAAGTGGAGTGGAAGGTCACGTATAGCAAGTTTCGGGATCCGATCGCCGTTCCAAGCGCGAACGAGATCGTCGTAGGAGCCGCGTGAGGACGCGAAGTCCTGTGTAACCGCTCTCGCGGTTGAGGCGACGCTCCGGACAGGATTGGTTTACTTTCGTTCCTGATACAAGTAAGATCGAACCATTTTAATATTTCGTTGGTTTAGTAGTCGTAAGCGCGACTATGAGCATGAAGGTTCTGGGTTCGATTCCCGGGTCGGGCAAAGTGTTATTTTCTGGATTTGTGCCCTGTTGGTGACAATGGGCTCACCCCTATTACATGGTTAAGCTTATGTCTTAACATAACTGGCGAAATGTGGGTATACTGGGTACCTCTGCCTAACCCTTCGGGGATTGCAGGCGTGATGTTATGTGTGTGTTTATAAGGTCACTGGGGTGATTGGCAATGCCTCGGACGCATTGGTGGTTATTTACATGGTGGTGCTAATACGTCGCTTAACGATTGGTTGACCAATAACAGCACGTGGACTCATTTTAAACACGAATTTCGGTCAATGTGTCCGCGTGAAGTCGATATGGTCACTGTGCTATAATGACGTTATGAATACAAGTATCTGTATGACCTACAGATAGTTTTTTTTTAAGTCGGGTACTTGTGTATGTTAGTTTAAATATTTGTGAAGGTACCCACGATACAGGAGAAATTCCTGGTGAGGGGCAACGTTGTGATTTGTGATATCTGATGTGTTGGGGCGTAACTCCCAACAGTGAAAATGTTATGTTGATGTTGTAAGTGGGATGTTATGTTGATTGAGTAGACAACCGATTGGTATAAAGGTTTAATTGCTACTAAAAATAACATGTAAAGTACACAGTAAAGTAAATACAATATGCAGCGTTTCACTATACATAATGTAGGTCAAGTTAGTGGCATGTACAGCGTAGCTCGTACATATTGCCCACTCACAAAGATAACTTAAATATAAGTTACATCGAAAATTGTTTTAAAATAAAGTTAAAATGTAAGTTAAAATGTAAAAATTAAAACAGACAAAGTCATAAGTTATTATGGTAGGTCACAACGCGAAATTGGCGACGTTGCTTTATCGAGTGCGCGTGCCCTCGATAAGTGCGCTGCGCTTCTGTCGTCGGTGACCTCAAATAAGGCGTTGTCCGCGATGCTCGCTGTCGACCTTCTTCGGGGCATCGGGTTGGGAACCGATGGAGGTTCTGGTTTCCGTCGACTCGCCCAATGCTTGCGTAGGCGGTTATAAGCGAAGATTACGCCCGCGAATGCTGCTGCCGCCGCTAATAGGTAGATGACAACGTATTGGTGGACATCGTGGTTTGTTGCACGATCTGACAGGATGTCTTCTGATGCTGCGGCTTTCAGTTGCTCTATTTGTTTGCCAAGCTTTTGCAGTAAAACTCTCTGCTCGGATGCCGTCTCATTCTCTTGAAGATGTTTTGAAACCGGTACAGGTAGGTTTATGATGTTGTTGATTGAAGGAATTTCTGCAGGACCTGCGTCGACTTGGGCTTGAATTTTGTTCGTTTGCTGTCTTTGAGGATACACAGCAAAAGTTTCACTACTAATTATGCAATCGTCATTTATTGTTATGACGCCGGCCTTGTGTAGTAGCTGCGTAGAAACTTGATGCCCACAAAACAAATAATACGAATTTTGCATTGTTGACAGCAAAAATATAAGTAATTGTTGACATTATTTAATTCCAACCACTTGTCTCTGCAGGTTTCATGTGTGGTTTCGCAGTTAAGAGATTCCTTGTTCTTCATGCAGAGGCTCTCGTCAGACTTCATGCGGTATATGGGTTTTTGTAGTGAACACAGTAGAGTTGTCGCGTCATTTTGCACGCATTGATGTATTTCGGATTCCATCATTGGGATGTACGAATCCTTTTGAATGTTTATTGCTAAGATTTCAGCAATAGGTATTAGGGTGACCATATCCAAGTCATGGTTTTTAGGTATTGGTATTGTTCGGTAGATCTCGAAGTTATCTCTGCTGATTAGGGGTACCTTTACCTCGATTATAAGGTATTGTTCAGTCATTTTCGCCTTTACTTGTAGAAGATGATACAGGCGAAATAACTCTGTTTGAATGTTGGTGATAGGTAGGACTAAATCCTTGGACAAATGACCCGAGATTATGTTCAATTCATGCCGAAGCTGTTCCGGTGCGATGAGATGTAAATTCATCTTGCCGTTGTAGATGTTTGTGACAGTATCTATTAGGGTCTCCTGGACGTTTCTTAGATGCTCAATCAGGCTATTTGCCGTAATAGCGGACATCACAAATTCGATGGACAGTTCTTGAGAATCCAGTTCCTTCTGGAGATTGTTCGTAAACTTCTCGAGGTTTAGCAGATGCTGGTTAAACATTTTGTACTGTTTTTCAACTGCGTCTTCCGACCTCTTCAGTAAGTTATATTCAGCTTCGATCACGGATGTTTGGTTTCTTAACAACAGTGCCAGGTGTTTTTCGTTTGCCTTGACCAGGTCAATGTCTGCTTGATATTGTTTTGCAAATTCGTCATCTAATACTCCGAACAGGGAGCGCGCGATGGAACCGACACCGTTAATAAGCCCACGTTTGTTTCTCGTATTCACTCGGCCTTGCGGATTCAGCAACATATGGTTGTAGTGTCCTATTTCTTCGGTCGAGTGTTGTAGTTGCGTTAAAATTACGTTGCATTGTGTTTTCTGTTTAATTTTCTCGCAGATGTTTTCCAGATGATTGGTGAACTTACTGGATACTTCTATACCTTGCCAGTAGGGCTTGACGTCGTAGTACACGATAATCTTCCACTCGCCGCGTATTAGTTGCATATTGGTCACTTTATCAAAGTATAGACCTTGTTGAAGCTCGGCAATGTTTGTTGTGTTAGCGGCCGCGACAGGATTTAGCAAATACAGCAGTGCCATGACCAGTCCAATGAAGTTTATTTTTCTGTTTGTTGTTTTGCCTCGTCGTGAACTTTGCGACTCGCTGTTTGTTCGTAGGTATGACTCATTATCGTTTGGTTTTGAAGTAGTTTGCGGTTCGGCAGTTTCGTCATCTTTGACAGGTAAGACGGATAGTTTCGTAATAGGTCTTTTCATGTGCCCATTTTTTGTTTTTAGGCTAACGACCCGAACATATCCATCGTTCCCAGGGTGAAGCTCTGTTATTCTCCCCATGAGCCATTTTCCGGCTGGTATATGGTCATCATGAATAACTACCAGGTCGCCTATCTTCAGGTTTTTCCGTGGTTCCTGCCACTTTGATCTAGCTGATAGCTGGCACAAGTATTCGTTCTTCCATCTCTTCCAGATTTCTACGAAAATCTTTCTTGTTAGTTCCCATCTTGTTCTTGCATCTTCACTTGTTTCGATAACTGTCAGGCCCGGCCTACCCGATAAAAAGTGTGCTGGCGTCAGACAGTCTATATCGTCTATGTTTTCACTTAGTGGACACAGAGGTCTGGAATTCAAGCAGGCCTCCAGTTTTGTTAGGATTGTGGTAAACTCCTCAAATGTTAGTTTTTGTTCACCTACTACTCTCTTTAAGTGGTGTTTTAGGCTTCTGACTGCTCGTTCCCACAGTCCTCCCGCTGATGGCCAAGCGGGGGCATTAAAATGCCACTCAATCTTCATCTCCGCGATTTCCCTCTGTAGTTGGTCGCTTTTGTATGTATGTTCGATTTCCTCGTATTGTTCCATGAGTTGACGGTTTGCGCCGACGAAGTTTGTTCCATTATCACTGTATAAGTGACAAGGGGCGCCTCTTCTTGCTGCCATCCTGTTTAGGGCTGCCAAAAATGCTGAACTGGTGAGATCTGATACCAGTTCAATATGCACAGCTTTGGTCACCATACATATGAAGACTGCAATGTAGCCCTTTGTTGTTTTCGCTCCTCTGCCTTTGTTCATTTTGACGTCCACAAATCCAGTGTAATCCACCCCTGTATGGTAAAAGGGCGGCGCTTGATTTGCTCGTGCGCTCGGTAGGTTACCCATCAGCTGGTGTTCTGCTTTTGGGCTGTTTCTTCGGCACGTCACACATTTTCTGATTTGCATCTTCGTTGTTCGGTTTCCGCCGACGATCCAATATTTCTGACGTAAGTGTGATAGGGTCAGTCTCGGTCCGCCGTGAAACGTCATTCGATGAGCTTGGTCGATGAGAAGATGTGTTAATCGACTGTCGTGTGGTATGATCATCGGATGTTTCATGTCTTCGTTTAGTAAGGCGTTTTTTAATCTTCCAGAAACTCGTAGGATGTCTTGATGGTCAATGAACGGAGTCAGCGCTTTTATTTTACTGTTAGACTGCACCGTGTTATGTTTTTGTAAACAGCAAATATCTGTGTCAAATGATTTCTGTTGTGTTTGTTTTACGAGCACCTTTGTTGCCTTGTCCAATTCGTGCAACGTCAGATATCTCGGCAGTTGTTGCCGTTTCGGGTTCAATGCTCTGAGTATCCATGCGACAATGCGAGTTATATGTTCGATAGAGCTGTGATTTTGCAATAATTTTTCCACAATGCTCGGGTTTTCAATGTTATGTTGAGCTGCATTGGCTTGTTTTCGGATTGTTTTTTCTTCTTGTTCTGTATTAAAGTTATGTTTTTCAATGTTATTTGTTTTTAGCGATGGTAGCCATGTAGGCCCTTGCCACCACAGTTGATTTTCCTTTAGCTGACTAGCGTATTGGCCTCTGCTTGCGGCGTCAGCGGGATTTTCCTTTGTTTTGACGTAGTTCCACGACGATCGTGGTATGACGTCAGTAATACTTCGTACTCTGTTTTCCACATATGTTTTCCAGCGGGATGGGTCTCCTTGTAACCAACCCAGGACCACCATGGAATCAGTCCAGCCGTAGACGTGTACTTCATATTGATTCAATGACTGTTGGACTTTGCGCATTAGTTGTGAAAGAAGGTGCGCTCCATTCAATTCCAGCCTTGGTAATGTTGTTGTTTTTCGGTGTGGTACAATCTTTGACTTCGCGGCTACCAGTATTGTTGATGACTTGGTCCGTGCGTAGATGACACAGGCATATGCATCCAAGGAGGCGTCACTGAACCCGTGTAGCTCCATTGTCTGCTTTTCACCACATTGAAGCCATCTAGGTATTTCGCAAGAGTTTATCGCCATTACGTCCGCTTGTATCTTGCACCACTCCGCATGTATGTTGTCGGACACTTCGTCGTCCCATTGTAAGTTTCCATCCCATAGTTTTTGAAATAATAATTTCAATTTTGTTGACACGGGAGCCAGCCAGCCGAGTGGGTCAAATAGTTTTGATATTTCGGCTAGTTATAGGCTGCGTTTGGTCTGTTTCTTGTTTACGTTCGAAATTGTGCATCGAAAGGTGAATTTATCCTCTATTGAATTCCAGCACAAGCCTAACGTTTTTTGTGTGTTTTCCGTTCTGAAGTTGAAGACAATCTTATTGTTGTTGTGCTGTTCGGAGATGTCTCCCAAAAGGTCTTGATGGTTAGCTGACCATTTTCGAAGGTTGAAACCTCCTTTTTTTAATAATTGTTTCAAATCAGCGATCAATTTCTTTCCATTTTCTATTGTATGAGTCCCATGGACGAGGTCATCCATGTAGAATGATTCTTCCAGCACCTTTGATGCCCCCGGGAACTGTTCACGTTCGTCTGTCGCCAATCTCCTGAGTGTCATCATGGCTAGAAACGGCGCGGCCTTGGTACCGTATGTTACTGTTGTTAGTTGATATGAGCGGAGAGGTTTTTCCTGCGATTCCCGCCATACAATTTGTTGCAGTTGTTGGTCTGCGGGGGCTACCCAAATAGCACGAAACATCTTCTCAATGTCCGCTGTAAACGCATATTTGTATTGCCTCCATTTCATCAATAATGTTTGTAAGTCTTGTTGGAGATTGGGGCCTTTGTACATGAGGTCGTTCAAACTGCAGCCTGTAGATGTTTTTGCTGACGCGTTGAACACCACTCTGTACTTTGTTGTTGTTGACTCAGCGCGTTGCACGCCGTGGTGAGGCAAGAAACACTCTAATGTTTTGTTACTGACTGTTGATTGCTTCATATGACCTAGATCAATATATTCAGCCATGAAGTCTTTATAGGCATTTGCCAAATGTGTTTGTTTTTGTAACTTTCTTTCTAATGTTTTGAATTGGGCTATAGCCATTGGCTTGGACAACCCCAGTCTGCTCTGAAGTTCATTCTTCATCGGCAGTCTGACTTCATATTTCCCACTCTCCAAGCGTTGCGTAGTGTTGGTGTAGTATTCAATGCATGTTTCATTTTCTACCGATAGGTTGGATTGGTCCGTGATGTCTTCGGATTCCCAAAACTGTTTGATGTCTTCCAGATTGTTGATGACCACATTGCAGTGAAAAGTTTTGACATTGCCACATAAAAGCCAACCTAGGTGTGTTTGTTGTGCCATAGGTTGAGTGACGTCATCGCCTTTTATTATTCCTCCCAGCATGATTTGCGAATAAATGTCAGCTCCAAATAGTAAGTCCACTTGGCGGCTGTTATGGAAGTCTGGGTCTGCAAGATGGATGTTCTGTATGTGAGACCAAGATGGTTTTGCAAAGGTCTTATTTGGCAGGTTCTTGATCAGGTTGTTCATAATGAAGACAGACGTTTGGAACTTGAAATCGTTGTAGACAGAACTGCAAGTAATTGTTGTCATTCCTTTGCAGTGGTTTTCTTTCTGTCCAACTCCAAAGATGACTCCTTTGCATCTCTCGCGTTTGACACCGAGAAGTTGAGCGGCATGTTCCGTGATCAAAGATATCTGAGACCCTTGATCGATGAGGGCTCGCAGCTTAATTTTGGTCCCATCAGCAGCTTGTATGTTTACTACGGCGGTTGCTAGTAGTATCTCTGAAGTATCATCATCCTTTGATACATGAGAAGAATTTGTTTGTTTTTCTGTTTTGTTCTTAATACATGCATCATGTATCAATGTGTTATGTTGACCCGAGCACTTGCGACATCGGTGAGCTGACGTACATGTCTTTCCGTTATGGCTGAACAGGCAATTTACGCAGAGGTTCATTTTATTTACTGTGCTAAGTTTTAAGTGATTTGGCATTTCTAAAAACTTCGCACAATTATACATTCCATGTTCGTCATCGCAAAGAGGGCATCGAAATGTTGACGCATGGAATGATTTCGTAATTTTCTTGTTGCTAGTTGCTTGATTACTGCTGTATTGTTTTTTAGAATTTGGATGTTGACTCGATGATGTATTTGGTTTTTGATTGTTTTCTTGTTTGCGACGCGATGCTTCCAACGATGTAAACTTCGCTTCTAGGAAATCTAACAGGTCTTTCAGTATTGGCAGCTTTCGGCAATTTTTCAGCGAGTCATTGTACTCTGAATGTGTGTCTGCGTCTAATTTCTGCGATAATATATGTACAAGAATCGGGTCCCAAGTGCCGACATCCACTCCTAAATTCTTTATCGCATGTAAGCATTCTATGCTGACGTCATGAATTTTCTTTATTTGGGCCACTGACTGTTGTTGCATGCATGGCAGATTGAACAGCATGTTCATGTGCGACGTGAAGATAAGTTTTTCGTTATTGTATCGGTGATTGAGGATATCCCAGCACACGAGGTAGTTGTCTGAACTTATCTGTAGGTGTTGAATCAAGCGTTCTGCTTCGCCTTGTACCTTGCTCTTCAGAAACTGCATCTTCTGAGCAGATGAAAGGGAATTGTTGCTGTGTATTGCTTCTGTGAAAAGGTCTTTAAACGGGATCCACTGGTTGTAGTTACCGTTGAATACAGGTATCTCTAGTTTTGGTGTTGTTTTCTCACGTTGAGCGCCGGACCACAACTTGGTATTCAAAGCCTTTTTTAGTTCGTGAAATTGGTTTTCATACCTGTTGTAGCGTTCTTCGTACACTATAATCTTCTCTCCGTTGGTTTCGCACTCTATCTCCCAGTGAAGGTTGTCAATTGCTGACCAGCGCGTTTGGAGTGTTTGCAGAGCGTCTTGAAATTCCCATCTTTCAGATAAAAACTCCACGTGTATGTTCGCGACTGCTCTCATGAAGGCTTTGAAGTTTGCCGTTTGTTTGCGCATCATGTCGTCCAGCTTGCTATTGGTTCCCGTATCCTTCTTCGCAGGTTTGTTTTGCTCTTGTTGAGTAGGAGGAGGTGAGGGTTCTCTGTTTTGATGTTCTTGATTGTCATCTCTAGCTTGTTCTGCCACCTCCTCCTTGTAGGTTTCTTGTCCCTGTCTTGCCTGATCTGAGGTACCTTCTCCTGTTTGTTGGTTGGCACCTCCCACTGTTTTTGTTTGTACCGGCTGCTCCCTTGGAGAACGAGCGACGGCCGTTAGTTGTTGGTGTTGTTGAAGAATAAGCTCCTTTACTGCGTTGTAGCACTGCAGCGTTTGGTTGTAGGAGTCATTCGTAAAGTAGGGATGACTTGCACTTTGTTCCGTAGACAAGCGGTCATGATTGAATTGATATTCTGACCACAAGTTTTTCAACATTGCCATACGGCGTTTGAAATAGTCGGGGTTTTTCCTGTCCCAACCATCTTTCTTGATATTTACTCCGATCTTCTTTATGTTGTCGGAGAGTTCGTTCTGATTCAGGAATAAATCAGCTGTTGACATGTTGTTTATGTTGTTGTTCTTGTTGACTTCAAGATGAACTCTTCTGTTGCGAGCGTCGACTGTTGTTCCACACTCCTGGTTCTTGGTACTGTGCAACCTTTCTCTTCTACGATATGCGCCTTCTCAATTGGTTACTGGGGCGACTCGCTTGTGAGAGACCAGTCCAACCGATTCGCGATCGTAAAAGATATAAGTCACACAACACTAAATTGCTCGAAGGACCAAATGTTGGGGCGTAACTCCCAACAGTGAAAATGTTATGTTGATGTTGTAAGTGGGATGTTATGTTGATTGAGTAGACAACCGATTGGTATAAAGGTTTAATTGCTACTAAAAATAACATGTAAAGTACACAGTAAAGTAAATACAATATGCAGCGTTTCACTATACATAATGTAGGTCAAGTTAGTGGCATGTACAGCGTAGCTCGTACATGATGCTCAAATAAAAGCCGCAATTATGAACAAAACAAAATACAGTCAAAAGTCGTTTTCCGTATATTTGAAACCAAAAAGTGCAGTTGTTGGCACATCAAACTCGAATAATCATGGTCTGCGTAAATGCAAACCCCTACGCAATATGATCAGTTGACTTGTTTTCGTGTGAAGACGTAGGCCGTATACAGGTGCACTGTAAAGTCTGATAAGTTTTGTTTTATTATAGAAGTTGCTTTTTATTACACATGATAGGCTAAGAAAGATGCCAATGAGTTACGTATCAGTTTTCAGTTGATGTTTATAAGGATTTTGATGAAGTAAAGTTGTGGTTGCAAGCCAAGAGATTCTATCGGCTGTATTGTGTTAGACAGTACCAGTAATTATTGTGTAGTCGTAGTCCGATTAAAATTGAAGGTTTTTGAGGAAACTCGAGTAGACAGTGGGTGTGTTTGTTGTATGTTGTGCGTTGTGCGTTTAGCTCTGGTTGAGGTCAGGATCTGGAAAGACCGTAGTGTTAAGTCAAATAGTGATACACACGGGAGATAGACTTGTTTACTAGTCAGTTAGTGATCTGTGGTTTTACTCGATGATTTTTGTGAACCTGGCATTTTTTTGACGCAATAATGTTTATAAGATCGATTTAAACGACAATGGTAGGTACATGACCCAGGGTGGTTGATTGTTGTATTTTCGATAATTTCCAGTTTAGCCGCGTTTGATTTTATCAACGAGAGTGGGACCTAATGGATGTTTGGTCAGGTTCTGTCGTAGATTTGTCTCTTTGCAGAGTAACCATTACATAAGAACGTGTGGTTTGGTGAAGCGCGCGGCCTCAGCTGCGTGTGTGAAAGTCTGTGTGATACGCTAACAATGTGCCTATGTCAACAGCTACTGAGGGGTATGCAAACTTGGAGCCTATGCCTACAGTGTGTGTGGAAGTCGACATCTGAGGGGTATGCAAACTTGGAGCCTATGCCTACAGTGTGTGTGGAAGTCGACATCTGAGGGGTATGCAAACTTGGAGCCTATGCCTACAGTGTGTGTGGAAGTCGACATCTGAGGGGTATGCAAACTTGGAGCCTATGCCTACAGTGTGTGTGGAAGTCGACATCTGAGGGGTATGCAAACTTGGAGCCTATGCCTACAGTGTGTGTGGAAGTCGACATCTGAGGGGTATGCAAACTTGGAGCCTATGCCTACAGTGATGTGGAAGAAGTCTGTGTGATATGCTAACAATGTGCTTATACATCCCTATGTTCCTATTGGTATTCTTGTCTGACAAGTTTTGTTTGGTGAATGTTTCTTTGAATTTGATTCTCGACTTGAATGTTCCTTAATGAATGAGATTACTCTTTTGTTGTACTACTCGGTTAGAGAGCCTTGGTGTTAAAGGTTTTACTCGATGATTTCAGCAGTTTTTGTTGCAATTGAATTTTTAAGGTTGGTGTGAAGCACTATGGTATATGACTCAAGGTAGTTGAGTGTGGTATTTTCGATAATTTCCAGTACATTTGATATTAATGAGAGTCGAATTTGGTGCCACCCAATGGAACTAAAGTTTGGTCAGGAGTGATCGAGCGGAACAAAATTCTGTTGTAATTGTAAAGTTTGTTTGCAGAGTACCTAACCATTACACAAGGATGTGTGGCGTGTGTTTGGACGCAACGCAACGCTGCTTGGCCTTAGCAGTGGTTGCCAGGGCTTTGCCACAGTGACGCCGTGAACGTGCACGTCGCTGCAGGGCGACCGCGCGCCCTACTGGCGTTACCGAGCGCGCCTTACCGGCGTTGCTGAGCGCGTCGCTGCAGGGCGACTGCGCGCCCTCTTGGCGTTGCTGAGCGCGTGTGCGGCACTCCACGGTGCCAGCGCGCCCCACAGGCGCAGTTGTGCGTGGCACTCCACGGTGCCAGCACACCCCACTGGCGTTGTGAGACACGCTATCAAGGAGACAGCGAAGACTCAGCCGCCTTGTTGGAAGCTGACGAGGACGTCAGAGCGTCAGGAGAGGCCGTGTTGGCTCAAAGTCACGACATCAGCCAGTAACCGTGCGGTTAGCGTCAGGTCGACGTGCGGCAACCGACAGAAGTTCATAAAACGAGGCGAGCGGCGGTGCAACGGCCTCTTTTTGCTTGGACGGCGCTCGGAAAGGACTTGCTACCCGACTATTATCGTGTGCTTCGCTAGTTTTGGTTTATGTTTTTGATCGTGTACTGATTATTCCATTTGCTAGTGCTATTTCTATTTGATTATTGTTTAAAATGTTTGTCTTGATATTTTTGTAAAAGTGTAATTCAAAAGATATTAAACATTGTTTATTTTGTTCACGTATTTCACTTCTGATTCCTAATAGTATATTATAGGTTCGGTGTTATCTGTTTACAGGACACGATAATATTCAGAGTCTGCCGAAGGCGGAATATTTATTTATTCATAAATATATTTTTGTTTTTACCTACCGGCAAGACCCAAGCTAACAAAAGTAGTTGGATACTTTTAATAGGGCCCTACCTTATTACCCTATTTACACTAAAAGTGCAATATATCTACAAGTTTAAGAGTGTGCAAAACTTTTTTTTAAAAAGGGTAGTTGACATAAAAATCGCATTAGTTCGTCAGATAGATTTCCAGAAAATTGTGGACACATATTATTTCTTTTTTCATGTAAACAAACAATGAAGACTATACAGTGCTTTGAAAACTCGTGTGACGTCATATTGCATGACCTTTTTACCAGAAAGTGACGTCACAAGCCCCCACTCATGATCTTTGACGCGTTTTGTCTTCGTTAATGTTTATTCATTTGATAAAGCAGAAAAAACGTCCATTTTTTTTTCAATAATCTAATTGACGGAATAATTAATCATAATTATTTTTGTTTTGTCAGGAAAAATCCCTATTGCCCAGCCCCAAGTAACGGGGCTGGGTAGAGCACAAGTTACACAATGAACAACATACTAAGTGTGACCATCTGGAATCCAGTCGCTAGAGACAAATAAAATGTCAAATATAGCAGTTACCCATGAGAGTTTCAGCATCATGTGTCTAGCCTTCTCCCAAATACATTGGGGTTGCTTTCCAGTCTAACCGGATGCAGTTGAATACCAGTATTTAACATAGAACTATTGCCTGTTTGACCTGCACAACCCAATAGCTTATTTCACCAAAAAAATCTAATTAGTCCGTCAGATAGATTTTCAAAAATTAAAGGACACATATTTTTTCTTTTTTCACGTAAACAAAAGATGAAGACGATACAGTGCTTCGATAAGTCGTGTCAAGTCGTGTGACGTCACAAGGTTAGTACTTTTTTACTCACAAAGTGACGTGAAAACCCCCACTCATGATCTCTGACACGTTTTATTTCCGTCAATTGTTATTTATTTGATAAAACAAAAAACCAGTCGTAAGTATCCAATATTTTTCGATAATCTAACAGACGGACTAATTAGATTTTTTTGGTGAAATACCCTATTAGTACTGGGCAATACGATACCTTTTGATAAGATTGGTTGTCAGACTTCCGGGTGACTACACAATCACCCGGAAGTCTGACAACCCTTATCAAAAGGTACCTATCGTACATAATTATAACGACTGTCGCTCAAACTCAAGCTCTACAAATGACATCAGGGCCAAAGGTTTAACGTGTTTTCCTTTACACGTGCGTCGAGGCAAGGGGGAAACTCGGTATTTAATGGGTGGCAAGTCATACACGGACTATAACCTATGCAAGTACAAAACAAATAATATTTCACTGTTGTTGATATAAAAAACCAAAAGGTAAACAAACTACGCTGAACTTTATGACAACTTTGCCATCTCTGCACTTAAGTAAAACCTATTTATATTGCTTTAAGCGATCATCAACACTTAAATATTAACCAATGCAAGTACAAAACAAATATTTCACTGTTGTTGAAATAAAAATCCAAAAGGTAAACAAACTACGCTGAACTTAAAGACAACTTTGCCATCTCTGCACTTAAGTAAAACCTATTTATATTGCTTTAAGCGATCATCAACACTTAGATATTTAATCCATCTTAGCATTAGCTATTATACTTTAATTATATTTATCCAAAAACAAAATCTAATTCCATGGGATAAACGAACCAGGGGTGAACGCGACATAGTTCATTTGCCTATGAAACTTTTCAGCTTGAAACTTGCGCCGAATCGTGCTTCTGATTTCAGTAGCTATTCAGAAGCGGTCGGGTACGGTTGTCGTATGAGCTTCCATTTTATCGAAAAGAACGTTAACTTACGTATGTTATTCTAAACGGAAATATATCCAGAATAAAAAAAAACAAGTATTGGTGTATATTGAGTGAATTTTTTGGCTAAAAAAGTTGGATTAAAACTTTTTTTTTCGGTGTTGTTGTTGTATAAAGTGTTGTTTGACATTGAAAGTGGTTTAATAGTGAGTTGAAACTTAGTGAAAGTTGAGTGTTTAACTAGATATATTGAACAGGGTAAGTTTGATTGTTACTGTGATTGATAACGGTTAGGGATAACCGATTAGATTTGAGTTTGTGAGTTAGGTTTGAAATGTTTGGGTGTGAATTATTGGTGTTATTTCGGGTCTGTTGGAATAATTTATTGACGAATGGGTTTACAGAATTACATAATAATTATTTTACGTGGTTTTAAGAAATATTAAGGCTGAAAAAGTAGATAAATAATTGCTATTTTTAATAATTTCGCTGAAGATAAAATCGTAATGCTGTATTATTGGTTGTAAGTACTTAGTAAGGATTAAAGTAAAAAAAAGAAAGTATTTATTTCAGGTCAAAACTATAATATAATCATTGTCATTGTTAAAGTGTCTCTTACTAAAGTGGTCGGGTGAAATTATTCAACTTTGACCAGTTTACGGAAGTAAAGAAACATATTATGTTTAATTTACAACATAAAAACTACTACACGCTCGCGTTTATCTTCTGTTTCTATAATTAATAATGATTACTTAATTAAAATCTTCGATAAAAATACTTATTCGCTTACTTTAAAAGAATAAAAATATCATGACTTCACTGCGAGAACTAATAGAGGTATTTTTTTTATAAATAATATGTTGGCTTTATTGTACACAAAAAAACAATATACTAATTAATATAGCTTATGAGCAATAGTGAGTTTAATCCAGAATTAGGTTTCCTTACAGCAAACCTAATTGCGAAATTTGCAGAACAGGATAAACTTAATAACATAATGTTCGTTATATACCTTTTTATACTATTTCCAAGTGTTAACACTTTATTTTCTATTTTCATTCCCTGATATTTATACCATAACACATACTGGTCGAAAAATAAACAACTTAAATTATGATTTATGTGTTCCGTTGCCAACACACACACACACACATTACTTTGTATTCGAGGCGCGTTAAACAAGCCGTGAGAAAACCACAAAATATAATAAATCGGTGTACCCAGAGCATTTATCAATGGCGTTAAGAAGGTATACTATTGTATTTTATCATGGTCTCCATAAACACAGAATTTGGGTTCCTTTTTGAAGTCAGTTAGTAGGCAGTAGGTACTAGGCATTAATGAGAAAAAATGTCGTGAGGAAAGATTTGAGTATGAATGTAGATGGATATAGAAATATATAAAAATATATATAATTTATATATTCTATATAAATATATATATATATATATATATTTAAATAGAAAAACGATGGATGAAAACTGTGTTAGTTATGATAGATATGGCAAGAAATGAGGTGTCTGATGAAATGATGGGTAATAGAGTAGAAACGAGGAGAAAAACATGCTACGCCGACCCCAAGTGAAATCGGATTCATTCACAGGGACCGAATAATGGGACAAAGTTATATTTATTATTAATTTGAGATAATTTATTTATTATGATAATTGACAATTTAGTTAATCTGACATACATATTTTTCTACATTTATATATTTTTTTGACAATATAATAATTCCTCATTTGGGTCTGACATCATTGGAGCGTTAAACAATAAGTAATTTTATCATTTATTTTCTAATTTAATATCATACTGCATGACTTTCAAATATTTTAGTATCCAATAACTGTAATCCGCAGCTAGATTTGCCCACCATATTTGTACGCCTCCTGGCATAACGTAGCATTCTGTTAATCAAACATTAAGATCTGTACTTTTTCACCTATGTTAACAAATAAAAGATGATTTGATTTGATTTGAAAAAATATCCGAAAGATTAGGCCTTACCCTAACCTTCGTCATAATCCATCTGTGTAAACGGCAGTTACTTTGGCATCTTATCTAATCCTTACTTCCTTACTTAATATTATACATGCGAAAGTAACTCTGTCTGTTTAAACCACTGAACCGAATATCATGAAACCTTGCATACGGGTTGTCAGGTGTACTGAGACGGACATAGACCTTTCATCCCAAAAAAAATCTGCGACGATAACAACAATTACTTTCTAATGATAATAGATGGCGCCACGTGTCTTACGAATCGTTATTGATAATAGAAAAATTGGCAGTATTCATTAGAATCATTTTACTAGTTTATTATATTGGTATGGATTAACGAATTATTAAGCTCTGAGTCGAACTTTAGATTTAAGCTATGTAACCGTTCCAAAATAAGGCTTTTGATATTACCTAGTATTAACTGGGTCATCATCATGATTTCAGCCAAAAGACGTCCACTGCTGAACATAGGCCTCCCCCAGGCGTCGCCACATTGACCGGTCCCGTGCGTCTCTCATCCAGCGGTTTCCTGCAACCTTGACCAGGTCATCGGTCCACCTAGTGGGAGGCCTTCCAGCGCAACGTCTTCCGGTTCGCGGTCGCCATTCCAGAACTTTTCGGCCCCATCGGCCATCCGTTCTGCGAGCAATGTGCCCTGCCCATTGCCACTTAAGTCTGGCGATTCTTCGGGCTACGTCGGTAACCTTGGTTCTCAAGCGGATGTCCTCATTTCTGATTCGATCACGCAAGGAAACTCCGAGCATAGCCCTCTCCATTGCCCTTTGGGTGACTTTGAGCTTTCTGATGAGGCCCATTGTGAGCGACCACGTTTCGGTCCCGTATGTAATCACTGGCAACACACATTGGTCATAGACTTTCGTCTTGAGACACTGGGGTAAGTTGGACGAGAAGATACCGCGCAACTTCCCGAACGCTGCCCAGCCGAGTCGGATTCGACGATTGACCTCTTTCTCGAAGTTAGATCTACTCAACTGGACCGTTTGTCCCAGGTAGACATAATCGTCCACAACTTCGAGCGTAGAGTCTCCGATCTTGATAGGAGTGGGTGTTACATGAACATTCAACATAACCTTGGTTTTGTCCATGTTCATTTTAAGACCCACTCTTTCGGAAGCGGATTAACTGGGTTGTGGAGGTCAAATAGGCAGTTACTCCATGTAAAATACTGCTAATATGGTGCATCTAGTTAGATTGAAAGCTGACCCCAACTTAGTTGGGAAAAGCCTAGGCAGATGCAAATGATTATAAAAAAACCGTTTAACAACGGCGAATTTTCAGTCGTCTGACTAGGCTCATGTTTTGCCAACAGCGTAGTGGTTCAGGTGCTAGGTGGTACAGATGGTACAAACCGTGGGGCAGTTAATACTTTCGTGTCCTGTTGTTTGGTTATTCACTACAGGAAATAGTGGTCGAATTTGTGCTGGCGGCGGGGTAATAATGAAACACATCGACAATCCCAATGCTTTTTATTTTGACCACGCTTTTGAAATATCACATATGGAGCCATTTCTTAACTATGTTGGAGTCCAGTGAAACCTGGTCCACGCTTCCAGTAAAACCTGGGCACCCGAATAATAAAATTTTACTTCGTTTTTGCCTATCTTACCTTCATAACTCAGTTATCGGGTAGGTACCACTACACCTGCTACCTCTTTGAAATTTTGCATCGGCAATTTAAAAAAGTTTTGCTCATATAAGTTTTTAAACCGACATGGTCACTGACACTACTAGTAGAAGTTTTGCTCTCTTTTTGACCTTGTAGATATTGCATTTTTGTGTGGAAACAGGGATTTTTTGAACAATTAAAAATTTATTTCTGTGGGGGATGGGAGGTGGTAACAATAATATGTACTAAATACGTGATAATCATTTGTGTCTCTTCTGGTCTGGTTCTCTTCAACTATGTATACCAAACAAAGCGTTATTCACGAAACCCTTTTTTTTGGCGGCTGGGAAGTCATTAAATGACTCCCCCCCTCGCACTGGGTTGAGCGGTAGGGAGTATTAGACTTCTACTGACTAAAAACCACCCATGATGTTCCTTCTTAGCCCTTTGTGCCGATGTCGCGGTATCTCTTTAGGACAACCGCCAGACCTTTAGTCAGACTGATTGTCAGACTTTCGAGGACCAAAGACTTAACGTGCTTTCCGAGGCACTGCGGTAACTCTGTATTATAATTATGTAATGGGTGATCTTCAACCACCCACGACCAACCTATGCAAGCACGGTTTAACCTAAAGTTCGACCCAAGCGCTGGTTTTGTTTACCCACGACCTTCGGAACATAACAACCAAAAACTTCTAAGTACTCAAATATACTTGAGCAGTCTACCTAGACCATTCATTAAAAGTTAAGTTCACCTCTCAAAGTCTGGTCAAAAATAATTACACAATGCTCAAGTTACTCAAAAGCTGAATGACCAAAGTTAGCCTAAGTTGAGGCTAAGTTTAAACGACTTCGTGTTTAGTAGCTTTATTGCCTTTTATCTTATAATTTTGCATAATTATCTTAATTAGCATAGTGGCTCTAATTTGGTCTGCCCTTCGTTTAAAAGGAGACATTTTCTCAGTTTGTTTTCGTGTTTTTGGAGCTCCGTTATATAAAGGAAGGGTAGTGCCAAAAATGACAGACATGTTCAGTATTTTCCTAGTTATAGAAATTGTTAAAATAGTTAACGTAATAGAGTTTATGACGTTTGCGTTGACTCGTATGATGAGTTAAATCGTTAGACGTGCCTTGCCTTGCCTTTTGGTCACCCTGAGAAGAGTGTGCTCGTATATCCCGAATGGAATACCAGATACCATTTTCAATATCAATGAGCAAGTCAATATCATTCGAATAAAAATAAAACAATAAACAACTTTGGTTCAAGAGACTAATAAACAAACTAAATATCACTAGTCTCCACATCCTAGTGTGTCCGTGTGTGGTGTCGTATCGTGGAGAGTAGTCTCCTTCGACTGTCATTGTGAATGAAGCAGAAACGTGGTTGTCTCTCAATTTCGGGGAATCTACAGATTTAAATCGTTGCATACCTACGGAACTTAGCTTCTCGCTACAACATTCACTTGGCAGGTTTTTTGTTGAGTAAAATTAACTTAGTAATCCAACCCTGTTGTGCAATTAATTTTGTGAAAGATGTTGTTTTGGACCTGTTTTCAGCGTGTTGATGTTTTTAATCGTCGACTTGCAACACTGAAGAGGATTATGTAGGATCTCATGTTGTTTTATGTGAAGATTTAGAGCTTAAAATTGACTTTTAATAAATATAAAATTAACTGCCTCGTTAATTTAGTGGTCGCACGAACGACTGCTGAGCATAGGGCCCTAGATTCGATTCACAGATCGGGTAAAGTCTTATTTCGTTTTTTCCATCAGGAATTCCTTAGTAGTAGCCATGAATTCTATATTTGTGGCCGTTTGGTGTAATAGCCCCCTGGTGAAATGTAGGTGTGCTATTTGGTACACCTCTGCCTAATCTTTTGGCGATTATTGGATTCTCTTTCAGGAATTTCTGTCTTTGACGATCCGAGAATCGAACCGAGACCCTCATGCTCTGCTGCTACGCTTGCCCTTGACCAATAAGGCAGTCAACTATTTTTTATTCTCGTTCAAGCTATTGCCTCTAATGCAGCTAAACCAGTATTGTACGTGACCAAACTAGTAAATATTCTACTTCATATAAAGAAAACTACTACACAAATTCAATTTAGATATCTACCAAGAACCTGATAGACCAGAAAACGAAAGATTAGGCTAAAATAGGTTTGTGTCAGAAAGGATTGTTCTTTGACGTGGGTTCCCAGCCTTGAGGATACAAGTAAGATAAAAATAGGCTCAGACTCGACGAAGAACGATCTAGATTCTAGACCGAAAATAGGTATTTGGGTTGTGACTGAATTAGATAAGTAGAAATGGAGAGGTTCTAGAATAGATAAAGTGTAGTAGAATAAGAAAGTGATTTACATTTAAAATGTACCTATTATATTGTGCCACGGAACCTTCCTTGTTTAGATTGAATTTTGAAAAGCGATTTCATTTGTTTAAATCTTATAAAATTAAAGTTGTACCAATATGTTACTCCATCCAAAGGCAAAATAACCGAAACAAAGACACAGACAAAATATATTAAAAAAAAGTTTTTCCTTATATAAGAACTGTATACAGTATACACCCTACAGTGTGAAGTCGGCTGGCCGATTGGATGGCAGGTAGGATGGCCAAAACCCAACCCGAAATAATGAGGAAAAGTGAAAAATACTCATAGGTGTCTTAATGAAAACTAAAACTGCTTCATTGGATTTTGAATCAATCCCTGGTATCGTACTCTTTGATGTTGTAAAAACAAATACACTATAGTATTACACCATTGGCCGTCACCAAAGATCAAATTCCGGGAAGTAATGAATCACTGCTCTCAAAACGGTGAAGGAAATCATCGTGAGGAAACCGGCCATGTCTTAGAACCAAAAACTTTGAAGACATGTGTGACATCTATCAACCCGCACTGGGCCCGCATGGTGGATTATAATTATAGCCCATCCCTCTCCTAAAGAGGAGGCCTGAGTCCCCGCAGTGGGAACATTATAAGCTGATGATGATGTATGAATAGGAGCCATGGAACGATCCCAGTAAACGTAGCTTTATGTTGGCTAACTTACCTGGCAAATAATTTAATTCAAAATCTCCTCATTATAATTAGATAGTGCCAATTTGAAAACACTGAAACAAGTCCCTCTCCTGAATAATTTAAATCTTCCCACTTAACTATACGGAATCCTAAAAAGGAGCATTCCTTTAGTCGTTTGGCACAAAAGGACAAAAGCATTTGTGAATGAAACATACGACATAATTACACTCTTTGTGTAGCTACTAGCTAGGGTAGCCATCTCGAAATTCGTAAAATCCTGACAAAAACGCCGGAAATAAACATAAAAAACATACAAGGTGGAGACGACAATAAAAGAAAACACTGGCAATGCTAGTCCATAGGAATATTTTTAAACTATGAAATAAATCCTCACTTATTAGGGGACTGACTCAAAAAAATAGAATTCTGTTTAGTCCGTCAGTTAGATTATCGAAAAATATTGGATACGTATTTTTTGTTTTTTCAAATCAATAAAAATTTACGAAGATAAAGCGCGTCAAAGATCATGGAGTGGGGCTTGAAACGTCACTTGAAGGTACAAAATGTACTATCATATGACGTCACACGAGTTTTCGAAGCACTGTATCGTCTTCATTTTTTGTTTACGTGAAAAAAGAAAAAATAAGTGGTCAATATTTTTTGGAAATCTATCTGACGGACTAATTAGTTTTTTTTTGTCCTATCCCCTATTAAATAAATACTGTAGTTGGTCAAATAATCTACTTAAACCTTCCTCGACAACCATCGGCCAAAGGGCTAAGAAGGAGTAGGGGTGGTTTTTAGTCAGTAGAAGTCTGACACTCCCTAACACTCTGCCCAGAGCGGAAGGAGTCATCTGCTGATTTCCCACCCGCCAAAAAAGAATAAAAGCAATACAAAACCGGACATGTCTAAACGAATCCGGACGAATGGTAACCCTATGTGTAACTCATTAAGTCTCTATTACTGTGTAAGTGGATCCCCGAAAAAGAAGGACATGACTGTGATACTAAGAGGGAGAGTCTTGTAGCGATATTAGAAGAGGTGTGATATCGGAAAAATCGATGATTTCCGATGGCCACCCTCGGCTTGACAATCATGGTGGACAGTGACATGACTTTTTAAATATGAAAATATATTTTTTTCGTCCGTTAGTCTTCAAATAAAGTAATACAAATAGTTGAAAGTGGTAGGTTACTTGGACTAATATTTTTGAGTCACTGTCCGTCATTGGTCGACAACGAGAATACACTGTCTAAAATTGAGTCGCTGCTGGAAAAAAGATTAATTTTGACTACCTACTTGAACCTTACCGTAGGTATACTCAAAGTTTGCCCCCCACTAGGAATTTCTCCTGTTTCGTGGGTCCGTTTACAAACATTTAAACTCATATCTGTAGGTCGTAGAAATATTTGTACGTACCCTTGCGGAGATCAAACCCCTGGCACGCAGCACAGCAGTCAATCGCTTAGCCACTGTACCAACCGTACCGTCGCACTGATTGAGTGTGCCAATTTGATTTGACTTTTACGTAAACACAGCTCCGACACACAAACACGTTTCGCAAGCCGACGAGCCACGTGACGCCGTCTTGTTACGGCCTCAACTTTGTACGTAACACCTCTGGCCCTTTCTGGTCAGCCAATAAAAGACGTTGACCTTTCTCCTTTAGTAGAACAATTCCTTTTAGGGGTGGTGCACACAGTTCAAATAGACACATTGTCAGTATTCGGTTAGACTGGAAGCCGACCCCAACATAGTTGGGAAAAGACTAGACAGAATGATGATTCGTCAAATCGTCGTCAACCATGTCAGAGGCCCTTTTTTATTTTTTGGTGGGTTAAAAATCATCAAATAACCCTCCCCCCCCTCGCTCTTAGGCAGAGCGGAAGAGACTTCTACTGACTAAAAACCAACCCATGTTCCTTCTTCGCCCTTGTGCCGAGGCCGCGTTATGCCATTTCGATAATAGAGGCCCTCGAGGTGGTTTAGAAACTCTGACACTGGGTGTGAGGGGTCTTAGACCTTACTGCCCACACGATAAGAAGAAGATGATGATATCTCATTCATTCACAATCTTAAGACCGTGATGAATGGTGGATGTCGAATAGAGTTTTATTATTAGCACGATCAGAGTGTTTGTAAACTATGTATAGCAATTTGCTTCGACTTTACTGTTCATTATATACTCCGGAATCTGGTCTTCCATACATTTTATCCGTGCAAGTATTGTTTTTTTGCACGTAACAGAAGATTTTTTTTAGACATTTCGATGTGGGTGGAGGGCAGGGGATTCAGACGGGGTAACTTTTTATGCGTCAGTGTTTCTTCCACCTTTTAAACACTTATACAAACAAAACCATTGTTTGTTAAACCTCCTTCCCTTTCTTGCACGGTTCTCGTCATAAAACTTATGACAACTTTGGAAACTCAAGGGTGGCACTAACAGAAAAATGTCACGGAGTAGGGAGAAAACTTAAGTTATTAATATGAGAGGAACGTGACCTAACGGTTTTTGGTGTGCGTGGCTTTCTTGTTTCATGTTTGTCCTGAAGCCTAAAAGTTTTGTGGATAGAATGTGACGGGGTAGAATAACTTATTGTTATTTAGGACACGTGGTAAAAATAATTTGTAATATTTGGCTAGACTTTGGTAACACTAAGCGATTTTTTTAATGGTTGAGTTTCTTATCTCATACGTCCTAACAGACCAATTTTCGTTTTTCATTTGGTAGCAGAAGGTTGTGCAGTGCTACCACATTTTTTATTCAGGCTGCTTAGGTGCTTGGATAGTTTATGAGTAAAATCTTCTTCACTAGGTACGATTTTCTTCTCCTTTGTCTTTATACAATATTGGTCCCTTAATAAAGTGCTTTGGATAGATGGTCTGATCCTTTAAATATGACCACGCATTTCTGGTACCCTCTGTACCAAATGCCGTTGTCCTTTGTGATCATTATCATCATCATCAGCACGACTTTACCCACTCCTGTGTAAGGTCTCTCATTGCTTGTGCCAAAAGCTCCATGTTCCTGTGCTAGCCTCGTCCAGGATATTCCCGCAATGGTAACAATATCATCTGCCCATCTCCCGTTGTAAAAACAAGTATCCAAAAAATATTTATTGGACTAACAACAACTGGATTCAGTCCAAACAATATATTTCCTGGCAAAACTTAAGTGTCCACTCCCCACAATAAACTGCTATCCAGATATGGCTAGATTTGCTAACAAAAGCTGCCCTTATAAGAGGTTTTACTGGTCAATACAGCTGGCAGCTCTCGCAGAGACCACCTGCTAAATAATTCCTGAGTTGCTTTTACGACTGTCCAGGGATTAAGTTGCCTACTCGATTCGCCCCCTATAGGGGGTAAAGTTATGACCTATTAAATGTGGAGTGCATTGACTAAGTGAGTTTAGAAATCGTCTGGCAGAAACTATTGCTGTTGTTTGAGGTGATTGTTGACATGTTAAGATTTATAAAAAAAAATGTATTTCTATTGGTTATGACTGCTTTTTGGTCTAGTGGTCGCCAGCGCGTCGATGCGCTGCTGTGCATGATGTCCGAAGTGTTTTTTTCATCAAGAATTGATGGTGTCTAGGTTTGTGTCCGGTTGATGACAATAGGCTCGCTCGCTATTACATGGGACTTAAACATAACCGGTGAAATGTACGTGTAAAAAAAGAGTTATAATGGATCTAAAATATGTTGATGGATGGTATGTGAGAGGAATGATATAAAACAGAAAGGAGTAAATTACGTCTGACAGAAGACAACGTGTTGTGCCAACCCCAAGTAAAATGAAACAAGGTCAAAATAGATGCTGATTTCCTGTGTTTGTATCGTTACAGGGTTGTGGTTTAATGGGGGCCCATCGAGTTTTTGAATTTTATTGTTGACAATTCATAACTATGGGGCGCAAAAGTTTGTATGGACGGTTATTATTTCTACCGTTTAGTTTCATTGTTTCTTATATTCGGAACAAATAATGTTTCTTTAGTGTAAAAATATTGATTTTTATCAACCATACAAAAGTTTCACCCAAAAAAATACTCGATTCAAGGGTACTGTTGACCATTAAGTAGGCTTCCAATACAGGCATATTTCACCCCAGTCAATGTTCAGGGGTGATAAGTGACAAACCCACCCCTCTTGACGGGGATAAAGGCCTTAAATAAAACTCATTTGTAATCCTAATACTCGTCGTCTATCGTTTTTTTCATGCTTTGGACCATTTTGTCTTTGTAAAAAAGGTAGGTCGGAATGGAATTTCGGGGCCATATTTGTTGTGAAAGGTAAATTTTGTGTGTTTAACAGATGGTGGTTTTATGTTTTAGAAAGAGAAGTGACTGGTCTTGTGACGGTAGGTAAAAATAATGACTTATATCACACTACCCCAGTAGATACATTAGCTAGAAATAATAGTCGTCCAACGCTATAAAACAACATCACAACACACTAAGAAAAGGTGCTTGTCATGTGCCAAGGCTTTTGCTTTTATTTAACGGTGATGGAAACCAACGTGAGGAAACCTTTGATTAATGGTCTCCTGAAGTCTGGAATGGTGAACATACCGGGAATGTACCTAGTAGCAGTGACACTAAATAAATTGAAAGTGTGGTCATCAATACACGTGCAATCTCTGTCGGTCCAGTGGACAGTTACAAATGAGTGAGTGAGACGATGCTTTTTCTTGTTTTATTGGGTGACATCGAGAGGAACTTCTTCTGGTAACAAGAATACGAAGAAAATAGGAAATGCGACCAACCTCACATAGTGCCCGCATGGTCCATTATAGCCCAGTCCCTCGCATAGAGAGAAGGCCTGTGGTCCAGCAATGGAAACTATTAGGCTGATTATGATATCTATCACCTAAAATCAAAAACAAAAGGCAACCGCTTTCAAACGGCTTCTGCAGTTTTTGCTTAAACTTTGCCCAATTCTAGGAATTTCTCCCGTATCTAGGGTACGTTTAAAAAACTTTTAAACTCGCATACACAAATAGGTTAATCCGAAACGACCACGTAGGTTTGGTGTGAGAAATTACTGGTTACAATGGCAATCAATATAACGCACTCTAAAAAAAAATGATGATAAGTCTGTAAATCATTGTGTGGGTATTTAAAATAAAATTATTAAGAAATGTGTTTTTTCTTTATTTGTATTAAAAATAATAATATGTAGGAACTTTGACATCCATTGTCTCCGTAATCAGTAGGTTCAAGGGTAAAAAAATCACAATGACGGAAAGAATAAGTGCCGCTAGGCTTCGTTATAGGTGCATAATTATACACCCTTTATTATTGCACTATTAATTTCAACTCTTGGCCTTGAGCAGAGCTTTGAAAATCCAACAAATTTCGGCACCCAAGTGTCAGTGAAATCCGGATAAATCACCGAGTTGATTGATGCAACATCCTTAAGCGCTGACGTGAGAAGGAAACCCAGCGCTCTTCCTGTTTTATGATCATCATTACGTATTGCCGACTTAGCTGTGGTTTGGTTTGGATTATGGTTGTATAAATATGTAGGGAGCTTTGTATGTGGTTTCTTTGAAGGGATGTTTTGAAGTGTGAATGAATCTTATAAACTTTGTACCTTTGACAGCAATGGCTTGTCCAAAAAATCTACCCATCTGATCTTAGTATATTATTAAATGCGAAAGTTTTTGTGGATGTAGGGAATTTTGTTCCTCTTTCCCACAAAATGAGTCAACGGATTTGAGTGAGATACACAGATACTTTATAACCTGGATTAGCATAAGGATACTTTTATTTCAGTAGTGTTTAATGTAAAGAGTAGAGCCTTATTCTTCGAAATAGTTTTACAATTTGCACAATTTTTGAAAACTGGACAGTCCCCATTTCCAGTTGACTGTAACTTCACTTTTAAATTATTGTAGCGTACTTTCCTATGTACCAGTGCGATCATGCAAACTAAAAGGCAATCGTGTTTCAAATAAATTGAAACCATTTAGTAATAATATATTTCGAGCAATATTGTAAAATGACGTTTTGGCAAAAAGTAAATGAATTCAATTCCTGTATAGGTAGGTATTTAAAAAACGATTTCTAGCAGATTTTGGCATTTCATTTACTCCCGATGAAATGGAATGATAAAATTCCGCGACAAATTGTTTTATTACGGAATTTTAACATTCTATTTTGGGAATTTAATTTTCAGTGATTTATTTTATTCAGAATCTCTAAAATGTAAACGACGGATATTTCTTAATTATGTATTATGGTAAAATTATGATTGATGCATCTAAGTATATCTTCGAGAAACAGACACGTTAGGAAAAGCTGTAAGCATCGATATTCATTAAAGTTATTTTATTCTTTTTCAATTAGATTTTTACCGTCGTGGGTTTTTTTCAAAATTTTAATTTTGCTTCATTTTATTTCAGACTTTTTAGAGAGCATATACGAATTATAGGAAAGCTCGTCACCCACGATCTCTTTCCTGAAATCCGCATTGAAATGAAATCAGACAATACGTTTTAATTTTAATAATATTGCAATATAATCGTTTCACACTAATATAGCAGCGCCCCCTAGTGAGTTAAAATCATAAGACTTATCTTAGACCATGCACCAATCAACTACGAACCCATTGCTGATGAAAACCGCATTGAAATCGGACAATTCGTTTTAATATTATTGCAATATAATTTTGCACTAATATTGTAGCGCCCTCTAGTGAGTTACAGACGTAATTTTTATTATTAGGGAACATGCATTAAGCTACCACGTACACATTGCTGAAAACAGAATTGTAATCGGACATTTCGTTTTGATTATATTGCAACATTGTTTTGCACAAATATTGTGGCGCCCCCTAGTGAGTTACTGCCATGACATGTCTAAGAATATGAACTCATCGAACACAAATCCGTTCTTGAAAACAGCATCAAAATCGGATCATTAGTTTAGAAGATAGGTGGGAACATTACTTTGCACAAACGCACACACAAACATCTCTCACCCTAAACGCATATACCTGCTCCGTTCCGTCGTGGGTAAAAAATAGGCAGTCGCTCCAAGTAAAATACTGGTACTCATCTGCATCCGGTTTGACTGGAACCCGACACCAAAATATTTGGAAAATGGCAGGTAATTTTGGCAAAGGACTAGTAGTCCGGTCAATATAGACATTTGAAATAACAATAATTCCCACAGAGCCAAATATTGGTGGAGAGCTGGGGTATACCATTACAAACAAAGCCTTAAAAATCCCCATCGATCCTATGTGTGCTACAAAAGTTATTCGGGGTCAAAGGTGAAAATTTGAGGATTTTTGAATTTTTCTCGAAAACGGTAAGTTTTATCAAAAAAAAATTCAACCCAAAGTTGTAGATCATAAAATTCTCCACAAAAATGTTCTACATTATTATTTTCTAAGAGTTACCGTTCCTGAGATATCGCGTTTCTAACAGTCACATTATTCTTCACACATAGTATAAAATAAAGTCGCTTTCTCTGTCCCTATGCCCCTTTGTATGCTTATATCTTTAAAACTACGCAACGGATTTTGATGCGGTTTTTTTAAATAGATAGAGTGATTCAAGAGGAAGGTTAATATGTATAATAACATCCATTTGCAACCGTGCGAAGCCGGGGCGGGTCGCTAGTTATGTATAAAAGCGAATGGTAACTCACTCCTCACGAGATCTCAAAAACCGCTGGACGCATAAAGATGATTTTTGGACAGGAGGTAGTTTATAGTTAGTAAACGTCCGCTAAGAACGGATTTTGCGACAGGGCCGTATTAGGGTGATCTTAGGGCCCTCGCAAGTTTGTATGAAAGTGCTTCATTTTTTGTGCTACAATCTTGATTTTTGGCAGAGACGTAGTTTATAGTCAGTAGACGTCTGCTATGCATTAATTTTCTGACAGGGCTGGATTAGGGTGGTCTATGAGCTTTTGCAAGTTCTGATTCATACAAACTTGCGTGGGCCCTTAGACCACCCTAATCCGGCCCTATCGCAAAATACGTTCTTAGCGGACGTCTACTAACTATAAACTACCTCCTTGCCAAAAATCATATTTATACGTCCAGCGGTTTACGAGATTTCGTGAGGAGTGAGTTACCTTTTGCTTTTATATAAAGGCTCTTAGAATCGCGATATCTCAGGAATGGTAACTCTTAGAAAATAATAGTGTAAGGCATTTTTGTAGAGAATTTTAAGATCTACAACTAAGGGCTAAGGTTTTTGTTTGATAATGCTTACCGTTTTCGAGAAAAAATCAAAAAATCTCAAATTTTGACATTTGACCCCAAATAACTTTTGTAGCACACATAGGATCGATGGGGATTTTTAAGACTTTGTTTGTAATGGTATACCCCAGCTCTCCACCAATATTTGGCTCTGTGGGAATTATTGTTATTTGACCACTACTTTTATGTCTAAATTGACCGGACTATAGGATTTAAACATAATTTGCAATAACACTCTTTTTTTGGGGCAGTCGTGTAAAAAGTACCTGTACCTTTGGTACACCCCGCCTCTTCTTTAAAACTTGCAGACTTGTATTATTATTTAGGTGTTTTTAAATCTACTTCTAGTTTATTTTTCTAAAGCTCCTCCTAATCTCACCCCCACTAAACCCCTAACAACCCAATTAAACAACAAAAGATCTAGAACTCCGTTTCAGATACCTCTCATCCAGAAAAATAGACTACCTAAACCTTAAATCCGACTGCAAAAGATAGATACAGCTGTCAGGCACAGCCTACCTTCTCATCGACTTACTGACGTGCCTAATCCATTGCCGGACGTAGCCTAAACCCCTATTGGAGAACAACAAAGATCAGACCCCGAGAATTACTATACTTTTTGTGTCGGTAGATACCGTAAGGGTGTTGTTTCACTGTCGACTATGAGCGGGTAGCGAATGGCCCAGCATAACATAAAATAACATTAAAATATTTTCAGGCAACTATGGTCCAATAAGTAGGTACCTTACAGACTAACATTTATTTGATAAGTATAATACACCTTGTGTTAGTAAATAAAACTTTGAAACTATGGTAGTAGCCCTTCACTTGTGCAATAAGTCACTATGCGTTCATGTGTCATGTTGTCACAACACCACCCTCAGCGGCCAAAAGTCCTCTTTTGTGCAGTGCAATATTGACGTTATTAGCTTTTCATAAAACTGAAATTTATCAATAGCGGGCATGAATAATACAAACAAGTATTTTATAGAAGCAAAACCTCCTAAAGCGTCCGGTTCGAGATATAAGGTATTTAGTTACAGTCTAACGGATGGAATTAATCGTTATGTGGATAGTAAAATAAAAAAAGGCTGTGTTTTTTCTAAATTCGCTTTTACGTAGGGTCCGGTACAAACGAACGGTACCGTAGTAAACGAGAAAATAAACGTTTGACATTCGCTTCCTCTCAACTATGGGACAAAAGCCTTAAGGCGGGGTTGCAGGAATTTTAAGATTTTTGAACCTATAAAAATCGAACTAAATACGAGTTTTTTAATAAATAAAAATCATAACTTATAAATTGAACATACTCTCTAATAAATAGTAAAGATAGAAACGCGATTTAGAATGATCGGCTCGATACTTTTTTTTATCAAACATGACTCTAAATCACAATTTCAAACGTGTACTGCTAAGACATTTCATCATGAATTTATATAAAAGTTATATCAATAGATAGAACTTTTTATTTTGAAGTAAATGTTGAAAACATATTGTATAATTTCTTTATAGTTTTTCTCCAAGAAGCAAAAAACAGTCAAAATTTAGGCATTATATCGCTCGCGCGGCAGGGCGGGGGGCGAGGTCGTGCGTACATAAAAACAAAGTACTGCATCCTCGCCTTAAGGGATTAACCGCTGTCCAGTATTAACTGCCAAACGATTTCCGACGCTATCTCAAAAATAAAAGGTATTAAATTAACCAAGGGGAAATAGTCAAATGATTCATCAGTGTGTATTTAGGGTTTTAGGACAACGCAAGCGCTCTTAAAATGATATAAAATTTCGTAGAAATGCTTGGGTCAGCTGTGTTCAGATGTATGCGTTGTATGGTCTAAGTTTTATATGTAGTTTGGTTTATGGTAAGGGATACGGGACCTAAGTAAATAGAGCCTGCATTGGGCAGTAAATAACAATAAAGGAGATATTTGGGTCACATGGCTGATACTGAAGGACGCCGAATGTAATGAAACTTTGAGGCAGCTTTGCTTCTGATTGACAAAGGTTTTGATATTCGACATTGGACATTTGCAGCTCCTGCGTTTTGGTTTTTGGACCTGGTTGCGATTCATGAGTCGGGCAAAGTGTTATTAAGACTTCCATCAGGAATTACTCAGTAGCAGCCACGAAGTCAGGATTTGTGTCCGATTGATGGCAATAGGCTCCGTCTTCTTATATGGTCGAGTGAAATATGGGTGTACTTGTTAGCTATACCTCTGCCTAACCCCGATGTTGTTATTTTATTATCTTTTTTGTCGTGTAAGCTCTAGACAAACGCTCTCGTATTAAAAAAACTATTAACGAGATAGACAAAGCTTTTTTCATTATGTTCGAAAATTTTCGACAGATGTTTAATAAAAACAAAGAAACCTGACGATCGATTCGCAAGTCTCTACGCTGGCAAATGTTTTTTTTTTTGTTTTACATAGGAGGGTCGAAAATGATTACCGAAATTAATAAAACTCAATTTAATAAATGATAAAACATACTTCTCTTTTTTAGAAATTGACACCAGCTCAATTCCTTCCTAGTTTCTGTGTTATAACAACCACTACTTGCTAAATGGGTTCTATGTAACACTTTTCACGCCATCAAAATGGTTTCGCTCTGGCAAACAGTGGGTTGAAAATAAATCAAGTTGATGGCCAAACCACGGCAATTACGCGTAGGTTCGTTTTGTTCTCCCACTTACCTGCAATGTGTTTTATAAAATGGCGTTTCGTTTTTTTTTTAAAACGTTGCTCTACTCTAGTAATTTGTGATTGGTCGAATTTGGCAAGTCATCTCCTCTCCGCTTGGCACATCTTCGCTATGGTGGAGTCTCGCCCTAAGTCGTGGGTTCGAACCATTCCAAGTCCAACCATCAATATTTAACACTAATAATAATTTTCTTTATTTGGAACAACATAGGAATCATATTTGTTGTTGTTTTTGTTTGTATTTGTTTTCATATTTAATTTTGTAAAGTTGCCCAAGTGATACCGTACTGTATACGCACTTGATACTGTATAACCCATTATTATAGATTATTATTTATCTATGTTCACTTGGAAGCATAGCAGTTGATTTTGAGCACTCGTCGAGTGAAAACATCTTAATAAATGATAAAAAATTTAACACGTATTTTTTCTGCTTCGAAAAGTCGTGCAACGTCACAGTTTTGATCATTTTTACCAGACTATAACGTCAAAAGCCCCCATTCCATGATCTTTGCCCTGTATAGTAAATTTTTATTAATTTGATAAAACAAAAAACACGTACTTATCCAATATTTATTTTTTCGATAATATAACTGACGGTCTAAACAGAATATATATATTTTTTTTGTCAGTCAACTACCCTTTTGTACTCAGAGCAGTGTAACCAGTATTAATATGTGGCAAGCCCGCACGTGTGGCTATTAATAACTTAGTCACGTACCTCAATAGCCAATGCACTCCCAAATCAAATCCATTTGCTTTGTAAACGTACGGGTCATTCCCGGCCTATACACATATTGGCACAAAGCAGTGTTTGGCTGCGTTGGTCAATATAACATAATTCTCAGAATGGTCTTGTGTATAGAGAAATTGTATTGCGCGTGTCACCTCATCAACCTTTAGCGTTCCCACTTAGCACATACTCAGGCCTCCTCTCTAGGAGAGGGATGGACTATAATCCACCACGCGGGCCCAGTGCGAGTTGGTAGATGTCACGTCTTCGATTTCTAAAACATGTCGGTTTCCTCACGATGTTTTCCTTCACCGTTTTGAGAGCTGCGGTGATAAAATAAACGACACAAAGTGATGCACCTGCCTGGGTTTGAACCCACGACTTACGTTGTTCGTAAGTCGCCGCCACTGGGCATAGAGAAATTGCATTTCACGTGTCTATTGCAACTTAGACAAGCCTGATTGGCTGGCACGCTGATCAAAGGCGGCTAAATGTGAACAAAGTTAGTGTTCTCAAAGGAAGCATTCAGAACTTTGTCATGGTTTAACGTTTGTTAGATTTCGAAACAACTGACACTCGATAGGAACTCAAACGAATGTAACTAGTGAACCATACCACGCTTCATTGAGTAACAGTGTCAAAACCATAACATTTTGCATGTAATCCTCAAAGGGTAAGGCAGACGTGTACCTAATTGTGTACCCATATTTCAAGTCCCATGTGATAGGGGGCGAGCCTATTGCCATGAACTGGGCACAAATCCAGGCTCTTTGGCTGCAACTAAGATATTCCTGATGGAAATCCTTTAACACGTTACCCGACATGAGAATCAAACCAAGAGCTTCATGCTCAGCAATCGCGACAAGACCAAATTCAGAAGCTTACAATTTTCATCGAATTGTAAGGTTCTCCTTATTTTTATTTACTCCACCAAAGACACCAACTGGGACTTAAAAACGGTCCATTTAATTTTAAAAGAAGGCTTTCAAAAGCTCCTAAATACAAGTTGGGTAAAGGCCAAAACGCATCATAATATTTCTCACAGAAACCTGGCACTGAGCCCAATCGAAGTACTAAAGACTGGAAGCATTACCCAGGTCGATGGCAATGCAATATACTGGTAAAAGGAACACGGACGTTATAACGGTTTTCATGTATTCCGTACATCAATGATCGAAACCTCTTTAACTTGTTCTTCTTATCGGGCAGGAAGGTCTAATGACCCTAATACACCCTAGTGTCAAAGTAAAGTTTTTAAACCACCACAAGGGCCTTTTTTTTTTGGTGGGTGGAAAATCATCAAATGACCCCCCCCCCCCCGCTCTTGGGCAGAGCGAGGGGGAGTGTCAGACTTCTACTGACTAAAAACCGAACCCATGTTCGTTCTTTGCCCTTGCGCCGAGGCCACGTCATCTAGTTCAAAAATCCGCGGCCCCGACGGGACCACAAGGGCCTCAGACATGGTTTAACGACTGCAATTTGGCGGCCGGGACCACCGGTTTCTACGTGCCTTCCGAAACACGAAATCAATCATTTAACATGTTAGTATTTATACACCGGTTTTTGTTTGTTCCATACATTTTGAATGAGCAGTTTTTGAGCTAGTTCGATTTTTAGTTGTTCATGAAAAATCAACGATTGGTTGATTAATTAATGAATTAATTGCATTTTAACACTACTGTGAAGTCTTGCAAGGAATCCTTTGAGCTACCAGTAAACATAATAAATATAAACAGCATCCCATTCATGCTGTATGTATTGGGGCTATATATTTAATTTCAAGAAAAGGCTTCCAGTTACAAGTTTCACCAAAACAGAGTCTCAAAATATTCTACACAAAGTCGAAGTGTTGGCAGTGTCTGGCAGTTTCAAGCGAGCTACGAGTATTAAAACTGCCATCATGGTTGAATGGCCATGTTAATCCTTTGCCCAACGTAAAAGCCGGTCTTAAAAGCAACACTTTACTTGCATAACATACTTTAAACCCGAAAGGGTTTAGAAGGAAGTTCTCAATCCATTGCTTTTTAAGTTTGAAAAGTTCAAATGCTCGATAGAGTAAATAACGCAATGAATCTAGTCAAAATCAAAGCTATTGAAAGTACTCTTACAGCACAAGTGAATAACCGCAAGTCACTTAGACACTTTTGACCGCATGGACTGATGTGCCGTTGCTTCCACGAGCTAGTGCCACATGAACACGCTGTGACAAAGTGCACCAGTGAACTGATACTATTATAGTTTTAAGGCTATATTAACTAATCAAAAATGTATTATATCTTATGTATGTTACATTGTAAGGTATGGGCCAAAGTACTAAACATAAAGAAATACACATTCAAATTCAAATATCATTCTGTTACTGCAATCTTAAAAAAAAAATGTCAGAAAAGTTGTTTTCAATTCGTTGGGGTTCACTTACCGCCGAACCGGGCGCAACTGAGCACAAGAACTTGTTTGTTATGTTATAGATGTTTTCTCAATTATATAAATACGTAAGAGCCCCGCTGAAAAATGCATTATTGCAAAAAGGTTTCCATTCCAATCTTACAAAACCATTGATATTTTATAACCCAAACAGAAAAGTAAATCTCAGCAGTGCAAAGATATATTTGCTTAGTTTCCGTTAAGTGTGTCATAAAATAGTCGTAAATTGCTAACATGGGGTAATGTAGCTGTTTTATGACACCCTGCAGAGATGTAGTGTATGAAAAATATATGAGTTGATGTACTTCGTTTGATCATGTGGAGTGGTTTGAACCTAAGGCACAGTGACTCTGTTATCATAGGTTGAAAGTCAGGTCAAGTAATTTCCCGTAGGGGCTGCGAGTTGTTCGTTAGAGATACCGCGGCCTCGACACAAAGGGCTAAGAAGGTACATGGGTGGTTTAGTCAGTGGAAGTCTGACACTTCCTACCGCTCTGCCCAGAGCGGGTGGAGTTATTTGATGATTTCCCAACCGCCAAAAAAAATGCACAGTGTCTGTTATCTTATCATAGGTTCAAAGTCAGATCAAGTATTTTTTTTGGACATCTGTCATCATAAAAAACTTTAAAAAATGAAATAAAACCGACTTCAAAAAAAAAAACAAAAAAAAACAAAAATAAATCAGTTTCTGAAGTCGGTGACTTTTGTTTGTTTGATTTCATTTGTTTGCCACCGACTTCAGAAACTGTTTTTTTTTATTTTTTTGTGTTTTTTTTTTGAAGTCGGTTTTATTTTTTGTTAAAAAGTTTTTATTTTTAAATTAGTGGTTCACATGTTCATGGGTCATAATGTGGACAATGTAGTTTATTTTTTGAGTTTTGTTGATTTTTCAAAAACAGCTGGACCGATTTCGATAATAAAAATATGGGACCATTTCGGAAGTATACCCTTTCCAACAAAATAAGAAATTTTCAAATCGGTTAGCAAGTGCAAGCCCGAACAAACATAAAAAAAAATATATATATAAACATCCGAATTGAGAACCTCCTTTTTTTAGAAGTCGGTTAAAAATAACATTATGCTTTTGTATTCCCTGAAGGCTTAGGCAGAGGTATACCTAATATACCACCTACATTTTGTCAGTTATATTTGAAGTCCCATGTAGAGCGAGCCAATTGCTATTCATCATTGCAGGCACAAATCCAGACTCCGTGATTAAAAATACCTGATGGAAAAACTCTGCTTGAATGCAGCTGAATACTAGTATATTACAAGGAGCGACTGCCTTTTTGATCTCCACAACCCAGTTTGTACTGGTTAATACGATAATCTTTGGTAAGACTGGTTGTAACATCCGTATCTACATGTAGTCAAGTTAAAGTTATTACATGAACTTAAGTAATTACTTATGCAAAAAAAATTATGCAAAGGACAAGAATTTAAACTTTTTACACGAAGTTAGAACCGTTAATGAAAGCAAACCTAAGAATTCTAACCTTTGACAGTTCTAACATCAAGGAATTACTAAACTACAGAGAGTACATTGTTACCTTAGGGGTAAGGAACTTATTTAGTCCCCGAGACGGGGTTTGGCGCCTGAGCGCAGCGAGGGCGCTAATAGTTCGAGGGACTAAATAAGTCTTTAACCCGAGTTAAACACTGTGCTTTTCATTACGAATACAAGGAAAGTTGATGGGAATAGGCTTGCGCCCAATTACCTAAATCGAAAGAATGAAGAAAGAAAAAGTATTTATTGGTTTCACACAGGACAAAAAAAAATACATTGGTTGATGGCAATAGGCTTGCTCCCAATTACCTAAACCGGTGGATGGCAATAGGCTTGCTCCTTACTACATTGGTTGATGCCAATAGGCTTGTCCCTAATTACATCGGTTGATGGTAATAGGCTTGCCCTCAATTACATCAGTTGATGGTAATAGGCTTGCTCCTAATTACATTGGTTAATGGCAATAGGCTTAGTCCCAATTACATCTGTTGATGGCAATGGGCTTGCTCCTAATTACATTTGTTGATGGCAATAGGCTTGCACCTAATCACATCAGTTGGTGGCAATAGGCTTGCTCCTAATTACATTGGTTGATGGCGATAGGCTTGCTCCCAATTACATCAAATAATTTGACAGCTGTCAGTAGAAAGCGATTCTCCCTAGGGCTGAAAATTAGTACTTTCAACCCACTTCGCAAGCATGTTATGACCTACTTTCAGAGTATGAGTAATGAAAAGACTTTTACTCAAGTACTAACTATGACTTGTTTATAGATACCGGTGTTAGACTTTTTGGCTACTGATACGTGCTTTCCAAAGCACGCAGGAAACTCGGTATGTCCATGTGTGTGGAGGTCACCCATTAATCTTAATTTATTATTAATGATGCATTAAGCTTAATTTGTAGATAAGCCTCTAGCTCCTCGTGTTTAGTCTAATTACTATTAATTCAGCGTCCATACGCTACCTAAGGTGCCAAATTCTGGGCTGATTCGATTTAGATTATGTGTGCTATAATGAACACTCTGGTTCACTGTGGTAACTTTTCCAATTTCATTCACTCGAGGGCTATTTTTAACATGGCTAAGTGTTGCTTTTCAACGTGGAAACGCCTCCAGTCACTTGGGTACATTACCAGCTGCCAGCGTTGACAAGTTTTTTGATGCCCTTTTATAATTTGTTGTTGGTTTATTTTTTTTAGTTTGTATAATAGTTAGACAGGTTTACCTGACGGAAAAGTACAAAAGTGTCGGTAAATATTGTGAGGAAACCGGCATGTTTTAGAACCAAAAAAGTCGAAGACATGTGACATCTACCAATCCGTACTATAAATAAAATAGCCCATTCCTCTCGTAGAGAGGAGGCCTGAGTCCCTGCAGTGGGGACATTATAGGCTGATGATGACGATGATGCAATATTGACCACTCCGTTTATCAGTGGTAATTTGAACTTTCATATAGGTTTCCCGTAGATTTTTCATGACACACACTGACAAAAGGTAGGCGGTAGGTATTAAAAATATATTAAATATTCAGTATTATCAGGCCCAGTTATCCGATAATGTTTGTTTAGGCTAGATAGATAGGTGTTTGAGATAGTGTTAAACGTTATTGATTTAAAAGTTCCGTCAACAAAAATATCTCTAAATTGTTTGTTTTCTCCGTAAGATTGCTAACACAATATTTAGCAGTGAACATTTCCCGCAAATATATCTTTAAAATAAATAGGATACTCTTAATACCTAGAGTTTCTTTGTTAATTCAAAATTAAACCTATCTAATGAATGTTTAAGATCATCATCATAATCATTTCAGCCAAAAGACGTCCAGTGCTGGACATAGTATAGTATAGTGTACATAGTGTAACATCTACAAGAACCTCCTCATTTCTGCCCTCTCATTTCAAATCAGTTATACCCAGGGGGTCTAAAATGGCGACTTTAGACGATCACAATATGAATTGCGTTAAAAGGCGTAAAATGGACCTTAAAAATATAATAGTAACTGTGTCTGCGACCATTTTACGAATTTTAACGCAATTCATATTATTTTTCTAATAATTATGATCTATTTTCCTAAATAGTCACAGACGCAGTTACTACTATGACATTTAAGGCGAGGTTGCAGTACTTTGTTTTTATGTACGCACGACCTTGCCCCCCGCCCTGCCGCGCGAGCGATATATAGCCTAAATTTTGACTGTTTTTTGCTTCTTGGAGAAAAACTATAAAGAAATTATACAATCTGTTTTCACCATTTACTTCAGAATAAAAAGTTCTATCTACTGGTATAACTTTCATATAAATTCATGATGAAATTTCTTAGCAGTACACGTTTGAAATTGTGATTTAGAGTCATGTTTGATAAAAAAAAGTATCGAGCCGATCATTCTAAATCGCGTTTCTATCTTTACGATTTACTAGAGAGTATGTTCAATTTTTATGTTATGATTTTTATTTATTAAAAAACTCGTATTTAGTGCGATTTTTATAGGTTCAAAAATCTTAAAATTACTGCAACCCCGCCTTAAGGTACAAGTTAGTAGCCGACTGCACGCAGCAGCAGCAGATGACATGTCGTCGCTTCATGTCGTCACGACACGTCGTCGCGTCATGTCGCTGCAGTCATGATTTCGAACCCGACTGCAAATAACTATTAGTCAATAACTCTAAACACGCACGAGATGTCGTTGCTCTGGCATCAGTGGCACTACTGATCTGCGGTCGGACGACACGTGCGTCTGCCGCTCGACGACGCGTCGCTAGCTTCATGTCGCTAACTACGGAGGGAATTTATAGAAATACGTAGAAACCAGTCGTGTCGCCGCGACACGTCGCCTGCTGCTGCTGCGTGCAGTCGGCTACCAACTTGTACCTTGACGCTTTTTAACGTAATTCATATTGTGATCTGCTAAAGTGGCCTTTTTATCCCCCAGTTCTAAATTCAAATCTGATAGCCGCAGCCATGACAGTCTAATTTGACAATCCGTGCCGTGGCAACATCTCATTAGCTAATAGACTCCCGGCCTGATTCCCAACACCCAATTGGGTAATGGATTTAGTATTGCAATCTGGATTCGGTTACAAGGTCGGGCTGTATGCAAAATCGGTTTATTGTTTTAATCTCATAATCTGGCATAACCAATGAGGCGTCGGTTCTACCGCTGGCAAGAAAGCAATTTAAGTATGTAGTTTTGCGTAGGCCTATACTTATATCGTTAGTCGTGGACTAGACTCGAACTTGACAGGCTTACAGTTCGCCCTATTAGACTTATTGGTAACTGCAGTTTGTTTATAATTTGACATACACGCCCACTTTTCAATATACATAGAGACATCTTTAACGTTGATTACAGTGATATGATCATCTTTAGCAAGGATTGAAGCAGAATGCAACTATGGGTTTGACAAGGATGACTGTGTAGGAAACAACGCACATTTTGACGGCACGGTTGGCGCAGTGGCTAAGCGATTGGACTGCTGCGCTGCGTGTCGCGGGTTCGATCCCCGCACGGAACAAATATTTGTATGGCCTGCAGGTTTCGGTCTGGGTATTTGTGTATGTGACTTTCTATGTTTGTGAACGCACCCACGATACAGAAGAAATTCCTAGTCCACACTAGGAATTTCTCCTGTATCGTGCAACGTTTAAAAAAAAAAAAAAAATATTACGGGGAAGTATCTTAATATTCAAAGTTCCACCAATTGCGGCCAATAAATTCTAGGAATAATAATTTGGTGGTCGTTTTTACCTGATATCATGACAACGAAAGTCGACCCAAGTCGAAAAGTGGGCTTGAGTCGGCTTTCTAGTGCACAATGCCACATTCGCAATAGTACATTGTTACCTTAGGGGTGAAAGGAACCGGAGGACACGGTGGAGCACACTGTGGAGGTGTGCCCTGCTTGGGCGGAGCCCCGCCGTGTTCTCGTAGCGGCGATCGGCGGCGGCGACCTCTCGCGTCCGGCCCTGGTGCAAGCCATGGTCCGGGGCGAGGAGGAATGGGACGCCGTCGCCTCCTTCTGCGAAGCAGTGATGCTAGCGAAGGAGGTGGCGGAACGAGAGAGGGAGAGAACCTCTCAACGTCCCAGCCGCCGCGGAAGGCGCGGAAGGCGCTCCGGGCGTCGGGGGCCACGTGATGGCTTCCGGCCACCGTAGACGCGGGCCTGTGGACGGGGAGTAATGGGCTAGCTCGCCGTCCGGCCGTCGTCATGACGGCAACAGACCGTGTAGGCGGCGCGTTCGTGTTCCACGCGCGCCTCAAAGAGGTGTCAGCAAGGAGGGGCCCGCAAGGGCCGACGCCAGTCAGTAGTAGTCTGACACTCCCCTTCGCTCTGCCCAAGAGCGGGGGGGGGGGGGGGGGGGTCATTTGATGATTTTCCATCCACAAAAAAAAAACATCAAAAAGGGGTGAAAGGAACTTATGTAGTCCCGGGTCGGGGTTTGGCGCCTGAGCGCAGCGAGGGCGCTAATAGTTCGAGGGACTAAATAAGTCTTTAACCCGAGGTAAACACTGTGCTTTTCATTACGAATACAAGGAAAGTTGATGGGAATAGGCTTGCCCCCAATTACCTAAATCGGTGAATAGACTTTGCTCCTAATTAAATCGTTTGATGGCAATAGGCTTGCTCCTAATTAGATTAGTTGATGGCAATAGGCTTGATCCTAATTAGATTAGTTAATGGCAATAGGCTTGATCTTAATTACATCGGTTGGGGGAAATAGGCTTGCCCCCAATTACATCAGTTGATGGCAATAGGCTTGCTCCTAATTGCATTGGTTGATGGTGTAGTGGTATGTTTACCCACACATGCACGCACACCACTCGGCTTGCTACTAATTAGATTGGTTGATGGCAATAGGCTTGCTCCTAATTACCCAAATCGGTAGATGACAATTATAATAGGCTTGCTCCTAATTAGATTAGTTAATGGCAATAGGCTTGATCTTAATTACATCGGTTGGGGGAAATAGGCTTGCCCCCAATTACATCAGTTGATGGCAATAGGCTTGCTCCTAATTGCATTGGTTGATGGCAATAGGCTTGCTACTAATTAGATTGGTTGATGGCAATAGGCTTGCTCCTAATTACCCAAATCGGTAGATGACAATTGCTTGCTTCTAACTAGCTTGGTTGATGGCAATAGGCTTGCACTTACTTACATCGGTTGATGGCAATAGGCTTTCTCCTAATTAGATTGGTTGATGGCAATAGGCTTGCCCCCAATTACATCAGTTGATGGCAATAGGCTAGCTCCTAATTACATCGGTCGATGGCAATAGGCTTGCCCTCAATTACTTCAGTTGATGGCAATAGGCTTGCTTCTAATTACATTGTTTGATGGCAATAGGCTTGGTCCCAATTACATCAGTTGATGGCAATAGGCTTGCTCCTAACTAGTGTTGCCCAAAATCGGTCTTGGTCTTGCAGTCTTGGTCTTGTTCTTGCATTTTCGCAAGACCAAGACCAAGACCAAGACCGACTTATTCTAGCAAGACCAAGACCAAGACTGAACCCTGCAAGATTTGAGCAAGAACAAGACTTAGCCTGCAAGACTCTTGCGTCTCGCAGTTTAGTCAAACTGAGATCAGCCGGCTTAGCATGACCACCGAAGAAACGGGTTTTGTCGACGGAAGAATCGACAAAATGACAGATTGTAGCAAGGTTTCATGTCAAATTGTATGGAAAAATCTTTGTCAAGTCTATTCTTGGTAGATTAGAGATAGAATCACCATGCTACGGGGGCTGGGCATAATTATTGTCTTTCTATGTTTTGGCGAATTTGCGTAGGTACTAGTAGTATGGATATTTGTATGTCTGAATAAATAAATTAATTGAATTAAATTAAGTAGGTATTTTGTTTCGACGACGACAAATTTTATTAGTTAGAATTATCAAGTCGAGACGATGATGAAAAATATATGTAAGTGATAATTATTTTAACCGCTAGCTGTTTGTGAAGAGTTTAGGATAGCCACTAAACACGCTCAGTAAATCATAATATTTAGGTACCTACCTAAAGTCAGTAATTACGCTGAGGGACTAAATTGCATATTTTTTTATAATTATTATGAAGTTAATTTAATTAATTTGGTGGTTTACTATGCATAAGTCAATTTAAACTGTCAATGTAAACATGAACCTACTCTGTTACGTTGTTCTTAGATCTAAACTAACGTGTTTAGTAAATAGCAATAGGCTAATAGGTATTTGCAAGACTTGCGAGACTCTTGCTGCAAGCTTGAGAGCGCAATACCAAGACCAAGACCAAGACCAGGTGTATTGACGCAAGACCAAGACCTAGACTGGCTAAGTCTCGTCTTGGTCTTGCATTTGGGCAACACTACTCCTAACTACATTTGTTGATGGTAATAGGCTTGCTCCTAATCACATCGGTTGGTGGCAATAGGCTTGCTCCTAATTACATTTGTTGGTGGCAATAGGCTTGCTCCTAATTACATTGGTTGGTGGCAATAGGCTTGCTCCTAACTACATTAATTGTTGATGGCAATAGGTTTGCTCCCAATTACATCAAATAATTTGACAGCTGTCAGTAGAAAGCGATTCTCCCTTGGGCTGAAAACTAGTACTTTCAACCCGCTCCGCAGGCATGTTCTGACCTACTTTCAGAGTATGAGTAATGAAAAATAGCATACTGACGCAAAATGCAAGAATTAATAATAATTATATAGGTACTTTACCCGAAAACAGCTGACTTTTAACTTCAATTCTAGATCTAAATTCAAATCTGACTGTGCAGCTGTCATAATGCCTACCATAACTCCTACTTAATTTAACACTCCGTAACGTCGTAACGTCTCATTAGATGATGCAGTTTACCGGCGAGATTCCCACAATCAAATTGAATTTTGATGATGATGAATCTGGTGTAAGGAAGGATTCGCCTGACCCATGCTGAAAACTAGGTAAATCAAGTAGATGTCAACTCTAATTTGTGATTATGATGATGATCCCATTCAGACATGGGCAATACTTCCAAGCCGTTATTTGATGATTTCCCAACACCCAAAAAATAAAATAAATATATCATTTTACCTAGTACGTACTTGGGGAGAGCGGAAGGGAGTGTCAGACTTCTACTGACTAAAAACCACCCATGTTCCTTCTTAGCTCGTGTGCCGAGGCCGCGGTATCTCTGTCGAACAACCCGCAGCCCGATGAAACGATACCATGTGGTGAGACTGGTTGTCAGACTTTCAGGCCACTTATGCCCAAACTCATCACGATTATCTAACGTCACAAGACATTATTTACCGGAATTCCAAACAACCTATCTTACACAATTAGGACCATTATACCCATCCTCGGATCGACCCGAAGATAAATCGTTGATGTTATTCGAAAGATGTATAGTAAGGTTAATCTGATTGTGGCTGATTTCGGCCCAATTTCTCGGGATACGGGCCCGTCCAACTTGGTTAGGATTATTTTTTCCAATAGCTACTTATTTTGAGGATTGTTAACTTGTTTCTAGTTTCAGGAGTTCATATTAACTATGTTGTGTAGTATGTCGAAATGTTTCTAACAATTAACATAAGAGAGACGTAAGTAAAGAGTTAGTGTTACGTAAGTATGGATAAAATAAGGCATAATTATGTTTTTTTTTTGTGTTTCAAAGTTTCCAATTTTATCTCATTTATAGTCTTTGTTATATTTATATTATTTCCCTCGTGACTTTCATATTCCTCTATTTCTCGTTTCCTTCATCACCGCGTGCATCTTGTTAGAACTTGTGGTGAGAAACTGGTTCTCTGTGGTTTCCTACGTCTGTCTGAATGTAGGTCGACCTCGCCTGTCTTATGAAATTAGGTTTCTGTTCATGCGAGCATTTTAGCAAGTGCTTTCATGTGTGTGGAAATATTACTGTCTTGCTTTTTAATGAGTGGCAGTTAAATATAGATAGGTATATTGATTCATGTGTTTGCACTGTACGATTCCATTCAATTCGAATGACCTTTATCAGCCATCTTTCGTCATTCTTGTTTTGTTTTGGCTGAGCATGTGGTCCTAGGTTTGACTCCCGGGTCAGGCAGCGTGTTTTTGAATTTTTCCATCAGGGATTACTCAGTAGCAGCCATGGAGTCTGGAGTTATGCTAGGATGCTGGCAATAAGCTCGCCCCCTATAACATGAGACTTAAACATAGCTGACAAAATGTGTACTAAATAGGTACTCCTCTGCTTAACCCTTCGGAGAATATAGGCGTGACATTATGTTATACTAGCTTTTGCCAGCGGCTTCGCCCGCGTGAAATAGACGATTTTCCATACAAACTTTCATCCCCTATGTAACTCCCTTAGGGGTTGAATTTCGAAAAATCCTTCCTTATTCCTTGTCTATATTATAAAGGGAACCACTGTGCAAAATTTCAGTTTTCTAGGTCCAAGGGTTTGGGCTGGGCGTTGATGAGTCCGTCAGTCAGTAAGTCAGGACTTCTCTTTTTATTTATATATATAGAAAGATAGATAGATGAGAGAAACACCTTGCAAATTACTACCTTCTTTCCAAAGATTTAAAGCCATCGATCTTAGTCTCACCTATATAACAGCAACTTTTTACCGCGTGCGTTTACGAAGCCCGCTCTCATCAAACAGGTTGTGAATATTTTAGCCATTCGAAATGTGGTGGCTCGCTTCGTGAATGCATCACGGTATTCTATCTACTTGTATGTATGTATTTGTGAATACTTTTCGGTGCTAGATTAGTATGCGAAGCACACAAGTGGGTTTTCAATCATGAGATTGAAGTAAATATGGGGTGGAAATAAAATATTTTATGTGAGGGTAAATGTGGCAATTGGTTGAAGTTGAAGTCTGCTCTGTTATTTTAATAACGGGATTTAGTATAGCTATCGTTACTTTTTTTAAAGGTTACCCTTTTTTTTTTGGTGGTAGAAAATCATCAAATGACCCCCCTCTTGGGCAGAGCGACGGGGAGTGTCAGACTTCTACTGACTAAAAACCGAACCCATGTTCCTTCTTTGCCCAAGGGCAAAGTGATGACGTGGCCTCGGCGCAAGCGCCGAGGCCACGTCATCTAGTACAAAAATCCGCGGCCCCGACGGGCGTCGGCCCTTGCGGGCCCCTCCTTCTCTGTCTGTTGCCGTCATGACGACGGCCGGACGGCGAGCTAGCCCATTACTCACCGTCCACAGGCCCGCGTCTACGGTGGCCGGAAGCCATCACGTGGCCCCCGACGTCCAGAGCGCCTTCCGCGGCGGCTGGGACGTTGAGAGGTTCTCTCCCTCTCTCGTTCCGCCACCTCCTTCGCTAGCATCACTGCTTTGCAGAAGGAGGCGACGGCGTCCCATTCCTACATTATTAATTTCTCTTGCATCGTGGGTGCGTTTGCAAACATTTAAACTCACATACACCAACAAAAGCACCCAGACCCGAAACAACTATCTGTAGGGCATACAAATATTTGTTTCATGCAGGGATCGAACCAGCGACATGCTGCGCAACAGTTCAATTGCTCAGCCACTGCGCCAACAGTGAATAGTAGTAGTTTTTACCCGACTACGGCAAAGCCAAAGGAGGGTTATGATTTTTGTAATAATTACTGCGTCGTTGGTCTAGTGACGCAAGTGCTACTGTTGTGCATGAGGGTCTGGGGTCGATTCCTAGGCCGGGCAAAGTGATAGTGAAGTAATTGGATTTTTCATAAAAAAAATCTCAATACCGACTACTGGATCCATATTCATGGCCAGTTGATGGCAATAGGCTCGCCCCCTATACATATTCATGAACTATGAGGACTCTAAAGAATACCTGTCGAAATGTGGATGCATTATAAGATACACTTTTGCCAAACCCTTTGAGGTTATGCTACGTGATGTTATGTTATGTAATCATAAAACTTAAGCAACAAGCATTTCTGTCTACCACAAAATGGCCAGTTACCCTGACAGGTTAGACCTAACTGGATTACGTCCTCCGATGTATAAACTGATTATTAACAGACCAGATTATCTGGCGTATTTATAACACCTCTAGTGGTTCATATTTTTAGTGTGGTTTAAGCAATTTTAGAGCCTTCAGCAAAAAGTGTGTCCGATCCATGAGATATTTCCATGTTAAGAAGCTGCGTCTAAAATGTTTTTTACGTTATTATTGAACTAGCTGAGCCCCGCGTACTTTCGTCCGCGTAAAATTATTACAAAAATGCTACTAAAGTTTCTTTTATGTTTCGATAGATACGATACTATTTGAATATTTTTTTTTTGTAGGGTGGGTTATCATCAAATGAGTCCCCCGCTCAGAGAGTGTGGAGTGTCAGACTTCTACTGACTAAAAACCATCCATGTCCCATCTAGCCGGCGCCACGGTATCTCTTTCGAACAACCCGCATTCGAAAACATCGCAGCGTCATCAATTATCAGAAGAACGTTATTGTTATTTTCTCCAGGAGCAGTATTTTTTTTCGGGATGAAATACTTTTCATCTGTTTCTGTACACCTGACAACCTATGAAAAATTTCAGGATTTTGGGTTCAGTGGTTTAGGCGTGAAAAGCCAATAAACAAACTTCCTTTCGCAATTATAATAATTGTTTGAATAGTTCGGATTCATAATCTATTCATACCAAATTCAATAATATTCCCAAACTTACCCACATTGTAGCCTACGGGCCATTTACCCTCAAATATGTTGAAGCCATTAATATTCGCACAGCACATTCAATTTAACAGTTCAATCGTTCACAAACGTGTGAATACTCGCCTTTACCCTGAGGGACCGGGCAGGGTAAATGTGAATAATGGACGGAATAGAGGCGAGGCTATGTAATAAGCGGAGCGACAGCGGTTAGTGCTGATTTAAATACCATGATTTAGAAATTTACATTGCATAGATAGCCATCCCACAATTCCTCAGTTTTTTAAAGTCCCTTTATTAATTTTGTGGCCCAGTGGTGTCGGCCCCGACTAAGAGTAGCGGTGGCCCAGTGGTGTCGGCCCCGACTTACGAACAGTAGGTCGTGGGTTCGAACCCATGCAGGCGCATTACTTTGTGTAATTTATTTCATCACCGCTGCTCTCAAAACGGTAAAGGAAAACATCGTGAGGATGCCGGTTGCCGGTGCATGTCTTAGAACCAAAATTCGAAGACATGTGACATCTGCCAATCCGCACTGGGCCCGCGTGGTGGATTATAGCCCATCCCTCTCCTAAAGAGGAGGCCTGAGTCCCTGCAGTGGGAACATTATAGGCTGATGATGATGAACAGGGGGAAAGTCGATTGCCATCAACCGGGTGCGAATCCAGGCTCCGTAGCTGCTACTGAGAAATTCTGGGACCTGGAGAAGGGTACATTTCTTCTTTTAACATTCTGAATGTTTGTGTAAAAAATATAATTAAAATAAAGATAAAAGGTGCCGGTGGGGCTCGGGGGATCCCGATGTTCTAGCTCCGCCATTAGGTTATGTAGTGTATGCCCAAATTATAGGAGCAATCGTGAGGTTCTATATAGGTGCTCAAATATCCGGAAAATATATCTATCTACTATGACTGCAAACCATTTTTTTTTCGAGGAAATCATCAAATAACCCCTACCGCTCTTGGGCAGAGCGAAAGGGAGTATCAGACTTCTACTGACTAAAAACCACCCATGTTCCTTCTTAGCCCTTTATGTCGAGGCCGCGGTATCTCTTGCACACAACCCGCAGCCCTGACGTGAAGACTGCAAACCTTAAGTTGCATTAAGGAATAGTTGTCAAAATGCTGCAGATTTATGAATAGTGTCAAAATAACTCCATTCCATAAAATCCAATGAATGGATCGCTTCGCTCACCGCTACCCGCTTTCTGTGCAGCGAGGGGTCAAATTGATGTTGGTAACAAAGCGGTTTCATGTTGATCGTCTTTTGTATTCGTGGGCAGACAATGTAGCGGAAACCGTGTTTCCCTTTTTCGGCTGTAATCTTACTAGGTACATTTCTTATGAGGAAAATAAAATAAAACAGTTGTAAATAGCCTTTTGTCGGCTGTAGCTAAAATATTTGGAAAAAGAAGTATTACCCACGTATCTCTGACTTTTCGAATTCATATGCGTCTAGCTTGATTCGGTGACGGAAAACATCGTGAATTTGTGGGGAAACCAGCATGCCTGAGATATTTCTCGATGAGATGTAAAACCAAGTCCCCTTACCTACCACCACCACACCACACCACACCACCACACCAGTTACCTTTGAGTGGCTTAACTTGGGTCCCGTCAGAGCTGCTGGTTGTTCGAAAGAGATACCGCGGCCTCGGATAAGAAGGAACATGTGTGCTTTTAGTCAGCAGAAGTCTGACACTCCCTACCGCTCTGCCCAGAGTAGGAGGAGTCATTTGATGATTTCCTAACCCCCAAAAAAAAAAAGTTGGGCACTAATACCAAACGATGAAGAAACACCGTCATACAAGTTGGTAATTGGGATTCCACAAACAGTTTGAAAGTTTCTTGGATTTTGTGTAATTTATGTACGCTGGAAATAGCCTTAACTTCAGAGCTAAGTCCTGGACTCGTTGTAAAAACACGCGTTAAGAAGAGTTGAAAAAAAAATTACAATCCTGTCTTTACGTAGATTAATCCATCATCCTTTTAAAACCATTTTAAATTGAGTCTAAACATTTTTCCTCCCAAGGCCTACATTAGTCGACATTCCCCGATAAGCAGGTTGTTCAGGACGTGAAAATGATTTGTATTCAGTAACGTTACCTCATCGAGAGCCAGGGCACGGTACAGCCAAGATCACTGGCATAACTCACCTGTGAACTTGGCATGACTGGCTACAATAAATTATGTTATTTTTTTAAGTTTATTTGTCGAGAGGAATGAGAATTTTTTGTGACAGAAAAACGATTGATATTTGTGTGTGGATAGGTCATCAATTTATGGGAAATTGAAAACTTTCAATACCTACCTCTTTTTTCATGGATACCATAATTAAATACTGTGGCAAATTGTTCTCAAACACGATCAATTCATCGCGTATTTACGCGATTCTGCCGTGATTACTAATCAAAACATTGTCTTCCTTTTTTTTTTGGTGGGTTGAAAATCATCGAATAACCTCCCCCGCTCTTGGGCAGAGCGAAGAGGAGTGTCAGACTTCTACTGACTAAAAACCAAACCCATGTTCCTTCTTCGCCCTTGTGCCGAGGCCGCGGTTATGCCTTTCGATAATCCGCAGCCCCGACGGGGTCATCATTCTACTGCCCTTATCCCAATTTAGGGTCGGCGCAGTATGTCATCTTCTTTCATACTTTTATCTCAGCAGTCACCACCTTTCTAGCCATATAATCTTTCACACAGTCTAACCCTCATTCCTTTAAGTTTTGTAACAATATTCTGATTGAAAAGAGTGTCTATGGAGTTTCTTGCCCGTTCTTCTCCACTTCTACGCTAGGGAATGCGCAACTACAGTAAGTTCACAGTTATCATGCCTTGTGACTTCTTACTTTGTATATGATTCGACTATTCAAAAGTTCTTGTAACTGGCCTACAAGATGCTTTGATTTTAATTGCTACTTGAACAAATTGAAAACCTTACTCCTGAAGCAACAAGGGCAGTAAATGCAATTGATTTGTATTCCGTCAGCATTTGTATCGTCAGTCACGTCACGGACCAGATTACTGCCATCAGCGGTACAAATTACCTGCCCTGACTGACTGACGAGCTTACAGAGCGATGCCTCATGAACATTAAAAAAAAAATTGATAAATTAGGCAGATGTTTATGGTAATCGTACAGGTGGCCTACCATGACGTGTTTTTTTTTGGATGGTGAAAAGTCATCAAGTGGCTCCTCCCTCTCTGGGCGGAGCGCAAGGGAGTGTCATACTTCTACTGACTAAAAACCCATGTTCCTTCTTAGCCCTTTGTGTCCGGGGCCGCGGTATCTCTTTCGAAGAACCCGCAGCCCCAACAGGTAAATAGCTTAAGCCTTAGGTAGGTGCTTAAAACATCAGCTATCTGCCAGTAAAAATCCAATCTAATTCGGTCCAACTGTTTCAGAGTTTAGCTTGGACCAAACTGAAAATATTGGTTTTTTGCTTTATGTACATTCTGTAGAAAGCGGTAACAGACACTTATTTTTTTTTCCTTAAATGTAAAATGAAGTCCTAACCCATTTAACGTAACTGCAGACAAAGTCGCGAGTAACAGCTAGTGATACAATACACCTATTATTCGGGTCCAACACACAACAAAAATTAATTACGAGAATACAATAGAAGTAAGAGCGCTTAAAACCCAATTAGCATTTAAATTTTTTATACAAAAATATACAAAGCTTTTAACAAAAGCCTAACGTTCAATTTAATAAAAATAAGGACTAAAACATGCCTCTTATTACAATGAGTACGTATACCTATGTAATTGTACTCTTATTGTTGGGTAAAGAACGTCTGTAGGCAAGTAGGTTATTAAATTTAGTGTTTCATGTTCACCTGGGTAAAATTAATATCACCCAGATGAATTGAGGACACTGATTTAGTATCCTGTCTTCACCTGGGTGATAATGACCCAGTTATTTTTTTTTAGTTGGTTGTTATAGTCTGTTTTTTTGCAACTATTATGTACATTTGTATTATTTTAAATAGGTAAGGATAAGTGGGAGATGAGAAAAAGTATGGTAAAGTCTTACAAAGTACCCGGAGAATAGAAACATATAGGAGGAAATTGGAGTTTTAAAAACAAATATATGGGCCTTTCTAAGTACCTACTGTAATTGCTGAGTGTCGACTGTGGTCCTCAGAAAAGTACACGTTCAGCTCTGTTCAAAGTTCTTCAATAATTTCTTTATCGAGGAGCGAGTGGCTTATAACTTTTAAGAGCTTATGGTACCTCAAACGCGAGTTCTAATAATGCGTAAAAGTATATGATTCACTGCAGTAATCAACATCAGAAAAATATATGATGTTCTTCAGGATATATGCTAGTGCCATAGTGTTGTGAAAACATAATACAACTAACTTTGCTCGATAGAAAAAAATCGCGAAGATACCTCTAAAAATTTCTTATAACGAGTAAAAACCATACTAAAATACATGTCATCGTTCTAATTTTTTTGCCAAATAATTCTACAAGCAACATACTAAAGTCATAGTGTTTTACTTTTTTAGTCCAATCAATAGTTTTTTTGTAAATCGCAAAATACCACTAATTTCGCACTATTCGGCCGCAGCGAAAGACGTAACAACCGCTTTGTAGTGCAAGCTGATTGGAACTTTATTCTAACAGTATTTCAAGTGAAGTTTGAACCACCACAAATAGGGTTGCTAATCTGAGGTAGCATACGCTCATAATAATAACTGCCACTTAGTTCAATATTCAAGTTACAGCGCTCTTGCCTAGGTTAGGTCGCTCATTACATACAGAGTTTCCTCCATGCCTCAGAAAGTACGTTAAGCCGTTGGTCCTGGCTATCATTTGGAGTCCTGGCTGTCGTTGGCCCGACTGTCTGACTAGCAGTCTTACTAAAGGTTATCGTATTACCCAGTACAACACAGTTATGTGTTGTGTATGTCAGATAGGCAGACGCTACATCTATTCTATACTAATATTATATAGAGGTAAAGTTTGTGTGTTTGTATATTTGATAAATTGTAAGGGGTAATCCCGGGATCTACTGAACCGTTTTTAAAAATTCTTTCACCAATAGAAAGCCACATTATTGCTGAGTGTCATAGGCTACTTTTTATCCCTGTATTCCCACGGGAACGGGATCTACGCGGGTGAAACCGCGGGACGTCCGCTAGTAGGAAATATTCTTAAACAATTTTGATAATGGTCTGCTCAAGGTTACATTACAACTGAGTGCTAGCTATATATTTAGTTTTTTGTACCATAATGAATTCTACAATTCGCTTTTTACATAAGCACTCTTTTATATTGAAAAGGACCTTGAAATGATAAAATATACAGCATCAAAAATTATGAGCAGCGTTGAAGCGCTGAATGGTATGAATTTACGGCTTTTTAGACTCATCCCGTTTATGTGGTTACGTGTGTTATATGTTTTTGCAATATTACTGTTTCCCGCGACTTTGTTCATGTGGAATTTTTTTATGTGAGAGAAAATATATCAAAAGTTGTCTATGTACTTCATCATCATCATCAGCCTAATCCACTGCAGGGACTCAGGCCTCCTCTTCTTTGAGAGGGAGGGGGCTATAATCTTTGGTGGAGTAGAGGAACAGTTAGAGTTCCTCATCCCCCGTAGAAAAGGGAGGATCCTCCGACCGGACGGGTGTTGTGTCCGGCGGGCTAACTGCCCAACAGTTGTAAGTCGGGAACTCTTTTATAGGCTTATGTCGCGGATAGTGTTCATAGCGCGATGTAGGATTTTCTGTCGATCGTTGTTAGTTCGCAAGTGTTGCGATAGATGTCGCTAGTCGCCACAAATCTACCAGGCGGGCCAGTGCGGGTTTGTAGATGTCACAAGTCTTCGAATTTTTGGTTCCAGGTCATGCCGGTTAGGGCACGCCACGATAGTGGCGGTAAGTCCCCTCTTTGAGGAGTGGCTGGAGAGGCGCCACGGCGCCCTCACCTACCGTCTGACGCAGGTCCTCACCGGACACGGGTGTTTCGGGAGGTACCTGTACCGAATCAGGCGGGAGGAAACGCCCGGATGCTTCCACTGCGAGGATCGACCGGAGGACACGGTGGAGCACACTGTGGAGGCGTGCCCTGCTTGGGCAGAGCCCCGCCGTGTTCTCGTAGCGGCGATCGGCGGCGGCGACCTCTCGCGCCCGGCCCTGGTGCAAGCCATGGTCCGGGGCGAGGAGGAATGGGACGCCGTCGCCTCCTTCTGCGAAGCAGTGATGCTAGCGAAGGAGGTGGCGGAACGAGAGAGGGAGAGAACCTCTCAACGTCCCAGCCGCCGCGGAAGGCGCTCCGGGCGTCGGGGGTCACGCGATGACCTCCGGCCACCGTAGACGCGGGCCTGTGGACGGTGAGTAACGGGCTAGCTCGCCGTCCGGCCGTCGTCATGACGGCAACAGACCGTGTCGGCGGCGCGTACGTGTTCCACGCGCGCCTCAAAGAGATGTCAGCAAGGAGGGGCCCGCAAGGGCCGACGCCCGTCGGGGCTGCGGATATCGGAAAGTTACCGCGGCTCCGACACAAGGGCGAGGAAGAAGGAACATGGGTTGGTTTTTAGTCAGTAGAAGTCTGACACTCCCCTTCGCTCTGCCCAAGAGCGGGGGGGGTTATTCGATGATTTTCCACCCACCAAAAAAAAAAAGGTCATGCCGGTTTCCCTACGATGTTTTTCTTCACCGTTTTTGAGAGCAGTGGTGATGAAACAAATTACACAAAGTAATACGCCTGTCTGGGTTCGAACCCATGACTTACTGTTCGTAAGTCAGGGCCACCACCACTGGGCCACCGCTGCTCGTATAATAAAAAAAAAACTGGCCAAGTGCAAGTCGAACTTGCACATAAAGGTTCTGTACCATGACTTTTTATAGGTTTTCCTGTAATCTATACGTGTTGAACTAATTTCTGTATTTTTTCCAGAATTTTAAGCCCAGTAGTTTTGAAGATAAGGGGGGGGGGGGGGGAATGGTCAGACAGACAGACAGACAAACACACGAGTGATCCTATAAGGGTTCCGTTTTTTTCCTTTTGAGGTACGGAACCCTAAAAACTAGGATCCCACCTACTAATGCACGGAACCCTTTATGCGCGAGTCTGACACGCAATTGGCCCGTTTTCAAATCATCATTTTCACTGACCAAACATACCATTATCTAAGCCCTCAGGTATTCAACAGAAATTAAAAGTACTTACTTATTTAAACACCCTCTTAACCGCTAGGGAATCTGAAATAAACACGTTTCATTTAAAAAATAAATGCCCAAAATAAAGCTTATTATAGCATATTGAAGTAACAGAAGCGACGTCAAAATCATAATATTTCTATCAAAAAAGTAATAAAAAGTAAACAGAATAAAATAAAGTAATTTCTGGCCGCGTCAAAATATTTTTGCTAGTGAAATATTCAGTAAAGGCGTGTTCGATGAGCCCTCTTTTTTTTTTGGTGGATGGAAAATCATCAAATGACCCCCCCCCCCCGCTCTTGGGCAGAGCGAAGGGGAGTGTCAGACTTCTACTGACTAAAAACCGAACCCATGTTCCTTCTTTGCCCTTGCGTCGAGGCCACGTCATCTAGTACAAAAATCCGCAGCCCCGACGGGCAGCCCTCTAATGAAACTTTATGTACCTATTTTAATAGTCACTGGTAAGTTTAAGAATTTTCAATATCTTTCTTGCCTTTTCCCAAAAATGTTGGAGTCGGGTTAGTTACTACATAGCTAGTTAGTTACTTCTCAACTTTCCCTAGGTAAACTATCGAAAGTGAAAAACTTACTACTTAACTATACTTACTTTACGGGACCGTGATTTGAAGTTTATTTAATGGATAACTACTGTTTAAAAATGTTGTTCTAACTCATTTGTGTTTCACCTAATTTATAATTTATCTTATTTACGACAAAGTATCAAAGTATCGAGAATTCATAACATAATCTTTAAATAGCGGTCCCGTAAAATAAACAATTTTCACTTTCCATAGTTTACCTAAGGACAGTTGTTCGTAACTGGCAGCAGCATAGCGCTACGAAATTCCTAGCAGCAGCGTAGCGCTACGAAATTCCTAGCAGCAGCGTAGCGCTACGAATTTCGTAGCAGTGTTACAACTTTAGCTAGCGTAGCGATTGAAACCAATCTCTACACCACAAAAAGATCTCACTAGAAAGCTTTATGTTTAAATAACAAAATAACGTTTAAGCTAAATAACCAATCAAAATTATTTTAACTAAAGATAAACACATACCAATTTAAACCCATTATTCAATTTTACTGAAAACTTAATTAAATTAGTCGCTAAAACCAACCATGTGTATACCGCCCAATAAATGTACCTCGTTTCAGAATTTCAGAGGCTTGTTTAATGAAAATTTCAGTAAATTGCTCGGAAACTGTTTTGCAGATAAGCCTATCCATGCATTTGATGATCATCGAAATTAATGTTGGCAATTTGCTCGTTGTTTTATAATAAACTTTGGTTTTTAATGAAGCTATTTTATTTAAATTGGTAGTGGTAGATGAAAAGTTTCATCACTAATTAAGACGTATAATAGTTTAAATAATGTTAAAATAAGGAAAGTTGATTCCCGCTTGCTTTTTTTTATTTATAAATGTCTTCTTTTACATAGTGATTCTGAGTTATCTATTCTTATTTGTCTTAGTTGCCTTTGTGCTATTCTTGCTTATAATTTATCTCAGTGCCATAATGCATACAGATCTGTGTAAGTAGCCGGTCTGGCTTGATTGAGTGACACACACATCACATCCAAGGTTCTCGCATTTTTTTTTTTTTTTTTTTAAACGTTGCCCCACACTAGGAATTTCTACTGTATCGTGGGTGCGTTCACAAACATTTCAACTCACATACACAAATACCCAGACCCGGAACAACTATCTGTAGGTCATACAAATATTTGTTCCGTGCGGGGATCGAACCCGCGACACGCAGCGCAGCAGTCCATTGCTTGAGCCACTGCGCCAACCGTGCCGTCAAATTAATAGTAATGTATATTAATAGTATTGTAAGGTTTTTTTTAAAAGTAGTATTGATTTTTGTTAAATAAATTATATTATTCTTACTGCGGTTGTCGTAAATTTAAAATCAAATAGTAACACAATAGGGTTTACTTTCAATTTACCTACAATACAATATTAAAATGTAATTTACAAAATCTTCTCAAATCGTTCTGAAAACCAAATAATATATTACAATTTAAAGTGCTTATCTGTTCAAACAAGGGACGCAAGTGACCACCTCATCTTATATTTATCTTCACAAAAGGTAGCTGTAGATTGTATAAATTGTACCCTTTTTCTGGCAAATGTTTCAACGGTTGGTTAAGGGTTGTCAGAGTACAAATATTGGGGATAAAGATTTTCCTTTTTTTAGGATAATTTTCCTTTTAACTTGTGGCGACTGGTTGATTTATTTCCGTTGGATGCCACAAAACATTATTTTGACACCTTCGCTGACCAGAGGGCTGGCTCTTTCTTTGACTGAAGAATTAGAATTGCCATTCAACGTGGCAATACTGCCTGTCTTCTTGGCACGTTTCGGGATGACAGCGATGTAGGAATAATAAGACGTTCGTCCTTTTGTTTATATTGAGTTCATTCGTTTTTAATAAGCAAAGTTGTTAAAATGCTAGTGACACGGCAGAAGAAGCAAGTAGGGTGAGCTCATCTAATTCTGTTATTCGCCTAATTCGGTGATATTTGGTTTGAGCGGTATCATAGGGCTGTACGAGTGCACAAATGCCTTTATCACGAAGTTAGATGAGTTCACTATACACATAATACATCACTACATATTATAAAACAAAGTCCTCCGCCGCGTTTGTCCGTCTGTTCGCAATAAACTCAAAAACGACTGCACCGATTTTCATGCTGTTTTCACGTGTCATGGGTAGAGTGGTTCTCGTGAAAGGTTTTAGTATATACATTATGTCGAAATTCATCCCCTAAGAGAGTTAAATAGGGGATGAAAGTTTGTGGGATATTTTTCGACAACCACGCGGGCGAAGCCGCGGGCATAAGCTAGTATTATTTAAACAAGTAGAGCACCTAGTCTTATAATATTACATGCTATAAATACTTCGCTCTCAGCAAACATTCCGAGAATAAATTCCAAAGTCTTTATGAGCGCAATAAATAATGCGCACGATTTTGTATTAATTAGACGTCTGTCCTACCGGTGGCGATTAGCGAGAAGCGCGTAGAAACTGGATGAGAAAGAAGAGAAAAAATAAACATCTTTACTCGTTTTTTGCTGCCATTCTCTTAAAAAATTCTCTCAAAATAATTAGAAAAAATAACCAAAAAGCGGTACTACGGTAGGGGTACGGTATACATTGTAAATATTAGAGCTAGCAACTTAAAACGTATTTGCGAACATCAAGCAGCAACAGTGCGACGACGGCGGGCGATTACTCGTTGGTATTCGAATATATGGCGCAAGGGTCTCAGCAGTTTGGATGCGGATTGTCGAAAGAGATACCGCGGCCTCTGCATAAGGACAAAGAAGGAACATGGGTGGTGTTTAGTCAGTAGAAGTCTGACACGCCCTTCCGCTCTGCCCAAGAGCGGGAGGAGTAATTTGATGTATTCCCATCCCCGAAAAAAAAGGGTCTCAGCAGTTAGCGAAAGCGTTGCTGAGCGAGTCTGCGCGACTCTTATTGATAGTGCTTGTCACTGTGACATACAAACCATCGCCCTTGGAGTAAAAAATTAAATTAAATTAAAATGTTTATTTCAATTACAAAATTGGCATTTCGATACAAATAATTGGAGATCACCTTTTAAGCAAGGAATTGCTTGTATTAGGAGACTCCGCACTTCCACTTATAATTTTTATGCAATTGAAAATATGTAGACAATGTAAATTACATGCAAAACTAAAACTAAAGAAGAGAAAAAATAAAATAAAAGAAAGGGTAATTTAAAATTAATACAAATGGCTCTGCAAATTAATGAGCGTTATGTAGAGAAAATAAAATAAAAAATTAAAATAGCCAGAAAAAGCCAAAACGCGCGTGTATGTGTGATAAGTGTATCCCGAGTGAGTGTGTGGTGAGTGTGTGTGTGGTGAGTGAGTATGGGTTTGAGTGTGAGTAGTGAGTTGGTGTGGTGTGTGAATCTTAATAATGATCGCTAAGTAAACTTTAAGTGAACTTAAAGTGAACCAAATTGAATTTACTTATACTACTAATTTAATCGGATTAGCCCTGCGACAATGTCTTGGGATCGAAAGAAAGAATAAGTCTTCTTTCACTAACCATGCGCACAACAATATAAATGTAACCAATTTGGCTATTGCAATGTAGATACAATAGTCTCAACATCATCGTAAGTTTTGGTTTTAAGCCAATCGGTAACAACTTTTTTACAGTCCCGTAACTTCATGGAATATATATGTAATTCTTTATTCAGCAAGTTGTATAGATGAGCTGATTGTCTTGAGTATTGCCTTTTAGCGAAAGCAGACCTAACCCTGACAGTTGGAGCGACTAGGTAACTCCTCCTGCTTTTAGGCTTAGAGGGTTCATATGGGAGCGATGAGTGTTTTTTTAGAATAAGTTGAAGCAAATAAAGCTTTCTTACGGACAAAAGGTCAGACAGAAGGTAGAGACTGCGAGTGGGGTACCTATAGGGCTTAAAGAACATGACCTTAAGTAAGGTTCTCTGCGCCCTCTCAAGTTCCAAAAATTTTATTTTAGTTGTCCCTCCCCAGCAAGATAGACAGTACATAAGGATAGATTGGGCCAGTGATATGTATACTTGCTTAAGAAGTTGCTTAGAAGCCGCATGTCGTAGTGTTTTAAAAGTCCATATCAGCTTCCTAACTCTTTTCATAATAAGTTCGGTGTGTATATGCCAGGACAGGCGCTGGTCAATCATAACGCCTAGATACTTAGTGTGCTGTAACCTGTCAATTTTTAAGCAAGAGCAGTCTTGAGTTGGGGGGTTGGGACAGTTGTGAATTTTTATTTGAAAATCTTGAGACGGTTGCGAGTTATTATACTTGGTAAAGCATATATAGTTTGATTTGGTGACATTTAGTGTAAGGAGACTATGGTTTAGCCAGGCTGCTATCTTTGCAAGGCCACATTCGGCCAACCTAGTAACGTTAGCCCAAGTCTTAGCAGTGAAGACAATGGCAGTGTCGTCGGCGTATGAAAAAATGAGTCCGCCTTCAATCTTCATGTTGCAGAGATTATTAATGTAGATAAGGAATAAGGTTGGCCCAAGAACACTGCCCTGGGGAACTCCGAAAGTGACGGTTGACTCAGAGCTGATGTACTCCGCAATTTTAACTGTCTGTTTGCGATTGTTGAGGTAGGATCTAAAAAGTTCAAGGGCCGTTCCCCTTATGCCAATACGTTCTAGCCTATGTAAAAGAAGGGGGACAGACACGGTATCAAAGGCCTTTTTGAGGTCCAGAAAAACAGCTAGACACTTGGCTCCACCATCTACACCGTCTACCAGAGCAGAAGTTAGTGAAAGAACTGCGTCCTCAGTAGACTTTCCTTGTCTAAAACCAAACTGAGAAGGCGACAGTATTTTAAATTTAGAGAGGAATTTAGTTAGGCGTGAGTTGATTAATCTCTCAAGAATTTTTGAAATGGATGGTAGGACCGAAATTGGTCTATAGTTAGAGGGGTCAGACTTATCTCCAGACTTGTACACAGGCGTTATAAGGGCTACTTTCAAAGCGTCTGGGAAAAGTCCCTGCTTGAAGCATAGATTAGTCAAATGAGTCACAATTGGTACAATTTGTTCGTGTGCAGATTTTAGGAAGTTGACTGTAATCTTGTCCCAACCGGGAGCGCTATCCGATTTCAAGCTCATTAGAGTGGCTCGAACTTCGTCGGGGTCTGTGTCGAGAAGAACAAAAGATGAGGCCAAAGGACAATTTGTCGAGAAGGAGTCAGGGTTGAGATGATTTCCTGCTGAGGGCTGAGAATTTATTGCAGAGGGCTGAGAAGATGTGATGTTTTCAGCAAGAAGTTTTCCAATGGTACAGAAGTAGTCATTAACTTTATTAACAGAGTTTTGTGGGGTAGTGAGTGTCTGTAGCAGTTCCGAGTTTTTTGTTTTTTTGGGTTTGCGTTGTGTGATGTTGTTAATAATATCCCACGTTTTTTTAGGATTTCTGTGCGCTTTAGAAAGTTTGTCTCTATCATATTTACGTTTTTGTTTTCTAATAATTGTATAACAGTAATTACGATACCTTTTGTATGTTATTTTTAGCACCTCGTTGTGTGGGTCAAGCTTGAGTCTCTTTTGCATATGATTTCTATTAGAAATACAACGCAACAAGCCAATTGTCATCCATGGTTTTATGATTCTATTTTTTACAGGTATATTCAGAGTAATCGTACTGAGCGTGACACACTTTTGTAGTATTTCGATTAGGTTATTAGTAAGCGTGTTAGGGTTCTCTAATTTTAATAAGTTTGATAGGTTACTGTCATTGAGGAGCTCAAGCCCTTTCTCCGAATTAAAAATTGTTTTTGTTTTAGAGCATCCTATTGAGTTAGTATGGTTTGATATTTTTAAGAAAGTCATGAAATGGTCAGTAATGGTCGTGTGAATAATTGCAATGGTTGCGGTTTGGTTGCCAGGTTTGAGTTTTATTATGAAGTGGTCAAGACAGGTTTTGTCTCTCGTGGGAAGCGAGTGACCAGGGAGTAGACCATGCATTGCTAACATATTGAGGTAGTTAAGTCTGTTTGTACGCTCGTGTGACTGCTCGTTTTGATTGTATATCAGATTAATATTTATATCTCCCGTGATTATTAAGTTTTTAGTAGATGCAAGGGTGTTTAGTAGGTGATTGTTTAGGGAGTGAATAAATTGGTCTGCGTTCGCAGTTGAGGGGGACCGATAAATTGCAATAACTGTAAGGTCAGGCATGATAATCTCTAAGCAAGACGCATTTACCAATTTTACCTCTCTTGTTTTACTTCTGTGTGTGTTTTTAATATAGGCGACCACTCCGTCAGCCTTATTCAGATGATTTGTTGTTTGGTACGAGATATAGTTAGTAATTTGGGGTATTGGTTTATTTGAGTTCAACCTACATTCGGTTAGGATTACCAGATCAATATCCACTCCAAGATTGAGTAAATTTAATTGAAGATCATCAAAATTAGAGTAGACAGACCTAATATTCTGCGAAACAATGGCAAAGTCGGAAGAGTTAGGCGCTACATGCTTAGTAAAGTCAGCAATGTCACAATCAAATACTTGAGCTATTTCGGAGTTGTCTATGTCGTTCAAAGTGAGTAGAGTATTATCCATTTAGGTACTTTTTATAAATGCAGGATAACGTAATAATATTCGTATAGTTGTTTCTTGTGTAGATTAGGGTGAATGTATGTGTCTGTGTGTGTGTAGAGGTAAGTGTGGTTTGAAAGTTTGAGTAATTAGCATCCGGATTGAATGTAGGTTTGAGTGATGTAGAGTGAGTGTTAGGGCGCGAATGGTGAACAAAACATAAATTATTATTTAACTTAGTGTTTAACTTAATTCTAGTTAATTTTGACAATTTAAATTTTAATTTAAAAACCCGATGAAGGATTGACAAATGGTTGAAATATAATAAGAAGATACAGTTACCATGACAGGTCGCTAGTAAAATGAAAACTAGTCATTTAGACTGTAAGAGATTATGTACCTGCGACTCACAATTTACAACAATAGTAGAAGAGTCATCATTCTTCTTAATGTATACTTTCCCGTAGGCTGTCCAGCAGTATTTATATTCCTTTGATTTTGCCAGGTCACGCGCAAGAAAGTGTAGTCGAGCTCCTTTTGTAGTTAGCTGTTCCGTGACGTATATAGGTGTATACTCATCAGTCTTAAAACCAAGATGCTTCGCACATAATTTTCCATTTTGCTTTCTATTAAAGGCTTTAGTTGATTTTAGTAGGTCTGATTTAAGAGACGTCGACTTTAGCTCAACTATAATAGGGCTGTTTTTTGAGTTAGTTCGTTTGCTTTTTACTCGATATATGTCACTTATATCTGGTTTTGTGATATTACATCCTACTTCGTTGGATAAACATAGTGTCATTTTGATAAGGTCTTCTTTTGATTCTTTAGTAATTTTTGGGACATTTTTGATCTCGAAATTTGCCTTTCTGCTACCTCTTTGCAGGTCTTCTATTTTATCCTCTAATAATGTGATGCGGTTTCTATCTTTTTTCGTTTGATCTTCCAGATGCTCAATTTTGGACTTTAGTTCTTCATTTTGTGCCGTCAGAAAAGCCATGGAGGATTCTATGTTGCTGTTTGTGGTTTTGATTTCTATTAGTGTCGAGTAGATCTTCTTAATCTCTTCTTGTTTTGGTGACATTAAAGAAGATATTAGTTCTTTGACTTCCTCTTTGAAAGCGCGGAAGTCAGAGTCGTAGTTATAGAGATCCTCAACCGACCTCTTGAAACGATGAAGTACGAAATTAGGAGGGGTTTTTTGTTCCAGTTGATCGGAAATGTTTGACTCGGAAAGGGATTTGCCACTCATTTCCTCCATTTCGAGTACCAGGAGATAATAAACCAGTGGAAATACACTACAGCTGGTCAGTAGTAGTATTTTGTCTTGCTAGGTAGGTGGTTCACTTATTTTTACAACGAAACTACGCAACTTTGCTTGAGTATAATCGACGTATGTACCAAGAGAAGATAAATGCAAGGAGGTCCTGCGCAGGCTGGCGGTAGAGTAGCAATGTGATGTCCGGATTTGTTAACGCACACAACTGTGGGTTGTCCTTGACAGTGGGTTGTCCTTGACGGTCCAATGACGCTCAGGTAGGCGGGGTTTTGCGCTTCCTAGCGGCGTTGCCGTGCGCATGGGCAGGTAAATGAGTTATTCGTACCTTTAGATTGGCCGACTCACTTCGATGTACTAAAAACAAACAGCGATCAACTGTTAATATTTCTATATATTTTACGTAAACGGGATCTACAACCAAGCACGTTTCTAGAGCAAGAAAATTGTTGATAGCTAGTAAGGAAAGTTTTGTGTAAAAATGTGGTAAGCGTAGGGGATGGCCAAAGAAATGATGAGTGCACAGTGTAAGGGCAGATATGGTTAAATAGAAGATGACTGTTGAGATGACGAGCATTAGAGAAGTATGGAATAAGAATAAATAATAAATCGGGATAAGGGCAGGAAAATTATCAGCTACACGCTATCTCGTCCACGATGAGACCGGTCACATACGGGATTATTAATATGCTCTCATCCCTAATAAGGGTACATTATACTTAAGGGTGTGTTCGCAAATTAATATGGGCCGACTGTTGCTTAACGTTAAATTATTCATGGGCTGTTAAGTGTTGGAATCTGGGTTTTAATGTATAACGTGCTGTTCATTTTGTCAACAAGGGTTTTTAAGCAATATGTTTGTGTTTTGCAAATTAAAGTGAATTTCTGATTCGGTATTTGTTCAAGACACAGAATCATCATCATCAACATTATTCAGAGTCCCACTTCACATACTGCTGATATATAATATCTCTCTGATTGTGCCACGTTCGAGCTTAACGTTCTTGTCAGGGTCTTGTGTCAGTCAACCTCATACATATTTCCACAATGGCAACAATGTCGTCTGCCCATCTCACCGCCGGACGTCTAACTCTTTTCGTTTCAGGGCTCCCACACATAAACACGATACGACGTCGCGTCGTACAACGATGCGGCGTCGTTTCACGACACGACGTCGCGTCTTGGAAATCTATGACGTTAGAAACTCATGATGCAATCCTGCGCAGTTTTCTTGTTACTTTAATGAACAAATTAACATTTATTTGGGTTCTAATTTCAGAAACATTTAGATATTCTATTCAGAATGCGTCTAGAGCGATCCATTTTTCGGAATGAACTAAAACACCACCCCACTGTATCGACGGCATCGTGCCGTGCATCGTGCGTGGCACATTACGTTACGATGTCGTGTTTTTTTACGATGCTCATCGTAGATTTCCACGACGCGACGTCGTATCGTGTTTATGGTGTGGGAGCCCTGAGTCACAGCTTTACTCCGCCATCTCCGCGCCTTACTAGGTGCCTTGCTCAACTCCATTTGAGTTGCATAATGCGATTTCCAATATACGACCATAACGTTTATTATGTATTACTAGCCAATTTAAGACGGCCTTGTAACCCTGTTTACAAGTAAGTTTACCGATAACGAAGTCGAAAAGCACTTATTCTCACCGTCATTGCGAAATATTTTATTTTTTTGTCCACCTTTCTATTATTCACAAGTCACAGAGGTAAAACTATTGAATCTTTCTTTTAAGCTTTTGTCATGCACACAAATACCAAAGTAAAATGTCTTATTCTTATAGTAAGTATTTTTCAAAATACTATCACTTATATTGAAAATGGAAAAAGAAGCTTCCCACATCAGTGTGTGTCAGCCCTTAGAACCTGGTACGCAATTGTTCGCTCGTGAACATTGTTCTTTATTGCTATTTCTTTTTCGACGACCTTACAGATATCCTTCTAATTTCCCAATCCGATTTAGCCATCAAATAAATAAAGGAGAAGGTTTATTTCAGTCAGCAGGATTGGAACGCTCTAATAAATGTTTTTAGAACGCATTTTAGTATTTTTTTTGTTGGGGGGTGGGGGAGTCGGAAATCATCAAGTAACTTTTTCCGCTCTGGGCAGAGCACTAGGGAGTGTCAGACTTCTACTGACAAAAAACCACCCATGTTCCTTCGTAGCCCTTCGTGTCGAGGCCGCAGTATCTCTTTCGAACAACCCGCAGCCCCGACGGGCGTCGGCCCTTGCGGGCCCCTTCCATGACGCATTTTAGTCCTCTAGTAGAGGTTAATCATCGGTGCAGGAGATATTATAATGCAAAAGTGTGTGCGCTGACATAGGCACACTCTGTTCCTATAATCTATAGTTACTTAGTTATACTAGCTTGTGCCCGCGACTTATCCGCGTTAAGTGTGGAAGGAATTCCACGGGATCGTAGTATCAATATAAAAATCTTATAAAATGAATTCAGACTATAAACTACCTGTGTGGCATATTTAAGCATTAGTTTTTGCTTAAAAACACATACAAACAAACATACATCTATCCGGCATAGACGAATTCCACACCCATTGATATTTGCCCCCAAAAATACACAGTCGTTACAGTGATCATCACCATTCTGCTTTTTCTTTTTTTGCCGCCCTTGGGCAGAGCGAAGGGGACTGTCAGACTTCTACTGACTAAAAACCAACCCATGTTCCTTCTTCGCCCTTGTGCCGAGGCCACGTCATCTCTTTCGATAATCCGCAGCCCCGACGGGGTCCGCAGCCCCGACGGGATCACCATTCTCCTGCCCTTATCCCAATTTATTTGGGATCAGCGCAACAAGTCATCTTCTTCTAAACTTCTCTCTTACTCGTCATCTCAGCAGTCACCTCCTTTCTAGCTATATCATCCTTCAAACAGTCCATCCAGCCAGATATGTTACACGAAAATTCGATGAACACGGAGTCCATGTAACTCTGTCAGTTTAAGCCGACGTACGTCAAAATGTCCTGTTGTGTTGTTCATTCTGTCGATAAATTCTTCACGGAATTGGGTCAAGTGAACTTGATTTATACGAGAACATTTCCATCTGTTTTCTCAATGATCAGATATTTTATATAACATCACGACTCTAATAGTACATTCACTTTTCGCCAGTTATGTCTAAGTTTCATGTAATAGGAGGCGAGCCTATTGCCATCAATCGAGTCCAAATACGTTTTAATACATGGATATTTATGTAATTAACATTTATGTATTTTTTTTTTGCCCCACACTTGGAATTTCTCCTGTATCGTGGGTAAAGATAAAGATAAAGATCATTTTATTTGTCCAAACATGTGTATACATGCAAGTTATGCATGCAGGATGTTACATTAAAAATAATATTTAGTACGTACATGTTTCACCCGTAAGGCATAAAAATTTAAAATTTTTAACAATAAACAAAAATTAAAATACAAAATAAAAGTCAGTAAAAATCATAAAATGTCACAAAAATCTAAGAAAAATAATAAATGTCAAATATTGTACAAAATAAACAAGTCAGTAGAAGTCATAAAATGTCACAAAAATTTGAGAGATTATAATAAATGTCAAATAATGTAAAAAATAAAAAATTGAATAAAATATATGAAAAAGTACAAAATGGGTGCGTTCACAAACATTTAAACTCACATACACAAATACCCAGACCCGGAACAACTATCTGTAGGTCATACAAATATTTGTTCCGTGCGGGGATCGAACCCGCGACACGCAGCGCAGCAGTCCATTGCTTGAGCCACAGCGCCAACCGCGCCGTCAATTTGTTATGGTGTTCGACTACTTCGTTGGCGTAGTGGTCGCAATAGGGATGTGTCCTGGGTAAAAAAAATATGATTCCGTTTAGTCCGTCAGTTAGATTATCGAAAAATATTGGATACGTGTTTTTTGTTTTTTCAAATTAATAAAAATTGACGAAGATAAAACGCGTCAAAGATCAGGAGGGGGCTTTTGACGGCACTACGTGGTAAAAAATGTAGTGCGATGTGACGTCACACGAGTTTTCGAAGCACTGTATCGTCTTCATTTTAGGTTTACGTTATGCCAACGCTGACTGTTGGCTTTATGGCCTCTATTTCGAGTGCCAAACTCCACACTTCTGTGCCAGCCTCATCCAGGTTTATTCCCTGACGGCAACAATGTCGTCGGCCCATCTCACCGCTAGACGACAAACGTTTCTTTTTCCAGTCCTCGGACACCACTCGATCAGAGGTTTGTCTCCACTTGTTAGATATACCTACAGCTAAAATAAACTAAGGAAAAGCAATTTGTTGGTTACTAAAAATAGTGCGTTCTATATAATTATCGTGTACCAAATAGGTCGATGGCGTGAGCTCTGAGGATTTTATACTGAAGACGTTTATTTAGTTAATGTTAGCTCTTTATCAAATAGAAAATAACCATTTATATAGCTGTTAGAAGTCTGTATATCATTCAGGTTTACCGTACTATAGAGTCTTTTGTCTTAAAGTGACAAATTAATATACAAAGCGTGAGTGAGTTTGTTAGTCTTATATTTTTTACAAGTGACCCGCCCCGGCTTCGCACAGGTGCAAAAAAGATACTCAAACCTTCCTCTTGAATCACTCTATCTATTATAAAACCCGTATCAAAATCCGTTGCGTAGTTTTAAAGATCTAAGCATACATATAGGGACAGACAGCGGAAAGCGACTTTGTTTTATACCATGTAGTGAAGTTTTCCATAATCATTTCGCCTTTAATTCCCGATGAAAAAGGAAAGGTGTATTTGATACTGCATCCACAATCCGCCAGTTAAGTTGAAATTCATGTAAAAAGCGATCAAGCGTATTGCCATCAATCAATCGGGCACTTATCCAAACTCAGTATCAGCTTCTGAAAATTCCTGATGGGAAACCTCAATAATACTTTGCCAGACCAGCCTGCAGTATCGGGCACTAGTTGCTCGGCACTTTGCTGAACTGGTCCTATTTGGCGCAGCCGTGAGATACATATTCTTTTTTCGGGTTTAGCTCTTAGTTTTTTCTTTGTTGTGTACAATTGAACAAATATGTTTTCTTTCTTTTAGACCTGGGAACCAAACCTAGATCTGTATGCTATTGTAACCTTGACTAGATTTAGGACAGAAAATACGTTGGTTGTACGTTTTCATGAAATAATTTAGATACAAGTTCCGAATAAAGGAACATTATAGAAAATAGTCTTCGACAAAAAAAACTAGTCCGTTATAGAGTCTTTAGGCTTCGGGAAACCTAACAATAGTCTGAGAAAAACCTAGATGAAGAACATCTGCCAGTCATTACTTAGCCTCATCCGTCTGTGCGTTCGTAAAAAATGAATGGCCGTTGTCGGGTCAAATAAAACCTAGGTACCTTTGTTTCAGTAAAAACTATTTTATGAAATGGAAGCTGTTTCTGATCTAAAACCATACTCGTATAGGTATCTACCATAGTTATCTTTCTGTCTAAAATCACTACATAGTATAAAACAAAGTCGCTTTCTCTGTCCCTATGTCCCTTTGTATGCTTAAATCATTAAAACTACGCAACGGACTTTGGTGCGGTTTTTTTCAATAGATAGAGTGATTCAAGAGGAAGGTTTTAATACCTTTTTAGCACCCGTGCAAAGCCGGGGCGGGTCACTAGTATATTATAAATGCGAAAGTTTGTGGATGTGGACGAAAGTTTGTTGGTATCTCACGTGAAAACTACTATACAGATTTGGATAAAATTTGGCATACAGATATTTAATTAAATTGTGTTGACCTGTGTGAGACCAATAAATACATTTTCTTTCTTTCAATTTATTTTATCTCGGTGCTATAAACCCTGTGCACTGTTCTATGTTCAAGGCTCGGCTTATTAAAATGTTACCTAACCTATCAGATACAGTCTTACCCTTTGGGCATTACAGGTGTGATCCGATAGGTGTTATGACTTAATGCTGAAAGTCGCAAATATTACAAGGCTCTTCCTATCGACAGCGGTGGTGGCGGCCCCGACTTACTATCAGTAAGTCGTGATTTCTAACCCAGACAGGCGTATTACTTTGTATAATTTATTTTCATCACCGCTGCTCTCAAAACGGTGAAAGAAAACATCGTGAGGAAACCGGCATGTCTTTGAACCAAAAAAAATCGAAGACATGTGACTTCTACCAACCCACACTGGGCCTGCGAGGTGAATTATAGCCTATCCCTCTCCTAATAGAGAGGAGGCCTGAGTCCCTACATTGGGAATACTATAGGGTGATGATGATGATGAAGCTTTCTATCGAGATCCCTAGAAGCATTGTTAAGTATAAAATTTACCGAATTTTCAAACAACACGACACGATCACCAAACTCAATTAAATTTTTCTCAGCTCAATCTCCAACACAAAAAACTTAGAAAAGGAAAACAAATTAAAAAACTCACTCCCAAACAGGATAAGCAGATAATCCTTGTAACAGCGAACCCTATACATTTTCATCGGCAATAAATTACGCTCTGACAAGGTTACCGCGTGAACGAAGCGAGAAATTAAAACGCATGGCCCACGCCTACGGGTTGCGATGGGAAAAAGTATTATGTTTCTTTGTATCTTTTTTTATGGGGTAGGAAATTCTTGTAAGAAATCTGTGAATTTACGGCTCCAATTTTTATTTTGTGCGTTTCTCCTCATCTTTGTACTAACAGTAAATAAACTTTAGAAGAAAATCTTTAAAAAAAAAAAACAATTATATAAAAAAAAAACAAAAAAAAAATGACTTTAGAAAAAAAACTCGATTTCCGAAGTCGGTGGCAAATAATATGAAATCAAACAAACAAAAGTCACCGACTTCAGAAATATTTTTTTTTTCTAAAAAAGACAGCCGACGAATTGAGAATCTCCTCCTTTTTAAAATCCGTTAAAAAGAAATTCACCAACGTGTTATACTTGGTACCTTATCAAAATATACCATCATGCCGTAGTCCCCAAAAGGTAACGCATAGGTGTACCTCATCGTACAACCACAATTCTCCAGTTGTGTTTTATTCGTAGTTAGGTAATATGGGGCGAACCTTGGCATCAACCGAGCACTAATATGGTGTTTGAGCCTACACGTGTGTGGTTGGTTACTATGACCGGAAACGGCCTGACCATTTCCGGCCATAGCGTCCTGGAGGACAAATTATATTCACATATCTAATATAGCAAAAGTACAGGTTTATAATTGAAGTTTTTCATTATACAATATTATTAGGAAGGGTTGATTGTCCAGTTGTGAGGCACTGGAATACTGTTCACGGATCTGGAGGGGTCCTTTTTAATGTAAAATAATGTACCTACATGTTTACCTAATGTTGACATTGAAGAATAATACGAATATACTAACATAGTTATAAACTAAGTACGATTTACTTACAATGTATGAATTATTATGTCTGATAATAAATGATTAATTAACTCATTATATTACTTATATTCCCTGTGCCAGGTCACAGGTTTTCTATCTGTGAGAGGGCTGTAATCTACCACGTAGGCCCAGAGAGAGTTTGTACCATTAATCAATTCAAAGTAATTCCCAAAAAATGCCAGTAAGCTCGCCCCTAGACTGTGTCATCTTTCTAGGCTTTTCTCAATGAAATTGGGGTTGACTTTAAGTATAATCGTAGGCACCTCGTACCCAATGTAAAAGAGCAAAACCAGATTTTCAGACGATTTCACGATTAAAATTATTTATATGCCTCTAAATATACTTGCAGTTTTTTATTAAAAGCTTGTGGATCCCATTTACAGATTATTAGGTTTCCGTACGCAAAGCATAGCCAACGGGACCCTATTACCTACTAAACTTTTCTAGTCCATCCGTCTGAATGTTACTCAGCGGTCTGTATCTCATGATTAGTAAAACGTAGACAGTTAGATTTTTTACAAAATGAGTTTTTCTGTTGTTGTTGTTGTTGTAATAAAAAAAAACGTGAACCCTTTAGGCGCGAGTCCAACTCGCTCTTGGCCAGTTTTTTTAGAATATCTACATTTATATGAGAATACAGATCTTTATTTCACTGTCTCGATATTTCGGTAATTGGTAATCAAGATCTCATCGAAAGTATTGCGTAATTCCAATCGATAAACGGTTTATTCAGAGTTTGTCAATGAAACGTGTGTCGGGAAGACAAAATTGTATTTTTTATATTAATGTAATGTTAAGAGTATTGCTAGGAATGTTGTTAAAATGTTTATTAATTTTCCAAGAATTAAATAACAATTTATTGTCTCTTGAAAAACACGAGTGCCGACTGATATATTTCGCAAAAACAAACTCCGGGTTCCAACTAAACTTGCCCGTGCCCTTGCATCATTGTTTTTAAGTGTAGGTAATATCTACATTAATATTATACTCAATTTAAATCTAAGACAGATCGCTATCTTAAAAACTTATTAACCTAAAGTGCTTCACCAAAACAAAGGAAGAATAAGCAGAGACAGTGCAAATAGATTTATCACCACTGTCTTAATTCGTTGTTCTAAATTAATTGTCGTTTTGTTGGTCAAGGCTATGAATGAACGATAAGAGATTATCTAAGTATGTTCATTTAAATGCAAATTGGACTTTTTGAGTGATTCATGGCGGAAGCTGTCTTTTGTTTTTTGTCCTTTTATACATTGTGAAGGACGATTGGATAAGAGTACATTTTAGAGAATTATTTGCTTTGAAATTTACCATGAGCTTTCCACTTGTGGCTGAACAATATCAGCCGCTCAGGTTGAATTTTAGGTTAAGCCGTGCTTGCCTAGGTGGTACCCATTATTTATCGAGTTTGCTTAGTTCCTTGGAAATCATGTTAAGGCGTTGGTCTCAACTATCTACTGTAGATCTTTGAAAGTTGTTCAGTAGCCCAGAAACCTGATAACCAGTCTTACCAACACGTGAAGTTGGTCCCAACAAATATTTAGGAAAAGGTTAGGCAGTTGATGATAATTTACTTTGAAATGTACTTATGTAAATACGTCAATGTGTTAAAATCACTCGAATTTGTAATATTGTTTTGATTTAAAAGAGTAGCCATGGTATTTTTCCCCTTTGACATAAAGATCTTTGCTTTGAAATGGAAAACTTTAGTTCGTTTATAGTTTTGTGCCTTGTTTATTGGAACTATAATTAATACACATTTTTTTTTATACATTTGACTGAAACTTACATTACCTATTTATTCAAATAAAAGCTTGGAATTTGAGTTTGTACATCCATATCCATACTAATATTATAAATGCGAAAGTAACTCTGTCTGTCTGTTACTCAAACACGCCTAAACTACTGAACCAATTTGCATGAAATTTGGTATGGAGATATTTTGATACCCGAGAAAGGACATAGGCTACTTTTTTAATAATAACAAAAAAACTTTATTCAAGGGGTTGAATGGGAGGTACGAAAATATTACTTTTGGTCGCGATAACCGGCATCGGTAGCGATAACCGACATCCGCGCGGTTGAAACCGCGGGCATCCGCTAGTATTTCATAAGTTGCTGCTGCCTCAACCCTTTATCCGCGAAAAATTATTATAAAAATATTACCAGACAAGTATAACAAAACGATTCGTTTTTAAACCACGTACGAAGTTTTGAAATAAATAAATTTCTTCTATAAAATATACTTATGAATAGAAAACCGCATAATAATAGACCACGCCTCATTTAAATTTCATAAAGATACTATGATTGCTTTATGCAAAGTTTGTGATTCAGAACTTTTAATTTTCTTCGGCAAATCAAAAGTTACCCTGTGATTTCTAATGATTGAATAATTTTATTTAAAAAACCGGCCAAATGCGAAATGGGGCTCTGCTGGGGGTGACTGAGGGTCCTATATAACTGAGGGTCCCATATAAAGTAGGTGTTTTTTTATTTAACTTCATTTTACTTTTGTCAGTGTTTTTCCTTTACATGTTTTTACACGCATTGCTTATTCATAATTTTTAATCAACGAGAACTACTTTAAAAAAAGATTTAAAAGGTTTAGATTCCCTTGTGAAATCGTTAAATATGCGACATAAACGGGTCGAATATCGTTTGATTGCCACTTTATTTAATTTTTGGGTAGTAGACTTGAGTATTTCAGCTTGATACCACCAACAGTTTCTGCAAAAGAAGAGTCTTGATGGACAGACATACCGACAGACGAATAACAATGTGATCCCTTAAGTGTTCTGGTTTTGCCGACTTAGGTACGGAACCCTAGAAAAGAGCAAATTCTTGACTTTGGGAGTAACTTCTTTTATCAATAATTTTATCTAAGCTTGCACATTCAACATTAAAGTCAGTTTTTGTGCTTTTCTGTGGTTGCGTTGTTTTTTAGTCTGCAAAACAGCCCATTGCCTTCGATATGCTAAGAAAAAGTACATTTGAGTGTTTTAAACCTACTTAGAAAAAATATGTCACTAGTTGTTATTAATTCAGTATCATGAAAGTCTTTGGTATGCAATAAAAACTAATTTTAAGGTGCACAAAGCAAGTCTTTCATGAAATCCATTATATATCAATTTTCTACCCTAACAACGTTTTTTCCGTGAGATTCCTTAAGCTGGTTTTTGACGGCGTTTATTCACAAATAATGGATACTTTGAAAGTATTTTTTGATGCGTATAATGGGTTTTTATTACGTGGTATGTGATGATGCGTGGGAATTTCATAAAGGTTACTTACTGTGTTCTTTGTCTGTTGTTTACGTTAAGTTTGACGTTTGATGGTTAAACTTCATTATAATCATCCTTACTTAATACACACATAATATGCTCCCGCAGTCATGTAATAATACGTGCACACCGAGAGCTTCTTAATCATTGTAAAATCGTGGATTTTCATCTGGTATTTCTCAATATGCCGCGTATCATTATTTCTCTGAATTTGATCACTGTTATCCATTCCATCGAAAGTTGTAATAGTACAAGATAATTTTTTTTCGAAATCATTGTTTTCGATTCCTGACTAAGAATATAATTATTTCCAAAAATCTGCATTTTTACCAGATGTAATTTTCTTTGAAATCGGGTCCGAGACTTCCTTGAGTATATTTATCACGCTTATTTGAAAAAGCATAATATTGTATTTTTAAAGTAAAAAACTTCACAAAAACTTGGTTCTAGAACATATTTAATATTGCTAAGATTCGGATTTGCTACGTCGTAGCATTATCTTCGTAGCGCCAGCTACGGCGTAGCAACAACAGCGCTACTCACTTGCTCCGCTATTAGGCTACATAAATTATAATTATAATTTTACTAGTGACCCGCCCCGGCTTCGCACGGGTGGAAAAAAGGTATTAAAACCTTCCTCTTGAATCACTCTATCTATTTAAAAAACCGCATCAAAATCCGTTGCATAGTTTTAAAGATACAAAGGGACATAGGGACAGAGAAAGCGACTTTGTTTTATACTATGTAGTGATAGTGATGAAATAGGCTTCTTTGAGGACTTTGGACAGACAATAATTATACTCGCAGTAGTGTGCCCTAACATAACTGATATAAGACCATCTAGTTAGTAATTTTAAATTGCATAATCGGGTTGTAATTTACCCACTTCTGGGAAACGGGTAGACTGGTACAAAATACCCAATAGTCCGCCTTTGTACGGTTTTATTACTAGTGCATAAAATTTTAATAAAAAATATGGACACTAACCATTCATATGCAAAAACAAGAATTTCGAGGGCTAACCTGCCTCTTCCACCTTAGCTACTTAACAACCTGTTCAGGTATTTAATATCTACCTGTTAAGAGCGTATGCTACCTCAGATTAGCAACCCTATTTGTGGTGGTTCAAACTTCGCTTGTAATACTGTTAGAATAAAGTTCTAATCAGCTTGCACTACAAAGCGGTTGTTACGTCTTTCGCTGCGGCCGAATAGTGCGAAATTAGTGGTATTTTGCGATTTACAAAAAAACTATTGATTGGACTAAAAAAGTAAAACACTATGACTTTAGTTTGTTGCTTGTAGAATTATTTGGCAAAAAAATCAGAACGATGACATGTATTTTAGTATGGTTTTTACTCGTTAAAAGAAATTTTTAGAGGTATTTTCGCGATTTTTTTCTATCGAGCAAAGTTAGTTGTATTATGTTTTCACAACACTATGGCACTAGCATATATCCTGAAGAATATCATATATTTTTCTGATGTTGATTACTGCAGTGAATCATATACTTTTACGCATTATAAAACTCGCGTTTGAGGTACCATACGCTCTTAATAAGCTTTTCTTAAGCAGTAGGCTTAGCCAAGTTGACAATCTACAAGCGTAAACGTTAGTAGAAAACGACTCAAATGTATGGGAGTGACGTCATCGCAACGCTAAGTCACGTGGTCAGAACAAACGAATAGAAAATACGTAGCCATGTCGACAACTTATCGTATTGTTCAAAATGATAGAATGAAATCTGATCCATTCTTTAACGTTGATCGCTACATCCCATATAAATGCTAGCCAAGTGACACTTTTGACAAGCGCAAACGAAACGTTGGTGTAGTATTTCAACGAAAGTGTAGCGTATGCCGAGACCCTGGAGATAACGCTAAAAAATGGCGTCTTTAAACGATCCAGCTGTCTTGAGACCGAGAAGTGTTTTGTTTATTTATCTTAATTTTGGATTTTATGTGTCATTTAGCATTTAAAATCTATACTTTATAATATTATAATTATATATTGTGGTGCGATAAGGGTCAAACACAATAATTGTTTTGTTTATTTCGAAAGAAGTACCTAGTATTAGTTCAAGCCGCATAGCACGTCATTGTTTATGTTGTAAAGTTTCAAGTTCCCAATTATATTAGATTTTAAGAAAGGAAGGTCACGAAATAACTAATAATGCATACCTTCCCATGAATTCGATTATAGCTGCGAACTGTTTGGTTCTGCTCGAGATCTCGATTCCATTTTATAAAAGTTATCACTTCATCTAAGTATATTTCATCCAAATGCAGAATATCATATTATTTCTGGACACAGTATTGTTTAAAATTACATTCCGCGCTGTGATATTATAATACACCAATTATAAGAAGAACTTGTCCTTTATTTCACTTACTTTTTTAACATTTCAAACAATTTATTCCTTTCTTAGCAATTCAAAACAAAACTTCAACCCGCGCATAATGTAAACAACTGTGTCTTTGACGTTAGTTTGACGTTAGTAGATACGCTCACCATAGACTAAAGTGTAGGTTTTGTCTACATTTATTAGAGAATGAGCGATCGACTCAGTTGTGTGAAGTTGGCTACCAACTTAGCGCTTTCTACAAAGCGCTTGCGCCGAAGCGTTCATTATTATAGAAAGAGAATAGATACGAAGCGGTTGTAACTTGTCTAGGCCCTCAGGTATAATTTGAGAAGGCGACAGGTGGTACGGATAGCACTTCCTCTTAGCGAATTAAATGGCAGCATTTGTCTTAGAAATTACGAATATTTTCATTGCTTAAAGAATGAAGTAATTGTACGTTTATATTACGTTTATCGTTTTATTTTAGGGATCCTCAAAATGAAAATTAACTTATTTTTTTCTTTTTGAGGGTTGGGAAATCATCAAATGACTCCTCCCACTCTGAGCAGGTGGTGGTGTTGAGAGCAGCGGTGGCCCAGTGGTGTCGGCCTCGACTTACGAACAGTAGGTCGTGGGTTCGAACCCAGGCAGGCGCATTACTTTGTGTAATTTATTTCCTCACCACTGCTCTCAAAACGGTGAAGGAAAACATCGTGAGGAAACCGGCATGTCTTAGAACCAAAAAATTCGAAGACATGTGACATCTGCCAATCCGCACTGGGCCCGCGTGGTGGATTATAGCCCATCCCTCTCCTAGAGAGGAGGCCTGAGTCCCTGCAGTGGGAACATTATAGGCTGATGATGATTATTATTTGTTTGCGATGGTCTTCTTAGAATGTAAACATAGGAGGCGAGCCTATTGCCATCATCAGACCATAAATCCATTATGTTTTATATAAATATATTTTTTATATTTTCCTGTTTTTCCTGCTCCTGCGACCACCCTGCTAATTACAAAGGCTGTCAAGTTTACAAGGAAATACTCTCAAGAAAAATGAAACCAAGAAGTTTCCCAACTGGCAAATCTTCTACTGATATACCACGCATCGACCCAACTCCAGATAGCTCCGCCCTACCCCAACGAAACACCTATCGCACATCAGAACAAAGCTACTCGGATGCAGTCGCTGGACGTACCAAAGATCACCCACGAGACAACGCTGCTACATCTCGTCACATAGACAACCCTCAACAAAACGTATCCGTTATGGAACAACTTTTGATCAAACAAAATGAAAAAATCGACCTACTCCTGCAACAAATAAGTACCCTAATGGGTCTTTTAACTACTGTCATTACAAAACTAGCATCATAAATGACTCCTTTACGAATTGCAATCTGGAACATCAATGGATTGGCTCCCAATATCCAAGAACTGGAGACTTTAATAAAAACAAACAAACTAGACGTGGTACTAATTTCAGAATCACATAGCACGTCCCGAAGCTCGTTCCGCATCAAGGGCTTCAACATTTACCATACTCCCCATCCCGACGGTAGTGCGCACGCTGGCTCAGCGCTGGCCATTCGAGGAAACCTGAGGCATTCACAGATAGAACCGTATTCTACAGTGCATCTACAAGCAACTTCTGTTAGATTGGAGGACCGAGCAGGCCCTATTATTCTCTCCTCAATCTACTGCCCACCAAGACACAAGATAACTTCAGAGATGTTTAAAACCTACTTTAACACTCTTGGCCACAGGTTCATTGCAGGCGGTGACTGGAATGCCAAACATACATTTTGGGGATCCCGTTGTAACAGCACTCGTGGACGCGATCTGAAACGTTGTGTTGATGAAAATCATCTAAAACCAATATCTTCCGGTGAAGCCACTTACTGGCCTAGCGACCCAAAGAAACTACCGGATCTTCTAGACTTCTTCGTAAATAAAGGCATAGACAGTTTACACACGACAATTGAATCGAGCCTAGACGGATCATCAGACCACACACCGGCGATACTTACTATTAGCACTAGTGAGCTCACTCGCGAAATTACCGAGTCTCTGACAAATAGCCGAACTGACTGGGACGGTTTCAAGACTTACCTCATTGACAACTTTACTACCACTATACCTTTAATGGATCACAACGACGTAGATAACGCCTGTCGATATCTCACAAATACCATTCAAATAGCTGCCTGGATCAACACACCCTCTCGATCCAGAGGTTCGACCAACCTCTCTCATCCACCAGATATCATGCAAAAAATCCTAGAAAAACGCAGACTTAGAAGAATTTGGCACCAGTCCCGTCATCCGCTTGATAAACTCTACTTTAATAAGGCAGCTAAAGAGTTAAAGGCTATAGTCCAGGAATCTACTAATTCGACGGTGGCAACAAACCTACAGATGATGTCACCTACGGGGGTTGGTGCAAATTCACTCTGGAAGGCAACCAAAATCCTAGATAAACCTCAACAGTCATATCCTCCAATTAGGTCTCAACTTTCCTGGGCAAGAACTGACTTAGAAAAGGCCGAAGTATTTGCAATGCATTTGAATTCTGTATTCAAACCCAACGAGAGCGTTGCAGATGAGCGTGATATTGATGCAATATTAGAACAAGATCTGCAGATGTGTCTGCCCATTAAACCAACAACACCTAAAGAAATTGCGAAGGAAATCAGACAGTTGAACTTGAGAAAAGCCCCGGGGTTTGACCTGATCACACCTTCAATACTCAAAAATCTTCCCAGAAAATGCATTGCCTTCTTGGCTAGTCTGTTCAACGCTATCTTTCGGACATCTCACTTTCCTGACCTTTGGAAAATCTCTGAAGTTGTCATGATCCACAAATTAGGTAAACCTGAACATGAAGCCTCGTCCTATCGGCCGATAAGCTTAACTCCCGTACTGTCAAAACTGTGGGAGAGGATATTCCTTAACCGACTAAAACCATGCATGGACGTCAATGATGTTGTTCCACCTCATCAGTTTGGCTTTCGGAAATCTCATTCAACAATAGAACAGGTTCACCGAGTTTATGCAACAGGAAGACAGGCCTTTGAACGCAAAAAGTACTGCTCAGCGGCATTTCTTGATGTTCAACAAGCTTTTGACCGTGTCTGGCACAAAGGATTACTGGCAAAAGTGAAGGATAAACTTCCACACTCAATGTTCCTGCTCATCCGGTCGTACCTATCCGAACGCAGCTTCAGAGTTAAACAGGGCGAAGCGCGATCAAGATTGTTTGAAGTGGAAGCTGGAGTACCACAGGGTTCTGTTCTTGGCCCTGTGTTGTATAACATATTTACATCAGATTTGCCCACATTAGACGACATAACAGTTGCAACATATGCTGACGACATAGCATACTTGTCAGTTGACGACAACCCAGAAACTGCCAGCAATAAACTACAAAATCAGTTAGACGAGACACATAATTGGCTCTGTAAGTGGCGGATACGTGCCAGTGCATCGAAGTCTAACCATATCACCTTCACACTCAGGCACGGAAACACCCCTCCTGTTAGACTTGGACCTGATACCTTACCACACACAGATTGTGTTAAATATCTTGGCTTCCATTTAGATAGGCGCCTAACATGGAAGCATCATATTAAACAGAAAAGGGAGGAGATAAACCATAAGTTCCGCAACCTGTATTGGCTCATGGGAAGAAATTCGGTGCTCTCTGTAGACAATAAGCTACTCATCTACAACTCGGTCCTTAAACCAATATGGACGTACGGAATCCAATTGTGGGGCGTTGCCAGCAAATCAAACATTCTCTGCCTGCAAAGGGTTCAAAATTGCATACTAAGAGCCATAGTAAATGCACCCTGGTTTGCTCGGAATAGCGAAATTCACGATTTCCTGCAGGTGCCGCTCGTAAACTTTGAAATCGAGCGGTACAAATGTCAACACAAGGCACGCCTAACCATGCACCCAAACCCACTAGTGACTGAACTGTTAAACCCGACAGCGGTGGTAAAAAGGCTGAAGAGGAACCACCTTCTATAAGTGGGAGGCGCAGCACTGGCTGCTCCACCACAACGCCATGTATACTTCAACAAATTCGCTTATGGTCTGACGACCGATTGCAAATGTTAAAATAATAATAATAAAAAAAAAAAAAAAAAAAAAAAAAAAAAAAAAAAAAAAAAAAAATCCTGTTGAAAAAACCCAATAACACGGAAATCATTAAAATAAGACCCACTTGGCGTAGCGGAAGACAGTGTCAGACTTGTACTGACTAAAACCCACCCATGGTCCTTCTTAGCTCTGTGTGTATCTCTTGCATCACAGTCGTCTCACAGCCCAGTTCGTCCGCCCTGGGAATCGAACCTAGCATTACCATCATGCTCAGCAGTTGCGCTTTAATGAGGCAGTCAGTAACCTCTAAACCCAGTCTTAACTCGTTTGGGACAATACTCGTGTTACTAGCCCCAATATTTAGGTCAATCTGTTCCAACCAATTTTCTTATTAACCTAAATTGTGCCTTTCAAATTCCCCACGGGTATAAAGATCAGATTATAGCCACATTACCTAAGAGGCTTGTCTAAATATTATATTTCCAACAGATCGGAGAAGTTGCTCTGAGGCACGGTTTAATAAAATATGTTTATTGTTAGACTAGCTGCTGCCTGCGGCTTCGGGCGCATTTATTTTATACTAGTTGTATTTTTTGCAGCGAACTCTTATCCTTTTTCTTAAACAAAATTTACCTAAGTTACTCATCAGCTATTGGTCAGTAAAAGTCTTGTCAAAATCAGTTCGGCCGTTTTAGAGACAAGTCGGAATAAACATACAGACAGGCAGACAGGCAAAAATTAAAAAGACTGTTGTTTTTTTGTTACCAAGTAAGTACCGTATGTACTTTCATATGCATTGCATACAGTTCACCAAGCAGATTCATATTAGAACTAATATTACACTTTACCCGAAAACTACGTTTCCAGTATCTTGCTTCCTGCTCAAGGTAAGTTTCGCAGCGGTCCAAACCACTTAATCAAGCTTATTCAAATACGTTCAGAAGTGAAAGCCAGAAATATCAAATAACTTTCGTGCTTAAATAATGTTCATGAGAACTGTTAAGCAGGAGTTGATTTATTTTATTGGGACATTAATTAATTAATAGTGTTATACATTACAATTAATGTATGATAGAATAAGTTTCAAACTAATTAAACGTGTTACTTACAACGGTATTCGAGAAATATTTTTTGGAAAAAAGTTAAATGCGTGTCTTAATTGTATAGAAATCTAAGGAAGTACTCATATTATGTGTTTTAGGCATAAATACCAAAGTATTTGACAGTCTGTTATATTAAAGATTCAATAGCCATGCTTTTGCACCAAAACTTTGAGTTAAAACTAACAGGGAATAAAAATATATTTACACAAATAATAATAATAAATAATATAAAACGCGGTTGAATACCGTGTCAACTACTTTCAGCTAAGCTAAACGACTGAAAAGCCACGATCATACAAAAATTTGGTAAGAGATGGTGAAAAACGGGGTATCTCCTACTGAGGAGTTTTTTCTATTGATATGAACCGAGTTTCAATATCAAAGTTCTTAAAAATACACGAATCAGATTTCAGAGAAACTACAACTAAAATCATATGTATCAACCCTGATTGCAGTCTGCGATTGCGAATACCAATATCCAGATGATATTGACAAGACAACGTACACATATATTTGAAATGCAGGCAAAACCACGGGTACTAACTAGCTTACAAACAATCATTGTTCGTGTGTAGATTTACGATTTCCTACACCTGGCAATCTCCATAGAAATAGAGACTTTATGTCTAAAGAAATAAGGTTGATATTTGAAGTTCGTTGTTGACATAGACCGGGAGATAGGAAACTTTTGTTGTTTACTATGTTCAAGTTTTGTATGAAATAAACATCTTTCTTATTTTTCTTTCGTCATTTTAGGTTTAACTTTGAAAATAAGAAATCAGGTGATTGCATAAATATGCTGATGAAGTATGACTGTTTTTAGGTAGAAAAAATTGCGATCCAAAAAAGTTTTATGTCATCTTCCTTTGGGAGTGAATGAGTAAGTAAACATACTGGATATAATTGGTAAGAGGATCTGGATACCCCTTAGCAACTTCAGTTTCCAGAATTTCGGGCTATAAATGGCAGCTGAGACTTAATGTTACCCCATCGGGGCTGCGGGTTGTTCGAAACAGATACCGCGGCCTCGACACAAACGACTAAGAAGGAACATGGGTGGTTTTTAGTCTATAGAAGTCTGACACTCCCTAATGCTCTGCCCAGAGGAGAGAGAGAGGTCATTTAAAGATTACCCACACGCCAAAAAAATAAAAAGCGTAATGTCATTCCGAGCTTCTTAGGGGTTTTGACTTGTAATGGATGCTCATCCATCCTTGGACTGACCTCGGAAAATGTAAGTTACATTTTAACCTTGAAGATCAACCCATACAGCTGTTATAATACACCAAAGAGTCTCTCTGAGTTCTGGCAAAGTACTTCTTGAAAATAATTGCATTTGTTTTCATGATTTCATGGAGCTTTGCCCTTGAACTAAAGCCCCGTAAATAAATAAATCTTTCATTTGAGGGAATTCTCTTCATTTTCGTATAATCATTATACATTTTACAAGATAACATTTTGGTACGAAGCATTCGAATCCGCTTAAAGGATACATTGAGATTTTAAAATACAAAAATATGTCAACAGTAAAATCTTATGAAATGCTAGACTTAGTTTAGTGTTGGTAAGCACAAATTTAGATTTAAATTATTAGCAGTGGTGGCCCAGTGGAGGAGCAGTGGTGGCCCAGTGGTGGCAGCCCCGACTTACGAACAGTGAGTCGTGGGTTCGAACCCAGTCAGAAGCATTACTTTGTGTAATTTATTACACCACCACTGCTCTCAAAATAGTGAGAAAACCGGCATATCTTAGAATCAAAAATTCGAAGACATGTGACATCTATTACCAATCCGCACTGGGCCCGCGTGGTAGATTATAGCCCATCCCTCTCCTAGAGAGGAGGCCTGAGTCCCTGCAGTGGGAACATTATAGGCTGATGATGATGATGATGCACAAATTTACTGCTGTGCGTGACTTCCTGGGTTTTATTCCCGGGTCGGGCAAAGTGTTATCGGGTTTTTCTATCCAGAATTTCCCAGCCCGAAAAACGGCAGTATGCTCGCCTCTTATTACCTATGAGTTATATTATATAACTCGCAAAATGTTAACCTGCGTGATGTCATGTAGACTGTATTACGTTACTCCGAAGTTCGAAATACCGAAGTACGGTATACAGAAAGTTCGTGAGTCCGAATTACGTTAGTCAGAATGTACGCTATGACGAAGTTCGGTATTCAGAATGTTCGTTATTCCGATGTACGTTACTCCGAAAGTTTGCTACTACGAAGTATAACTGTATGCAGAATGTACATTATCGCGAAGTACGGAACTTCGAAAGTTTGCTATGACCAATTACTCAATAGTAATGGTGAATATTTCTCATCGAGATATTTCGAATTAGTCAAATATTATCAATGATGATTACTGCGCAAATAGATTTTACAAGTAACTTTTCAACCAAATTGGAAGCAATATCACCATATTGTAAAATGTCCGTCAACATCACTTGACCTCCAAAATATCGTCCGTCGGGGCCGCGGTATTTGTACTAGATTACGTGGCCTCGGCGCAAGGGCAAAGAAGGAACATGGGTTACCACCCACCAAAAAAAAAAAAAAAAAAAAGTGCATATAAAATTTAAAACGCAAGTTTGGAGGCGACATTGAATCAGGGGGTCTCAAATGGTCACTTTGGCAGATTATAATATTAATTGCGTTAAAATGCGTAAAATGGACCTTTCATAATACATAGTGACTGTGTTTGTGATCATTTTACGAATTTTAACGCAATTCATATTATTTTTCTAAATGGTCGCAGACACATCGCTACGCAATTGGGTAATTAAAAAAAGATAGACAAAAGTAAAAAAAAATAGTTTGATATCTTAAAAAATGCCTTAGTTTTAACCGATTTTAAAGGACGTGCTAGACAGAGACAGCGCTACATCTAATGTAATACCAGTACTAATGGCCTTTTCACGCGACAATGATAGTAGTGCCCCACCAAAAACTTCTAAAGCGTGTAGCTACTCCATTTTTTGATCGATTTTATAACTTTTTTTACACATCATATTATTTCTTTTAGTTCTTTAAAATAACATCAAATTTTCATACATTTTTGATATTTTCAAATACCCAATTCATATTAAATTATGACCTTCCAAAGTGGCCATTTTAGACGCCCAGAATACAGCCACGAGGCAAAAATCCATGTCGGTACACTTACATTTCCGATACAAAGGCACGTACGTGCAAACAAAAATCTGTCAATAGTTTCCAACATGGAAATGTTCATACAAAAATAGAAACAAAATTGTTTACTCGTGCAGAGTTCATAATTGAAACGAGTTTGATTGCACGTGTCGATTCAAAATGCAACAAACAAATGACGACTCGTATGAGGTTGGTTTTATCTCATGTATTGTCTTTTTATAGTCTTAGAAGAGGGATGAATTTTCATCATTGATTTGAAAACATTTGAACTGTTTTAGATCTTATAGAGCATAAATTAAATTTAAAAGTCATTTAAACCAAATTAGCCTACTGTACTATAATGATGCAGGAAAGTAGAAATATTAACAATGGTTTATGAACTAAAAAATATTGTTTTCACTCCTCTTGCTCAAAAAGAACGTCATAATAGCATACCAGAGCGGGCGTAAAATTGCATATATTGCCCTAGGGCTAAAAGTAAATCTCGTACGACAACTTGTTCAGCCAGCTGGTGCGTGATTTAGTTTCAAGTAAAAAAAATGTTTTATTTTTAAAAATGGAACTAAACGCGTTGAATGCCGAACTCTTTGGTAGAATGTGTGCGTTGCATTGCAGCTACAGAAGAAATAAAAAAAAGGCATTGTCGCGAAATTTTTGGAATTTTATTATTAAATTTAATTTAATTTTTAATAAAATAAACTCCTAGTGAACATGGTTATTTTATTTTCTCGCTATCGTAGTGGATAGTATAGTGTAACACACGGCGCTAAAATCCCATTATAACTCGGTTCCTATTTACTACCTCGCTAAAGCTCGGTAGTAAAACTACCTCGTACCTATATAATTAGTCATTTTAGGCCCTTGTATTACAATGTAAACCGGAAGACGTTGCGTTGGAAGGCCTCCCACTAGGTGGACCGATGATCTGGTCAAGGTTGCAGGAACCCGCTGGATGAGAGACGCACGGGACCGGTCAATGTGGCGACGCCTGGGGGAGGCCTATGTCCAGCAGTGGACGTCTTTTGGCTGAAATGATGATGATGATTACAATGTACTATTTTTTCAACATTTCTAGAAAATATAGTTTCAGACTCATCTGGGTTAAAACTAAGTACACTTATAAACAAGTATTCTATGTCCTAATCCAGGCTATGTTCAAAACAAATGGCAAAACGTTTTAAAACAAAAAAAAAAGAAATCCACCAAATCTCGTTCAACCCGTGAGAAAGTGATGGGCAGGTATATTAACATTAGCATCTCTTCTAAGTACTACAATAATACAAATAAACTTTAATTGGTAGGAAGAATGAATGTTTTTTACTCTTTCACGCAAAAGCTACTAAACAATTATGTTTGAACTTTGGCACACCATTAATTTATTTATAATCTGGATTAACACAAATAATATTTTTATCTATATAGTACGATCCACCCAGGCAAAAGTCGCAGGCATAAGCTAGTTTAAAATATTAAGTATGGCAGTATTGATATTTTAGTTGCCTTAATTTAGCTACACAATTGGTTTAACTTAGGTTCTGACCGCCCACATGCCTTACCCATATCACAGATTAGTATAATTAATTATCCATTCAAACACACCTCTGTTTAAACCAGGTGGAAAAGTAATTATTTACTCCAAAACAACACGTTACTACAATATACGGGTCATCAAATTTAAATACGGGGGCTTATGTTTGCGTATCCAATTTATTTTTAGATAAAGTCACTTCTGTTTTCCGGAGCACCACCGGTTTATATTTATACCAACATTCGGACAGTTATCGTTAAGTTACATGTAATAGTGGGCGAGCTAGCCACTAACAAACCCACACTGTAACAAAATAAACAAATACTAACAATCTCTGCCTCCTAAACTGCTGAATACTGAGAAAATAATCTTAATAGTACTTAGCCAATCTGGCAATCGAACCCAAAACTTTGTGGTCTGTGATGATGATGATGATGATGCTATCTAGCCGATTTCGGCCACAGCGACTGCATTCGCTGACTTTCCAAAGATTGTCAAGAGCTTTGTTCTCTGTTTGTGGTCTGTAGTTGACCACTAGATCAATAATTATATTATCACCTATATCACTTCACTAACACTTCATAGTATAAAACAAAGTCACTTCCCGCTAAATCTCTAAAACTACACAACGGATTTTGATGCGGGTTTTTTCAATAGATAGAGTGATTCAAGAGGAAGGTTTTGATGCCTTTTTTGCAACCGTGCGAAACCGGGGCAGGTCACTAGTATTTCATAAGATGAGTATTTTTTCGTTCACCCTAGCTCCTGAACAAGCGGTAGGTACTTGTTACTCTATTCATTAAGTCTTGAAGCAGGTGGTTTAATTTGACAACTTTATCACCGTATTTGCAGCTTAAGGCGCTGTATTAAGTAATTAGAAACAAGGCTTCGCGTCGTTGAGAGTAGGTACATTACAAGACAGGATAAGATTTTAATATTTTTATTGAAATACTTCGGCGACGATTTAACTTCTTTGTAATAAATACGATTATTTCCTTTTTATACGATTTTTCACTTTAATTTTTATTAACATATTATTTGTATCTACTTTTGTAATCTCCCTTTAAAACCCTTCATTTTGATACCCTACTAATAAAACCAACTAATAGAACTTTTTTTTCCATCTCCACAATTGGCACCCAAAATTCACAATTTTTCTTTGTATTTCAATTTAGCCAGTGACACTCGCACCACCAAGACAAATGTAACGACGCGACGTACTATTGTTATTTCATCCAAATCCGTGCATCCGTTTAGGAGTTATGAGGAAACAAAGAAACGGACATACATTCAAACATACATACAGGTCAAACACATAACCCTCCTATTGGGTTTTGCTTTCTTTCGGACACTCTTAAATCAACTAATAGTTTATAAACTGAAGCCTCTACTTGACAAAACTCAGTAAGAAAACACACAATTTTTTTTTTATATTATAAATGGGCTTGCTCTTGACTTCAATAATAAGTAATAAGTTTTATTTTCAAAATGGAATTGCATAAGTATAAGTACAGAAGTTGCAATAGTTTATACATTCATAGATTCAATTATACAATGAAAACGGGTGAAGTACTGATCTCCTAGATAGGCTAACATTTAGCCTGTGTTAAGGAGAGACAGTGCCGGTCCCCTGAATGGCGGATTATTATAAAAATATAAAAATATTTCACAACAATTAATAGCAACAATACATAAATGTGATAAAAGACAATAAAATTCATTAAATTCAAACAAATTAAAATCAATATCACATTAAAATTCAAAATCGATATCAGAATTAAAATAAAATTTAAAATTAGAAACAAAATCAAAATAGAATTAAAGACAAAATTAAAATAAATATTAAACCAAAATTATAAACGAAGTAAAACAAAAACAAATCAATATGAAAATGAAATTCAAAATTATAAAGTTATAATTATTATATTTCATTATCATTTCTGGAATGCATAATTATCTAGAGAGTGACTGTGTGCGTCTGTGTTGTTGCATGTAAGTGTTATGTGTGTATGGTAGTGTGTGCGTGTGTATGTGTGTATGTACGTGTGTGTGTGTGTGTGTGTGTGTATGTGTTTATATGACTACTTAGTGAGGAATAATTCAGTGTCATCATAATTGAGGTCCGAGAGGAGTGTTCGAACAGTTTTTTTACAATTGTGAAAAGACAGTTTAAAGATTGGGCATTTAGCGTTGATTTTATTATAGAGAGAAGGAGCAAGATATAAAGAAAATCGTTTTACGAAAGAGGTACGTGGAGGTGGAACAGTGCAGATTATGTCCTTCCGACGTTTAGAAATATTTATATATGGCGTTCTGGAATGTTGGAGTAAGACTGCATGTAAAATGAACTGTTGTCGAACATTCAAAACGTTCCAGGATTTATAAAGTTCAGTCGTAGGAAATAGGATAGGGCGAAAGGTGGCAACTTTAAGTATGGCTCTGTGAGCGATCTCTATAGGCTTCATCACTGTCTTTGCAGCTCCACCCCAGCAGGAAATACAATACGTGACTAGTGATTGGCAAAGAGCGAAGTAGACATTCCGAATAACTGAAGCGTGTGCTACATGTCGCAGTGTTTTAAAAATATAAATGAGTTTCCGTACGCGGCCGGATAGGGTATTAATGTGTGATTTGAAGTTTAAGTGTTGGTCAATGAAAATACCAAGATATTTTATTTGATCTGTTGGAGTAAGTGAAGGGCACTGGCAAACCTGCTGCGACATACAACTACACGAGTGAGCTTTTAGGGACATAGAGGGTTTTGGTTGGGAAATTGTATTTATTGAGAAAGTCATAAAATTTGTTTTAGTGGTATTTAGGGTCAGGGCGTGTGTGTAAAGCCATCTTAGGGTGGAGTTAAATCCTTTTTGCGCAATTGACTGTAGTTCCAACCATGAGTTCGCGGTGAAAGTTATTGCAGTGTCGTCTGCATAAGAAACTATTTGGGCATTTGGGATATCTAGGTTGCAGAGGTCGTTGATAAATACGAGGAACAAGGTGGGCCCCAAAATACTTCCCTGCGGTACGCCATATTCGATAGCAAGTGTATCGCTGTGATAGTTATCCATAGTCACAAATTGTGAGCGGTTTGTAAGGTAACTTTTAAATAGATTAAGTTGAGGGCCCCTAACACCTATGCGTTCAAGCTTGAGTAAAAGGGTCGGAATGGGCACAGTGTCGAAGGCTTTCGTAAGGTCTAAGAAAATGGTCAGCACCTTTTTTTTACTGTCTAAATTCTTCACTATGTGATTAGTCAACTTGTGTATTGCGTCATTTGTGGATTTGTTTTTACGAAAGCCAAATTGTTGTGGTGACAAAATATTGTAATGTTCAAGATAGTGAGTGAGTCTTTTATTAATTAAACGTTCGAGTATTTTTGATAAAGTACTAAGTACCGCTATGGGGTGGTAATAATCTAATTTAACTGCAATAAAACTTAGATATTGATTAGTAATTAAATTAAACCTAGAACTGAAAGTTTTGCTTTGTTACGGTTCGAAATAAGTTTGATTTAAAATTATTCAGTTCTAAACTCGTGGAAGAATGATATTGTTATTTAATTAAAAGATGGGCGTAGCATTTCATGTTGTACTGTTTAAATGGAACATAATTGATTTTGTAAATAACATAAAGTTACATTAATTCAAATTATTAAGAACAAAAACAGGCTATCTTAATTATCACATCCACCATAAATGTCCCACCTGGACACGAGTTGCCATGGCTAACCTGGAAGTCTCTAAACAGACTCCGGACACAGGTAGGCCGAAGCAAGGAAAACCTGTTCAGGTGGAGACTCATTGACGACTCTGCCCTGGAGTGTAAATGTAGTCTTGCCCCACAGACTATGGAGCACTTGATATCGTGTCCAGCCTGTCCTGCAACTTGCACATCACAGGAGTTGATGGAGGCTACTGAAAGTGCCGAACTCGTCGCCAAATTTTGGGCCGACTCTATTTAAATTGTCATCGACACGCTAGGAAGAAGAATGTCCCAGTCTACTAATATTTGTAGGAGCCATCATCATTTACCTAGCTTTTTCCCAACTATGTTGGTTCCGGCTTCCAGTCTAAGCAGATGCAGCTGAGTACCAATATTTTACATGGAGCGACTGCCTATCTGACCTCCACAACCCAGTTAAAGACTGGGTAAGACTGGTTGTCAGACTTGCAGGTCACTAGTCAGTGACCTGAAAGTTACCTGGTAGGCACCTGAAATGACAGCCAAAGATCTATTTATGGCAGCCGGGACCAACAGCTTAACGTGCTTTCCGAGGCTTTCCGAACCGGAAGTCGTTACGTTGGAATGCCTCCCACTAGGTGGACCGATGACCTGGTGAAGATTGCGGGGATCCGCTGGATGCGAGACGCACGGGACCGGTAATGTGGCGACACTTGAGGGAGGCCTATAATAATAATAATAATAATAATAATGTTTATTTGGAACAACTTAAGTGTACAGGTTACATAATAAAAAACGAAGATAGCTACAAAAGTAGAATACTGTGGCGCAGCTATCAACGCCCAAATTCAAAAACAAAGTAATGAACAGACATTGTTCCAGATTAACTTAAAAGAAGTTAATATATAAATTTGCAAAAACAAAGTGAATAACATAAAAAGAAGAACATTAAAAATTATGATAGGTACTTTATACACTATGTGGTTATGTATTTAATTGTGTAAATGTAGAGTGGAGGTGGGGATGGGGTGAGTTATGGTGTGTGTGTATGTGTGTGTCTACCGCGTTTACGATACCATAAGTTGCTCGGTCTCTTCATAGGACAGGGACATAAGCCAGTTGGTTACTTTTCTCTTCAGCACGTTCCTGGTCATGGGGTATATATTAATTTTTTGATTTACGGTATTATAGATCTTGGAGCTGGTGTGTGTGAAGTGGCGACTGACCAACGCTAACCTACAGCGTTCAGTCTGACAGACTCTATCGGCACGACGACGGTTCTTTTTAAGGGATTCAGGGTTGTAAGGGAGAAGTAGGTGCTTCCTAAGCACTGTTTGTAACACGAACAACTGTCTCACCGACAGGACCTCACAAATTGAATAGAGCTCTGAAGTGGGAAATCTCATCGGTTTTTTAGCGAGTACCTTTAGAACTGCTCTCTGCGCCCTCTCAACCCGCAGCATGGTTGTCTTGTGCGTTCCCCCCCACGTGGTAATACAGTAACTGAGCACTGATTGAGCAAGGGCAAAGTAGACCATCCTAAGGCACTGGAAGTCAGCAGCCGCTCGAAGTTTTTTAAACAAATAGATCAATCTTCTGACTCGACTTACGACTGAGTTAATCTGGGTTTTCCAAGTCAAAAGATTGTCCAATATAACACCAAGGTACTTTATGCTGTCGGCCCGTTCAACTTGAGCACAGTCACAGGCGTTGGTCACTGAGTTAGCACACACATGGCTCCTGATAGTAAACGACGAAGGTGGTTGGCTAAGAACACTCGGGGTGAAGGGAATGAACTTACTCTTAGAGATGTTGAGCGTGAGTAAATTTGAGGTTAACCAGGTCATTACCATCCCCAGTGCCAGTTCTGCCCTATCACGCGTCTCAGGCCAGTCCCTACCATGGATTATGAGAGCTGTGTCATCCGCATATGTAATAATTTTTGTGTTCGGAAGAGGTAACTGACACAGCTCGTTGACATATATGAGGAAGAGGGTTGGTCCTAGGACACTACCCTGAGGGACACCATAAAACAAGTTTACTTCATCACTTACAAATGAACCAACCCTCACTACCTGTTTACGTCCCGTTAGGTAGCTACGGAAGATTGCGAGGGGAGTGCCACGTACGCCAATCTGTTCCAACTTATCAACCAATTTGGGGACAGAGACGGTGTCGAACGCCTTCGAAAGGTCTAGGAAGACCCCAAGTGACTTCTGTTTACTGTTGATATGTGCGACTATTGTACTTGTTAGCTCCAGCGTAGCGTCATCTGTCGATTTTCCCGCTCTGAACCCGTATTGATTTTCGACCAGGATGTTGAATTTAGTTAGGAATTTCGTGAGCCTCACGTTGATGACTTTCTCGAAAATTTTAGAGATGGTTGAAAGGACGGATATAGGCCTGTAATTAGACACAAGATCCTTGCCTCCTCCCTTGTATATGGGGTGGACTATGGCAGTTTTGAAGGCATCCGGAAAGATACCAGAGCACATGGAAAGATTAAAAATGTGAACTAGGAGAGGGACAATTGTATTTTTCGTGGCCTTGATAATGGTAGCTGGGATTCCATCATAACCAACAGCACATTCATCTTTGAGTGTTAAAATAATTCTATCAATTTCCTCGTCATCAACGTCGTACATGGCCATCGATTTCAACGGGGCTGTTATGGTAGAGCTAGCCACCTGGCGCGGAGCGTGAAAGTCTGAAAAGTTATTTTGCGATGAAGGATTCTGGAAATTGGATGCGAGGGTACTGCCCACATTCGCAAAGTACTGGTTTACCAGATTGACAGAGAGAAGAGGGTCGTCCGAACATTTCAGTAACTCTGAAGAAAAAGTTTTACCTTTGTCCATATGGGATATGTCTTTTATTACCTTCCAGGTTGCCTTAGGGTTCCTTCCGGCCTTCTGAAACTCTAACCTTTCATACTCGCGTTTTAGCTTCTTCAGCAAATTATTACAGAAAGTTCGATAGCGGAGATAAATAGTTTTATGAGTGTCATTTTCTGGGTGCTTCTTGAAAGTTTTATTTAATTTATCTCTTTGTCTAATACATCTGAGGAGGCCAGGAGTAATCCAAGGCTTGATGATGCGCCTTCTGCTAGGAATTACTGAAGAACTTGTATGAAGATTTACTAAAGAGGATAGTAGAGATATCAAAGTTTCGGCAGCAAAATTTGGGTTATTTGAATTTTGAATTTCAGAAACGTCTGCTTTTTCGATGTCACATTTCACTTTTTCAATATCTATCTTCTTTTTTACAGAAAGTTTTCTTGTATTAATTGTGGTGTTAGAATTGCAAAACAGTACAACAGGGTAATGGTCAGTTATATCACATTCCAGTACCAATGTTGTGGCAGTGTGTGTTGACTTCAGCAAAACGTGGTCCAAACAATTAGACAGCCTGGTGGGGAAAGAATGCGCAGGGAGCATAGCGTGTGATGCAGCAATGTTTAGGTATTCATCACAATTTGAATCCACACTTGTAGGTGCAATGTTAATATTAAGATCACCGATAAGTGAGATAGTATTGAATTTTCTTAATTGATGGAGCAATGTATCTAAACTGGTGAAAAAGGGATTGAGGTTTTTAATCGAGGGTGATCGATATACCGCGACAATTGCAAGCTTGTCTGAGAATTTCAGTACTAAACAATTAGCATCATCAACCAAGGGAGTCTCAAAAGAGTATTCTAAATCCTGTCTAACGTATGCAACTACTCCATCATTTTGGTTTTTGAACGAAGTGGCACAAGTATTGTAGCCTGATAGAGGGGGAAGATTCGGACATTTACTCAGCCAACATTCAGACAACAGAATGACATCCAGCGTATAACTCAATCTTTCTATTAGCAATGTTAGATTGTCAAAGTTACACTTGATACTTCGAATGTTGACATGTAAGATTTTAAGTGTACATTCTGGTTTATTCAAGTACTTAACACTTACCTCCGGAGAACAGACAAAACATTCTGAGACAGAAAGGTTATCGATCTCGGTATTAATTATGTTTAGATCATCCATAATGATTATTTGAACATGAAAGGGAGATACCTTGTGGGGTCAGCTCTAGGCTTATATCAGTGAAGGATATGGATTTAAATGTATTGTGGACAAACTTGGCTATGTATGAAATTGCATGAAGGTTAGGTAAATTACTATCACAACAACGAGGGAGATTACGTATCGTGATATTGTAAAACTTGCGGTATAAGAATTGTAAAGTTAATTTGAAAGTGTAGTAAAGTAGATGTGTGTCGTGTGGTGAAATAGTGTATAGTTGTTTGTTAATTAAAATTATGGAATAAAATAATACAGAAATACAGAAATTTAGGTAATAAACAAAAAACATGTGGAACAGAAACCAATAATAAACAGAAAAAAACAAAGCGGGTACTTTAGATAGATTAGCCGAAGTCGGGTTTAGTCATGTGGACTTCAAAATGGTAGAGAGGTCAGCATCAGTCTTCACTTCGAAGTGTTTGTATCCCTCTCTCTCGCGGACGAAGATCTTGCCGTGTTTGATCCAGCAGAATTTATAATCATTGCATTTAGCCGCTTCACGTGCCAAGAAGTATAGTCTCTTTTTTCTGGGTATTAGATTTTCAGAGACAAAGATTGGTTTCGCAGGGCCAGTAATTTTAAGGTGCTCCGTTGTCAACTTAAAAGAGCTCTTGTTGTGCTTTCGGAAGTTTTCCAAAAATTCATCCTTGCGTAGGACAGATGTAAAGTCGACTATGATAGTTTTGTTAGCCGGATCTCTTGTTTGGACACGGAAAACATCTTTAACTTCATGTTGTTTAATTTGTAAGTTGATGAGATTGCCTGTATCAGTCACTGTTTTCAGTAAGGATGTCTTTGTCTCAGATTTAGCCACAGGGATATTACGTATCTCTAGACAGGAAGACCTGGAACCCTGCTCAATATTCTCGAGCTTTACCTCCAACTTATGGATGTAGGACAAGTTTTCCTTACGCTCGGTTTCCAATAACTCAACTCGCGAATTTATTTCGTTGAATTTAGCAGCCATGACGTCAACGGTGTCCCGGATTTCATTGACCATAGAGTACAGCTGATTGAATTTTTCATCTTGTGTTTGCTTGAATTCGCGGAACATTTCTTTTATTTCCAACATGGTCGCAGACAGACTATATTCCTCGTCACCTTCCAAGCGTAGGCGCTTCGCATTACGGAAGGTTATGGCTGGCGACATGTTATTATTTGAAGAATCCACGTTCACATTTAGACTTGGTTCTGATGAGCTATGAGGCGTAAATAGAGCAGGCTGCGGTGTGCTGAAGAGCGGCGTAGTCGGAAGCTGGGCCTTTGGCGTAGGCGGTGGTGGCGAGCGTTGAAGAGGCATATTCACGGAGTATGTGTTGTCAAGAACGTAAGTACCAGGCGCCCAGACTTTGCGAAGAGATAGGAACACGTAGATCCTCTACTAAGTAGAGGTGGGTCAGGTAAGAGTGGCTGATATCGACAGATCCGAAGGAAACACCCTTCCGTCCAGTATTTCTTGACCTCTGACAATCTTGCTCACGCAAATATGTCTGTCTCTGTCTGCGTATATCAGTACTAGGCGCACAGTGACCTTATAAGTTCAGAGTTCATTAAGAAAGTTGTAGTGGCTTACGCACGGGGGCGGAGCCTTTAGTAGTAAACAATGTAAACAATGATTGTGTTTGTGACTCACGCCACAGATAATATAATACTAGCGTACTCACGCGCAGCGTTGTGGTAGGCGTTGCCGACTGTCCAGTGTCCGTCGTGCGGCGCGGCTATCTCTTGTACGTTTCCGCACTCACGCAAGTTACGGTGGCCGTTTTCTTCAAGTATTGATGTAATGATGTAATGCCCACCCGGCAAACCCACTAGATAGGTCTTCCTGTCGGCTAAAAAGCGAGCGAAGTACCAGGACAGTAGAAGTTGCGAAGAGGTGCAGCTCGTCCAATGTCCTGTACCGAAGGCGGGGTGTCGCTGTGTCTAGTCCTCGAATCGCAGACAAACGGGGCGTGTCCAGGGCGGAGCCGTGGGCCGGTACGCTGCGTATACGCAGGCGGGGCACAATATTCTTCGCCAATACGCGCAGGTCAGGTACCAGGATATTATGATCGGTTACGTTTACCGCGACACACTGACTTTATTCGAGACAACTCTTCTTATCTTATGCACTCCTATTTTTGTTGTTGAATTAAATTTATTTAAAACTTTAATAAATTATTTTTAAAATGGTCTATGGCACTGAGAACACGTCTACACCTTGCGGCGGTCCAGGGGAAAGGGGATGTCCAGCAGTGGACTTGTTTTGGCTGAAATGACGATGATTTTATTTATTTATTTATTTAAACATACACTATCATTACAGGCTAACCTAATACAACAGTGTAGTTATAGTAAAAGTTTACACAAGAGACTTACAATTAACAATCTAAGCAATCTAGACTAATTAACAGACTAAACATCAATAATAACCATAGTAAACAATAATTCAATAATAATTAATTAATTAACTCAATTATTCATTAAATCTAAACAAAATGACATTTCCGGAACCGATACAACTCCAGTTCCACTAAGGGCATCTTCAGTGTTAGTATTAATGCCAGCTACCGATTGATAAATGGTTTAATGATTGGCTAATCAATTCAAAGTGGTTCTAAAGATGCCATCCGTGGATGATCTTTAACTTTGATAGCTCATAACTCGGTAACGTGTCACTTTAGAAAATTTTATGTCATACAAAACTTGTTTCTATAAATATTTTAGAAATCATTTTTACGACTGCAAAAATTATATACCTATGAAGACTTGTGACGAATTTACACATATTTTTATGCATGTAGCGAATACACTTTCAATGTATGTAGTTTACAAAATGTGACGAATATACTTTTTGGCGAATGTACAAGAATCCTTTAAAGTTGTCGCCATCATCATCATCATCTGCCTGCCCCTATCCCATTCTATTTGAGGTAACTTCTAAAGAAAGAAGAAAGAAAGAAAAAGTATTTATTGGTTTCACACCAGGACAAAACAAATTGACAAAAAATTAAAAGCTAACAAAGTAAACATAATTAAGAGAAACCATCGCCATATCGGTACGAAAAACATGGGATGCAATTAAGACACCCCACTATCTGTTCCGGGTTTTGTTTGATCGATTGTATTTCGTAAAAAAATCACCAAATAAAAAGGAAGCTACCAAAACTACCAGCTAATCAACTAGACAAACATCACCCACTCGTTTCCCATTACCGGTGGATGTTGACATTGGATGTCATCCAGCATCCAGTCAGATAATCGACTTACAACTACGTCATAGTACAGTCCTATTACAAAGTTAACAAACCAAAAAACCACCTTATATTTATGGGAATAGAGACTATAGTTATTTGACAAAATTGAAAGTGGTCACATTTTTGTGTATGTCCTGTCACAAAATTAACACAACAACCTTAGGATGCTTTTCTACCACAGATGTGCTATGTTACGTTGCTATGGATGTGTTTGTTATCTACCAATCATATTCACTGGTCCACATAGCTTAGCACTGGTGGAAACGGAATCAGCTAAGCTATGTTTTTTACCCGACTACGGCGAAGCCAAAAGGAAGGGTAATGATTTTGGCAGTCTATTTATATGAAAGAAGAATGAGTGCTATGGATGTGTGCTATGGATGCGTGCTATGTGTTGCTATGCTATTTTCCCTACTATCGAAACATAGCATAGCATCAGTGGAAACGGTTACATAGTTTCACAGCTTACTTAGCTATTACATCTTCGCAGCATAGCTGCATAGCACATCTCTGGTGGAAAAGCACCCTTACACTTATGTATGACAATAGAGACTACTGTTATTTGACATACTTGTCAGTGGCAGTAGCCGAGTATAAACCTTATTTCATCAGTGCATCAGTGATATAGATGACTTTCAGGTTGACAGTGATGTCCAATCGAAAATAACTATTTCTCAAACATGCTTGGTTTGAGCATTATTTTGACAACCTTCTTCGAGATAAATCGAAATTGCTGTACTGGCCAGATACATGCGACCAGCGGCCGGCAAAAGTTGTATGAAAATCCATATCTGTCGTGTTTAGCGGCCAAATAAATTACATACTAAACTCATATCTGAAACGATCTTTTACTCTGAACCATAGCAACCAAGGAGGTGACTTATTAAAGGTTTTATTTGAATTTCGAATTGGATGAAATCTTCAACGCGTAAAAAAATTATTTTTGTTTATGTGATTTTGAAAAGTAAATTGTATTTAATTTCCTCGCATTATTTGAGAAAAGTACTATACAAGCCTTGGCCACAACTAGGCATTGATGGACGAACGTGTAAATGTGGGCCGAGGCGAACTGGCCGCTGCAGTAATGTACTAAACAACGGTATGTGACACCGCGGTTTGAAATCAGCAGGGAAATAAATTCCTATTTCGTTTTTGTGTTTAGAATCAGGTTCCGTTGTAAATAATTGGTTTATTTAGTTAGTCAGTGTTTTCAAATGAATTCAAATTCATTTATTGTCATCGACAATATCACTTCTTTGTTATTCGAAGAATTCGTGGGTCCATAATAACAGCCGCTTGGTTCTACCTTCAGCCATCGTATCTTGGACTCATTACAGACCGAGTTCCCTTTGTGCCCCGGAAAGCATATTATGCTATGGCTATCTTTTGTAAATCTAGAGTGGCCCGAAAGTCTACCAACTAATCGGGAGGGTGTAGATAATACAAAAATTATATATTTTTGTACTAGCGGACGTCCCGCGGTTTCACCAGCGTAGATCCCGTTCCCGTTGGAATACACGGATAAAAAGTAACCTATGACACTCAGCAATAATGTGGCTTTCTATTGGAGAAAGAATTTTTAAAATCGGTTCAGTAGATCCCGAGATTACCTCTTACAATTTAACAAATATACAAACACACAAACTTTACCTCTTTATAATATTAGTATAGAGTATAGATAACTCCCTAATAACTGGATTGTGGAGGTTTCAGGAGGAATATACCTACTAGTATTCAGCGGCATCCGGTTAGACTGGTAGCAGACCCCAACATATTTAGGAAAAGGCTATTAGGCAGATGATGACTCATATTAACATTGTTTTTCGGTACGGTCAAACAAGGTACCAGCCAGCCAACTTGCATAAATTACTTTTTAAATTACACAGACACATTGAGAGACTTAATTCAAACAATAGTTATAGCGTTTAATGACATCAGTCTCTTAATATCAAACGCTCTATAAAAGCAAATTACTATCAATATTGTCAGTGTACTAGAATTATAAATAATTTGCGTGTGTGCCAATCGAATCGATAACTAAAACGTTCACGTAACATTGTGTTCAAAAATAACTTCGGTAGCGTGAGTGTCGTGTTTACACGTGTGTTTATGTTAGTTTGTTTGGTAAACCACGCGCCAGCTAGATAATGTTGAAAGTAGAACAGTTTGAATTGTAAATAAGTTTGGTGTGAAGTGTTTCCGTTTGTTTTAGAGGGTTTCTGGTTCCGGATTTGGTGTTCAAAGTCATAGGAAACACATTTGACTGCACTTTGAATAATTCTTCTTATGCCCACTACAGTTAGTTTTATTTCTGCCGACAAGCATTTGCTTAAAGTCAACTAGTCTAATTAAGGGTTATCGTCGAATTCGTAGTTCTAGGTTATGGAGGTCATAATTTCATTTCATGATGAACTGAAATATAATTGATTACAGTGTAGTTCCCAATTCGCAAGTATTTGGCATCGCAGTTTTAGAGAAAATAAAATAAAACTTTTTCTCTATGGATTGGCAACACATATTTGACACTTCTTTTTCGCGCGTTGAACGGCATCGCAAGTAAAAATGGTTTCTGAAGAAAAACTTTTTGGAAAAATGTGGAAATACTCTTGTATAAGTTGGATTGTCGACGTCGAAACAAAATACGGAGTCCCGATGGTGTGCGGCAACGCAACTTCAGTTTAAATCGACGGCAAAGTGTCGACCGGGACTGGACTTGACCTTGACTTGACAAAGGGCTCCGGCTTTGCTCGTCATTACTTCGCCTCGGATAACGAAGGTAAGCTTTTTGTTTTAGGTGCAACTAAGTCAAAAAACGTGGCTGGCTACAGCAATGGTCGAGGATAATATACCGTGTTGGTACGAGATACTTAAACACGAAGATCAACTTTGATACGAGATATCAGCTTTGATGTAAAACAGATTTCTGTTACCGGCACGCGATGCCGATGCCGACCACATATGCTTACAGTACGAGATACTGTTTACCGTGTTAGTACGAGTTACCAAACACGAAGATCAACTTTGATACGAGATATCGACTTTGATGGCAAACGGCACGAGCTGCCAATTTGATCTAAACCAGCATGTGCTTACAGTACGAGATACTGTTCAGTGCTATTCTAATGCTGTCGAGAAACCTTACAATATACAGTGTTTACAAACACTACAAGATATCAACTTGGATGTCAGATTTCTATTTACCGGCACGTGATGCCGAACGAGCATGTGCGACAGTACGAGAATACGAGATACTGTGTAGTGCAAGTCAAATGCTGTTGAGAAGCCCTAAGGGACCAATTAGGGTATTTTTTCATCATTTTTTGAGAAAAAAATCATTAAAAGGTGTGAAATTTGTCAAACATCAGGCCCTGATGAATATTGTGAGTGTGACACAATCCCAGATATTGAATCCTTATCATCACCAAAGTAAAGCTAGTGATCTCTAAAATGGGAATAACTAGAAATAAGTGTATCGCTTACCAGCAAAGACAGGTGGGCACAGCACTTACATTATTAGACAAAATCATGTCTCTTATAATAAAAAACCTACTAGATAAAATAACTATGTTAAAATCACTTGGTGAAGCAACAAGTTGGTGTGTGAACTCTATCATTAAGAAACTAAAAACAAGGTCTGTAGTGGCTCTGCACAAGCATTTCATAGAAATTACTCATAAAACTATTTTTAAATGGTGGCAATTTATCAAAGAATTGCGGTAAATAAGATGCCTAATACAACAGAGTTCAAATTCTATTAAGAAAACTGCACCAAGCCAGCAATTTCTGCTTAAAACATAAGTAACAAATATATGGGAAACAGGAAGAGTCAACCACAACAGTTGAAAGCATCAACCAACCAAGGAGATGGCATGAAATGGACCACAGACTCGACCACAGCCATCACACCGCAGAACATCCTTGAACCCACAGCGTTCCGAGAGAACCCGGGATGCCTACTACAACAGCAGGAAATAAACAAGGTACATATTTTGTTTGTTGGTTGTCATCAACAAATGACCCCATTATATTGCAGTGGATTAAGGATTTCATGTCCCTTTCATGTCTCAGTCCTAAAAATAATTTACCTGATTGTGAAATTACACATATGCAGGAAGCTATTCATAATTGTTCACCTTTTACAATTAAGAGCTATAACACCATGTTGTCATCCAAAGGGAGAATACATCTCAAAAGATTTTCCTTGTTTCAAAACCTGATGGCAAACAGGTTAATTTTAAATCTAAAACCTTTGAACAAGTCATATTTATGATTATTAGATTTAAAGTTCCTTTGTTTTGAATTCAATGGAACCTTATATGAATTTACAGCATTGCCATATGGACTATGTACTGCACCTAGTTTGTTCATCAAATTGTTAATACCTGTGGTTAGTTGGTAAGCAAGAAATTTAGGCCACTTATTCATAATCTACATTAATGATATTTTATATATTGACCAAGCATATTACAAGGAGTGTTTACAATACATGAAAACAACAATTAGTGTGTTAAAGTTCATATGCTATTATTAGGGTTCCGTAGTCAACTAGGAACCCTTATTAATTATGACAAAAGTACCCTAGTACCTTGTTAATGTTGTAAACTGGGATTCATGATTAACTCCAAATCATTGTGCCTACCTACCAACCGTACCTTTTGAAATAAGAAATACTTACAATGAAGAGTATGATAAATTCTAAAATAAAAGAATTTTGCCTTGTTTTTAGGCACATTAGTAGCAGCATGGCCAGCTTTATCATAATATGGCATAGTACATACAAAACAAATGGAAATGGAATACCATTACTGAAATCAAACCATCTTTTTATCAGACAATCAATCAATTATTTTATTAATTATGATGCATCCATGACATTACCTATGGTTACTTTTTCAATGGTTATCAGCATCATCATTTCAGCCGAAAGACGTCCACTGCTGGACATAGGCCTCCCCTAAGCCCCCCTCGCCATATTGACCATGACCAATAATTGACCGTTGACTTTCAATGGAGAAGGAATATAATTAATATGTTATTCCTCCACCAAGGCAGTGAAGAAAATTTAATTTACAAGTTTATACAGACCTGACAGGTTGGGATACTCATTGCTATGGTGAAAATGTTGGAGGCCTGTGGTCACAATCAGAGCAATTATATCACATAAACCAGGTTAAGGGCAATATTTTCTGGTTTAAAATGCTTTGTAAATTTAAAAAAATAATTGTGATATTCTTCTTCGGATTGACAACACTATACTGCCATTGCTTGCATTAACAAGATGGGTAGTGTTCAATGTCTAACCTAAATGATGGTTGTAGAATGATATGGGTTTGGTGTGAAGCTAGGTGTATTAATCTCCAAGCATCTTACATAAAATCTAAATATAACTTGTCAGATGAGGAACCAAGGCATACTAACATTGCCACAGAGTTGGAATTATCATTTATGATTTATTAGCCTTACATAAAATCTAAATATAACTTGTCATATGAGGAATCAAGGCATACTAACATTGCCACAGAGTGGGAATTATCAATTATGATTTACTAGCTACCGGAGTTAATTCAAATTGTAAAGCATATGTGTCATGAACTTGATATAGATACCCATATGCATTTCAGATAGATGCTTTCTCATTTAAATAGAGCTCTTATTTTTTTATACACATTCATACCATTGACATTAATTACGAATTGTCTTCAAAAATTAAAAAAGGGGGGGGGGGGGGCAAGGAAATATGAGTAGGTGTAGGTACCCAGTGTGGACTTGTCAGATATCCTTTGGTAAAAATGATGATGGTTATAAAACCAATCATTTTCTATTCTAATAATAATTTATTAAAATCTCCTTTCAGTACCAAACACCCATAAAGCAACCAGCTTACTCCGGCAGTGACCATCTTTTGCAAAATGCATTCACATGTAAAGGTTTGCCACTAACCTATCCACTCCACCAGGTAGGCTAAAACAATTTAGTACTACTTAAAGAATTGGTAGTTATTCTGCCAAAATCACAGTGTGATTCAATACCAGATCTAATACAATACCTCACTGAAATACATTATACATAAACCAAAATAATGTTGGCTGCAGCTTGTTACATTAGGCTAGATCAATACTTTCGCTTCTCTGTTAAATGAATGAATTGACAGGGATGATCACACCAAGCGTTTTCTCATGGGTCTTTAAAGAATTCAACCCGCTTTATACAAGTATGGGAATACTTGTGATCCAACAATAGTAGTGTAGTAGTATTCACTGTCTAATTGGGGATAATCTGAATTTTAATTTAAAAAATTAAGTAAAAAGCTTGTCAGCTCTTGCTACTGCTCAAATAGTGCAGACTCTATCAGTTATTAAAAGACAATATATCCATGTCACAAGACATAATACATTATGTACATTACTATTCTTATAAAAATATCACTGTCATCAAAAACTGAAACCTGCTTTCCTTTTCTATCAGGCATCCAAACAAACAATTAGTAGAAGAATTAAATTATTAATGAAGGGAAGTGGGATTGACTGATATATTATGTACCACACATAACACACTTTATGCAGACACATATTTTGCTAAACAGGCAAGGGTGTCATTAGATGTCATTAGGAAAACTATTGGCTAGCCAGATAGTTTTATTACATTGACAAGGTTCATGATGTATCAGTGAATGTTAATGGTTTATGTCTGTTTGACGGCACGGTTGGCGCAGTGGCTAAGCGGTTGGACTGCTGAGCTGCGTGTCGCGGGTTCGATTCCCGCACGGAACAAATATTTGTATGACCTGCAGATAGTTGTTTCGGGTCTGGGTATTTGTGTATGTGACTTTATATGTTTTTGCACGCACCCACAATACAGGAGAAATCCCTAGTGTGGGGCAACGTTTAAAAAAAAAAAAAAAAATGTCCTACATGACAGCTTTATTAATACCGTCTTAAATACCAACTTGAAGATGTAAATAATATTTACATTCCTTTATTTATCTTTACACAAACTTTATAAGTTTCATTAACATTCAGTTTTAAGTTTTATTCAAACATTCCTTATTATTAATGATTATTTATTTTATTTGTACACTGTCATTAATAGTGTTTTAATTTAGTAATATGGCATTATTAGCTATACATACTTATAGCATTTATTGTTTCATATTGTATCTGATTATGAGACAGGACTGATAGTATTTTATTATCATGAAAATACTAGTAGCCAATTATCATTGGTTTGTTTTTAATGACGCCCTAGTTATGTAAGCCACACAATGGCTAGGTATTTTGTCTTTTTACACATACATACTTATTATATAATACCTTAAGATTGATGATTATGAATCATACCTACCTAAGATATACAAGCATAGGGTAGTTTGACTATATTGGTCTCAAATAAATTTGATTCATGTAACAATAAGAATGATTTGGTAAGTCTTGTATATTTCCAAAAGAGTGGCCCATGTTGACTTAGACTCTAAACAGCTACACTGTAATCAATTATATTTCAGTTCATCATGAAATGAAATTGATTAATCAGACGAACTTACCTTAAGTGAAGTCCGATTACAATTTCATGAAGGATGAACTGAAATATAATTACCCACCCAACCCATCCTTTTTAGGATTAGTCCCTTGTCGAATGGGCTAATAGAGCAACGCTATCTCTAAAGAGTGTCAAATATGTGTTGCCAATCCATAGAGAAAAAGTTTTATTTTATTTTCTCTAAAACTGCGATGCCAAATACTTCATCATCATCATCATCATCAGCCTATAATGTTCCCACTGCAGGGACTCAGGCCTCCTCTCTAGGGGAGGGATAAATACTTGCGAATTGGGAAATACACTGTAATCAATTATATTTCAGTTCATCCTTCATGAAATTGTAATCGGACTTCACTTACGGTAAGTTCGTCTGATTAATCAATTATGGGCTATCACTATGTGACTATAAAGAAGAAACAATAATCACGCAGATTAGTAACCACGGAAAAACCGGTGCACATAAATCAGTCTCCTCCTTTTTTAACATTTCCGAAAAATCCAAAAACGTGTCGCGTTGTCTTGCAACGTCGTCACTCCCCTATGCAGGGCAAATCCCCAACAAATATTTTTTTGGTCGGTAATTAAAAAAACTGGCCAAATACGGACTTGCACATGAAGGATTTCGTATCATTGTTTATTGAGAGATTTTCCGTGTTATTTTAGCACTATAGACTTCTTATAAGTTTTCCTATAAAATATAAGAAGTGTTGAACTAATTTCAGTATTTTTTTCAAAATCTTAGACTCAGTAGTTTCAGAGAAAAGTGGGGGGTGATGGTCGGACAGACAGACACACGAGTGATTTTTTAAGGGTTCCTTTTTAGGTACGGAACCCTAAAAACAACTGTTCCGTATATTTTGACCGTATCTGGGGGCACTGCAGTGCCCCCGCCGAGTCGAGCGCGAAGCAAACACTGCCGTACCATCCTTTACTGGAACCATTTCGTCGCATTTTCAGACCCCTATTTGAGAACCTCTGAATAAGACCAGAATGCTGAAATTTTCGTCATCCAGTAAGCTATACAATCACACTTATAATAAAAAGTTTCAAGTCTGTAGGTCATTTAGTTCCGAAGTTAAGCGAAAGCAAAGTTTCGCATTTATGAAACTCACTCACTCATGATCATCAAAATAGAACTAGTACTTCCCATAAACTCAGAGAGCTGAAATTTGGTACAGAGTTAGGGTTTAATGGCTACATAAAGGGAAAACTATAAAAAGTAGGAAAATCGAAAAAAAAAACTACAAAAAAAAAATTGTTTTAAATAAGAAAATCTAATAAAATAAATCAATATGCCCACGTTTCTACAAAAAGAAGTGAAATCCCAACAAAAACATTCTGTAAAAAACTAGCCAAGTCTCGATGGAGCTGCTTGTTTATCTCTAAAAAGTAATGAAATCTAGACAAAGTCGTGCCAAGTGTAAGGTTCCTTATTGCGATTTTTTTATTATTATAGTTAATGTTGTGTGACTTGGCCGTTGTTCGTTACGTTTAGTTCGGTAATCTTTCTTCTTGGCGTCCAATTACCAATACCAGTGTGGGTTATTATCTCGCTTAACAATCATAGGTAGTTACAACAGATATAACATTACGTATAAACTAAATTGACTTGTACCCACTAACGTATAAAGAATGTTCAACGGCCAAGACACACAACAATAACTATAATAATAAAAAAAAAACGCAATAAGGAACCTTACACTTGGCACGACTTTGTCTAGATTTCATTACTTTTTAGAGATAAACAAGCAGCTCCATCGAGACTTGGCTAGTTTTTTACAGAATGTTTTTGTTGGGATAGGTATTACACTTTTGTACTGAATATGTGATAGACGTTTGTTCCTCAATGTTCCCTCGACCCTGTAATGTCACTCTCTGTTAAATTCGATCTAGTTAGCATCTATCAATATTAACTTGTGTTGACTTTTAATCAAGACATGGCGCCCCGTAGCCCAGACCGACTCAAACACCAAGTTTATCAATCCATAAAAATTGACAGCTAAAAGCCTTGTCAATTAATCCTGCTGTGTCAACTATCATGTTTGGGTTGAAACCCCAGGATTTTCTTTATTTTTGCAATTTACTCGTCGGTTTCCGGCTGTATCTTAAATAAAACATGATTCACGGCCGCCGTAATACGTATTTACAGTATTGTATTGCATTGTATCATAACGGACTGGTGTCCGCAACTCCACGTAAAAGCACGTATTATGCGTGGAAACATTATACGATCCACCCCCAACTCCCCGAGAAAGGCCTTTGAAGTATTAAAAGAATTATTATAATCATTAATACATCCTCATTAGTTAGTTTAATCTCATTGAATGATTCTTTCATGAACACTCAATGAATGGGGTTATAACAACTTAAGCGGGTTGTATTGATGATTTTAATTATAAAACTCGATAAAACTGCGTTGGTTATGCGAGTCATCTTATTTTAATCAGCATTCAACTTACACAAACTTGCCAAGATAGCGAAAAGTAAGAAAATTTGAATTATTCGGGCTACCCTGGCGCTTACATCTTAAACCTATGTTTAGGTTTTAGCGGTATATCTAAGCTTTCGTAGTCGAGAGCTGGACATAACTCAAACTGAAAACATTTTAATTCGACCACTTACAGGCACTTTTGAATGGCAGAAAAACAAATTAAACGAAGCTACAGCCACAGTTCACAAGGCATAATAACTTTTGAAAGTACTGTAGTTGCCCTTTCCAAAGCGTAGGTCTCTATGGAGCAGGCGTCTTCCAAGCTGTACTACCCTAACCTCTTCTATCTTCTTCTTCTAAATCTAGTCTGCCCCAGACACCTTTTGACACCTTTCCCATGGGGTAGGCAGAAACCACAGAACGCCACTTACTATGATGCTTACATGCTCCTTTGCCTCGTCACATTTTTACAGTGGTCCGTTAATCTACATACTACACAGTTGGGGGCGTCCGACGTTAGGTTACTTATATACTGTCGCCAATAGAGCCCTTGTTTGCTCCGGCAACCACCGGTCCATTGACAAACATGGCTAGTTTGACAAGCCGGTCCTCTGACACATCAGATCGCTTACTATATAGAGTTTGTCGGTAGGCAGTTGTTTACCAGGGCCCCTACTATGACGTCTTAAAACATTCCTAACTTACTCTTAATCCATTGTGGAAACGTGACAGAACTATACAGGGTGTCTAGCGCCATCTCTTTTCCACACTGGATTAAGAATAAGTTAGGACTGTTTTAAGACGTCATAGTAGGGCCCCAGGCAAGCCAAATGTAGAATAAATACGCATCATCATTTGGCAAAACATTTTCATTTAACAACAACTTCATTTACTACTGCAGTCAGTAAGCAGTTGATTTTAAGGTTTTCGAATGCTTTGTAGAAACTCTGTGCATAGCCCGCTCCATAGCCAAATTTTACTCTAGGTGGAATCTCAAATTATGATTTCTTTATAGGTGGTCCAAATATGGTCAAGTGGTTGTAAGAGCGATTGCTGACCTTGAAGCCCTGAGTTCGGTCTGTGGTCGGGCAAAATGCTAATAGATTTTTATTACATGAGGAGTTTTTAGTACCAGTCCAGAGTTTAGATTTGTACACTGTCTCTTACATGAGACGTAAACATAACTTTTATATTCACAAAAATCAAATACAAAAATGTAGTCCACGTTATCAAATATCACGCCTACCTATTCAAGGTAGGGCTAGTCATTGATGAATGGTTCTCCTGAGCCTATAGGCTCAGGAGAACCATAACAACAGAACAGAACAGAATTAGGTCCCAAATGGAAGATTATCATTAGGGTATATATACCCTAATGATAATCTTCCATTTGGGACCTAATTCTGTGGCTACTGGGTCATCAATCATCATTTGCTTGTTTATTTTTCGACGGGAAAAATATATATTTGCAAACGTATTTCGGGACGCCTCACACTAGAATGGTGGACCAAGTTTATAAGGTAGTTGGAACAGACTATAGACGCTGAAGGTGGAGGGCAGGGTGTTGTGTCACGGCTTGGTAAAAGGGTATATTATCCTGAAGAGTGCGTGTGTGTAGATGAGTGTGTGTAGATGTGTGTGCGTGTGTGATGTGTGTGTATCTGTCGGTGTGAGTTTAGCTGAATAGTTGGCGCAGTGGCTAAGCGCTTAGCCACTTACTCTCACTCACTTCTCACTCAATTGATATTATCTAGTCGTCCTTGTTCAATTCAGATAATAGTCACTTCTTGAAGTTGTTATTATGTTAAACAAGAAAAACATAATTTATTCAAAGCCTACGTGGCCCAATTGGACTATGAACGAATTCATAACAATCTAGGAAACCTAAAAATCTAAGTTTTTTTATACAGAAACACTGCTAGAAATAAAAACATACACTTACTTAAAACTACCCTTGTTAATGATTTCTTTATTCACTTTCTTTTGGACGACATTGTAACGCCTACTATTCCTTTTATTTTTCTCTTTGTGAGTTTTCTTTTGTCTGTAACAAAAAGTTTTTAGTGTTATGAGACCGTTTATATTAATGGTCGGGTAATTATTTTTTAACTTAAGTGGCTCTGTAGGAATTTTGGAATGGTTGGAAGGACTATTTTTCTTAATCTTTATGTTAGATGGCTGTTAAGATGGCAGGGGCGGTATTTTTTTCAGGTTTTTATTTTCTTGTTTGTCTTAATTTTTATGACTTTTGGGAATTGATGCCTCGTTGTTCTAGTGGTCGTAAACTCGACTGCTGAGCCTGAAGTCCTGGGTTAGATTTCCGGGTCGGTTATATATTATCGGGTTTTTCTATCAAGAAATTCTCAATAGTAGCCAGAGAGGCTAGATTTGTGCTTAGTGATGGCAATAGGCCTGTCCCTTATTAAATGGGACTTAAATATTAGTGGCGAAATCTTGTTGTACTAAATAAACCTCTACCTTACCCTTCAGGGATCACATTGCACGCGTGATGTAAAATGATGATTAAAAATGTTCAAAAATTACTTGACTTTTTACTACCGTAAGTGTAAAATCACGTATCAAGCAAAAATAAAGCTGTAAAACAATAAAATACTATGACTCCAAGCCATTGAATAGCGAATGAATCACACGAGTGTAGGTTATACAGAACACTGACATACATTCACTATAATATTACACTCCTCAATATCAACAACTTATTGCTCGTAAAACAAGCGTTTATTTCAGAACAAGAACTGAAACTTTTATCTGTTTTGAACACGCAATGTGGAAAGGAAAAGAAGCTTGATTTTTTGTTCGTTGTAATGTAGGTAAGTTACATGATATTGTGAGCTAATTTATGGAAGTCTACATCGGACTTCGCACACTCAGGGTTCCGTAGCACCAAACAAAATAATTAAAATATTTTTTTAACACTCTTTCATTTGTATTTTTACAATCAACTGCAAAACTAAATTAGTTTTTCATAGGGTAATCAAAAACAACGTAACTGTTGCAGTTTGATGAAATGGTTCCATACTTCAAAAATTATTTCCTCCTCTTCAAATATTTTTGGAGTAAATTGGCTATGACATACGGGCGGACTGACAGACAACCGAATAAGACGAATCTATCAGACAATCGAATAAGGCGAATCTATCAGACAACCGAATAGGACGAATCTATAAGGTTTCCATTTTTTGACATTTAATAAATGAACCCTAAAAATATATAAAAAATACTTATGGCTTAAAACTAAAAGAAAAGTTAGTCTGAATTTAATGTGACCGTTTCGACGTAACGAAATTGCTTAGAAAACGCTCTGAAAATATTTTTTTAATCAACTTCTTGACCTGAAATTTTTCTTCAAACTTAGGACCTACACTTTCAGAATAGGTAAAGTTACACGACCTTTTTAATGAGCTCAAATAAATTCAAAACATTTCTGGAAAACTTTCTCAGACTTTGACGTTTTCAGTAGCAGTTCCGGGTCACAATTTCGGCCAGGTTTATGGCAATTTGCCTCGCCTCACTAACATTAAACAAAAACATAACTGCCGAAATATGGCTGTGTTATAGGTAGTACAAATACAAAATCTTTTTGCTAAAAATATTTACAAATAATATTAATTACTTTCATCATCTTGTAATTGCACGCGTAATAAAGATAAAGATAAGATAAAGATAAGATAAAGATTTATTTCTCGCCACAATACATATTAGGTACATTATAAAATATGGTTTCGTGTACAAATTCATGCGTTTTTATACTGTGGGAGACTGGTGCCCAAGCTAGACGAAAGCCTGTATTTCAGGACACCAGGTCTCCACCCCTTGGGAAGCACATTTGAACAGAATTATGCAATAGTTTGTAATTCTTCTTCGTGTGGATGATTCCTATTGTTATTTAATTAAATTCAATTCAATTTGTTTCGACCAGAACTCAGCCAAATAGACGGCGCGTTGGTAGTGGCTTCGGAAAGGTTACTTATAATGCAGCTGGATTTGCACAAAGAATAGATCAGCAGGTGGTTTAGGCAGAAACTGAATGTTTATGAGAATGTTTTATTTATTATTGGATTCGCAATCCAAAAAAAAAACAGTACCTACATAATAACTTTAGCGTCCAAAATCTCGAGAGCAGACAGAGGTAAGATAATAAAACTCCTTCGAAATGAACACTACCACACGCTCTAATATAAATAAAAAAACAAAATTAACATTCTTACCTCTCTGTAATATGCACAGTATGTAAGGTCACGAGTAAAAATATGTGTAAGCTTAGCAATATTCAAAAACGGGTTTCTACTTTGAGATTAGACCTATGTATTTCATGATAGTAACTTCTAAAATGCTATGTTGGTAAAAATGTAAAACGTTTATCAACAAAGTAAGAGAAAATTTAGATCAGAAGACTATTCTTCAAAATATTCGTTACTCTTCAATAACTTGTTTGGAACGATTAATATAAAACGAGTTTTTATTTAAAAACTTGCTTTGAAAGTTTGAGTAGTGGTAATCTACTTATGATGCCGACTGTACAGTCGAACAAGCTAATAAGTATACAGGCAGAAATCTTTATAATTCTAGTATACTGAAAATATTGATTGCAATTTTGTTTTATAAAGCGTTTGGCATTAAGCGACTAATGCCAAACGCTGTATCGTTTGACATCAGTCTCTAAATGAATCTGTATAATCATAAAAGTAAATGCAAGTTAGCTGGCTGTATACTTAATAGCTTGTTCGACCGTACTAATGGGTTCACCGTAGGTTCAATACCATTATGAACCTTGAACCTAACACACGTTTAATGTATTCAGCAACTTTTATAATACCCATATGAGTACTTATGCAAAGCAATCTGACAAATATACGTGCTACAGTTATTAATATGTCTGGTGATTTTGATCTTGGCTTCGTTGCTCTCAAAACGGTGAAGAAAAACATCGTGAGGAAACCTGAAAATGTCTTAGAACCAAAAAAATCGAAGACATGTGACATCTACCAACCCGCAATGGGCACGCGTGGTGGATTATATAGCCCACCCCTCTCCTAGAGAGAAGGCCTGAGTCCTTGCAGTGAGAACATTAGAGGCTGATTATGATGATGATCTACGGGCCAACTTAGTTAACCTAAAGATCATCCCGAGCGGCTGTTATTATTTAGCCACGAGCTCCTTAAAAAGTAAACTAAATTAAATTAAAGCTACAAAAAAAAAAAAAAAAACTAGAAATACACCTCACGCTGCTACATTTTCTGGAAATCTTATTAAAAACTTGTTGAATTGAACTTGTCTCCTTGCAACGAATAAGTAAATGAAGTGGAAATCCTTCTTCAATGCAGCCAATGAGACAGAAATAGCGGTCTCGTCTTAAGAGCGTATGGTACCTCAAACGCAAGTTTTATAATGCGTAAAAGTATAAGATTCACTGCAGTAATCAACATCAGAAAAATATATGATATTCTTCAGGATATATGCTAGTGCCATAGTGTTGTGAAAACATAATACAACTAACTTTGCTCGATAGAAAAAAATCGCGAAGATATCTCTAAAAATTTCTTTTAACGAGTAAAAACCATACTAAAATACATGTCATCGTTCTGATTTTTTTGCCAAATAATTCTACAAGCAACATACTAAAGTCATAGTGTTTTACTTTTTTAGTCCAATCAATAGTTTTCTTGTAAATCGCAAAATACCACTAATTTCGCACTATTCGGCCGCAGCGAAAGACGTAACAACCGCTTTGTAGTGCAAGCTGATTTGAACTTTATTCTAATAGTATTTCAAGCGAAGTTTGAACCACCACAAATAGGGTTGCTAATCTGAGGTAGCATACGCTCTTAAGTATGTAAATTAAAGTTATGAATAGCAGAAGAAGTCTTTGCAAAGAGCATTCTGAAGGGAATTTGTTAAAGTATGTAGGTACAGACAGAGTTTTAATAATAGAAAGAAAGAAAGAAAGAAAGAAAAAATATTTATTCGTCGCAGCTTAACAAGAACATACAAGGAGAAACAAATAGAAAATAAAACAATATAACGCATAATAAACAGTAAAAAAAAAATAGAAAAAGGATGAATATAAAATAAATGGTTAGCATCTTGTACGTACGTCGTGACTGCGACAAAGAGGTAACCACTCAGCATGGTGCTGTGCTATGGGGACCCATTAGCACAGCGCTGGTTTTCAGTGGTCACCCGTGGAAAAAAAAACGTGCGAAAGCCAAAACAGCTTTAGTACTGGGTACTTACTTGTAAAACACACTAATACCTAAAACCAAAAACCACCACACCTAAACCACCACCACCCAACACCCAAACCCACCACCCAAACCACCACCACCACCACCACCACCACCTAATACCTTCTAATACTTTCTTTTCTTTCTTGGCAAATCTTTGACAATTTTTCCAAGGTGTATCATGCTGGCTCCAGTAACTGATTAGATAGGTAGACACTCCATATGAAATACTGGTATCCAACTGGATTTGGTAAGGCAGGATTGCACTAACAACTCGTACTTGGAAAGCGGGCTGTAGTGGAGAATTCCCTTTCATATTAAATTGCTTTTCTTGTTTCCTACCAGTTTTGTGAAATAGCTGTAATAAAGCAAGTTATTTGTCAACGTGCCAAACAATAAAAATATATTGTAGATATTTTATTATTTTCCTGTACAGCATAATTTATGTAATTAAACGATACATACTCGTATATAAAAAACCGAACCCAAACCGTGCATAAAAAAAACTATATAAAAGACCAACAAAATGTTAATGTATATGGCCTGTAAAGATTGTATTTATACTAATGCTTGCTGACGCTGTGTAGCGCACTACGTTGTACGTGTAGCATACTATGACTGTACGGCACGGAAAAAACACTATGACAAACTATATATTATGCCCAAAAGAACGTATCAATAGCTTACCATAGAGGTCTAGATCGGTCATCAGCATCACGCAGATACAACCCGGTGGTTATGCAAAGTAGTATAATTATACTCGTAGTACTTTGTATTGAAAGGCCCGCTAAACTTCATGCATTGATGTAGCATTCGCGTCTTTTATTTTACCTTACAAATAACACACCACACCACCACCATCTCACTCGCTTCGGCAAAATAGTATGCCCGAGATATATTTCTCGACGGCTTGTACAGTCAAGTCGGAGGCGGTAGAAAAACTCTAATAGCAGGTTAGGCTCTAACCACACGATAAAGATGCAATAGTACATTTTGATACAAGTGCGGAAAGTTTGTTATTGCATTCGAGGCAGATTGAACACCCGAGCCGTATGGCGAGGGTGTTCATGGGGTCGAGAAATGCAATAACAAATTCCCACGTGTATCAAACGACGTTTTTCAATACACTTTCGAAGAAATTAACTAAAAACGTTATGTGTTTTTGTCAACAAATTTGATGAGACTATGATTTAATTTACTTTTTTTCCGCGGTTTGATTTCGCCAGGTTGAAAAAGAAGCAAAGGTATAAAGCCGCCAAACAGCCTCACAGGAAAAATATAAAATTTAAATATTTTTTAATTAAGAACACAAAAAAATGCTTACTTGTTCATAAAAGTAAATAATTGTTTAAAATATTTACGTTTATTAGTAGTATTCTTTTTACAAACACAATTTAAATATTCAAAAAAATATTTACGCTGTAAAGACGCAGATCAAAATGGCGAGATTAAAAAAAAAACACGCCTGCTCTATAATAGTCAGTGGTGTTTTTTTTTTAATTTCATAAGTTTTAATCGAATTACCGCTGCTCTATGATTACAGCGTGCGGTAATAATATTACAGCACGCTGTATTCTTATTACCGCACGCGTGCGAAATATGATGCATGTCGAACCTAATCGTAGTGCAATAAGAGCTAGTTTTCGAGGAAGTGTATTGAAATAGTATATTTCATTATAAGTGCGGAAAGCCTGTCATTGCAACGAGTTCCGACAAATGTCTAGCCGAGCCGAGGCACAGCCGACGGCGAGGGTAGACAGTCGGAACAAGTTGCAATGACGGTTCCGCACGTGTACTGAACAACTATTTTTAATACAGTTGCGAAAAAATGAAGCAATTTAATAAAATAATAAAACCGTAATTAAACTCGCAAAGAACATTTTTGAAAATGGCGCATAACGTAAAAGAATCGCAGAGATTTTTTTTTCTTTACCTATTCTGGGTAGGCAAAGGGAACTATGCCCATACAGCCAAGTCTTCAGTAGATTTTTTTTATTGATATGAAATAAAAATGAAAACCTTTAACTCATTGAATCAAATAATTAAATCTGATATTGAAACAAATTAGTAGCTTCTTTAGAAATATTTGCATGAATCATAAAAACTTCTATGATTTTATTTAGTAAATACTTCGTGGTTGTTTTTTTTTAATGGACATTATTTTGACAGTTGGGAAAGAGAACGCACGAGTTCGGGAAAGGTAAAGAAAAAGCACGAGTACGTAATAGCCCACATCCCGAACGCTATACGTCCCTGCAATACGCCACTTTTTGAGCAACTGTATTAAAAAGATTTTTTCACTTCTCTTGCTCAAAAAGAACGTCATTTTAGCAGACCAGAGCGGGCGTAAAATTGCTAAAAGTAAATCTCGTACGACAACTTGTTCAGCCAGCTGTGTGTGTGTTAGTTTCAAGTAAAAAAAAAAATATATTTTTAAAAATGGAACTAAACGCGCTGAATGCCGAAATCTTTGGTAGAATGTGTGCGTTGCATTGCAGCTACAGAAGAAATAAAAAACCGGCCAAGTGCGAGTCGGACTCGCGCACCGAGGGTTCCGTAAAAAAAATATATTTTGTGATGTAACTAAAAATTTATGGTTTTCGTAATTTTTCCTTTATCTATGCTATAAGACGTTGCTTCGTACCAAATTTCAAGATTCTGAGTTCACGGGAAGCACCCTGTAGGTTTTGATTCCCTTGCAAGTGTCGAAAATTTGCGGCATAAACGGCTGTATCTTTTGATTGCGTTGGCTTAGAAGTTTGATTTTTTCACAGCTTCAAGGGACAGTAGACCTGAGTAATTGATATAAATTTCAGCTTCATACCTCCACGCGTTCCTGAGAAAAAGGGTCTTGACAGACGGACGGACGGACGGACAGACGGACAACAAAGTGATCCTATAAGGGTTCCGTTTTTTCCTTTTGAGGTACGGAACCCTAAAAAAGGCATTGGCGCGAAATTTTTGGAATTGTATTATTAATTGAATTTAATTTTTAATAAAATAAACTCATATTGAACATGGTTATTTTATTTTCTCGCAATCGTAGTGAAAAGTACAGTGTAACACACGGCGCTAAAATCCCATTATAACTCGGTTCCTATTTACTACCTCGCTAAAGCTCGGTAGTAAAACTACCTCGTATACTATGGGTCATTTTAGGCCCTTGTATTACAATGTACTATTTTTGCCGGACACGTTCCTAGCACGCTGATATGACACAATGCAGTCGACATACTCCTTAAAATCTAGAAAAAGTACATTAAATTGTGTGAGGAGAATCCAGACATTTTTTCAGATGCAAATAAATGTACCAGTAAAAACGTTTCAAGAGAGAACCACGTTTTAGCTAGAACGAGTCTTTGAATACTAATCCCGACTAATATAAATAAGAAGTCTGTTAATGTAGGTACTGGAGGTTTGGAGCTAGTGGAATGCATTATTCATTTATTATTATCACGGTTATTTTGGTTTTATACAAGCTTTTTTTGCGAGTTTGGGTTTTAGGTCTTGTACAAACTATATTCATGAACATAAACCTATAAAAATAAGCAATATTGATTTGAGGAATTTTGCTGTTTCTTCTTTGAAATTATTTTATTGGAAGGTCACGACCCATTGGGCTTAGACAAAGTAAAGTCTACCTGTGAGAGCATCTTTTAAATCGACTGCTTAGCCTTTTCCTTACTATGTAGGGGTCAGCTTTCAGTCTAACCGAATGTAGCCTAATGCCTAGGTCTCGAGTTCCAACTCAACTTCTTTAATTTCTGGATAATTACCACTTGCTTCGTGAAGATAAGCCCCGCGAGAGTCCAAACCCGCTTGGCTCAAAGGTATTTTTCGACAGCATGTAAATCCAAATCAGAGGCCGATGGGTGGCATAAAACTTTTGAAACACCAGTTTAAGTAACATACGTATAAAGAACCATACGTATAAGAAATAACAACTTTTTTACATGGAGCGGCTGCGTATCTGACTTCCACAACCCAGATAGTACTGAGTATTACGATACCCTTGGGCAGGACTGGGTTCGGCAGTTCGGCAGTGAAGGCATTAAAAGGTGGAAGACAGGCAGACAGACTTAAAATATTACCATGTATGAGTGGTAATATTTTAAGTCTGTCTGAAGTAAGGGACAGATTCACCAAGATGGATTGAGACACCCACCAGAAAAGTGTCTCGCCAGGCTGAAACGCCTTATCAGATGCACTAGTATCAGACAGAAAAGTAGCTTATTATTGTTGTGTCCAACAGATTGCCACGAAGCAGGATAGAGAAAAGAAAAAAAAAAGTATGAGTATATATAACTTTCGTCCTTAAAAACATTGCTTCAACTCTCACGTCTTCTTTTAGTTCCAAAGTTTATCATGATTATGTTTTTATTGTCATGAGTACGTTGTGGTTTTTCATTAAAACTTGGTATTTTAATGTTGAAAGTACAGCTTTATTTAATTTTATTATTGTTCTTTTTTACCCGACTACGGCGAAGCCAAAAGGAAGGGTAATGATTGTAATGTAAGCTGTAGAATGTTGAATATTTTGTGAATGATTTGAGTAGTATAAGTGATAAGGTTTTCAGTTTATTTGAGAGTGTAGTTAGTGATGGATCGTCATTATTTTTAGTTTATCAAAAACTGGCTCTCATCTGGATATAAATATTATAATTATAAATAGCATTTAGCACCCACGAATAATGTATCTTTCTGCACAAATTCTTATTTAGAAATTTATAGTTCCGGAGATTATACCGTACATACAAACCCTACTCAATACTCGTATAAATAGATATGTCTCGAAGGTTTTGTATCTTTACATTGATTATACGAAATGTTATATGTTGTAATAAGATAAATCTGATATTTTCCAAATTTTAAGATCTACGCACGAGACGAGATAACTGTCAACTAAGAAAGAATGTAATATAGCACGAGTTCTAAGAAAAAACTCAGTTTATGATGAAATTGTTCCTATAAATTAAGAAAAAACAAATGAATTAAACAAAGAAGTTGGTAGGCATTAGTATGACTCTCACCGCTGTGCTCTGTTACACAACCATGTTTACGATGCCTACATAAAAAAACACAGAAAATGAAACAAGTTTACTTCTTATTTACAGAGCAGTTGAGCTTACCAAGATAATATGTAACACGCGTAAAAGAGACACTTTAACAAACTCGAGATAAACACGTTTCACTTTAAGTACAATTTATATCTTGGAACTGACAGAAGAACAGCCTTAACCGCTGGGTCTAGAAACTTGAAATGTTGCAAAAGTCTCGTATATAATACTAGCTGTTGCCCGCGAATTTCGTTCATGTGACTTTATTATAAAAACACAAGCTTTTACCCGCGGATTTGCCAGAAACTTTGATCCCCTATTTAACTCCTTTTGAGGTTGGATTCCCAAAAAATCCTACCTTAATCCTTGTCTTCATTATAAAGAGAATCTCTGTGCAAAATTTCAGCTTTCCAGGTTCAAGAATTTGGGCTGGGCGTTGATGAATCAGTCAGCCAGTCAGGACTTTTCTCTTCTATATATAACTAAAAAAAACTTTATAAAACTAACTATTTAAATCCCATTAATTGAAACGGATTTTGTAATTAATTGTTCCGTCAAATTCGGTCACCGTTTCGGAGATTTATCGGAACAAATGGACAAAAATCTAAAAAAGAAATGTTGTTTTTGTTATAAGTAATGTTATTTACAATATACTTTCAAATGCATTCAATAAAAACAGTTATTTTGAAATGACAAACAGACCCTTTAATTTATAAACATTTTTGTATAGATTATGTAACAAAGATTATCACGGAAGGATTTTACAAAACTCGCAATTTAGAGTAAGCGCACGATATCTTCGTCAAGTTTTGCTGTTTTAAGTCGTTTTGGTTAAGGCCCCGCATGATAAGATAAAAATCAACGTTGCTGAACAAAGGGTTGTTAACTTTTGGCCTGTTTTGAAATCTGAAAGTGGGCCTGCCCGCAGTGTCCTATCTGAACTTTACAAAATAGCGTTTTTAGCGTGCTTTAATTTGCATTTAAATTTGATTGTACTGATTGTTAAAAAATTCAGTGATACCAAAAGCTATCATTAGGGGATTTAAGTTTTCATAATTATATTATGCGGAATTAAAATTACACATTATTTTTGCACAATACTTAATATCATGGATTTCCGCAAAGTAACACCTTTATTGAACTTTCCAAACATGGAAAGTACTGAGATTTAGTTATTTTACCGATGTTTTACCGTCTAAATAAAACTTGTCCTTTACACTTCTGGTGAAAAGTGTTGATCAGCAATCTTTTCAGCTTCTATATTATTAAAACAACAAATCTATTGTTACAGAAAATGCCAGCCGAGACGAACCTGCACACGGCGTAAATGATCTCCGTGCCAGACCTGGAGACAACACCAAAATGGAACGCAACCATACCGACACAAACAGAAATCATTATAGAAAACGTCATCGAAGAAAAGTACAATCTCTCGCAAAACTTTTACAACGTCATCACGAGAATAGATGAAAAAGATTGCGTTAATGGAACTTTAAACTTTACTGTGGAACCGTCATGTGGGGAGAAAAGATATGATTGTTTTGAAATTAGTGTTGTTATTATACTGTGTTTGCTAATAGTGGTGACTGTGATCGGTAATACGCTGATTATTTCGGCTGTGGTGACTACTAAACGGTTGAGGACTGTGACCAATTGTTTTGTGACTAGTTTGGCGGCTGCTGATCTGATGGTTGGGATATTTGTAATGCCGCCTGCTATTGCTGTTCATATATCTGGTGAGTGGCTTATTTTTTTTACTTTTTTACTAGCTGTTGCCCGCGCCCTTCGTTGGCATTCCTACTGCAAAAAACGACGGTATTTTCGACGTTCAAATAGGTGCCCTTGAATCGAGTTAATATTTGTATCTGTAAACAGTGAAGATTTTCTCATATTCCATATTATATACTTTCGTATGCATTCAGTAAATGTTGATGTCCAGCGTTTCTTCGTTTTTATAGAGCGCCCTCCAGATATTTTAACTCATATGCCTTGTTGCCGTTTTTCCTTTATATTATCCTGTCTTTACACGGCTGATTTCTAACTTACCTTAGCTTTATCCAAAGGCAACGTTACCCAAAAATCCAATACCTATTCTAAAAATACATGAATATTTCAAATAAATCTTTTATATTTTCATCACGTTGTCGTCTCAATCGTTTTCGTCAACCGTTAGGATTATTTTCACTCAAACAATGGTGATTTAACTTCTCAGTAGATAATTTTTAATTAAATCATATCGAAATTCGTTTTACTGTAGAAATATAAAAAGTTATTTACAGTTACAATTTCTCTTTCTGTTATATTATGCAAATATTCTATGGCAGTCCGAAGCTTTTTCAGTAATTGTTCATAAAATCCATAATTTTATACCCTAAACTAATTAAAATACTGTCCAATTTTAAGACAGTTAAGTTATAAAATGATGATCTAATTGAATCTTTTACAAGAACAGTCAAAGAAAGTTTTCAACTTTATCATGGAGAAACAAAAGACAATTTTTTTTTATTTAAGATCTTCAGTGAGATTCAAATTAAGAAAAGAATGATGATATAAAAAATATTATGACAAATGAGTACGGGTATAAAAAAACAGTACAAGCTTTTTATTTGTAGGTAGGATCCTTGAAATGGCAAGATCTTGTTATTATATTTTGATTTTAAAAGAGTGTCTTGCCTTTTCTTTTTCATAGAGATCTACGCTTCGGAATGGGTAATTACAGAACTTTCACAAGTTATTAGACCCTGTGACTGTAGCTTCGCTTTATTTGTTCTTCTGACATTCAAAAATGCCAGTAATTGTCTAATTTAATTAAGTGATTTAAATTTAACAATGATTAAAACTTCTAAAATGCACAAATAAACGTGTTTTCAATACTAGTAATAGTCCTCCTGACCGTTTTTCGGCCACGGCGGCCAATCTCAGCGGAGATTAGCCATCTGCGCGGGAGATATTATAGTGCAGGCGTGTGTGCGCAGGCACAAGTGCACTCTCTGTTCCCGTTTCTCTCATAGTCTGATGGGACGGCAATCCGACACGACCGGAGAGAGATCAGGCGCAGGACCAACGGCTTAACGTGCTTTCCGAGGCACGGGGGTATTATACCGCCAACTTCCAAACTCCGGGCTACTATTGGGAAATTTCTAATGAAAAACCCAATAGCACTTTTTGTCCGACCCGGGAATCGAACCCAGGACCTCACGCTCAGCAGTCGCGCTTGCGACCACTAGACCAACGAGGCAGTTTCAATACTAGTCTAGTGTTAAACATTGTATGGTAGGTACTACGGAACCCTTTGATTGTGAGCCCATCTCGTACTTTTGGGTGTTTTTTATTATACTGAAATGGTGTGGGTAGGCACATAATCTACTGAGTTTATGGTCAATATTCTTGCCAACTCTGTAAGCTGGATTTTTATTTTCAAGTTCTTTAGTATCTTTTTATGCAAGAAGTCTTCCAAATGTTGCTTTTGAATGCTGAGCATTTTCTTATTGTAGCTAGAATGTCAAGTCCTTTAAAATGACTGTGTTTTGTATTTGAGCCAGACAAGATTGTTGAACCAGACATTTTTTTGTTTAAGAGACACACAGTATTTTTTTTCTGGCTCGTAAACAAAAAAACCGGCCAAGTGCGAGTCGGACTCGCGCACCGAGGGTTCCGTAAAAAAAATATATTATGTGATGTAACTAAAAATTTATGGTTTTCGTAATTATTCCTTTATCTATGCTATAAGACGTTGCTTCGTACCAAATTTCAAGATTCTGAGTTCACGGGAAGTACCCTGTAGGTTTTGATTCCCTTGCGAGTGTCGAAAATTTGCGGCATAAACGGGAGTATCTTTTGATCGCGTTGACTTAGAAGTTTGATTTTTTCACAGCTCCAAGAGACCAAAGACTTGAGTATTTGATATGAATTTCAGCTTGATACCTCCACGCGTTCCTGAGAAAAAAGGTCTTGACAGACAGACAGACAGACAGACGGACAACAAAGTGATCCTATAAGGGTTCCGTTTTTTCCTTTTGAGGTACGGAACCCTAAAAACTGAAAGAAAAAAACAAAGAACAAAGTCTTGGACCAAAGTTTTTCACACTACACTATTCCCAAACTCCTGTAAGCCAGAATCAACAGTGGCGACCACAAAAAAAGCGCTATTAACTGTCTTGGATCCCGCAACGAAATTAATCAGAAAAGAATAGTGGAGGAGTAGGAAAAACATGCTCGCAGAATGGATGCCCGATGGGGCCGGAAAGTTCTGGAGTGGCGACCGCGAACCGGAAGACGTTGCGTTGGAAGGCCTCCCAGTAGGTGGACCGATGACCTGGTGAAGGTTGGACAATGTGGCGACACTTAGGGGAGGCCTATGTCCAGCAGTGGACGTCTTTCGGCTGAAATGATGATGATGAGGAAAAACATAATTTCCACTTCAAAGTCAAAGCCACAGTATATAAGCTAACTCGGTACGTACTGTTACACTATCCCAAAACTAGACAAAACCCTTGATGATTGATAATAATCGATTCCAAAGATTCCCTCTAAATGGCCGTCTTGTTACCATTAAGGAGACGAGTTTATTGGCAAGTTAAGCTACGCTTGCCAAGGTTGGTCCGTTGATGGGTGAGCCATTACGCATGAAGTTGAGCATGTTAAGCCGTTAGTCCTGCCTGACATTTGTAGATCTTGGACAATTGTTACTGTAATAAAACAACTGAATAGGGGATCGGACAAAAAAAAAACTAATTTATTAGTCCGTCAGATAGATTTCCAAAAAATATTGACCACATATTTTTTCTTTTTTCACGTAAACAAAAAACTTTTTAACAAAAAATAAAACCGACTTCAAAAAAAAAGTCAAAAATAAATCAGTTTCTGAAGTCGGTGACTTTTGTTTGTTTGATTTCATTTTTTTGTCACCGACTTCAGAATCTGATTTATTTTTGACTTTTTTTTTGAAGTCGGTTTTATTTTTTGTTAAAAAGTTTTTATTTTTCACTTTTTAGTGGTTCACCTAATGTGGACAATGTAGTATTTTTTTTTAGTTTTGTTGATTTTTCAAAAACCGCTTGTCCGATTTCGATAAAAAAATTATGGGACCATTTGGGAAGTATACCCTTTCCAACAAAAAAAGAATTTTTCAAATCGGTTAGCAAGTGACGGAGTTATGCCCGAACAAACATAAAAAAATAAAATAAAAAAAAACAAACATCCGAATTGAGAACCTCCTTCTTTTTTTAGAAGTCGGTTAAAAATGAAGACGATACAGTGCTTCGAAAACTCGTGTGATGTCATTATGATAGTACCTACATTTTGTACCTTCAAGTGACGTTTCAAGCCCCACTCCATGATCTTTGACGCGCTAATAGCTTCGTCAATTTTTATGGATTTGATAGAACAAAAAACACGTGTCCAATATTTTTCGATAATCTAACTGACGGACTAAACATAATTCCATTTTTTTGAGTCAGTCCGATCCCCTATTAGGCGTTCAGTGTGGTGATAGTGTTCATGTCAATGAGCATAAACCGAAACAATGTATGTACTAAATAACGTCTTTAGATTGCTCTGGGACTAAAATTTACTCAACAGTAAAATGTCACTAAACAAGAAAACTTTACGCCACAAAATCCCACGTAACTACTCGTTTTATCGTCTAAGAAATAAGGTTCAAGTCGCATCTCCACAGGATCTATTTTAATACCGTGTGAAAATACCTTGGCGGATTTTTTTAGCAAAGCATTATTAAAAAGCCCTTTTTTCCCTTCACACCAGGCTGAATGCTTCCTTTCTGAGATAAACGAAAACCCTTCAAATATATCAGAAAATATGAGGGCCACAGTTCTCGTAAAAAAACGGAGATATCAGATTTATTCTTGTAAAGGGTATGGTTATTAGGGTAGTTTAATAAATGTTTTTTCGGCCTCATGTGTAGTTTCGGCTTTCGGAAGTTGGTTTCGTTTGATTGAAACGACATGAAAGCGCTGTTTTTGCTTTATGACCGGTCTCTTACAAGTCTTTCGGAATGATGTCATAAAACAACGAGGAAAATGTGTATAGCTGAAATGTGTTTTGTTAATTATGAATTGTAAGTTATCCACTATTTCAATATTGTCCTACAATTGTAAATCGATTAAGCGATCAAAGCAATGTGTGCGTGAACTCACTAAAACTAATGATATTGTGTTACTGCAGGAGACTTGGTTGCTACCCCACGACTTAAATTTTGTAAATGAGATTAATGAAGATTTTGGGTGTGTGGCCAAGTCTTCTGTCGATACTTCAGCAGGGATGTTAAGGGGTAGGCCATATGGGGGCTTAGCCATTATGTGGAACAAAACTAAGTTTCCTTATGTCTCGCCTATTACTTGTAATAGCGACCGCCTAGCGGCTGTGAGAATAGCGACTGGTCTGGGATGTGTCATAGTTATTAATGTGTATATGCCTGTTGACAACGTCGATAATCTGACTGAGTTTATTGATTGTTTGGGTGCAATAAACGCAATTATAGAAGAGGGCGATGCGCAATGTGTTTATGTGATGGGTGACTTTAATGCTCACCCTTCCGCTAAGTTTGGCCTTGAGTTGATTAAGTTTTGTACAGATATGGAATGGGAATGTGTCGATTTTAATTTGCTTGGATTAGATTCAGAAACTTTTACGTTTATGAGTGAGTCACATGGGTGTCGGCGGTGGCTGGATCACTGCATCGCAACTAAGGCTGCTTGGGATACTGTGATAGCGGCTGACGTCATACATGACGTCATGTGGTCCGACCACTACCCCTTGCGAATTATTTGCGATTTAACTTGTGTAAATGTTGAGACTTCTTTCGCTGATACCAGTAACCACCAAAAGGGAATTAAATGGGGCAAGCGTACCAAAGACCAAATAAATGCATACCAAACACATTGCTCGAATAAATTATGTGATGATTTTAATATGTTTAAGTGTGACTGTGACAATAATATAAACTGCGAACATTATGACAAATATTGTGAATCAATTGACTTGTATTATTCGTATATCGTTGATACACTGCAGACTGCGGCTGTACTGAGTTCTCGTTTAGGTGAACAGAAGCGATGCAAAAAGGTGACTGGATGGAACTACCATGTGCGGGACTATCATCAAACTGCCAGGCTCCACTTCAAGGTTTGGGTGGAGGCTGGTAGGCCTTTACAAGGTATGATTTTTGAAAACATGCGTAATAGTCGTTCTATGTTTAAAAATAAAATAAAATGGTGTCAGAAAAATGAGGATTCCATAAAAATGAATATTTTAGCTTTACATAGAAGAGAAAAGAATTTTGTTAAGTTTTGGAACGCGACTAAAAAGTTTAATTTTAAACAGAGCCTCCCTGTCTCTGTCGATGGATTGCAGGGACCAAGCAAAATAGCCAATTTGTTTGCTAGTAAATTTAAAGTTGACCCCCTGCAAGTCGATTGTAAACTCAGCAATGAAACCATCGTGTCTGAGCCACTGCCACCTTTTACGCTTGACGATGTGATCTCAGCAGTGAGGAATATGAAGCGTGGTAAGTCACCTGGACACGATGGTCTCAGTGTGGAGCACCTTGTCTGGGGAAGCGCCAATTTGTTCCCACATTTATGTGAGCTTTTTAACTTGTGTGTTAAATACATCTACTTGCCGTAACTTTTAATGAGAACTGTGGTAGTTCCGATAGTCAAAAATAGGACGGGCGATTTGAGTGCATCTAGTAATTACCGACCTATCTCACTCGGTACGGTTATAGGCAAGGTGCTGGAGCGTCTCTTACAGCCTCAAGTGCAAAATAACATAAAAATTGACGATGCACAGTTTGGTTTCCGACCCGGGCTCTCAACAGACTCTGCGATTATTAGTCTTAAGAGTACGGTAGCCTACTACACCCACCAGAGAACCTCGGTATATGCTTGCTTCTTAGACCTGAGCAAGGCTTTTGACCTGGTAAATTATGAAATCCTCTGGGACAAACTAAAGAAGTCGGAAGTACCACACCGAATCGTAGATCTGTTGAGATTCTGGTACGGGGGCCAAACTAATCAAGTCAAATGGGGTGACACTCTATCTAGCAGTTATAAGCTGGACTGCGGTGTGCGTCAAGGAGGGTTGACTTCTCCGGACCTTTTCAATCTTTATATCAATGGTTTGATCGAGGAACTCAGGAGAACCAAAGTTGGATGTCACTTAGGCAATGTCTGCGTGAATAGCTTGAGTTATGCTGATGACATGGTTCTTTTGAGTCCCTCGATCAAAGGCTTGAGGAAACTGTTGTGTGTCTGTGAGCATTATGCTAATGCTCATGGACTCAAATACAACGTTCTGAAAACAGAATCCATGGTATTTAGGTCTGGGACTGGTCCGGGGAACATACCCAGCCTTTTTTTGAATGGTAAGATTATAAAGGTGGTCAAGCAGTTTAAATACTTGGGGCACATTTTAACGGACAAACTCCAAGACGACTGCGACATAGAAAGAGAGCGTAGGGCCCTCTCAGTTAGGAGTAACATGCTCGCGCGCAAATTTGTGAAGTGCGCCAAGGACGTTAAAAACACCTTATTTAGAGCCTATTGTATGTCAATGTACACCTGTCAACTATGGTGCAACTTCACAAAAAAGATGTACAACTCATTAAGGGTTCAGTACAATAACGCTTACCGAACCCTTATGAAACTGCCAAGGTATTGCAGTGCTTCGAGCATGTTTGCAGACGCGAGGGTACCTGATTTCTATGCCATTATCAGGTCGAGGGTAGCATCCTTTTGGCAAAGTTTGAGACGCTCCAGTAATAGCATTTTGAGGGCTGTCTCGTGCAATCTGACAAGCCCTATATTTTTGCACTGGATTTCTGTTCACCTAAACGGGAACAGAAAATTACAATGATTTTTTGATGATTTTAAATGAATTTTAATAATGAATTTTATTGATGTTTTTACTGATGACAATGATATTTAATGTGTTTTTTTTTTTTTTTTACTTTACTTTTAGAGTGTTAGTATGATTTTTATTTATTGACATTTTATTGATATTTTGATGATAATATTTTGTAATGTTATTTTGATTTTTATGTACTACTGACATTTTATGGATTTTTAATTTATGTGTGTGTTTTGATGATGTTTTTAATGATTTCTGTGCTATTTGTATTTTTCTCTCATTATGGGTATTTTGCCTGAAATAAAACACAATTTATTTTATTTTATTTTGTAAAGTTCATAAAAAAGATAGATCATCGAATCTTCACCTGTTAGTATTTTTTTTGTACTTTCTTTATAACACTAAACATATCAACATATGTGTGGGAAATCATCAAATAACCCCTCCCGCTCTTGGGCAGAGCGAAAGGGAGTGTCAAACTTCTACTGACTAAAAATCACCCATGTTCCTTCTTAGCCCTTTACGTCAAGGCCGGAGGTATCTGCGGGATGTCGAAAGAGATACCGTGGCCTCGGCACAAGGGCGAAGAAGGAACATGGGTGGTTTTTAGTCAGTAGAAGTCTGACACTCCCTTCCTCTCTGCCCAGAGCGGGAGGAGTTATTTGATGATTTCCAACACCCGAAAAAAAAAATTGATACATCGTTACCTAGAAATTTGTTTCAGAACGCCTCAAATCTTCGAAGGCTCCAAACTCTAGGCTATTAAAAAATAAAAATAAAATCCAATAACACATTGCTCGACATTGCAATCGAACCTAATCCTTATGCTAAGCAGTACTTCTTGCCACGGTTATACCAACGAAACAGACAGGTATTTTGGTGTACGAAATGTTCTTTCATCAGGAATTTCTGAGTATCAACCACGGAGTCTGGTTTTGTGCCCGGTTGATGGCAATGCTCGCCCCCTATTATTTATTTATTTATTAAAACTTTATGCACAACAAAATCGTACAAAGGCGGACTTAGTGCCTTGGGCATTTTCTACCAGTCTACCTTAGGGTGATGCAGAGACAATACATAGTAGGTGCAAAACAGGAAAAATACATATTAGAAAAGATATATACCTACCTAAATTATAAGAATAATAAATACATACATATAAACATACATAAATTATATAAAGTTTTGAAAGATAAGCAAGGAAAACTATAACAACTTAATTTTGAGATGAATCTGCCAACTTCTTGTGAATGTGTTCACTAGCTTTTATTTTGAAAATGAACCGACTGTTTACATAATTATGACTAAAATATAACTGGCAAAATGCAAATACAATTATGTCCATTTCTGTCTAAACCTTTCGGAGTTTACAGGCGTAATCCTATGTAATATTAATATCCCTAGAATAAAAGAAGACTCGAGAAACCTTATGAATATAAAGAAAAAACACAAACGAAACAGCACGAAAATCCCGAAAAACATAAACAAAATTAGGAGTATTATCCTGTACATACTCGTTGGTAAAACGATACGATCACGTAAGAGTATTTCTTGGTAAGCGGATCGTGATATTTGCTAACACCTCGCACCTGAGACGCATACAAGATAGGCAGTAACAGAAGATCTGGTCTGTACAATACAGCTTACCGTTTATTGGACTAACGTGTTGCAATACTATTATAGAGGTAATTATTTTACAAAGACTGTCGTCGTTTGTGCAATTTTGAATTGACGCATTTATTTTAGTCAGACAATTACAGGCTCTTTTGAATGTCAAACAATAAAAAAAATAAAGATGAAGCTACAGTTACAGTCACAAGGCATAATAACGTGTGAAAATACTATTGTTCATTCCATTCTTTGAATACGTTATCTACCACAATGACTCCATGGAGCATTTGGTGATTTCGGGTAGAGTCGAAGGCACGAGACAAAACAACGTCCCCAAGATCACTGTGGCAAAATAATTATGTTCACCATGTATCCAATAAAAACCGGTGGAACCGGATCACGAAGGCAGCGACCGCAGTTGTGGCCTTCTGATGACCATGACCACTCTGTTAAGAGTGAACAACTACGACGAGAGATAGGGATATATTGGATAGTGACTGGAATTTGGTATATGATCAGCAGAATAATGACAATCAAAAATGACTGATAAGAATCATCATATGATTTCACTATATTAGTACTCAATAGCCGTATGGAGCTTCTGTAAGATTCTGAGATATTTCAGAGATTTTTTTCCAAACGTTTAGGAGAGTGTAATTTGTACTTTCTTAAGTAAATGGTTACCTACTCAGATTTAATTTAGCGTTCAACGTAAGGAGTTTTCTAGAGCGTGTCTGAGATTTAATATAATTTTCACCTTTCCACTGGTATGCAGAACTTTATGTAGAGAAAAATATCTCGTAAAACAAGCATAGCATAATCAGCCTATAATTTTCCCACTCCTGGGACACAGGCCTTCTCTCTATGAGAAGTCATCATCATCTGCCTAGCCTTTTCCCAACTATATCAGGCTTCCAGTCTAACTGGATGCAGCTGAATACCAGTATTTTACATGGAGCGACTGCCTATCTGACCTCCACAACCCAGTTAAAACTAGGTAATACAATACCCTTTGGTAAGACTGGATGTCAGAATTTCAGGTCACTGACTACCTGTAACGACTGCCAAAGATCTATAATAATATATATGGCAGCCGGGACCAACAGCTTAACGTGCTTTCCGAGGCACGGAGGAAACTCGGTATGTCGGGCGGTCATCCATCCACAGACCGACCTAGGCAAGCACAAGTTTACCTAAAGATCGACGTGAGTGGCAGTTCTTATTAAGCCTGGTGATGGACTATAATCCACCACGCGGGTCCAGTGCGGGTTGGTAGATGCCACAACATGGAATTTTTGTTTCTATGACACGTCTGTTTCCTAAGTATGTTTTCATTCATCGTTTTGAGAGCAGGTTATGAAATAGCTTACACAAAATGTGTGCCTGTGGGTTTGAACCCACGCGCCACGGCTCGTAAGTCGGAGCCCACACCACTGGGCCACATCACTGTTCATAATACAAAATGAAATAAAATCTACTATTGGTACCTAATATGACATAGGTAGGTAACGAAAGAGCACCTCTTTCGTTATATCATATTACTTAGGTAGTTAATAATAAAATATACAGAAAAGTAAAATAACAGAAAATAAGTACTTTTGAAAATGAGACTTACAAACGTGGTAATGAAACCAATAAGCGTTTAGCAAATTTGAGGAAACACGACATAAAATTAATGAGGTAAATGCTACAATTATACACTTAACACAAAGTCAGCAAATTAAACGAATACACATAAAATCTTATTTAATTAATTATGTCTTCAAGTCTTTAATGAACCATCGTTAAATATTACTGGCAAGAAATTAATTATGCCTATTATATTGACACGGTTTAAATTGAATTGAATTTGCTTATTGTTTACGAACTCAGTTACAACTTTCATTTTTTTTGGTGGGTGGGAAATCATCAAATAACCCCTCCCGCTCTGGGCACAGCGGAAGGGAGTGTCAGACTTCTACTGACTAAAAACCACCCATGTTTCTCATTAGCCCTTGTGCCGAGGCCGCGGTATCTCTTTCGAACAACCCGCAGCCTCGACGAGAACTTAGTTATCATCATCATCATCAGCCTATAATGTTCCCACTGCAGGGACTCAGGCCTCCTCTCTAGGAGAGGGGGATGGGTTATAATCCACCACGCGGGCCCAGTGCGGATTGGCAGATGTCACATGTCTTCGAATTATTTGGTTCTAAGACAGCTGGTTTCCTCACGATGTTTTCCTTCACCGTTTTGAGAGCAGCGGTGATGAAATAAATTACATAAAGTAATGCGCCTGCCGAGGTTTGAGCCCACGACCTACTGTTCGTAAGTCGGGGCCGCCACCACTGGGCCACCACTGCTCCTCGATTCGATAATCTAACTGTCGGACTAAACAGAATCATATTTTTTGAGTCAGTCCGATCCCCTATTCTCAGTAGCTACGTAATCTGAGCCTGTGCTGGTATGGTAATAGACTTACCCGGGTGTGAACATACCCGGTGAAATGAACGTGTTCTTGTTTTGTTATTTTGTTTTTTTATTATGTGCACTTGTGGCATGTGATTTTTTTCTTCTTTTATTTCGACTATCCACCCACCTTCTTTTATTTTTATTTTTGATTTACCTTTGCATAACATCATGCCTGCAAATCCTTCGCGAATTGCAGAATATTATTCTCTTGTAAATAATTAATTAATTAAAATCGCTACATACCCAATAATGCCTATTATTTGAATTAATTGTATTCCAATAGAATAATTTTATAAATTACTAGCTGCTCTATTTCCCGAGGCCTGCGTTCACGGGAAATTATTAAAAATACTTATTAGTTGTTGCCCGCGGCTTTTATTTACGGAAGTATATTATAAAAAAATTGCTTTTTTAATCGAATTTTGTTACCAACTACAAGGGTATTATTTTTTTTTGTTGAGAACGCTACTTATTTTCATAAAATAAAAGCATCAAAGTTAGACCTCATAATTATCATAACGGAATAAACGTCTCATAAAACTGGATCCAGCCGTTTTGGAGATTATTGTAAAAACTGTATTTATTTTACAAGTGCCGTTTAAGTACGCATATTTTCAAATACATTCAGTAAAAATCTATTACTTCGACATTACAAACAAACACTCCAATTTTATTTATTTGTATGTTAAATAATTAAGCTTAGTACGATTGTTAGGCGAGTTTTGTGCCTACTTCACCTAAATTTTATTGTATCCATTAGTGCTGAACCCACAAAAGGCACTTGTACCCAAAAATGGACTCCACTCGACTCGGTTTTTGCTAATTGCTGTTTCGTTTGCAAAAAAGGTTGAGTATACCTGAGTACGGTCAGAGGCATTATTTATTATTATTATTTATTTATTAAAAATCCCTTAAAACTATCATTACAGGTACTTCACCTAATGCGATAGCTCGGTTTAAAACTAACTTATAATATAAAATAATTATAAAAAACAATGAAAAACTTAAACAACTATTAGTACCTACCAATATATAATAACATCAATAATCCATACTAATATTATAAATGCGAAAGTAACTCTGTCTGTCTGTCTGTCTGTCTGTCTGTCTGTCTGTTACTCTTTCACGCCTAAACGGCTGAACGGATTTTGATGAAATTTGGTATAGTGATAGATGATAACCTAGAAATGGTCATAGGCTATAAATAATCACGCCATCGTTCTTAGGGGGTAGGCAGTAGGCAGATAACTAAATTGAGTTAGTGATTTTTAGTCGTTTTTGTTGGGACTTTTGCTCTTTCATGCCTAAACGGCTGAACGGATTTTGATGAAATTTGGTATGGTTATAGATGATAACCTAGAAATGGTCATAGGCTATAAATAATCACGCCATCGTTCTTAGGGGATAGGCAGTAGGCAGATAACTTCCATACTATCCATACTATCCATACTATCCATCCATACTATAATATTATAAATGCGAAAGTAACTCTGTCTGTCTGTTACTCTTTCACGCCTAAACGGCTGAACGGATTTTGATGAAATTTGGTATGGTGATAGATGATAACCTAGAAATGGTCATCCATACTCCATACTATAATATTATAAATGCGAAAGTAACTCTGTCTGTCTGTCTGTCTGTCTGTCTGTCTGTTACTCTTTCACGCCTAAACGGCTGAACGGATTTTGATGAAATTTGGTATAGTGATAGATGATAACCTAGAAATGGTCATAGGCTATAAATAATCACGCCATCGTTCTTAGGGGGTAGGCAGTAGGCAGATAACTAAATTGAGTTAGTGATTTTTAGTCGTTTTTGTTGGGACTTTTGCTCTTTCATGCCTAAACGGCTGAACGGATTTTGATGAAATTTGGTATGGTGATAGATGATAACCTAGAAATGGTCATAGGCTATAAATAATCACGCCATCGTTCTTAGGGGATAGGCAGTAGGCAGATAACTTCCATACTATCCATACTATCCATACTATCCATCCATACTATAATATTATAAATGCGAAAGTAACTCTGTCTGTCTGTTACTCTTTCACGCCTAAACGGCTGAACGGATTTTGATGAAATTTGGTATGGTGATAGATGATAACCTAGAAATGGTCATAGGCTATAAATAATCACGCCATCGTTCTTAGGGGGTAGGCAGTAGGCAGATAACTAAATTGAGTTAGTGATTTTTAGTCGTTTTTGTTGGGACTTTTGCTCTTTCATGCCTAAACGGCTGAACGGATTTTGATGAAATTTGGTATGGTGATAGATGATAACCTAGAAATGGTCATAGGCTATAAATAATCACGCCATCGTTCTTAGGGGGTAGGCAGTAGGCAGATAACTAAATTGAGTTAGTGATTTTTAGTCGTTTTTGTTGGGACTTTTGCTCTTTTATGCCTAAACGGCTGAACGGATTTTGATGAAATTTGGTATGGTGATAGATGATAACCTAGAAATTCTTATTCTTATTCTTATTCTTTATTGCACACATAAAATAACAAATATAAACAAAAATTACAATTATAAAGCTAAGAAATGAAGAAAAGATCATGCCTAAACGGCTGAACGGATTTTGATGAAGTTTAGTTAGGTGATAGATAGTAACCTAGAAAAGGATATGGGCTATTAATATTCATGTTATCGTACTTAAGGCGTAGGCAGTAGGCAGAAAACTAATTAAGTTAGTGATTTTTAATCGTTTGTTTTAAAAGTTTACCCCATTCACGCCTTAACGTCTGAACGGATTTTTATAAGACTTGGTTAATAATGTTAATATAAAGATAGGATCCTAGGCACGGACACAGGCTACTTTTTACGGCGGGAAAATACCTCATTCCCGCGGAAATCTAGCGTGATCGTGTCAAGAAGCGCATGACGCCATAGCTACTGAAATGATTTTGATGTTTTTTTTTAACTGAGTGTTAGTTAGACTTCAAGTTAGTATTTGATCACTTTTCTAACTTAGAAGGGTCGGTAGGCGCCATAATTTAGGGAATTTTTATGATAAAATTTTGATGCAACTGTCTTTATTTAACAGTTTTACTCGGATCGAAACTTAGCGACATTCCATCACACTACTTAACTTAGAGGGTAGGAAGGTACCAAAATTCAGACTACTTTTTACTTCGGGAAAATATGTCATTCCCACAGGAACCTATACACAGCTACCTATCTACAACATTAAAACTCTGTCTAGAATCACATTACGCCAAAACTATTGATCTGATTTGTATACGATTTTTTATTCAACTGACTGTTACATTACATACAGATAAAATCTAATTACCTACACCACAGAATTAATATAGTACTACATAACTAGCTACGCTTTAAACTTAAGGAGGTAATTAGATAGACATTTATACGAACTTTAAGCTCAGTAATCAATCATAGTGATAAGTTAATACTCATTTTAGACAAAGAAACGGATAGGTAATCAGTTCATCACCGAAATTATAACACCTACACTTAGTTTGTTTACTATTCAACGAGGGAAAATAATCCTAACTAATATTATAAATGCGAAAGTAACTCTGTCTGTCTGTCTTTCTGTCTGTCTGTCTTTGCTTCACGCCTAAACTACTGAACCGATTTGTGTGAAATTTGGTACAGACATAGTTTGAAACTTGAGAAAGGACATAGAATAGTTTTTTTTTTTGCGAGATAAACCAAAAATCTGCCGGAAGTCACTATTCCACGCGAACGAAGTCGCGGGCAAAAGCTAGTCTATCTATAAAAAACACAAACTTTAAATTAAAATACAACATACCTAACTATAAAAAACACAATATATAAATTATTTAAAACAAAAATATTAAGCCTGCTCTAATCTACTGAATAACATAAAATAAACAACAGTATTTTTGCGAATTCACTGAAATGGCATGTAAATAAATCGATCTTGCCGTGAAGATCATTAATGACCCGAATTGCGCGGGTTAATGGTGTTTTTGCGAGAAGGTTGGTCCTGGCAACCGGCACGGCCAGCAGCGGCGGGCGGCGCCGCCTCCACACATAGCGGTCCGGTACACACAAACTCAGGCGCTGCAGCACTCCCGGGTTATGCTCAATACCACGAAGTAGTCTAACCAAATATGCCACAAGCGTGAATTCTCGTCTCACCCTCAGTTGGTTGTACCCGACCATACCAAGCACAAACAGAGTGGGGTACATCAAGGGGTAAAACGGATATACCCCGTATAGCTTTTTGTACAAGTGGCGCGTGAACTTGTTCTGTACGCGTTCCAGCATCACCACGTACTTGGCCTCATGTGGAGCCCATATGACCGCACTATGTTCTAGATGACTCCTAACCAGTGCGTCATACAGGACCCTGACTGAAGCAAGCGATGTTAGTGAAGTGCCTTGTCTGCCTCAGAACAAATCCCAAGTTTCTAAACGCCCTTTTACAGATCTTCGTAATATGGTCGCGAAAGGAAAGTTCAGGAGTGACCGTAACCCCTAAATCCCGCACCTCAGAGACACGTTGCATGGGAGCGGCATCCACTACGTACTCGTGTACTAGAGGAGCACGCGCGCGTGTAAAACTCATAACAGAACACTTTGCCACGTTGAACAAAAGTTTGTTGTTCTTACTCCATTCCACTACCCTATCTATATCCTCCTGCAATCTCTCACAATCGGATTTACTTTTAACTTCGAGCAGCAACTTAAGGTCATCCGCAAATAACAAACAAGAGCCATGTTTGACGACTTCCGGCAAATCGTTGATCATTATTATGAATTCGAGAGGCCCCAAATTGCTGCCTTGACTCACACCGGACCAGGTGTAATATGGGTCAGATTCACATCCATTATAATCGACGTACTGCTGTCTGTCTCGCATATAGCTGGCAAAGAAGTGCAGGAGATGTGGTGTGCAGCCGACTTCTGCGAGCTTCATTAGCAAGATGTCATTATCGACGGTGTCGAAAGCTTTTTTAAAATCGAAATAAGCTGCATCAACCTGCCCACCGGCATCTACCGCCGGCACCACCTGCACCATAAAGTTCATCAGATTGGTTGCAGTGCTGCGCGCTGGCCGAAACCCGTGCTGTGCGTCAGTCAGTTGTCCGCGCACCTGCTTCTGCATGCAACGCTGTATAGCAGACTCGAACACCTTGGCCGGCGTTGATAACACTGCCACCGGCCTATAGCCAGTTATGTCCGATCCCGCCTTACCTTTGGGTACAGGAATGACCCGTGTAATCTTCCATTGGATGGGGAACGTCATCGACTGCAGACACATATTAAAAATATAAAGTAGCGGTTCTGCAAGCACCCTACCACAATCTCTAAAAAGAAATGCCGGTATACCGTCCGGGCCCGCCGGACGCTTTGGTTTCAGGCGTTCGAGCGCACATCTGACGTCCTTCAGACTGAGCGCGTCAAGTTGCACTCGCGCACCGCTCGCCGCTCCCGCTGCCGCCGCCGCCTGAGCGTCTAACCGCGGTGGTTGCCCGCTGTAAACCGATTTAAAAAAATTCGCGAACTGTTTAGCACAGTCGTCATCCGATAAATGCTGACCATCTTTTATAATAGCTTTCTTGGTTACTGTACTTTTCTTAGATCTTATGTATTGCCAGAATGACTTAGGATCCTTAGCAAACTGACACTGAATTTTATGTTGGTGCAGCTTGTGAGCAGTTTCTATAGATTTTTTAATAAGTGCTCTGCATTTAGAATATTCTTCATAATCTTTATCAAGTTTAGTTCTTTTAAATTGCTTATGGAGTCTAGCTTTAGTTCTTAAGTTTTTTATTATTTCACTCGTGTACCATTCCGGATAAATATATCGTGTCTTTGGACTCGATTTTTTCCTTGGGACACAGTCATCTAAAATGTTTTTAATAGTGTTATAAAATAAATCCAAAATTGCTTCCAAATCACTCATCTCATACATGCTTTTCCAATCCACCTTCCCTAACTTCGAATACAGCAATTGATAATCCGCCTTGTGAAAGTTCCACTGAGGTCTAATATTACGTGCACCTGAATGCGGCGGGCAAGCGGGGGAAGCAGCGGGGTCGGCGGGGTCGGCGGCTCGGGCGGCGGGGACAGGCCGGCCAGCCGCGCCCGCAGGCGGCACGCTGACCGCGAGTGGCGGGTGATATGCGTCGACCGGCACGAGCGCTTCGTCCGCCGCAACTACCGATACCTCCTCGCAAAAACCAGAACTTAAAACTAAATCGAGCTGCCTATTTAAACAATTGGACACATTATTACTTTGAGTGAATTCGCAAAAAGACACGAAACATTCATAATAATTAGTTACATTTATAGGACATGAATGTAAATTAAAATCACCTAACACAACAATTTCCATAAATCTAATGCACAGGTTTTCAATAATATTAAACAATATCATGTAGTCATTTTCTGAACTACCGGGCGGAATATAAATTACTAAACACAAAAACAAAAATCTGTTATTTAACCGCCTTATTCATAAAAATAGTTAAGAGTTGTTTAACTTAAGCTTGGTTTATCTCGCATGCCGTCACTTTCATTTGAATATTATTGAAGTGAGACGGCATGCGAGATAAACCAAGCTTAAGTTAAACAACTCTTAACTATTTTTATGAATAAGGCGGTTAGTGTAATGTCGCACTAACCATTTCAAAAACGCAGGTGTTTATCGATACGTCGGTCACGTGCACTTGCCGCAGCTCGAACCGGTGTGTGGCCACTAAAAGCGCACCTCCCTGTTTTCGACCATCCGCTCGATCACAACGCAGTATTTGATACCCTGGAGGGATAATTTCGAGATCTTCAATGGAATCATTGCAACCAGATTCCGTGATTGCATATATGTCAAAATTCAAAGAGTCGATGTTATTTCTGAACTCATCCAACTTTGTGCGAAGACCACGTACATTTTGATAGTATATATCGATACTATTCATTGGGTGTTCTTTTTGTTGACTTACGAAACCAAGTCCACTCATTAAATTCAGCGTTCATCGGCCAGTACTCTGCTTGATTTAATTTAGCAAAATAGTGTTCTGATACACCAATAACAAACGATGAGTAATCTCGCTCCGTTTTATGCTTGATTTTATCTACCTTAAAAACTGAATCAGGGCCACATATACTTCTCACATGATCAGTTACAGCTTCCAGAGTGGTGTCCGGATGTAATCGCCATACGTGCAGGTGTTTCTTCCGTTCGGTAGCTTGGATGGCCGTCAATTCCTTATTCGATCCTACTTTGACCTCTTTGGGTTGTCTGTTAGATTTTTTATTACGTACAGTCGTCCACGCCGATTCATTTCCTTCAATCTCTGCATTCTTTACTTCATCCGCCGCTAGTATGTTATTAGTTTTACTCGAAGTGTTTTCCGCTAATAACGCCGACTTCGTGGCCCCACCTTTGTTTACCTTTTTAACGTAGGTATTCTTTGAAGAATTACTTGGTTGACTAGCAATTTCTGCAAAAGAGGATGCAGATGTAGAAGGACAAGTAGGATTTTCAGGTACCTCAGATATGATGGTGCTTCTGATTTGCCCATCCTGACATAGCTTTGCCTCCACTTTTTCTTCGAGTACCCGTACTATCTGGACTATGTTGTCCAACTCAGTTTTCGTTTGCGAAAATTGATTCAACAATAGCGTAATTGCATTTGCCTGACTGTCCATGCGCGCTACCATATCCGACCTAAACTCTCTTAGTTCCTCGAGTAAAATAGAATCACTATCCATGATTATAGGTGATGAGTTAGCCTGGCTCCCGCGCTGAGTGTTCACGTTATTCATTGGTGTATTAGGACTATTAGGAGTGCCTATCTTAGAGTCCGGTGTATTTATTCGGACTGGAGTTTCAATATTCCCTATTTTAGGTTTTGAAGAAATACATTCTGGGCACATCCAGTTTTTCTTGAATGACATCGTATATGTCTTAAACGCGTTTATATTAATCTCCAGACACGCCAAGTCATATTTTTTCTTGCATTTGCCATTGGAGCACTCCATATAATTATTGGATACTGGTATTGCTGAACCACACGCACCACATTGATTTGGCATTCTTAATGGGTTAATGGTTTCCCAGAAATTAAAATATTAATGTAGGTACTATGTACTAACTGCCCCTCGCTCACTTCGTAAGCACTCGCTCACTTCGTAAGCATAAGTAATTTACTTTTGAAATTAAAAGTATTTCATTGAATATTTTCGGTGTGATTATTTTTTATCAAAGCTTAAGATTTTTATCAAAGCTTAAGTATTTTGATCTTTAAAGGTACTTTCTTACCAATTTCTTGGTAATAAAAACCAATTTATTTAAATTAAATCGAAGGCATAATTTAGAATAAATACAGTCACCAAATTAAAATGGAACTGGGCAGGCCACATCTGCCGCATGTTGCATCAATATTGGGCAAAAGTGGCCACAGATTGAATTCCGAACAACTGTACCAGGCGACGCGGTAGGCCCAGCAGGAGATGGCGTGACAAGATAGGGCGCCTTCAAATTACTCATAAAGTGCCGCGTGGTGGCAACGCGGTTGCAGCACTGCGGCCACGCGTTTTTAATTATATATGAATTTACAAAGCAGTGTGGCGCGGCACTTTGCGGCTAATTTGAACAAAAAAATAATAATATGTGTATATAAATAGCTAAAGACAGGGATAAATAGAAAGATGAAAGGATGCCTTTACCCTGCAGTGAGACACTTCTGACTCATAATAATAAGATAAAAATATTTTTGTGTACATAACATAGACCCGGCAGATATCATGATGGCTGAAACGGAGTCAAAAAAATGAACTAAACACAAATATATCGGACATCCATTTTTACGTAACATAAGTACTTAATGAATTAGCGAGAACAAAGAGCTCGTGGCGAAATAATAATATCCACTTGGATCTATCATTGGGTTACGACGCGTTTGCTTAGGTTAAATAAATGAATTCTTAATAGCCATAAAAACAGGCTTATGAACATGTGAGCCATTGGTGGTTTTGGGGGTTATTCAGTGGATAGGTGACCACGCAATTTATACTGATTTTTCTCTGTGCCTCGGAAAGCTTGAGTAATGCGCCTACCACACGCTCACACTTCACCACAGTCTTGCCTGCGTGATTACACGGTGCACACAGTACATCGCGCGTGTGGCTGGTAATGGTAATACAGTTGTACTAACCATACGCGCGATGTACTGTGAAGTGTGAACCAAGAGTGTGGTGAAGCTTGAGCGTGTGGCCCATAACTCATACTTAAGGCGGGGTTGCAGTACTTTGTTTTTATGTACGCATGACCTCGCCCCCCGCCCTGCCGCGCGAGCGATATAATGCCTAAATTTTGACTGTTTTTTGCTTCTTGGAGAAAAACTATAAAGAAATTATACAATCTGTTTTCACCATTTACTTCAGAATAAAAAGTTCTATCTACTGATATAACTTTCATATAAATTCATGATGAAATGTCTTAGCAGTACACGTTTGAAATTGTGATTTAGAGTCATGTTTGATAAAAAAAAGTATCGAGCCGATCATTCTAAATCGCGTTTCTATCTTTACGATTTACTAGAGAGTATGTTCAATTTTTATGTAAGTAATGATTTTTATTTATTAAAAAACTCGTATTTAGTTCGATTTTTTTAGGTTCAAAAATCTTAAAATTACTGCAACCCCGCCGTTGATGTGCAGAATACTTGGTTGGCGGCTTCGTGAAGGTTCTATTAACTCCTTCTATAATCATATTTAAGAAAAATATTATATATTTTTTTTTTTTTTTTTTAGAAAGTAAAATTTGCCTGTCTAAACACGTGATAAGTTTTACTTTCCTTTGTAAGCTGTCTGTGCTGAGCGATATCTACTTTCTTAAATATAACGCTCAAATCCCCTCATACACTTAATATAACTACCAAATTACAGAGAGCACAACTTCACCCTAACCTATTGAAAAACTTCTAAATAAAAGTAAAATTCAAAGTAAAAACCTAGCGTTAACTCACTTTTACTTTTACCAGTAAATTTTCTTAGGCATACAAACAAAATCGATTATAACCATAAAGGAATTTGACCTGCAAAAAGGACCTTTTAAGTCCATGATTGATGACTGATTTTGAAAGGACTTAAATAATAATTACTAGGTTTTTTTTATCGTGAAAGCTTTAGAACCTTTTAGAGGGTTAGGTAAATAATAGGGTGGATTATTTTTGAAAGATGTTATGGATTTTGCTTTCTTAGGAGGTAAGGCGTTGTTATTAATGAAAATGATGAGGTTTCATCAAAAGCGTCACTACATCACTAATAAATAGTATAAAATAAAGTCACTTTCTCTGTCCCTATGTCCTTTTGTATGCTTAAATCTTTAAAACTACGCTATGGATTTTGATGCGGGTTATTTTAATAGATAGAGTGATTCAAGAGGAAGGTTTGTGATTTAAGGTCGAAGGTAATACCTTTTTTGTACCCGTGCGAAGCCGGGGCGGGTCACTAGTTTAGTAGTTTACTATAAACTTCACTATTTAAAGACTCTGTGAAGATGGCCGGAAACAGGAAAATAAATCATCCTTGTGACGATCATTCTCCTACCCTTACCCCTTGAAGCGATAATACGGCGGGTGAACTTTCCACCATAACCCAGTTAGTACTGGGTAATACGATACCCCTTGTTAAGAATAACAGTCAGATGTTGAGGCCACTGACTACCTGTAACGACTGGCAAAGATCTTCAAATGATAGCCGGTACAAATGACTTAGCATGCTTTCCGAGGCACAGAGGAAACTCTGTATGTTGTAGGTATATGTAAATCATTTCATCAAGATATTACCTAAATAATAAAGAAAGAAAAAAAAAGAAAAGAAAGCCACAAGTGCACACAAATAACCATAAAAAATAAAATGAACAAAAAAAAAAAGTGAATGTAGTCCTAAGATAATGTATGTGAATTGTGTACGAAGCTATTAAAGTAGTCATAGCCCGACCACCGTGTTTGAATGCTGCCCCTTTTTTTTTTTTGGTGTGTGGAAAATCATCGAATAACCCCCCCCCCCCCCCCCCGCTCTTGGGCAGAGCGAAGGGGAGTGTCAGACTTCTACTGACTAAAAACCAAACCCATGTTCCTTCTTCGCCCTTGTGTCGGAGCCGCGTTAACCTTTCGATTCAAACCGCATCAGCATTCAGCCCGTCGGGGCTGTGGTTTGCCACAGCCCCGACGGGCTGAATGCTGCTCCTCACACTAAACACAAAATGGCGATAATATTTAATATCTTAATGAAATGATTTACCTACACCTACATATTTAATATTATTATATACTAGCTGACCCGCGCAACTTCGTCTGCGTCACATAAATATAGCTATAACCGTTCTCGATATATCGACTATCCGACATTAATTAAGCTAAATCGTAACAAACAAAAAATCTTATCTTTCCTCTTTATTACAATAGTTTAGATGGTTTAGATTAGCTTAGATTATATTAAAGTGTAAATTACTATAAAATCTATCTCTTACTGTTAAATATACTATAACACTCTGTACTAGTAAACATTATGATGCAGTAAATATTTTCAATTTGAATTTCCCGGAGGCCAGCCAGAATCCCCCGTACCTACATTGCGACGCAACCCGCGTAATTATTTTTCCGCGCGGGTATTTTTACATTGCGATATCTTCTAAGATATTTGTTTAAACTGTATAGAGTAAAGAGCACAAATATTCTACATTAAATTTCCGTTCTAACGAACACATTTATTTAGATATAGATTAATACCATATGGGTTAAATAAGCTTCGCAAAAAATAATTCTTTTTAACCTAACATTTTAATAGTAAAAAATGGTTACAGTGAGTCAATCTTAAAAGATAGACAGATGCTGTCGCGGACTTTTTTTTAGAACTTTTAAAGACGAATAATTACTTCATACATGATATTCTCGTAACTTAAACCGTTTTCGCAGCGCACGCAACGGAAGCTCTCAGAAAGGAATTTTCTTTTCCCGTTTTTGCAACATTTCTCATTTATGCTCCGCTCCTATTGGTAGTAGCGTGATGTTATATAGCCTATAACCTTCCTCGATAAATGAGCTATCCAACACAAAAAGAATTTTTCAAATCCAACCAGTAGTTCCAGAGTTTATCGCGTTCAAACAAACAAACAAACAAACAAACAAACAAACAAACAAACAAACTCTTCAGCTTTATAATATTAGTATAGATTTATAATATTATATCGTCGGATTTAGACACATTCCAGCCTATGGAACAGGCAGGTTTCAGAAAAGGGTTCAGCACTACAGACCATATACACGTACTAGACCAAGTCATCGAAAAATATCAGGAATTTCGAAAGCCGCTCTACATAGCTTTTATTCACTACAAAAAAGCTTTTGACTCTATCTCGCACTGCAGTATATGGGAAGCACTAAATAACCAATCGGTAAATCCTAAGTACATAAATATTATAAAAAATATCTACTCCCAAAGCACAAGTCGAGTCAAGCTGGATAGAGCCGGGCCCGTAATCAATATCGAAAGAGGAGTCAGGCAAGGCGATCCTATCTCACCGAAATTGTTCATAGCTGTCTTACAAAACATAATGGCAAACCTCCCATGGTCGAGGAGAGGCATAAATGTAAATGGAAAATATCTGAGCCATTTACGTTTTGCTGATGATATTGTTCTGCTATCGGAAAACCCTTTAGAACTTAATATTATGGTGAAACAATTACAAGCAGCGAGTGAATATGTAGGTCTGGAGATGAACCTCAGCAAAACCAAAGTCATGACCAACAACGAAATGACGCCCATCTTGGTCAACGACATGCCGCTAGAATACGTCGAAGACTACATATACCTGGGAAAGCAAATGTCGTTCGGGAAAAATAGGAATATTGAAGAAATAGATCGTAGGGCAGCTATTACCTGGAAAAAGTATTGGGCTCACAAAGAGATATTTAAATCAACCCTCCCGATTAGATATAAAAAGACTATACTAGACGCTACAATTTTACCTTGCCTCACTTACGGCTGTCAAACTTGGACATATAATAACAAGGCGAGGACCAAAATTCAAACCACACAAAGAGCTATGGAGAGAAGCTGTTTAAACATCAAATTAAGTGATAAAATAAGAAACACAGTCATTCGCAATAGGACTAAAGTGACAGACGCTCTCAAGTTTTCGCAAAGCCAGAAATGGAGGTGGGCCGGGCACGTTGCAAGATATTCTGATGATCGTTGGACCATCAGAGCAACTAAATGGGAAGGCCCACACGGTACCCGAAAAAGAGGCCGGCCCTGCGCCCGCTGGCAGGACGAAATAATAGCGAATGCTGGACGAGACTGGTTAGACACCGCTTCAGATAGAGATAGGTGGAATTCTTTGGAGGAGGCTTTTACCCTAAGGGGGTCCACACATTAATTATATTTTATATTTTTTTGCAATCATACTGTAGAATCACTTTGACATTGATTGACATGACAATTATTACTCATATTTTAATTTACAATTTCTTCAATCTTAATTCAATTTTTTAATCGAAATGTTAATGTTTTCTAGCTTAAGGATTATTTGTTGATTTTATAATTTATAAGGTTATTTTACTATTTTTATTTGATCCTTATTGGTTCTAATTGTTATTGTTTATTATTTGATTGTGATTTAATTGTTTAGTGTTTGTAAATTGTAATGTATAGAATTAATAGTTTTGAATCGGAATAATAAATGAGTGATTTTTGTTTTAGTGTAGGTAATCTTATTTGGTGATTTTATAATTAATGCTATTTATTGTTTAATTTGATTATTATTGGTACTAATTGTTATTGATTATTGATTGTATAAAAATTTATATATTTTTAAAAAATCAAAATAATGATTGTCTTTTTGCTTTAATGTCTGAGTTTAATGTAATCTAATTTGATGAGACAATGTAATTTATTGTTTTTGATTTGATTATTATTATTAGTACTAATTGTTATTGTTGTTATTCAATATTTGATTGTGTGGAATTAATAAAGCTTTATTATTATTATTATTACATATTTAATGGGTGATCACTCACCCACAGACCAATCTAGGCAAGTACAGCTCATTGAAGATCGAGAGAACTCCTCTGACATAACAACACTCCTGTTATCTCCAAAGTGTTAGGCAGAGGTGTGTTTAATAGTATAGTTTGGCTAGTTATGTTTAAGTCCCATGTAACCTATTGCCATCAACCGGGTACCTACAACAAATTTTAGACTCCGTGGCTGCTACCGAAAATTCCTGATTGAAAACCCCGATCGGGGTGCACGGCAGTGCCCCCGCCGAGTCGAGCGCGAAGCAAACACTGCCGTACCATCCTTTACTGGAACCATTTCGCCGCATTTTCAGGCCCCTATTTGAGAACCTCTGGATTTTTTTTTTCTTTATTTATTTGGGGACATTTATAATCGCAATTCGTATGTCAGTCAACCTCTGGATAAGACCAGAACGCTGAAATTTTCGTCATCCAGTAAGCTATAAAATCACACTTTTAATAAGTCACACAACATTAACTATAATAATAAAGAAATCGCAGTAAGGAACCTTAGACTTGGCTCGACTTTGTCTAGATTTCATTACTTTTTAGAGATAAACAAGCAGCTCCATCGAGACTTGGCTAGTTTTTTACAGAATGTTTTTGTTGGGTAACACTTTACCTGACCCTGCAATCCCAGGACCCCATTTTCAGCAGTCGCGCTTGTGACTACTAAACCAACGAGGATAGTCTCCTTATAATAAAACCTATGATAGGTATATTCCCCACTCAGTTTACACGATTGTTACATCTCAACGGGCCCCAAACTCGATTGAATTGTCCTCAAAGGAAACTTCCATCGGTTTCAAAGACGCGGTTACTTTTCATTTAACTCGATCGGTAAAGGACCGCCTTCCCAAAGGTATAGTTTGTTCTAACTATGTGGAAGATCGGTTTTGATACTACTATTAATATCATAAACGGGACTTAAACTTATATCGGTTTTGATGTTGAAAATGTTTCTTTTTATACTATAAATTTATGTAAAGTGTTGTGAGCTTTGTGATCTCTGAAAAAGTTAGCTTATGTGATGTGATGTAGGAAGAGAAAAATGCGAGGAATTTAAATGACGTCAATCTGAAGCGTGCTTGTTAGTTTTTGCCCAACAATGTCTCAAATACCCAAGTACCATATTCAAACGCTAGAGGATGCAGTATGTTTGAAGTTCTTCTGGCCTAAGAGACAGACTTGTGTTTTCTGTGGAGTTTGTTCCACCACTTCTTCTCCTCACCTCTGCTCTGCACTGTCCCTAATCTACCAATGTGCCAAAATTCAGTCACTCACGAAAGCTTGAAACTGAGAAATACACATTTAATATTAAAAAAAAAAACCGCTTAACTATGTTTTTACTGTTAAAAGGTTTATTTATCAGATTAACAGACAAAACAGAAAGAGAACCTTTCGCAAATTATTAAAAAGGTACTACTTAATTGGTATTTTACTGAATCGCAGTCTTTTATTCCAAGGTTGTCTTAAAAGTAGCTACTACTAAGAATTCACTTACCTAGGTACCTAATTAACACTAACTTACGTATCCCATTATAGTACATCGAATTTAGATAATATTTATAGATTACCATCAGTCGGTCAATGACCTGAAAGCAATAACAGGTTCTACTGAAAATAAACACTGATTAAACTGCTTATATTTTATTTTAGAAATTGCCATTGTTTTTTTTAAATTAAAATGATATTGTTATATGAAAACAACAGATGGAAAGACACATCGCATAAAAAATCCAAGTCATTAGTCTGGCCATAGTGATATTTTTTTTAAGATGCTTGTATGTTGATGCAGTTTGGATGACAATGCATGGTTCAACAGACACATAGTAATATAGATCGATATAATACCCCTTGGCTCGTCCAGCTTCTCCAAATCGACGACGAACTGTCATACGGATTAGGCGCATAATGACACATTCGCAAAATGCCACATTCGCAAACGTCATCTATCTGACGTCAACTGCCAGCCATCATTCTCATCTGTCGTCGGTAATTGCAACCATATACAATCAAGTAGTTCACTACTTGATTGGAATGTATACTTAAAAAAAACTATGTCTCTGCCAACATCTAAAAGAAACCCCAAGAGCCTTCGTTTCACCAATAACAAAAAACCTCAAAATATAACGAGCACTTCAAGAAAAAAAATCTGTTTCAACCAAAAATCCGAGTACACTTGAAGAAGCGACAAATAATTCTGACGGTAATGATATTTCGAAGCTCTTCTGAATATTATGTGCGAAGCAAAAATGAAATATTTATTTTATGCGCAAAGCAACAGTATTTATTATTTGTATTTTTGATTGACAGACCGAGTACGGAATCGATGCATGTTTATTTTATTTCAAAAGATTGAAAGAAATTCCGTTGCATAAATGCGGCAAAGATGTGAGAACTTACACGACGTAGTACTTATAATTCCGGCCATGAATGGCAAATAAAATCTAGAAGCTCAAGTTCAATCCCTTATTTTTGCCATATAAATGGAGAATGGATTTCTTACAAAAAAAGGGTATTTTATGATTTGTAACAGCTTCAACTTTACTATAAGACACCCTGGCCGATAAGAAATTTTGGGTTGGCGCAGTATATTGTCTTCTTCTTCAATTATACTTCTCAATTACTCCTCATCTAGGCAGTCACCTCGATTCTAGCAAAGTACACATGAAATACACCTTGGACTATTATCCCAATATTTAGATAACGAAAATATACTCAAGTTTAGATAGCGAAAACATACATAAGAAAGAAGGAAAGGAAAAACCCAACCACATAGCTGTAGTTAAATACTATTCTACAATTAACATAAACTACGAGTAAATAAACAAAACACATATCACTGACCATAAAATTCAAAATGAAAATCTCAGTTTTACTTGAACAAAGTTAATAAAAACGAATAGTGTACTTTACACGTGACATCGTAAAAGACAATGAGCTTCAAGTTTTCAGTTTCAACTTAGACATATTGGACACAGTAACAGTATAAAGTACAGTCACCTGCAAAATTGCATGGATACTTTAATGTCTATTTTTCTGTGAACGTTTATAGCTGATTACTCGTTTACGTGAGGTCGTGTCGTTTCTCGCTTCACACGATTTTATTTCTGAATTGTCCATGCATTTTTGCAGGTGACTGTACAGTTCGCACAGAAGAGTTTGTCATGGTTGTTGGAAATATAATTATATTTGAAGGAGATCTTTCTCTCTCGTCAGGGCTGCGGGTTGTTTGAAAGACATACCGCGGCCTCGATTCAAAGTGAACATGGGTGGTTTTTAGTCAGTAGAAGTCTGACACTCCTTACCGCTCTACCCAGAGTGGGAGGAATAATTTAATGATTTCCCAACCCCAAAAAAAATAGGATCTTTCTTCCTTTTCTTTTGTGTCTGAGTATTGAGGCCGCCCATAGGCTTCTGACTTGGCTTTACAAGTTTACATGCCGTCAAGAAATATTTACTAGGCATGCTGGTTTCCTCACGATGTTTTTCTTCACTGAAGCAAGTTATACTTATACAATACGCATGTGAACCCGAAAAGTCATAGGTACGTGTCATGGGTTCGAACTTAAGACCCATAACTTAGCAGCTCGACAAAAACACCACTAGGCTATCACCGCTTTGTTGGGGGTAGTGCTATGAGATGCGTTATTATTTTTTTATTTTGTTGACTGTACGTAGTAGGTACATAACATGCTGGTAAAATCTTATTCTTAAGCAGTTTGCACCTCCATTCAACGTTATGTTTAATTAAAGAGCTTCATTTAGTTACTGTAGTGTACAAAGATTGGCTTAGAACTTAAAATGTGTGAAAGAACAAATACCTTCTGTTAGCTCTATTTTTTTCGCCATAATCTATATATATATAAATGAATAGCTGTTCGTTAGTCTCGCTAAAACTCGAGAACGGCTGAACCGATTTGGCTAATTTTGGTTTTGAAATATTCGTAGTAGTAGTAGGTAGGGTAGTATTTAGGACAAAGGGCATTGCAACGCATGCCGGGAACAGCTAGTATTAACTAAAAGTCTCTTCAAAATTAACAATTTATCTAGTCTTAATCAAAATCTTAAAAAGTAAAATCAAAATATTTTATTTCACATAAGCCTACATGGGCACTTGTAAAACGTCGACAAAAGGGTGCACGGTTTGGGTTGGTCGATTCCTATGGAAAAGGTCTGGCAGAAACTCATCATAATATTCATTTAGATACCGAGTTTAAGGGTTCTCCTTTGCTCGCCACTTTACCCTGTCCAGGAAAACCAGCAGGGCTATCGGCTATCTCTAACTATTGCCTGCTACTTTGACCAGGTTGTCGATTTACTTTGATCGTTGACTTAATATTCTTCTGTACTATAGCCAGTTCAGCCAATCCATCGATCGATTCTATAGCCAACTGAACCGGCTCTTAACCCGGTACGAGCCCGGGTACGCTGCTGTAAATATAATCCAGCCAAATGGGTTTCCTCGATCCGACAAACAAATTACCAGTGTAAAGCCCTGCACATCCATTTGCACCTTACAGGATCTATACAAACCAAATGTTAGACCTGTGCAAGTGGCTACATGACAATATACTGGTCTGGCAACATTTGAGTTTATCGACTCGTACGTACCGAAGAACAAGAAGATAGTCAGTTCAACTCATAAACTAAACCACTTTAAACTATTACCGTGTTATTATAAAACGTGGTCTAAACCCAGTACCGGGTTTAGTACAAGCTTTAATCCATGACCTTGACTAAACGTTATTACAAAAAGAAGTTTAAGGCTAGTCCTAGAACTACCTCTGGTACCAAAACTAAACCATCGTGCCCCCTAGTTTAACTATCGTACTAAATTGTAAAACGATTGTTTTCGGCGATTTATCTTAGTATTTGAGCCGAACTGTAGGTTATATTGCGTAAATTTCCACTTGTACATAGTTTATTGCATCAAATACTGCGTGTACATCATTTATCACTAATATTTTATACTGAAATCCAATTATTTATTTCTTATTTTAATGCACACACCACACACTATCTCACCACCAAGAATACTGTTCTTTAACTTGTATTAAATTAATAATTAGTTTACTATGTAAGTTGTAACATAAACATTTCGATGACATTACTCGTATTACGCGTGCCGCTCAGTTCACTCCGTTATACGTGATAGCTCGATAGTTGTTACAAAACAGTACAATAATTATTGAATTGTTAACATGCATTCAAAGAAATCAAATCGCAATATTTAAATACCTTTAAATAACACAATGTTATATTTACCCACTACAAAAATCAATTTAAAAAACATTTTTTCTTTTAATTTCGTATCAACATTTTGTAAAAATGGAACGGCGCATAGAACACTGAACGAATGAATGAATGAAAATGTTTAGTTTATGGACGTTCTTTGGTACTAAATAGTCCTTTGTAGGTCTACGATTTGTAATACGATTTGCTAGTACGGTAACAAACCTAGACCATAAAGTTCTGGTTTAAACCTTGTATTACGCAAATTTTTATAATAAGATGGTTAAAGTTTCTCTGCAAACAGAAACTAAGTGAGCATGAAATAGTATATAAGTAAGTTACAGTTTTTTGACTTCTGTTTCTGCTTCCATTCTCCCCTGTTAATCGTAGGTACTCCTTTTTCATTGATATCATTTCTCACACAATCATTCCATATTTTCTTTGGTCTTCCTCTCCCTTTCCATTCATTAACATTTATATTCATGACTCTATTGTTAAATGATTTTCCAAGAGAAAGTCAAAGTCAAAATTGATTAATCAGACGAACTTACCTTAAGTGAAGTCCGATTACAATTTCATGAAGGATGAACTGAAATATAATTGATTACAGTGTAGTTCCCAATTCGCAAGTTTTTCTCTATGGATTGGCAACACAGCTTTGACACTCTTTAGAGATAGCGTTGCTCTATTAGCCCATTCGACAAGGGACTAATCCTAAAAAGGATGGGTTGGGTGGGTAATTATATTTCAGTTCATCCTTCATGAAATTGTAATCGGACTTCACTTAAGGTAAGTTCGTCTGATTAATCATGATTAAGTAAGTATTATCATGATAATAAAATACTATCAGTCCTGTCTCATAATCAGATACAATATGAAACAATAAATGCTATAAGTATGTATAGCTAATAATGCCATATTACTAAATTAAAACACTATTAATGACAGTGTACAAATAAAATAAATAATCATTAATAATAAGGAATGTTTGAATAAAACTTAAAACTGAATGTTAATGAAACTTATTAAGTTTGTGTAAAGATAAATAAAGGAATGTAAATATTATTTACATCTTCAAGTTGGTATTTAAGACGGTATTAATAAAGCTGTCATGTAGGACATTTTTTTTTTTTTTTGTTTAAACGTTGCCCCACACTAGGGATGGGATTTCTCCTGTATCGTGGGTGCGTGCAAAAACATATAAAGTCACATACACAAAATACCCAGACCCGAAACAACTATCTGTAGGTCATACAAATATTTGTTCCGTGCGGGAATCGAACCCGCGACACGCAGCTCAGCAGTCCAACCGCTTAGCCACTGCGCCAACCGTGCCGTCAAACAGACATAAACCATTAACATTCACTGATACATCATGAACCTTGTCAATGTAATAAAACTATCTGGCTAGCCAATAGTTTTCCTAATGACATCTAATGACACCCTTGCCTGTTTAGCAAAATATGTGTCTGCATAAAGTGTGTTATGTGTGGTACATAATATATCAGTCAATCCCACTTCCCTTCATTAATAATTTAATTCTTCTACTAATTGTTTGTTTGGATGCCTGATAGAAAAGGAAAGCAGGTTTCAGTTTTTGATGACAGTGATATTTTTATAAGAATAGTAATGTACATAATGTATTATGTCTTGTGACATGGACATATTGTCTTTTAATAACTGATAGAGTCTGCACTCTTTGAGCAGTAGCAAGAGCTGACAAGCTTTTTACTTATTTTTTTAAATTAAAATTCAGATTATCCCCAATTAGACAGTGAATACTACTACACTACTATTGTAGGATCACAAGTATTCCCATACTTGTATAAAGCGGGTTGAATTCTTTAAAGACCCATGAGAAAACGCTTGGTGTGATCATCCCTGTCAATTCATTCATTTAACAGAGAAGCGAAAGTATTGATCTAGCCTAATGTAACAAGCTGTAGCCAACATTATTTTTTTTTATGTATAATGTATTTCAGTGAGGTATTGTATTAGATCTGGTATTGAATCACACTGTGATTTTGGCAGAATAACTACCAACTCTTTAAGTAGTACTAAATTGTTTAGTGTGTGAGTGGATAGGTTAGTGGCAAACCTTTACATGTGAATGCATTTTGCAAAAGATGGTCACTGCCGGAGTAAGCTGGTTGCTTTTTACTGAGTGTTTGGTACTGAAAGGAGATTTTTTAATAAATTATTATTAGAATAGAAAATGATTGGTTTTATAACCATCATCATTTTTACCAAAGGATATCTGACAAGTCCACACTGGGTACCTACACCTACTCATATTTCCTTGCCCCCCCCCCCCCTTTTAATTTTTGAAGACAATTCGTAATTAATGTCAATGGTATGAATGTGTATAAAAAAAGTAGGAGCTCTATTTAATTGAGAAGGCATCTATCTCAAATGCATATGAGTCTCTATATCAAGTTCATGACACATAGGTATCCCTATAAGTATGCTTTACAATTTGAATTAACTCCGGTAGCTAGTAAATCATAATTGATAATTCCCACTCTGTGGCAATGTTAGTATGCCTTGGTTCCTCATCTGACAAGTTATATTTAGATTTTATGTAAGATGCTTGGAGATTGATACACCTAGCTTCACACCAAACCCATAATAATATCCTTCTGCTACCATCATTTAGGTTTGGGCATTGAACACTACCCATCTTGTTAATGCAAGCAATGGCAGTAGCGTTGTTAATCCGAAGAAGAATATCACAATTATTTTTTAAATATACAAAGCATTTTAAACCAGAAAATATTGCCCTTAACCTGGTTTATGTGATATATTTGCTCTGATTGTGACCACAAGCCTCCAACATTTTCACCATAGCAATGAGTATTCCAACCTGTCAGGTCTGTATAAACTTGTAAATCAAATTTTCTTCACTGCTATGCTTCTAAGTTTTGCTGATAAGCATGGTGTCATTGGTGGAAGAATAACATAATTATATTCCTTCTCCATTGAAAGTCAACGGTCAATTGGTCATGGTCAATGTGGCGAGGGGGGCTTAGGGGAGGCCTATGTCCAGCAGTGGACTTCTTTCGGCTGAAATGATGATGATGATGACCATTGAAAAAGTAAACCATATGTAATGTCATGGATGCATCATAATTTATAAAATAATTGATTTATTGTCTGATAAAAAGATGGTTTGATTTCAGTAATGGTATTCCATTTCCATTGGTTTTGTATGTACTATTCCATATTATGATAAAGCTGGCCATGCTGCTACTAATGTGCCTAAAAACAAGGCAAAATTATCTTATTTTAAATTTTAGAATTTATCATACTCTTCATTGTATTTCTTTTTTCAAAAGGTATGGTTGGTAGGTAGGCACAATGATTTGGAGTTAATCATGAATCCCAGTTTACAAAATTAACAAGGTACTAGGGTACTTTTGTCATAATCAATAAGGGTTCCTAGTTGACTACGGAACCCTAATAATAGCATATGAACTTTAACACACTATTTGTTGTTTTCATGTTTTGTAAACACTCCTTGTAATATGCTTGGTCAATATATAAAATATCATTAATGTAGATTATGAATAAGTGGCCTAAATTTCTTGCATAAACAACCACAGGTATTAACAATTTGATGAACAAACTAGGTGCAGTACATAGTACATATGGCAATGCTGTAAATTCATATAAGGTTCCATTGAATTCAAAACAAAGGAACTTTAAATCATAAAAATGACTTCCTTCGGTCTATGCAACACACATATTAATGATCAGCAAATTAACCTTACTGCAAGTGCTGACTTTTACATACTTGTTCAAAGGTTTTAGATTTAAAATTAACCTGTTTGCCATCAGGTTTTGAAACAAGGAAAATCTTTTGAGATGTATATAGACCTCTTCACCGTATCCGGCGACAGCGACCCAGACTACTTGTCTTCTCTTTTGAGATGTATTCTCCCTTTGGATGACAACATGGTGTTATAGCTCTTAATTGTAAAAGGTGAACAATTATGAACAATTATAGTTTCCTGCATATGTGTAATTTCACAATCAGGTAAATTATTTTTAGGACTGAGACATGAAAGGGACATGAAATCCTTAATCCACTGCAATATAATGGGGTCATTTGTTGATGACAACCAACAAACAAAATATGTACCTTGTTTATTTCCTGCTGTTGTAGTAGGCATCCCGGGTTCTCTCGGAACGCTGTGGGTTCAAGGATGTTCTGCGGTGTGATGGCTGTGGTCGAGTCTGTGGTCCATTTCATGCCATCTCCTTGGTTGGTTGATGCTTTCAACTGTTGTGGTTGACTCTTCCTGTTTCCCATATATTTGTTACTTATGTTTTAAGCAGAAATTGCTGGCTTGGTGCAGTTTTCTTAATAGAATTTGAACTCTGTTGTATTAGGCATCTTATTTACCGCAATTCTTTGATAAATTGCCACCATTTAAAAATAGTTTTATGAGTAATTTCTATGAAATGCTTGTTGCTTCACCAAGTGATTTTAACATAGTTATTTTATCTAGTAGGTTTTTTATTATAAGTGACATGATTTTGTCTAATATTGTAAGTGCTGTGCCCACCTGTCTTTGCTGGTAAGCGATACACTTATTTCTAGTTATTCCCATTTTAGGGATCACTAGCTTTACTTTGGTGATGATAAGGATTCAATATCTGGGATTGTGTCACATTATTCATCAGGGCCTGATGTTTGACAAATTTCACACCTTTTAATGATTTTTTTCTCAAAAAATGATGAAAAAATACCTTACTTGGTCCCTTAAGGCTTCTCAACAGCATTTGACTTGCACTACACAGTATCTCGTACTGTCGCACATGCTGGTTTTGATAAAATCGGCATCACGTGCCGGTAAATAGAAATCTGACATCCAAGTTGATATCTTGTAGTGTTTGTAAACACTGTATATTGTAAGGTTTCTCAACAGCATTAGAATAGCACTGAACAGTATCTCGTACTGTAAGCACATGCTGGTTTAGATCAAATTGGCAGCTCGTGCCGTTTGCCATCAAAGTCGATATCTCGTATCAAAGTTGATCTTCGTGTTTGAGTATCTCGTACTAACACGGTAAACAGTATCTCTTACTGTAAGTACATTTATGCTGATCGGCATCGGCATCACGTGCCGGTAACAGAAATCTGTATTACATCAAAGCTGATATCTCGTATCAAAGTTGATCTTCGTGTTTAAAGTATCTCGTACCAACACGGTATATTATCCTCGACCATTGTTGTAGCCAGCCACGTTTTTGACTTAGTTGCACCTAAAACAAAAAGCTCACCTTCGTTATCCGAAGTAATGGCGAGCAAAGGGCTCCAGTCCCGGTCGACACTTTGCCGTCGATTTAAACTGAGGTTGCGTTTGCGCAAACCATCGGGACTCCGTATTTTGTTTCGACGTCGACAATCCCACTTATACAACAGTATTTCCACATTTTTCCAATAAGTTTTTCTTCAGAAACCATTTTTACTTGCGATGCCGTTCAACGCGCGAAAAAGAAGTGTCAAAGCTGTGTTGCCAATCCATAGAGAAAAAGTTTTATTTTATTTTCTCTAAAACTGCGATGCCAAATACTTGCGAATTGGGAACTACACTGTAATCAATTATATTTCAGTTCATCATGAAATGAAATTCATTTATTCAAACTAGGCTGATAATCAGCACTTTTCGAAGGTCAAAATTTACTTTACTTTACTACAGTGAAACTTGGTTAACTGGGACTTGGATAAGTGAGAAACCTCTATAACTGGAACTCATACTGGGGTCCCATGAGACAGATTTGGATGTCTGAGACACATTTAACCAGGTTTCACTGTATTTACATTTTTATAAGACAGTCCCCCAAAAACGCCCACCCATCGACACTTCCTAGTGTTTAGCTGGAAAGAAGAAGTGGCGGACCAAACTCCCCAGCACACATCTGTCTGTTAGGTTGGTTAGAAGAACCAGACTCGATACAATAGCAAGGTGTCAGTTAAATTTAAGATTTACTACAGACACAATCAGTAATAAATAAAAGTATATTATAACAATAAACAATGTAAAAATATAATAATAAATACATAACATAACAGTAAACAAATTTTGGAGAAAGAACACAAATAACAAACATTGTCTTGTGTTCAACTCAGCGACCAAGTATTCTTATCATCTTAAAGTATTTGTAAAAATCAATTTAGCATGTAAATCACCTTAATTTTGTTGTCCCCAGGTAAATGGGAACTCGGCTGGATTCTCTGCGACATCTGGATCAGCTTAGACATCCTGCTCTGCACAGCCTCCATCCTGTCCCTATGTGCCATCAGCGTGGACCGCTACCTGGCCGTCACCAGACCCCTGACGTACTCCAGAAGAAGAAGGTCTAAGAAGCTTGCTTTGACCATGATCTTTTTCGTGTGGATCTCTGCAGGGACGATTACGTGTCCTCCTATGTTTGGTTGGTAAGTATTTGTTAATTTTTTTATTTTTGGAGTCTGTTATCGCTAATAGTAATTGGCGACACCTTTTTATGTGCCTAAATAAAAGCTAAATAAATATTTAAACACTAATTCATGTGAGGCTGGGTGCTAGGTAATAAAAATAGACTTTAGTTACATTGACTGTTTTCCATTATAATTATGGTTATGTTACTGTTACTGTTAGCCTGTGTCATCCCACTGCAGGGCAAAGGCCTCCCCCCATGATTTCCAAATTTTGCGATCCAGGGCCAATGTGGACCACTGGTCGTTTGTTCTATCAAGCGCTATGGTTATGGTGGTTATTAAAATATTAAAAATCTGTTTTTGGGGGACTGTCTTATAAAAATGTAAATACAGTGAAACCTGGTTAAATGTGTCTCAGATATCCAAATTTGTCTCATGGGACCCCAGTATGAGTTCCAGTTATAGAGAGATTTCTCACTTATCCATGTCCCAGTTAACCAAGTTTCACTGTAGTAAAGTAAAGTAAATTTTGACCTTCGAAAAGTGCTGATTATCAGCCTTATAGTTTGAATAAATGAATTTTGATTTTGATTGATTACGTAGTAAATAAAATGTTGAAAAAAAGACAAAATTCTTAAGTAGTATTTGCCAACACATTTCAACACACCATCTAGTTTCGGCCGTTTCCTGGTAAGGAAAGGTTAAATGATTAACTTCCTCATTCCGAATTCATCATCTGCCTAGCCTTTTCCCAACTATGTTGGGGTCGGCTTCCAGTCTAACCGGATGCAGCTGAATACCAGTATTTTACATGGAGCGACTGCCTATCTGACCTCCACAACCCAGTTTGTACTGGGTAATACGATACCCTTTGGTAAGACTGGTTGTCAGATTTCCAGGTCACTGACTACCTGTAACGACTGCCAAAGATCTATATAATTATATGGCAGCCGGGACCGGGACCGGGAGGAAACTCGGTATGTCGGGCAGTCACCCATCCACAGACCGACCTAGGCAAGCACAGCTTTACCTAAAGATCGACCTGAGTGACAGTTCTTATTAAGCCACGAGCTCCATTAGGCCACGAGCTCCCAACAACAACGGACGGACTAATTAGAATCATATTTTTTTTAGTTAGTAAACATCCCTATTATCGTGTTTGTCTGTGTGCGACTGCACCATCTGTTACCAGTTGCTATGCCAGTATTTAGGCCAAATGGGTGCTAGGAAGTTAGGAACTGTGCTGCTATTACCTATTTTCTGTTTCCGTTTTTCATATCCAGATCTGCTGAAGTAACAGTCGATTTTAAACACGGAAAAAGGTAAGAACTGGCAAATGTGGCACACAAACTTACGTCAAAAAAATGTTGCTAACGAAACTGAGAGAGACAACGTTAGAATCAAATAGTAATTAAATGAGATTACAATGAACTTAGAGACTTGTATTGGGGAATTTATTGATGGTAATTCTGTGAACACATTCCTACGTGTACGGTTACAAATCATAGTTTGTTCAACATACAACCTCAAACTGTAAATTGCAAAAAAAAACGTAAGAAATCGATGATATTCACAGGCTACCCTGGTGTTTCTCCCATAAACCATATGCGTGTGACAGAAAAGGTTTGCGTGGCGCAGGTTATATAAATAAGACCACGAAACTTGTCAACATAAAATATAATTTAATAAAATAAATCACCAACTATGGGTGTGGGTAGGTTCATGGCGCACCCTATTGCGTTTCACTTGTGAGGTGCACGTTACTGCCCTGATAGCTGGCGTGGCGATGACCGCAGCGAGGTGCCACGCTGGATGCCAGGGGTGTAGGCCGACAGGTGGTCGCGTCGACCCGGAGAGAAGCTCGGCGAGGCCCACGTGGCAAATATGGCCAACGTGGGAAGTCCGTGCCGAACTTTATGGCGCGCACAACGGAGCCAATACGGGCCCCTGATGTATAGGCGCGCAGAGAGTTGGGGGCGTTGCTCCAACCGCAACTTTGGTGATGCTGAGGTGTTCCTCCAGCAGGAACCTGGGACCCCAGTATGGGGGTTATGTAGCCACTGATTTTAAACGCCTGATGGCGGAGAAAATTTATAGATGTAAAAACATTACGCTCGGATGGTGGCGAGAGGAAAGCACGTGTTACGGACGCGAGCGCCCACCCGCTAGGGGCGAAACGCCCGCGCCGGACACCGAATTCCAAAAGGAATGTGTCACGACGCACGCCGTATTTAACCTCACTGTCGGGAACGAACCACTATTGGTCATTCACTCGCAACTAGTGAGGCGCGTGCGTGATGATGACATATTATGCGTATTAGTCTCATAGATTCGTATGCATTTAGTAATACTAATTACTACCACACTACTTGTTGTTAGTATCTGTGGTTATTGAGTTTGACGTTTAAGGTTTCTGTCGTTGTCAGTGAATGTAAACAAACAATGAATCGTGATGTTTTTAATGTTAATTTAGGAAATATGTGTGAATTAATCAAAAATGTAACGTACAACGTTACAGTACCCCGCCGCTTGGTGAGGGTTTTTACCTCAGTAAAAATCCTTTACCTCTATTATACCTCTATCTGAATTACGACCCTTTTATTCTTCATCATTCATCCATCATATCTCATATTCAAATTTCAAAATAACAGACCGCCTTAACATGAGGCGAGTCCGCATCCTAGCAAGTATGTAAGAGTTTCATGTCTGAATTCGACTTGATACTCACGCAAAACAGAAGGCAAAAATAAAGTAAGAGAAGTCTACTGGGTTTATAAAATTGAGTTAAAGGGAAAAAAACTGGATGTAGGCTTATTTAAGGAGTATCCACCCGCTCCTGCATAGGCTTATTTAATGAGTTGCAAACCGCTCAGATGAAATTTATAAAAAAGGGGGAAAAAAAAATTGGATGTAGGCTTATTTAAGGAGTATCCACCCGCTCCTGCAAAGGCTTATTTAATGAGTTGCAAACCGCTCAATATTAAAAGGTACCTAATAACGTACCGAGTTAGACGACTACCAATTCAGAGGTTCCGATTAAAGGCGGAGAGACCACGGGTAAGGCACAAGATAGAAATCAGGTGAGCGTGGTTCTCCATCGGGGCTGAAAAAGGTTAGCCGACCACCAATCCAGAGGTTCCGATTAAAGGCGGAGAGACCACGGGTAAGGCACATGATATAATCAAGTGAGCGTGGTTCTCCATCGGGGCTGGAATAGGTTAGGCGAATAAAGTGACGGATAAGGACACGTGTGAAGACACTGATGATGACATCAAGTGTGCGTGTCACCGTCGGGGGGGGGGGGGGAGGAATAAGAGCCCAATTGAATGGCGGATTAAGACACGTGTGAAGACACCGATGATAACATCAAGCGTGCGTGTCTCCGCGGGAGGCTAAAATTATACACTGTACTATGCAGTGACAAAAATATAAATTAAATTTAAAAAATTGAAAATCTAATTTAAAAAAAATACACTGTACTATGCAGTGACAAAATATGAAAAGAGTTTAAAATTAAACCCTATAAAAAAAAATATTGAAAGAAAAAAAAAAAATAACCGCAAGAATACTGGGAAGTGTTGAACAGCAATAAACAAGGAGTCCCTAATACTCCGAATGTTACAAAAAATAAACTAAAATAACGTTTTGGTTGTTGTCCTAAAAGATTGGAAACAAAAAAAAATTAAAGTTAACAAACAAGTAACAACAAGTAAGGCTAGGTGCAACTAATGTGTACGCATTTGGTATTTAAATTAAAAAAATGAGAAAAAAATAATCTCAAAAAAAAAATTTTTCATTAACAAATTTTTGTTGCTGACTGTACTCAGAACCTATGTTGAGTAGCGACAAAAATTGTAAGAAATACCGATAAATAAAAACGGCAAAACAAAAAAAACTAAATCTCAAATATGTCCAATGACTATTGTTACTGACTGTACTCATATATGGAGACAGGACAATAAAACAGAAACAATAGTATGAAGTTATGAGTTATATTGACAGTTTAAAATAAAAGCTCAAATAATGTTCAATAACTTATGTTCCTGACTGTACTCAAACTATGTGAGACAAGACAATAAAAGAAAACAAAAGTATGAAGTATGAGATCTAAACTGCCAAAAAAAAAAAAAATTACAATTTATTTATAGCAACTTATTTATGTTGCTGACTGTACTTACCGAGAAGTACCAGCCATAATAAAAACAAAAGTTGTTGAAAATTACAAAAAAAACCATAAGTAATAATAATAATAATAATAATAATAATAATATTCCACAACTATCACACAACGCCATCTAGTCCCAAGCTAAGCAGAGCTTGTGTTATGGGTACTAGACAACTGATAAACATACTTATATATTTCTAAATACATACATATTATAGATAAATTACACCCAGACACAGAACAAATGATCGTGCTCATCACACAAACATTTGTCCTGGGTGGGAATCGAACCCACGACCTCCGGCATAGCAGTTAGGGTCACTAACCACTAGACCAACAGGCCAGACCAAAAATAAGTGGTAACTTATTTTTGGTCCTGACTGTACTAACTATGAGAAGTATCAATCATAAAAAAAAAACAAAAGAAGTACAAAGTTCCTATGAGTTTAAATTAAACTATTACAATAATAGGTTGGAAAGAAAGGGATTGTCCGTTGCACAACATTAGTTACCCCGATGAAATGTTTAAAACTTCAATATTGTTACTCGGGTAAAAAGTTTAAAATACAAGTCTGTATACTTGTGTTATAAAATGTTTAAGATTATTGAATACAATTATTAAATTGTTGAGAGAGATAAAACAAGTTATGCACTTGCTTATTAAAATTGAATCTAAGTTTTAATAGGCAAAATTTACCAGATAATTGATTCTAAGTTATTAAAAAAAAAAAAAAATTGGACACAAGAGCAATATTATTAAATACACTGTGTCACAAGTAGACAAGGGTGTTATGTCTATAAATTAGCCAGTAATAGAAAACCCGGCAACCCAATCCCTTCAACCAGCTCACGGCAGAGCTGCTTACTGGAAGAAATAGGAATGAGCGTGGTACCTCCCCGGGGCGAGCCGTTACTATTGGCCCTACCACTATAGAAGAACGATGAAGTCGTTCTTAATAATAAAATTAACAATTTTATAATGATGGTACAACCTACCAATAAAAATATTAAGGTAACACTACGTACACCTTAGTTGCTGTCAACCAACACGTTTTACAAAAAAGACAACCACCAAAAAATACACCAACATAAAAAAAAATTACCCACAAGTTAACCTAAAAGAGTGTGTGACCGTGGCCCCACGTTGGGCGCCAATGTGACAGAAAAGGTTTGCGTGGCGCAGGTTATATAAATAAGACCACGAAACTTGTCAACATAAAATATAATTTAATAAAATAAATCACCAACTATGGGTGTGGGTAGGTTCATGGCGCACCCTATTGCGTTTCACTTGTGAGGTGCACGTTACTGCCCTGATAGCTGGCGTGGCGATGACCGCAGCGAGGTGCCACGCTGGATGCCAGGGGTGTAGGCCGACAGGTGGTCGCGTCGACCCGGAGAGAAGCTCGGCGAGGCCCACGTGGCAAATATGGCCAACGTGGGAAGTCCGTGCCGAACTTTATGGCGCGCACAACGGAGCCAATACGGGCCCCTGATGTATAGGCGCGCAGAGAGTTGGGGGCGTTGCTCCAACCGCAACTTTGGTGATGCTGAGGTGTTCCTCCAGCAGGAACCTGGGACCCCAGTATGGGGGTTATGTAGCCACTGATTTTAAACGCCTGATGGCGGAGAAAAATTATAGATGTAAAAACATTACGCTCGGATGGTGGCGAGAGGAAAGCACGTGTTACGGACGCGAGCGCCCACCCGCTAGGGGCGAAACGCCCGCGCCGGACACCGAATTCCAAAAGGAATGTGTCACGACGCACGCCGTATTTAACCTCACTGTCGGGAACGAACCACTATTGGTCATTCACTCGCAACTAGTGAGGCGCGTGCGTGATGATGACATATTATGCGTATTAGTCTCATAGATTCGTATGCATTTAGTAATACTAATTACTACCACACTACTTGTTGTTAGTATCTGTGGTTATTGAGTTTGACGTTTAAGGTTTCTGTCGTTGTCAGTGAATGTAAACAAACAATGAATCGTGATGTTTTTAATGTTAATTTAGGAAATATGTGTGAATTAATCAAAAATGTAACGTACAACGTTACATGCGAACTGTCAGTATCACCATTATTCCTAAATACTGATACTGACTGGAAATTCTTGAAAGTGTTTCCGAAACTCGTCCTAAATAGAAGCATAGATAAGAATTTCACTTTACGTAGATTATTACTACTCCATCAGTACCTAATTCACATTATTTCGATCACTAAATTGAGACAGTACACATATTTTGACCAGCAAGTATAAAATTTAACGAATTTAGTCCAAAAACAAGATCAAATTAAAACAAGAAAATATTGATTCAACTAAATTACTTCAAATACCATTAGGCATTCCGTGACCATCACTGGAATCTACTTAAGTATTTAGATTTCGAGAGACGGAAATATTTAATTTTATCTTTTTCTATCTTTCCGATTTTATCTTCCAAATCTGGCTCCGGACCAGGATAATTACCATAATGTTGAGCTCGGTAGCCAAAATGGAGGAACACTTCGGGTTTATTACCAAAACAGAATGGTACATTTCCGGGTATAAATTTCTAAACCTACAGAGTAGGGATGTCACGTAGCTTCGACTCCGATTCCGATAGGTCGGAACTATCAATTGATACACCTCCGGTTCCGACTTCTGTTCCGACACTTTTAAATCGGAAGTTTTAATTGGAGGTCGAAGCATATCAGATAGCGGCCGCAGAGCGTGGTGGATGCGGTCAATGTGTATTAACAGATTTATTCATGTCGGTTTAATATCATGTGTATCGTCTATTTTTATTAAAATTTAAAGAAGCTGACTGAATAATGTTTGTACTATTTTATTTTACTAGGCCCACCCTTCTTAACTATCTCTCTTCTGCCAGCATCTTGGGTTCCGCCTCCGCCTCCGATTCCGATTCCGGTTTCGGATCCGACAAACCAAATTTAGAAAGTCCAATTCCGACTTCGGGTCCGATAAAACCGCCTCCGTTACATCCTTACTACAGAGTATAGTCTGTATACTGTCCTAGACACATTTCCGCGTATAAATTCTGAAGCTCAAAGCATGCAGTGTTGTACACTGTATATTATACATTTTATTGCTCGTTATTGTATACGAGCAATAAAATGGATACTTGGCTAAATTCAATAGCGATTTATTTACATTGAAATAATGGTTTCTTCTTTGGGAAAAACTATTTTGTAGAAGTATTGATTCCAAAATAGATAGGCTCGTTGCAAAATAGTAAACGTTGCTCGGAGTCGATCTTCAGGTAAAGCTGCGCATGCCTAGGTTAGTCCATGGGTGGGTGACCATCCATTGCATACCAAGTATCCTCCGTGCCTCGGAAAACCCGTTTTGCCGTTGGTCCCACGGTTGGCTGACATTTGTAGATATTTGACAGGTTACAGGTATTCAGTGGCTCGAAAGTCTCACAACCATCCTATCAAGAGGTATCGTATGACACAGTAGGTACTTAGTGCCGGGTAATGCGGTACCCTTTTCCTTACGGCAGTGGGGGTCAGATAGGCATTCACACCATGTAAAATACAGGTTGGGCACTAGCTTTATGATAATCAAGAAGTATACAATACATTTTTTTTGTATGATGCATTTAGCCAAGCTATACAAGCTACAATTCTTGCGGACGAAGTCACGGGCCAAGTACTAGTAAACTATGAAACAATGACTCTATTCAACTTGGAACAGTTGGCACAAACAAATGAAGCGAGCGATGTAGTAATAACTAGAATACTCAAAGTTCCGCTATGAGTATTCTAGTTGAATACAAGAAATAGCGAGTGAGGGAGTAAATATAGAAACAACAATAACTAATAATGAGTTCTTGCAGGAGCGTGCGGTTTAAACGTAATGTGAATACGTAGATTTTAAATAAAAAATCGGGTATTCACATTAATATTTTCATTATTTGAAGAATTTATCCATATCTGATCTATCGCTTGTGCTGTGGCGACTAGCGACATCTATCGCAACACCTGCGTACTAACAACGATCGTCTTCGGATCACGACGGGTTCTGATCGCGTCGGGTTCTGATCACGTCGGGGTCACCAGTTTGGGGGTATGAGGAACAGGGTGTAAAGCTCCTCATCCCCCATTGAAAAGGGAGGATCCTCTGACCGGACGGGTGTTGTGTCCGGCGGGCTAACTGCCCGACAGTTGTAAGTCGGGAATTACTCCTATATAGGCTTATGTCGCGGATAATGTTGATAGCGCGATGTAGGATTTCTGTCGATCGTTTGTTAGTACGCAGGTGTTGCGATAGATGTCGCTAGTCGCCACACCACTCCCCTCCGAGACCGGAGGTCGAAAGCAGGTTAAGTCTTGGCGCTTGTCAGCCAGTTTGAAGGTTCCAGTGAGTCGGAACCGGATGCCGCATAGTTCACGGTGAGTCGGAACTGTCTGCGGTGGATGCCCCAGTGAGTCGGGGTGATGCTGCATATTAGCTCCAGTGAGTCGGAGTGATGCAGTGCTGCGTAGTGGCTGGCTGCTGCGTCGACCAGGAGAGAAGGGCGTCTCTGCTTGCTGACCGGCCGAAGTGCAGTGTGCTGTGCCAAAGTCGCTGATGAGGCTGGGGGTGATGTCCAGGAATGCGCTTCCGCTGCATGCTGGTGGACAGGATACCCATGAAGCCGTGGCTGCTGGCTGACGGTATGACTCGCTGCTCGAAGGCGAAGGGGAAGTGCCACAGTGCTTTACCTAAAACGTTGTCATCGTCATAATTTTAGTCAAACGGCGACGTTAGACACTGTCGGACATATTCCCCCAAATGTCGCCACATTGACCGGTCCCGTACATCTCGTATAATGTCTCGCATTCAGGGGATCCCCGTAACATTCACTGGGTTATCAATCCCAGGTTAAAATACTGTAGAATACCTAATTGATTTTTCAATTCAAAGTCGACGTATTTACGTTACGTTTAAACCGCGCGTTCGTGCTAGGGTGAGTCTGTGTATTGTAGAAATGTATACACGTTTTAATGATGTCAGGGTAATGAAGACACGGCATACAGTGTAAATGTGTACATTGATTCAGTAACTGGAACTAAAATTCGAGGTAACGAAGTAAACATAGAAAAAATATTATTTGACAATAAGCAGGACGACCTAGAGACTGGTAGTATTAATAAAGAAAACACTGAATTTAATTCAGCTCCAAATTAATCAGAATCCAACAAAGTGTAAAATTAAATCATCTGTAAACACATAAAAAGAAAAATATTTCGCAATTTTAAAGGAAAATGACCCTTCTTAATCCTCGTAAGATAAATTAAGGGATTTATAATACTAACAAAGGTGTGAAAGGTAAGCAAGGGTCCTACTAAGTGGAATGTCAGAGTATTTTCTTGCCTTAACCCGTATACGGGTGACGGGGTAACCAATCAAGCATGCAGGGGTCGTACACGACCCGTAATGTTCGTATCATACTATGTAGTGACTTAGTGAGTAAGCTTTTAATCTACGTTGCTCATGTGTTTATTAGGAGATAAAGTGCCTAGTAGCAGAAATATATTGAAAGTGTTGAAAATATAGGTCAAATTAAAAATACAATGGACTTACAGTCACAAACAAAAATATGTATACAGTTGGCAAAATTCAAAAGCTATTTTTTTTATATAAATACCAGTTTCCACTATGAGATAAAACCTATTTCGTAATAGCTTTTTGTATGAACATTAACCCACTTTCAAGCCTATATGACCACTACTTTGAAAAGCTTTTATTTCCTGCACAGAAACAATACGTTTGTGTTATATTTTAATTAAAACAGCCAAATGGATTGTTTGTTATGATTAAGGTACGATTCCGACAACGACTGCAAACTGCAGCGGCATAACCGCTGGAAATAACCAACATTTTGGATACTATAGTATCATGTGTAGGTAAAGGGGAAATCAGCTGTTCACTTCCTGTCTAGCTACAGAGTTCGTCGAACTCTTCGTTGCTTGCGGTCTGCGGAGGGCTGTCGTTTACACTGTAAATAAAACATTGCTGTAGATTAGATAGCGATACTGCTGCTGCGGTCGAGCGCCAAGTAGGTAACAGAGCGACCGCCTAGGCGTATTCCTTTTAAATGTCAAATGACAAAAGACAAAAAGAAAAAGCAACAGCATTGTCTTTTGCAGTCATCTTCAACCGCACTGCCATCTGCGGTCTGCGGTTACTGGTAAAACAATACCTTTATTGTACCAATATTATTGCAATGTCATTTCCTAAACCAAATATTACTGGCTCGAAGTAAAATAAATATTTAAAAAAATATTATTTCCTAAGTGGATTAGTCCCATTATATTTTAGCTTTTGCTAACTCATTCTGAATAACGAGTGAAATAGTAAAGGTCTTATCTTGTTTGTAGATTTAATGCTAGTGAAACAATTTTGAATCTAGGTGGTGTGATGAAATGTGTTGGCAGAAATTGTAGATGACGATAAAATTTCAACACGTAATGTTTTGTCCAGTTGAATTTACGAAACTCAGAATCGTTTTCACGATAAACTGTTTTTCAAATAATCTTTCACAAACATCAGTGGTATTCTAGATATTTAATATTTATGTTTTTTATTTTTCCCTTACCCATTGGTTCTAGTGGTTGCAAGCGGGGCTACTGAGCAAGCCCTGGGTTCGATTATCGGGCCGAGCAAAGTTTTAATGGGTTTTTCTATCAGGAATTTCTATGTATCAGCCATGAGGCTGTATTTGTGTCCAGTTAATGGTAATAGGCTCGCCCCCTATTAAATTGGACTTCGATCATAATTGGCGAAGTTTTGTTGAACTATTAGTTATGTTAAGAGCTTATGGTACCTCAAACGCGAGTTTTATAATGCGTAAAAGTATATGATTCACTGCAGTAATCAACATCAGAAAAATATATGATATTCTTCAGGATATATGCTAGTGCCATAGTGTTGTGAAAACATAATACAACTAACTTTGCTCGATATAAAAAAATCGCGAAGATACCTCTAAAAATTTCTTTTAACGAGTAATAACCATACTAAAATACATGTCATCGTTCTGATTTTTTAGCCAAATAATTCTACAAGCAACATACTAAAGTCATAGTGTTTTACTTTTTTAGTTCAATCAATAGTTTTTTTGTAAATCGCAAAATACCACTAATTTCGCACTATTCGGCCGCAGCGAAAGACGTAACAACCGCTTTGTAGTGCAAGCTGATTAGAACTATATTCTAACTGTATTTCAAGCGAAGTTTGAACCACCGCAAATAGGGTTGCTAATCTGAGGTAGCATACGCTCTGTCCAGTTAAGTCAATGTTAAGTCATATTAGGTCGCATGAAATAGGGGGCGGGCCTCATGCCTTCTACATAGCTATACTCCGTGTCTGCTACTGAAAAATTCCTGAAGAGAACACCCACTGACACTTTGCCCAACCTGGGAATCAAATCCAGGACGACATGCTCAGCTGTCACAAAGACTACTGAAAGAATTTGAATGAAAGTGAGCTAAGTGTTATTTGGGATTTCCATCAGGATTTTATCTGTGGCAGCCACGGAGTTTGGATTTATGCCTGGTATGATGGCTATTGACTTACCCTCTATTACATGGGACTCAAACATAACTTGCAAAACTTGGGCAAAATATGGGTATATTGGGACTCCCCTACTGTCTAACCTTTCGGGTATTTATTACAGGCATGATGTTATATGTTGTAACTAGCTTTTGCCAGCGACTTCGCCCGCATGTAAATAACGATTTTCCATACAAACTTTCATCCCCTATTTAAATCCCTTAGGGGTTGAATTTCGAAAAATCCTTCCTTATTCCTTGTCTACATTATAAAGGGAACCTCTGTGCAAAATTTCAGTTTTCTAGGTCCAAGGGTTTGGGCTGGGCGTTGATGAGTCAGTCAGTCAGTCAGGACTTCTCTTTTTTATTTATATATGATAGATAGATAAGTCTATGTTTAAATTAACCAGTCCATAATAATTCTTATCAACCAAAGTTTAAACTACAACCCTCATCCCCAGGTATGAACCAGACCACAATCAGAACGGGAACTGCCGCTACAACCAGAACCCTGGCTACGTGGTCTTCTCCGCCATGGGATCCTTCTTCCTGCCTATGGCTGTGATGGTGTATGTCTACGCCAGGATATCCTGCGTGGTGGCGAGAAGACACCAGCAGCTGGCTAGCAGTACTAAGTGTAGTAAGGTTGGTTTTGAATAAGAGTATCATCATCATCATCATCATCAGCCTATAATGTTCCCACTGCCGACTCACGACGCTGCGTGCTGACGACACGGTTGGCGCAGTGGCTAAGCGATTGGACTGCTGCGCACGGTGTCGCGGGTTCGATCCCCGCACGGAACAAGTATCTGTATGGCCTACAGATAGTTGTTTCGGGTCTGGGCGTGTTTGTGTATGTGGTTTTCAATGTTTGTAAACGCACCCACGATACAGGAGAAGTTCCTAGTGTGGGGCAACGTTTTTATTAAAAACAAAACAAAACTGCAGGGACTCAGGCCTCCTCTCTAGGAGAGGGATGGGCTATAATCCACCACGCGGGCCCAGTGCGGAGTGGTAGATGTCGCATATCTTCGACCGGGACCACGGGTACAAAGCCAAATCCTCAACGAATAGTAGCATGGACATGAAACCTTACAAAAGTCTTCACAAAAGTTTTGTTGAGATCGACATTTCATATTCTCATTTTTTATCCCGAAAACTGCGTCAATTCATTTATTTTAAGAAGTCTCTTCACTCATTCATCACTTTTTTACTAACCGACATCAAAACATAAGGAGGTTCTCACCTCCTAACTCCATCAAATACGAACCGATTTTCTTTTTATATGATAGGATAGTAATAATATGCTTTTCGATTGGTCTCATTGAATTTTTTGTCAACTTTTTTTTCAGAACTCGGTGTCTAAAAAGTCAATTGAACGAATAGAAACAAACAAAGTCACCGACTTTCGAAAGTAAAGTTATTTTACACCTTTTAAGTGTTTTTTTGGAAGTCGGTTCCTTAATTGGAAAAAGTTTTGTGCTTCTCGACTCACGTCGTTCGTTAGTCAAAGTCAAAGTCAAAAATATTTATTTCAAGTAGGCCAGTAACAGGCACTTTTGAATAGTTGAATTAAACTAACTGCGGCACTCAGAGATATCCAACGATTACTCAAGCCGCCACCCAGCATAGGCCTGACATAGTTTTGTATGACAAAACTGCCAAAAACCCTAACCAAGCGACGGCCCAAGCAACCACTGAAGCTCTCCGAGTGCGGCAGTAAACTACTGAAGCTAAATAAACTAAGCTACTAACAGTCCCAGTCACAAGGCATAATAACTCGTGAGTGTACCTACTGTAGTTGCCAATTCCAAAGCGTTGGTCTCATGAGAAGAATGGCAAGAAACTTCATTCACACTCTTTTAAAATCGTTTGGGAATCTTTATATAAAATATTCAAATCACTGTTTATAGTCTTTCGCTCAAACTACAGAACCGTGGAATAGTACCCACGTGCTCGATAGATGGCGTTGTACCCACCGGCTGAATCGCGCTATGGTTTCGTTACACGCCGGGGTACATATACCAAGGGGACGATTTGCCTTCTCACAGGGTAGTTAGTTACCAAGCTTTACTGTCTCTCCTTAAGAGAGAGGAAGGCTTAGGTACTAATGACATTACCTACGACATTGATTTAATGTTATACTAAATTATTATATAATTTTTGAAAAATCGGCCTTGCAGGAACGGTGTAAAAGGCTGATTTTATTATCATTTGACACAAAAAGGGCCACTATGTACTCTAAAAAACACTGTCCACTGTGGAGTCTGGATTTGCGCGCGGTTGATATCAATAGGCTCGTCCCATATTACATGGGAGATGAACATAACTGAGGAAACGATTAGTTGCACCTCTGTCTAACCTTTCGGGAATTACATGCGTAATGTTTATATTTATTACTAGCTTTTGCTGGCTGCTGGCTGGCTTCGCCCGCGTGAAAATGTCGATTTTCCATACAAAATTTCATCCCCTATTTAACTCAGGGTTGAAAGAAGGTTATGTTGAATGTTCATGTAACACCCACTCCTATCAAGATCGGAGACTCTACGCTCGAAGTTGTGGACGATTATGTCTACCTGGGACAAACGGTCCAGTTGGGTAGATCTAACTTCGAGAAAGAGGTCAATCGTCGAATCCGACTCGGCTGGGCAGCGTTCGGGAAGTTGCGCCGTAACTTCTCGTCCAACTTACCCCAGTGTCTCAAGACGAAAGTCTATGACCAGTGTGTGTTGCCAGTGATTACATACGGGACCGAAACGTGGTCGCTCACAATGGGCCTCATCAGAAAGCTCAAAGTCACCCAAAGGGCAATGGAGAGGGCTATGCTCGGAGTTTCCTTGCGTGATCGAATCAGAAATGAGGACATCCGCATGAGAACCAAGGTTACCGACGTAGCCCGAAGAATCGCCAGACTTAAGTGGCAATGGGCAGGGCACATTGCTCGCAGAACGGATGGCCGATGGGGCCGAAAAGACGTTGCGAAACGTTGCGTTGGAAGGCCTCCCACTAGGTGGACCGATGACCTGGTCAAGGTTGCAGGAACCCGCTGGATGAGAGACGCACGGGACCGGTCAATGTGGCGACGCCTGGGGGAGGCCTATGTCCAGCAGTGGACGTCTTTTGGCTGAAATGATGAATGATGATGAGGGGTTGAATTTCGAAAAATTCTTCATTATTCCTTGTCTACATTATAAAGGGAACCTCTGTGCAAAATTTCAGTTTTCTAGGTCTAAGGGTTTGGGTTGGGCGTTGATGAATCAGTCGATCAGTCAGTCAGGACTTCTCTTTTTATTTATTTACTAGCTTTCCGCCCGCGACTTCATCTCTAACAAACATGATAAATTAAATGAAAAGAAAACCAGGAAATCTTAAATTAATTTAATTATTTACAAAAAATGGTAAACTAACTAATTAGTTGCTCGAAATGGGCTCCATTCTCTTGGATACACAAAATTCTTTTAACGAATTCATTTCTAGTAACCTTTAATAAAGTGTTGTGGTGAATATTATAAATCGTATTCTGAACTTCAACTCTCAACTCGTTGTCATTCGCGATTTCATATAAATTTGATTTTTTACATATCCCCCTTCGATACATTCTTGATCGAAGATATCCCCACAAAAAAAAATCTAATGGGGTGAGATCTGGCGATCTCGCAGGCAGGTTTTCCTTTCATTTAATTTATCATGTTTGTTAGAGAGATTTCATCCTTATAATTGACCCTAACGATCGATGCAATAAAAGTACAGGGTATAATTTTTTCAGATTTTAGCCTGTTCGATTCCCGGGTGTGGGAGAAGAGAATTTTCGAAAAAATTTGAATGCAGTTTGCTTTCTATTCAAAAATAAAGGAATGTTTCCTTTGAGTAAAATTTTCTATCTGCAGGATTAAGAGTACTTTCCCTCCAGGTGGCATTAGAAAATTCCAACCTGTACAATGAGAAAGCTCCGAACTGCTAAGCTATCGGGAGTTACACGTGTTATTGTGAGTCAACCATAAAAGATAGACTTATACTGTTTTGGGATATTTTTTAGATAATTTTATGTAAAACATTTCCGTCATAAATGATTTCTATGTAGATTTAACCATTAAGGCTGCACACGCGACGGAAGCTTAAAAAATGGAGAAACTTCTCCCGTTTTCCCAACATTTCCCTTCACTGCTCTGCTCCTATTGATTGTAGCGTGATGAAAAGTATACTATAACCTCCCCAGGAGTATGAAAAATAATCGTACCAAGTTTTGTTAAAATCCGTCGAGTAGGTTTTGTTTCTATAAGGTGTTCCTTATAGAAACAAAACCTACTCGACGGATATTAAAAATTGAAAATTTATTTTATTTTATTGAAAATTTTTGTCTGTCTGTCTGTCTGTCTGTCTGTCTGTATGTTTACAGACAGACAGACAGACAGACAGACAAAAATTTTTACTGATTGCATTTTTGGCATCAGTATCGATCACTAATTACCCCCTGATAGTTATTTTGAAAATATATATCATGTACAGAATTGACCTCTCTACAGATTTATTATAAGTATAGAATATATATAATATAATATATAGATAGCTCCGTATTTTTATTGATTGATTTTTTTGTCGTCTAATCACGTCCGTAAAAATGGAGCATTTTTTTTAAATTAGGGAATGACAAGGTTCCTTGCATCGGAAGACACGTATAAGCCGGTGGTCCAGCCGCCAAATGGCGGTCATCAAACCATGTCAGAGGCCCTAGAGGTGGTTTAGAAACTCTGACACTAGGGTGTGTAGGGTCGTTTGCTTACTACCCACACGATAAGAAGAAGGGAATGACCTGTCTACAGCAGATCTTGATTTTATGAAAAAAGGTGATTGCTCCCGAGAGCTCTCGCAGCTGTGAATCGTACTTTTTTTGTATTTAAATGTCTCTCAACTTTAACCAGCCCTTTAAAAGAGCTGCCCATTAGTGCCTCGTTGGTTTAGTGGTCGTAAGGGTGGCTGCTGAGCATTAGGTTCCTGGTTCGATTCCCGGGTCGGGCAAAGTGTAATTGGGTTTTTCCAACAGACATTTATCAGTAACAGCCACGGAGTCTGTATTTGTGCCCGGTTGATGACAATAGGATCGCCCCCTATTTCATGGGACTTAAACATAATTATCTGGCGTAAATAGTACACCTCTGCTTATCCCTTCGGGGATTACAGGCGTGATGGTATGTTATTTCGATTAATTAAATTATGAGTTCTGACAAAGTATTGTTTTTCTCAATAAGAAATCAAGAGTGAGACTTGACTTCTTATTCATTCGTTCCTACCTTTATTAAAGAAGCACCATGTACGAAAAAGGATGCAACCACGCGTAAAGACCGAAATTGATTTTCAACCGATAGATTTCGACCTATCGTAAAAAAACGATCCTATCATTCGACAAACGATTTTTTTATGGATACTCGCGAACTTTACACTTTCGCGAAACTGTTTTTAGATTGCCAATTTCAAAGCTTTTGGCGGGTTTTTTGACGACATAGCTGAACTATTGGTTGTTAGCGTGTTAGGTATGGCCCAGTGGTTGAGGCCATAACTTACGAAGAGTATCTAGTGGGTTCAAACCCAGGCAGGTATTAGTTTGTGTAATTTATTTCATCATCAATGCTCTCAGAATGGTGAAGGAAAACATCGAGAGGAAATCTGCATTTCCTAGAACTTAAAAAATTTACGCATGTGACATATTATAATATATTTATATTATACCAACCCGCACTGGGCCCGTGCGGTAGGATATAGCCCATCCTTCTTGTAGAGAGGAGGCCTGAGTCCCTGCAGTGGGAACATTATGGGCTGATGATGACTTACAGGTCTAGTTCCCGATGGGTTTGTGGTCCTGGATCTCTTTCTGTTTTTAGAAATATAGTGAACAAATCTCTAAAGCTCTCTCGGCTGAAATTCTAAAGCGATGTTTATATGGTCACAATTTCAAGCTGATAAATTGGAATTCTTACTTCATGATGGAAGATGATCTGGGCTAGGACATAGGTCTATTTTAATGCACTATCGAGGTATTTTCTAATACCAAGAGACCTTCAGTTATTATCAAATCAGACACTTAAACAACTAGTATTTAAAGTGTGTTATGAAATGACGAGCAGGAAGATTAACAACAATTTTTTGCCTTAGTTCTAAAGCATACTCGATACTCTAATGTTATTTTAAATCGAAAATGATTCTTTAGTCATGAGTTAAAGCAATTGAATAGGGTAGTTGACTGACTAAAAAATATGATTCTGTTTAGTACGTCAGATTATCGAAAAATATTGGATACGTGTTTTTTGTTTTATCAAATTAATAGAAAATTGACGAAAATAAAACGTGTCAAAGATCAAAGATCATGAGTCGGGACTTTTGACGTCAAATTCTGGTAAAAAAAATGTACGAAACTACGACGTCACACGAGTTTTCGAAGCACTGTATCGTCATCATTGTTTGTTTAAGTGAAAAAACAAAAAATACTTGTCCATATTTTTTGGAAATCTATCTGAAGGAGTAATTATATTTTTTGTCAACTACCCTATTGCTATTCTGCATCGAATCACCAATTTACTGTATCCACCGTTGTTTTTGTCTTCCATCACAGTTAGGTCCCACACAAATACACCCTTACTCTTACGCCTTTGATCCCCGAGGGGTTAGCCACAAGCCACGTATTCAATAAGCCACAAATAGTCGGAAAACTAGGATAAACCCGCCACATTGCGCTATGTGTCAACATCACGCGACTTATATAACAGCGACTTTTTAAAATGAAAGTGCTTCCTGTCGGGGAAAGTTGTGTTTTGGTACTTAGGATCAGTATTGAACATTATAGTGACAATATATTGTACAACGGAGCGATATCGGTGACAGTGTATTTGTTTTCGTTTCCACTAGATAAAGCTAGCTTGCTACGGCGTCGAATTTATGTAACTTTTATCTGATAAGAACACGAAAACTTTTTCGTGTTCTTATCGTGATAGTTCGGGTAATATGCATCATATTATAAATATATTTTATATCATATACCTAGCACCTACGAATAATGTATCTTTCTGTAAGTTAAAGTTCCATAAATTATCCCTTCATAGTCATACAAACTTCTTCATACTAAATCTTATAATTATCTTCTTCTAATAAATAAAGAGAGAAGTCCTGACTGACTGACTGACTCATCAACGCCCAGCCCAAACCCTTGGACCTAGAAAGCTGAAATTTTGCACAGCGGTTCCCTTTATAATGTAGACAAGGAATAAGGAAGGATTTTTCGAAATTCAACCCCTAAGGGAGTTAAAAAGGGGATGAAAGTTTGTATGGAAAATCGTCATTTTCACGCGGGCGAAGCCGCTGGCAAAAGCTAGTTGAGTATAACTAAAAAAAATATAAAAGTCGATCCATAGATTTTGATTTAGACACATTTCCAGTTTTTTGGAAGTATCTAAAAAAATAAATTGCAATATTCTCTCGATTTATCCGGAACGAAATAAATAAATAAACTTACACTCTTACACCCAAATAAGATACTTGATCCGGTATTAAACAGAATAGGATTCAATTTTGCGAAAGCTTCCTAGAATCCGATATTTTATCAAAGTCTAAGTAGGTACATTGAGTTTATCGTTGCTCTTGTAAGCTTTAAAGTTTATTTATTTTTACTTCCAGCTGACTACTTTACTAGAGTTCATCCTGTGCTGTTGCTGAAACTGAAATCTATATTATTTAAATATACTAATTAGGTACCTGGTCAGTCAAAACCGAACTACAAGAAGCTGTGATATTTTCCCATCCCAAACGTATGAACACGCTTCAATACTGTTTGCTATGTTTATCATGCTTTATTTTGGAATTGGCGAAGTACTTATATCCTTTTTTCCATACAACTTTTATCCTTTATCTCAGGACTCAAGCACTTTTCAAACAAATTCATCTGCCTCGAATCGGGATCAGCTTATCAAATGAAGTGAGGCAATCCTGATTTGGTGTAGTACCTTTAGGTGTACCTAGGTCATCTCTTGTCAAATAATAACAGCTGCAAGAGTTGATCTCACTGAGTGTCATTACAAAGCGAATTTCTTCCATATATTGGCATGCACGTTGCTGTGGGTTCCGTTTATTATTTGTTGGTCTTTGACAGTCGTTACGGATAGCCAGAAGCTTAAAAGTCTTACCATGGGTTATCGTTTTACCTATTACCGAACTGGGTTGTAGAAGTCAGATAAGTAGTCGCTCCAAGTAAAATATTGGTATCTAATAGCTGCATCGGGGTAAACTGAAAACCAACCTCAAAATAAAAGTGCAAAAAGCTTTGAAAATGATTATCGTTCATTCAATATCACATTATGTAGATTATTATCAAACAACCCTTTCAATGGTCGTTATGCAATAAAAAAACAAGGGGAGTTAGTAATCGTGCCTCGGTAGGGAAATTAGTTGTTTTCATGCCTAAAGCCAATAAACAACAGCTGTTGTGTGATGTTTGTTCGTAATGTTGTTGTTAGTGAACCCGTTTTGGTTTAATGTGGAATTTGAGGTTTGGAAATGGTATATTTTGTACATCTATACTAATATTATGAAGAGGTAAAGTTTGTGTGTGTTGTATGTTTGTTAAATTGTAAGGGGTAATCTCGGAATCTACTGAACCGATTCTAAAAATTCTTTCACCAATAGAAAGCCACATTATTGCTGAGTGTCATAGGCTACTTTTTATCTCTGTATTCCCACGGGAATGGGATCTACGCGGGTGAAACCGCGGGACGTCCGCTAGTTAGTTTTATTGAAACACTTTCGCAGATCACCATCATTCTCCTTTATTTCACTTTATTTGGGGTTAGCGTAGCAAGTCTTCTTTTTCTATACTTCTCTATTACTCACATACACCTCTCTTCTTGCTATATCAAAAACTTTTATATGTTAAACTAGCTTTTGCCAGCTTCTTCGCCCGCGTGAAAATGACGATTTTCCATACAAACTTTCATCCCCTATTTAAATCCCTTAGGGGTTGAATTTTGAAAAATGCTTCCTTATTCCTTGTCTACATTATATAGGGAACCTCTGTGCAAAATTTCAGCTTTCTAGGTCGAAGGGGTGTCAGTCAGTCAGGATTTCTCTTTTTATTATTTAAGACAACAATCTGATTGTTTCGACCTGACTACATACCTACTTCATACCTGACTACTCTGAGAAGAAACAACCGAAATAAACTCAGAGTTCACACTCTCTTTCAAAGCCTAGACATGTCTCGTCAATGTAATTATAATACACTTCAAAATATGTACCTGCATATTTTTGAAGAACCATACCAATACCAATATTTTTCAAGTAAATAACACCTTATCCTTTTTAACAAATCTAAATACATGTGTATAGAAAGCATGTCAGTCTCGCCTTTTATATTATACCTACGTAAACCCCACAGATATAGAGGTTTCTAGATGACGCAAGAGCACCTACTTCGTGTGCCTGGTTTAAGTATTTTATACTTAGCTAGCTGATATGCCGTCGTCAAATTAAATAATTCCTCAAGAACTACTTCTATCCATTGGTGAAAACAACATGAAAATCGGTTCAGTAGTTTTTGAGTTTATCGCGAACAGAAAGACAGACGCGACGGAGGACTTTGTTTTATTTTTTTATTATAAATGGGCTTGCTCTTGACTTCAATCTTGCCCTAAGGGCAGAGATGATGTAGACGATGATAATAATGATGTTAATAATATGTAGAGATAGAGGAGGTAACTGTCGCAGGAACTAATTTGTTTAAAACAACAACGTTACAGCGTTACAACTTAAGTACTGAATTCTAGTCATTTATAGAACAAAAACGTAGTCTATTTTGTAAAGTACATTGTTTTATAGTAATTATTAAATAGTACATAGTAGGTTATAGACCATTCCCTCTCAAAGAGAGGAGGCTTATATCCCAGCAGTGGGAACAATAATAGGCTGATGATGGTGATGATGAAATAGTACTTATTACGTCATCATATTTAGTCAAAAAATGGAATACTTGGTTTTCATAACGATACTTGCCATATCTAGGTATTCATATATCTGTGGTACAACCGAATTTAGAATAGGGAAAAAAGGGAATTCCTCACACAAAAAATATTCTCAGCCTTTCAATGTTCATTGAGATGATAAAAGAGGTTTTCGTCTCTCATATTATTATGAAACCCTATGTTGTTAAAGTGTAAGTGTTGACGTCATAAAATTGTCTAAATACTAAATGATGCCTGCGACTTTGTTCGGGTGGAAATGTTGATATTTATATATTTGACTGCCTCGTTGTCGCAGTGGTCGTAAGTGTGACTGCTGAGATCCGGGGTTCAATTCCCGGATCGGGAAAAGTGTTATTGAATTTTGACATTATGAATTTGTCAGTAGCTGCCACGGAGTCTGGATTTGTGCCCGTTTGATAGCAATAGGTTCGCCCCATATTACAATTTGATTTAAACATAACTGTTAGGTACACCTTTACCTAAACACACAACATTTCAGGTGTAATCATCATCATCAGCTTATAATGTTCCCACTGCAGGGACTCAGGCCTCCTCTCTAGGAGAGGGATGAGCTATAATCCACCAAGCGGGCCCAGTGCGGATCGGTAGATGTCACATGTCTTCGAATTTTTTGGTTCTAAGACATGACGGTTTCCTCACGATGTTTTCCTTCATCGTTTTGAGAGCAGCGGTGATGAAATAAATTACACAAAGTAACGCGCCTACCTGGGTTCGAACCCACGACTATACTGTTCATAAGTTCAGGTGTAATGATATTTAGTAAATGTTACCATCATAAATGTATCTAAATATAGAGAGGTTACTGTGATTAGTCGTAAAAGGTTATAATTATGAGTGAGTTAAACCACATGAAACGAATTAAAACCTTCTTTGATCTTTTGCATCCGAGAGGAAATTAATACAGAAATAGACCATCAAAAGATCATTCCGATATTAAATGCAGCCTAATCGTTAACATTCACGCTCTGTTAATCTAATTGTGAACTTCACCTGATTTGAAGCGATGATGCGGCTTACTTAGAGTGGAGCACAAGCGTGCTCAAGTTCAAGTAAAACTGTTACATCTTGTAAACTTGGAATAGATCCAGAAATCTTAATCAAAGAAATCCTCATCTTTATAAAGGAAAGAACGCAGGAAATTCCTCTATTCAAATAATAAAACAAAAGTACACAAGGAAACGCTTGATGGGCACAATTCTTTCTTATACCAAAAGAAGATTCTGTAAAAAGAGGAAAAGCCACCATAAAAAGATAATTCCTAATAAATTACCAACATCCTGGAGAATTCAGGAGAAGCAGTCACTAAATTAAGCTTAGCCTCCATTTTTATCTACAGAGTGAGTTTCTTGAGACGGGACTTTGGCGTGAAAACCGAAATGAAAAAAAATATTATGGAAAATCTGTTGAGGATGTTCCCTGTAGGAGGCAAATTTTGAATGGATAGTTTCTTGAGAAAGCTATTTTTTAGTCAGGATATAAATTTAGTAGGAAAAATGATAAGAATCTAGGGAGAAACTTTTTGTTCATTAACCCTCCTTTTGGGTTTCGCCGTAGTCGGGTAAAAACATCGTGGACTAAATATATGCTTGTGCTGGTATTTTTTCACGGGACGGATTGAACTAAGACAGAACAAGCTTATAGCAAAAACATTAATACGTAAGCTTTTAAATATAGGTGTGACTTCTTTTTAAAACAACTGGTCCATCTTTGGAAGACCGCAAAAATGAATTTTGTCGTTAGTTTAGCGACACCATCATTGTCATTCAAACTAAACGTGTACAGTACAAGTCGATAGATGTCGTAACAATTAGATAATTTTGGTACGAGAATATACCGGTTTCCTCACGGTACACCTTGAGCTTTATAAAAACGTTCATTACTTTTCTATATTTATATTCGTTTCTATTTCCATTAAGAATAGTTATTGCAAAAAAGCACCCCATACGTTAAAACTGGGTCAAAACCCTCGCAAAACAAACAAAAATACAAAATCTTTATTAAAACATTCTTGATCCATTACTTTCAACTTCGGTTCGTTAATCTGAATAAACCAAGATTTAGTAGGAAATAAACTTGGTTTAGCCCAGTTTTTTTATCAACTTGTATTAAGACCTAGTGTTTATGCGTTTATCCTCTCAGACTCTTTTATTGCCATCATCATTTCAGCCCGGAATCAAAGAGAAAAGGAACGCCTATGCCTTCCCTCATTCATCTGTGTTCCGCAATTCTGAGGTTTAATTGCCATCTGTAGTGGATAAATAATGTACAACAATATTAATATAGATAACTAGCTTTTGTCAGCGGCTTCGCCCGCGTGAAAATGTCGATTTTCCATACAAACTTTCATCCCCTATTTAACTCCCTTAGGGGTTGAATTTCGAAAAATCCTTCCTTATTCCTTGTCTACATTATAAAGGGAACCTCTGTGCAAAATTTCAGCTTTCTAGGTCCAAGGGTTTGGGCAGGGCGTTGATGAGTCAGTCAGTCAGTCAGTCAGTCAGGACTTCTCTTTTTATTTAAGATTAGATTATCGTCATCGTCATCTTCCTGTTTATGTCCCATGTTACTTGGGATCGGCCCATCACCCCTAAGACTTTCATCCCTAAAAAAGAAAACTACTATTTAAATGTCAAATCTTATAAGTAGTAGCATAATATGTTACTCTTTTATCAGGGTACGTGTTTCTGTCAAACGAGTAAAAGCAAAAAAAAATATTAAGCAGTAATATTTTTCTAACCAAATCCCATTGTTTCAGAAAGGAAAACTCTCCTGCATCCGCACCGAGTCTGAATCCGGATCAGACAAAATGTCGTTACGACAATCAGCCTCAAAACAGACTTCAAGAAACTCGACGCAACCAAGCGAATGTTCAACACAAGACCACAAATGCCCCTGCTGCTTCCCACCAGAAAAGAAAAAGAAACACAGGTGTAAGGAAAAAGAATCAAGATTCTATAACAATGATGTCACGTTTAAAGCGAATTTTAAGTATAAAAATACTACGAGAAGAACGCATTCGATGAAGGAACATGTGGAAAATAATCGCGTGTCTTCTTTGCGACGAGAAACGAAAACCGCACAGACTTTGAGTTTAGTAGTCGGTGGTTTTGTTGCTTGCTGGCTTCCCTTCTTTCTTTACTACCTCCTTACCCCTTTCATTCCAAGTAATTACGTGAACCCAGTTCTTATGTACATATTAACGTGGTTAGGGTGGTTCAATTCCGCAATCAACCCCTTTATATACGCGTTTTATTCGCCTGATTTTAGAGTGGCATTCTGGAGGCTTACTATAAAAAAGTGTAAGAGGAGCAAACGTTAGGAATGTAAGTTATTTTCGTACTTGTAATAGGTACTTGCGTAGTTTATATTGCTGTAAATAAATGGGAATCAGCAACTGGTATAAAAGATCTGGGATAGACTGATAAGTTTATTTTGTGTCTCTTGTACAGTCGATACTCGGTTCTAACGTAAAAGGTTAAGCTTTACTTTTGTTTGCAGTGAGTTTTTCATTTTATATCTTTGCAATACCGATACGTAAACAATCGCAAACATCTTTCCTTACAGTATTTGCATTATTATTTGATCTTTTCAGACTTGCTTCGTCAGATCTCGGTTTTATGAATCCATTGGAAAGAAGTTCCTTTCTTGCTCTAGTTTTAAAAATAAGCTTGTTCATGTCTTAATCGTCATCTATCGGATATTCAACAATTTTTGTAATGAAAACGATACATGGTTCATTTGTTTTGGTTCGTACAAAAAGATATTAAAGAAAGGGTAATGACCGTTATTGATATACAACAACAACAACAACTACAGTGTCAACTATAGTGACATGTTGGTATAGTTACCAAACTGTGCTTTGCACGTTATGACGTGATACGTAGATAATCAGAAAAATGTTGGTTTTCATACGGATTGGTACAGTTGTGTTATCTAGGTATGCTTATATCTGTGTTTTTTTTACTATTTCCTGGTTCATTTAGTACTTACCCAGCTTTGATACCGTCATTTTCAATACGAGTAATAAAATTGTAGTAAGATAGTTCACTGTGATATGAGGTTTTATATTGCCGACAGTTATTAAGCTCCTACCTAAAGTTGGGAATTGCCAATAATGTCTTTGAGCATCGTAAAATTTTTTTGGTGCTGTTCATATAATGTTGTAAGTTATTTTGATTGTTTGGAGTTTCACCTCACCTTTTAATGTTTAGTTCATAAACCCTATTAATTAAATTGGTGTTTTACCTGATTGATAGCAGTTATATTAATTAGTATAAAGTAACTGCGTGCGAGGAGAACATTTTATTTTTTTTGTTAAAAAAGGGTTTTTGTAATTCACTAAAAAGCTGTAATTTCTTAAAATATTGATGAGCTTGAACTGGTTTATTTTGGAACGTAGATTAAATAAAATCAAAAGCCATTTTACACTGGCACCGGTAAACCTACTTTTATTTTGATACTAAATACTACACAAAAATATACAAGTAATATTTACACATGATAATAAATTCGTTTCACTCAACTAGACTGTATTACAGACCTCAGATCGCAGTGGAGTAAGCAATAAAACTAGAAAAACCTTTTTAGATATTTACTAAGAAATATGATTGTCTGAAGACCTTATTTATCAAAATTACGTGGAAATATGGACACAATTTTATTTGTAGCTGTTATTGATAGAGCTTTGTGTTTAGATTCACAGATTTATCTGTTGCAAGCCAATGAATATTAATAGAATATACAATATTATGTATTATGAATCGCACAAATTGTGAAAGTTGGCTCAAATAAACATTTGTTAGTGTGAATAAATTAATTTAATATGACATAGTATTTATACAGAGTTCGTTTTGAATGACCGGCCAGAGAGAGAGAGTTCAGAAACGATAATATTTTCGATATAATGGAGAAATTGACTTTTTTTAATACGAGTTCTTCTCTATGCACCACTAAAAAGCAAAAGCAACAGCACAATTATTGTGTTAATTTTTTTTTGGCATTTAAAACTAACGCTGTATTACGAATTGCACAAATTGTTTCAGACTATTCTGAAAGTAACATAAATAATTTATTATGACAGTATTATATCAGTGTAGAATTTCCGATGGTTTCATAATTATAGTTATCTACTCTAAGTAAAAAATATCTCGTTAAACTTATTTTGCACTGGAATTTGCCGTAACAATCACATTATGAAGTTAAGGCTGATTCCTTGAAATTATTCGGAAGTTCTAAATAATCTTAAGATATTGTAAATTGAATTATATGTTATTAGCATGATCAATATTGCTCTGTAAAAAGAAAATGTTTTGTACAATAACAATGATGACATCATCTTCATAATATCATCATCATATACTAGTATACTAGGTCAGTCATCATAAGCTTAAATCAATCTCATCAAAATCTCAAGAAACTATTGCCGTCTACACTGAGTAAAGTCTGGCGGGAGGGCCGTAAGTTTTGTTGAAATCGGTTTTACGAATACCCCTTTTGTCACCACGAAAACAGAGCAGATGCAATTATCTTTGACATAATTATTTCTATTAACAGTAAAGTAGGTCTTGGTTACTCAATCAATTTATTTTATGTTAAAAACTTTTTTAATTTGTCTGGTAGTGCTCTATCACAGCTATAAATATGAACCATTTATTTTATGTAATTTTTAGAGGGTTATCTTTCTTTAGGAAATACCAGAGATGTGTCAGAGCTAGATTTTATGAAAAAAATAAATGTTTTCACTAGAGGCAACACTGGGTTATAATCAGAAAAAAGGGAATATAATTTTGTATGAATTGCACCACCCGTGTTCCCTCTGGAATTAAAGTTACTATACAGGCAGAGACAGATAGAGTTCCATTTCCATTCGTATTCTATACACGTATTAAGTTACATTTATTTTTACCCTTTTAATATTATTTTGAAAAATAAATGGAACTGATGAAACCCCTCGATTAACTCGAGTCCTAGAATGCCTAGAAAATAAATGGATTTATTTCGGAGCGTATTTCCGTTGTTTCTGAAAAACATCTATAAGATAAATGACATGAATTTGCTTACCAAATAGTTCAGCTCTTTAGGCGTAGACTTTTATTTATTACTAAATAATACGGAGAAAACCGTTTTAGGAGAGGATGTTGAAATAAGAACATAAATATGAACAAAATAACACAAAATCATGCCTGTAATCTCGGAAGGCTTAGGCACAGGTGTACCTTTTACGACACCCACATTTTACCAGTTACGTCTAAGACCCATGAACTTGTAATAGAGGGTGACCAGGCTCAAATCTAGACTCCGTGGGTGCTACTAAGAAATTCCTAATGGTGAAATCCAAAAGCACTTTGCCCGACCTGGGTGTCGAACCAAAAACCCACTAGATCAACGAGGCAGTCACTAACTAAATGTTCTATAGTCTATCTAAAACGTAATCCGAAGAAGTTTTTCGAAGAAATAAATATTTCTTCATAAGACAAGCATTTTCGGGAGAAATAACTAAGCATTATTACTCGAAAATTAACATTATTATTAAGGCAGCTATCCAAAAGACATTCCTTATTTAATAACTTGAGACAATCTTCATTAAGATCATTAGTGAAATTACAAAACTCGACATTTATATCGAAATGCTGCTTACACTAACGAGAAGTGGCTAAGCCATTAATCATTTATGGAGACAGACTGGCGCGAGATGGGCTCTTGTACGAGTGTTAGGAATAATTGAACATTTAATGATACTGACTGTAAATGGTTCCACCCTCTTCCTTGAAAGAGGATTAATAGGGTAGTTAACAAAAACCATTAATTAAAAATACGTATTTAATATTATTCGAAAATTCTAACAGACTAATCAGAATCAATTCTTTTTAGTCTAATTATTTTTGCATCACCCTTCTAAAGACTTCTTCTTTGCCCGGCAGTAAGAAGGATCTATTCAAACTTAGGTCTCTGAATCTATGATCTTTTTCACCGACTTCAAAAACATGCAGGAGGTTCTCAATTCGGTTGTAATTGTTTTTTTATGTCTCTTAGCTCATTCTCCGTCATTAATTTATGAACCGATTTGAAAAATATTTTTTTTATGTGAAACGATAATATTTCGATTAGACTCTTGGAAATTTCATCAAAAATCAGTTCTGTAGTTTGTTTTTTCTTCTGCTTTATCCATGTTAATAAATGAGTTTTATTATTTTATATTAATTTATTTATGGGGACGACTATCGCGCGAGATGGGCTTTATTAAGATTGCTAGAAATAATTGAGCATTGAATGATTCTGACTCGAAATGGTTCTCTTTACAGCACAGGGCCTCTTCACTTAAAGAAATGGTAAGAGTGCTGGCTACTTTTATAGTTAGTGAATATCATCCTATCATCATCATCGTTTCAGCCAAAAGACATCCACTGCTGGACATAGACCTCCCCCAGGTGTTGCTACATTGACCGGCAACTTTCACCAGGTCATCTGTCCACCTGGTGGGAGTGCCAACGCAACGTCCTCCGGATTGCAGTCGCCACTTCAGAACTTTTCGGCCCCATCATCTGCCATGTGTTCTGCGAGCAATGTGCCATGCCCAGAGCCACTTAAGTTTGGCAATTCTTCGGGCTATGTCGGTAAACTTGGTTGTTTTGCGGATGTTTTCATTCCTGATGCGATCCCGCAAGGAGACTCCAAGCATAGCCCTCTCCATTGCCCTTTGGGTGAGTTTTCTGAACTCCTCGCTTTAGCTTATTAATTCCCTGAGGCTACTATCGCCTTTCAATGTATTTTTTTACGCATTCTAGCGACCCGGTTTCGCAAGGTATCAATACTAAGCAGTAATAGAGATTTCTTTGCCTTATTAATGTTTCTACAGAGATCTAAGTATTATCAAGCGACATTTAATACCACCCTGCAAACGCCAGACAAAAAAATATATGCTTCGACTTGAGAACTTTCTTTTTTTGTCGGTTAAATAAAAACCCGACGCGAAAGCGAAGCTTCCAACATTTTATGAATTCAAGTTAATATCATGCAAAGTAAATTCATCTTCTTTTTGTTGTCTCATTTAAATCGTTTTTGCTCGAAATGAGGACTTTGAATTATTTTACGACAGTACCTACAATACATTTTCGGCGAATAATGTTTCATCGGAAACGTTTTAAAGTTTTAAATTGTAATAAGTTTGGATCGTAACTGGAAATGTGATGAAATTGCTTTTTAATTTTGAACAGAACAAAATAAGTAGAAAGTAATTAAAATAGCCGATGCAAAGTTCGCACAGAAAGTTATGTTAAGAATTTTCTAACAATTAACTTCGTTCAATATTTCGTAGCTTGGTTAAAAAAAACATAAAATACCGGGACTGCTTCGTTGGTCCAATGGTCGCTGGTGCAACTACTGTGCATCAGGTCCTTTGTTGGATTCCCAGGTCCTACAAAATGTAATTGGGTTATTTCATCAAGAATTTGCCAATAGCAACCACAAACTGATGATTTATATTTATGTTGATGACAATATAAAAAAGAAAGAAGAAAGAAAGAATACACTCGCCCCTTCTGAGGGGCGAGTGTATTCTTTCTTTCTTTCGACAAAATTTTTTCTTGGTCTGCCAAGAAAAAATTTCTTGGTCTGAGACTCGCCCATTATTACATAGGACTTAAACATAACTGTCGAAACGTGGGTGTACTATTAGGTCCTTCGGAGAAATCTGTATATTTATTTATCTATAATATGTATGTATTTAGAAATATATAAGTATGTTTATCAGTTATCTAGTACCCATAACACAAGCTCTGCTTAGCTTGGGACTAGATGGCGTTGTGTGATAGTTGTGGAATATTATTATATTAATTACATGCAGGATTCTTCTTCTTAGCGTGTCGATGGCAAACCGTCACTAAATAAATTATATTAATTTGGCCCAATAATCAGTTATGCGAACTCCGCTCGCTGATGCAGTCATTAAATCATCAAGTGTGCAGGTGTCAGGGCATGCAGCGCAAGATGGAAGGTGGGCCATTGTCTGTGGAGACACGCCACACACACACACACACTTGAGATCCGTACCGTCTATGAACCCCCATCTGAAGAGATTGTCTTTGCTACGGCCGACTTGGGTTCGGAGTCTATTTATAGATTTCCAAGTCGGCCACGGCAAATCATGACCGGGTGGAAGGCCATTTTGCGACACCTGGCATTATGCGTTTCTGACCATTTGCTAATCTGTCATTTTGCGTTTCTGACGTTCTGCGCCTAAACCTTTCAGATGGCTCGATGAAGTCGTCAGGGGGCTTAAACAGGTCCCGCCAGAGCTATAGGATTAATGTTTTATAACATCAATCCTGCCTGTAATCCCATACATACATACATACATCATACTAAGTTGTTGTTGTTGTTGTAGTTGCTGTCATACTAAGTTAAAAAAGAACAATAAAATACCAAGAATCTACAACAATATGCCAGGCACTTAAAATAAAATTGAAGTCCACAAATGACCACTATATACATTGTGAAGCTAATTTTAGTAAATAACCCTGTATTTTCACGAAACTCCCATTAGCTGTGGGAAGCACTTATTTAACTTTTATAACAATAAACATAGAATGCTTTATAGCAGGAAGGTAATAAAGAGAATTGTTGTAAAAGAGGTAGGTAGAAAAAATAAATAGAACCAACATTAGCGGTACATCAAATAATGTACTATGGATTTGTATTTCTTAAAAAGCCCTGCCATGGTATATTAATTTAATAATGTCTATTTCCTAAAGATAACCCACAATAAACATTGTTATTTTTCACATATTACAAAAATCAAAGATGCAAAAATGTAGATTCATTTACGGAGACTGCCTCGTTGTGGTCTAGTGGTTGCAAGCGCGACAATTGAGCATGAGATCCTGGGTTCGATCCCTGGGTTGGGCAAAATGAGTGTACTATTAGGTACATCTCTGTCTAACCCTTCGGGGATTACAGGCGTGATGTTATCTAAAACAATAAACATAGAATGCTTTATAGCAGGAACGTAATAAAGAATATTTTTGTAAAAGAGGTATACGACAAAATAAAGATTAAATTCATAAAGAAGAGTAAATTGTAGTTTCTCTGGTATATACTGTTTATTATTGTACTTCTGTATGAAATATTGTGGTTTGGTTTATTTTATCATTGTAGCTTTTTATTATCTGTTATGTGTGTCTTTGTGAGGAACAATTTGAAATATTGCCTTATGTAAAACTTTGTCGTGGTTTCGTTGTTCAAAACTTTTTTATGTCCAAAGATAGATGAAATATTTAACTTGTGTAAATTCTTCACTCTTCATTAAACTATTTCAAGTTTTGTTTTGTATTAAGTTCGATGGCTTAATGGGAAAACCAAAGAAACTATAGATTGATTTTGTGAAAGATACAAACAAAATACGCTAAAGACATAAATATCATATCTTTCACAAAATACGCTTAGAAGAGCTCCTGTGATGATGGTTGTTAGAGATGTACGGTATGGTAGAAGATGGTTTTCTGTGCCGATCATTCATATAGCTGGTGTATCTTCTTAGGTGTTTAGCTGGTCGTTTTCCTACTTCATCGTCTTTATCGTGCAGTTCATCATCATCAGCCTATAATGTTCCCACGGCAGGGACTCAGGCCTCCTCTCTAGGAGAGGGATGGGCTATAATCCACCACGCGGGCCCAGTGCGGATTGGTAGATGTCACATGTCTTCGAATTTTTTGGTTCGGTTTCCTCACGATGTTTTCCTTCACCGTTCTGAGAGCAGTGGTGATGAAATAAATTACACAAAGTAATGTGCCTGACTGGGATTCGAACTCACGACTCACTGTTCGTAAGTCGGGGCCGCCGCCACTGGGCCACCTATCCTGCACAACCACTAGCGCCTTTCAGAACTTACTACAAGTACATGATAGAGCTATGTGGTCGCCGGAAACACGTGGATGAGGTACGCACAGAACCGGGATGTGTGGCAGAAAAAAGGGGAGGCCTATACTCAGTAGTGGTTCCGGGCTGATATGATGATGATGACATACTGGTCGGAAGAAGAAGTGGCCTAACCTCGTGTCAGAATTTTTATGCCGCGCATGGGTCTCTGACTAAGTTTTAGCCTTTGAGAAATATATCTTATCTTATCTCTTTCCATACTGTCTAATATAAACCCGTCATTTGTTTCTTTTTTGTGGTAAAATGGGTCTGCTCTTGACCTCGATCACGCCTGATCCATCAAAAAATAAAATAAAGGACATTCATTTTCCGAGCTGACTTTTATCAAGAATAAAATGTAATGTAGGTAGGTGAAATAACAGTGTAATTCCAATAAAAATATTTATAGGAAAAATCGATATCAACGTAAAGGTCACGGGAGGAATGTGGAATTATGTCGTGTCTAGCCGGGTTTGATAGCCGCGTCGTAAAATTATATGAATTTTACAAAATGTATTTCTTCGCATCTCCGCATATATGAGATTTATATATTTAGTAAGCTTCGGAGTATTTGTCAGTAGCAGCCACAGAATTTGGATATGTGCCCGGATGATGGTAAAAGGTTCATCCTCTTTTACATGAGATTTAGACATAACTGGTCTTTGAGTGTGAGGAGCCAAACCCTTCGGGAATTACAAGGCGTGATATTATGTTAATTTCTTAGAAACTCCATTTTACGTTAACTAAAGAAATTATTTCGAAATTTGAAAATTCCAAATAAATAAAACTAATTCACATTCATTTCTAGACAAGTAATTTATAACTCAGAAAAATGGTTTCAGGCGATGACCTAAAATTCGTCGAAAATGAAACTTTAGTTTTACGCTCTTATTACATAAATGGTTCGAAGGCATTAATTTTCCCTTGACAGAAAGATGATTTGCAGAAACAACGGATTTTTGATTAACGATTCGCTTTTTTCTTTCGTGAAAGAAATGTAGAAAAATTGATGGCTTTAAGGTGGTAGCAATTATTATGAATCGAGGTCACTTTTTGTGTTAAAAATGGCGAAATGCGGAGTCATTTTTAAACGGAAGTTATTAGTATGCATTTAATATTAAACGCTACGTAAATTAATTTCTTGAAAACGATTTGCAAAGTAGTAAAAACAAAAAAAAAGTTTTAAACTAACTGCTTAGTCCGAGTGGTATTAAAAATGTTCTTTATCTGTTCTCCAGGAAATTTTCAGGACATTAGAAATTAGAAATTACATTTAATAAAGATTGTTAAAATAATTCTGATTTAGCTTAATTCCATTAAGCTTTGTTGAAATGGCTAAATTACCGAAATTCCAGACTTGACTATTTGACGTGACAAAAGGAGGAACCTGAGATTTTGAAATCACCGGTATCTTTAAAATGTTATAATATAATAATTATAGGTACCTACGATTATAGTTTTTCTACAGAATGTTATTTTGAGAAAGAGCCTGTATATCACTAACAGTATTGTTTGTACACGATCTTACAACGCACATTCATGTTTTTTTTTGAACGGCTGAACAAGTTTCAATGTTTTATTAACCAGCTTACCAGGAATTGGGCTAGAGCATAAGATATATTTTTATCCCGGCAGTGTGATTATGAGAGATCAAAATAGGTAAAGAGACTTGTGATTAATACCTCTATATGAAAACCCGGAATGATTTTATATTGTTATTCACATGTTACTTACCTAGTCCAATCTCTGGTGAAGGTTTTCGAATATAAGCGGGCAAAGACACAGTCAAAAGCTACTATGTAAAAAGCGATGGTTTAAAGGTGGTATAAATTGTTATGAATCGAGGTCTAGAAATTGTCATGAATGGCAGTTATTAGTAGGCATTATTTTTAACTTATAATACCTACTCATATATTATGCTATTCGCAGCATGTACTTTAATTACTCACTTATTCCAATCTCTGGTGAAGATGTCCGAATATACGCGGGCAAAGCCACGCGCAAAAACTACTCTGTAATAAAAAACGTATCTCCACAAATAAATCATTCTAGTCATTGTAATTTTAGAGTTAGACTATAAGATATTTTGTATTAATGGGCAATTAATATTAATAAAGTATACGTAAGTAGTCGCTTAGGACTACGAATTTTGTGATAAAACATCTAAAAAATAAAGAGTTTAAATGAAAATTGGCTTTTATTAATTTTCTTCCTCCCTAAATATGCTTGAAAAGTGAATTGAAATAATAAAAAAAAAACAAATCAATCGAGGATCTAAACAAAGTTATATTCTCACAGCTATAACTGTCATCATCTCCCTAGCCTTTTCCTAACTATTTTGGGAGTCACTAGATAGTGACTCCTAAGTCCTCCTTTTAATATTATTTTGAAAAATAAATGGAACTGATGAAACCCCTCGATTAACTCGAGTCCTAGAATGCCTAAAAAATAGAGCGTATTTCCGTTGTTACTGAAAAACATCTAGAAGATAAATGACATGAATTTGCTTACCAAATAGTTCAGCTCTCTAGGCGTAGACTTTTATTTATTATTATATAATACGGAGAATAACGTTTTAGGAGACGATGCTGAAATGAGAACATAAATATGAACAAAATAACACAAAATCATATATGCCTGTAATCTCGGAAGGCTTAGGCAGAGGTGTACCTTTTACGACACCCACATTTTACCAGTTATGTTTAAGACCCATGAACTTGCAATAGAGGGTGACCAGGCTCAAATCTAGACTCCGTGGGTGCTACTAAGAAATTCCTAATGGTGAAATCCAAAAACACTTTGCCCGACCTGGGAGTCGAACCAAAAACACACAAGATCAACGAGGAAGTCACTAACTAAATGTTCTATAAGTAGTCTATCTAAACGTAATTCGAAGAAGTTTTTCGAAGAAATAAAAATAATAATATTTCTTCGAAAGACAAACATCTTCGGAAGAAATAACTAAGCATTATTACTCGAAAATTAACATTATTATTAAGGCAGCTATCCAAAAGACATTCCTTATTTAATAACTTGAGACAATCTTCATTAAGATCATTTGTGAAATTACAAAACTCGACATTTATATCGAAATGCTGCTTACACTAACGAGAAGTGGCTAAGTCATTAATCATTTATGGAGACAGACTGGCGCGAGATGGGCTCTTGTACGAGTGTTAGGAATAATTGAGCATTTAATGATACTGGCTGTAAATGGTTCCACCCTCTTCCTTGAAAGAACATTGATAGGGTAGTTAACAAAAAAATCTAATTAGTCCAACAGATAAATTTCCAAAAAATATTGGACACGTATTTTTTCTTTTTTCACGTAAACAAACAATGAAGGCGATACAGTGCTTTGAAAACTCGTGTGATGTCATAATTATTCTAAAACATTAGTATGACACTTTTTACCGGTGAGTAACGTCACTGACGTCACAAACCCCCGCTCAAATCTTTGACACGTTTTATCTTCGTCATTTTTTATTGATTTTTCGAAAATTCTAACAGACAAATCAGAATCATTATTCTTTTTTTTATTCTGTAAACATCCCTATTATTATTTTTGCATCACCCTTCTAATGACTTTTTCCTTGCCCATCAGTAAGACTTAGGTCTCTGAATTTATGATCTTTTTCACCGACTTCAAAAAGATGCAGGAGGTTCTGAATTCGGTTGTAATTATTTTGTTAATCGACTTCTTGATTGTAAGCTCATAACTCCGTCATTTATTATCCAACTTCAAAACAATTTTTTTTTTTGTGAAACGATTTTATCTCTTAGAAATTTCTCTTAGAAATCAAAAATCGGTTCTGTAGTTTGTTTTTTTCTAGGTCGACCCATGTTCATAAATAAGTGTAATTATTTATTTACGGAGTGAACTATTGCGCGAGATAGGCTTTTTACGAGTGTTAGGAATAATTGAGCATTTAATGCCACACAGGCCAGGCCAGGTGACAAGGCCTCTTCTCTTAAAGAAATGTCGAGAGTGTTGGCTACTTTATAGTTATCGAATATTATCTATCATCATTTCAGCCAAAAGACGTCCACTGCTGGACATAGGCCTCCCCCAGGTGTTGCTACATTGACCGGCAACTTTCACCAGGTCATCTGTCCACCTGGTGGGAGTTCCAACGCAACGTCTTCCGGATCGCGGTCGCCACTCCAGAACTTTTCGGTCCCATCATCGGCCACGTGTTCTGCGAGCAATGTGCCATGCCCAGTGCCACTTAAGTTTGGCAATTCTTCGGGCTATGTCGGTAACCTTGGTTGTTTTGCGGATGTCTTCATTCCCGATGCGATCGCGCAAGGAGACTCCAAGCATAGCCCTCTCCATTGCCCTTTGGGTGAGTTTTCTGAACTCCTCGTTCTAGATTATTAATTCCCTGAGGCTACAATCGCCTTTCAATGTATTTGTTTACGCATTCTAGCGACCCGGTTTCGCAATACTTAGCAGTAATAGAGATTTCTTTGCCTTATTAAAGTTTCTGCAGAGATCTAAGTATTATCAAGCGGCATTTAATACCACCCTGCAAACGCCAGACAAAAAAATCATAAAAAATATATGCTTCGACTTGAGAACTTTCTTTTTTTGTCGGTTAAATAAAAACCCGACGCGAAAGCGAAGCTTCCAACATTTTATGAATTCAAGTTAATATCATGCAAAGTAAATTCATCTTCTTTTTGTTGTCTCATTTAAATCGTTTTTGCTCGAAATGAGGACTTCGAATTATTTTACGACAGTACATTTTCGGTGAAAAATGTTTCATCGGAAACGTTTTAAAGTTTTAAATTGTAATAAGTTTGGATCGTAACTGGAAATGTGATGAAATTGCTTTTTAATTTTGAACAGAACAAAATAAGTAGAAAGAAATTAAAATAGCCGACGCAAAGTTCGCACAGTTATGTTGAGAATTTTCTAACAATTAATTACGTTCAATATTTCGTAGCTTGGTTAAAAAAGCCATAAAATACCGGGACTGCTTCGTTGGTCCAATGGTCGCTGGTGCAACTACTGTGCATGAGGTCCTTTGTTGGATTCCCAGGTCCGACAAAATGTAATTGGGTTATTTCATCAAGAATTTGCCAATAGCAACCACAAACTGTCGATTTATATTTATGTTGATGACAATACGTTGTTATTGCTAGTTCATCTTTTTTGTAATTCACCTTGTTTCTTTTGTACAATTTTTGTGTAACGTATTTTGATTTATTGCCTTGTTAAACTTACTGTACCTACCTAGATTATAAGTGAATGATGTGGTCTCCTATAATTGGAAGCGCACACTTGTATTTGTCCCTCTTATGTATACTTGCATGTGATTGTGTAGTTTCTGTTGGAGATCCAATAAATAAATAAATAAATATAAAAAAGAAAGAAAGAATACTTAATATTTGACTGGCCTGTTGGTCTAGTGGTTAGTGACCCTAACTGCTATGCCGGAGGTCGTGGGTTCGATTCCCACCCAGGACAAATGTTTGTGTGATGAGCACGATCATTTGTTCTGTGTCTGGGTGTAATTTATCTATAATATGTATGTATTTAGAAATATATAAGTATGTTTATCAGTTGTCTAGTACCCATAACACAAGCTCTGCTTAGCTTGGGACTAGATGGCGTTGTGTGATAGTTGTGGGATATTATTAAAAAAAAAAAAAAAAAAAAAATACACTCGCCCATTATTACATAGGACTTAAACATAACTGTCGAAACGTGGGTGTACTATTAGGTCCTTCGGAGATTACATGCAGGATTAATGTTTTATAACATCAATCCTGTGCCTGTAATCCCATACATACATACATACATCATACTAAGTTGTTGTTGTTGTAGTTGCAAATATATTATAAATATATATATATGTATATATATATACAAAGTTAAAAAAGAACAATAAAATACCAAGTATCAACAACAATATTAATGCCAGGCACTTATAATAAAATTCAAGTCCACAAATGCCCACTATATAAATTGTGAACAAGCTAATTTTAGTAAATAACCCTGTATTTTCACGAAACTCCCATTAGCTGTGGGAAGCACTTAATTAACTTTTATAACAATAAACATAGAATGCTTTATAGCAGGAAGGTAATAAAGAGAATTGTTGTAAAACAGGTAGGTAGAAAAAATAAATAGAACCAACATTAGCGGTACATCAAATAATGTACTACGGATTTGTATTTCTTAAAAAGGTCTTAAAAAGCCCTGCCATGGTATATTAATTTAATAATGTCTATTTCCTAAAGATAACCCACAATAAACATTGTTATTTTTCACATATTACAAAAATCAAAGATGCAAAAAATGTAGATTCATTTACGGAGACTGCCTCGTTGTGGTCTAGTGGTTGCAAGCGCGACAATTGAGCATGAGATCCTGGGTTCGATCCCTGGGTTGGGCAAAATGAGTGTACTATTAGGTACATCTCTGTTTAACCCTTCGGGGATTACAGGCGTGATGTTATCTAAAACAAAAAACATAGAATGCTTTATAGCAGGAAAGTATAAAGAATATTGTTCTAAAAGAGTTATACGCAAAAATAAAGATTAATTTCATAAAAAAGAGTAAATAGTAGTTTCTCTGGGGACTATACTGTTTATTTTATTGTACTTCTGTATGTATGAAATATTGTGGTTTGGTTTATTTTATCATTGTAGCTTTTTATTGTTTGCCATGTGTCTTTGTGTGGAAATATGTACGGGGGACAGTTTGAAATATTGTCTTTAAATATAAAAGTTTGTCGTGGTTTCGTGGTTCAAAACTTTTTATGTCCAGAGATACATGAAATATTTAACTTGTGTAAATTCTTCACTCTTCATTTAACTATTTCAAGTTTTTTTTTGTATTATGTTCGGAAAACCAATGAAACTATAGATCGATTTTGTGAAAGATACAAACAAAATACGCTAAAGATATAAATATCATATCTTTCACAAAATACGCTTAGAAGAGCTCCTGTGATGATGGTTGTTAGAGATGTACGGTATGGTAGAAGATGGTTTTCTGTGCCGATCATTCATAGCTGGTGTATCTTCTTAGGTGTCTAGCTGGTCGTTTTCCTACTTCATCGTCTTTATCGTGCAGTTCATCATCATCAGCCTATAATGTTCCCACGGCAGGGACTCAGGCCTCCTCTCTAGGAGAGGGATGGGCTATAATCCACCACACGGGCCCAGTGCGGATTGGTAGATGTCACATGTCTTCGAATTTTTTGGTTCTAAGACATGTCGGTTTCCTCACGATGTTTTCCTTCACCGTTTTGAGAGCAGTGGTGATGAAATAAATTACACAAAGTAATGTGCCTGACTGGGATTCGAACCCACGACTCACTGTTCGTAAGTCGGGGCCGCCACCACTGGGCCACCACTGCTCTCTCGTGCAGTTAGTGGCCTATCCTGCGCAACCACTTGCGCCTTTCAGGACTTACTAGAAGTACATAGTGTTTTTTCATTTTTTCATAGAGCTATGCAGGTGACTACATATACTGGTGGGAAGAAGAAGTGGCCTAACCTCGTGTCAGAATTTTTATGCCTTATATGGGTCTCTGTCTAAGTCTAAGCCTTTGAGAAATATATCTTATCTTATCTCTTTCCATACTGTCTAATATAAACCCGTCATTTGTTTCTTTTTGTGTGGTAAAATGGATCTGCTCTTGACCTCGATCACGCCTGATTCAACAAAAAATAAAATAAATGACATTCATTTTACGAGCTGACTTTATATCAAGAATAAAATGTAATGTAGGTAGGTGAACTAACAGTGTAATTCCAATAAAAATATTTATAGGAAAAATCGATATCAACGTAAAGGCCACGGGAGGAATGTGGAATTTTGTCGTGTCTAGCCGGGTTTGATAGCCGCGTCGTAAAATTATATGAATTTTGCAAAATGTATTTCTTCGCATCTCCGCATAATATGAGATTTATTATATTTAGTAAGCTTCGGAGTATTTGTCAGTAGAAGCCAAAGAATTTGGATATGTGCCCGGATGATGGTAATAGGTTCATCCCCTTTTACATGAGATTTAAACATAACTGGTCTTTGAGTGTGAGGATTAGGTACCTCTGCCAAACCCTTCGGGAATAACAAGGCGTGATATTATGTTAATTTCTTAGAAACTTCATTTTAGGTTAACTCAAAGAAATAATTTCGAAATTTGAAAATTCCAAATAAATAAAACTAATTCACATTCATTTCTAGACAAGTAATTTATAACTCAGAAAAATGGTTTCAGGCGATGACCTAAAATTCGTCGAAAATGAAACTTTAGTTTTACGCTCTTATTACATAAATGGTTCGAAGGCATTAATTTTCCCTTGACAGAAAGATGATTTGCAGAAACAACGGATTTTTGATTAACGATTCGCTTTTTTCTTTCGTGAAAGAAATGTAGAAAAATTGATGGCTTTAAGGTGGTAGCAATTATTATGAATCGAGGTCACTTTTTGTGTTAAAAATGGCGAAATGCGGAGTCATTTTTAAACGGAAGTTATTAGTATGCATTTAATATTAAACGTTACGTAAATTAATTTCTTGAAAACGATTTGCAAAGTAGTAAAAACAAAAAAAAAGTTTTAAACCAACTGCTTAGTCCGAGTGGTATTAAAAATGTTCTTAATCTGTTCTCCAGGAAATTTTCAGGACATTAGAAATTAGAAATTACATTTAATGAAGATTGTTAAAACAATTCTGATTTAGCTTAATTCCATTAAGCTTTGTTGAATTTGCTAAATTACCGAAATTCCGGACTTGACTATTTAACGTGACAAAAGGAGGAACCTGAGATTTTGATATCACCGGTATCTTTAAAATGTTATAATATAATATAGGTTCCTACGATTATAGTTTTTCTACAGAATGTTATTTTGAGAAAGAGCCTTTAAATCACTAACAGTATTGTTTGTACACAATCTTACAACGCACATTCATGTTTTTTTTTGAACGGCTGAACAGATTTCAATGTTTTATTAACCAGCTTACCAGGAATTGGGCTAGAGCATAAAGATATATTTTTATCCCGGTAGTGTGATTATCAGAGATCAAAATAGGTAAAGAGACTTGTGATTAATACCTCTATATGAAAACCCGGAATGATGAGGAATGATTTTATATTGTTATTCACATGTTACTTACCTAGTTCGATCTCTGGTGAAGGTTTTCGAATAAAAGCGGGCAAAGCCACAGTCAAAAGCTACTATGTAAAAACCGATGGTTTAAAGGTGGTATAAATTGTTATGAATCGAGGTCTAGAAATTGTCATGAATGGCAGTTACTAGTAGGCATTATTTTTAATGAATTATTTTTAACTTATATTCACATGTACTTTACTCACTTATTCCAATATCCGGTGAAGATGTTCGAATATACGCGGGCAAAGCCAAGCGCAAAAACTACTATGTAAAAAAAAATTAAAAAAACACGCCTGCCATGTCAAAAATTAAACTAAAAAATTAAAAACAAGTCATAAGATTTCAGTGATGACAGAGAACAAGGTCCCGTAAATGTATTCGAAAATGGAAAACTGAAAACTAAAACTTTTATTGCAGTCGGGGGATCTGTAAAGAATTGATCCAGCGAACTGTCCCCCGACTGCAATAAAAGTTTTAGTTTTCAGTTTTCCATTTTCGAATACATTTACGGGACCTTGTTCTCTGTCATCACTGAAATCTTATGACTTGTTTTTAATTTTTTAGTTTAATTTTTGACATGGCAGGCGTGTTTTTTTAATTTTTTTAATTATTTGTTTTTATTTCACATCTTTTAGTGATATAGAGGTATTTTGACCTATAACCAATATACCACGATATATTAGTTTATTTTTCATTTAGGAAAGCAATGTCGCGTTAGGGATAGTGAGATACTAAATCAAATATTTTTCTTTTATTTAGTGTTTATAATTATGTCGTTACTTAACATGAATTTAAGCGTAAATTAGGAAACCTCTTGTCTATGTCTCGTGTATTGACTATGCTTCTGTCGAATGTTACCGTTTGCAACTTGTGCACTGTCACGGTTCAACATAATAGGAGTGGTAACCGGGGGCTATTTGAAAAACGTTGTTAATATCAAACTGTTTTAATTGCTAACCAATGATATTTTTTTCCTGCATAGTAAATTTGGAAATAGAAAAAATTGAGCGTCTCAAGTGAAACTGAACAGAGAAGGAACAGGACGGATGCGCGAGCGAAGCGAGCGCGAAAATGTTTGTATACTTCTTATATATGGGGGGGGGGGGGGGGGGGGCAAATATGATGTTATCGGGAGGAAAGAGGATAAATAAATTTTTTACTTGGTTTCAAGAAGAAAACTGCTTACTCTTATTATACTTGACATTAATTCTCCACTTTCGGAACTCAACGTCTAAGAAGGACGTTTGGAAGATGCGACTCATACCTTCTCGGTACTATCTGGTTGGGTTGTCTAGTATGCAAGTCAAAAAGACAGTCGTTCCATGTAAAATACCGGTTTTCAGCTGCATCTAGTTTGACTGGAAGTGGACTCCAACATAGTTGGGATAACGCGAATCGCCAAAGCTTTGAAATAAATGCTACTCAATTAGACTTATATAGGGGTATAAACTGCTGGACAAGCGTGCCTGGATGAAACTCAAAAGGAGGAAAATTCCAACATTTTAGCTTCTCGAAGCTTAAAATATTTGTTGATGAGTTAAAATTACTTTATTAACTTAGTAATGCAGGAAAGTAAATCAGAGTCAAAAGAAACTTGGGCCATTCCTGTTCTGGCCCCCAGAAACGAGAATGAATGGATGCGCGAGCGAAGCGAGCGCGAAATTTTTGAATTGTTTTTATAGACTGGGGGGGGGGGGGAGTGAAACTAAGCCAGAATTATTCCATGCATTCCAAAGATTATAATTATTTGTCATGTAGTTTTTTAATATTATTATACCTACTGAATTTGTTCTATGTAATAAAAAGTGTTTTTTTTTAATTCTTAGGATTCCGATCGGTGAAATCAGAACCCTTATTGGATCACTTTGTTTCCCGTCTATCTGTCCGTATGTCTATCCGTCTGTCAAGACCCTGTTTCTCAGGAATGTTTAAAATGATCGGAATGAATTAATTGCAATTCTTCTTCTTAGCGTGTGGCTTTCTGTTAAATCGTTTTGGCCCAAAATTCAGCTTCAAAATCAGCGAGTGGAGTTCACATAGATGCGAATTCCACTCGCTAATGCAGTCATAAGGTCGTCAAATGTACAGGCGTCAGGGCATGCAGCGCAAGATGGAAGCTGGTTTATACTTATCTACAAACATTTTTCATTTTATTTATCTATTGTAAACGATTTAGGCTGAATTTAATATATACGAGTACATGCAATTAACATTCAATTATAAGAAGTATAAATTGTTTGTTAAGTGTTAACATTCTACGAAATTAAGTGTAATATTGTTTTGTAATATACGTAATGTTTTAAATTCATTTGTGTTAGTAATGACTTTCAAGTTGAATCTCGAAGTCAGATTTTTTCATACCAGAATCTACCCTGGTCTTCTTTTTCTACCCTTTAAAGGGGTGTTTTTGAAGAACTTATGATTGCAAATATAATTATTTCCTTAAATTAATATTCTTGCCATGTTTCCAAGTAAATTGATTCACACATAATAATGACTTTTTATACAAACTTAAAAACCATTTAGCTGCCGTCGTAGATGGATTTGGGAGTTGTAACCTAGCCAGTTTTATTTCTTTCATTACGAAGAATCTATTGATATGTAGCTTATTCGTATCGACTCACGGGTTTAGAATGTCACCATATCAATTGTTGGATAGAATTACTAGGTAGCAATAGATATTGAATACTACTGTGGTATATTTTTGTAATCTACTTAATAAGTTCTAGACGATGATTATATTTTTCATTGAAATTTCAATAAAAATTAATTAAAAGTTCTTTTTATTTCTAAACCATGGCGACCCTATTATTTTTTGTAACCTTTTCTCTAGCCTATGTCACCCGGGATAACACAAGGAATCTAGTGATACCACATACATCAAAATCAGTTCAGGCGTTTAGAAGTTATGGTGGAATAAAGAAACTCACAAACATACATACATACATACATGAACGTTAAAAACATAACACTCTTTTTTTTTTGGGGCAGTCGTGTAAAAAACCTTTCTCCACAAATGAATCATTCTAGTCATTGTAATTTTAGGGTTAGACTATAAGATATTTTGTATTAGGCAATTAATATTAATAAAGTATACGTAAGTAGTCGCTTAGGACTACGAATTTTGTGATAAAACATCTAAAAATAAAGAGTTTAAATGAATATTGGCTTTTATTCATTTTCTTCCTCTCTAAATATGCTTGAAAAGTGAATTGAAATAAAGAAATAAGACAATTCAAGAGGATCTACACAAAGTTAAAGCTATAACTGTCATCATCTCCCTAGCCTTTTCCTAACTATTTTGGGAGTGACTATATATCTGAGCTCCAAAACCAGTAAGCAACTAGGTTGTGTCCGACCCCAACATACTCGGGAAAAAAACAAATATTTTAAAAAATTAAAAACACGCCTGCCATGTTAAAAAGTGAACTAAAAAGTCAAAAATAAGTCGAACGATTTCAGTGATGAAATGAGAACAAGGTCCCGTAATTGTATCCGAAAATGGAAAACTGAAAACTAAAATTTTAATTGCAGTCGGGGGACCAGTAAAGAAATGTTCCACCGAACTGTCCCCCGACTGCAATTAAAATTTTAGTTTTCAGTTTTCCATTTTCGGATACAATTACGGGACCTTGTTCTCATTTCATCACTGAAATCGTTCGACTTATTTTTGACTTTTTAGTTCACTTTTTAACATGGCAGGCGTGTTTTTAATTTTTTAAAATATTTGTTTTTTATTTAATACTTTTTAGTGATATACCGGCCTTCATTATACTGTTTTATTTTTCAGGAAAGCATTGTCGCGGTAAAGTTAATGCAAAACTAAATCGTTTCAATCGGATCGTGGTTCGGTCATGTGGAGAGGATGAGTGGAAGCCGATTAACAAAAGGTATTTACAAGGCAGGTGTAAATGGCAACGCCGGGACGCCCAAGAAAGATATACACTGATCTTATTGGTGCCGTTCTTCAGAAAGGACAGGTGTGTAGTATTCGTAACCGGCGTGCGTGTATGACAGATATGTATGAATGATAATGTGGACGAGGCAAAAGGAATATGTAAGGATCGTAGCAGGTCGCGTTCTGTAGTTTCTGCCTACCCCTATGGAAAAAGGGTGTGAGTTTATGTATGTATGTAAATCGTTTATTTTTCGTGGAATATACTAACTTTGAGATCTTAGGTGGTTTAGTTCTTGGAGAGACTGGTTATCAAGGGATTAGCTAACGTGGATCTAAAATGTAACTGTTTCACGCGTCTAGATTTACTATGGTTCTGTTCAATGTTACCGTTTGCAGCTTGTGCACTATCACGGGCCAACATAATCATTGTTTGCGTCGTTTGATTTTATTAAAATGTTTTATGAAGTGCTACCCAATGCGACTTATATAGGGGGATAAAAGGATTTAAAGCGTTGGTTAATTTTCCCTGGAATAACGATTTAGAAACAGAAATGAAAATAGAAGTAGATGAACGTATTAAGCAGGACAGATCGGAGAAAGAACAGGATGGATGCGCGAGCGTAGCGAGCGCGAAAATTTTTGTATGATTTTTATTGGTTTTGGGTTAAGGGGGCGGGGGAGGGGCAAAGATATTGCTATCAGGAGGGAAGAGGACAAAAAGGCAACGGTTCCATGTAAAATACCAGTTTTCAGCTGCATCTAGTTAGACTGGGAAGCCGACTCCAACGTAGTTGGGGAACTTATCTAGGGGGATAAAGCGGCGGATAACCATGCCTGAATGGAGCTCAATAGTAGTAAAATTTCAACATTTGAGCTCCACGAAGCATAATATTATGTTTGTCGACGAACTCAGTTTATTAATTATGTAATGCAGAAAATTTATTAGAATCCAGAGTGACTTGAGTTTTTTTGTTCAGGCCAGCAGAACTGAGAATAGAAGCATGTAGATAAGTCTGTAAAATGACTAGGAATGGCAAATGCACGAAATGGGTGGATGCGCGAGCCAAGCGAGCGCGAAATTTTTTTGTATTGTTTTATATAATAGGGGGGGGGGGGTGAAACCTAGTCGGAATTATTCTTAATAATTGAATTACAAAGATTACATTTGCTATGTACCTAGTTTGTTCACAGAGTTTAAGTACTGATTTTGTTGTACATAATAAAAGTGGACTATCAATTCTGTATAACTCTAAACTTACCCTAAGTATAAAGGGTTATTTTCAAAAATCAGGAGACGTATTTCTTCATTTCTTAGGAATCAACAGATATTCAAGCATAGTGCCAAACAGTTTCAAGTATAGTACCTACCAAGATGCTGGTACGGAACCATCGCCAACGGATCCTACGCGCACTTGCACACATCTATTGTTGTATTACACACGCAAAGCTTTATTAATTTGCGTTAGTAATGAGTTTAAAGTGTTTTCAATCTCACACTAAGACTTTTCCATACAAAATTCAACCCTGAATATCTTTTTCCACCCTTTAAATGAGTGTTTTTGAAAAACCTATGAATACATACATTTATTATTTCGTTAAGTGGATATTCTTACCATGTTTCAAGTAAATTGATTCACGCATATTGACTTTTCATACAAACTTTAAAACCATTCAGCTGCCGTCGTGGACGGATTTGGGAGTTGTAACCTAGCCAGTTTTATTTCTGTCATTACAAGGAATCTATTGATATATATCTTATTCATATCGAATCCCGGGTTTAAAATGTTAACATATCATTTGTTGAGTAGTATTACTAGTACACAATAGATATTGAATACTACTGTGGTATATTTTTGTAATCTACTTAACAAGTTCTAGACGATGATTATATTTTTCATTAATATTTCAATAAAAACAAATTAAAAGTTCGTTTTATTTCTAAACCATGGCCACCCTATGATGTTTTTTGTATTTTTTCTATAGCCTATGTCACCCGGGATAACGCAAAGAATCTAATGATACCACACACATCAAAATCGGTTCAGGTGTTTAGAAGTTACGGTGGAATAAAGAAACTCACAAACAAACATACATACATACATACATGAACGCTAAAAACATAACACTCTTTTTGTTGGGGCAGTCGTGTAAAAAGGCTAGCTAGGCCATAAGTTACTTGGTACCTGGTACCTTGGTTACTTGTCACATGAAAACCTTTCTTTTACTATTGATTGGCGAACAAACTTTTAAGTGAGTAGTATTCACATAATGTCTTCTTTTCGTGTCGATTATATACTTCCATGTTATACGGTTTGGGCCCAGTAGGTAGCCACGTTTATTGCAGCGGTAGAGGCGCTGTTCAGGTCGCCAAGGGTGCATGTATACGGACATCTGGGACACTCCAACAGGTGAGGCATTGTTTTAATAGTACCTAAGCCATGTCTGTAGAATGCATCAAGACTGATGGGCTAAAGTCGTCATGCAGTGGGTGCCAGAAGACGGGCGTTGTCACCGAGGGAGGCCTAGAAAATGCTGGCGTGACGACTTAGAGGCTTTTGTGCGAGGTTGGCCGGAGAAAACCGCACAGAGAGAAGATTGGAACTTGGAAGACTATGGGGGAGGCCTTTGTCCAGCAGTGGGACAGTATAAGCTAATAAAAAAAATAAAAACTTTTTAACAAAAAAATTAAACGGACTTTAAAAAAACACAAAAAAGTGAAAAATATACTATAACTTTAAGAGATTTTTTTTTTAGTCCGTTTAATTTTTTTGTTAAAAAGTTTTTATTTTTCACTTTTTAGTGGTTCACATGTAAGTTTACATGTTTGAGTTTTGTTGATTTCGATTAAAAAAATTATGGGACCATTTGGGAAGTATATATACCCTTTCCAACAAAAAAATAATTTTTCAAATCGGTTAGCAAGTGACGGAGTTATGCCCGAACAAACATAATATATATATATATAAGCATCCGAATTGAGAACCTCCTTCTTTTTGTAGAAGTCGGTTAGTAAAAAAGTCATCGAAAAACTTTGTAAGGAAACCAGCATGGCTATGCGAGGAGTTCTCTCAGGGATCGAATGAACCGGCAGAGAACAACCGTTGTGGTACGCTCTCTGAATATAAGCTAATCTAATTAAAAGTGGCGATTCAATCCAAATTAGGTTTTAGTACTAGAGGTAAGAAGTTCTAAATTCTATCATCATTTTATAATTTCGCTTGTCAAAAAATATTATATCTCTTAAAAGTAGTCAACTGGAAGCTTATTCAAATTTTTAATGATGTTTGAAGAAAAAAAATATTCTTTGCTGAAGCAATTTAGTTTTTTAATGAAATTCTGGATTTTTAAAAATTGTTTATTTAGGGTTTGGTGTCTACCTGTTACTCTAACGCTCAGTTTTTTTTTTCAAATGTCTTTCTATATACATAGTGCCCTTTTGGTCCAGAGTTTGCAAGCGCTACTTTTGTGTAGGTTTAGCTTCTTCGGTTCGATTCCCAAGAAACGTACAAAGTGATGTTTGGTGTTTCCACCAGGATTATTTTAAAACATCATTAATCTGTGTTATATTATATTATTAGGAATCAGAAGTGAAATACGTGAACAAAATAAACAATGTTTAATATCTTTTGAATTACACTTTTACAAAAATATCAAGACAAACATTTTAAACAATAATCAAATAGAAATAGCACTAGCAAATGGAATAATCAGTACACGAGCAAAAACATAAACCAAAATTAGCGAAGCACACGATAATAGTCGGGTAGCAAGTCCTTTCCGAGCGCCGTCCAAGCAAAAAGTGACCGTTGCACCGCCGCTCGCCTCGTTTTATGAACTTCTGTCGGCCGCCGCACGACGACCGGATGCTAACCGCACGGCTACCGGCCGATGGCGTGACTTTGAGCCAACACGGCCTCTCCTGACGCTCTGACGTCCTCGTCAGCTTCCAACAAGGCGGCTGAGTCTTCGCTGTCTCCTTGATAGCGTGTCTCACAACGCCAGTGGGGCGTGCTGGCACGGGGGAGTGCCACGCACAACTGCGCCTGTGGGGCGCGCTGGCACCGTGGAGTGCCGCACACAACTGCGCCTGTGGGGCGCGCTGGCACTGTGGAGTGCCGCACACAACTGCGCCTGTGGGGCGCGCTGGCACTGTGGAGTGCCGCACACACCTGCGCCTGTGGGGCGCGCTGGCACCGTGGAGTGCCGCACACAACTGCGCCTGTGGGGCGCGCTGGCACTGTGGAGTGCCGCACACAACTGCGCCTGTAGTAGGGATGGGTCTTGAATTAATAAGCTGCTAAATTAACACTGCTAATTTTTTTTTTTTTGTGTCAACACCTGTTAAATAAGTTCTGATATAGCTGTTAAATCTAGCAGTCACAACTGACAGTGACAAGTTCCGTTTCGTTTCCGTTCCTAGCACCGTGGAGTGCCGCACACAACTGCGCCTGTAGGGCGCGCTGGCACCGTGGAGTGACGCGCTTAACACGTCAGTAGCGCGCTGGCAGCCTGGAGCTACGCGCTTAACACGACAGTAGCGCGCTGGCAGCCCGGAGCCACGCGCTGTACACGCCAGTAGGGCGCGCAGTCGGCCTGCAGCGACGCGCTCGGCCTGCAGCGAGGCGCTGGGCTTCAGCGAGGCGCTCGGCCTGCAGTGAGGCGCTCGGCCTGCAGCGAGGCGCTCGGCCTGCAGCGAGGCGCTCAGCAACGTCAGAAGGCGCGCAGTCGCCTTGCAGCGACGCGCTCAGCAACGCCAGAAGGGCGCGCAGTCGCCTTGCAGCGACGCGCTCAGCAACGCCAGAAGGCGCGCTCGGCAACGCCAGTAGGGCGCGCAGTCGCCTTGCAGCGACGCGCTCAGTAACGCCAGTAAGGCGCGCTGGCACCCTGCAGTGACGTGCACGTTCACGGCGTCATTGTGGCAAAGCCCTGGCAACCACTGCTAAGGCCAAGCAGCGTTGCGTTGCGTCCATCCTTGTGTAATGGTTACTCTGCAAACAAAAACAAACAAGTTTACAACAGAATTTTGTTCCGCTCGATCAGTCCTGACCAAACTTTAGTTCCATTGGGTGGCACCAAATTCGACTCTCATTAATTAAATCAAATGTACTGGAAATTATCGAAAATACAACACTACTTTGACTCAACTACCTTGAGTCATATACCATAGTCGTTCACACCAACCTTAAAAATTCTATTGCAACAAAAACTGCTGAAATCATCGAGTAAAACCTTTAACACCAAGGCTCTCTAACCGAGTAGTACAACAAGAGAGTAATCTCATTCATTAAGGAACATTCAAGCCGAGAATCAAATTCAAAGAAACATTCACCAAACAAAACTTGTCAGACAAGAATACCAATAGGCACATAGGGATGTATAAGCACATTGTTAGTATATCACACAGACTTCTTCCACAACACTGTAGGCATAGGCTCCAAGTTTGCATACCCCTCAGTGGCTGTTGACATCACAGACTTCCACACACACTGTAGGCATAGGCTCCAAGTTTGCATACCCCTCAGTGGCTGTTGACATAGGCACATTGTTAGCATATCACACAGACTTCCACACACACTGTAGGCATAGGCTCCAAGTTTGCATACCCCTCAGTGGCTGTTGACATAGGCACATTGTTAGCGTATCACATAGACTTTCACACAGACTTTCACACACGCAGCTGAGGTCACGCGCTTGACCAAACCACACGTTCATAAGTAATGGTTACTATGCAAAGAGACAAAACCTGACCAAACATCTACGACAGAACCTGACCAAACATCCATTAGGTCCTACTCTCGTTGATAAAATCAAACGCGGCTAAACTGGAAATTATCGAAAATACAACAAAAAACATTATTGCGTCAAAAAAATGCCAGGTTCACAAAAATCATCGAGTAAAACCACAGATCTCTAACTGACTAGTAAACAAGTCTATCTCCCGTGTGTATCACTATTTGACTTAACACTACGGTCTTTCCAGACCCTGACCTCAACCAGAGCTAAACGCACAACATACAACAAACACACCCACTGTCTACTCGAGTTTCCTCAAAAACCTTCAATTTTAATCAGACTACGACTACACAATAATTACTGGTACTGTCTAACACAATACAGCCGATAAAATCTCTTGACTTGCAACCACAACTTTACTTCATCAAAATCCTTATAAACATCAACTGATACGTAACTCATTGTCATCTTTCTTAGCCTATCATCCTATCATGTGTATTATAAAGCAACTTCTATAATAAAGCAAAACTTATCAGACTTTACAGTGCACCTGTATACGGCCTACGTCTTCACACGAAAACAAGTCAACTGATCATATTGCGTAGGGGTTTGCATTTACGCAGACCATGATTATTCGAGTTTGATGTGCCAACAACTGCACTTTTTGGTTTCAAATATACGGAAAACAAGACTTTTGACTGTATTTTGTTTTGTTCATAATTGCGGCTTTTATTTGAGCATCAGATATCACAAATCTCAACGTTGCCCCTCACCAGGAATTTCTCCTGTATCGTGGGTACCTTCACAAATATTTAAACTCACATACACAAGTACCCGACTTAAAAAAAAACTATCTGTAGGTCATACAGGTACTTGTACTCGTAACGTCATTATAGCACAGTGACCATATCGACTTCACGCGGACACAATGACCGAAATTTGTGTTTAAAATGAGTCCACGTGCTGTTATTGGTCAACCAATCGTTAAGCGACGTATTAGCACCACCATGTAAATAACCACCAATGCGTCCGAGGCATTGCCAATCACCCCAGTGACCTTATAAACACACACATAACATCACGCCTGCAATCCCCGAAGGGTTAGGCAGAGGTACCCAGTATACCCACATTTCGCCAGTTATGTTAAGACATAAGCTTAACCATGTAATAGGGGTGAGCCCATTGTCACCAACAGGGCACAAATCCAGAAAATAACACTTTGCCCGACCCGGGAATCGAACCCAGAACCTTCATGCTCATAGTCGCGCTTACGACTACTAAACCAACGAAATATTAAAATGGTTCGATCTTACTTGTATCAGGAACGAAAGTAAACCAATCCTGTTAAAAATAAAACATTAGGACTAATCGAAGTGGAATGTTACAGAGACCTGATTGTGGCAGAATTTGACTTTTCCCCATCAAGTGGAGGGAAATGCAGAGCAGCCATAATGTCAGCATACATTCCAAGTGAGACCAACTACAAGCCGCCAACACCAGAACTGGAACGGGCGATAAACAAGTATGGAGGTAAGAATATTCCGATCATTGTGGGGTGCGACGCCAACTCACATCATGTGGCTTGGGGTAGCACAGACTGCAACAAAAAAGGTGACTTGCTACTAGACTTTATTATAAGCAGTAATTTAGAAATAATAAATGTAGGTAACATACCCACTTTTATAACCAGGTCAAGAACCGAGGTGCTGGATATTACGATGGCATCCAGCAGCATAAGCAAACACATAAAAGACTGGAGAGTTGATGAGGAGGATTCGTACTCGGATCACCGTAGAATCACCTTCAGTCTAGACTGTGAGATGGAGAAGGTAATGATCAGAAACGCAAAGAAAGCCTCCTGGGAGATTTTTGACTCAAAAATAAAGACATGGTCTCCTAGCCAAAAACAAAGCTACGAAACAGCAGAGGAACTCGAAAAGGAAGCCAAGCGTCTAGAGGAGGCATTAATAGAAGCCTACCACTGCGCATGCCCTCTTAAGGAACTAAAATTAGGTAAAGGCCAACCATGGTGGAACAAAACACTAAGGAAGATCAGAAAAAGCACGCGTCGAGCTCTTAGAACTGCCCTTAAAAAAGGTGGCGATGAGAACTGGGACAAATATAGAGAATTAAGGAACAAACTAGGACAAATGTGCAGGAAAGAAAGCAGATCAGGATGGAACGCCTACTGTGAAAATATCAGTAGACACACTGATACCGCGCGAATAGTCAAGGTGTTGTCGAAAGACAAAGCATGCAAACTGGGAAGCCTAAAGATAGGGGAAGAGATCATATCCGATCCAAAAAAGATATTGAACGAAATGATGGGAAGTCACTTCCCTGGATGTGTAACCTATCAAGAAGAAACAATGATGACCGAAAACCAAGGCGAAGTGACACAAGCTGAGGTCGAGGGAATCATTACAGAAGACCAAATAGATTGGAGTATATCATCCTTCCAACCATATAAAGCACCTGGCCCGGACGGTGTACTCCCGAAGATATTACAGCAGGCTTACAAGTATATTAACAAAGATCTACTAACTCTATTCAGAAGTAGTGTGGCCACAGGCTATATACCTGAAAATTGGAGAAAAGTTAGAGTAGTCTTCATCCCCAAGCCTGGGAGGACGACGTACCAGGAAGCAAAATCTTTTAGGTGCATCAGTCTCTCGTCTTTCGTGCTGAAAACCCTAGAGAAAATAATAGACAGACACATTAGAAACAAAGTGGAAAAAAGTGACACACCGCTACAGAGAAATCAACACGCATATATGGAGGGCAAGTCCACGGAGACAGCCCTCCATAACATAGCGGTAAGAATCGAAAGAGCGTTAGAAAACAAAGAATTCGCATTGGGCTGCTTTTTCGACGTGGAGGGAGCTTTTGACAAAGCCAACTCCACAGCGATCAAGGCCGCTTTACAAAGGGAAGGCATAGCAAGCTATATGTCAAGATGGATAGAAAACGTACTAAGACACAGAGCAATTCAGGCTGAATTAGGCAACAATACCATCACAGTGAGAGCGGTGAGGGGCTTTCCCCAGGGAGGCTGCATCTCGCCGCTCCTATGGTGTTTGCTACTTGACGACCTGCTTAAGAAGCTAAACGAGATGCACATATATATACAAGCATACTCGGACGATGGAGTGCTATTAATTACTGGAAAAGTACTTAGCACCATGAGTGACGTAATGAAGAAAGGAATTAGGGCCACCCTCGAATGGTGTAGGGAAAGGGGACTGAACCTCAACCCCACTAAAACGAAGTTAGTCCTTTTTACAAAAAGAAAGAAATACACGGAGTTATCACCAATATACATAGACGGTGAACGGATAGAAGTAACTAAGGAAATAAAATACTTAGGAGTGATCTTAGACAAAACCATGTCATACAAGACGCATATAAAAGAAACATGTGAGAAAGCAAAAATTGCATTACTACAATGCAGAAGAGCTATAGGTAGAACCTGGGGAATGAAACCGGCCATAGTAGCCTGGATATATAATGCCATCATCATACCCAGAGTCATACACGGAGCAATAGTATGGTGGCACAGAACACAAATCAAGACTAACAGCACAGAGCTAGTAAAAGTTCAAAGAATGGCCGGGTTAATGATCTCTGGGGCAATGAGGACGACTCCCTCAGCGGCCCTGGATGTCATACTAGGAATGATACCGCTTAGTCTACAAGTTAAGAAAAGAGCCTTGGAGCAGTGGTTCAAACTGAAAAGCTTGAACCTCTGGAAAGGCAATTTTATGGATAAAGGTCACTCGGAGATAGCAAATCTGTACGAAGACAATCTATCAATGATTATGGCAAACAATGACTTAATCAAAAAAGAGAAGATCTTCGACAAAAAGTATAGAATACATATAGGCTCAAGAGAAGAATGGACAATCGAGAGTGATCCATCTATAGCGGTCTGCTATACAGATGGATCAAGGAAAGAATCAACTAAGCTATCCGGCTCTGGGATACACATACCAAGACTGGAAATAAATAGATCATTCTCACTAGGAACAGGCGCAAGTGTGTTCCAGACAGAGATACATGCCATTATGGAATGTACCAGAATAATTGGAAACGCCCTTACAGGTGATCTTTCCAAAATAGTTATATACAGTGATAGTCAAGCAGCACTCAAAGCACTGAACAAAGTGGAAGTCACATCTGCACTGGTTAAAGAGTGCAAGGAAGCACTCAACCAACTAGCGGAAAAAGCAGAAGTAACAGTCGCATGGGTCCCTGGTCATCAAGGACACGAAGGGAATGAGATAGCAGATGAATTAGCCAGAAAAGGAGCAGATGAAACCTTTGTGGGACCAGAGCCCAGGTTACCGATCCCACATAATATAACAAAAGGAATCATCCATAGAATAACTACAAGAGAGTCAAATAAAAGATGGAACGCAACAGAAGGTTGTCGACAATCAAAAATCTTCTTAAAGTCATACGATGAAAAGAAATCCCACAAGTTACTCAAAATGAGCAGGGGAAACATAAGACTAGTAGTAGGGGTCGCAACAGGACACTGTGGACTCAATAGACATCTGACGATTATGAAAGTAAAGGAAGATCCAATATGCCCAGCATGTGGAGAAGCAGAAGAAACAAGTTTCCACCTTGTGGCGGAATGCACAATGTATGGGCCACTCAGATGGGAAATACTAGGAACAGATGAAATTAATGAAGAGAAGCTCGCAGAAATCTCCACCGAACAACTGGTGAGCTTCTGCAAGGCAACAGGAAGATTCGCGATGCCGACCACCAGTAACCCATGAAGGGGATCCACCAAAATGGGGAACTGGGCGAAATAATCCACAACGAAAGGACTGATCGCCCGTCTGGTGTCTGCCGGCGTCCCCGAAGATAAATAGAAATAGAAATAGAAACCAATCCTGTCCGGAGCGTCGCCTCAACCGCGAGAGCGGTTACACAGGACTTCGCGTCCTCACGCGGCTCCTACGACGATCTCGTTCGCGCTTGGAACGGCGATCGGATCCCGAAACTTGCTATACGTGACCTTCCACTCCACTTATGGTGGCTACGAGATCGCTTAGAACACAAGGCACTAGTTTTTGAACGCGAACAACTCGATCTATCCATTGCTAACTACTACCCGCTTTTATCTAAAATTAAAAGCCTGAAAACTAGTTTTTAACTTGTGGGCGAAAAGAATCTTTATCCCACTTCTGATATTAGGAATCAGAAGTGAAATACGTGAACAAAATAAACAATGTTTAATATCTTTTGAATTACACTTTTACAAAAATATCAAGACAAACATTTTAAACAATAATCAAATAGAAATAGCACTAGCAAATGGAATAATCAGTACACGAGCAAAAACATAAACCAAAATTAGCGAAGCACACGATAATAGTCGGGTAGCAAGTCCTTTCCGAGCGCCGTCCAAGCAAAAAGTGACCGTTGCACCGCCGCTCGCCTCGTTTTATGAACTTCTGTCGGCCGCCGCACGACGACCGGATGCTAACCGCACGGCTACCGGCCGATGGCGTGACTTTGAGCCAACAATATTTATTAGACCTTAATAATCTGAACAGGCCATTAATTTTTTTCCAAGCAAAATTCGTAGGTTCCTACTCAATTTACATCATTTGTGTAGTCGCTCTTGTAGTTAACGGCGTACTTTGACATTTTCATAATTCAACTAACAGCTCTTTGAAGAAACCTTATCCATGAAAAGCTTTTATTTATTTATTTGTAACCGTTCTGCAACAATGGAAACATTTGGAAAAGTAGAATTATTCAGAAAGTTAATACAAAATATGTGTTTTTATATCCCTTTATTCTATTTAAAGTTAAAATATTATAAAAAAGACGTGTGAAAAGTCCTATAATATGTGGTCAAAAACTGCATAATTTCGAAGCTGATATCATCCAGACTGTCAATACACATCGAGATTCAAGGTATCTTTATTGATAAGTACGAGTGAGTGGTTCATTATTTCTATGGTACACTGAAAACCTACTACAAAAATCTAAAACGAAATAAATACTAAAATCAACTTGTCAAAATAAATAAAGCCATTAAAAAAAAAAACCGGCCAAGTGCGAGTCGGACTCGCGCACCGAGGGTTCCGTAAAAAAAATATATTTTGTGATGTAACTAAAAATTTATGGTTTTCGTAATTTTTCCTTTATCTATGCTATACGACGTTGCTTCGTACCAAATTTCAAGATTCTGAGTTCACGGGAAGCACCCTGTAGGTTTTGATTCCCTTGCAAGTGTCGAAAATTTGCGGCATAAACGGCTGTATCTTTTGATTGCGTTGGCTTAGAAGTTTGATTTTTTCACAGCTTCAAGGGACAGTAGACCTGAGTAATTGATATAAATTTCAGCTTCATACCTCCACGCGTTCCTGAGAAAAAGGGTCTTGACAGACGGACGGACGGACGGACAGACGGACAACAAAGTGATCCTATAAGGGTTCCGTTTTTTCCTTTTGAGGTACGGAACCCTAAAAAACACGTCCGAGATCAAAGATTTAAAACACGGTCCAATGATCAAAGATAAAAAACGACCCAAAAGTGAGACCTATCTATCTATCTGCTGACCAAAGCATGATAAGCAAAATGTGATCGGTAATCCAGATATTTTTAACTAGCGTTGTGATCAGTCCCTTCAGTATTTGTTCAGGCCTTTTAGTTCAGGGTTACGTGGGTATTTCGTCTGTGTGCGGTAGTCCTTTAATCACAACCGTAAAAATAGGAGGTTTTTTATCCAACTGTGGCGAAGCTCATATGGAGTGTCATGTAGTTGAGCTGATGGAGTTTTGTTTAATTTTAAATGTGCTTGGTTTTTTGTTTTTTCAGACGCGTTTTTTAGGGTTATATTTTTTTCACTTATTCGTTGATGGAGACAAGAAAATGACAGAGACGTGTCTTCAGAAGAGCTTGATTTTATGAAAAAATAAAAATATTGCCAGTAGAAAAAAGGTAGGTAATTCATTTAGATAGAGAACCGCAGCCCTAATTCCCTCTCAAATATGGGAAGCAACTTAGACCCGTCATAAACAGGACAAAAACTCACCAAGCATCTAGGAATCTACAGAGCCTAACTTACTATATTCACGCATTTACAAACTAATAAAAAATAATCAAAGAATAGGTGACACTAACTGTCTTCAGTGCTGTACCTACAGTAAAAAACGTAAATAAATAACTATTGTAGTAGTACGAAACCCTTAGTTCACTCGTCACACTCTAACTCAGCTAGATTTATCCCGTGCTATCATTTCTTCAAGCAGCCGCTTTTCCCGAAGTATTTTCTCTCCCAGCAATTTTTAAATCCCTCTCAGCTTTTCGAACATCAAACGCTGTTAGAACAAGATCTTGAGTGGCAGAAAGATCGTGTAATTTTAGCTTAAAACACGTTAAAGACTTATTAACGTCTTTATAACGGAGCTCTTTATTACGAAAAGATTTTGTCATCGTTAACTTTTAGACAGGTTTTCGTGGGAAAAAAGGGACCTAAAAAGCTGCCTTGAAAGAGAAGCGTACTTGGTTCTGTACGCACAATAATTATAATAACATCACACATGTTTTTTCGCAGGGATGGTGTACAGTCACCTGCAAAATTGCATGAATACTTTTAGTCTTTATTACTTGTGAATAGAGTTCAGAACTGTCCATGCATTTTTGAAGGTGACTGTACCTAATAGTACACCCACATTTCGCTAGTTATGTTTAAGTCCCATGTGATTGGGGGCGAGCCTATTGCCATCAACCGGGCACAAATCCAGATTTCGAGGCGTCTCCTATTTCTGGAATTCAGCTGGATTGACTGGAAGCCGGCCTCAACATAGTTGGGCAAAGGCTAGACTGATAAAGAGTAGGTAGGCCTTTAGGTATTCTGAAAAACGACACTGATTCATATAACTAAGGTACCTTTCAGTAAGGAACCCTAAAAACGGCAGGATTTTACCTTGAATTTTAACGGGTAAAACCTATTGTGTTCATGGATGAAAGAAAATAGGAGATCCTTGGAAAACGTTCTCTTTTGTCGAAACAAACCGGTGGAGCATAGATCCTTACGTTGCCCTATTTAGCGCATGATTTTTATGTCAAATTAAAGGAAATACAGGGTCCGTAACAACCGGATGTCTATTAAACGACCCATATGTTTAAACATGATGTCTCTCATGTAAAAGACACAGGATAATTTCAAAAAAACTTGAGATCAATGTTAAAACAACCTTCATTCTAGACGCTGAGATGAATGATAGAGTAAGGTTTTGACTGAATGGTGGCTAAGATTGGGCCTCAGAAATCAGGGCCATCCAAAAGCGCGTTAGGTACCTCAAAACAAAAAATGTCAGAAGAAATCTCTATTGTTTTGTCAGAAGAAATCTGTATTTGTTTCCTAATGTAACTAATCCGAGATAATAAAGAAACCGTTTCGGCTACATTTGACCAGAGCCTGCAATGTTAGCCCAAAATAGCCGTACTTTAGCCTTTTCATTACGCTATTATTATGTTGTCAACGCGAACCTATTGTTATAAAAATAAGCGAAATCTTTATAGGGGAGAATACTGACCGCCCCTTTAGGCTTGTGTGTTATTACACAATTTTTCGTGTATAGAGGGTGTGAAAAGGTTTTGCTTAGATTTTTTTTGGTTAAGGTGAAGGTCAGGAGCCCCATTTTAAAATAAAATATGTGAAAAATAAAAAAAAATATATAGTTACATGGATTTTATACTAGTCAATACTCCGGGTTACTACTGAGAGTTTTTTATTGAAGAACCTAATAGCGCTTTTAACCCGGAAATTTTAATTTTATCATCATCTGCCTAGGCTTTCACAAACTATGTTGGGGTCGGCTATCACTCTGTGGATACAGCTAAATACCAGTATTTTATATGTGTCTTAGAACCAAAAAAATCGAAGACATGTGACATCTACCAATACGCACTGGGCCCGCGTGGTACATTATAGCCCATTCCCTCTCAAAAGAGAGGAGGCCCGAGTCCCAGCAGTGGGAACATTATTAAGCTGATGATGATGATGACTGCCTAACCTCGGAAAACATGGCTTAACTTAAAAAAGTATCCGAGCGGCTGTTATTATCAAGCCACGAAAAAAAAATATTTTTTTTAAACGTTGTCCCACACTAGGAATTTCTCCTGTATCGTGGGTGCGTTTACAAACATTTAAACTCACATACACAAATACCCAGACCCGGAACAACTATCTGTAGGTCTTACAAATACTTGTTCCGTGCGGGGATCGAACCCGCGGCACGCGGCGCAGCAGTCCGATCGCTCAGCCACTGCGCCAACCCTAGTAGCATTTTTTGTTGGCATTTAGTTGGGCCACATACCTCTGGTTAGTTGGCAAATGCATACAATTGGCGGGCAGTTTGCGGGTTGGGCCCAAGACTGATGGCCTACGTGGATTTGCCTACGAAGGCCCAACTTGCGATAGGGCCAACGTGCATTGCCCTACGGAGGCCCGAGGAAAACGTGTTATGGGTAGGCCCAACGACACATAATACATGTAGGCAAGCGGTTGTATGTTTGTTGGTTCTATAGCTGGTTTCATAGCGACGCGTCTCGCCAGGCGCCGGCCGTACGCGTGTCGCTGAACATCAACTTTATCAGCTTCATAATAAGTTTGGTTTTTGCGATGTTTTGAAAAACCAACCTTATTTTAAAGCCGATAAGGTTCATGTGCAGCGACGTGCGTGCGGCCGGCGCTGGCAAGACGCGTCGCTCTGAAACCAGCCCTAATAGGCCAACCCAGACGACGACATACAAAAGTCACCCACCAAACAGTCGTCTCTCTTTTGCACTTTGACGTGAGTACATAAGAGGACGTTGTGTCGTCTGCGTTGACCTATTATACTTTGTGTTAATTAACTGAAATTAAATGAAATACAAATTATGATAATTGAATATTTATTTATTGTTATATTATGTTATTGACAAAATGAAGACAAATTTTACACAATTTGGAGACGGTAGCTCTGCAGTAAAACGATACACACCGTACCTACTATGATACATTGATAGAATACCTACCTACTTTTACAAAGTTACACTTTGCAGCTAAGTTGTTGTCAAAGATTCGTTCAAGGATTCTTCTTGTGATAGGACCAGTTTTGTTCCCACCAATATAGGTTATGTAGTTTATCTGCAACAAACACAACACAACCCATTATAGTAAAACAACAAATACATGCAATGCCAGTAAGGATAAATTAAAGACAATTTTTTGTTAGGTTAAGTGCGAATTAACTTGAGACCTTGCCGATGATTCAATTTCAACTTATGTTGTGCAAAATGATGCGTCGTAGTATTTTTTTTAGCTAGAGATTTGCACGAGATTTATTAAGAACAAATTAAGATAGTATTTCATAAATAATAGCATCTTAGTCCCAGGTCTCAAGGTAATTCGCACGGGTTCTAAGTAGATAAATACCTACATAAGAAAAACTTACCCGTTTCGTAAAATAAACGTTTTACAGGACATAATGTCCATGTTATCTTAGTTGGAGCCTCGTTACTGCTAAGGCATTTGTTGAATATTATTGCAGTTTTAGGTATAGGGAGGCCACATGCAACCATCTTCACCTTATTCATCCACCACCATTACCATCTTCATCTTCATCTTTGCGTAACCATCTTCATCGTCAAATTCCACAACTTTAAACATTTTTATCACTGCCTGTCAGGCTAATATTTTATATATATAAATAAAACAAATACTCCGCAGCCGCAAGCGCACCCGGCACCGCACAAATGAAATAACAAACTGCAAAATGGCGGGCGGGCCGGGCGACGGGTGCCGCCGCCCGCCCCCCGCGCACCCCGATACCACCCCGTAGGAGCAGCAAGTAACAGGGCCATTGAAGGGTATCTAAGTTGGACCGATGTTGTTATCATAACTTAAATCCCTACAAAAATCTCCCAACAGTAGGAATAGAAGCAGCAGGCCCGTCGTTAGTTGGCCCAATGTTGTTTTAATATCATAAATCCCTACAAAAATCACCCAACAGTAAGAATAGTAACGCAGGCCCGTCGTTGGCTCTTCGTAGGGCAAATAGTGCATGTTTAAGACAATGGGCCTATTTTAAGTTTGGGTTGGCGGAATAACTAACCGTCTGCCAATACATTCCCAACTGTTGGCGTATGGAAGCCAACGGCAATTGCTACTAGGGAACCGCAGTCAATAATTCAATACAAGGTATTTGCCCTACGTTACAGTCCAATCCTACCTTCTTTTCCCAAAATCCTCTTCAAACCGACCCTCAGAACGTCAATCCTACAACCCATCCATTGCAACACCCTATACACCCGGAGTATATTTGATTTTATAGGGACACCAAAAATGGTGATTTCTGTTTTGCATTCCGCTGGCTCTTTGTTTTTTGTCTTTATTACACGTTGGCATCAGAGGGTTAATGTTTTCCGCAAACAATAGAAAAGGGTTAACTTTGGTACGCGCTGATGAAATGTTGTCAATTTCGTCATGTAGGTAGGAAAGCTCGCGTCATTGCGTGGGACGGGTTTGGAACCCTTGTCATCGTGTTGGTTGAGGTCCTGATGTTCAGCGTTTTCCTTTGTGATTGTTGACCCCTAATGTAATGTTATCTTTTAAATAGCTATATTTTTTTTTTCGATGTAGGTATTTTATTAACTTTTCATAGATCTTATACTTTCATATTATACAGCTTTTTTTTTCTTTGAGGTTGGAAACTTATCAACTGACTCTTCACGCTCTGGGCAGAGCGGTAGGGATTGTCAGACTCCTACTGCCTAAAAACCACACATGTTCCTTCTTAGCCCTTTGTGTCGATGCCGTGGTATCACTTTCGAACAACCCGCAGCCCCGACGGGTTCACATATACTACTACATATACCTACTAGCTTTTGCCCGCGACTTCGTTCGCGTGGAATAGTGACTTCCGGCAGATTTTTGGTTTATCTCGCGAAAAAAAAAAAAAAACTATCCTATGTCCTTTCTCAAGTTCCAAACTATGTCTGTACCAAATTTCATCAACATCCGTTCAGCCGTTTAGGCGTGAAAGAGTAACAGACAGACAGACAGACAGAGTTACTTTCGCATTTATAATATTAGTATGGAAGTATGGACAAGTGAACAAATTCATGGTGATGGCGTTAGTAGTTGAAACGATTGGGCGAACATTACAACACAATGTACAATTCCACGGACGACCGCAGCCACAGACCACAACTGCAAAGCCGCAGCGACACAACCTGTTCCTATGTCACCATCACCATCATCAGCCTATAATGTTCCCACTGCAGGTACTCAGGCCTCCTCTCTAGCACAGGGGTGCAGAGCACGCGTGCCCAGTGCGGTTTGGTAGATGTCACAAATCTTCGATTTTTTTGGTTCTAAGACATGCCGGTTTTGTCACGATGTTTTCCTTCACCGTTTTGAGAGCAGTGGTAATGAAATAAATTACACAAAGTTATGCGCCTGCCTGGGTTCGAAACTTCGAACCCACGACTTACTGTTCTTAAGTCGGGGCCGCAAACACTATAATAGGCCACCACTGCTCTCCCCCAAGTACCTCTATGGAAACGCTTCCGTATGTGGTGAACCTGCTTAGTGTCGCCGTTTTCATAGAATTTTGTTCGCGGAGACGGCCCTCTACTACAGACCCACAAATATAACCTTTATCTTAATGCCCTACAGTTATTTTATTGTTCCAAATCTCTAAGTTTACTTTTATAAGCCATTTGCGGCTCTGAGGCTATTTGCAGACTTTTACACTAAGATTATAGACGTAAAGCCCTTAAGAAATTGCGTGTTGTTCTTGAACTAGTGACTTGGCCAGACTTAGCATGGTTTTTACGACTTTACAAAACATGTCGTTTTTTTAAGTCAGTTTTTCTTTGCCTTGAACTAGAATGCAGCATTTTGGGTGTCAAAAGACAAGACAGGGATTGAAACACCACGCTGCATTCCAAAACGGGCATGGTGGATTAGGCTAAATGGGGATTGGAAGAACTGAATTTTAAGGAGCCCGACGGGGCTGTGGCTCCCGTCGGGGCTGTGGCTTGTCGAAAGGATAACGCGGCTCCGACACAAGGGCGAAGAAGGAACATGGGTTTGGTTTTTAGTCAGTAGAAGACAACACACACACATACACACACCCCTTCGCTCTGCCCAAGATCGGGGGGGGTTATTCGATGATTTTCCACCCACCAAAAAAAAAAAAAAAAAAAGGATAAACGAAACGCCATACTCATCAACTGCCACATTTTCCCAATTAACAGGTCAGCTTCCAGTCTAGCTGGATAAATACCTACATGTATTGACTGCCTATCTGACTTTTACAACCAATTTTGTACTGGCTAATATGCACTATTGTCGCTGGTCAAAGACCACCACATCCTCTGGTTGATGAATCAACTACATTTGTTTTTGGGGGATGGTATATCATAAAATGACTCCTCCCGCTCTGGGCAGAGCAGTAGGGAGTATCAGACTTCTACTGACTAAAAACCACCCATGTTCCTTCTTAGCCCTTGTGCCCTGTGTGCCTCTTACGAACGACCGAAGTTGAGCGCGAATCTGAACTTCGGCGCCTACATCGAGTCGAAAGCTCAAACTGCGGCGAAAAAGCTGGGCATCCTAAACAAGGTAAAGCGGTACTTGAAGCCTGGACAGCTTTCAGTATTATATAAAGCTCAAGTCCGGTCTGGCATGGAGTATTGCTGTCACCTTTGGGATGGCTCAGCCAAATACCAGCTTGCCACACTTGACTCTGTAGAGCGCAGAGCCAGGAGGCTAATTGGTGACGATAAGCTTATTATCAAGCTACATAGCCTGGCCCACCGTCGCAAAGTCGCATGTCTGTCGGTCTTCTACAGACTGTACTTCGGAGAGTGTGCGCAAAAGCTCCACGAGCTGATCCCACCATCTCCCTTCTTCCATCGGGAGACTAGACGTACTGCAGGGTATCACCGATACCTAGTCGACATTCCACACATTCGAACGAAGCGCTTTGCTGGGTCCTTTATTATGCGCACAGCCAAGGAGTGGAATTCCCTGCCTGCGTCGGTTTTTCCGAGTTCATAAAACCCTAATCTGTTTAAGTCGCGAGTAAACAGGCTTCTACTGGGTAAGCTCGTTCCATCGTCGACATCATCTCTGCCTTTAGGGCAAGATTGAAGTCAAGAGCAAGTCCATAATTAAAAAAAAAACCCGCAACCCGGAGCTGCGGGCTCCGACGGGAATCAACTACATCAGGTGACAATCACAGTTTATATTGGGTAATAAGTTGACGGTGCTTTCCGAGGCACGGAGGAAACTAAACGGAAATAAAAATATACGACATCGTTTGTAATAGAAAATGCACTATTGTGTCCTCTTCCTCCGTAAGAATATTACATCCTGACCTAGATTCGATCTCCGGGTCGGGTAAAATGTGATTGATTCTTTCTTTTACTTGGGAGGTGGCAATATGTTTACCTCTATTGGAACAGTGGGATGAGAAAAGCAAATTGAGGAAAAGGCGCTAATGGATCTAACTATTATAGTTATGATATACCTAGCCTTTTCCAAACTATGATGGCTTGTATCTAAAATACCAGTTTTTTAGGTACATGGTGGGACTGTCTATTTGACCTACTTAACCCAGTTAGTACTGGGCAATATCATTTGGTAAGACTGGTTGTCAGACTTTCGAGCCATTGTCTACCTGTAACGACTGTTAGAAATCTTCGAATGACAGTTGGGACCAACAGCTTAACGAGCTTTCCAAGGCAAGGAAGAAACTTGATATGAGATGAGTGGTAACCCATCCAAGGACCAACCTAGGTAAAGCGCTGCTTAACCTGAAGATTGACTTGAGTTGTTAATATTAAGCCTTAATACTCCTCCTTATTAAATTAATACGAGTATTCCATAAGCCGTATAAAGCTCGATAACGTACAAAATATCAGAGATTCCATCTAAATTCATCCTTTGATACGATATTCAACCTTTCCATAGAGTAACAGTATCAAGTTCTTACACAAATACCAATTCTGGGTAATTCTTGGTAATAGTCAATGATCGCAATCTGATATTGAGGTGGAGAAATCACAAAAGGGATCAAATTTATTTTTTGGGTGTAAAATATTCCACACACAGAGGTTTGTAATAAAATAAGGATGTCATATTTTGTCCAGGTTTAAAAAATGTTTTTTTTGTAGGGATTTTTGTCCAATAAGAATAATATGTCAACTCCATCGTACCTTATTTATAACAAATAAATACACTTTGATTTTTATTTGTTACTTATAATGGTAAAGATTTTTTAAAAGACGTAAAATAAATCTAAGCTTTGTTTACAATAGGGAAGATAAAAAGTATATTTAATAAAATACCTACTGACTTGACTGCTACTTTGATCGAGGTTGAAAGCAAACACTACAGCTGAGCATCAGGTAAAGGATGCGATTCCCAGGTTAGGTAAACTGATGTTTCAGTAACAGCCACGGAGTTTGAATTTGTCGCGGGTAAAAAAAAAAAATGCTCGGACTGGTGAAATGTGGGTGTACTATAAAAAGTACACCTCTGCTAACCTTTCGAAGAACACAGACCTTTTTTTTTTAGGGTAGGAAATCATCAAAATAATTACTCCTCCCACTCCAAAACCACCCATGTTCCTTCTTAGTGCATGTTTACGTACAGGCGGGGCGTCGCGCGGCGCGTGCATCGTTTTTATTTCAAACACATGGCAATGTATGAAAAGTAAACGATTTCAAAACTTTATTTTACGAGAAGCGATTTTTCACTCGTTTGTTTAAAATGCAGCGTTTGTTGCGGTGGACTCGTCTCTCAGTAAATTAATAAAAAAACACGAAAAGAGCATTCTGCACGCGCCGCGCAACGCCCCGCGTGTTCGTAAACGAGCCCTTAGCCCTTTGTGTTCGAGGCAGCGGTATCTCTTTCGAACAACCCGCAGCCCCTAAACTTATTTTCATCATCCTCTATTAGATTTACTCGAGCAACAAGCTATCAGTAAAACCGACGGAGCAATGTGTCACATTCCAGAAGATAGACGTAATATAAACAATAATGTGGAATCTTGTAGGCGCAGGGATGCTGACATCACAGGATGTGAGGTGGGGCCTTGCAGACAGCGAGAACATCATGAAATCGCTTCTATGTTTAAGTGCTAAGAGAACATCTGGCAGGAAAGGTCAGATAGTCCATGAAGCAGAGTGAAAAACGCTAATTGGTAGAGTCGGATTTGTTTAAAAGTTCAATTTTCTCACATAAACTCACGCCTTTTTCCCAGGTCGAAACTGCAGAACGCCACCTGCTACGATCATTACTCTTTTTCCTCACATGTTCATATAATTATTATGTACATTTAGTTCTACACGCACACCGGTTGGGAGTCTTAGTACTATTCATTAAATAATTTGTCCTTTTTGAAGAACCTCACCAGTAAGGTCAGTTTATGTCTTTGTAGTGCGTCTACTCGCAGCGTTGACTTTTAAAAGCAGGTATTTAGTTAAATAACATTTTATACCTATGGTCAATAAAACAGTAGAAAGGCACACTACACTTCGTAATTACAGTCATACAGTACTATCAAAGAATGTCTTATTGACACTTGGGATTACACTAGTCAATGTTCTAATCAATCGTGTTCCAATTTAAATTTAAAAAGGTATTAATCAGAAACTAGTCATTCTAAAAATTCGTTCAAAAACGTGACTGAAATAACAAGATTTGGTACAAAAACAGCTTCTAAATCATAAAATATGTTCGATTTTTTAAAGCCTTCGCTCTGACAGGTTATAATTTATCGCTTTTGTCGTAGCCTACGTCTAATGGCCCGAATCGATCAAAAGCGGTACCTGACATTGATAGCTGGCCTTATATTACAACGGGATTTGGGTTGTGGTCCAAAATTTGCGCATTGAATGAGAAACATAGGTATTCAAAATATGATGTTCATCATCGGCCTAGGCTTTTCTCAACTATGTTGGGGTCAGCTTCCAGTCTAACCGACAGCTGAATACTTATGAACAGTGCGACTGACTATCTTACCTCCAAAACCCAGTAAGTACTGGTTAATACGATACCTTGGTAGGACTGGTTCTCAGTCTTTCGGGCCACCGAATAACTGTTACGACTGCCAAAGACCTATATAATATGGCAGTCATCAATGGCAGTCAGTAATGTGTGTCAGCCATCGACGGGCCAACCCAGGAAAGCGCAGCTTTACCTGAGAATCGACCCGAGTGGCAGTTATTATTTAGCCCCCAGTTTCTCACGAGTTTACTATTAAAAAATATAAAACATTAAGTATTTTAAAATTGTCTGTTAAATCTTGAGAAATTAATGTGAAGTACCTAACGCTTCCTATCAACAATTTGAGAGGACAAAATTAACTGCAACAACTTCTCAAGCGTGATTATATATTATGTTTTCGTAATCCAAAATATTTGACGAACACCCGCTCCTATTAATTCCTTTGTCCCACAGCCAAAACACGCGTAGGAAGAGATACCCCGCAGTGAGTCAGTAACTGACAGCCCAGTCGAAAGAATCTCCCATCCGATGTTCTGCAATGTACAGTTGTAAGGGGCGGCAAGTGCATGGGCATGCTAAGGATTGTATTGCTGTGAACGCACGGGCGAGCGTCCATGCGTTTGTATGTGTAGGTAAGTGGTCTCGATACAGTACGCACACCACAGCCACGGAGATCGCCCGCTATCGTGTGTCGTCGGCGTGGTCGCGTCGGGCGTCGCACTCCACGACATAGCACAACAAAATATATTTCCGTCTCTTTCGTTATGACACGCAGCAAACGCATTGTAATGTATTGCTAAAATTCGCGTGTATCTTACAAGTGTTGATAGCTGTTAGGGCTAAGCAGTGGATTTTCGATCAATGAGGTCTGAGTTCAAATCTCACTCAGCGTTTGTGATGCTTTTGTAAACATTTTTTTTTGTAATCGTAAATCCATTATAATACTTTATTTTATATAAAAAGTTAAATAATATATTGGTTAAAAACCCAACGTATTATTATTTAACTATTTATGTGATTATGTTATCATGTCGGTATTGGGTGGTAAGGTGGAAAAATAGTCGTGCATAATGACAAGACAATGTTTTATTCGTCCTATTTATTTATAAAATTAACTACTTAATTAACAATCATGAGAATTGTGACGTCAAATCCTACCTAGATAAAAACAGTTCTCTTGTAATCGTTCATAACATTTTTCATTATTTAAAGTATACCCACTAAGTCAATTCTTAACAAGGAAAAGATAATTTTATCACAGAAATTTATTTGATGATACCCACCTATACAACTAATAATTATGATTTAGACTATGAACCTGCTTTTTTATTTAACGTCACAATAAATGTCGTATTGAGGTTATAGCTTAATTGTTCATTTTCTTGAAGAAAAGAAGATTGAAACTAAACCTCAATGTAAGATTAGTAAATAATTACGGATAAGTTATTATCATTAAATATGTTATTAAAACATTAACATACTTATTATTAAAATCAAAACATTTACGCATTTTAATAAACTCAAACTCAATTTGTTATATTTATATTTTTTATCAAGGCACTTGATTTAAAAGTCTTTTCATCTGAAAATATGGTAGTATTCCAATAAAAATCTAAATACTCCCATGCGAAACGTAATCATTCTTGTTTATGTCTATTTGTCAGGAAGGGCTTTTTAGCAGATCTTCTGTGATGCAAGCCTCTAGCTTGGAGGGCACGGAGAATAGTTTGCGATGAGGTAACAAATAATTCCATAAAGCGTCCCATAAGTGTAAAACCATTTGTATCATACTCGTCCACCACAATTATGTCTTCGCCGCCGTCGCTGCGTATCGCTATTAGGCGACGGCGCTCCACTTCACTGTCGATTAGCAAGGCGATCCTCTTCCTCGTGTTAGCTTTATTAAAATACTTACTTAAATATTACCTATACCTAATTATATTATGTTAGCTTTTAATATTAAAATATTTATCTGAATATTATCTATACCCAACTTTATTGTAATTAAATGTATGTGTTCGCATGTCATACGGATGGTATATTGACTTGTTTGTCATTCGATCCAACACTTCACTTCGCGGTTCATTCCGGCATTCACCTACAAGCGTTGACAGTGCGAACACGGGCATTCAAGTTTGAGGTCTCGTACAGACAAGACGTGCAGTGTAAAAGTGTGGTAGAATAAAGTGATTATTTGAAGAAGGACAATATTATTATTTCTGACCTGTTAAAAGGTCAGAAGTGGGATCACATCGGAACTGTAACGGTTTTGGTGGAATACTCAACGCCCGTATTTAAAGCTACGCAAGTGAAATGCCAAAGCATCGGTCTGGAAAGCGGGTGCGACACTCTGAGGACTCCAGCAGTGAGTCAGAATTATCTTCGGAGCGCAGAAGCAGATCACGGCATAAGTATTCACGACGAAAGCGTTCACGGCGTGTGGAAAAGTCGAGGCAGCGCCGTACCCCGTCGCCAGATACGCCGGCGCCGCAAGAGCGTTCACGGCGTGTGGGGAAGTCGAGGCAGAGCCGTTCCCGGACGCCAGATACGCTGGCACCGCACGAGGAACCAGCAGTACGACCGAGTGCTGGGACCAGAAACAGCGCATCATCACCATTACCAAGTAACCAATCCACTGTTTTTGACTCTCAAAATTTTGTTAATGTGTTCCAAGAACTTGTTAAGTCTTTACGTACAGACGGCAATACAGACCGTTACCCTGTTTTGAACGTTGTGCCTGAATTCGACCCAACAAAGCGAAATCAGAGTATAGACGTTTGGATTACAAAAGTAAATGAATGTGCAAAGATTTATAATTGGATAGAGCGACAGATAGTTCACTACGCTTTGCCTAAATTAGTAGGGTTAGCCCAAAAATGGTACCAGGGTCTACCCACTTTGTTATTAGTGGCAACAAAAATTGAAGTCGGCATTCCCCAGTGAATCAGTGATGATAACTATGGTCGGTTGCTGATGGAGATGCTCGCCTGTAGGGCACGTTTTGGTGATAGTTTAGAAGACTATTATTACGAAAAGATAGTTTTGCTTAATAGATGTAACATTTCCGGGAAAAATGCTATCGATTGTTTATTATATGGTATTGAAGATAGATCGGTCAGAACTAGTGCTGAGGCTGTGCAATTTAGCGAGCCTGATAAGTTGTTAGTCTTCCTTCGCAATGTTAAAATAACTAAAAAGAATGACAAGCAAAACGTGACTGTGCAGCCGATCGTTTCCGACAGCAAGCATTTTAAAACTTCTAAAGAGAGGAAGGGCACCCTTTCTACAAATGTAAACATCAAATTAAAAGGTGCAATCACTGTCATAAAGTAGGCCATTTGATTAGCGATTGTCCCAATAAATAAGCATGAAAGTAATAAGACTGTTTAAAACATTTCAAAGGAGCAAGATAATGATGCGAAATATTTTAAGATCGCGATAGTTAACGGTCAAACTATGAATTGTTTTATTGACTTTGGTAGTCAAATTACTATGCTCCGAGAATCGGATGCAAAAGTGTTAAATCAAACTCTGTCTTACGGTGACTTGCCGATTTTAAGAGGGTTCGGAAATTCAATTGTTTAGTGTTTAGGGAAATGCGATATCGAAATTGAAATAGACTTAGTTAAAGCCCGCGTTGAAGTACTCATAGTCCCGGATCATTACTTGAAGGTATCATTACTTGTAGGCCAAACGTTTACGGAACAAAGTCATGTCGTAGTTCTCAAAACAGAAGACAAACTGATTATTAAGAGTAAAACTATAAACGTCCCTGAAAGTGTTAAACTGTATGTTAGTAACTCTATTAAAGTAATGGGCCGCACCGAAGTGGCCGTAGAATCTAATCCACCATATGATGGTGAGGTGGTCGTGGAGCCTGGTTTATGCTCTCAACCTCAAATGATGTACAGTTTAATGCCTTGTATTTTAGAGTTAGTTAGTGGCAATGACGACACGGTTGGCGCAGTGGCTAAGCGATTGGACTGCTGCGCTACGTGTCGCGGGTTCGATCCCCGCACGGAATAGAATAGAATAGAATATGTATTTATTCGCTACAATTCGAATATGTATTTATTCGGAACAAGTATTTGTATGGCCTACAGATAGTTGTTTCGGGTCTGGGCGTGTTTGTGTATGTGAGTTTCAATGTTTGTAAACGCACCCACGATACAGGAGAAATTCCTAGTGTGGGGCAACGAATTAAAAAAAAAAAAGCCACACTTCAATTGGACAATTTGGTAAAATCGGGATTTGATTTAAACAAAGGTACCCTTCTGTCTCGGGCTTTGCCGTTAGCACAAATTAACTATCAAAGCGTGAATAGAATTGACAAAAGCGCGGATAACTCTTCAAATATTATTATCGATCCTAAAAGCAATCTTTTGCAGTTGACTCGTTTATTAAATGAATACAGCGATCGTTTTGCTTTTTTCACTAAAGAGTTAACCAAACGTCCGATTCTTGAATTTTATAATCCTGCGTTTGAAACTCAACTTCATACAGACGCTTCTAAAATTGGTATTGCTGGTATCCTTTTACAAAGATCAAATAAAGAAGCACCTTTAAATGTTGCAGCTTATTATACATTATTCTCTCGTTCGAAAGTCCCTGCTGGTAAGAAGGCAGGTGAACTTCATCCGATTCCCAAGGTTGATCGCCGCTTTCATACGTTGCATATAGACCATCTGGGTCCCTTTGTGGTCGATAATCGATGCCTTCACAAAATATGTTATATTGGCTCCTGTAAAAAGTACGAAATCATTACATTCTATATCCATACTTTTGGTGTTCTTATACGACTCATTTCTGATCGAGGTACATCTTTCACGTCCAAGCGCTTTCAAGAATATTTAAGTACGTTAGGCATTAAACACGTTATGAACGCGGTAGCGACACCATGTGGCAATATTATGGGCAAGTGGAACGCTACAACCGCACTGTCTTAGCTGCTGCCCTAACTGCAACAAACCTAAATAAACCTGAACATAAATGGGATGAATGTATTTCTGTAATACAATGGAGTTTAAATAATACCCTTAATAAGGGAATCGGGAAGACACCAGCTCAGGCATTATTTGGCATTGACTTGGTTGGTACGACTAACTCCCTTAATATCTTAATATTATAGACGATACAGAGGACGTAGGGAACAATTTAGAAAACATTAGAGAGGAAATATCACAACATATAGAAATAATAATAATAATAATAAAAATAAGAATCAAGTAGAACAGAAAAAACGTTTTGATAAATCTAGAAAGAGAGTTACATTCAAAATTGGGGATTTAGTTATGGTAGACTGGTAGAGCGAGAAATTCCTTCGACGGGGAAAAGTAGGAAATTAATTCCAAAGCTCCGTGGTCCTTACAGTATTGTAGAGGTCTTTGACAATGACCTATATAAATAAAATAGAAGATACCCCATTGTCACGCAAGGGTAATAGAAACTTCACTGGAGTCTTTTCCGTGGATAAAATTCACCCGTGGTTGGTTTTTAAACGAAACAGTGTTAGTGACAGTGATGTGCAGTCTGGAAATGTTACTGATGAATGATTGGCACCTTTTGATTGGGTGGTTATTGATGTAATAATAATAATAATAAAAATATTCCACAACTATCACACAACGCCATCTAGTCCCAAGCTAAGCAGAGCTACGCGTTAATTAATTGTAAATAGGTAATAAAGATAAAACATGTAAGAGTATTAACAGCAGAATGTTGTCCACGTCAATCGTGTACAATTTAATTTGAATAATTGAGTAAATTTACATTGTTTTATTATTAGTATTATACAGTAATTTTTGTGTTTTATATTATACAGTTATTATTATGATGAATAAATTTGTATACTAACATTATTTTGTACAAGAAGTTTAGAGCACACTGTAGACATACAGGGGCTACAGTGTGTTAGATATGTGGTTATTATGGATATGTAGAGGCCATAATAACTTGTCTAGTCAGTGTGTTGTGGACATGCAGGGGCCACAGCATGCACGAATTGCCGTAGATATGTAGAGGCTACAGTGGTTCCGCCAATGTTATCGTTGTATTCGTCGTTGTGGCATTGTCGCTAGTGTGTTGTGGACATGAAGGGGCCACAGCATGCTTGAGTTGTTGTGGATATGTAGAGACCACCGCAGCTCCTTCAATGCTACCACGAATAGAATTATTTTGGGCAATGCTGATATGTGAAATATTACCTATACCTAATTATATTATGTTAGCTTTTAATAAAATATTTATCTGAATATTATCTATACCCAACTTTATTGTAATTAAATGTATGTGTTCGCATGTCATACGGATGGTATATTGACTTGTTTGTCATTCGATCCAACACTTCACTTCGCGGTTCATTCCGGCATTCACCTACAAGCGTTGACAGTGCGAACACGGGCATTCAAGTTTGAGGTCTCGTACAGACAAGACGTGCAGTGTAAAAGTGTGGTAGAATAAAGTGATTATTTGAAGAAGGACAATATTATTATTTCTGACCTGTTAAAACTCGTATCTTTTGATTCAGAGACTAACAGTATTCTTCTAAAACAAAAAAGAAGTGATGTTAGGCGGCTATAACAAAATACTTAAGATTTCAATTACTCTCATTCAAACTACTACTACTATTACTATTTCTCTCATTTAAAAAAAAACACTAAGAAATTATTTATCTTTTAGGATTCATAATTGAATTTAAAAAAAAAAAACAATCAATGTCACTACATAATAATATTTAGTCGTAATTTCTACTATAAGTTTAAGTTACAAATCTTAAATATAATACTCACATTCAGTCCGGTTTCTCCAGCTATTTGTGTTCTATTATGACCACTTTTATGCAGCGCAACAATAGTCGCTCTCGTCTCAATATCAATATTTGCCTGCATTTTGAAAAATACCAACAACAATGTCGCTAAATGTTAAACCACACGTCACTAACCAATAACTACAACCAAACGACAACTATCATTCCGATCAAGTTGAATATTCATAAAACTTATGTCTACCTCACAGAAATTATAATTCTTTACTTATTTTTCTATGATCTACTTTCAAACTTTACGCAATGTGTGAACAAAGCGAACAAGATAAATATTTATGTTTCATTACTTCCAATCGAGTAAAAACTTACAAAAAGTCTAAAAGCAACAGAGAGAGATTAGAACGCACGACTTTCTGGTTGGCGCATAATCTATCCGCACGCAATAACCACTAGGCCATCTGGACTTATAATCTATGTGTTGAAATTATTAACAACAATCATTTGTGGACGACAATGTTTATTTTCTTAGAAGTAGAAGGTCGTAAGCCAAACTACACGTCAAGCTGTTTCTTTGTGCGGTTGCTTATCCACTTTTGATCGATATAGTACTAGAGCATCTACGGTACAAGGGTACTTGTATATGAGAATCAAATATCTTAGCGTACTCAGACGCTAAGATATTTGATGCTCATCGGTTTTATTAGTCGCGTTTTTTCCTGGGGAGCTTGTAGCTATAGGTCTGGACTGGGTTGTGGTTCTATCCGTGTAACCTAACTAATAATATAATAATTGTGAAAGTGGATACGGTGCATACATGTTTTAACTGCTGAACAGAGTTTAATGTTCGGCAGGTAGACAATAACAAAGATTTCGGCATAGAATTATTTCCGACTTAAAAGTGGGAGAAGACGCAATCGAAAACTAGTCAGAAAATAAAGCATTGAAAACTGCTAACCAATAACCAGACTCAATTTCAGAATCCATAGCTTATATTCACTTAGCAGTGGTCGCCAATCATGATATCTGAAACCTGAATAATCGAATTGAATAATTTATGTTGGAAAATTTTAGCAGACCGCAGCCACTTCATGAACCATTTTGTTAATTGGTTCTGGTGATCGAATGCCATATTTCAATATTGGTCATACTGATTGAACGTGTCTAAGTAATTTTCGAAATTGTTATCATTAATAGCGATTTGTGGAGCCACATGTTTCCACATGTGGCTCCATGGCCATGATATAGCCAGAAAGCGATGCGGTAGACCTCGCAAGAGATGGTGCGACGAGCTCAACAGAACAAACGGCCAAGTGGTCCACATTCGCCCTGGATCGAAACATTTGGACGTCATGGGGGAGGCCTTTGACCAGCACTGGGATGGCATTGGCTAACAGTAACAGTAGCCATTTGTGTCCCACTGCAGGACAAAGGCCTACCTTACCTTTTTCTACTTATCCCTACTTTCTAGTGCTGTTGCAAACAGTTGCTCTTGCAAAATGTATTTTACACCGCTGCCTAATCCTTCGAGAATTTCAAGCGTGATTGTAAGTAATAATAAACAAACTTCTATATCCGTTTAAAATAACTTTAGATCTAACTATGTTGACCCTATTTTATGGGGATAAAAACATCGATAAATGTCTATTTTCAAAGCTGTTATTCTCCTCAAATTACGTAAATCACTTGTTTGTCCCAATTCTTGGTCATTCAATTATCTGAATGGACAGCCTACGCTTTCAAAAAGTTTTGGCATAAGTCAACTAAACGTAGAAGCTCTAAAATTAGTATACGAAAGACGTCTAAAGAGAAGTTGTAATTGGAGATGTGAACAAACACCCACGAAGAGAGAAAAGTTAGGTGAAAATATTTTTCTTAGGCAGTGCTCCTACTGTCTGTCGTTACGAGCTGACGTACTGACGTAAATTGGCCAGATCATCATCATTTGCTTACCCTTACAAATACAAATCATTTAATTGCATAAAACAGGTAGTGAAGGTATTACAAACGTTTTTTATGGTTCACTGTATTATAACCATACGAGTTGTGCAAATATATTGTTAGGAATTTATGACAGAATCAAAAATCAGAATTTAATAAATTACTATATCATTCAAAATATAATTAATAGTCTATTGATTGATTAAATTGAATTCGAAAAAGTAATGTTTAAATAATAAATAATAGGTTTATGTAAATGTCATTAAAATTAATAATGTCATAGTAATTTTAATATTCGACACATTTAGTCAATTTACAAAATAATTGACTAAATGTGACGAAATAATACCTTAATTTATTTGAGGTCTCAAACTCAAACTCAAATATTTTATTTCAATTAAGCCATTACAGGCACTTTTGAATGTCAGAAGGACGGAAGAAGAACGAAACTACGAGTGCAATACGTCATTCCGAAAGTCACCACGCCGAACCACACGCCACCGAATGCCCGCAACAACGAACACTGCGAGCACAAAAGCACGCAGCTACGCAAACCGTAACAACGAATGCTCGAGACCCCGAATCACGGAACAACGAATGCACGCCGCAACGTGCAACCGCCGCCCCGCGACCCGCACAGCATGGCTTCTACATTCATGCTTCTCTGTTACTCATCTTCTCAGACACCTTTTGATATACCAATCATCACACAGTCCAATCGTTTCTTCTTCTACTGTTAAAGGTACCTAACCATAATATTCATACTTAAAACTTTCCTCATCCCTCCGCATCACATGCCCATACCACGACAGCGGATTACCACACAACTTTCCAGTCACGGGAGCCACTTTCAGACTTTCTGTTAGGAACTCATTTTCTTATTTTATTCATTCGTGTAACACCACACGTCCTTCCTAAATACTACACACACACACACTACTACTTATACACACTACTACATACACACACACACACACATTACACACACACACACACACTACACACACACACACTAGTACACTACTACATTGATCTATTTTTGTTCGTGTTTTTGTCTCAACGAGATCTTTACAAAACAGTGTAAACGAAGCCTTAGAATGTAATAAAAGAAAATGTTAATAAATTGTGAACCGACCTTGGAGAAGGTGGATTTATCATCATCATCTGTCTAGCTTCGTTACGGCTATGTTAGGGGTCGAATTACTGCCTCCAAATGCGGCTCGATTTTTGTATTCAGAATTTGGTTGTTTTGGCCGGTTAATGGCTATTTTGATCTTCTCATTTACCTTAGTGAGAGCAGCGGTGGCCCAGTGGTGGCGGCCCCGACTTACGAGCGGTAAGTCGTGGGTTCGAACCCCAGCAAGGGACATTATACTTTGTGTAATTTATTTCACCGCCACTGCTGTAAAAACGGTGAAGGAAAACATCGTGAGGAAACCGGCATGTCCTAGAACCAAAAATTTGAAGACATGTGACATCTACCAATCCGCACTGGGCCCGCGTGGTGGATCATAGCCCATTCCCTCTCATATAGAGGAGACCTGTCCCAGCAGTGGGAACATTACAGGCTGATGATGATAATGATTTACCTTAGTGAGGGGTGTACTACTCTGTTTTTTTCAGCTTATACATTGTTTTTAAAACCCAGTGATACAGCGACTATAAGGCTCGGAGGAGCTCGTGGCTACATAATCACAGCCATTCAGATCAATCTTCTAGTTAAGCCACACTTGCCTACGTTGGTCTGTGGATGGGTCACCCAGCCACTTATACACTGAGTTTCCTCAGTGCCTCGGAAAGCACGTTAAGCCTTTGGTCCCGGCTATCAAGATCTTTGATGGACGTTAAGTAGTCAGTGAACAAAAAGTTTGACTTACAGTCTTACCAAGGGATATCGTTTTACCTAGTACTTACTGTGTTACAATAATAATAATAATCATTTTATTTCAGGCATCTAAGGCCCATACATAAAATACACACAATAATTTAAAACAATAATAACAAACTAATACATAATTATAAAACAGTAAAACCATAACTAAAAATTTTAACTAAACACGTAACGTCGGCGTCGTGTTTCGCTGCAAGGTGTCGCGTAACCGTCCTCGGAAACGACGGAAAACGACACCTTTCGGCCAAAAGTCTTCCTGCAAACAGGTCTGGAGATGTTCGGTTTTAACAGGCACCACAAATGACTTGAAGTTGATGTTGTGGCGTGATTCCAACCTTTCGACCCTCAGAGTCCAGTTGGTCTTCACTTTGTTATGTAGGTCAGATAGGAACTCTTTCTTTGTAGTCGTATTCTTCATTACTGAAGGTCGTGTCCTTGATGAAAGTCCTTCGTAGATCTTACAATCTGTCTCCTAAAGGGAATCACTCCATGTAAGATACTGGTATTCAGCTGCATCTGGTCAGACTGGAAGCCGACCCCAACATAGTTAGGAAAATGCTAGGCAGATAATGGTGTCTAATCTTTGGTCCTGCTCACACCCACTTATAAACTTCGGACAACCGCACAAACACACACAAAACTGAACCTTACCTTTCAAAGTTAAAGTTTGACATTTCCGTGAGTTTGAGTTCCGTCCCTATCAATAAGGGCAGGTAGGTGTTCTTAACCTGTTTACTTGTACTCAAGTTTCTGTATACGTTTAAAGTGTTAAGTTTTGTTTGGTAAGCAAACAAGGTAATCGAGTAAACAAGGTAATACCTACTGTCAAGTTTCTGCCGTTTTTGTATTAATGAGGATCGTTATTTTTGAAGACCTACCATGTACGCGTGGTGTAAGTAAACGTCAGGTTTAAAGGGTGTAAAAATACCTTAACGAAATCTATAGGCATTTTTTCTCTCCGGTATTGTGATCATTTCACAATACCAGTTCCGTATATAGCCGAATGTCAAAAAACGGAACCTTAATAGGTTCATCATGTCTGTCTGTCTGTCCGTCCGTCTGTCTGTACGTCGTCGGTCCGTCCGTATGTCACATCCGCTTTATTCGGAAACTATGTATTATGACTACACAGTTAAAACTTAGTAGGTAGATGTATTCTATGAACCGCTTTACGATTTTTATACAAAAATAAAAGATGATGGGGGGTGATATTTCTTTTACCATTTTGATATTCGACTGTACATATTTTTTTAGATTTATTTCTAGTTTTTAATTGATTTACATAAAACAATAATTAATAACTACCTACCTATTTTCTCCCTTCACAGTAGACTGAAATAAATGAAATTCGGTACTGCTTTGCTGACATCTATTTTTATTTTCAGCCTACCAAAAAAACATAAAACTAAGTTATTCCTTCGCTACGTCTACATTTCCTGAAGCACTTATTAAACTAATGTACCTACCCATAAATTACCAGTCACTTAGGGCTATGACTAGGCCGTTTTCCAACGAACAGGAAAGTACCTACTACGTACTATGCTCATGCGCCATGCCCCTTGCGACAGCGTTTAAAAAAAAAATAGGTAAAAAAACTTTTTAAGTTAAACGGTTTTATGTTAAACATACATTGCAATGTTTAAGATAAATGTACTAAAAACCAAAAAATAATAAAATAGATACAGTCGTGGGAAAAAACCGTGGGGCACGTCAATTGTAATTTCCGCAGCACGACAGTTCCGAATTGACGTGCCCCACGGTTTTTTCTCACGACTGTATCTATTTTATTATTTTTTGGTTTTTAGTACATTTATCTTAAACATTGCAATGTATGTTTAACATAAAACCGTTTAACTTAAAAAGTTTTTTTACCTATTTTTATTTTCTAGTTTTTAGCCGCCATCTTGGATTTTAATTTTATTGTATTCTGCTTGTTGAGCCCTTTCATTTGATACCCATATTGATGGGATTAATAAAACATAAATTATCCGCCATTTTGTAGCGGCGGCCATCTTGAATTTATAATGATAATGAATAAACAAAATTGTATTGTCACCAAAATCCAAAGTGTATACAAAATTTCAGATTAATCGGTTGACAGGAAGAGGGTGAAATTTGAATTACTAAATTTGATCCAAGAATAAAACAAACGGGGTGAGCTAAATAAAACCGTTTAAAAAACCGTTTAATAAAAACAAAGTTGTTTATGCCCTTCGCCAACGCTGATTTTTTTAACCAAATGTGTCACGCGTTTCGTAGACGCGCTTCTGCTCGCTGTTACAAACGCGCGTCTGTTTTTGTCGACATCGAGGAAACAAGAAGTGGAGAACGCGATAACATGGGGGTGTAAAACCTCGACGGGGCGAAAGGGCTGCTACTGACAAAACTACCCATGTTCCTTCTTAGCCCTTTGTGTCCGGCGCCGCGGTATCTCTTTCGAACAACCCGCAGTCTCGGAACATGGTGTTGGCAATGGCATGTCTTCTGCATTTCATCAAAAAGTCGCAGAGTGCATTTTCAGACAAGTGTGTTTACGAAGGGTGATCGGGCGTGCGGTGTGCTATAAACTAGTCGCTCGTGAAGCAAAAGACGCGAGTATAAGCGCATACACGCGCTTCCAAAAACATGCTTAAAGGCACCGAAAATTCGTATAAATGTTAATCTTCCCTTAAGGCCAAGAGTCGTTTACGTCACCGCGTTTCCTTATTTTTCATAGCAGGAGGTACGTCGCGGGGCTATGACTGGTGTCGAAGTAATTTCTTTAGCTTTTTCCTCAATCGCTTGAGCGTGTAGAACGTGGCCAGGCGGTTTGGGCGTTCCCTAATTTGTCACTATGATCAATGATTCTGTGACCTAAACGAAATTAATGTCAAATACAATTTTGAGTTACGACCCTCAATAAGAATTTACTTGGAAATACTTAGGAAAATGAAGTGTTGGAATTTTATTAGAAAATTAAAAACTCAGTTTCTCAGAAAATTCTAGCCTCAACCTGCTACAACTATAATTTTCAAATGTCATTTTATTTTTTAAGGTTTAAATTAGGTTCAATTAGGTCAGACTTTTAAAAAAACATTACGAGCCAAGAAATGAATATTTTTTTTCTATTCAAAAGCTTTTTATTGGTGAAAATTTCTCATTTTTCACAAAGATTCATTTGCAGATATTAGTTCAACACGTAGTTTAAGCTTTAAACGAGAAACGTGATAGAAAAATTTCTTTAAATTTTAAAGTAATATACCAAGCATTCGTCTTCGTCTGATTTTCTGTGAAAATTTAAACACAAACGTGCCTAATGATCTGAAAAACACGATAAACACTTTCTTTAATACCATTTTTCATGTCAAAAAAAAGAATACAAGGCTAAAGCTTTGTAAGATTTTAAACTAGTATAGAGTACCTAGTTAAAAAAATAAATAAACACATATCGACGATGAAGTGACAAGAACTCTTAACTGACATTTTTTTACGAAAACGACTTATGAACGCAGTTTGATAGAGAATGAAATTGCGCGTCTACTTTTGATGTAGCTAGGCACCGAAGAAACATCTCCTATGATAAGGTCTAAAAGGTAATAAAAAAATCACGCTTGTAGTCCCGAATGGTTAGGCAGAGACGTAGGTACGTAATAGTACACCCGCTGAAAAACTATTGATAGAAAAAACCCAATAAAACATTCCTCGTGCTTAGCACTCGCGTTATGTGTGACTACTATATAGTCCTCCTAACCGTTTTTCGGCCACGGCGGCCAATCTTAGTGGAGATTAGCCATCGGCGCGGGAGATATTATAGTGCACAAGTGTGTGCCTGGCACAAGTGCACTCTCTATTCCTTTACCTCTCATAGTCCGATGGGACGGCAAACCGACACGACCGGAGAGAGAGCAGGCGCAGGACCAACGGCTTAACGTGCTTTCCGAGGCACGGGGGTATTATACCGCCAACTTCCAAACTCCGGGCTACTACTGGGAAATTTCTAATGAAAAACCTGTGGCGACTAGCGACATCTATCGCAACACCTGCGTACTAACAACGATTGACAGAAATCCTACATCGCGCTATCAACATTATCCGCGACATAAGCCTATATAGGAGTTCCCGACTTACAACTGTCGGGCAGTTAGCCCGCCGGACACAACACCCGTCCGGTCGGAGGATCCTCCCTTTTCAACGGGGGATGAGGAGCTTTACACCCTGTTCCTCATTTCCCCCCCAAACTGGTGACCCCGAGCATGAACGTCAGCGCAGCCTTCGTGCAAGCACTTCATACGTCGTCATCACTTCCCCTTCGCCTTCGAGCAGCGAGTCATACCGTCAGCCAGCAGCCACGGCTTCATGGGGTATCCTGACCACCAGCATGCAGCGGAAGCACATTCCTGGTCATCACCCCCAGCCTCATCAGCGACTTTGGCACAGCACACTGCACTTCGGCCGGTCAGCAAGCAGAGACGCCCTTCTCTCCTGGTCGACGCAGCAGCCAGCCACTACGCAGCACTGCACACTCCGACTCACTGGAGCATACGCAGCATCACGGCAAGCACTGCATCACTCCGACTCACTGGAGCTAATATGCAGCATCACTCCGACTCACTGGGGCATCACCGCAGACAGTTCCGACTCACCGTGAACTATGCGGCATCCGGTTCCGACTCACTGGAACCTTCCACTGGCTGACAAGCGCCAAGACTTAACCTGCTTTCGACCTCCGGTCTCGGAGGGGAGTGATGTGGCGACTAGCGACATCTATCGCAACACCTGCGTACTAACAACGATTGACAGAAATCCAACATCGCGCTATCAACATTATCCGCGACATAAGCCTATAAAGGAGTTCCCGACTTACAACTGTCGGGCAGTTAGCCCGCCGGACACAACACCCGTCCGGTCGGAGGATGCTCCCTTTTCTATGGGGGATGAGGAGCTTTACACCCTGTTCCTCATCCCCCCCAAAAACCCAATAGCACTTTTTGTCCGACCCGGGAATCGAACCCAGGACCTCATGCACAGCAGTCGCGCTTGCGACCACTACACCAACGAGGCAGTTACTAAACCAACTTCAAACCAACAGATTTTAAATTGCTCGTATCGGGTTAGGTAGAAATGTACCCACTTATTATATGTGGTGGGTACACTTCTGCTTACACACATTCCGCCAGTGTAGATAATAGGGGGTGAATTAATACTGAGAAACAATTTTAGTAGAGATGACGAAGAAGTAAAAAAACTTATTCCCTTTGTAATGAAACCGGATTGGAATCACTTTTTCATAGATATACTGTCTTAGGTTTAATAATATGAAGTATAACCCATCACCTAAGTGCAAATCTACTTGAAGCTTAAACAACCCTTACCCTTAAAAACATAAAGAAAGCGAAAACCTTCAAATTCTCTTTCATCTTACGAACAAAACATAATGCTATGCATAACCTAACTCAAACAATTTTATCCGGAGTAATGCCTAATGACGTAGGTAATAACAAAATCTCGTAACTATGATAATGTGGATTTGGATAAATAGTAAAGCCGCATTCATACATTTATTATACGGAGTGGTGCCGACAATACGACAATAAATGAAACCACTAGTTCTAGTTTATAGGAACTATCAAATAAATCCTTACACCGAAATTAAAAAAGAAACAAAAAAACGAAATATAATACAATAAAAACAAATATTGGTTTACTCACCTTATAAATAATTTGCACCGATTATCGTGTGGAAATAAAATGTAACGAACGAATTTGGCAAAGACATTTAAGTAGGTTATTGTCGTATTGTCGGCACCACCCTGTATATGGTTTCCTATGATTTATGCTTTTAGGAAAACAAGAATATTTTTCTCGGTAAGGTGTGAAAAATATCTTGAACGAAGCCAAAAGGCACATTTACCCCTTGTCATTGTTTTTATTTTGTTGTTGTTCTTGAACATAGGTCTGTCTGGGAACCGAAATATTGGGGGGTCAAGGTCCAACTTTTTCACAAGTTTTCTAAATATTACAAAATAAAGGTTCCTTATATGACAGTCGGTCAATATGCTACGTTCTGTAGAACATACGTTCTACAGAACGTAGCATATTGAACCGCTGAAGGGACAGGGTCAATATGCTATACAGCATAGTGACCCTGTCCCTTCAGCGGTTTTCACAAAACCCGTGTAGGAAAACTTCATTGATTTTCTATTTATTATTATTATTTCCTTTATTCATTTTTTAACATATTAAATACATTTTTAAATATTTATTACAAAAAAGCATATAAAAAACATTTAAAAATATAAAAAATAGTAGCCCACCGGCATTAGGAACAGGGTCCGAGCTACCGGTGGTCAGGGCTCTTGAGAGAGGAACCTCCTGACAATGCGCGCCGTGTCTAGAAGTACTGCCTTCTGAATCAAGCCTTTGATCCAGCTACCAAGCGAGAGCCTCCTTAGATGTTCGTCGAGGCTCTTGGCTATTAAGCCATTGGCAGACACGACTATCGGCACAATGACTGCTGAATTCACGTGCCACATGTCGACAACCTCGCGAGCCAGATCTAGATACTTGAATTGCTTATCTTTCTCCGCTCTCACGAGGTTCTCGTCATGCGGGACTGTTATATCAACAATCATTGCGCGACGCTCCGATCGATCTATCACCACAATGTCAGGCTTATTGGCAACAATAGTCTTGTCAGTGACGATAGGTCGATCCCAATACAACGAGATATTACCATTTTCGAGAACTGGGTCGGGCACATATTTATAGTATGGCACTTCTGTTTCTACAAGGTTGTATTTCAGAGCAAGTTGTTGGTGGATAATCCTGGCAACGAGGTTGTGTCTATGCAAATGTTGTGTATGGATATTATAAATGTATGTGAGGGTACACTTAAGTATTATATTTAAAATAAACGTCAGTCTGCTTTGGACCTCGGTGTTTCATTGTCACGAACACAACATTGGCGACGAGAGAAACGGTTATAATCTGTAATTGTACGCGTGTCATAAACTTACAATATGACTATCGGAAAAGTGGAAAATTTTAACATCGGTACACAAAATTGGGACACTTACGTTCGTCGGGTTAAACAGTTCATGGCGTTGAACGCAATAAAAAGTGAGTTGCACGTGGCCACGTTGGTTACTATAGTGGGTGCGGACTGTTACGATTTAATGTGCGATTTGTGTTCCCCGGTGCAACCGGAGTCTAAGACGTTCGATGAACTGGTAAAACTGGTTAAGGAACACTTGGAACCCGAGAGGTCAGAAATAGCAGAAAGGCACATATTCAGACAGAGGAAGCAGCAACAGGGTGAAAGCATTCGTTCTTACTTGCAAAGTTTGAAACATTTGGCAAAAACCTGTAATTTCGGAGAGAAGTTGGAAGAAAATTTACGCGATCAGTTCGTGTCGGCCCTATACAGTGAGGAGATGCGATCTAGGCTGTTTTCTGAGAAGAATATCGATTACAAGCGGGCTGTCGAGTTGGCGCTGGCTCTGGAGGCGGCGGAGCGGCATGCGAGTGAGGCGTGCGCGACCGCAGGGCCAGCGGCCGCGAGCCCCGGTACCGCCGCAAGCGACGGCCTGCACCGCGTCGCCGGCAGCGGGCGAGCGCGCGCCACGGGGGCCGCACCGGCTGCGTCCGCCGCGCCGGCCGCGCCGCCAGCTGAGCCTCGCCGCAAGTGCACTCGTTGTGGCAAGCCCGGTCACGGGGAGGGCAGGTGTCGTTATAAGCATTATACGTGTGATAAGTGTGGTGTTAAAGGACATCTAAAATCCGTGTGCATTCGGGGTGAAGTTGAAACCAGTGGTAATTCGGGTAAGAAGACAAACAAAGGTCAGTTTTATCTTGATTCGACGTCTGATTCAGATAACGATAGTAACTTTTATAATTTAAGCCGTATAAACAATAATAATAGTTATGATTGTGAGTTTGATAGTGACCGTCCTTATTACGTAAAATTGAGTGTTGAAAACGCATTAGTTAAATTTGAAATTGATACTGGCAGTAAGATTTCAGCGATATCTCATGGATTTTATGATAAAATGTTTTCTAAGGTACCCATTATTAAAAGAATTTTAACATTTAAATCTTATACTGGGGACATCATTCAAACTCTCGGATATATAATGGTGTCGGTTTCATATGACGGAAAAAAAGCTGTTTTAAAATTGTACATTATTAAAAATGGTGGTCCTCCACTAATGGGGCGCACCTGGATTAAACAGTTGGATTTATTAAGATTTAATGCACGTAGCAATCACCATTATATACTCGACGAAAATTTAATGGCAAAAAATCTCAAGGATGAGTTTCCTGAAGTTTTCGCAGAAGGACTCGGCACATTCAAGTCACAAATAAGACTTAATTTAAAAGATGAAACCCCTATTTTTGTAAAAGCCAGGCCGTTGCCGCTGGCGCTGCGCGAGCGTGTTGAGCGGGAACTTGATCGGTTGCAGCGGGAAGGCGTCATTTACAAAGTTGATAGGTCTGATTATGGTACTCCAATTGTGCCAGTCGTGAAAACTAATGGCGATATTCGCATTTGCGGAGACTATAAAGTAACTATTAATCCACGATTGAAGGACTTTCACTACCCGCTGCCACGGATCGAGGAACTATTCGCAACGTTAGGAGGCGGGGAATTATATAGTAAGCTCGATTTATCAAATGCTTTCCAACAGTGTTTGTTGGACGAATCTTCAAGGCCGATGACGGCGATAACGACTCATGTCGGTACATTTGTATATAACCGGGTACCATTTGGTATTAAGTGCATACCTGAGAACTTTCAGAAAGTTATGGAAGAGACGCTAACTGGTTTACCATTTACAACTGTTTTTGCTGATGATATCTGCGTTAGTGGAACTAATAGGTCCACACACATGACTAATTTAAGAGCAGTATTGCAAAGACTGAAACAAAATGGTCTCAGGATAAATTATGCAAAGTGTCAATTTTTTAAAGAATCTGTTACTTATTTAGGGTACATAATTGATAAGCATGGCTTACACACAGACGAGAAAAAAATTAAAGCTATTGTAGCTGCCCCAGCTCCTAATAATATCACACAGTTGAGGAGTTTTCTAGGCCTTGTCAATTTCTATTCAAAGTTTTGCAAAAACATGAGTGACGTATTAAAGCCACTGTATGATTTGTTAAAAAGTGATATTACCTGGAACTGGAGCGAAGACTGTAAACAAGCTTTTAGTCGCATTAAGAAAGTCTTGAGCAGCTCTCCGGTACTCGCGCATTATAATCCTTCTTTACAGCTGATATTGGCTGTCGATAGTAGTCCATATGGTTTAGGGGCAGTATTATTGCAACGTTACGGTGATGGTAGTGAACGACTTATTTGTTGCGCGTCACGGACGCTTAATGCTGCTGAAACGAACTATTCTCAGTTAGATAAGGAAGCGTTAGCTATCGTTTTTGGGGTCACTAAGCACCACCAGTATCTATATGGGAGGCATTTTATTTTAAGAAGTGATCATCGCGCGCTCAGTTATATACTTGGTGAGAATAAGGGCATACCTGTTACGGCAGCTAGCAGAATTCAACGATATGCTGTTAAACTAGCCGCGTATGATTTTAAAATAGAATTTATTAGATCCGAGCAAAATAGTGTGGCTGATGCTTTGTCTCGTCTCCCTCTAAGTTCGACTAAAGATCGAATTAGGGTGGATGACGAAGGATATAGTTATTTAAATTTTGTACAGGAATACTTTCCACTGAGCTTTAAAGAAATCAAGTCCGAAATGGCCAAAGACCATCTTCTGAGCAAAATAATTGACTATGTAATGTTCGGTTGGCCACATAAAGCTAGTAGTGATGAGGAAAAACCCTATTTCAACAGAAAAGATACATTGCATGTTGATCATGGATGTTTAATTTGGGGCTATAGAATAGTAATACCTAAGTCATTGCGTGAGACTATACTTAAAGAAGTGCACGATGGTCACCCTGGCATAGTTAAGATGAAACAGATCGCCCGTAACTATGTGTGGTGGGAGACGCTAGACGAAGATATTGAGCACATTTGCAGTAAATGTGCTGCGTGTGTGTCACAGCGAGCCCAGCCGGCCCCGGCACCACTGCACTCGTGGCCGTGGCCCGAGGAACCCTGGTCGCGTATTAATGTAGATTTTCTTGGCCCGTTACATAATCGTTACTATTTAATCATAGTGGACGCTCACTCAAAATGGATCGAGGTGGAGCGAGTAAGCACCACCTCCGCGTGTGCTGTTATTGATTGTTTTAGGCGCATATTCGCTCGATTTGGCATTCCAAAAAGGTTAGTTAGTGACAACGGACCTCCGTTTTCATCAATCGAACTCGCAACGTACTTAAAACGCAATGGAGTAAAACATTTACCAGTAGCTCCTTATCACCCATCTAGCAACGGTGCTGCCGAAAATGCGGTACGCACTATTAAACGTGTTTTAAAAAAGGCGGCAATCGAGAATGTTGACGATAATACAGCTTTAAGTAAATTTTTATTTATGTACCGTAATACGGAACACGGTACTACGGGGCGCGAGCCGGCCGTGGCTATGTTGGGACGTCGTCTGCGAGGTCGATTAGATTTGCTGCGGCCAGACACGGCAGAGGTGGTGCGCGGCGCTCAGATAGCACAGGAGCAGCGCGCGGCCGCCACGGGCCCGTCACTACGCCAGGCCATGACAGGGGACGCAGTCATCATGCGTGATTATTCTAAGCACAGGCAAAAATGGGCGGAAGGTGTAGTAGTACGTCGGTCCGGACCGGTTACTTACGCTGTAAAAACGAATGATGGGCGCGTGCATAAGCGTCATATTGACCAGTTGCTGACAAAAAATAGGAAATCTAGGTTTTCGATTGGGGGTCCAACTCATGAGCAAGTGATTGAGACAAACACACCCGATGCGTGCGCAATAGAAACGTTGAATGAATCCGCGACAGATTCTGCTACAAATAAGGAGGAATTTCCGGGTGAGGCAAGTGGGTCTATAGTAAATTCAAACAATAGTCGTACGCCGCCAACACCGCGAAATGATAATAATAGCCGTTTGCGTCGGAGGGCCGCTATAGACTGTGCAAACAAATTGAAGAAATGTGTTGAATAAAGTTGATTTGTATACAAAAAGATAAAGTATTTACGTAGTTTAGTATTTATAACGTGTACTTATAACTTAACATTTTAGTACCTAGTTCTGTCTTTGATCATATACTTACCTGTAAATCTAAGAAAGATGCCTACTGAGGTGTGATGTGTACTTTACGTACCTAATCTAACCAGTTAAACAATGTTCTTGTTTATCTATACTCAGTTAATGATTAAGCATGTTGATTATCTTAAGTTTGGTTGTTGAAGTCTGTACCTAGTAAGATATTTGTTATATATTAAGATATTAAAGGGGGGACAGTGTTGTGTATGGATATTATAAATGTATGTGAGGGTACACTTAAGTATTATATTTAAAATAAACGTCAGTCTGCTTTGGACCTCGGTGTTTCATTGTCACGAACACAACAGCAAATATTCTCCATTAGCCAGACGAGAACACCCAGAAATAATGTGTCGGATCGATTCTCCAGGACGGTGGCATGCCCGACATATGTCAACCGTGCCATCCTTCACAATATATTTCCGGTAGTTGTTCGTCATCATAACTTCGTCCATTATTGCACAGACAAAACCTTCGGTTTCCCCGAAAAGGTCACCGAAACGCAGCCAGGATACGGACGCTAAGAAGTCTACATCTGGCCCATGTAGGGCCCGGTAAAAGCGTCCGTGCAGCTCCTTGCTCTGCCATACCTCCTTGCGGTCATTAGTGTCTAATACTTTAGGTTTGCGCCAGTTCCCGTTAGCCAAGGAGAGCGGGGTAAGGCCCTTGTCCACTGAGACCACATCTCGGTGCATCCCCACGTCGGCTTCTAGGAAGTATTCCCTGAGACTGTATACTTCACGGTTGTGTAGGGTCTTAGCGTTTAAGAAACCACGACCTCCACACTTCCGCGGGATATACAGCCTCATCACCGACGACCGTGGGTGATGCATTCGATTTGCGGTCAATAGTGAGCGGACCCTCCTATCCAGGGCATCAAGTTCTGTCTGAGTCCATTTGAGTATGCCGAAAGAATACATCAAAACCGGCATGACCCAACTGTTGAAGGCGCGCACCTTGTTTCCGCCTGACAAAAGACTGCTCAGCACCTTGTTCAGGCGGCCAAAGAAGCGCTCCTTCAACAATTGTTTCATGTCGGCAATATTGATACCTAATGCTTCCGACATACCCAAATACTTGTAATTATCTGTTGAGGAGAGGGGTCTAAGTTGTATGGAATCAGAGAGTTGAGTTCCCACGGATTCCATAATCTCCCCTCGCTTCACATGCATGACTGCACATTTGTCCACACCAAATTCCATTCTGATGCCACTACTGAAAGTTTCTGTTACCTTCAGTAGCTTCATGAGTTGCAAATTGTTGGGGGCAAAGAGTTTCAGATCATCCATGTAAAGAAGGTGAGATATAACCTGACCACCTCTCCTCAACCGATAGCCTAGACCTGAACCCTCCAGCAGAGTGCTAAGAGGGTTCAAGGCCAGACAAAACCACAATGGACTCAGACTATCACCCTGGAATATACCACGCTCGATCCTTATCGGTTCACTGTTCCCCCCGATCTGTTGACATCCTGGATAGCGAAGGACCGTTCGCCAGCTCCCCATACACGACATCAGGAAGGTGCGTAGAGTTGCATCTACTTTGTACAATTCTAGCACCCTCATGAGCCATGTATGAGGCACTGAGTCATAGGCCTTCTTATAATCTATCCAACATGTCGACAGATCCTTTCGGGAGCGGCGAACCTGTTGACTAATGGTCATATCAATGAGGAGCAGCTCCTTAGTACCACGGGACCCGTTCCTACATCCATTCTGAGAGGCAGACATGATAGAGTTATTTTCAATATGTTGGTTGATTTTAACTCTCAAAATGGATGTAAGAACTTTATAGACCGTTGGTAAACAAGTGATTGGTCTATAATTTTTAGGTTCCGCAGTACTACCTGATTTATGGAGCAGGTGGGTAACTCCTGTTGTCAAGAACTGGGGCAGCGCTCCTGACTCTAAGGCAGATTGAAACTGGGACGCCAAGCGTGCGTGCGATCTCATGAACCACTTGATCCAGAAATTGTGCAGTCCGTCCGGCCCCGGAGATTTCCAGTTAGGCAACGGACGGACTGCACGAGCTACGTCTTGGGGGCTGATGATAATTGCCCCCATTTCTGATATAGCATCACACGCTCGTTCAACCTCCCGGGTCCAATCGCCCTCAGTGTGACTGACAGGCACCGACCAGATGTTGCGCCAGAACGATGTCATGGCGTCATCATCCGGCAGAGGCGTGTCAATCACACCTTGGTCTGGTCGCTCCCAAGCTCTATATACCCACCTTTCATCACTTTGGAAAGTGCGGTTCTGCGTGTACCGCTCCACTCGTCGCTTATACCGACGAATACGGCTTGCCCATGCACAGATTTTCTGCTTCAGGAAGTCGATGCGCTCTGTGACGCGGGATAAGTAATCAGGAAAACTAATATCTGTTCCCGAGAACGCCCGCCTCACAAAGCGCATCACTCTAGGGCGAGTATTGCCCTCCCTGAAGCAGATCAACTTGCCGATGAGTGCTCTAGCCTCACCAATACGCCGCTCAATCCTGCACTGCCAGGCTGGAACAGCTGACTTTGGTCGTGTAGCTCTGTCGTTGTTAGGGAATTTAACGTGAGCCACACGACAAGCCGCTACAGCCGCACAATACAAAATTGAGTGGGTATCGGTGAGGTCTTTGCTGTTGTCAAAGCAATTAGACAGTTCCGAATCTAGAGCACACACCAGCGCCCTGTTTTTCTTGTGCATGGGCAAGCGAGGTAAACGTGGTCTAAGTTCAGGCGGTGTGGAACGGTACTCCCGGAATGCACCCTCCAAAGCGCTCCTCAATTGAACGTTGCACTGGGTACTCACGGATATAACTTCGTCATCACCCTCTTCACCAGCACGTTCGGATCGCGGCGGAGAACTGGAAACATTTTCCAGCTGCACTGCGACCACTGGTGAAGGCGGTGTGACTGGGTTAATCCGTGATTCAGAGCGTAGTCGATCAAGTACAGTGTCATCCAACATATGGTTATGCTGGATGACCCTCACCTGATCCGACAGTCGTTGCGCCGACACGCTGATAGCTGGCTCAAACACCTGAAACAGAGAGAGCATCCGACTACGGTACGCAGTCAAGTTACTTCCCCCCTCAGTAGCCCCATAATATGCGCGCATGACACTCTCGTTTATGGACTGAGTCCATCTCATGCGCGGCACGTTTCCACCAGCAGCGGGGACCCTGTTCGGGGCCGGTTGGCCTCGAGGTCCTAAGCCCGCTGGTGGCCGTCCTCTTCCTCGTCGTTCGCGTCGCGGTGGTGATGGCGTTGACGACGGGGAGAAAAACTCGTCGCTGGAACTCGACGCAGCTACAGCTACCGGAGACACGGCCCTCACGGGTGTGGCGCGTCCCGGCGGCTGCGAGGCGGAGTTCAGCGGCGAGTCCGGAGATGGTGGGTGTGCTTGTTGCCTTTTAGCCCGGCTTCTGGTCAGCATTGTTCTTTCTTTGACGTATTGATATTTCCTTCGTTCTGCATTTTTATATGATTATTTCGTTATGATTGGTCCAAATTATTATGTATGATGATTCCGAATACTTTTTCTTGTGGTTTGATAGTATAAAACATATTTATTTCGTTAAAATTGATCAAAAAAGCAAATAAAATTATTGATTAGCAGAAAAAATGTTCCGTCACGTTGACAATCCGGGCCATAGATTATTATATTATATTATTATTATTATTTATTTATTTCAGACACAGTCCATAAAAATTAAAATTACACAACACACAAATGTAAAACTAAAATAATCAACACAAATCAAACTTCACATACACATTAGTTATATAATATTTCATCATGAATGTCGAGCGCACTTAAATCGAATTAAAATTAATTGGAACACATTAAAATAATCAACAAAAATAAAATCACACAAACACAATAAAAATTACATAACCAATGTCAAATACAATAAAATTCAATCATAATTAAAATAATACACATTAAAACAATCAATTATAAAATTAAACAAACACAAATGTCAAAAAATGTGAGGAGAAGCACTAACATGAAGCTGCATCCACCTTCTTATTAGTGACAGGTCCCACCGCTCGGACAAAACCTTCAGGAGACTGTTCGAGCTGCCTCGTAGGCGACCCAATAGCGAAGCGCTTCGCTTTCTTATTATCGCGAAAAAATCATCGGTCCGCGCCTCCGCAAACATAGTCGAAGCGCTACAAAACCGTGGAAGCCCTAACAGTATCCTGAAAGCATTGTTGTACTGAACGCGCAGTGCGCTGTACGCCCGCTGCGTATAGTCAGTCCACAGGCAGCACGTGTAAAACGACTGGCAATATGCCTTAAATAAAGTCACTTTCACCTGAGTGGTACACCGTGCAAACCTGCGAGCCAACATATTACACCGGACAGACAGCGCCCTGCGCTCCCTCTCTATGTCCATATTGTCACACAAGTCGTCGGAGACCCGCAGTGGCCCAGGTACTTAAAATGCTGCACCCTCTTTAAAGGAATGCCGCAAAGAGTGACAGGTGGTACAGATGAGTATGATTTGTTACCGGCTTTAAAGACCATGAATTCACTCTTTTTAGCATTGTAACTGAGCCCATGGGCCCCCGAGTAGGACTCACAAATATGTAGAAGTTTGCGCAACGCACCAATCGAAGGGCTCAGCAACACCATATCATCCGCGTAACTAATGTTGTTAATACACACACCGTCAATGGAACATCCAATATTAGTGCTGCTGAGCTCGCCGATCAGCCTGTTCATGTACAGGTTAAAGAGGCGAGGAGAGGACAACCCCCCTTGCCTCACTCCGCATTCCAACCCATACACGTCCGACTGCGCACCCTCCCATCTAACGGTATTCTGCTGCCTACTGTACCAATACCGGAACAGAGATACAATCTCACGTGGCACATCCGTTTCACATTGTAGCTTCTGCCATAGCTTGTCATAACACACCAGATCAAAAGCTCTGGAAAGATCTAAAAAACATGCATATACTGGTGTGTTTCTGTCCGTATAGTACTGGACAGTCTGCTTGAGACAGAGGATGGCACTCTCAGTTGACAAACCGGGCCTGAACCCAAACTGTGCGTCATGCAAGTGGAGGTGATTTTCCAACTGTCGGTCAAGCAAACTATCCAGCACCTTAGCTATGACAGTAGCAAGCGAAATCGGTCTGTAGTTAGACAGATCCGATGAGTCACCCGTCCTATCCTTAACAATTGGCACTACGACTGTTTGCATTAACTCATCGGGTAAATAACTATGACTAACACACAAGTTAAACAATAGCGCAAGGACTCTTGGCAGGTGTACGCCCGCGTACTTCAAATGCTCGATGCTAAGACTATCGTGACCTGGGGACTTCCCTCGCACCATCTTCTTTATAATTTGGGCCACATCCTTGGCGGAGAACCTGATATCAACATGGTCAGAGTGATCCTCAGCATCGAGCACCTGAGACGCGGACCCGAGCGGTGATGCCACACTAAAATGCCGCTGAAAGGCGCAGGCTATGTCCCGCGGCTCATGCGCACCCCCGACACTCGCCGGAGCGCCCGACCTTGGATTCAGTTTATGGGTATTTTTCCAAAAATCACCAAAGCTTTTACTTGCGTGATGCTCCGCAATGATGTCCATCTTTATCTGACATTCGTTATTTTGACAGTACTTTAATTTTTCTTTAAATAGTTTCCTAGTCTCACACATATTATTATAATATTGTCCAGATCTAGGGCGTCCATAAGACACCCACGTCCGAAAACAAAGCCTGGCCCTCCGGTGAGCGTCACTAACATGCCTGTTCCACCCCGTTACATACCTAAATTTTTTGCGCTTAGGTGCAATGCAGCTTCTCTTAGCGGCTTCAGTCAAAATATTTACAATGTCATTATACATTCTATTTATAATAATTTTATGGTTCTGATCACTACACATACCATCTGCACAATAACAAAACTCAGATGGGAAGTCAATCTGCTTTAATTTTAAATTACAGTAACGGGTATAGTCTTGGATTTGATTATTATCTCTAATTCCCCATTTTACACAATTAAAAGTATTTGAACTGGTTGAAACTTTAGGTTTAATAATGTTTACATTGCATTCAATCATTAGCGGATAGTGATCAGACCAGTATGTGTCATACAGCACGCACACATCTACGACTGCACTACGCGCCGCGCGTGTGACTACACAATGATCGAGCCATCGCTGGCACCCGTGTGCGTCACTCACAAATGTATAAGTATCGCGAGGCAGCCACTCAATGTCAAGACACGACCACGATTGTTCCGTGCAGAAAGTAAACAACTCATTAGCGAACAGCTCACCTGGGTGCGCGTTGAAGTCTCCGAGTATGAACACAGATTCTACATCATTGCTTTCAATAATCGCGTTTAACTCACTGAGGCACTCTGTAAACTCGGTCAGATTTTCCATCGAGTCAGTAGGCATGTACACTGATATCACTAACATAGACCGGTCTTGAAGCACTACTTTTATCGCAGCGAGACGCACACTCGCACACGCGATCACAGACACCGTCGAAAACATCGCCTTCCTCCACAGCAAAGCGACTCCACCATACGGCCTCCCTCGAAGCACTCCAGTGGATGTATCAACAGCCGACTTTCCAGTAAAGGAAAACGTGTCATCAATGCTGCCCAGAAACTGTACGTCATGAGGCAATAGCCAAGTCTCCTGTAGTGCCACAATGTCCGCAGTCTGGCAGAGACCCTTCACACATTCCACTGACCTTGTGACACTCTTACAGTTAAATGTAACAAGCTTAATTGTACTATCCATTTGTTGACGATAATACTCCATTTATCTCCCGATAGGTAGGTCTGTCCGCGTTGCGACTGAAGTCAACAAAACGTCTATACAGTACCCCGTCGGGCCAAAAGTCATCCGTCATAAACACATTAAACTTGTTCTTGGGCACATAAACAATGTATCCATTATAATCCTTGTTAGATTTCATATTCATTTTATCAACTTTTGTTTCTAAGTTTGTTTTCTTCAGGATATAAGATTTTATGTCACTTGCAGACGTATCTTTCGACACATTGTAAATATAGATCGGAACTTGAATACTCGCCGCCTTGAAATTATTGTCCGATTCAACAATAGCTCTTCCTGTATTCCCAACAAACCGGTTTCTCAAACTGTGTCTCCTTTTCTGAACTAGTGTCCATTCCTCATTAGTGGACCGTGGTTTCGACACTCCATCCTGCACAATAACAGAGAAACTCTTCCTGTTTTCGTCGCATGTCTGTTGACTGGTTGGTCGGTCATAATTAGGCGCAGCGGTTGTCAACGTTGTGTGACTCACCACCGCATCAGACATAGCGCGATCAGCTGTTAACGGTTTACTCGCTGGCGTCGCCCCGTTCAAAACAGTGCTCGGTGTTTTTATCGCGCTACCTACATAAGACGGAATGTTCGATGGTTTTTTCAACGGAGTCATCTTACTTTGCTTTTCTGCAGATTTAGAGGACGCACCACATACAGGGGATAATCCCATAGGTCCACTTTCGTGCTCAAAGCTCGACAATGCACAGGCACCCCGTCTCACGTTGATATTTCTACAGACATTGTTGACTATCGACGCATTCTTGAGTGCTTCCACTTCTACTGATAGCTCCTTAACCTGGTTCACTGTAGCGTACTCCTCAGAAATACGATCTATCTCGCTTCGCATCAGCAACAGATCCTTGAGAAGCCTCGTCACATCTACATGGTCAAACAAAACCGGGGGTAGTTTTTGTAAATCCCTAGCCACAAAGATGGGAATTTCTTCGGGATCTGTTTCTTTTAACAGGCAGACGATGTCATCTATGTCACGTAAGGTTTTTCCCGTTCTTTTTCTTATCTTCTTGCGCTTTGTTGTCGGAATTGAATCATACAACAAATTTTTTGCGTTCAAAATTTCACTTTCCGAAAATGCACTAACACAAATGCGGGCAATACTTTGCTCGTCCATCACGTCCATTTTATTGCAGATAAATGCCAATGCCTCATTTATGACGACATTGCAGCTAGCACATTTTACAACATTTGTTGCCATTGTTTACACAACGACTTCACGAACCCGATCAGACGAATAACACACAGCGATTTAGGTCTGGGTTCGATTGCTTTAATTTTGTTATCATCTGCCCAGCCTTTTCCAAAGTATGTTGGTGTTTGTTTCCAGTCTAACCGGATGCAGCTGAATACCAGTATTTTACATAGAGCAACTGCCTATCTGACCTCCACAACTACTTATCATTTAATACTGGGTAATACGATATCCATATGTAAGACTGATAGTCAGGCTTTCAGGTCACTGTCTACCTGTAACGACTGCCAAAGATCTATATATGGCAGCCGGGACCAACAGCTTAACGTGCTTTCCGAGGCACGGAGGAAACTCGGTATGTATGATTTCGGTGAAAATAGCTATCGGTGAAAGATTATTTTTTAGTTCAAACGTGTTTCGGCAAACCATGCCTTTCGGCAAATCTTGGTCTCGGCCAACCATTCATTATTTGTAGCGTTATTCGGCGAAACGTGCTTTCGTTGAATAATGTTTCAGCTAATCGATTTTTCGTATTACCGTTCAACAGCGAACCATGCTTTCTGTAGACAATTAGATCGCTCAAATATAATTCTGTTTACCGTACGGGACTCGTAAGTGGTCACCCATCCACAGACCAACCTAGGCAAGCGCGGCTTAACCTAAAGATCGACCCGAGTGGCAGTTATTACGAGCTCCTATAGCGAGTTATTATCTAACCACGATTAAAGTAATACGTGATAAATAGTAGTACCCTTATGGTTTCCTATGATTTATGATTTTCAGAGAAACAGAATGTTTATCTCGGTAAGATCTTCGTTGCATAGATAGAGTTCATGAATTATATTTTTCTTTCTCTGTATGTGGTTACCTGATGCGCTATATTTTATTTTTATTTTGCTTGCTCGTGCATAATTTATTGTATTTTACGGAGAATAAAAGTAAATAGCTTACAATAGTTAGAAACTACGTTATTTTGTAAAGCAACAACGGGTCGTGGATAGATTGTTGTTTTTCAGGGTAGATGGCGGTTGGAGTCAAGTTTTTCGCACCGTTCTATTTTACCTATAACTTTTTAATGATATATTTATCATATTTTTATTTACTAGGCCCTGTGCTATTCAATGCATCCATGGCTTTTTATGTTTATGGCGTTCTGGACGCCAACGCAACGTATATCCGCTTGTGCGTAGGCTCTCAGTCTTCTCCATACTGTGTCAAAATTCAGCCGTGCTAACTCTGCTTGCTGATGCAGTTATTATCTTTGATCGTCCAGTGAAAGAAGTTATACAAGCATACATACTTAAGGACTGAGTTGTCCATGAACTCCCCTCTGAAGACATTGGGGTCATGGACAGCTAAGGTTAACAAAAGGCTCTTAGTAAAATGGCAAAGACATCTCATACAACAGCCTACCTTAATAACATTACCTAAAACAAACAAAAAAGAAACCAAACCGCCTCCCACCAGTTTTATCTATCCGCATACGTCACCACCTCCGCTAAAAAACACAAAAAGATTCTCGTTCTCCTAAAACTTCCGTAGCAACGTACTGCAATATAAATTAGGCTCTCACCCGAAGTTGGCTAGGAGCCAAACTCAATCGGTCATGAAAGTGCACAAACTCAATTCCCAAGTTTTGTAACACTATCTGTTACAACAAAAGGTGGACATCTTCTAATAAATAAAAAGAGAAGTCCTGACTGACTGATTGACTGACTCATCAACGCCCAGCCCAAACCCTTGGACCTAGAAAGCTGAAATTTTGCACAGAGGTTCCCTTTATAATGTAGACAAGGAATAAGGAAGGATTTTTCGAAATTCAACCCCTAAGGGAGTGAAATAGGGGATGAAAGTTTGTATGGAAAATCGTCATTTTCACGCGGGCGAAGCCGCTGGCAAAAGCTAGTGGTGAATAAGAATGGCGTCAATTCTAGAAGCTGGTGTTTTAGATGATTGTATTTCATGGATACGATAACATAACATCTCGCCTGTAATCCCTGAAGGATTACACAGAGGTGTTTTTTTTTAGTATTGTGACAAGCCCACCACACTATTCCCAAACCACTGTAACTCCTGAAAGCCAGAATTAACAATGGCGACCACCAGAAAAACGATGAGACGATGAAGCTCTACGAAGTCCTAGAGAAACAATTTAACTGTCTTGGATCCCGAAACGAAATTTAATCGGAGAAGAATAGGGGAGGAGTAGAAAAAAACATAATTTCCACTACACCTTGTACTTTGTAGTACACCCACATTTTGTCAGTTAATTTCCATGTAGGTACAAATTTTACTTAGAATTTTAATTAAAGAAATATGTTATACTACTGTTTTATTTCCTCGCATTCGAAGTGAAAAGCAGAGTTTATAACTCGTCCACAAAACCATTTTTATTCTCGACATTACTATCAGCCCTCGCCTTCGGCTGCGGGCTGCTAAAAGTCTCGGATAAAAATGGTTCGTTTTGTGCACTTGTTGTAAAATCTACTATTTTCGTTAGAACCTTTCTTTTGTTAAAACTAAATGTCTGTGATGGGTAGGTCGAGTTTGACTGGCAGCGGTTTTTGATACTGGCGTTTTGAGGATGGTATTTTTCTTTTGTCTTGATTAAAATATCGAATTTTAATGTTTTCTTTGTGAATTTTGGAAGAAAACTTTACGATTAAAAAAATCTTAAAACATGCCATATGCCATTAAAACCACCTAAACTAACATTAAAATCACCACGCGACTAACGGTGCAGTCTGACAGGACCGCTGAATCAAGGGCCTGATCTTGCAACTATTCCTGAAATTATGGCCTTACATAAAAACCATAGTATTGAAAGATGTTGGTAGTCTCTCTGCCCGTCTTTTACCACGAATTGTTACTTTAGCTTTTGCCCGCGACTTTGTTCGCGTGGAATCTAGACTTCCGGCTGATTTTTGGTTCTATCTCGAGAAAAAAAAAAAAACTAGGTATCCTATGTCCTTTCTCAAGTTCCAAACTATGTCTGTACCAAATTTCACACAAATCGGTTCAGTAGTTTAGGCGTGAAGCAAAGACAGACAGACTGAAAGACAGACAGACAGAGTTACTTTCGCATTTATAATATTAGTTAGGATTAGGATAGGATGACTGCTTAAGTCTACCTCCTGTTCGAATTGCCCTATACGTCTGTCGGCGCATCGTCTATGCGCGGCCAACCGCGGGGAAGGCGAGGGGCGCGGCGTACCGGGCGCGAGCCGCCGGTCGCCGCCGCGCGCGCTCCCCGCACTCAGCTCATCGACACGGGCCGCTACGGGCATTTCTTTGTACCTAATTGATACTGTTATTTATGGTATTAAACCAATTTTTATACAGTCCGCTACTCTTTTCATTTAACGCCCAGTCGAGTCTAGTCATTGATCCGGCTCGAAGGACCAATGACTAGACTCGACTGGGCGTTAAATGAAAAGAGTAGCGGACTGTATAAAAATTGGTTTAATACCATAAATAACAGTATCAATTAGGTACAAAGAAATGCCCGTAGCGGCCCGTGTCGATGAGCTGAGTGCGGGGAGCGCGCGCGGCGGCGACCGGCGGCTCGCGCCCGGTACGCCGCGCCCCTCGCCTTCCCCGCGGTTGGCCGCGCATAGACGATGCGCCGACACGTCTATCCAATGTCAAAATCATAGCGTGTCGATGCAAATTAAAGCTTACACAACTTCATTCACGGTGTAGTTTCCATGCTCACCGCCACCGCTGAAGCCACAGAGTAACATTGAAGAATGGAACTTATCAAAAGTTCGTAAAAACAAAAAGTTTCACCTCCAGGCATTGATATAATAAAACCCAAGATACACACTCCGCGTCTCAAAACCGTTCGCATAAAATGAGTTCACAATGAACTCATTTCAAATAGTCTCGCGTCGCTCGCGTCTCCGCACGGTCGTACAAATGTTTTTTATATGGCTTTTTATAACTGCATTGTAAAAACAACTTTAAGGAATCTGCGTAAGGTTGAATTTGCAAAAAAATATGTATAGCCTGTTGCCGGCACAACGTGCCATTTGGCACACTTTTTTTTTGGGGCTTGCCGGCACATTGTGCCATTTGGCGCATTTTGTCCGATCCTGTTACCGGCACAACGTGCCATTTGGCACACTTTTTTTTGGGGCTTGCCGGCACATTGTGCCATTTGGCATAATGAAAACAAAGTAAAGACAATTAAAATAAAGATAAAAGGTGCCGGTGGGATAGGTAAAAATAAAGACAAAAGGTGCCGGTGGGGTAGGTAAAAATAAAGACAAAAGGTGCCGGTGGGGTAGGTAAAAATAAAGACAAAAGGTGCCGGTGGGATAGGTAAAAATACAGATAAAAGGTGCCGGTGAGTAGTTATAGTGTAAGGATAATAGTGCGTGTATGGTGAGTGTTTGACGACAGCTTCGACTGTTTGTTTTGTTCGAGACTGTGCATCTAGGGTTTTATTACATCAATGCCTCCAGGGCTGAGCAATGGCCCGTAATTTAACGCCTTCGGAGATGGGGCTAGAATCAAATTAGTTGGTCCATGGATGTGGCTAGGTCACTACATTATGATATAAAAACAACCTCCGCCTCGTCTGCAAGTCTGTCTGTACGCGATAAACTCAAAAACTACTGCACTGATTTGGTTTACCAAAGGATAGAGTGGTTTTCGAGGAAGGTTTAATAATTATATTGACGCGGGCGTTGCCGTGGGCATCTGCTAGTCTTATATAAACAACATCACGCCCGTTACCCCGAAAGGGCTAGCCCCAACAAGTTGGGATCCATTCTATATTTTTATTCAAATGGACTCCCCATAAGAATAAAAATATAGAATGGAATGTTTTTTCTTTTACTGGCTAAATACCACACATATTATTACTCACTATTCTATTCTATTCTTAGCCCTTTGTGTCCGGGGCCGTGGTATCTCTTCCAAATAAACCGCAGCCCCGGCAGGCGTACCTAGATCCTAGCAATGTTGCTGACATCTCTTTGGGTGAATGTAGACCTGTCGTGAGCTTATTAAAAATTGTTTTTGCCCACTTAAATTTTACCTTCAAGTTTGTTTGACAAATTTTACGTAAGCATAAAAACTTTTGAAGCCAAATATTGTTATGTTTTTGTAGAAAATCATTTCCAAGCAAACAAATAGGTTCGGACGGTAAAAGTAAAGTAAAGTAAAAGTAAGGAAAAGAAAGTAAAGTTCCCTGATTTCGTTTCCAAGTCGACGGGCGCAGTTGAACGAAGTTTCGCAGAAACAATAACCTATGCAAAAACATCTTAAAAGTAGTTTGAAAATAAAAATTTTAGTTGCGAATTTTATATAAAGTAGGAAGGAAGGCAAAACGTTTTGCGCTAGGGTAAGCTGTATGCACTTAAATATTGTTCTTTTCAGTTACTGTTTTACAAACAACCTGTTATTATATACGAGGAGCTTGAAATTATTTCAGGGGAACACACAATCTGGTGAAAAACTTAACTATATAGATTTAGGCCTGTGAAATTCAGTGTCAGCTTCTCTGTTACCCGATCGTTATAATCTGTTCAAAGTTCGACTTTTTATTGCTATATTATTTTGGCATTCAATACGTTGAAATTACAAGTCATTACCAATTTTAGACCGATTTCCTTTACATTTACCTGCTTTTACAATAAAACGTTTTGGTAACACTTGTGTCGAAACAGTGGTCCAACAATTTTTATATTAGCATTCTTAAATTCAAAACTTCCGAAACTGTCTCACTTACCAAATATTTACGTAAATACGGCTGTTGATGCAACACGTACAGTCAGCAGCACCAATATGTATATACTAGCAACGTTTAGAAACAATATTCGTCTACTGTATTGATTGGTCATGTGGAGTGGATGTGTAAAATGTGACAAAAAAGATATTTACAAGGCAGATGCGAGTGGCAACGCCGAGACATCCCAGAAAGACATAAACTGACATTATTGGTGAGGTTCTTCAGAAAGGACAGGTGCGTAGTACTTGTAACCCGCGTGCGTGATTAACCGATGTATGAATGTGTGGACAAGGAGGAAGAGAGAAGAAGTATGTTAGGATTGTAGAAGGTGGCCTTCTGTGGTTTCTGCTTAAACTAATATTTAGGAACCCATATAAAGTCTCAATCTCAAAATTGCAATTGTTATTTCACGAGAAATTCGCGAATGAACTTTGCCAAGTGTATACAATACACATATTGATGGCTGTCTTATGGTTCACAATTGCTTGTTCGGGAATTTCATCAATGGAACACGTGTTGATGCAGCGCAGGTATAATAATATTGGCAACTAACTTCATAATATATGAAGTATGCTTTTAAAGACGACATGAGATAATAATATACTTTTAACTAGGTATGTAAATATGTGACTTGTGTGGCTACAATGGCAGTTCTCAATCTAACACATATTATTCTCATGACTGTACCTACATGTATGTTCCTTATCTAAATATTTGCATAAGAAAATGTCAGGAGTCGTAACAGCAAACCATTTAACCTTTCCTAAGCTTCAGATCCCAAAGGTTAGCGTTGTTTATTTCATGCAAGAAAAGCGCTGTGTTTGCTCATACAGAAATATATATTACTAGCTGTTGCCCGCAACTTCGTTCGCGTGGAAATTTTGACGTGTATTAGGTGTGGGACTGCCTCTGAATGTACTATGCCAAATCGAATGCCAAATGCCAATCAAAGCCATAATATTATAATGATATATTCCCTTAAACTGGCCCTGTCGTAAAATCTGTTCCCACACATGCATATTAATATGTCTTAACTAAATTCTATCTCTCTACCAATATCGGCTCCAAAAAATCAAGGATTTCATATTATTTACTTGTGGAAGCCCTTAGTCCAGGTCGTCACAAAAAATAATGTTAGCTAATGTCTCCTACTCATTAACTCTAGACTTGCTAAATTTAAGGCCGGTACTAGTACAAAAATCAAACTTAACATTATTACTAGGTTATGGTCCTAAGGAAGGCTTAGGGAATGGGCAACTACAGTACTTTCAAAAGTTTAAACCTTGTGACTGTTGCTGCGTTTTATTTTGTTTTTCTGACATTAAAACGTGCTGGTAATGATCTAATTAAAAATAAATGCTTTGAGTTTGACAAACAACAAGCCGCGCGTAATATTGAGCGAGCTGGCAACGTCACGCGATGTTGTGCTACGCTGCCGAACATGTCAAGCGTCACGTGTTGCGTCAATGGGGAAGAAAACTGTCAAATAGTTCCACGTAGAGGGCGCTGTACGTTGGCTACAAACAAACTGTCTAATTCCATAGAAATTGAACAATATCTTAATATTTTGTGACTTTTTTCATTATTACGGGTCGTTGTGTAGCGTTTGGATGCAAAGAAATAGGCGTTGTCAGATTTCCAAGAAATTTGCGCATGAAGAGAAAGTGGGAAAAGGCACTGAAACTAAAAAAAATCAAAACAAGTAATTTTTCGAGGTTAAGTGGGAAACATTTCAATTAAACAGACTACGAGACCACATACAAGGCGACAGGTTAGTACGATACCTATTATTAATTCTAACTTTTTATTAATAATTTGAATGTGTGGGAGAAACAAGGGTCGAACGTTGACTTGGTTTCTCCCACTTCAAGTCAACGTTCGCTCATGGGGGATTTAAGCCGCAATATGCCAAGTATTAACATTACCCAATATTGTTTCAGGCTTTCCACTCCAATGCAAAATTTTGAAGAAATCTGCTGTGCCCTCTATATTTTGTTGGAATGAATCACAGAGTGTCACCTCAGCTCGAACTGAGCGATTGCAACAGAGAAATGCAAGGCGTTGCTTATTATCAAGCCCTATAATATCAAACGAACCACTGCCATCTACCAGCTTTGATCTTATTCCAGACATAAGAATTGGTTGGGTGGGGAAATGGGTTCTTTTCAAATAACTATACATTTTGTAACATTTTAACAAATGATGTATTACCTTAGTTTGTTTATTATTAGATCATTAAAAAGCAAAAAGTTAGAGAGTGAAGTTTATTTTACAACTTGTAGAACCATATATTGCCCAGAAAACAGCTAAAAGTCGATAAAATGTTAAATTTTCGACAAGCTCCGCTTTCTTTCCTTGTTGCGTTGCTCCTCGTTTTTTCAATTCCTCCTTCAACTGGGTGATACGCTAGGTAGCATACATTGTGCAGCGATAAATTGAGTTAAAAACCCGTGCAAATACTTGAAAAATCGTCCACACAATGCAAACGTTTATATAAAAAAATTGACATGTGTAGCCAAACACCAGCGCCATCTTGCGGCGAAGTTTCCAGGAAACAACCCCATTGTTGCCTAGTGGATACGAGGCTTCATTGTAGATAGATAGATAGAATACTCTTTATTATGTACACCAAATTACAAAAAAACAATAGTAAAACATTCTACAAGGGGTGACACAATGGGCGGTCTTATCGCTTAAAGCGATCTTTTAAAGACAACCTTTGGATGGATGTATGGGAGAAGGAGAAACAATACTGCAGGTAGCCTGTGGTGTACCATTTACATAATTATATACAATAAATACACACATATACATACATAAAACATTGTAACATAGATGTTTACAAACATTTATGAATAAACAAGGAGTCAGTCAGTAAGAAAGTTGAAGCTAGTTGCCGTTCACAGTAGAAGGAAATAGAGACAGAAAGAAAGAAGAAAACAAAGTAAATAGGTATGTTTTAAATAAACATACGCGGAGAAAAAATAAATATGACGTTTAACATCATAACCACCGGTACTCTTATGTACACCACCGTCACGGGTGATAAAGAATGGCGGAAGAAAAGAGACTCACTAGCTACTTCAGAATAAACGCCACTTTTAAAGATCTTGTTCCGAACTGATCAGGTCCCTTGTTGTTTTTCAGCTGCTCGAGAGCCAAAGACAAAGACATTTATTCGTAGGACAAAGACCAGGACATTTATTCGTAGGACAAAGAAAAGGACATTTATTCCATCATCATTGGTACTGTTCAAACAACAAGAGAAAAATGTTGTTCCTTTGAAGAACACCTCTTTCCACGCTCCACTCACTGATATAGTAATAGGATTTGCGTCACTCGCGATTTATTCTCGGTCTTATGCCTCGCTTCAACCACTTGTGTGTAAATACGACATTTTTAGGTTTAGTTTATCCACCGGGGCTTATCCGGCCGCGTAAGCTATCAGCACTTAGCCTCTTGATTGAGACATTTTGAGTGATGTCTAAAACTTTCCTGCTCCTGTAAGGACATAGGCAAATCTGCACAGACTCGTGTCTTAGGTGAGTTCGCTCTCTCGCTATCTCTTGACTGCAAACGCTGCATCCGCACGTCACAGGTTTGTGTACATTCGCGAATGGACTGGAGTCCCAAACACTGCTGAGCACGTCGCTTAAGACATGTAGAAGTTGCTGGTCAACCTTCAGCAATAGAAGAGACATCTTATCAAGACGTGGAAAGAAGATCCTAAAGATTAATCTCCTCGTACTGATTTTCTGTGTCTCTGTTTTGGCGCTCTTCTATTTCATCATAATGATGCCGTTCAATTTGTGCAATCTCTTGATCACATTCTCTTCGAAAGAGCATGTTCAAGTAGAACGGATCACTTGGCTGAAACAAAAAGTATACTTAATAACATTACACGTAATCCCAAAAAGGTTAAGCGTTATCCCTAATAGTTCACCTAAATTTCGCCAGTTATGGTTTTAAGTCCTATGTGATAATGTGAGCCTGTTGCTATCCGGGTACAAATCCAGACTCCGTGGTTATTACTAGAAAATTTATAAATGAAAATTTTATAAGGAACAATTTTATCAGGTGTCGGTCCGTCGAAGTAAAGTCTTGTCGGCGTTCAGTCTGTCGGCGTAATGTCCGTCGGCGCAAAGTCGTACACTCGGTCTACAGTTTCTATTCCAGATTCCTTGTGGTGGAGTTTATGAACAAATGTTGCGATTATTTCAACTACTGATGTTGAAGCCGTGTCCACCACGATTGGGCTGTTAATATTATTAAAATAAACTTACTGCGATTAGTGGTGCGCCGGGTGTATTGTTTTTGGTCGAACCTTTCCAAACCGCAATAATAAAAATCAGGACAGCCACCACTCCAATTGTTGAAGAAATAATAATGACAGTAGTACTGTCTGTTGGTGTTGCGTCTGTAAAATTTACATTGATTTTATTATTCATTATCGATAACATCACAAATGACTCCCCTCAAGCTCTGGGCGGAGCAGAAGGGAGTGTCAGACTTCTACTCACTAAAAAACACCCATGTTCCTTGTTAGCCCTTTGTGTCCGGGGCTGCGGTATTTCTTTCGAACAACCCGCAGCCCCGACAGGGGTAGAGAAAGACGTACCGAGATATTGAGTTGTTTCCACGTGTGTATTATATTGATATCCTGTGTAGTAACCACGCTATCTCAATTTTTGCGAACGAATCCGCGTGCCAAGTGTTAGTAAGTATAACATAATCATACTTACTAGTAATATTTGTAGTCACTTCGATAGTTGTTGTTTCTATGGTAGCATGTAGTGATGTAGGAACATAATCCGTCACATTATTACTGGTTACGTGTTTCACAACAGGCTTCAGTGGTGTCGTAGTCTCTGACTCGATTTCTAAAGGGAAGTCTGCAATACATAATTAACTCACATAAATAAATCAAAATGCAGCCAAAGAGGTGAGATTTCGGCAATGCGCAATTATTAATGCAGTTCAAAGCCTTGAAAAAATAACTTATAAGATTTTTTTTAAATTTCAAAGTTAGTTATTAATCATTGGGACCCAGGACAGATCATGAGTGGCATGTATATTATATTCGTATTCCAAATCTTTGATAAATCCAAAAGAAAGCGCGATCACGTAAGAAGCCTTGGGCACATAATTAAAATCACACTTACTAGTTACAGTACCATTTGCAGTCACTTTGATAGTTGTGGTTTCTTTGATACCGTGTGGAACATAATCCGTCACATTATTACTAGTTACGTGTTTCACAACAGGCTTCAGTGTTGTCGTAATTGTCGTAGTCTCTGATTCGATTTCTAAAGGGAAGTCTGCAATACATAATAATTAAGTCACATAAATAAAACGAAGTGCAGCCAAAGATTTTTTCTAATTTTCAAAGATAAAATTATCAACCGTTGGGACCCAGGACAGATAACGAGTTGCATGGATATTTTCATTTTATTCCAATTTTTTAATAATGCCTGTCAGGTGAGTGAAACAATGGGCACAGCTAGTATAATTCATACTTACTAGTAGTTGTAGTCACTTTGATAGTTGTTGTTTCTATGACAGCATTTGGTGTTGTAGGGACATAGTGTTTCACAACTGACTTCTGTGTTGTCGTAGTCTCTGATTTGATTTCTAAAGGGAAGTCGGCAAAACATAATTAATTATCTATGTGAAACATTATATTATTTAGTTTGTCCATTCAAGAAAGTTCGAGCGGCAGTTAATATATTCGAGAAGACGTTCCTACTTCAAGAGGTCTCAACAGCAAATACAGCAAATAAAGGAATACAGCAAAGAAACACAGCGCTCAGGACTCAAAGTTGACACAAGGCGGTCTGAACCCAGGGAAAGGACTATTTCCCTCCCTGGATTCAGAAGAAGAAGAAAAAGATAAGAGTACATATAGGGAAGTTTGTAGAGAGTAGAGAAGACTTACCGAGACATTCAGTTGAAACATCCACCACAAATGTGCACATGGATGAACAAATATTACGATCTGAAATGTAAATAACAACAATTAATACCTAGGTACTTTCTTTTGTATTGCATAAAATTATTGATGCGAACAGAGACATCATAATGTTCAGTTCAATTACTTTCATTAAAAGATAATTATAATCAAGGGCAATCATTATTGCTCATAGTTTAATAAAACCTGCCACTCGGGTCGATATATAGGTTAAGCCACGCTTGCCTAGGTTGGTCTGTGGATGGGTGACCACCCGTTACATACCGAGTTTCCTCCGTGTCTCGGAAAGCACGTAAAGCTGTTGGTCCCGGCTGCCATATATAGATCTTAGACAGTCGTTACAGGTAGACAGTGACCTGAGACTGACAACCAGTTTGAGTCTTGTCTAACCAGAGTAAGACTAGTTTTCAAAGGGTATCGTATTACCCAGTATTAACCGGATTATGGAGGTCAGATAGGCAGTCGCTCCATGTAAAATACTAGTATTCAGCTGCATCCGGTTAGACTGGAAGCCGACCCCAACATAGTTGGGAATAGGCAAGGCAAATGATAAATCATTATTGGCACAAAATAAAAATCTCTTACGTCGATATTGCATAGGTATTAACCGGTCAGTCCTGCCATCCGCTACTAGTAGAGATGAACACAAGCCCTCGGAACTGTATAAGTTTAACCTGATTTTAAATTCAGCGGTATCGACAAATTTGTTGATAGAATAGAATTGAATATTATCCATTTCTTCAGAATCTTGCGTCCCCTCCATTATTTCATGTTCTGAAATATACCAGAAAATCAAAAATTACGCTTAACATTCTGAAATAATTGAATACAAGCCGACTAATACTCTAATAACCCCCTTATTAATAAAAAAAAGTTAAGCCTGCTTAAACTTACGCTTGGTTTATCTCGCATGCCGTCCCTTTCTTTTGAATATTTTTGAAGTGAGACGGCATGCGAGATAAACTAAGCGTAAGTTTAAGCAGGCTTAACTTTTTTTTATTAATAAGGCCGTAGTAGAGGTTCCAGTTACTCCTGCGGGTTGCGGAATAAGAACACAAAGGGGATAAGAAGGAATACGGATGGGTTTAAGTCAGTAAAAGTCTGACACTCCCTTCTGCCCAGACCGCGAGGAGTCATTTGATAATTTCCCATCTATACTTCTATACTAATATTATAAAGAGGTAAAGTTTGTGTGTATATTTGTTAAATTGTAAGGGGTAATCTCGGGATCTACTGAACCGATTTTAAAAATTCTTTCACCAATAGAAAGCTACATTATTGCTGAGTGTCATAGGGTATATAAAAAACCGAAAAATAAAAAGGCTTTTACGTGGTAGTCCGTTTTGCAAAGTGAATCGGAGAAAAAAGCAAAGCTGCGGCGGGCGCGGGATGGTTTCGGGTTTAATTCGGTTCGCGTTCGTGCCCACTTCGGGAGAAAGGGGCGTGGCCTTTTAAATCTGATCTGAGAGGTAGGTACCCGCGCGGCTCAGTCGCGTGGTCGGCTCCTTACGCAGCGGACGTCCCCGAAATTGAATTTTTCGAAACGTAATTATCACACTTTCGACTAATTATGCCCAACGAAGTGGGCACGGGTCAGCTAGTCGGTAAATAAAAGGCGGGACGTCGTACGGCGGGTGCTGTCTGCTGCCCAACCTCCCCGAACATGATAGCCACGACCGCTCTGACAAGAGCGAATCGACTAAGAAGAAGAAATAAAAGAAGGGGTAACCAAATTCTAGAGAGATGATTTCGATTAGCAACGAGCCAAGGAGAGAGCTATGTTCGGAGTTTCTTTGTGCGATAAAATCCGAAATGAATAAATTCGCCGAAGAACCAGGGTCACCTAGATCTCAGAATATGAAAGTTGAAGTGGCAATGGGCAGGCCACATCGCTCGAAGAACCGACAACCGATGGGAAAGGTGGGGACCTCAAACCGGAAGACGCAGCGTTGGCAGGCCTCCCACCAGGTGGACCAACGACATCGTGAGAGTCGCGGGCAACCTATGGATGCAAACGGCAGGTTGCCGATCGATATGGCGTTTTAAGGGGGAAGCCTTTGTCCAGCAGTGAGCGTCTTATGGCTGATGATGATGATGATTACTTCGTTTAGACTTAGGCCTAAAACACACACAAGCGACGTAAGGCGAAGGCACGGGGCAGGCGCAGCGCAGGCGTGGGACAGATACGGCGCAGACGCGATTTGAATTATATCAGAAGAGGCGTGGAACATGCAAGAAACGTTCAGATGCGATTACAGATTGGTAAATACTGAGCATACCGTATCACAAGCGACGTGCTCCTTACGAGAACCGACTGCTAGCGACGCGGCGCAGGCAACGAAACGGCGTGTCTGCGCCGCGTCGCTTCAGTATAATTCAAAAACGTCGCCTGCATACATTTTGTATGAAATCGTTTTGAAGCGGCGCATGCCTGCGCCACGCCTGCCCCGTGCCTTCGCCTTACGTCGCTTGTGTGTGTTTTAGGCCTTAAGAATATTTATTTGAAAGATTCAAGCTTACCTTTACTAAATACGAAATTCCCCCCTATTATGTTCGGTGATGATTTTTTCATTTTGACACCGACTTTAATGTTAATAAAGTGTCCCGAGTAAAAAAACTGCCAAGGAAGGTGTGATACAGCAAGCGGCTCAGCGTTCTTCGCTCTGTGTTCTAAAGACAAACGAAAATATAACTTTACGACATATTATGAAAGTACCTACATTACCTTATTTACTTAAACATAGAAAAAAAAACACCCTTATAAGTGTGTAATGGGGGTTTGACTTTTCAGTAAGACTTTTTATTCTCTTTTAATTCTCTCTCTATAAACAGAAATTGTTTAAACAATTGCTAGGAATTGTTACTTTCCAACCGGACATTTTATTTATATTCTTTAATAAAATACAAATAAAAAGGTCTGGCATATCACGATAAAGTTATTATTTTTAGAGATAAGAATTTTTAAAGGTTAGGCTTTATACGATAGTTAATAATATCCTATCCTAATAGACTATTGTAGAGACAATGAAGCCCGACGAAGTCCCAGAGAAACGATTTAACTGTCTTGGATCCCGCAACGAAATTAATCAGAAAAGAATAACCGAGGAGTAGGGTCTTTATTTGATAATTATAACAATAATGTGCATTTGACAAGATTGGATAAAGTAAAAAAAGGGACGAGCATATTAGAGACAGCTTAAAAGTTACACCCGTTATGCAGAAAAGTTAAAAGGGAATCGACTGTCGTAGTATAGTTATGTCATGATGAGGGAGGAATCGCATGTGTGATTGAAAAAATGATGAATTTATATGAAGACTAGCTTTTGCCAGCGGCTTCGCCCGCGTGAAAATGACGATTTACCATACAAACTTTCATCCCCTATTTAACTACCTTAGGGGTTGAATTTTGAAAAATCCTTCCTTATTCCTTGTCTACATTATAAAGGGAACCTCTGTGCAAAATTTCAGCTTTCTAGGTCCAAGGGTTTGGGCTGGGCGTTGATGAGTCAGTCAGTCAGTCAGGACTTCTCTCTTTATTTATATGAAGACTAGCTGACCCGCGCAACTTCGTCTGCGTCACATAAATATAGCTATAACCTTTCTCGATATATCGACTATCCGACATTAATTAAGCTAAATCGTAACAAACAAAAAATCTTATCTTTCCTCTTTATTACAATAGTTTAGATGGTTTAGATTAGCTTAGATTATATTAAAGTGTGAATTACTATAAAATCTATCTCTTACAGTTAAATATACTATAACACTCTGTACTTGTAAACATTATGATGCAGCAAATATTTTGAATTTGAATTTCCCGGAGGCCAGCCAGAATCCCCCGTACCTACATTGCGACGCAACCCGCGTAATTATTTTTCCGCGCGGGTATTTTTACATTGCGATATCTTCTAAGATATTTGTTTAAACTGTATAGAGTAAAGAGCACAAATATTTTATATTAAATTTCCGTTCTAACGAACACATTTATTTAGATATAGATTAATACCATATGGGTTAAATAAGCTTCGCAAAAAATAATTCTTTTTAACCTAACATTTTAATAGTAAAAAATGGTTACAGTGAGTCAATCTTAAAAGATAGACAGATGCTGTCGCGGACTTTTTTTTAGAACTTTTAAAGACGAATAATTACTTCATACATGTTATTCTCGTAACTTAAACCGTTTTCGCAGCGCACGCAACGGAAGCTCTCAGAAAGGAATTTTCTTTTCCCGTTTTTGCAACATTTCTCATTTATGCTCCGCTCCTATTGGTAGTAGCGTGATGTTATATAGCCTATAACCTTCCTCGATAAATGAACTATCCAACACAAAAAGAATTTTTCAAATCCAACCAGTAGTTCCAGAGTTTATCGCGTTCAAACAAACAAACAAACAAACAAACTCTTCAGCTTTATAATATTAGTATAGATGTAGAAGATGATGTAGAGTGTGAAGAGGGAGAGGTAGACCAATGAAAAGATTGATGGAGTGTGTGAGGAATGATATGAAGGAAAAAGGAATAAATGATTGGGTGTCGACTGACAGCGCAGAATGGAAGATAAAAACGTGTTGCGCCGACCCCAAATAACATGGGATAAGGACAGGAAGAGGATGACGTGCATTTCATTAACATAAAAAAATAAGCGGCAGGTAAAAAATAAGCAGGCGGGGTTCTATTTTAGTTCTTATTTTTTCATTTCATAATTAAATATTCAAATGAACCCCGCCTGCTTCCAAGTTTTGTTTAATTTAAAATGTGCTTGTTTTTTGCTTTTCAGTTTTTTCAGTCGGGTTTTTTGGTTTTTTAACTACTTTTTTTATTTCCAACTTTTTAGTTCTTTTGTGTTTGTTCTTTCGTTGGTCGCGTAAAATTTTTCGCAGATGATTTAACTTTTGTGCTTGTTTATATGATTTGTCACTTTAATTTTTTTAACATATAAGTGTTATATATTTTTGTAATCTCCTTTAAAAACCCTTTATTTTGATACTCCACTCGATGGTATTGGAATTTTTTTTTTTGAACTCCGCGATTTGGCCCTCAAAATCCGCAATTTTTCTTTGTTTTTTTAATTTTAATGTAGCCTATAACACTCGCGCTATCAAGACGAATCTAACGACATATATTTCATTCAAATCACTTCACCCTTTTAGGAGTTATGAGGGAACAAAGTAACGGACATACATACATACACGTCAAACACATAACCCTCCTTTTGGGCTTCGCTGCAGTCGGGTAAAAATAAGAGAAGCTTTACTTACTTGCCATTAATTCATAATCAAATGAATTATAAACGGACACGTACGCAGCCAAACCAGTATTTAGTAGAGAGAATAACAAAACGAAAGAAATCACTGACTCCATGTTTAAGTTAAGTAATGAAGTAACTTTGCTACGGTAAAAATAACACTAAATTAAAAACTAATAATACGAGCAGTCGTGCAACTAGTACAAAATGAACTGAAATCGGGAACAGAATGTGTAACTGGTCGCCTATTATATTTTCCCCTTTATTATTTTAATTAATTTCCTCCTAATGTCAATTAAATAGTTACACCGCAGTACATGCAACAATTAATTAAGTCACCGTTTAGTAATTTTTGAGTTATTTAAATTTTTATGTTTCAAATGATTTAATATGAGATTTTTAGGGTTCAAATGATTTAATATGAGATTTTTAGGGTTCGAATGATTTAATATGAGATTTTTAGGGTTCGAATGATGCCCGTCGGGGCCGCGGATTTTTGTACTAGATAACGTGGCCTCGGCGCAAGGGCAAGAAAGGAACATGGGTTCGGTTTTTAGTCAGTAGAAGTCTGACACTCCCCTTCGCTCTGCCCAAGGGCGGGGGGGGTCATTTGATGATTTTCCACCCACCAAAAAAAAAAAAAAAAAAGGGTTCGAATGATTTAATATGAGATTTTTTTTAACGTTGCACGCACATGTAGAAGCAGTGGACTTGCAACACGCACGCACTGTTCGCGCAGTCAATATTAAAGGTTTAGAAACCCTCACTCATCTGTTTACGGAATTTAAAAAAAAAATGTTTGCACTACAAACTACTGAATTTCGATAAAATATTTGGTGGCGTAATGACGTCTTGCGAGGAAAACGTCGAGTTACCTACATATATAGTCACGTAGTTTCTTCAATACAGTTTCCCTGCGTCACCTAGTTTGGACTCAATAAATCATTATTAGTTAATTGCGTTTGCCTCGTTATGTAAATAGAGTAATTATTTTCCCGTTTTCAAAGAAGGAAAACAACATTATTTATTAATTTTGCGTAATGGGAATAATTATGCGACATTCGTATTGGTAACGCCAACACTGATTATATAGATTTACTCTTATACTATGAGGCAGTTTGTATTTCCCGCTCCTTTTCCCACCTGTACATGCAGCGCTTTAGCATCATTCAAAAGGTGAACATGAGAACGAGGGAACGAGGACTGACAGCTGTCAGTTCGACGAAGAAATTGCACATGAAAGCACGTGTGTAACGGATCTCTCGAATCACCCCCGCACCGCATGACGAGCCCTTTCGTCTGACCGCCGCGAAGAGACGAGGATCTTCTCGAGCCTTTCTCTGCAGTTTTCAATACATTCCCGCTCCGCCAAACGCATCCTTGTGTTTGATTACCCAGTGTAATAAGAAGAAAAATTATATTCAAATATTGGTCGCGCGACCCGCGTAGTGATACTCTGCTGTGTGCTGGTCGAAGGAGATTGGATCCCGCTGGCCTGCCCCTGGTAAGTGCTGCATTTCCCTTCTCTTCCTCTCTTCACCGCCTCGATTTTTGCCACTGCCGTTTTCACTTTAATTAACACGTCCTCTCGTATCGAAGGTTGGTTCTGATACCTTTCAGGACTGAATTATTGTTGGCGTGACCATATTTGTGGTCCTTTGAGCTAGGATTTCTGATCCTTTTAAATACTGGAACCCTCCAACCGCCCTTATTAGGATTTAATAGGCCCTAATAGGAGAACATTCATAAATCTACCCTATTATAGATACCGCGTAGATCAACATCGCGTTGAGCTATATCATAAATAAGTGTTTACTCATCCAGATAAACATATTAAAAGTCCATCTAAACTTTATTTCAGTACCTAAATAACGCTAACTTTGGATAAATTCAAGTTTTAATTTCGTACAAATTTTATATTAAAATACCCTCAAATTAAATTGTTCATTGGTGCCTTGCTTTATGAAAATTATACAGATTTTAACAGTTCGCCATATTTGATTTGACATTCATATTTATTCGGTCATTCATTCGTTAACTCACTTTCAAGTTGTTCATTGAATGCATTCTAGTTCATTATTAACCGAACAAAGTGGGAAGTAGTAGGAAGCCATTCTCCGCTTATTCTTTACGCAAAATAGTAACCTACTTAATTTCATCGTATTATTGTGGTTCATTGAACCCCAGATCAGCTGCTCGTTTACAATAGATTGAATTTATAAACTTCGTTATGTCTAAACAAGCTAAGAAAACTTGTGAATCGGGTTCTGATTATGACGATGCAGAAGATACACGGTTACTTACGTTGCAAGCTAAACGCGAAGCTATCTTTGAAATTACTCAAAAGATTTACGATCTTTCTTCGAACACCGATCTAAGGGAAAGTTTTCTTGACGAATCTTCACAAATAGATTCATTACGCGATGAGTTCAAACAGGTCCTGGACGAATATAATAATCGTTTATTGACATCTAACCGATCCGCTAAGCCTGACTATAAGAGTCTCATGGCTTTTGAGTCTCTGTATGGTAGGATAAAGCGAGTGCAGTCACAATGCTCGCCACATAGCGATAGTGTTCCACACAAATCAAAACCTAGACTCCCGCCGATTGAATTAGTTCAGTTTTCCGGTGACATTCGCTCATGGCCACTATTTTATGCCAGTTTTAAATCGACCGTACACGATAATCCATCTCTCACTGACGCCGATAGATTGTATTACCTATTGGGGAAGCTAACCGGTAAAGCCCAGTCTGTGTGCGCCGGGATATCTCCATGTCCGGAAAATTATAGTCTGTTGTTACGAACGCTCATTGATAAGTACGACGACAAGCGTATGTTGGTTTCTACGTATTTAAATCAAATGTTTGAGTTCAAAACTTTCCAATGCGCTTCAGCAACCAACTTTGATTTATTTACTGAGAACTTTAGCAGCGCAGTCGCCGCTTTAAAAAACCTTAAAATGGATAACCTTACAGATTTAATTCTGATTCATATCGCCTTACAGAAAATAGACCCCGAGACCGTCCGCGCGTTTGAAATTAAATATTCAACAAAAATACCTACCTTTGATAACTTAGTCGAATTTATTTCAAATCGAGCCAAAGTGTTAGAACGTACTGAGCCAACTTCTTCAACTAATAAGCGTCCGATTAACTCTAATCGGCGTTTAAATACCGCTTCGCCGCCGAAGTGTCAAACATATTTAAACACAACGGTTGAATCCGCGTGCAAGTGCCTATGCGCTAATATTGTGCATCAACATTTATTCAAGTGCGCCGATTTTAATGGAATGACTCCACAACAGCGTTATAAGTGTGTGAAGGATAACAATGCGTGTATTAACTGTCTTAGTTTAAAACATCGAGTCGCTAATTGCTCATCTAAGTCAAATTGTCGCGTTTGCAAATTAAATCACCACACATTGTTACACTTCAACGAGTCACGTACCGCGAGCCCTGGGCACTCTGCACAAGCCGCTCCCGCTAATCAGCTGGGCGAGCTCACCGCTGCGGCGCCCCCCGCCTGTGCGCCTGCACATACTTCTCCGAACCTACCCGCATCTACGGCACGGTCAGATGTTACGCTGTGCGCATCTGTTGATTCTCGATTGTATCAGTGTTCGAGTAATGCACTCACACATAACAAACAGTCCACGACTGTTCTGTTATCAACCGCTCAAGTCGTTGCCTACGATTCTAAAGGGAATCCACACATTATTCGCGCGCTTTTAGATTCCGCCTCACAAAGCGATTTTATCACTAACGAGTGTTGTGAGCGTTTAGGTATTCAACCTCAAAACATGAACCGGACTGTTGTAAAGGGGTTCGGTGGGGCTGAAAAGGTAGTTAACACTAGTCCGATTAATATTAAATTATATTCGCGATTCGACAGCAAAATTAAATTTGATATTTCGCTACTTGTTGTTGATCAGATAACGGACTTACTGCCTACCTTTTTGATAAATACCAGTGACTTATCACATCTACATAATTTACCGCTAGCCGACGAATCATATGGTGTGCCTAGTAAGATAGACGCTTTAATAGGTGCTTCTCTTTTCCCGCATTTACTTCTCCCCGACGTTGTTCACAATCGTGACACGTCGGTGCCGCGCGCTTTGCGTACTGTTTTCGGCTACGTAATTATGGGCTCCGCGCCTACGTTACCTATGCATCAATCCACCCAGGCCCTGACATGTTGCCTCGCTCAGGAGCCTGTCGCTATTGACTCATTAGTCAGGCGTTTTTGGGAGCTCGAGGAGCTTCCCTCCGCACCGCCCACTCAACACCCCTTTGATGTTGAATGTGAATTATTTTATAAGTCCACGACAACCCGCGATCCCGTTAGTGGTAGGTACACTGTAGCACTGCCATTCAACGAGGATGTTTATTCCCTCGGGAATTCTTTTGACAATGCCCGCAAGCGCTTCATATGTCTCGAAAGAAAGCTAGAAGCTTCGCCAAAACTTAGGTCTGCATATGATGACGTAATAAAGGATTATCTCGCGAAAGATTACGTTTCTCCTGCGTCGTACGATCCCCGCGACCCAACACCCATATACGTCATACCGCATCACGGGGTCGTGCGCGAAGATAAGACAACGACTAAGCTGCGCGTGGTTCTAGACGCCAGCGCGTCTACTTCTGGTGGCCGTCAATCACTGAATGATATTCTGCACTCAGGTCCGAATTTGCAAGGCGACTTGTTTACAATATTATTGAACTTCCGCTTACACGCGATCGCATTGACCGCGGACTGCCGCCAGCAGTTCTTACAGATTATCATGCGCGAAGCTGACCGTCGTTATCAATGTTTTCTTTATCGCTTTACTCCACAAGACACACTACAATTGTATAGATTTAACCGCGTCTGCTTCGGTTTAAAATCAAGTCCCTACCATGCATTGCGCACTGTGAGACGGTTGGTCGAAGATGATGGCACGCGTTATCCTCTCGCCAGCAAATTCGCGTCTACGTCGCTTTTCATGGACGATCTCGCCTTCTCGATTCCCACGGAACAAGAAGCGATATCTGCGTCACGACAATTAATTGACCTATTCAAAGGAGCTCAGTGGGATCTCGTAAAATGGAACAGTAACAGTCGTGCCGTACTAGATAATCTTCCCGCTTCGCACAAACTCCCTACAGAGGTTGAGTTTGATAAGGCCATGCAGCATAAAATACTAGGCCTGCATTGGTGTATTGATAATGACGTATTTTATTTTAAAATTACGGTTCCCGCAGATGTGAAGTGCACTAAGCGCTCCATCCTTTCTACAGTCGCCCGACTGTGGGATATAATGGGCTTCGTGGCCCCCGCAGTCGTGTATGCTAAGCTACTGATCCAACAGCTTTGGCATCTTAACTTCGATTGGGATGACACCCCACCGCTACACATTGTTAAAATGTGGAAACAGTTCTGCGACGAGTTACCGTCTCTTAACAATATACGCATTCCGCGTCATGTAGGCGTTTCTAACAACTGCACTCTCACTCTTCTATCCTTTTCGGACGCAAGTGAACATGCCTACGGTGCCGTTGTATACGCTCATGTGACCACCGCCTCCGGTAACACTGTCCGGCTTGTCTGCGCAAAGTCCAAAGTCGCTCCTACCAAGCCTCTGTCTATAGCACGCTTAGAGCTCTGCGGCGCGCTTCTCATGTCCAAACTGCTACGCATAGTTTATGAAAATTACTCGCATCATCTTCCAATCAAGGTATTCGCTTTCACTGACTCTAAAGTCGTGTTATATTGGATCAAAAGTTCGCCACGACGGTGGCAAACCTTTGTAGCAAACCGCGTTGTTCAGATAACGGAAAACATCTCTGCTGACAACTTCTACCACGTCGCGGGGACTGAAAATCCCGCAGACGTTCTCTCACGTGGCATTACGCCTCAGAAATTAACCACACACCCTCTGTGGCTCCACGGGCCCCAGTGGGCTACATTGGATCCGTCTGAGTGGCCTCTCAAGCGTCTTGACGACCAATTTACTCCGCCTACTACTGAACGAAAAATTCTTACACATGCTGTGACTCGCGATGGCGAGCCGTCGCCAGTCAAGCATTGTGCTTTATATGATCTCGCTAACCGCATCTCCTCATGGAGTAAAACTCTTCGTATAACTGTATACGTTTGTAAATTCGCAAAATTATTACCCCGCCGCGACACTATTGCAGTGTCCGCTGATGAATTAAATTTCGCTGAAAATAAAATCCTTCGCGCCCTGCAAAGTCAACACTTTGCAGAGGATTATTCTAATATTAAGAATAATCAATCTTGTTCGCAGGTTCTCAACCGCTTGAGGCCTTTCATTGAAAACGGTCTGATACTTGTAGGAGGTCGACTCGTTAACTCCGCGCTGGACTATGCTCAAAAGCATCCAGTTATCTTACCGCGCAATGATCCCGTCGTAAACTTGATCATTGATTTCTATCATGTAAAGTATTTACACGCCGGACCAGAACTATTGATGTCGCTTCTTCGACAGAAGTTCTGGATCTTGTCCGCACGCCGCGTTGTGAGGCAGCGCGTCCACATGTGTAATACGTGTTTTCGTTTAAAACCGCGCCCAACCTATCCGCTGATGGCCGACTTACCTGACTATCGCACGCGTCAGGTCACTAAAGCTTTCACGCACGTAGGCTGTGACTATGCAGGTCCTCTGCCGTACGTTCCTGTGCGCCGTCGTGGCGTCCACAGTGCGAAGGCCTATCTGTGCATTTTCACATGTCTTACGACTCGTGCTGTGCATGTCGAAGTCGCCACGGACCTCAGCACTCCCAGTTTTCTTGCCGCGCTGAAGAGGTTTCTCGCCCGTCGAGGACCAATTCAGATCCTGTACTCGGATAATGGTACATGTTTTAAGGGGGCTAACTCTTACCTCCGCGATTTGTACAAGTTTCTCAATACTGTGTATCGTCCAAAGTTGGAGGAAGAGTACGCTGAGAGTCGGATAACTTGGAAATTTATCTGTCCCAACTCTCCACACTTCGGAGGCGCTTGGGAAAGTGTCGTGAAGGTTGTGAAAATGCATCTGTTCCGAGTCGTCGGACAGCAGCTTCTATCATACGAAGAACTCTGTACTGTTCTCACTCAGATTGAGTGTCTCCTAAACTCACGCCCGCTGACAGTACTGAGTTCCGATCCCGCAGAGCCCACGGCCCTTACGCCAAGCCATTTCTTACATACCGCGCCTCTATTTTCTTTACCCACGCTTGAAATCAACTCTGACCCTGTCAGTTTGCTTCACCGTCACTCGCTACTGGACAAGTTGGTCCAGTCGTTTTGGAGTCGTTGGAAGATGGAATATCTACACGGGCTACAGGTTAGGCAGAAGTGGAACACGCCGTCGTTTCCTATCACAGCAGGAACCGTGGTTGTTGTGATGAATGATAACTCACCGCCCTTATCCTGGCCGTTAGCTATTGTAGAGAACGTCCACCCGTCTAAAGACGGCGTCGTGCGTGTCTGTACAGTTAGGACCGCCAAGGGAACTTACCTGCGCCCGGTCGTTCGTTTGTGTCCTCTTCCAAGACAATAATTAATAAACCGCATTTCGCATTAGTTTAAGTTAGTTAGTAATACCGCATCGCTTTAGTTTGTAACGTAAGTTAATAGCTTAACCCGCTTCGCCATGACTCTACGGAACTATTTATCTCATCGCGCGCATTGAGCGCTCCTAGAGTCATAGTAATATTTTTCTCTTTCGTCTTATTATCGCCTTTTTAATGGTGACCCATTAAGGGGGGGTGGAAATGGTAACGCCAACACTGATTATATAGATTTACTCTTATACTATGAGGCAGTTTGTATTTCCCGCTCCTTTTCCCACCTGTACATGCAGCGCTTTAGCATCATTCAAAAGGTGAACATGAGAACGAGGGAACGAGGACTGACAGCTGTCAGTTCGACGAAGAAATTGCACATGAAAGCACGTGTGTAACGGATCTCTCGAATCACCCCCGCACCGCATGACGAGCCCTTTCGTCTGACCGCCGCGAAGAGACGAGGATCTTCTCGAGCCTTTCTCTGCAGTTTTCAATACATTCCCGCTCCGCCAAACGCATCCTTGTGTTTGATTACCCAGTGTAATAAGAAGAAAAATTATATTCAAATATTGGTCGCGCGACCCGCGTAGTGATACTCTGCTGTGTGCTGGTCGAAGGAGATTGGATCCCGCTGGCCTGCCCCTGGTAAGTGCTGCATTTCCCTTCTCTTCCTCTCTTCACCGCCTCGATTTTTGCCACTGCCGTTTTCACTTTAATTAACACGTCCTCTCGTATCGAAGGTTGGTTCTGATACCTTTCAGGACTGAATTATTGTTGGCGTGACCACGTATTATTTACCCGGAAGCTATGCTAACTCACCGCGCAAACCAAGTAATACTGTCCTGACAGTGAGTAGCCTTTTTTTTTGGTTTGTGGGAAATCACCAAATTATTCCTAAGTGTCAGACTTCTCTGGTCAAAAACCACCCAAGTTCCTTCTCAGCCCTTTATGTTCTGAGGCCGCGGTATCTCGAACAACCAGGAGCCCAGGTTTCAGTTAACATTTTTCATTTGACAATGTATAAGAATCACCCGAACCTGATCCGATCTTGATCTTGTTAACCCGACCGATCTTGATTAACCGACTTTCGGATGTTTATTTTTGCAAATAAGTTTTTTTATCATTTTCAGTTTATATTGTAACTAGCTGTTTCCAGCGGCTTCACCCGCTACAGCTCGAAAATTATCCCACGGGAAGATAAAATCGGGATAAAAAACTATCATATGTGTTAACAGATTATAAACTATCTGTGTACCAAATTTATCCAAATCCGTCCTGTAGTTTTTGCGTGAAGAAGTAACAAACATACATACTCACACAGTCACACACTCACAAACTTTCGCCTTTATAATATTAGTGTGAAGTGTGATAGTGTCCTTCAACGTCATACAAGCGCCAAAATACCTTTAGGTACATCTCCATATCTATCAAATACAAACAACCCTTCTAAATCTACTTAAACGGTTACCTTTATTGAAACACTCGAGCACCAATACGGTCGACCAAAATCTCTGTGTTCGAAAACAAAGGAAAATCGCTTACATCTCTCAAATGCTACAAATCGTTGGATACTTATCTTAAAATCTACCATTCCACCTCCATTGAAGACAAGGGTCTACCTAACAAAAGATCCCGAAGGGTCAAAGGTCTTGTCTTGACCCTTTAAATCTGTGATCGAATATTTAAATAGATGTCTTCTGAAATCCGTGGATCTGATCAGGTTATTCATACCGGTGTACTGTTGACAAAACAGTTTGAAACTTTTTTTGTGAAACTTTTTATTCAAATAATATTTATTTGTGACACTTAAGTAAAAGAAAATACATGGTGAATATAAAACAGTTATGTATGACTATGTGCTGCCTTGCAAGGTGTACAAATTTTAATAATGTTTACACCTTATGTAGTGTAGGTAGTTTTTATGTGTATGAAAACTTAAATTGATCTTAAATAACAACTAAAATTACTATATTTTTAATTCTAAAAAAAAAAAAAAATTGCATTGTACCGTTAGGTTATGTACGCACTGCTTCACTTGCTAGTTGCTCGCTACTCGCTAGGGCCTAGGCGATAAGCAAAGCCACCTGTCAGCATTCGAAGCCTTATCGATGTTCACATGCGCAACTGTGCTCTGTTTGTATGTGCAACAGCTAGGTAAGAGTGATTAAACAAGTTCAATAGTGGCGTGGGATTAAAATAGTTTTAGCCCTGATGTGAACTGCAGTTTTACTTAAGTTCTTAGGATTCCGAAGCTCAAAGACTCTATAGTACTAAAAAGCTCATCGTTCGGAGGCAGCTAGGCAGGGAGGTTAATTGGTTTAGTAAGTCTACACTAACGGAACTCTAAATTGACGTAGCCCGACACGCACTTATCCAGTTTTTTATGGCTGTCAATGTAACAAAAAAATGCACTTTCTTCCTACTATGTTAGGGTGGGCTGTCAGTCTATCTGGATTCAGCTGAATACCATTGTGTTTTTGACGTGATAACGTCTTATAATTCGATGGCCGGCTGCACGCACGAAAAAAGATGACGTCATGCGTCTTTACCTCGCTCTGAGGCGTTCCATAGCAACGGCGTGTTAATTGTTTGTTTATAGCAATGTAAGTGCTGTATTTTCTTATGACGTTGTCACGTTCAAGTATCGCCAGTAAACCGACTTTACAGACAACCGATTTTTTTTTAAATGGTGTTGGCCTATTTGACCTTTAAAACCCAGTTGATAAAGGGTAATACGATACACCTTGGTTAGACTTGCACCCACTTAATAATTATGTACTAAAAACTTATCAGTGGTATGTTTCAGTCATAATTATGTCACTTTTGTCAACTGTACTCACAAAAACTTTACTGGTACTTACGTGTTAAATATATGCGCTCATATAATGCGCTTTCGGAGTTTACGAAGGGATCAGCCCCTAAAATGGTAGGAATGCGACATTGAAAATGCAAAAGGTGGAAAGAAAGTAAAATCCTTTTTATTTTTTCAGGTTGAATTCTTTAGTTGGAGATTGTTGCAGAATATTCGATATTGTGTATTTACGTCCAGTATTTATTAATTGAAAGAGTTTCCACCGAGTTTTCTCTGGGCCTTGGAAAGCACGGAACCAACCGATTGACTAATTATTTATCCACTTAAAATCGTCAAATTATCTAACTTATTAGGAGAGTTTCAGGCTAAAATCGAGTATTAGATTTTCACGTTTCTTGCTTAATAATATTCTTTGCAAGGTCGCGAGTATACCCGATAGGTTTGTTCCTAATGTCACCACTTGGTTATATTGGTACCGTCCGTCATTTTAATTATATTTAACTAGTGACCCGCCCCGGCTTCGCACGGGTACAAAAAAGGTATTAAAACCTTCCTCTTGAATCACTCTATCTATTAAAAAAAACCGCATCAAAATCCGTTGCGTAGTTTTAAAGATTTAAGCATACAGACAAACAAACAAACAGACGCGACTTTGTTTTATACTATGTAAGGATTTTGAATTTAAAAATTGTTACAACAGCCCACTGACAGTCATCTGACAGCCATCTGACAGCCACCTGACAGCGAGCCACGCCAACGACAGCCATGCCAACCACTGAGCCAAGCCATAACTACCGGACGCCTCCGGTGGGGATAAAGCTTTATAATGCCCTGCAAGCTCATTTTCGCGGTCTTGTCGCACTCGATTGTAATAGTTGTAAGGGGAAGCTCTGCCCGAATAAAATTATAAATCAGTTCCTGTTTATTTTTTACCACTGTCGTTACACTCAGAAGTGGTATCGAAAACAATAAACCTACGATTAAACGACGCTCTGATACATTTAAAAGTCAACGGTCACCAAGTACAAAGGACGAGGTCTGAAAATTCAAACGAAGAACGTTGATGCACACCGCCTACAAGGAAAATATTGAAGAGTCGCCCATCCCAGAATCACAAGGCACAAATTGAAAAAGCAGTCTACGATCTGGATGGAACACGAAGCGCCTGCCCTCAGTACCGCATCATTGATTCCATAATTTGACCCTGAAAACGAAGACTGCGGCCAGTAACCACCTGTGAGACACTTCGAGTTACAAGAAGTATCCATTTCTCTGCCAGTAACGCTGCTACCTTAAATGAAGGCTACCTCAAGGTCGTCAACAGCGAGCCCAAGGACATGGAAGGGAGGAACCGTCCTACTTCACGCTGAGAGCTGCCAGGAACCATGCATAAATAACAAGGTCAGTTAACATGCCAGTTAACAGATATTTGCAAAATATTAGCCAAATGCCATTAGCCAAATATATTAGCCAAATGTGTTTTACAATGAAGTGCCCTATGTGTTGATAATAATTATGCCAATCGTAGACAAAATTAGGTAATTTGGTAGGCCCGATAAGTAAATCTAATCATAGTCAGTTAATCAGTATATTATCTCGGTACAAAAATGGTTTTACTAGTTGTGTACTAAGGAATTGAGAACTTAAGATGTACATATTTTATTTAGTTCAAGTGCGCATTAGATTATCCAACAACTCCAAAGTAAATCTTTAGATATAAATAACTACAATAATTTCATCAAACTATTGTCAGTGGTTTATAGCATTCCTAGGCAATCTCTTGCTACCGTCAGTCGATATTCAAACAGGTATAAACTTATTGCATAAAGTTCTTGACAAATTGCAAACGAGGATCTTAAAATTAAATATGAGAAACCGTTAATTTTTACATATTTCATAGGTAAAATAAGCATGTGATGGCATTCAACCGGTTGAATTTAAGTTGATACATGTGTCTTAATTTCCCGTCTTGAGTAATGTAAACGAAGTGCGTCAATTTATTCCATCTAGTTCTATGTAGTTATTTATGAGGCCAACAGGAGTAAAACGCGAGTTTTATAATGCGTAAAAGTATATGATTCACTGTGAACTGAACAAAATCATAGTGTTTTACTTTTTTTAGTTCAATCAATAGTTTTGTTGTAAATCGCAAAATACCACTAATTTCGCACTATTCGGCCACAGCGAAAGACGTAACAACCGCTTTGTAGTGCAAGCTGATTACAACTTTATTCTAACAGTATTTCAAACGAAGTTTGAACCACCACAAATAGAGTTGCTAATTTGAGGTAGTATAGTCCATTCATAACTTTGCAATAATAGCTCGATTGTATAACAAACTAACAACAAATAATACGATGTGGGTATGACTATGAGGCAAGTCACATATCAATAAATCTTGTAATGGAAGTTAAAAAAAAGGTGATTATATTATATTATACGATCCTAGCTTCCCAACAGAAATTCACACGTATGCAGCAAGATATCTTTTATAAAAGCAGATTGACGGTAGTTTGCGCCCTGTCCTTTAGTTTAGTCGCGTTACCAGTCGGAAAGAGTGTTATTCATGATTTTGGGCTTTAATCCCTTGCAGTAATGAAGTTGTTGCGAAGATATTATCGTATATGTGTTATGTAAAAATGTCCATGTAATTTCGGACTGTACTGCAGTGCGCGATACAATGACTAAACGTGATCTTAAGCCATGCATTGCTCGATATTACAAACAAAATCCAGCAAGCCAAAACCGAAGCTAAAGTTAAATTCTACGCCTATGCCTGCCTTTGCTTCAGCCTTATGTAAGTAGATCGTTTGATGAATGCCGTTTAATGTGTACCATTTAGAGGTTAACGATTAGTTCAGTACAGTGCAATGACAAGATGAAAAGCCAAAAAGTTGTATTGTTTTGCTGCAAAGTGGATGTACAGATAGTTATACCTATAGTGAATAATTGTAGTATTTATAGTAGCCTATAACGTAAACAAATCTTTACGGTACCCGATTAGTTGTGTCAAACTTCGCGCGATGGAAAATATTACAAAATGCATCATGACGATGTTGGCCAAGGCGTAAAGTTCGTAAAGAACGAAGTTCTGAACTTATAAATAAGAGCAAAATTTCTGGTTTCCATAAAATAAATTACCCGACTTATACGTAAACATTATTATGTGACGTCATGTTTACATTGTGCTTACGGGAAAGCGGATACGGTAGGAAAGAGGGCCAGTGACATTCAATTCCTAAGTCTACTGAACCAATAAAATGGTAAATATCGTTAGTTTGAGCCCTTCTGGCTAAACAAAAAAGGAGTACCAGTCGGTACATGTTTATATTGATACATGCTTTCACTAAATTCGTTGTTTTTGAACCAACGCGTACTGTCAATAATTTTGTGGTGATAATTAGTTTAGATCGCTTATTATTTTATTCAGATCACATTGTTTCCGACCATGGCAAGGTCTTTACGAGTAGATATTTCAAGAAGTTTGTAACGGAACAGCAGTTTAAAAATACGGTAACTGTTAACAGCTATTGCGTGTCCTAGGTTTGCTAAGAAGAATAATATTAATTAAGTCTATTTACAATCATTTTTGTTAATCTAACTTAGCGCTAATAATACATGTAGCAAGTAAAATTTTAATTTTAATATGTGATAAAACCGAGGTCTCGAAACTAGGCTACGCCTGTAGGTATCTTGGGGGCCAGAGTAGCATTATCTTAGCGTTGATAAGTTGAGCATTATCTTAGTGTTGATGGGGTTAAATGGTGTTGTGTGTAACTGTAAAAGTAATGAAGTTTTACCATCGACACGCTAAGAAGCATGTGTGTTAGTACCTACATGTGTGTGTGCGTGTGTCATATTGGTATGGTTTATATTAACTTAAATTGTTTCTTCAGTTTCTTTAGACGATAGTTTGGCAAACTTAGTTTTTTTGGTTATCTTTTCTTATATGAAAAGTGTTTCATGTTTTTAATGTCTCTGATTCTACGTTTAATGAGTAGGTCGAAGTGTGGGAGGCACTAATCGCACAATTCACGGAACTTAAGGAAGCAACTCAATATGGGGACAATAGGTTACCAAACATAATTTGGAGTTTTATTATTACTGTTAATAATACAACAGGGTACCTATAAGCCTTACGATTTATCCTAGACCGGGTTTCTGAACCAGTGCAATTTAGAAGCGATAGAGTTATCTACTACTGGAATTTGAATAGCTGGAAAGAAAATGGGACGTAGCTTAGATACAAGGCGAAAAATAATAATAGCTGATAATAGTGTGATTTACAAATTACAAAAAACGGTGATTACGCACATTTACGCCAGGCGCTGACTACTAGCGGCAACAAGGTCAATGCTAATAACATCACGCTTGTAATGCCCGAAGGGTTAGGTAGAGGTGTACCCATGAGTACACACACATAGTAATATACAGTAAAGTTTGAGTCCCATGCAATAGGGGGCGAGCCTGTTGCCAAGTTAATTCTTGTTTATTAAGGATTTATATTCTGGCCCACTTAAGTGATATTGAGGAGTTAGGTCATGATTGACATAAACTAAGAAGTACAAAAGGTCATAATATAATTATGATACAACGGGTTTACATGCTTAGTATCCGTTGATTCCTTATGACTATATCGTAGCGATGCTTATATGTCTGATAGCACCAGTAGTGTGGATGAACAATTGAGCACCGAAGATTTCATAAATCTTCTTGAGAGATCAAAGTTTATTGCCCCATTTTAACTTGGTTTTTTTGAGCTGACTTGTAATCGTTGTTTTCTGGTTCCCATTGCGGGAGCAATTGTTTCAGGACGGCCGAATGTTACAACAGCCCACTGACAGTCATCTGACAGCCATCTGACAGCCACCTGACAGCGAGCCACGCCAACGACAGCCATGCCAACCACTGAGCCAAGCCATAACTACCGGACGCCTCCGGTGGGGATAAAGCTTTATAATGCCCTGCAAGCTCATTTTCGCGGTCTTGTCGCACTCGATTGTAATAGTTGTAAGGGGAAGCTCTGCCCGAATAAAATTATAAATCAGTTCCTGTTTATTTTTTACCACTGTCGTTACAAATATTAATCCGTTACTATTTCAGAAAAGTTAAACATGGTTAAGAATCTGGAAAGTCCTAGAACCTACATTTCTATTTGTACAAAGTATCAAAATTGACAATATAGAAATATTAGTACTGCTAGGTACAACTCAGTTGACTAGCCCATCAGGAATAAGAGGCGTGATGATATTATATGTATGATTCTACCAACTGATGAGGATACCAATAAAATTTCGGTATTATGTATTAAATGAGGACCTTTATTCCGCATTTAATTTTATATTAACAATAAATTCACGTGACTCGTAATGAAAAAGCAATCATCCACAAATAAAATTTAAAACGATTCCAGGATCGCCTCTGGCAATCACGTAAGGTACTGAAATCGGCGAAAATTTTGATGTTGACATGAATAGCAAATAATAATATATATAAAAAGTTATGTTTTTATCTTAGCAGGAAACATTAACATGCTATGTTGAAAACACTTAATAACACCTTGCCCGACCTGGGAATCATACCCGGGACCTCATGCTCAGCCGTCGCGATTACGACTACTACACCAACGATGCAGTCAGTATTTTATCTATCTATCTATACAAAAAAAGAGAAGTCCTGACTTACTGACTGACTCCTCAACGCCCAACCCAAACCCTTGGACCTAGAAAGCTGAAATTTTGCACAGAGGTTCCCTTTATAATGTAGACAAGGAATAAGGAAGGATTTTTTGAAATTCAACCCCTAAGGTAGTTAAATAGGGGATAAAAGTTTGTATGGAAAATCGTCATTTTCACGCGGGCGAAACCGCTGGCAAAAGCTAGTTTTTAAATAATGCCAACCTATCTAATTCTTTAGTAAGTCGACTAAGTTTCAAAAGCACATGGCGAATCCCAACACTTTTAGTTTAAAACTTACATGTAACATTAAGCTGTAAAGAATAGAACTTAACTGAAACTTTACAAGAAAGTCACTTAAGACCATCTTAAGTAAACTTTAAAAACTCTTTCGCCTCAAAGAAAGAAAATTCGTGAGATAAATCCGAGTACAAATTCTGTAAAGAACTTAATGTCTACCGTCTTATTTTGTTGTTGCCATGTTCATAGTTAAGCTAAACCTTAACTAAGTACTTAAATATTTAACCGTGTGTGAGTGGAGGCAGGGAGTGTCAGACTTTTACTGACTAAAAACGACCCATGTTCATTCTTAGCCCTTTGTGTCCGGGGCCGTGGTATCTGGTGGCGTCGGCCAATGTTGCTGACATCTCTTTGCTGCGCGCGTGGAACCCGGTGAACACGCCGACGATACGGCCAGTCATCGTCATAGGACGGACGGACGGTGAGCTAGCCCATTACTCACCTTCCTCAGGCCCGTCTACGGTGGCCGGAAGCCATGGTCTTAACTCCCCGGGTTTCTATTCACCTGTTTTACCATGAAGCGATCTAGTCTCGATAGTCTGAATCACATTTTACACAAACTTAAAAATCACATTTTACACACTTATTAAAATGACACGCATTGTGCTCCCAGAAAGCAGGCTGTTCCACCTACATTTTCTAAGTCTCATCCCATACAAAAAGGAGTAAGTAAAAACTATTGCTTTCAAAGCATTATATTTTTCGGCGGCATATTAAATCGTGATTGAGACGTAAATCACAATTTAATGTCCCACGTATTTCACAATTTTATGTACGAATTTATAAAAAAAAAGTACAAAATATCGTTTAGAAGTTAGTACCTACTAACTTAGTTCATACTTAAGCAATAAACGACATAATATAAGGTCATTTAGGACTCAAACGAAACGCGATCACACGAAAATAATCTTAATCGAATTTTGATCTGAATAAATTGATTCTAAAACTATGTATATTATATTTAAAGTTCAAAACTCCTGAAACACATAAATTCAAAACTTAAAACCATTAGGAATATTGTTTTTGAACTAAAACAATAAAATTTAAAGTTTGTTAGATTTGTAGTGTCATCTGAACAAATTATTTTAGCGTCTTCTTAGAAAGTATGGTTTGTTTTGAATCCGAGTTTTGGACAACTTCAATGGTCATCATCATCACAATTTTCAAAAGACGTCGACTGCTGGACATAGGCCTACCCCAGGTGTTGCCACATCGACAAGTCTCGTGCGTCTCGCATCCAGCAGGTCACCGAAACCTTCACCAGAGCATCGGTCCACGTAGTGGGAGGCGTTCCAACACAACGTCTTCCAGTTCGCGGTCGCCACTCTAGAACTTTCCGGCCCCATCAGCCATCCGCTCTGCGAGCAAGGAGCCCACTGCCATTTAAGTCTGGAAATTTTTCGGGCTGTGTCGGTAAGCTTGAATCTCTTCAACTGTGAAATAATAAAATTATACAGGGTAGCGTCGACAGTACAACAATAAATGAAAACACTGGTAATAATTAAATAACTAGTAGTACATAGGAATAATTTTAAACTATCAAAAAAATCCTTACATCGAAAACATAAAAAAACAAACCAACTGAAAGCATAAAACTGGCGATGACAAGAGCCAAATAGGCTTGTCTCGAACAACTTTTTAGCCAAATCTATACAGTTTAACACGGCGGAAAAAATATATGTTAATCTTGAATATATTTCTGAAAATTTCGTTGTTTTCAAAACACGTTTCTGAAAAGTTTTCTCGATACAAAAAAATGGTAAACATACCTCTCTTAAAATGATCTTCCAACAAAAATATCTGAATTAATTATCAACGTACGTTCGTAAAATTTATAACAATAACGTATCTACAAATCCGTAAATACAAAATTTGGTTGTTTTTAATTTTTGATTATTTAATAAATTATTTTGATGTAATTAATTATTATATGGTTTGTAAGAAGTTCGAGCGTTGCGTCATCGCGCTCTCTTTCTTACCTAAGCAATCCGACAGTGAGCGCTTAGGCGCGGTGCTAGACGGACGTATGTCACTTTGCGCCCCACTGACAGCTATCCGTTCATCTATAAATTATTATTGACCGCGTCACAATGTTAATCCAGGATCCACGGTACATTTTTTAACTTGATTACTATCAAGCTAATTTTCCGTGAGCAGCTGCATTTTGATGAGACGCCAACATTACCCTATACGAAAACTCTCGATTGTGGTAGGTAATAGGGGCAGCAGGGATAAAATATATATTGATTATATATTATTATAATTATTTATTTGATGATTTTCAAAAATCTATTACTAACTATTTTATTTTTATCTGATGATCATTATCTAAATCCAACATGTATTGAAACGAGCTCATCAAAAATTACTACAAACCAGCTGTTTTTTAGGGGTCCGTAGCCGAATGGCAAAAAACGGAACCCTTATAGATTCGTCATGTCTGTTTGTCCGTCTGTCCACCCGTATGTCACAGCCACTTCATTCGGAAACTATTGAGACTACACAGTTGAAACTCGGTAGGTAGATGTATTCTGTGAACCGCTTTACGATTTTTATACAAAAATAAAAAAAAGGATTTAGGGGGTCGCCCCATACATGGAACTGAAACTATTTTTTTTTTTTTCATTAAACCTATACCTACGTGTGGGGTGTCTATAGACATTAGACAGGTCTTTAAAAATGACATTGAGGTTCCACAAACAATTTTTTCTCAAAGCCAATCGTTTGGAAGACAGACACTTCCAAATTTGTAAAATGGCGACCGGCCTCGCGGTCGCTTGCCTTCGGTATTGCCAACAATGACCAGCTTTTCAAGGCTGCTATCTCCTCTTTGCATTATGTGGCCGAAATAAGACAAAATACGCTGTAGGCAAACAGGTTGACAATCGAGTCTTGATATCGAGTTGGTAAAGGATAGACACATTTTGTGCGTCTGGCCGTCCATGGAATTCGGAGAATCCGCCTAAAACACCACATTTCGAATGCGTCTATCCTCTGTCTTACTCTTGTTTGGATTGTCCATGTCTTAACTTGTGGGGAAAAATGCTCCTTCCGAGAAGCCTGTGCCTGAAAAGGAACCGATCCAGGCTGATGATGGTTTCGTGACGGTGTTGAGGAGGAAGCGCCGTCAGCGAACCATCAAGAACCGCTGCGGAACGGCTCCATCGGAGCCCAATGTGCATATTCGTGCCGCAAAGCCGAACACTGTGTACCTCTCCCGTCTACATTACACCACTACGACGGAGGACATCGTGGAGTACGTGCGCCAGAAGATCAAGTACGTGGCGAGAGTGCAGCTGCTCGAGTCGCGCCGCAACGTCAATGTTTAAAAAAAAAAAAACTTTAAGGCGTTTGTGGTGCGAGTACCGACATGCTACCTGCACCTCGTCTTGGAAGAGGACTATTGGCTTCAGGGGGTGGTGTTTCGACGCTTCCGCGGGCAAGTGCCACATGATCGCACAGTGACGTAGTGCAAGTGTAGTGATACTAATATAGTTTTAAGGTTTTGTTTACTAACACAAGCTGTCAATTATATCGTATGTATGTTAGTCTGTAAGGTATTTATCTATGGGCCAAAGTAGCTTGAAAATAAATAAATATTATTATTATTAACTCTATGGAGGAAAATCAGGAAAACTAGTGCTCTGACCAAACGGGCCTTCGTTTTAAAACTTATACCACATTTTTCACAGATGTTCCGGGGGCGTAATATAGCATCTTTAGCCATGGCTATCCGCCGTTTTATTTCTGTGACGCAGCTACCTTCATTACTTATATTGGAGCCCAGTTAATCGAAGCTGTCCACAGTATAGATGCCTTAGATGTTATAGGCGCCCGATAGCTTTCCCGCACGATCTACCACCATAAGCTTGGTTTTCTGCCTATTTATTGTAAACCCTACTTTGCCACTTTCCAATCTGTGCCGTATCTCTTTCATGTTGCCAAATGTTGTAGCAAGGAGAACGGTGTCATCAGTGTACCTCAGATTGGAAATCCACTTTCCACCAACAGTAAACCCCTTGTCCCAGCCCTCAAGAGTCTTGAATGATATTACTCTTCATACATATTGAAGAGCAGAGGTGAGAGGATGCATCCCTGCCTAACGCATTTGAACAGTCGGTGTCTATTTTGACGAAAGAGCGGTTGTTGATGTGTAGGTAGAGGCATCGGACTATGTCAATAAGATGTTGAGGCGTTCCCATGTCTTTAAGAACCCCCCACAGCTTGCCCCACTCCACGCAATCAAATGCTTTGGTATAATCTATGAAACATATCAATACAGGGCTGTTAAATTCCCGGCTTTTCTCTATAATTTGGCGAACGTTCAGAATTTGTTCCCGCGTGTCTTTGCCTTTAACAAAACCTGCTTGCTCTTCTGGAATTTGTGGCTCCAGAAAGTGTATTAGCCTGTTGTTTATGATGTACAGGAATATTGATGGTGCGTGGAGTAAGTGCCAAACACTTAATATAATTTTTAGAATCTTGTAGGTAACTTGTAAAGAGTGGGTTTAATAGAAAATATCCAATCCCCAAAACCCAGTTAGTAAGTAATCATTTTTAATGACTTCGTTATCGATACATAATGGAAGGAAGGAAGGGGACTCTTTGATCAAACCATACATTTTGTAGGACAAATATTTTTTCAAATAATTTAGATAATTATCATCAGATTTAACAAAAAAAACCCAGCTGATGATTCTCAAAAGTGTCTGTACTTAACACTTTTGAGAATCATCAAACCAACATATTTTATCCCTGCTACCCCTATTACTTACCACAATCGAGAATTCGAGAGTTTCGTGCAGGAAATTGTTGGGCGTCTCGCCGTCTCATCAAAATTAGCTTGATAGTAATCAAGTGCAAAAATGGACCGCGGATCCTGGACTATTTGTTTCTTACTTGGTAGTATGGCGCTAGGGTATCGGAAAAATTGTGGGCGTGTCCAAAAATACTGAAACATCAGAAGTCAATAGCTATTGTCATCGTCTTAAACACATTTGCCTTTATCTGCTGTAATGCCTAACCTTTTCCCCATTATGTTAAAAAACGTTAAAAGAGCATTTATAAATATTGATTTTTGTAACCTTAGGTACAATAAAATTTACACATAAAAAGGTGAAGGGAAATAAAATATAAGGAACGAATTTGGCAATGTTTTTTGAAGTAGCGAGTTGGCTGGGGTCGTAAACCTGTCGTTGTCAGCCTAATAATCTACTTCATACGAAAAATGATAAATAATGTCCTATGGTTTAGGTACTGTATATTTGAATGTATTTCTGTATGCAACTGGGAACGTTACGGGTTTAATTTATTGTCGTGCGCTCGGCGCCACCCTGTACTTCCTAAAGTATTTGAACAAAATACATTTAATTAACAAATTGATAGAAATTTTGTTTTATCAATTCATAGAAAATGACGAAGATAAAACGCGACAAAGATCATGGAGTGGGGCTTGAAACGTCACTTGTAGTACATTTTGTATAACCGGGTTCATTAAAGAAAGGAATCTAAAATGGCGGTTTTTATCATGTCCTCACGCTCGCACACTATAGTGAGCGAGCGAGAGGACATGCCATGTGTTGCCATTTTAGATTCCTTTCTTTAATGAACCCGGTTTATACTACAAGTCTTCATTTTAAGTTTACGTGAAAAAAGAAAAAAAAAACGTGTCCAATAATTTTTGAAATCAAATCATTATTATTATTTTTTTCCTAGTGTGGGGCAACGTTTTTAAAAAAAAAAAAAAACTATCTGACATACTAATTAGTTTTTTTATGTCCGATCCCCTATTAGATCAGTAGGAAATGCAGATACAGATTTATTGGTACATAAATCAGACATACAATTTTTTTTTTTTGATTAATCCATAATTTATATTTGTAGCTTTGTGGTTAGCTCCTTTTCCATCAGTTTTGATTTAAATGTTGTACAACATTTAAATCAAAACTGATGGAAAAGGAGCTAACCACAAAGCTACACAAGGAACATTGCACCCAGTATCTAAATCAGTGAGAAGTGTTCTTCATATCAAACCACGCTGTAAGCGGTTTCGTCAAGACGATACTTCTATAAATAAATGGTGTTAAAATATAAAGGAATTTGTGTGTCTAGTGTCGTTTTATATTTTTGTAAGGTGAACAGAGTTAGAAGTCAAGACGTTGGTTACGGCTGCCTGCATTTGAAGATCTTTGGCAGTCGTGACGGTCAACGCGTCCCTATGTGCCTATTATTAACTGCCTCGTTGGTCTAGTGGTCGCAAGCGCGACCGCAGAGCGTGAGGTCCTGGGTTCGATTCCCGGGTCGGCCAAAAAGTGCTATTGGGTTTTTTATTAGACATTTCCCAGTAGTAGCCCGTAGTTTGGAAGTTGGTGGTAAAAAGCACGTTAAGCCGTTGGTCCTGCGCCTGATCTCTCTCCGGTCGTGTCGGATTGCCGTCCCATCGGACTATGAGAGAAAAGGGAACAGAAAGTGCACTTGTGCCTGCGCACACACTTGTGCACTATAATATCTCCCGCGCAGATGGCTAATCTCCGCTGGGATTGGCCGCCGTGGCCCAAAAACGGTCAGGAGGACTATTATGTGCCTAAATTGGTCTTGTTCTGTTCTGTCTCCTCCTGATATGGAGCGGTAATTATATTTTTCCTACTCCTTCGCCATTATTTTCTGATTAATTTCGTTGCGGGATCCAAGACAGTTAAATTGTTTCTCTGGTACCTACTTCGTCGAGCTTCGTTGTTTCGGCGCTTTTCTGGTGGTCAACACGGTTTGGAAACACCATTAAAATAATAATTCTGCAAGGTCAAACAAAGAAAAACAAGACAAATCAAAACAAACCCCATTGAAATAATAATTCTGCAAGGTATCCGTAGCCAATCGTAAAGTTTGGTGATTAAAATGAATTCATAAATATACTGTTGCGTGGGAGTTTTTATTTTTAGAACTGAATGAAAGGCTGGGCTGTTTTGAACGGAGTTCATTGTGTGGAGGTACGTCTGTGCCCTGTATTACTTAATCCATCTTACAAATATAATAAGACTGCCTCCGTGGTCGAGTGGTTTAAGCGTTTGCTGTGTGACGTTCGGTCGTGGGATCGATTCCCACGGGAAGCATACTTTGTAAAATTGTTTCCTGTTTGGCTAGGACATTGCAGGCTTGATTCACCTGATTGTTTGATATGAAGATGATGTATATGCCGGTGATCCCGGCCGCCAAATGGCGGTCGTCAGAGGCCCTGAGGTGGTTTAATAATTCTGACACGATAACAGGAAGAAGAAGAAGACAAATAAAAGAGTAGAATGTGTCTGGTAATGTTCCTTCAAAACAGCATCATCATCGGCCCAGCCTTTTTCCAACCATTTTGGGGTTGGCTACCGGTTAATACCGTTAGTACTGGGTAATTGTAGTCCAGCCCCGTAACGCGTTTCGTAACGAAGCGGTTTACCCTCCCATAAAAAGTTATCACTTCAAAAAATATACAAGAAATACCATTTTATTATGAAACACGTTGCACAAATAAAATAGAACAGACCGTATAAAAAGTTACGATAAAATATTCTCAATTTCAGCCAGCAATTTTCCACCAAAATCGATCACATAGTAAAAACCAGTGATGTATGTCGATGAACGACAAACGGAATTGCTCTGCATAAAACCTGAAACTAGACATAAAAATACCCGCTAAGTGCGAGTTGCGCTTATAGCATGCGCAGGGTTCCGTACCTACTAGGTATGCTAGGGTTGCGGAATTTATTCGAAAGAGTCACCGCGGCTCTGGAACGCAAAGGGCATAGGTGGAACACGGATGGTTTTCAGTCAGTAAGAGTCTGACACTCCCTTCTGCTCCCTGCAGAGCGGGAGGACCTCCCTTCCACCTCCTTTCTAGTCATATCACCCTTCACACGGTTTATCTATCGTTCCGTACCACCGTAGAATATTTTATCCTTTTTCTTTCCTTCGTCAGACATAGGTATTTATTTACCTAGATAAATGCAAAAATGACTGAAGAAAACTGAAAGTTCTACTGCTCGATTTTCATACTATTACTGGAACTGTCATTGGTAAAAACGAACCTTAGTAAAAAAGCCCTTGACTCTCTTTTGGCACGAAACCCTAAAAAATATTTCATAAAAAAAACTAGATAATTTACCAGCTTCTCGTGTATACCCGTAGGTATCATTATGTACAAATTACATACATAAACATTAAACTTGGCATGTATATTACATGTAAATATTGTATTTCAAGGGTATCATTGATTGGCGCCAACTGTTGGACCAAAGTATGGACCAACGCGGTATGAAGTTAGAGCTAGGTATTTTCATATTGGGCTGCGGGTTGTTCGACAGAGATACCGCGACCCCGGACCCAAATGAAAGTAGAAAGAAAGAAAAAATATTTATTCGTCGCAGGCTAGCAGCTTAATAAGAACATACAAGGAGACACAATAAGAGAGAAAATAAAACAATATAACGCATAATAAACAGTAAAAAAAAATATAAAAAAATAAAAAGGATGAACAATAATAAAAAAAATGTATAACATCTTGTACGTCGTGACTGCGACAAAGAGGTTACCCACTGAGCATGGTGCTGTGCTATGGGGATTTTTTTCAAATGGTTAAGAAGGAATAATTATGTGGTTTTTAGTCAGCAGAAGTCTGACACTCCCTTCCGCTCCGCTTAGACCCGGGGAGTCATTTGATGATTTCACACACTCCTTAAAAAAAATCATTACAATTTATTTGGGGTCTAAGCAACATGTTTTCGTCTTCCATGTTTCTCTGTTACTCGTCATCTTAAATAACAATACGTCCTTTTTTGCTATCTCATCCTTTGGATAGTCCGTCTATGGTTTCGTGGGTCTTCTTCTACTCTTAGCCAGCCACATTCATACACAAATCTTTCCTCTCGACTTTTTCCTCATTACAGTTTATCCGTTCTAATATTAGAAGTGCAAAAGTGACTGTATGTACATTTTCTCGCCTTGGCTGAACGAATTAGAATATTTTTGACTTACAAAAAGACCATCATCACACATATTTTTTTGTCTTGGTAGCAGATTTTAATGAGAAAATTTCGACCTCCACGAAAGAATGGAAAATAAATGTTTCAAAAAAATATTTAGCGGCACTGTACTTTTATTTGAATTTTGATTAAGCCACGTGAGGAGCTCGTGGCTTAATAAGAACTGTCGCTCGGGTCGATCTTGAGGTAAAGCTGTGCTTGCCTAGGTCGGTCTGTGGAAGAGTGACCGCCCGTCATACCGAGTTTCCTCCGTGCCTCGGAAAGCACGTTAAGTCCCGGCTGCCATATATAGATCTTAGGCAGTCGTTACAGGTAGTCAGTGACTTGAAATTCTGACACCCAGTCTTACCAAAAAGAGTATCGTATTAACTGGGTTGTGGAGGTCAGATAGGCAGTCGCTCCATATAAAATACTGGTATTCAGCTGCATCCGGTTAGACTGGAAGCCGACCCCAACATACTTGGGAAAAGGCTAGGCAGATGATGATGATTAAGCCACGTACATCTTTAGAAAATAAAACAAACTGGGTGAAATGATTTTTCAAGTTTCACAGAATTGAAATAAAATATTTCACCTTTACCCTATTTGAAAAGGAAAATGAAAATCCCTTTTCCACGTGTAGTATTAAACGTATTCCGAAATGAAATACGTATTTTATACAAAATCCGTATTCAACTCAAATGTGTGCACAGCTTAAACAAAAAGCGATTCTTCTTTTTTAATTTCGCCTGAGCAATTCGAGAGTTGTACGGAATTTATATCCATTTGTAGTGAAATACGATTATTGCTGTTCTCGCCTAAACCGTATAAATATGTAGATTGAGTCGAAATTCCTAATGTTTGTTGCTTTTGGTATGATATCTGCTGTGGAGGGATGTGTTGGCGTTTTTATTTTTTGGTAAAGTCACGTACGTCAAGTGTGGTTGTCCTTTTTTCAACTATGTTGAGATCTATGTTTTTCACTGACTTAACTCTATTGATTATTTAAGCTGTCGCTTAGTGAAGATTGAATATACTAAATCTTCACTAAATTGTCAGAACCTTTACTAAGTGACGACTTAAGTAATCGTTAAATAACTCTGAGTACGGCAGATAGATTCTGAAATGAACACATTGGTATAACGCATCATGAAAATGTAACACAGCACAAAGGGAATTTGTATCACTATAAATGATACATTTATTTTCATGTTTCAGGTTCACCAGCCTACTTGCCACCAACCGGGCACAGACGGAAACTCCAATGCTTTGCAAAATTGTATGTTTGTTTTATACGCCATTTGTATTCTACACAGTGTATGTATCATATGTTACTCACAGGCTATTCATTGATTTTTAAATTGAACATTTACTGCAAAAAAACGAAAGCATTTATTTCTTGAGAAATTTTTGTCTCCGTTTAGCTTTCCTCGCCGCATTTTAAAGTGTTCTTTAGACTAACTAGCCGTGCGCTCATTAGGCACATCATTAACTTCTATATTTAATTCGTGTTCTACGTGAAAGTCTGCTTGAAGATAAATAAAAAACCGCTTGTCCGATTTTGATTTAAAAAAAAATGGGACCGTTTGGGAAGTATACCCTTTCCAACAAAAGAGAATTCTTCAAATCGGTTAGCAAATGACGGAGTTATGCCCGAACAAATATAAAAATATATATATTATAAACAATAAAACTAATTTAGAATTTTAAAACAAAACTAACATTTATTTATTACAAAGAATTTGCATAAAACCAATTATAGAATTTATTAAAAGACAATTACAACAAATCTAACATTTATTCATACAAAAGAATTTACACAGAACTTAACAAAGAACTAACAAAGAACCAACAAAGAACCAAACTTATTACAAAGCAACAATTTAAATCTCACAATAGAATAAAGACGGCTCACGTGTTCACAAACAAACGCAATGTACGCAATGGTCACGTCTTGACTCCACGAAGGCTGGCGGGCGAGAAAAGGGCTGTGCATTGGTTGCGTGCCTTTTTATACCCTTGCCGCAGCTAGGGAGGTGCGCAGTTCGAAGAGATGCTAACACGGCCTCTCCTGACTGGAGTCGTCCTCGACGTTGGAAGGCTCGGCGATTCCTGACGCACATTCAGCATCAGCTTGCGCTTCAAGAAGGGGTAATGGCTGGTCCAGGGCCAGGAGTGTCATCATTTTCAGGGCTGTCTGAAACGAGAAATTATGTTTAAACACACCATCATCTTCCTGCCCCTATCCCATGTCATTTGGGGTCGGCGCAACACGTTTTTTTCCTTCCATTCTGCCCTGTTAGTCGTCACGTTATCATTTATTCCTTTTTCCTTCAAATCACTCCTCACACACTCCATCCATCTTTTCTTTGGTCTTCCTCTCCCTCTCCATCCATCCACATTTATATTCATAACGTTTTTTAGTCACATGCGATTCATCTCTCCTCATCACATGCCCATACAACGACAGTCGATTCTCTTTTAGCTTTTTTGTAATTGGCGCAACTTTTAAACTTCCTCCGATATCTCGTTCCTTACTTTATCCATTCAACTCAACTCAACTCAATATTCTCATCTCCGCAACATGCAACCTTTTTTTCCATCCATCTTTTTCACAGCCCAACATTCCGATCCATACAGTACGACAGGCCAAATCACGGACTTTTATATTTTCTGTGTATTAAATAAACCACGTCATACTTCCAGCCATTCTATCTGCAATAAGCCTTTCAATTCATTCACGCATCATCTAATTTCACATTCCATTCTCTCATGCTCGATTAAACATAAACATTATCACAACAATCACAACCAAGTAAACAAAATAGGCCTTCGTTCCTTTCTACACTTTTCCATAATAAGGTGGTGCATATACTGCCCGTAGTGGTGTGTGTCAGTGAGCTGAGTGGCGGAAAGGCGCGCAGAGCGAGCGGTGGCCGGCCCGCAGAGGCGGTCGGCTGCCGGCTCGCAGAGGCGAGCGGCGGCCGGGTCACAGAGGCGGACGGCTGCCGACTCGCAGAGGCAAGCGGCGGTCGGCTTCCGGCTCGCAGAGGCGAGCGGCGGTCGGCTGCCAGCTCGCAGAGGCAAGCGGCGGCCGGTTCACAGGTGCAGTCGGCTGCCAGCTCACTGAGGCGAGCGGCGGCCGGCTCACAGAGGCAGTCGGCTGCCAGCTCACAGAGGCGAGTGGCGGCCGGCTTACAGAGGCGAGCAGCGGTCGGCTGGCGGCTCACAGAGGCGAGTGGCGGTCGGCTGCCGGCTCGCAAAGGCGAGTGGCGGCCCGCTCACAGAGGCGGACGGCTGCCGGCTCGCAGAGGCGAGTGGCGGCCGGCTCACAGAGGTGAGCGGCGACCGGCCCACAGAGGCGGTCGGCTGCCGGCTCACAAAAGCGAGTGGCGCGGCGGCCAACTCACAGAGGCGGACGGCTGCTAGGGGTCGCAATACCGGTCCCACTTTCCGAAACCGGTATTTTCGGTATTGGGTCTAGGACAATACCGGGATCCCGGTAATTTCGGTATTTTCGGCATTTATAGAAATTATTTTTGTTTTATTAGTTTTTTTTTTCCGTTAAAGTTTTTATAGTATCTATAGTGATATGGTAAATTAGAGAATTTAAAAAGATATAAGTTTAAAACCGACTTCAACGGTTTTTTTGCAAAAAAGTTTTTTAATTTTGTTATTTTTAGTTGTAATATCCTTTATATATAAATATAATATTAACTAAGCATCCGTACTTGTACTCGGGGACTTCAATGCGGAGAGCTTGGCCAGGTCAAGCTCTTGGCATTGATTGGTTCTCGTTACACGAATGTGCGGGGTGGGATGGTCGAGTGCTGGGCTCTGGGAACAGGCCTGGACATCCTGAACCGGGGTTCTGTACGGACGCGGGGCGAGTCGGTGGTGGACATTTCGTTCGTGGAGGGTGTGGAGACCTACTCCGACCACCAGTATATCCGGTTTGAGGTCTCTGCCCAGTTCTCAAGCGCGCTGGTCCCACAGACCCCGAGTGTTCCGCGATGGGCGCTGAAGCAGCTGTACTGCCTGGGTGCCATTACCGGTCAGGCCTGCGGACGTCAACGACGAGGCGGGTTGGTTCCAGGAGGCCATGTCTGAGTTATGCGAGCCGACATGCAATGCCCCGAGTCCAGCCAGGAAGCGCCCGGCGTCAGGTGTACTGGTGGTCGCGAGAGCTGTCACACCTGCGTGAGCAGTGTGTGGCGGCGCGGCACCTGTACGCCAGGCATCGCAGGCTCCGCATTCGTCCTCCGAATGCGGAAGCCATTGAAGCGGAGCTGTATGAAGGGAATAGAGCGGCGGAGACCGCCCTCCGCAAGGCTCGTCGGCGATCAAGGATCAGGCCCGCGAGGTGATGCTGGAGACTCTCAACAGAGAGCCGTGAGGGCGCCCTTATAAGATGGTGCGGAATAAACTCCGCACCCGGCCCCCCCGCTGACGCAGAGTCTCCGGCATAACCTTGTGAAGGACGTGGTGATTCGCGTGGGGAGCATCCTCCCCCGCCAATGGCTCCGCCACCTGCGATGCTGGAAGCGGACCACTCAGGAGACGATGACGACATTCAGGAGGTGACTGGGGTAGACCTGAGAGTGGCGGTAAGTAGGCTTAAAGCCAAAAATACTGCCCCGGGACCCGTTGCCTGGCAAAGACTGGGTCCTGCCTGGCCTCAGAGGCTCTTCGGCCCCGACTGGAGGCCTTCTTAATCTTAAGCGCATGCTTGGAAAGAGGCTATTTCCGCTTCATTGGAAGACGAGGAAGGTGGTCCTCATCCTCATCTAGAAGCTGGGACTCGCCGTCCGCATACCGGCCCATTGTTCTGCTCGAGGTGGGCAAGCTCTTTGATAATAAATGCAAATCGCCTCGCCGAGCACCTTGAGGGGATGGGTCCGAATTAACCAAATTGGTGTTCCGCAAGAAGCGCTCGACGGTGAATGCCAGCATACGCGTGAGAACCCTCACGACGGAGAATGCGGTCTCTCGCTTTGGTCTTGGCGGTGTCTCTCGACATTATGACAAAAATCGGTCGAATATAGAAACCTCCTTCTTTTTGGCAAGTCACTAGTCAGCAATTAAAAGAAAATCAACTTTTTAACAAAGAATGCGATTATCTACCTCCTATCGAAATTGCAACATCGCTACCTGCGCTAATGAAAGCCATACATAGCCATACAAAAATGAATTAAGTAATCAATATTCTTCGTTTAATTAAATCTGTAAAATCTTAAATTATAACAAGCATATTCTATTATAATAGTATAATCAGCATTCTTCTTGCAGCAACGCGTTAGAACTAGTACAGTACCTACAGGAAAAGTGACGGCGGTGTGCCGTGATTTGCGATTTGCATCGTTCTGTGATGAATACCGAAAATATCGTAAATCCCGGTATTGAAAAATTCAATACCGGTATTGTGATGGACCCTTTTCGGTCCGGTATCCCGGTATTTTCGGTATCCGGGATCCCGGTTTGCGACCCCTAACGGCTGCCGCTGCCGGCTGACAGAGGCAGTCGGCTGCCGGATCACAAAGGCGAGTGGCGGCCGGGTCACAGAGGCGGACGGCTGCCGGCTGACAGAGGCAGTCGGCTGCCGGATCACAAAGGCGAGTGGCGGCCGGCTCGCAGAGGCGCGTGGCGGCCGGCTCACAGAGGCGGACGGCTGCCGGCTCGCAGAGGCGAGCGGCGGCCGGGTCACAGAGGCGGTCGGCTGCCGGCTCGCAGAGGCGAGCGGCGGCCAGCTCACAGAGGCGAGCGGCGGCCGGCTCACATAGGCGGACGGCTGCCGGCTCACAGAGGCGGATGGCTGCCGGCTCGCAGACGCGAGCGGCGATCGGCTGCCGGCTCACAGAGGCGAGCGGCGGCCGGCGCCCGGAACGCAGCGCCCTGCGCCCTCCACGCAGTTGTCTGCACACGAGCGATGCGCCGACAGCGCCATCCAATCGTTTGTTACCCCTGGCTGTTGCTGCTGTTGTTGCTGTCGCCGTGACACTGCGACCGCCTAGCGTACCTGTAACATGACGCATCACGTGCGCCGGTCCGACTATGCATCCTGTGCAGACACGGACCATTCCCACTATGCACCCAGTGCAGAAAGGGAAACAACATGGTGACTCGTCACTCGTCCGACTATGCATCCTGTGCAGACACGGACCATTCCCACTTTGCACCCAGTGCAGAAAGGGAAACAACATGGTGACTATTGGTGACTCATCACCCGTCCGACTATGCATCCTGTGCAGACACGGACCATTCCCATTATGCACCCAGTGCAGAAAGGGAAACAACATGGTGACTCATCACCCGTCCGACTATGCATCCTGTGCAGACACGGACCGTTTCCACTTTGCACCCAGTGCAGGAAGGGAAACAACATGGTGACTCATCACCCACCCGACTATGCATCCTGTGCAGACACGGGTATTCCCAGTATGCATCCTGTGCAGAAAGGGAAACAACATGGTGATTCATCACCCACACGCATTCATCTCATCCAGTACCTCACATACGATGCTGCATAAATTTATGAATTTGACTTACAAACTTACGACTTTTGATTAACGCGTACATCTTGGCTAGATTCATTATCTTTAAGGAGCCGTTGAGCTCCACTCCTGGTTAATTCTCGAGTAACCTCTCTGTAGACGCTGGAGTTCGACCGTTAGTGACCGTTCTTGCCGCAGTTGAAACATGCTCTGACTAGGGATGAGCGTTGAATCAACGAAAAAACGTTGCCCCACACTAGGAATTTCTCCTGTATCGTGGGTGCGTTTACAAACATTGAAACTCACATACACAAACACGCTCAGACCCGAAAGAACTATCTGTAGGCCATACAAATACTTGTTCCGTGCGGGGATCGAACCCGCGACACGTAGCGCAGCAGTCCAATCGCTTAGCCAATGTGCCAACCGTGTGTGTGCGTGTGTTGAATCAAGTGTTGGTCTCCTGTCAACGTATTAACTTTAACTGTTTAAGAATCAACTAGTTGAACTCGTCAACGACGTTTATGACATTAACTCGTGCATCTCGTTTAATAATCGAGAACGCAACCGCAACGAAATGAGCAAATTAACAAACTTACGGTGAAAATAACGCCATAGATTGCGAGCGACGGTCATGCATGTCATGCAATTTGAACTCTAAGTAACGAGTTACAGAGTTGATTTTCGAAATGTTTATTTTAAGAATAAAGAAGAAAAAGTATGAAGGGAAGGTCATCTAACTAAAACCACCAAACAAACGTTTTTTATGACATACATTGAATTAAATTGCTTCTCAAATTGAACGTCGCAGCGTTGACGTTGAATAAAAACTGTTCACGGTAAAACGGTTTACGTTGCAATTGACATTAATTATTAAGTTCGTGAAAAATGTCGAATATCATCGGAAATCTTTCGAGTTTCGATCACGACGGCAAAGAGTGGCCCACATATAAAGGTCGGCTACTACAGTTTATAAAACTTAACAGTGTTAAAGCCGAAAATAAGTGCTTTGTTACTGACCCATCTTTCGGACAGCACCTACCGCCTTGCACGGAATTTACTTCATACGTTACGTTAGAGGATCTAATTAAGAAATTGGACAAGCATTTCACGCCGAGACGATGTGTCTTTGCTGATAGAGAGAAGTTTTATGATGCCAGCAAACCTACTTTTGCTAGGGCGTTGGAGGTAGCTCAACAGGCTGCGTATGTACCTACGATTAACAAGATCCAGTGCTGTTGCGGCAGTAGTTGACGCAACCACCAAGGTCATGGAGATCAAAGAAAAACCTGTGTACCGGCTGAGCGGACAACGTGGGCGTCGGCGCGGCGGCGCGCGCGCGCGGCTAGTTTGGCGAGAGCCTGCCTACCCGCAGCTCGAACAATTGTTCGGAGAAGATTCGTCGGTGTACAATGTGGGGCACCCAGCATTATGGTGACCTACTTCGAGTCCTATGACGCGAGCGTACCGTCACTTGGTCTGTATTTGAAGAAACGGAACGGGATCTATCGCACGTACGCATCTTACGAGTACGATATTCTCGAGTACGAGTATTCTCTACGCAACGCCATGGCCAACATAGTAATACGCAACGCAATGCCAACATAGTAATACGCAACGCAATGCCAACATAATAATAAGCAACGCAATGCCAACATCATAGTACGCAACGCCATGCTTGCAAAATAAATGATCTCTGAGTACGCGACTGAACATGCGAGCCGTTTCGGGAACGATGTTTTAATTCACTTCACCTTTTATTACCCGTCATAACGGTCACACGACAACAACGACACAAAGAAATCAAGAAAACAAAAATAAAAATATGAGGGTAGATTTGTAAAAGTTTGGTTCTATAGATGCTGATCAAAACGGGCACAATTGGTCCAATTATACCACTTCTGATATAAACAATAAAACTAATTTAGAATTTTAAAACAAAACTAACATTTATTTATTACAAAGAATTTGCATAAAACCAATTATAGAATTTATTAAAAGACAATTACAACAAATCTAACATTTATTCATACAAAAGAATTTACACAGAACTTAACAAAGAACTAACAAAGAACCAACAAAGAACCAAACTTATTACAAAGCAACAATTTAAATCTCACAATAGAATAAAGACGGCTCACGTGTTCACAAACAAACGCAATGTACGCAATGGTCACGTCTTGACTCCACGAAGGCTGGCGGGCGAGAAAAGGGCTGTGCATTGGTTGCGTGCCTTTTTATACCCTTGCCGCAGCTAGGGAGGTGCGCAGTTCGAAGAGATGCTAACAATATATATATTAACATCCGAATTGAGAACCTCCTTCTTTTGTTAGAAGTCGGTTAAAAATAAAACCGCACAATGTAAGAAAACTCCTTGAGATAAAAATGATATCAATTATTGAATCATATTCTACAATGTAGAATAAACAATAACAAGTTTAAGAGGCCTTGTACAGACAAGACTTGCGGAACTTTAGGCAATTTCGGTGCGATGCTATGTTTGTGTGCAGCGATAACACCGACGAACGCACACACGGGCATTTCGAGCGTTGAACCACGGTTGAAAAATTTGATCATTTAGACGATTATTATTTTAGGTGACATAATTTTATAGTAAGTAAGTACACGCGTACGGCTTTGAAAAAAAGTCTGGAATGTGTGTTGTGTATAGGTACAGTATATCAATCAACATAAAAATGGTTCAATTTGGTGTTATATGAATAAAAATCAAAAATTATGATATCTATTTTAATCACAGATTTTAATATTTGTTGTAAATTGGTTGTGAAAGCACTTTAACACGTCAAAAATAAATAATGTTTCCGTCTAAAAGAGACGGAAACATTATTTATTTAAACAAGAAAAATAATTTTGAAAATCTGTCCACACTTGTCGGAGATATGCGCGGACACACATAAAAAAAACATACGAATAGAGAACCTACTTTCTTTTTAGAAGTCGGTTAAAAAGTAACCGACTTCCTTTTTAGAAGTCGGTTAAATTACTACTCTGAGAAATTGAGGGCAACCCTCGAATATCAAAGGCGCACATAACGTTTTCCATACATTTACAGAAGCTGTTCAAGTATTTGCGTCTGATAATCATAATTTCATGTGGCTGCGCTGATGACGGAAGGTGCAACTCCTCAACGGTCAGGACTTGAAAGAAAATTCCTTCAAAATTATACGTACTTATGGATCGATAGTTGTATTCTTTCAGGCTATTAGGTTGAACTGATGATAGACGGTAAATCTCATTAACCGACTTAAAAAAAAGGAGGTTCTCAATTCGTCGGCTAGGAAAATTTTAGGTTTCTCCGTCATGGGTGTCGTTTTCATGGTTTTTGGGGTTGCTGATTACGAAAATGAGGTCAAAATGAAAATCCAAGATGGCGGTCATGATTTTTTTTGGTTTTTCCGTCCTGGGTGTCGTTTTCATGGTTTTTGGGGTCGCTGATTACGAAAATGAGGTCAAAATGAAAATCCAAGATGGCGCTGACGAAATTTTTAGTTTTTCCGTCATGGGTGTCGTTTTCATGGCTATAATAGGGGTCGCTGATTACGAAAATGAGGTCAAAATGAAAATCCAAGATGGCGGTCAGGAAATTTTTTGATTTTTCCGTCATGGGTGTCGTTTTCATGGTTTTTGGGGTAGCTGATTACGAAAATGAGGTCCAAATGAAAATTCAAGATGGCGGTCAGGATTTTTTTTGTGTTTTCCGTCATTGGTGTCGTTTCCATAGTTTTTAGGGTCGCTGATTACAAAAATGAAGCCAAAATGAAAATCCAAGATGGCGGCTAGGAACATTTTTGTTTTTTTCGACATGGGTGTCGTTTTCATGGTTTTTAGGGTCGCTGATTACAAAAATGAAGCCAAAATGAAAATCAAAGATGGCGGCCAGGAACATTTTTGGTTTTTTCGGTCATGGGTGTCGTTTTTATGGTTTTTGGGGTCGCTGATTACGAAAATGAGGTCAAAATGAAAATCCACGATGGCGCTGACGAAATTTTTAGTTTTTCCGTCATGTGTGTCGTTTTCATGGTTTTCGGGGTCACCAACTACGAAAATAAGGTCAAAATGAAAATCCACGATGGCGCTGGCTGACGTAAAATAACATGAACAGGAAAAAAATGGAATTATAGGCATTGTCATTCAAATAGTCCGTTAGCCGTTATCACGTTTCCACCGGGCACCACGTGGAGGTGGACTGATACCCTACGTTTTTTTTTTGGTTGTTTTTTTTCATTGATTTTCATACACCATGTTCAAATCAGATTTTAAGTATTATACGTGATGAAGGGAAAAAAATATTTGATTTTTTGTTAGCTTTTGTGTTTTTTTTATTGTTTTTTTTAGGTCAAGAATCTCGATCACGCCTGAAGGAATGCTGGCTTATTTTGTAAAAAAAAAGGTCATTGGCAGTATGCAGTATGTAGAAAGTCTACAGACTTTGACCCCAGATTGATATGATTATTTCTTTTAAATTTTTATGCATTTTAGTTTTTTACGTTTAATCATTTTGTTTGTTTCGTATTTTTTTTAATGTATTTTTTAATCATATTTGTTGGAATTCAAAATTATGAGCAATGGCCGGTAAGTAATCTGGGAGTGGTCTCTCCTCAAATGATTCAACTAAATCTTTCAATCTTGCTGATGTTTGCCTATATATTGGCCGACTAGTTAGGTGTGATCCACGAGACAAAATTTGCTCCAGTTTCAGCTCTGTCAGGCTTTGCTGCCGACGAAGTTCATCCAAAAACTTCCATATAGATGGGTGTTAGGGACTCTGAGATCTATTTCACTAGACTCAGCCTAAAGACTGGAATGATCGTAGAATGTCCGTAGTGGACTCATTGATATAATAAAATCCTAGATGCACAATCTCGAACAAAACAAACAGTCGAAGCAGTCGCCCAAACACTCACCAATACACGCACTACTACATGTAGTTATCGTCACTATAAACATTTTTTTTTTGGCAAATTCAACCTTACGCAGATTCCTTTTACAATGCAGTTATAAAAAGCAATATAAAAAGTATTTTGTACGACCGTGCAGAGACGCGAGCGACGCGAGACTATTTGAAATGAGTTCATTGTGAACTCATTTTAAGCGGACGGTTTTGAGACGCGGAGTGTGTATCTTGGGTTTTATTATATCAATGATTGGACTGTATGATTTGTATTTACGTAGACAAGGAGACACCACGAGACCAAACTGTGGCCTCACACAAGAATAAAAACACTGTTTTATATAGAATAGAAAAATAAAGGATTTATTTAACTTACTTAGTACTTATTTAAACTTAGAGATGTTACTAGTAGGAGAGATCACTGTCGACTGTAATCCCAGTACAAAACCTAGCGTCTTATATCCTATTACACCTTGACGCAGCTAGCGGCAAGGTGCATGGCGTTTCCCGCGCAAATATCCAATAGAAACGCCAGGATTAAAGTGACCGTTGGGCCAGATTCCTATTGGATAAAATTAAGGCATTCTTATTGGATTAGAATACAGCCTTTTAAATTGCCCAATCACAAACATTATTAAATTTTTAATGTGGGACTTTGTCATAGTACGAGTGGAATTTTCCATAACTTGCGTACCTATTCTCGACAGACTTTAAAATACATAGGTTCTTTAAGTAAAACTTATGTTATACATTTATAGAACTTAAAGAATTGAAGTTAGACTGATTTTAGGGTTCTGTTTACATTACTATTAGCTAACTTTTACTGTTTATTCCTAAGTTAAGTTACATTACACTCGTTAAGCCTTAATTATTGAAGTCTCTTATATACTTATTCTAGGCATTCAATATATAGCTAATCTACTTAATCAAGTTTATTATTGATTAAGATTCTATAAGTTTGGCGTCCGTAACAATGGGTGATGAGCCGTTAGAAGTGACGAGAATCCCCTGTGAAAGCCTTCAACGGAGTTGTTCGTTCGGGGAATTTCCTGAAGAACTGCATCAAAAGTATTCCACAGATCAATAGGAAATCTAGGAGCTCACCTGCCCCGTCTTTCCAACCTTCCGATCCAGTTATCTTCAAAATAATCAATGATTGTCGGAGGAGGGCAGAATGCACAATATAAAACTGAGATTCGAGCAGTTCGTCAAAAGCGTTGATAACTTGTTCTGATTGAAAATACGCTAAAGCACATAATGGGCGAATATGCAATGCGTAATCAGGGGTGTGTAGTATACTCAGTTTTCAATTTTCGTAATCAGCTAATCCGAAAACCATGAAAACGACACCCATGACGGAAAAACCAAAGATTTTCGTCGGCGCCATCTTGATTTTCATTTTGGCTTCATTTTCGTAATCAGTGACCCCAAAACCATGAAAACGACACCAATGACGGAAAAACCAAAAAAAATCCTAACCGCCATCTTGAATTTTCATTTTGGCTTCATTTTCGTAATCAGCGACCCCGAAAACCATGAAAACGACACCCATGACGGAAAAACCAAAAATTTTCGTCGGCGCCATCTTGATTTTCATTTTGACCTCATTTTCGTAATCAGCGACCCCAAAAACCATGAAAACGACACCCATGACGGAAAAACCAAAAATTTTCGTCGGCGCCGTCTTGGATTTTCATTTTGGTCTCATTTTTGTAATCAGCGACCTCAAAAACAATGAAAACGACACCCATGACGGAAAAACCAAAAATTTTACTAGCCGCCATCTTGGATTTTCATTTTGGCTTCATTTTAGTAATCAGCAACCCCGAAAACCATGAAAACGACACCCATGACGGAAAACCCAAAAATTTTCCTGGCCGCCATCTTGAATTTTCATTTTGACCTCATTTTCGTAATCAGCGACCCCAAAAACCATGAAAACGACACCCATGACGGAAAAACCTAAAATTTTCCTAGCCGACGAATTGAGAACCTCCTTTTTTTTAAGTCGGTTAATGAGATTAATTACCGTCTATCATCAGTTCAACCTAATAGCCTGAAAGAATACAACTATCGATCCATAAGTACGTATAATTTTGAAGGAATTTTCTTTCAAGTCCTGACCGTTGAGGAGTTGCACCTTCCGTCATCAGCGCAGCCACATGAAATTATGATTATCAGACGCAAATACTTGAACAGCTTTTGAAAATGTATGGAAAACGTTAAGTGCGCCTATGATATTCGAGGCTTGCCCTCAATTTCTCAGAGTTCCCATCATCAGAAACTGACTTGGTGACAATGGGACCACCTCGGGAGTATTCCTATTAGTATTCCCTTCCCAAGACAAAAAGAATTTTGAAAATCAGTCCACAATTGACGGAGATATTCGCAGACATACAAACACGAATAAAGAACCTCCTCTTTTTTGGAGGTCGGTTAAAAATATATATCGAAGTACAATCGACAACAACAATCGATCGTGAAATTCGACTTCGATCTGAAGATGAAAAAAAATTTAGAAATCTTTACAAATTAGCAAAAAAAACATGTTTGATCAAAATTAATAAGTGTATCAAATTGTGGTAATCGGCTTACAATCTAGAAAATATGTTTACGAAAAACACGGGAGCGTTTGTGACACAAAGCGATACGTCCGCCCTTTGGCAGTGGCCGATTCGTACTGGCGAGATAGAGTTTGCGCGGTCGATAATATAGTTAACTTTGGATTCAATTTACGAAATGAAATTATAGATTATTGATAAAATAAAAATACGATTCTATTAGAAGGTTACCTTAAAATTAATACGTAGTTTTTGAATTTTCTCTAAAGTGATTCTAAGGTATAGAAAAAAAATCTTATTTGTCGAGACATTTTGTAAAAATTGCGATGTTTTAACATTTTTTTTCTGCTATTTTTTGTATTGAAGTCGAAAATCTGACTTCTTGGTACTCCAGTAGACCATAAGGTGATGTTATTTATATTTTTTTAATGTTTAGAATCGTTTGTAGTGTTATGTTCGGCTAAGCCAAACGTAACTCGATCGGTATTTTTGCGGAAAAGGGCTTTTGAATACGGGTGATTGCCATTAATATAAACATTATTTTGAAAATTCTTGTCCACTGTCCACCAGAAAAAGAACTCGTCTCTTATAATAGCCAAAAGGAAGCTTCAAATTCTTCATAGATTTCCCACACCAACCGATCAAAGTTGATCAAAATGAGATGATTTCGTGGAAGGAGCCTTAACATCATAACATCACGCCTGTAATTCTGGAAGGGTTAGGCTAGGTTAGGTACACCTCTGGGGTGCCCTAATACAGTATTTTGCCAGTTATGTCAAAATATCTCCTCTATTTCAGTCCCTGATGAAAGAACCCAGTACCACTTTGCACGACCCAGGAATCGAACTTATCTAAAATCAACCAGCACCAACAAATTAGGGGAATTGACACAGCTACTGAAGGTTATCTGGCCCGCTCGTAGCTTAGAGCCTACTCACTTATTACTCATGGCGCAAAAGACGAGAGTCTTAGTGCATGTTTAATTGTTTACGTACAGGCGGGGCGTCGCGCGGCGCGTGATGCTGCGTTTTTATTTCAAACACAGGGCGATGTATGAAAAAGTTAACGATTTCAAACGTCGATTTTACAAGAAGCTATTTTTCGCTCGTTAGTTTAAAATGCAGCATTTGTTTCGGTGGACCCGTCTCTCAGTAAATTAATAAAAAAAAACACGAGACGAGCCTAATGCACGCGCCGCGTGCACGTAAACGAGCACTTAGCCAGTAGGTATAAGCCCTATTACACGTCCCGCAAATTATTCCCATGATTTAAGTACATTATAGAATTTGAATCAATACAAACCGAACAATCTGTTTAAATACGACTCCAAAACAAAGAGAACGAATCGATTGTCGTATCGCACCAGCTTGACAACCTGCCTGTCGTCACCGCTTGTCAGCCGTTTTTAACCGACTTCCCAAAAAGGAGGAGGTTCTCAATTCGATCGATTCGATTTTTTTTTTCTATGTATACACCGATTACGCTGCGATTTATGATCCGATTTACGTGATTCTTTTTTAGTTTGATGTGGAATAGTTGCCATTTGGTCCCATAAAAATTTAGCTTGGTTTGGCCCAGTACTTTTCATTTTATGACCATTTTTTTATAACATTTTTCGTTCGTTTTTTTTTGAATAATCGATATGTTCTGTGTAGACAATTTAGAAATGAAGGGTTATGGTCCCTCTACACATCGATAGATGCGTCTGCCAGACGTCCGCCAAAGTCAACAGATGCATCCTGATGTGTGGCTACGAGCCACCAGACGTCTGTAGCTCCATCAGTCTGTGTTAGTACTCGAGAGGCGCAGCAAGTACACACGGCTACACATCAAGCTATACAAAACCAGTATAATCTGATCGTTCATTGTTCGAAAAGATCTAGTAAAGTGAGGCCAAGATTAACTGGTTTTGTATGTGTAGCCGTGTGTACGTACGCAACATTTAAAAAATGAATGTTGAGAGCGTAGCTGCCGTAGCTATTTATTTATTTACTTCTATTAACTATTACTTGTGTATTACTATGTCTCATGGGACCTCAGCATGAGTTCCAGTTACTTATAGAGGTTTCTCACTTATCCAGGTCCCAGTGAACCAAGTTTCACTGTATTAATAAAAACTGATTAGCCACGGTAACCACCTTTGCCTTTGCCTCAAAGAGATCTAAATAAGCTTAACGACCAGTGATCCACATTGGCCATGAATCGAAACAGTTGAAGTCATGGGGTCAGGCCTTTACCTAGCAGGGTGACGCAGGTTAACAGTATCGGTATTAGTACAACAGTAACAACCAAAGAAGACAGCATTAATATATTATTCTACTTCAGAAACCAGACCACCAACCACAGTTCTTTTAAATTTTAAATTTCCATCGGAATTCACTCAAAAATTCTGATGAAAAAATGAGGTAAGCACTGAAAACTGTTTGATTTATGATTTCAAAACATGACAGTTTTTCAGTCCTTCGCCTGATTTAGTTCAGAGGGTTATTTAAAAACGTGATTAACGGTGTGAGCAGACTTCTAGGGTGCTTTGTCACCTGAAAAATAGCCTGGATTTTGTAGAAATGGAAAATTGGGCCAGGTTTTTTGGACTGGGACGCGTAGTAAATTCTAATTCATTAACCTTGAAGTACTTTTTCGCGTGAATCCTTTTTTTTCGCAAGTGAGTGTTGAAAACCACAGATATTGATAATTATACCTACCTAGATAACACAAGAAGTAGAAGGGATAAGTATTTTATACTTAACTAGCTTTTGCGCCCACGGCTTTTTGATTGATGTCGGCAAACTTTGCCCCACATTTTCACAACCTTCCAGGTTGAATTTTGAAAATACCTTCCGCAGTGGGTGCAAAATTTTAAGGTTCTAGCTCTAAAGGTTTGGGCTGTGCGTCAGTCTTCAGTCAGTCAGATTTGCCTTTGGTATATGTGTATTAAAACTTTAACCTTTGACGCACTTGTAGTGTAGTATTTAGTTTGATTAGAAAACAACTAATTTTGTTACCACTTCAGCCTCAAAATATACCTTAAAATATACCTTAAAATATTAGCTAAATTAATATTTGATTTCCACAGGGAAGTCAGCAGAGGCTTAGAAAACATGTTATACGCACAAAACAAAGATTTAAACTTTTCCTCTTTTTTACAAAACTTTTCACCATTTACATTATGAAAGACAGGGAAAAATCACACCATCATATTATTTCTTCTGAGCATGATTTTGATGCCAAACAATATGGAACTTTTCACCATCATCATTAAAAAGAGACAGAGCTACACCCAGTATATATTTCCCTCTCACTCTTCTGCCGATATTATTAGGTCTAATAGATGGTATGGCTTACTAAGCCATCAATAACAGGTTTTTGCAGTTTTCGGAACGATAAGGAACAGTGCAGACATCCCATGGGGGTCGTTGTAAGGGATAGGCAGGAATCGAGGTGTCATTATAGAGGGAACGGCTTTGACCACCTGTGAGGTAGCTGAATAATGAGTTTGTTAGATGAACTTGTTACGTGGAAAATGATTCGGATATTTTCGTGTCAGGAAAAAGTAAGTATAATGTGGCGTTACAAAAATTAAATTATAGTCGTACGACCCCGGAATAACACGGAACTAATCCAATCTTACTAATGACGAAAAGGAAATCAGATTATTATTTTTGTAGGCTCTGACTCAAAGGAAATAATAACCATAATAATAATTAAGTCCATTATCATCACTGCTCACTTGTCTAAGCACAAAGGAACGCCTTAACAATGATAAATACATTATAATGACAGAATATTAAATGCTTATAATACAATGCTTTTATTATTGAGTTACAATGTAACGTCCTGTACACGACCTCACGCGATGTGACAAGTGAAACACGCCTGACGTGTCCAAAGTTCTTCTATTTGTGGTTTGAGACACCATCTCCTCTCGTCTCGTCTCCACTTCGATGGAGTCAAGCTCTTTAAGCTCTAAGCGAGAAGTGGTCGAGTGGTTTAGGCGTTGCCTTGTGACCCGGTGGTCGTGGGTTCGATTCCCACGGGAAGCATACTTTGTGAAGTTGTTTCCAGTTTTTTTAGGACATTGCAGGCTTGAATCACCTGATTGTCTGATAAAAAGATGGTTCCGTGCTTCGGAAGGCCGATAAGCCGTATAAGCCGGTGATCCCGGCCGCCAAATGGCGGTCGTCAAAACCATGTCAGAGGCCCTTGCGGCGGTTTAGAAACTCTGACACTTAGGTGTGTGGGGTCGTTAGACCTTACTGCCCACACGATAAGAAGAAGTAGATAACTAAAAACATAATAAAACATTAATTAAAAACCATTAAATAAACTAACAAGAAACTATAAAAGGGTATAAACAAACTGATCGTTAAAGCTGTCAGCTGTAATGTGCCCTGGAAAAGAATGTGTTACGTGACTTAGAAAAGTGTAACACTTAATATGGACAAGGTGAAAACCAGCCCTTGGGTTATGAGAAAAGTCAGGTAGGTAAGCGTTTTGAAATTTCCTTGAACAAGCTATGATCAGTCGGACCCCACGGCCCCAGAGAAAACAACTTAAAAAGCTTTTAAAAAAGTCTAAAATAGTCTAAATAGTGTTTCGGGAGTCGGTGATTTATGTTAACCAGTTTGAAACAGTGCTTTCGTGCTTGCAGTGTTCGTTGTTGCGGCTATTCGGTGGCGTGTGGTTCGGCGTGGTGGCTTTCGGGATGACGTATTGCACTCGTAGTTTCGTTTTTTTTTTGTGAAATGTTCTTCTGACATTCAAAAGTGCCTGTAATGGCTTAATTGAAATAAAGAATTTGAATTTGAGTTTGACAAATTATTTGCGCCTGAGCTTGAGGCTTGTGGCCAATCTGTAATGAGAGCGAAAGAGAAACGAATGAACAGAGTAATGAAGAAGACAAAGAGTAATGAAGGTCGGTTAGATCTGGCTAAGTCGGCAAAAGCTTTTTATTCGCGCGTAATATATCAAATCAGGCGTTTTCGGTGCGATCTTGTATCGGTAAGACGTCATTTGGGATGATCGAATAAATATTATTTAGGTTGAAATTTTGGAATTAATTCAGCCGAAAATAGTTAATTAGGTATCAATCATCACCATTATTATAAAATTGGAACCTTTTTTAATAATTACTGTATCAATCGATTTTAGGACTTGTCTGCATCATTAAACACATATTGGATAAGGCTTAACCTCCGCATGATGGATCAATAATAATGTTTCAATGAAAGTCATTACATTAAACACGAAATAATCATAATCAATTAATGATCATACTTATTTTCTGCTAGGAGCTCGTGGCTTAATAATAACTGCTATTTGGGTAGATCTATAACCTAAGCCGTGCTTGCCTAAGTTGGTCTATGGATGGATGATCACCCATTACGCATTACATACCAAGTTTCCTCCATGCCTCTAAAGCACGTTAAGCTGTTGGTCCTGGCTGTCATATATTATTATAGATCTTTAGCAGTCGTTACAGACAGTCAGTGATCTGAAAGTCTGACAACCAGTCTTACCAAAGAGTATCAAATGGGTTGTGGAGGTTAGATAGGCAGTTGCTCCAAGTAAAATACTGGTATTCAGTTGCATCCACCACTGGGTCATTCCTACTCTCAAGAAGGTCAAAGGTCGACACGTGTGGCTATGATTATTTATCCACGATTTTGCTCAATCGCTACATAAATATATCAAATACAAACAAAATATCGTATTAATTGAGCGTCATTATCAATTACTCACTTCCTGTATAATTATCAATATGTCAATATAATTATTCAGTATTCAGATGCGCCGTTTGAAAACATTTATCCCCGCTGTACAGTCATAAGCACGAATATGTACACACGCAGCAAAATTCACACCCGATTTTCTCGTGAAACAATGGTTTCTTCTTTAAAACACCTTTTTTTTTAAACATTTATCTCCGCTGTACAGTCTCGACCACTAATATGGATACATACAGCAAAATTCAAACCCGATTTTCCCGTAAAACAATAGTTTCTACTTTATGGTAAGACCTATTTCGTAATAGTATGAATTCGATAATGCTTTATCCGTAACACAAGATATCAAGTAATATCACATAATAATTTAATATAATATTTTATCAAACAGGTTTTTTTTTTTTTTCATTTTTTTTTTTTTAAACTATTTCCCCTGAACGGTAAACAGAAGTGCACCTTATATCACATCCACAATTCGGTATTTACTTTTTAATTCTCATGTATTAGGGAGCAAGTCTAATGCCTTCAAGCGGGCACAAAATCAGATCCGTCCATGCTACTGAGAAATTCCTGATGGAAAAATACCATAACACTATGCGTGACCCGGATGTCGAACCCAAGAACTCATGCTCAGCAGTCACGCTTTCGACCACTACACCAAACGAGGCAGTCAATACAGTACGAGAAAATAACTTTTAAAAGTTGCTACGTGTGTACATATTAATGCTCGTAACTGTATTACACACAAAACTTAAATACAAATTTTGTGAAAGTGACATTTCCAATTATTCACTCAATATCATCATTAATTAGGTACAATATAATAATCAGGTTCGTTTGATGATGCTCATTTAGCTAGCTCACGTGTCCATTTGGATAAAATTTAGTGCGTTGCATGTTGTTTTACACTATTATCATTTGTCATCAGATTGTTAGGCAAGTTATCATTCTGTGTGTTTTGTCTTATTAGCTGTAGTACTAGGTGTTGGCTATTTCTAGCTATAATAGGATTCAGGGTGACTTCTTCTTTAATTCAATAAAATGCGGAAATATCAAAAGTGATCTATTCTTGAACAAAGCGTAAAGTGAAGTAATTTAAATGGTAGTTAAAACTTAAAACTAAAACGTATACATGGAGTGTCGGTATTGGTTACAAAATCAACGAATAGGCTCTTCATGACGTGATAGGCGGTCATCATTGGTTGATGAAGATGATGTAGTGAAGGGTGCGTTCATAATAAGCTTGAACATCCTCCCCGGCCTTGGAAGTGGTAACTTTCAAGTGACTCCAACAAGGCGATCCTGCTGCAGCTACTCATCTTGAATTGGAAGAGGGCAGATCTTGGAGAAAGCTCGTCGCACGATGCCAGAAGCGGTTTGGATATCGGCAACCCTGGCCACTCCATCCTTGCCTGGAAAAACTTCGACAATACGTCCTAAGCTCCATTTTAGTGGAGGCTGATTGTCATCCTTCATAAGAACAAGCGTGTTCTTCTGGAGACTATTCTATCTACTTTAGATTCTATTCTATCTACTTTAGACTGGCCTGTTGGTCTAGTGGTTAGTGACCCTAACTGCTATGCCGGAGGTCGTGGGTTCGATTCCCACCCAGGACAAATGTTTGTGTGATGAGCACGATCATTTGTTCTGTGTCTGGGTGTAATTTATCTATAATATGTATGTATTTAGAAATATATAAGTATGTTTATCAGTTGTCTAGTACCCATAACACAAGCTCTGCTTAGCTTGGGACTAGATGGCGTTGTGTGATAGTTGTGGAATATTATATTATATATTACTATCTTGGTTTTCTCTCCATTTGCCTCTGGTCTGCAGTTCTGAAACGTACTCCTTAGACCAGCGGCTCCAGAAGTGCTGACGGATTTGTTCGACCCTCTGGTAGCGCGTCAGGCGGTGTGTAGGCACGGCGGTGACGTCGGCGCAGACAGGTGCAGTCATCGGACGGCCAACCAGAAAATGAGCAGGGCTAAGAGGGAGATAGTCATGCGGATCTGTGGACATAGGAGTCAATGGTCGGGAGTTCAGGATGGCCTCGACTTGTGTCAACACCGTGCTGAGCTCCTCGAACGTTAAGTGCGCATTGCCTACCACACGTCGCAAATGATGTTTACAACTCTTAACCCCGGCCTCCCACAGGCCTCCAAAATGACTGGCGTAAGGAGGAATCATTTTAAATTTAATATTTTGAGCTGTGGCGTACTCTTTTATATCATCAGAACAACTGGAAAGAAATTTGCTGAAATCATTCATTAAGCCAACAAAGTTCCTTCCATTGTCAGAAAATATTTCAGCCGGTTTACCTCGGCGTGAAATGAAACGTTTTAATGCTAATAAATACGCTTCCGAAGTGAGATCGCTGACTAATTCCAAATGTACCGCGCGCGTCGCAAAACATATAAATAAACAAACGTATGCTTTTACGGTTCTAGCACCCCTGCCCTTTCGGTTCAATACAAGCAACGGCCCAGCGTAATCTACGCCGCAATGTATAAACGGGAACCCGTAATCTAATCTTTCCTTTGGTAAATCGGCCATTTTTGGCATAACTGTTTTGCCTCGCATACGTACACACTTTACGCACATATGACAGGTCTGACGTGCGAGATTTCTACCACCTAATGGCCACCACGCTTCCCTGATAGTAAACAATAACATCTGCGGACCTGCGTGCATCAACCGGTTATGCTCATATCGGAATAACAACAATGAAAGTTGATGTTTACCAGAGATCAATATGGGGTGTTTTTTATCAAAATCGAAATTAGGACTGTTTCTTATACGACCTCCAACTCGAATCAACTTATTTTTAACCGACTTCCCAAAAAGGAGGAGGTTCTCAATTCGATCGGTATATTTTTTTTTTTTTTTTTATGTATGTACACCGATTACGCTGCGATTTATGATCCGATTTACGTGATTCTTTTTTAGTTTGATGCGAAATAGTTGCCATTTGGTCCCATAAAAATTTAACATGGTTTGGCCCAGTACTTTTCATTTTATGATCATTTTTTTATAATTTATGAACATTTTTCGTTCGTTTTTTTATGTGTGTTCGCGTATAACTTTGTCGTTTATGAACCAATTTTGATGATTCTTTTATTATTGGAACGGAGATATTTCAAGCGTGTTACCATGATATAGAAACCAGATCCTGGTGATGAAATCCCAGAGAAATCGAGGGCAACCCTCGAACATAGGCACGTATTTCGTGCTTTTTCTGACGCTATACAAGTATAGGTTTCATAGTAAATATTTCTATAAGATACACAACTAAAAATGAAAAAATAAAATAACTTTTTGCAAAAAAAAACAACCGACTTCAAAAACACCAAAAAGTGAAAAATAAACTTCAGAAGAAAAATCATATTCTGAAGTCGGTGGCAAAAAAGCCAAATCAAGCAAACAAATGTCACCGACTTCAGAATATGATTTTTCTTCTGAAGTTTATTTTTCACTTTTTGGTGTTTTTGAAGTCGGTTGTTTTCATCTATAAATAAGTCTAACTTTGATAAGTGAGTTTGTGTTTTGTTTACTTGTCCCTTTCTAAGAAGTGAATCGCGCGCATCGGGGAATGACTCACGCTGCGACAGCTTAGCGAGCGTTATCGTAGACTTGTTTAGTTCAGATGTAGGTACTCAACGGCCCCTTCCACCGATCATCTTTACAACGCGTGTTATGTATAAAGCGGAGTACATAAGCGGTGGCGCGCTGCATGCGGTTATACTGAGAAAACCTGGAAAATGGAAATAAGTTTTCTTCAGTTGTTTGACGAGTGAGAAGTGTGTGTGCGTCGTGACTTTTGAGTTCAGGTAAGTTTTCTGGCGATATTTGTATGTGTGTATCTTCATCTAAACTATCAAACTTAGGGTCTTGTAAAAATTGTGGCCCTGACCACCATAAATTGTTGACGTTCAGTGCATCTACACTTTGACCTCGCGACACTAAGTCGGCGGGGTTATCTATACCACTGACATGTCGCCACGAATGGCCTTTTGTCAATTCTTGTATCTCCCCGGCCCTATTCTGGACGTAGGTTTTTAGCATGTTAGGTGGAGTGTGTAACCAACTTAATACAATAGTCGAATCCGTCCAGAATACGACTTTATCAAAACTAGATCGCAGCGAATCTCTTATTTTTTCATATAATCTTGCGCCCACCAGCGCCCCACACAGCTCGAGCCTAGGTATAGTCATAACAGGCTTTATAGATGCGACCCTACCCTTTGAGCATAGTAATCGAACTGTGACGGTTGATGTGTTATCAATCGTACGTACGTAGGCGCAGGTGCCATAGGCTGCTTGCGATGCGTCGGTAAATATGTGCAGTTCAGTGTTTACAGGGTGTTCGCACATCACAAAACGTGGTACTCGAATTTTATTGAGCATACACAAATTATTAACAAACCGTTTCCAGACTTGCGTGACGTCATCAGGTAATGGTTGATCCCAATCGAGTTTTAGCAACCAACATTTTTGCAACAATATCTTTGCTTGTGTAATAACTGGACTCAATAAACCGAGCGGGTCATAAATTTGTGATGCACCTGATAATATTGTGCGTTTAGTGATCGGTTTGGTGTTAAAATCGAATTGTGTGTGAAAATATAATTCGTCACAGTGTGGGTACCATCCCAACCCTAACGTTTTGCTGTGTACATGCTCACCTACTGAAAAATCTTTCGCGTCGTTAGGCATGTCTACACTACTGGAATCTGCATTGAATTTGTATACCCACTTGCGGAGAGGAAAACACCCGGTACACAAAATTTTTGCGGTATCATTACAGATCTGAATTAATTTACTTTTATCGTTGTTTCCACAAATTAAGTCATCAACGTAAAAGTCTTCGCGAATCGTTCGTGCCACATCAGTATCGTCACATTCTTGTGCTAGTTGTTTCAAACACCTGCAACTAAGAAACGGTGCAGACGCTGTACCATATGTCACCGTGTTTAACTGGTAAATACCTAAGGGGACCGACTTGTTTTCGCGCCATAAAATCAATTGAAGGTCACGTTGTTCCTTATCAATCAACACCTGCCTATACATTTTTTCTATGTCTGCGCAAGCTACATACTTGTTCTCTCGGAATCGCAGTAAAATAGAAATTAAGTCACCTTGTATAGGTGGTCCGACGAACTGTAAGTCATTTAACGACCTTCCTGACCTTGAAGCTGCGCTTGCGTTAAATACAACACGCAGTTTTGTTGATGTGGCATGAGGACGAAATACACCGTGATGGGGCATGAAGTAATGCGGGGTTCCGTATGTGGTGATACGACTCATATGACCTAAAGTTACGTACTCGTTTATAAATTCCGTGTACATCTTTTTATATTCTGGATAACGTTCCAACCGTTTTTCCAAAGCATAAAAACGTCGTTCAGCTTGTGCGAATGTATCACCTAACGTGTCAGGTTCATATTTGAATGGTATGCGTACGATGAACCTACCATCAGCTGTGCGCTTCATGGTATTCTGGTAATGATCCTCGCACGCACGCTCATCGTCGCTGCGTGAGTCAGCTGATTTGGTGCCAATGGGTAACTCCTCGAGCTCCCAGAAGCTACGGACTTGTTTTTCTAAAGATTGAAGATCTATAGATTGCGTGAAATTACAATTTACACGATTGGATTTTCGCGGGTAGTCTAGAACAGAACCTGAAATAATCCACCCTAACTTTGTGTTAATAATGTAAGGGCCATTATTTAGTTTTATTTTTCCTTCAGTCAGCAGGTCCCAAAACAGATTCGCGCCTATTAGAATATCAATTTTTTGGCTTTCATAGAATGTGGGATCGGCTAACACAATATTGTCGGGTATACTGAACTTTTTCCGCGACAAAGTGAAGTTTGGCAAATTAGAAGTAATACCGGGTAAAACTAAACATTGTACAGATGTGGCAAATGTTTTATCCAAAGAACGCAGTTCTATGTTGCAATATTTTGTGCACTGCGTCACGGAATTAGCTACTCCTTGAACATTTTGGGTGGATTGTATCAATTGCACATTTAATTTGTCACATAACGATTGTGTAATAAAACATCTATCGCTGCCGTTGTCTAAAATTGCGCGTACTTGGTGTAACTTACCTAATTTATCAGGTATTTCGACTAGAGCAGTAGATAACAACACAGATTCATAATGCTCGGATGACGATTGCGCGTTTAAGTCTGTGTGAGCATCATTTACCTGGATTGAATAGCTTTGTGACTGTGCGTGTGTGTGTGACGTATTGGAACTAGAGGCGGGGAGGTCCACAGCGGCACAGACAGCGGTCGGTACCTCAGCTATCGAGTGCAGGGCGACCGGGCGGTTGTGTTCTTGGCTCCCGACCACAATATCACATATTAGCGAATTATGTTTTTTCTCACACCTTCTGCACGGACCGTACCTACACTCGTCAGCTGTGTGGCCGATACGGAAACAGTTCTCGCAAAGTTCGTGCTTGCGTACAAGCTGTTTTCTCTCTTGCAGACCAAGATCGAGGAACTTTTGGCATGAATATAAAGGATGTGATGCATTACACATATAACACGTTCGTTTGCGAGATTGTTTGTTTTTGGTGTTAGTGTTGGTGTCCGGTTTTTGTGTAACTATGTTACAATTAACTTTCTGTGTGGAAGAATAATTGGAAGGTTTATTTTGTGTTGAATTGGCTTTGGGTGAACTGTGTGAGACGGAATGTGAAAGTGTTTCTAACATATCTGCTTTCTGCCTAAGGAATTTCATTAAATTATCCAGTGTAATGCGTTTGGAATCATCTGTCATTGATAGGGAATTCTTATATTGCTCCCACTCGCGTTCAGTAGTTTGGTCGAGTTTGGAAACAACCATATGTATAATTAATATGTCCCAATGCTCGACGCTTTCGCCGAGTAACTTTAAAGCGCGTAAATTTTTTAAGGTTATGTCGATAAGTTTCCTTATCTGCGGCGATGATTCTTTTGTGACTGACGGCATAGAAAATAAAGATTTGACGTGCTTTTGAGCAAGAAGTGTAGAATTATCGTAACGATTGAGAAGTAACTCCCATGCAACAATGTAGTTATCTGCAGAAAACTCTACTGAATCGATAACTAAACGAGCAGAACCTTTTAAAGACGATTTAAGGTAGTGGAATTTCTGTATTTTAGGAATAGATCGGCAATTGTGAACCAAGGATAGAAATATATCGCGATATTCCAGCCAGTGCTCGTATGAACCGTCATATTCAGGCAGAGATATAGTAGGTAATTCAATAGAAGAATTTTGAACTGAGTGGCTAACAGCAATTGCATTTGAATTGTCAGCTTCCTCATCTTCATTGTTAATTAAACATTGCGCTTTAGCTAATATTGAATAATATTCAGAATCAAAACTATCTCGCTCTTCTAATGCTTTTGGAATGTCTGTTTCGGACGTCGTTAATGTTTCAATTTTATATTGAACGTCATCGAATAACGAGTATAGCTCTCGAATGCCTGTAACACGCAATTGCAACTCTGTACGCTGCCTAACAGTTAAAACGTTACCGTCTAGACCTTCTATAAGTTTTTTAAAATTAGTGAGAGTTCTTTTGATGTGACCTCTTCTATTATTTAGCTCTCTAATCTTCTCCCTAGCGTCAGTCATTCTGGAATGGTGTGGAAGTACTCACGATTAAAATATTCACAGTAGCTGAAGCGATGGTTGAAGCTTCTGTTTCTGCTTGAAAGGGTTTGAACGTGAAGTAGGCAACCGACACGTAGCGGTCCCGCAGAGGTGGCTCAACACTGGAATTTAGCACAAAAAACCGAGATCACACAGGGATATGGACAGGTCTTGGATATATTCTGGTTGGCTCGTCTCACCAAATGCGCTGCGATGCTGCTGATGATGATTGACGAGGATCTTGCGTCGATCAATGCCCAACCGTCTTCGTAGCGTATATCCAAACTCTTGATCGCTGATGTCCGGATCGAAGGACCAAATTATGTTGGCTATTTCTAGCTATAATAGGATTCAGGGTGACTTCTTCTTTAATTCAATAAAATGCGGAAATATCAAAAGTGATCTATTCTTGAACAAAGCGTAAAGTGAAGTAATTTAAATGGTAGTTAAAACTTAAAACTTAAAACTAAAACGTATACATGGAGTGTCGGTATTGGTTACAAAATCAACGAATAGGCTCTTCATGACGTGATAGGCGGTCATCATTGGTTGATGAAGATGATGTAGTGAAGGGTGCGTTCATAATAAGCTTGAACACTAGGGGTTCACACAGACCGGCTCGGAGTGGAGAGTAGATTTTTTATCACGTTTGAAAAAGAGTTATGAATCATTGTAATAAGATATTACATAGGGGATAAGATAGGATCACACAGACCGGCTTGTTGAGGACAAGCCGGTCTGTGTGAACGGATCCTAGTAAACAAAGGGAAATAATAAGTCGAGCCACAGATTTTTTATTGGCCACGTGATCAAACTTCTCATTTTATCACTAAGCCCCGAGGTTTATAAAATGAGAAGTTTAGAAAAGACGAATTAGTATATTAGAAGCTATCTCATATTCCCGTGAATATGAGATAGCCTTTAATATACTAATTCGATTTTTTTTGCAAGGCCAACTAAATATCTTACAGAAAGCCTCAAGTAAAGCTGAACAATTATTATTTTAACTTGTCCTTCTTATTTATACATAGCATTCACAATTTAATAACTCAGTTCACTCAGCATCACCATTTTATAGCTTCAACACTCTAGGTCCTCATCTATAATATAATTCAAGCAACCATAATCAAGGCAACCATAGGCATATTTAAGCAACCATTTACGTGTAAGATCACCCACAAGTATCGGGTATAGATTTCAAGCTACCAGCAATCAGGGCCCCGAGTCTGCTATTCAATAGTGTCAGAATGGTCGATCATTGATCTCATAATGGTTGATTGATGACAAGCCAAAAAGTACCTTATGCCTGTCGACTTAAGGTACTTTTTGGCTTGTCGTAAATCAACCATTATGAGATCAATGATCGACCATTCTGACACTATTGAATAGCAGACTCGGGACCCAGGGCTCCAGAAAGTGCTTACACTACGAGCCGTGTCCCAAGAGTACCACTTTCTGAATGAAGCCCTTGATCCAGCTACCTAACAACCTCCTCAGGAATTCGGCGAGGCTCTTGGGAATTAAGCCATTGGCTGAAACGACTATGGGCACAATGATTGCCGAGTTCACATCCCACACATGTCGACAACCTCACAACCCAAGTCCATGGCTACATCATAAATGGATCGTGTTGTTAATAGTAGTTAGGTAAAATTACAAATTAAAAGGCAAAGAATTATTATAAAAAAATAAAAGTCTATTTATTTCAGATTCACCCATAATATATTAAAATTACACGTTATGAAACACGAGATAAATAAAAAATAATAATGAGTTTTGTTTTTGACCCGTTAACACATTATTATAATACTTGACACACAATTTCATATAAATTATTTTCCACTAGCTGATGCCCGCGGCTTCGACCGCGTGTAAAATTATACACTAAAATCTTCCTCGAGAACCACTCTATTTATTGGTAACAGCATGAACATAGGTGCGGTAGTTTTTTAGTTCATCACGAACAGACAGACAGACAGACGCGGCAGATGACTTTATTTATAAATAAGTAGTGTTTTTTTTTAAATTTATTCGGTAAGTAGTGGCAAATTAGACCTCGTATAATAGGCCCTAAGTAAAACCCCTCAACCCTGACGTACAAAAACATCTTATCATCCCGCACAGATCAAAGTTAAGAAGATTTTTTCAAGAGGGTAATTCGAGTAGGGGCGTTTAAACCCCAAGGTTGCCCAAGGGTGGTTGACAGGGTTCTATCACGCGCTACTTAAGAATAACCCTTGAAAACTGACCGGAGAATCACCCACTCAAGGGTAAGAACCCCGATTAACGTATCGAGTATCATTTTTGGGGCTTCTTGGATGAAAGGGATACTTTGCTATCTTAGGTTTATGTATGTGTATTGAATTACACGGTTTATTTAAACCATAGATTTTAAGAGTAAGTAAAAATATGACTTTAATTAGACTGTTGTTACCGGCCTTGTTGGACTAGTGGTTGCTGTGGTTGCGCGGGTGCTGTGCACGAGGTCCTGGGTTCATTTATATAAAGTGTTATTGGGCGTCACTGGAGGAGGCCTTCACCCAACTTGGGGTTCCAGTAGATTAATAAAAAATAAATACATATTTTAAAAATACTTTATAAAAATATATAGATATTATGATACACATAGAATTAAGTAAAGAAAGAGACATTATATTGACATAGATTAAACTACATGAACTACTAACACTAAAATAGATTGTAAGAAGTATAAGTAAACTCTAAGTACTGGAAATAAAAGGTTTTTTATTTTATTTATTTATTGGGTTTCCATCAAGAATGTCTCATTAGCAGCCACGGAGTCTGGCAGCTGTCCAGTAGCTTACAGACACATAACTATGTAATAACAATAGTAGGTGTATAACTAAATTCCTAATTACAAGCCTCAACGGATAAATACAAAAATATTACTTCCTAATAGCATATGTTACTTCTTGTATCACAAGCTTTCAATACAAAATAATTTGACACTGTAGTCACATAAAAAAATGCAATTAATTGTTGCATAATATATTATGCCGAGTTAGAACCAAGCCGTCCAAAGAAATACAATAAAATATACGCCGGCAGAACATTCTTTCGCTTAATAAAACTCAGTCGGCTACGAAGACGTTAACTCATATTGCCGCAGCCTGTATTAGCATAGGGGTGCTCTCAGAAACAACTGACGGTTTGCTTTATTAGTTATTTCTAGGCTTCTTACAACTCTCATTGCAAACCTTGTATGTGTGTACGTATGTCGTTGGCATAAGGTTGAAATTGCGACTGTAAAATTCAAGTTTCAGTCTAGTTTTATTTGAAGGTTTGCTTGGAAACCGAGACTTTGGTGTCAAAATTAGTGTTGTGCCTAGATACTGACTTACTTTGTGATGTGTACAATGGTTGGGTATTTAGGTGGGATAGTAGTGGCGCTGAGTACCTACATTTAATTTATTTATTTAGGGATAAAAAAAAAAACATACATATACAAGGTGTAAACGGACCCTTCGCGAAACATCAAACTACTTCTACGACTACACAAACGCGCTTTTATCGTAATACCTCCGTAACTAGAAGGTTTCCAGGAACGGTCTAGAAAAAAACATTATCGCAATGATGGGGAGACATTGGAAGACCCAGACCAGGGGGTCTAAAATGGCCACTTTTGCAGATCATAATGTGAATTGCGTTTAAAAGTGTAAAATGGACCTTTCATAATAAAAACTGCCAGCGTCTGTGACTATTTTACGAATGTTAACGCAATTCATATTATTTTCCTATTATGATGCATTTTACTAAATTGTTACAGACGCAGTTATTATAATGAAAGGTCCATTTTACGCTTTTTAACGCAATTCATATTATGATCTGCCAAAGTGGCCGTTTTAGACCCCCAGGTCATCGGTTCCCACTATGAACCGATGACCTTGTGAAGGTTGCGGGGATCTGCTGGATGCGGGAAGCCAATGTGGTGACTCTCGGGGGAGGCCTAGAAAGAACAAGTGCCTTTCAGTTTTAAACCCATTTTAATCTATTCACATTAGCAATCGAAAAGGTTAGGTATTTATGTAAACCATGCCGAAAGCCGTTGTAGAATTTCGAGACGTTTGAAAGCGGTTTGCAGTTGATTGGGCCTTTCTACATTCAAGCAACAACATTAGAAACTTTTAAAACAACAATAGTTCAAGAAAAATATATAAGCATGCAATGTAGGCCAAACACGAGCCATATTTTAACCTCTAACAGACGGTAATTCATAATAGTCATAATTTAGGAACTCACAGAAACATAAATATTAATATTACAAAAGCACACACACATTTATTTAACGTTATATAATAACTGTCAAAAATACGAAACTCATTCGTTCAAAATACGTTCATTTATCAAAATTTTCTCCGTCTTCTAATGGATAATTTTTCATCTGAAACTGAAATTTAGGCCAAGAGTTCTCTGTCATATTCTAGGAATTTCTTTAATTTACTTACTTTAGTACTTTATACAGAACAATAATATGTATAGACTTGGCCAAGTTATAGTAGACTAGCTGTTGCCAGCGGCTTCACCCGCTACAACTCGAAAATTATCCCACAGGAAGATAACATCGGGATTAAACTATCCTATGTGTTAATCCAGATTATAAACTATATGTGTGCCAAATTTCATCCAAATCCGATCAGTAGTTTTTGCGTGAAAGAGTAACAAACATCCATCCATCCATCCATTCTCACAAACTTTCACCTTTATAATATTAAACTACTGACCCGCCCCGGTTTTGCACGGGTGCAAAAAGGGTATTAAAACCTTCCTCTTGAATTACTTTATCTATTAAAAAAAACCGCATCAAAATCCGTTGCGTAGTTCTAAAGATTTAAGCATACATAGGTAGGGACAGACATCGGGAAGTGACTTTGTTTTATACTATGTAGTGATAGTGAAGTGAAGACTAAGTGATAGTGATGATAGTGATTAGTGTTATTAAAGTAGAAAGTACAATAAAGTAGTGGTATTTAGTTAGTTAATTTATAGATCTTTCGCAGTCGTGACCTGAAAAAAACGATTAGTCCACTCTCGGCCCCTCGACCCCTAAAAAAAGATTTGTCTATTTGTTTCCTCTCAACCCCTAAACGTAGTTCACACTCGACCCCCAGGGGGTGAGTCTGAATTTTCATACAAAGGACAACATACCTCGTCCACTTTCAACCCCTAGTTCGGTAAGTACCTAAAATTTATATTTTGGTACAGTGAGGTAGAGGTACAAACTAAAGGCAACATTCAGAAATTGTTTTTTCTTAATCTTAGTCAGAAGGAGGTTAATGTTTTTCGAGCGTGTGTGTCCATTTCTTTGGCACGCCCTGCACCCCAAACGGCTAGACGGTTTTTAATATATGAGGTGTCGTTGAATTCGTCAGAATTGTAGTGACATAGGCTTTATAAATTTTGAAAACGCAGTTTGATGAACAAGTCCCACATCTCAAAAAGTAAACATCAAATCTTATAATAATAATACCCTAAACTTACCAGCCAGCACCTATCACCTACTGCAGAAAGCAGTGATTCTAAACACATGCAGGCTAGTAAGAAAGTTTCTGCAGTGTGAGTCAGACAATATTGTTATACAGTCTGCACACAATCGAGTGGAATCTAATTTGTCTACACCTAACCCAACGGATGAACACTTGGCTTAGGCCCGTGCCATCAGAAATTCCCGGCTTAAGAGCCGGAGGAACAAAAATGTCAAAACAAAAATAATAATAATAATAATTTATTCTCAAACAACTTAATACTATGATTACAATGAAAGTGGCAACAATTTCAATTACAGTAAAGAGTTTAGCGTCTGTAGCCGAACTAGGCATAGCCTGTATTTCGGCTATCAGCACCATTCCCCTCGAGTTTTTATAATACAAAAGTAGCTGCCAAAAAGTAGATAGTAGTTATTCAAACCAATTTCCGTTTAAAGATTTTTTTTACGTTCTCCTATACTAATTACAAATTGCATTAGAAAAAAAATTGGGCTAGAGCCAAATAAATTAGGGCTGAGTAAGTAGCAGATGACCCCACCTATCCACCATTTTCGTATTCGCTTTGTCAGTTAGAAATGATTTGAGTTGGTTTTTCAATTGTACAGTCGCCAGCACGTCAAGCGAAACGCTATACATAACTATAACTACGACGCGGCATGGCATGTTAGAAAGAAAGTATCTTTAGCGTGATTGGTGGATTTTTCAACGTTTCTGAAATTGCCCAATGGTTGCGCATACTAACAATTAGGAGCCAATAATCATGTCTCACTAATAATAGGCCACACCTCCTTGCCCCTGCGCAACCGTCCCTACTCCCGAGTATTTTTAGTCTTTAATAGATTTTCAACTTTATGTTCTAGAGTTTAAAGTTGAAAATCAATTAAAAACAAACTGTAGTTTCGTCGACGAGCTCGTCAATGACAACTTTTTTTTACTTTTTAAGCGGAACAATGCCGTTATAATGATTGTTGCGTAACTTTAGCCGTTTACGCAGCGCACGCAACTAAAGCTCTCAAAAAGAATAAATTCCCTCGCTTTTAGAACACCAGAAGGAGCTTCTTTCTTTCTGGTCATAGCGTGATGTTAAGCTGGATCCACACTTGAAACCTAACATGTTATAAAACATTGTTACTTAACAATATTCAATAGAAAAATTAGCAATGTTATGTAATGTAGACGTGTTATATACTTAACACAAGTTTTGTAAAATGTTACTTAAATCTGGACACACCTTTTAACCTGTAGCCAAGTAAAGGTTTTTTCAATTGGAACCGGTTCCTGTGATTAGCGCATTCAACCACAAAAAAAACCCTTCAGCTTTATAATAATACTAGCGACCCGCCCCGGCTTCGCACGGGTGCATATTATATACATATAAACCTTCCTCTTGAATCACTCTATCTATTAAAAAACCGCATCAAAATCCATTGCGTAGTTTTAAAGATTTAAGCATACTTACATAGGGATATAGGGACAGAGAAAGCGATTTTATTTTATACTACCTATGTAGTGATAAGTATAGATTATTATTATAACTAAAGTAAAAATAAACTCATATTTTTCTTTATTTTACTCCATATTTCGTCAGAGGTTTATTCATTTATATATTTCTCTCTTCGATAGTTGAATTACCACGTTTGTTTTCGCTAATGCGATCATTCATGCTCCTTATCTATAAGTCTACGGAACAATTTCAAATGCAAGTATTTTTATTTATTAAAGGCGATTGTGCTCCTTATTTATAGCACGTCACGGGTCAATTTCCTATGCAACTATGTTTTCTTCCAACTGGGCTTGGAATAGAAGTAGGAACTTAGAAAGTTTAATCGTCTGTAAGTAGATATTTATTTGTAAACGCGATTGTGGTCCTTATTTATACAAACTCACGGGTCAATTTCCTGTAAAAGAATTTTTGCTGCGACGCATGCAGTGGCGACGCGGCGCTACACCAACAGTCGGTCTAACCCGCCGCTATAATTATGTAAAATTAAATGTTTCACATCAAAAATACGTATTCAATATTTTTCGATAATCTAACTGACGGACCAAATAGAATCGTATTTATTTTGCCCAGGAATCATCCCTTTTCTAATATTACTACTAATGTTTCACATCTGCCTGGCCACCTGTGACGGCCAACCTATTTTTATTACCATGCCATTCTTTCAATTCATTTCAAGTATTCAACCTGCTAAACTAGTTTTTGTGGATAGTTATTCAACACAAAGACGCGAATACGCATACATCCTCACGGACGCACCGCAGCACCAAACATTATAAGCAAGAACACACAAAAATATCTCTTTCGCTCGATTCTCGCTGTTGCTGCTCATAACGCGTTCAAGGTCAATGTGGGGTAGCTTGATGCGCTGGCGACTGTACATTATTAAGCTCTCTCCAACTTTTAGGTAACTTATTATAAATAATGGGAGCCATGCAGAAAACACTTGCGCATGTGTGAAGTCTTACTTGCATGCAGACACAGCTGATTTTGATCACGCAAAAATAAGTTACTGTTATTCCTAATAAACACTGTTTCCAGAATATAAAGGGAGGAATTTTGTTAAAATCGTCACAGGAGATCTACTCTCTAAGTCCGTCAACGTAAATACGGGCCCGTCCGAACGTAGTCATGACATAACGATCTGTATTAAACAATGTGAAATTCCACTTTTCGGACGGGCAAAAACACATCGGTAGTAGGGACATACTGTAAAATCTAGTTGTAATTCATTCATAGCTCGGGCTTCGAACTAATCTGACGTCCGTTGTTAGGGAGTAGGAAACGCCCGTAACTTTCGACCGAAATTACGGGAAAAAAAAAAATATTTCGTTTTTCTTCTTTAGACATAGGCATGAATCATAAAAACTTCTATGATTTTTTTTAGTAAAAACTTCGTGGTTGGTTTTTTTTAGTAAAAACTTTGTGGTTGTTTTTTTTTTAATGAACATTATTTTGACAGTTGGGAAAGAGAACGCACGAGTTCGGAAATGGTAAAGAAAAAGCACGAGTACGTAATAGCCCAATAGTCCCTATACGCCACTTTTTGAGCAACTGTATTAAAAAAATATTAAAAATCCACGCTTGTGAGATACATTGCATGTTGAACCTAATCGTAGTGTGATAAGAACCAGTTTTCGAGAAAGAAAAATACCCTCAATATAATTTTTCAATACAGAAAAATTATATTGAGGGTATTTTAGCTAAATAGTATGCAACTATAGGGTATACTGATGATTTATCATCGTAACTGTACTTTGGGGGTCGAGCGCAAACTCAAACTTGGCTGGAAAATAAAATCCACTTTAGACCCCCAGGGGTCGAGTATGAACTATAGTTAGGGGTCCAGTGGACACATTATTTATTGGGGGTCGAGGGGTCGAGAGTGGACTAAACGGAAAAAAAAGATATGACCTATTTAAAATAGGTTCTAAAATATTAATTTTGATACGTAACATGAAAGTGAAATCAATACAGTACGTAAAGATTTCTTCTAACTTTATTGGTGTTGCTGACTGTATAATATTATTTTATTTTATTGTAGGTACATACATAATTAATGTGTTCTATTTACTCATGCTTGTTTACGCAACCAAGTATGAGATGTTTTGACTAACAAAGTATGCGTGTTTGCTTTGATTAGATAGTTTTAGGGCCTGTTTCACCACCTACGATTAAGGTTATGTTAACTTACTTGGCTGATAATTTCATACAAACTCTGTGCCATTTATTCACTAACACCCGTATTCATAACCAAGTCATAGTGATTACTTGAGTAAATGTAATTATTTAAGATACGATTTTTTCTCTGTAGTTTAGTAATTCCTTGATGTTAGAACTTTATAAGGTTAGAATTCTTAGGTTTGTTTTCAGTGACGGTTCTAACTTCGTTTAAATTCTTGCCCATTGCATAAAAATATTTGCATAAGTAATTACAAGTCCAAGTAATTACTTTAACTTGACTATAGATACGGATGTAAGAGTGGATACTCGGACATCGTAAATCGTAATGAAATCATCATAACATTATCTGCCGTGACTTTTTCAAACTATATTTAGACGGCTTCCAATATTATAACCTGATACAGTTGAAGACCAGTATCTATTTCAAATGAGGCTTCATTTGAAATAGATACTGGTCTTCAACTGTACAACTTCAGAAATAAATCAAGGAAGACTGCAGGCTACCTTTCTCCGTGCCTCAAAAAGTACGTTAAGTCGTTGCTAATATCAGAAACCAGACTGTCCGGTTTCTGATTATCCGCATCAGCCAAATATCTACAGCTGCGACCAACGCGGCAACAACTTCACGTACTTTATGAGGCACGGAGGAAACTGGATGTAACAGTAATGGTTGTTATGGATGCCCAGATCAACCTAAAAATTGGACTGGACTGGAAGTTATTATTATGCTACGAACTTCTAGCAAATTAAGTAGCCAACATCCATTTCCTCTAAAAATACAAAACAAATTAAGGCCAGTGTCCCACCTCATTCAGCTCAGTTATTTTTGTATCGAAGCCCAGATAAAACAATATTGGTCTAGATTTAAAATTAAACGAACTATTGATTAGCTGCGGCGTCTAAGTCTAGATCCAGGCTGAATTATTCAGTGGTTAGTGAAATGGCGGGTCTGTTAGCATGGTTATTTATTTAGTTGTTTTTTTTAGCTAATTATTTTGTTGATGAAGTAATTTTGTTTATAACAACATATTATAAAACACTATCGAAACGGGTCTTATCGCGATATTCTTTTTAACGAGGTAAACAGGTACCTACTTGTTTCCCGACGTTAACAACAACAACAACACAAATAACAACATAATTACATTGTACTCACGCCAGTTTTCCCATTGGGGTAGGCAGAAACCACAGAATTCCACCAGCTACTATACTTTTTTTTTTTGGGTGGTGGGAAATCATCAAATGACTCCTCCCACTCTGGGCAGAGCGAAAGGGAGTGTCAGACTTCTACTGACTAAAAAACCACCCATATTCCTTCTTAGCCCTTTATGTCGAGGCCGCGGTATCTCTTGCGAACAACCCACAGCCCCGACGGGACCTGCTACTATCTTTAGACACTTATTTTGTCTCGTCCACATTCAAACAAGCACGCTGGTTGCAAGTACTACGCAGCTGTCCTTTCTGAACAACGTCACCAAATAGGTCAGGTATGTCTTTCTAGGGTGTCCGCTCCAAGCGTTGCCACTCACTGGAATTTGCTCATCCTCTAGAGTAAAGGGAGGATTCTCTGACCGGACAGGTGTTGTGTTTGGTGGACTAGGTACTGTAAAACCCCGATGGTTGTTTTCGGGTATTTGGTACATAATATATTTTGTTACTATCGTAGATAATCCAAATGATTCAAGCTAATGGCTCTTTAGTCACACTGTTATTTTTTTACAACAACCACTTGGGTTGATCTTCAGGTTAAGCCATGCGTGTCTAGATTGGTCCATGGATGGGTGACCGACCATTACAGAACGTTCTCCAGCAGCAGGTGTCTTCGTGTTCTATTACTACTAATATAACTATGTTAACCTCTGTGAGAAAATATTTATTTTATATTATTTATTTATTACACACTTAGAAATGCCCATTTAATAGAATAAAATTATTTATTTACTACCTACTACCCTCATCCGTGTGTCACTGCGGGGGGCCTACTGAAAACCAGCGCTGAGTGTTTTACACCCAGCATATGCTGAGTTGGTTACCCTTTCGTTATGGGCATGCTCAGCGCAGTTGAGCTGTATAATTAATTGTTAAGCTGTTTGTTGTTATTTGTTTATGTATGTGCTGCTCTTTTGTGTTGCTGCTGTCCATTAGCGAATAAATACATATTCTATTCTATTCTATTCTATTCCCTTTTATACATCTTTATCTTTATCAACAATCATATCGGTATTCTACCCAAGTAATAATTCATAGTCTCATCGTATGACGGCAGAAAATAATACTATCTGGCAACGTCATCATCGGAAAGCAGTAATTTGTCAGAATTTCTTACGTTATATTACACAGAGGAAATGATTTGAGGAAAATGTCTTCAACAATAGAATTTTCTTGGGTATGCGAAATACTTTCATATACGGTTATAAATAAATTATGTATGGTAACGCTAGTAAACTTCTTATTAACAACATAACATAAAATCACGCCTGTAATGTTAGGTGTACCAATTAGTACAGCTACATCTAGCCAGTTTTGTTTAAGTGAACAAGGAGTTATATAATATTATCAAAACTAGCGTTGAAAATTGCAATGAAAGATTCCCGTTTCTTGCAATTGCCGTTGTATTTTTCAATGTAAGTTTCGTAAGTTTCAAGAACATTGGCCAGTGTAAATTTCACGTTTTTTTCGAATAATACGGTAAAAACGGAAAATTACGGAAAGATTCGAAAAAAACAGGAATCTTTCATGTTTTAAATAAATCTCGCTATAATACGAAAACGGCTGGACCGATTTAGGTAATGTTTGTTTTAAAATATAAGTGGCAGTCCAGGGAAGATTTGAACGGTGAGAAAGTAGGTGGATTGTAGGTAGGTGGGTGGTAGTGGGTAGGTGGGGTAGGTAGGTGGGTGGTAGGTAGGTGGATAGTAGGTGGGTGGTAGGTACGTGGGTGGTATGTAGGTAGGTGGGTGGGTGGTAGGTAGGTGGGTGGGTATGGGTTCCCACCCGGTAGTAGTAACAAAGAACTTAAACTATGTTAGTAGGGTTAAAAATACATATTAAAAAATGTTAGTAGTACAATAATTCGTACGTACTGTGAATTTTTCACTGCAACTTTCGTAAAATACGAAAAAAGCGAAAATTTCAATGCAACATTCGAAAGATTCCCGTATTTTTCCGTAAGATTCGTACTGTGAATTTTTCACTGCAACTTTCGTAAAATACGGAAAAAAACGAGCATTTGTATTTTAGCGGGTAAAAAACAAATTGAAACTTTCGAAATTTTCAACGCTAATCAAAACCACACATAGCGTAGATTACCTCAGCGCGGCTACGCAGTAGCTACGGCGTAGCAAATCGCTACAGCTGCTACGGTTCGTAGCAACCGCCCCCAATTACAATGGACTTGATCATAACCATCGCAATGTGGGAGAACAACACCTCTGCCTAACCTTTCAGGGATTACAAGTGTGATGTTATGTTATTTTATATCTACATACTTTTGATATTGCCACGTCAAGTTCGAAAAGTATGTAGTATACCTAAGTAGTCATGGTTCAACAAAGTTCATAAAACTCTAGGATAAAAACTTACTTTCATTTGTTTTTGCTGCCGAGACACGTACATGCAGCTAATCAACAAATAAATAATAACATTATGAGCTCGAATGTACGTGCACACATCTGTTACACTTTCAGTACAGTCATGAACACCAGTATGTGTGTACTTAGCTGAATTCAACAGCGAAGTATCATCTGCTTAAAGCCTTTTCCCAATTGGGAAAAGGCTAAATTGAAAAGCCGGGACCACCGGCTTATACGTGCCTTCCGAAGCACGGATTCATCTCTTTATGAGACAAGCAGGTGATTCGAGCCTGCAATGTCCTAGCCAAACTGGAAACAATTTTTACAAAGTATACTTGTGTGTGGAAAGATGGAAGGGAGGCCTTTGCCCTGCAGTGGGAAACAGATGGCTAATAATAAATAATAAAAATAATACTTCCCGTGGGTATCGAGCTAACGACCACAGGGTCACAAGGCAAACGCCTATACCACTCGACCACGGAGGCAGTTCATCTTAACAGCATAATATTAAAATCACCATAGTCAATCAAATTTACATTTAAAACGCACTACGTGCATACATATTATTGCTCATAACTGTACAATCGTCAACAGAACATTGTTCACATATTTATGTTAAACATAAGAATCCTACGTCAAGTATTTCGAATGTATATTGCGTGGAGCGATTGCTGGCAGTAGGGGTGTCGAAAATAAAATAGTACTATTTTGTATGTAGGAGAAAATATAATATGTTTTGAAGCATATTAGAAAAGTAAGCAAATAAAGGTCGTTCAGATGTTGGGTATAAAAGTGTCAATTTTTTAGCCTCTTTTAATGTCTAGTAGGTTTACATAATTAGTTTTATACAGACTGCTTCGTTTATCTAGTGGTTGTTAGCGTGACTGCAGTATAAATAATAAATAAATAATTAATTCCAGAATAAATACATGTTATGGTTCACAAAAACAATGTGCAAAAAAAATATGAACATTCCAGACAAAAGTGTAATAAACATAAGGTTCCGGATCCCCATGGACGTACCTACAAAGGACTTAAACATAACGAAGTATGGGTGTACTATCATTGCTAAAAGTCGGATTCACAGAAAATAAACTGTGACTTTTATTATGATTTAGTGTCACTTATACATACAGAAATGGTACCATAGAAAACAATTTCTCTTTATTCTAGAATACATGACTGAAAATTACGACTTTGTTTATAAGCACTGATAAAAAAGTATTTTAACAAATAACGGTGGATCAGTGCTGTCACAACCCATGAGCAATTATTACAACAGCGGCCCACAAAAACACAGTCCAGGCGACTTGCAATCAAGCTTAGGATACTGTTGGTGCTGCCCACCTTCGCACCAAGAAAGCGTACGTTGTTTCTCAAAACAATTCACATGCAAACAAACATCCTAGACACAGAACAGAAAAACCAAGTGAACAATACCATTCAATTTCACAAAACTCAGTTCATTTTCAAAGGACTTTGCGAACAGTTTAGATTCTACAGAAAACGATTAAGGTTTTTTTGTTCGTAGCTTTACACACGTTTTCTCTTTATTAACAACACTTTGAATAGTTATTCTCTAAGTGCCTTTGTGCTCAAAGGATCTCGTAGAAAAACAGATGAAAGCTGCACTAGTTTCACTTAAGAACATTGTAGTAAAAAGCTATTTAATTAGTATTAGAATCCAGGCAAACGCATTACATTGTGTAATTTATAATTATCACTAGCTTTTGCCCGCGACTTCGTTCGCGTGGAATAGTGACTTCCGGCAGATTTTTGGTTTATCTCGCGAAAAAAACTACCTACCTACTATCCTATGTCCTTTCTCAAGTTCCAAACTATGTCTGTACCAAATTTCACACAAATCGGTTCAGTAGTTTAGGCGTGAAGCAAAGACAGCAGAGTACAGGCAGACAGAAAGACAGACGATAGTTAATTAGGATCACTGCTGTCAAAGCGGTGAAGGAAAACATCATGAGGAATCCGGCATGTCTTAGAACCAAAAATTCAAATACATGGTGACATCTACCAACCCGCACTGAATGGCTATCGCGACGCGATGGATGATAGCCCATCTCTCTCCGAGAGAGGATGCCTGAATCCCTGCAGTGGGAACATTATAGGCTGATGAAGATAATGGTGACGCCTAATAATCCCCGAAGGGTTATGTAGAGGTGTACACAATAGTACATTCTAATTTCGTCAGTAATGTTTAGTCTAGTTCGTTTTGTTGCCATTAACCGGGCATAAATCTAGGCTCCGTGACTGCTCCACAAAATACCATCATCATCGTGATGATAACTCATGAAAGCGATTATATCCTTTCCTTTTAGGTTTACTGTCTCTCACTCTCTCTTCTTTAACTTTGGGTCACACCATGCTGAGTGTAGGTCTCTTCCAAAGTCTATGATGGAACAAGTGTGCCCAAAAGATGGCCGGTTTATTCTCACTTTGAAGGCAGACATGTGGGAGGGAACAAAAAAATCCACACTTAAAGGCTGTGAGCATAATACACACGAAAGCGAAGCACAAAGTACAACTCGGGATTTCAACCAAGAGTGGATGCACCATACAATGACATACATTTCACTCTATTCCAATGTTGGGTCAACTCGCTGAAGCAGAGAGGAACAATCCCCCCCCTACGTGAAGCAGCCCTAACAACAAACACAAAACTTTTCTAATCCCTGTTTGGTATCTCCTCAATGTTCCTAACTACGCTGAATGGTAGTGACACATCAATTTTCTTATAAATAATCATATTATGTTGTATTTTCGTTCGCGTGGGTGTTTATTTTTGAGAGTCCTTGAAGGTAGTCTGACAGTCTGTTGATGGATCACGTGAATTGGAAGTCTACTTCGAATAGAAAGTAGTTGGAGTTAGTCAACCAATTTTTTTAAGGTATTCAAGGTCAGATAATTCTACTAATGTCGTATTGGAAAGTTTTAGATGATAATAATAATAATAAATTCATTTATTCAGGTAAATTTACACCCGTTGCCATGTCAATCACAATACAAACATGAATATAATATTAAAATTTAGATAAAATTTTTAATAATGATTATGAATATTATTAAATTAAAAATAATGTGGTCACGTGTGTGGTAATGTGGTGTGGTATGTGTCTGTCATCTAACATTAACAAACTTTGTTTTTATCCAGTCACCTGTCGCGTCCAGCTGCTGGGCAAATGCCTCCCCTTTATCCTTCCAATGTTCCTAATCTTGTGCGATATCTGACCATGATCACCCTGCAAACGACGGACTTGACGGCACGGTTGGCGCAGTGGCTAAGCGATTGGATTGCTGCGCCGTGTGTCGCGGGTTCGATACCCGTATGGAACAAATATTTGTATGGCCTACAGATAGTTGTTTCGGGTCTGGGTATTTGTGTATGTGACTTTATATGTTTGTGAACGCACCCACGATACAGGAGAAATTCCTAGTGTGGGGCAACGTTTTTTTTAAAAAAAAACAAGACCAGATCGTCAGACCACCTACCTTTTTATTATTGGAGCGGGAAATCATCATACAACCCCTTTCGCTCGGAAGGGAGTGTTAGACTTTTACTGACTTAAAACTACCCATGTTCTTTGTTAGCCCTTTGTGTCGAGGCCGCGGTATCTCTTTCGAACAACCCCCTGCCCCGACAAGAGACCACCTTCGCTGCGATCTACCTCAACGGTAATTTTCTTCGTCAGGACGATCTTTACCCACCTCTCCGGGTGCATTCATGCTAACGGACTTGCAATAATTCTCATTAACCTCCCGTCCGCTAATAAATCTCCAGGAGATTTATAATAATGGCTTTTTTAATTGTGTCTAGAATAAGGCGTATGTCCTCTTAAACGATCAAATTGAATTAGCTAGCGATTAGTGCAAAGACGAGAAGACTAGCAAAAATATAAAGACAAAAAAAGCAAACAGTTTTTACGAGATACTTTACTTTAGATGAAACGAGGTAGTTAAAAGAAATTGTTTTATCTACCGATACCGTTACCTATGACTGTATCGTTTGTTGAGTTTAGAAATTAAATAGTAAAGTGACCTCTCACCACTGACCCGTCGGGGCTGCGGGTCCGTCTCGTCTTGTTCGCAAGAGATACCGCGACCTCGACATAAAGGGCTAAGAAGGAACATGGGTGGTTTTTAGTCAGTAGAAGTCTGACACTTCCATTCGCTCTGCCCAAGTGCGGGAGGGGTTATTAATTGATAATTTTCCACCCTCCCAAAAAAAAAAGGTGGTTACTGACGATATTCCCATTTGTTTATCTGTCTAAAATTTTCTCATATTTATTGTATACTCTCTACTCTAGCATTCCCAATTTTGGAGATTACAAGAAAACCAACAATTGTTGGCCAAAATTAATCACTTTTGAATAAATTAGAAACACAATTGCAAGAGTTACTGGCCGTTAGAAGGGATTAATGTGTATTAGAATTTGAATTGTAGCTGTAGATTTGAGTTCAGTTAGATAAATAACTAAAACATTTGAAATAGATTACGGCGGATCTTGATTGATTTTGTTTGAATAATTGTTTGTTTCATTGTTATTTTAACTTCTGAGTTAAAAAGCTTGATAACAATAAATAGGGTAGTTGACAAGAAAAACCTATTTAGTCTTTTGGCGTCATAAATATTTTTTTCTTTTTTACCAGAAAGTGACGTCGCAAGCCCTCACTCATGATCTTTGACGCGTTTCATATTCGTAAGTTTTTATTAATTTGATAAAATAAAATAAATACACGTATTCAATACTAGCTTTTGCCAGCGGCTTTGCCCGCGTGAAGATGACGATTTTCCATACAAACTTTAAGCGGATTTTTGTACTAGGTGACGTGGCCTCGGCGCAAGGGCAAAGAAGGAACATGGGTTCGGTTTTTAGTCAGTAGAAGTCTGACACTCCCCTTCGCTCTGCCCAAGAGCGGGGGGGGGATTTGATTTTCCACCCACCAAAAAAAAAGGGGTTTAATTTTGAAAAATCTTTCCTTATTCCTTGTCTACATTATAAAGGGAATCTCTGTGCAAAATTTCAGCTTTCTAGGTCCAAGGGTTTGGGGTGGGCGTTGATGAGTCAGTCATTTAGTCAGTCAGTAAATAACAAAAAAGAATATAAAGCTAAATAAGAGAAAACCTGTGCGAGGCCAAAAAGGCTCCGATCTCAACATGATGCTGCGATAAATGAAAACAAATACCGCAGCGCTGGTATTCTGATAGGGCCCACTGTGATGTCACGGACTACGGACACAAAATACACACACACAAAAAAAAAAAAAAAAATAGATAAATATAATACTCGTAAATAAAATAAACACTAAAGTCTGTAGTAGCGTTGAAAATTGCAATGAAAGATTCCCGTTTCTTTCAATTGCCGTTGTATTTTTCAATGTAAGTTTCGTAAGTTTCAAGAACATTGGCCAGTGTAAATTTCACGTTTTTTTTTCGAATAATACGGTAAAAAACGGAAAATTACGGAAAGATTCGAAAAAAAACAGGAATCTTTCATGTTTTAAATCAATCTCGCTAAAACACGAGAACGGCCGGACCGATTTGGGTAATGTTTGTTTTAAAATATAAGTGGCAGTCCAGGGAAGATTAGATTTTAGGTGGGTGGTAGGTAGGTGGGTGGTAGGTTGGTGGGTGGTAGGTAGGTGGGTGGTAGGTAGGTGGGTGGTAGGTAGGTGGGTGGTAGGTAGGTGGGTGGTAGGTAGGTGGGTGGTAGGTAAGTGGGTGGTCGGTAGGTGGGTGGTAGGTAGTTGGGTGGTAGGTGGGTGGTAGGTAGTTGGGTGGTAGGTGGGTGGTAGGTAGGTGGTAGGTAGGTGGGTGGTAGGTAGGTGGGTGGTAGGTAGGTGGGTAGTAGGTAGGTGGGTGGTAGGAGGTGGGTGGTAGGTACGTGGGTGGTATGTAGGTAGGTGGGTGGGTAGGTAGGTATAGTAGTAACAATTAGGGTTAAAAATACATAATTAAATTAACTGTGCAATACAATTTGTTAGTAGTACAATAATTCGTACTGTGAATTATTCACTGCAACTTTCGTAAAATACAGAAAAAAAACGAGAATTTGTATTTTACCGGGTAAAAAACAAATTGAATCTTTCGAAATTTTCAACGCTAGTCTGTAGTATAAAAATAAAGTATATAAACAAAACTTATAAATATTAATAATCGGCTCGGCTGCACCGAGACGTTCCAACTACGCTTGTCAATGCCATAGACTATTGTCTATAAGTAGTCATAAGTAGTATTATCTGGGTTGGCTTGCTACGGGCATGTAATTGGGCAACGAATTGGGAAAGTCTCGTGAGGAAAGTTTTGAGTAGGATTGTGAATGGGTATAAGAGTAGAGGAAGACCAAAGAAACGATGAATGGACTGCGTGAAGGTTGATATGGCAAGAAAGAAGGTGTCAGATGAGATGACGAATAAAAGAGAAGTATGGAAGAAGAAGACATGTTGCGTCGATCTTAAATATATTGGAATGAAGACAGGGAGTATGTCCCGTCGGAGCTGTGGTTTGTCGAAAGGTTAACGCGGCTCCGACACAAGGGCGAAGAAGGAACAGGGTTTGGTTTTTAGTCAGTAGAAGCCTGACACTCCCCTTTACTCTGCCCAAGAGCGGGGGGGGGGGGGGGGTAATTCGATGATTTTCCAACCACCAAAAAAGATACTTGACGGTATTCGCCTGAAACTTAAAAAGTATTTCGATTTTCAGAATAGAGTAAAAGAACATTAGTTGTGCTCTCAATAGTGAACATTTAAATATTATATTTTTGATTGTATGTTTTAGTGTCATGTATTTTACAGGTATTTTTTTATCGTATGCTTTAATGTGTACTTATATTAATTTAATATCAAGGTAAGGATACTCATACTTTACATATTATTATATTATTTTCTTCCTGTTCTCACACACTACTATCTATATTTTTTCACTTGTCCGTTCGCAGATATTTCATATGAAGTAAGCTGTGCCTTTATACTGTGTTCTATTGTGCGTACATCACTACATCTCATGAAACAAAGTCCTCGGCCTGTCTGACTGTTGCCAATACACTCAAAACTACTGCACCGATTCTCATTCCATTTTCGCCGATGGATAGAGTGGTTCTTGAGGAAGGCTTTGGTAAATAATACGACGGACAATCACGTGGGTGAAGCCGCGCACATTATCTAGTAAATGATAAAAAATAACTTCAAGAACGCCGCTATATTAGTTGTCTCATAAAATATAATAATATTTATGTGCATGGACATGATTTCGACACATCAGCTGAATCGGCGAGGTGATGCAAATTGTCAGCTGATATGTCAATGTCAAAGACAGCTTCCGTGGCATATTTGTTGCGACAGCTGTTCCATAAATTTGTGGTTAATATCTCCACAAATTGTATGGAACAGGTTAAAGAAATAAGTCATCTTAACTCGGAAATGGAGAATAAATAACACAACAACTTTTCTTTTCAACTTAAACTCGAGGTAACATAAAGTTACAGCACAGATAAGTCTTATAACTCATAATTTGAACAGTTTAAAGATAATCCTACCGTACTTCACGCTAACTGTGGTTCAACAAAAGTACTTTGAATAAACTTCGCAGGCATTTTTCTGGAGTTATCGGCTATTTTCTAAAGGGTTAATGTCGTAAGTATTGCAGCCTTAAGTAACAAAACGTAAAAAATCTTATGACTAGGCGATGCTTTTTTTGGAAAGCAATTTTTTTAGGCAACTTCAACCGGGTCCAAATCCAGACTTCATGGCTTCTATTGAGAATTTCCCAATGGAAGAATCAAGTACTTACCTACACTTTTTCCGTATGGACTTGTCACTGCCATGTCCCTACGAAAAATAATTATTATGTATTTATTTATAATTTGGGGTCGGCGCAACACGTTTTTAACCGACTTCTAAAAAAAGAAGGAGGATTGTTGTTGTTGTTTGTGCAATTCGGATGTTTTTTTTTTATGTTTGTTCGGGCATAACTCCGTCACTTGCTAACCCATTTGAAAAAACTCTGTTATTATTGGAAAGGGTATACTTTCCAAATGGTCTCATATTTTTTTCGAAATCGGACAAGCGGTTTTTGAAAAATCGACAAAACTCATAAAAAAACTACATTGTTCACATTATGACCCATGAATATGCACCACTAAAAAGTGCAAAATAAAAACTTTTTAACAAAAAATAAAACCAACTTCAAAAAAAAAAGTCAAAAATAAATCAGTTTCTGAAGTCGGTGGCAAAAAAATGAAATCAAACAAACAAAAGTCGACGACTTCAGAAACTGATATAGTTTTGACTTTTTTGTTTTTTTTTTTGAAGTCGGTTTTATTTTTTGTTAAAAAGTTTTTTCTTCTTCCACTCTTCCCTGTGAGACGTCACGGTGGCATTTACTCCTTTATCATTTATATTCATTCCTCTCACATCCATTCCTCTTTTCTTTGGCTTTCCTCTCCCTCTCCATCCATCATTATTTATTTCCAGCACTTTTTTAGTCACGTCGTTTCAAGATTAACCTATAAGAAACTATGGTAAAAATATTTGTTTGCAACAGCATAAAACAAACAAAATAAATATCTTCTTGAACCCTTAATAACATGTCATTGTATTCTCATCTAATATTTCATCAATCATCTCCTTATTATAAAGATTAGGGTACAAACAAAATAATCCTTTTCGAAACACAATCACGGTGGGGGTCAAAGTTCCACCCTGTGAGACCCCAAGAGCAATGTACGCACATGTCAATGAACGTGTATGACATGTGTCTTTAATATTGTACATGCTTTGTTTATGTAAGGCTTTGGAGACGTGATTCTTATTGAAGTTATTTTGATGTAGGTGGTGAGGTCAATGTTCCTTTGAATTGTTGGGGAAATTCTGTTGTTGGAGTACTTTAAGGGGAAATACGTAGGTTCGATTCTCCATACAAATGTATTCCTCTTTTTTCTCCTGAATAATTCTTCTAGAGCAATCATTTCCTAAAATCTAGGTCTACTGTAATCACAACCCTGTCATTCCCTTTTTTTCGGCAACGAATAACTGCCTCCGTGGTCGAGTGGTTTAGGCGTTTGCCTTGTGACCCGGTGGTCGTGGGTTCAATTCCCACAAGAAGCATATTTTGTGAAGTTGTTTCCAGTTTGGTTAGGACATTGTAGGCTTGAATCACTTGATTGTCTGATAAAAAGATGGTTCCGTGCTTCGGAAGGCACGTATAAGCCGGTGGTCCCGGCCGTCAAATGGCGGTCGTCAAACCATGTCAGAGGCCCTTGCGGCGTTAGACCTTACTGCCCACACGATAAGAAGAAGCAACGAATAAGGAAAGAAAATATGACCCTACAAAAATTACAAAAAAGCCCAATTTTAAGACTGTGATGACTATTTATAAGACTATTTTTATCGCAAAAGAAATTGATAAAACATAATGTAAAAAATAATTATATTGGCTAAGTTTTCGAGGAGAAAATTGAAGAATACGAAACGTCGATCTCGTCAGGGGTTTGTGATTTTTTCTACTATATGGGGGCCGGCTTTTTTAATACAATTTTTACCCACGACGGAACGGAGACTGTATATAATAATAATAATAATAATATTCCACAACTATCACACAACGCCTTCTAGTCCCAAGCTAAGCAGAGCTTGTGTTATGGGTACTAGACAACTGATAAACATACTTATATATTTCAAAATACATACATATTATAGATAAATTACACCCAGACACAGAACAAATGATCGTGCTCATCACACAAACATTTGTCCTGGGTGGGAATCGAACCCACGACCTCCGGCATAGCAGTTAGGGTCACTAACCACTAGACCAACAGGCCAGTGTATATGCTTTTGGGGTGAGAGGTTGTTTGTTTGTGTGTTTGTTTGTTTGTTTGTGTGTTTGTGCAAATACATGTTGCCATTTTTCTCCAAAACTACTTGTCCGATTTTGATGCAGTTTTCAGTTATGGGTAAGGGTTTGATTGGTGCATGTTCTTAGATAGGTGTTACGGTGACAACTCACCAGGGGGCGCTGTAGCAAACATTTTTTGTGCAAATCAAAGTTGCCATTTTTCTCCAAAATTACAAGTCCGATTTTGATTCAGTTTTCAGTTATGGGTATAGGTTTGATTGGTGCATGTTCTTAGATAAAAAAATAAAAGTAAAAAGTTTAAAATAAAAAGCAAAATTAAAAATTTTGAAAAAACCCACGACTGTTAAAAATTAATTAAAAATGGATAAAATAACATAAAACACCCGCCTTAAAAAATCCCAAGAATGTCCGTCGGGAGCTGAACATTGCAAAACTAGTTCATTTAATGGCAGCCCCCGACGGACATTCTTGGGTTTTTTTAAGGCGGGTGTTTTATGTTATTTTATCCATTATTAATTTTTAACAGTCGTGGGTTTTTTCAAAATTTTAAATTTTGCTTTTTTTGACTCTATTCCCTCAAAAGCGACGAGGTAAGACCACAGCAACTGATAAACAATATATTGAATTTCCTCCGCATATCGTAGGCGTTGGTCCCAGCTATCATATTTTGTAGATCTTTGAAAGTCGTTATAGGTAGTCACTGACTACCTATAACGACTTAAAAAAAAAAGGTTTTCAGGCCACTGACTAGCCTAGTCAGTGGCCTGAAAACCTTTTTTTTTTAGTGTGTGGAAAATCATCGAATAACCCCCCCGCTCTTGGACAGAGCGAAGGGGAGTGTCAGACTTCTACTGACTAAAAACCAAACCCATGTTCCTTCTTCGCCCTTATGTCGGAGCCGCGTTAACCTTTTGATAATTCACAGCCCCGACGGGCGTCGGCCCTTGCGGGCCCCTTCCATATTGCTGACATCTCTTTGAGGCGCGCGTGGAACACGTACGCGCCGTGGCCTGAAAACCTTACAAGCAATTTTAGCTAGGGGTATTCTATAACTACTCAGCAACATCTGGTTTGTGGTGGTTAGATACTCACTGCTTGTAAAACTGGTATTCAGCTACTTCCGTTTAGTCTGGAATTCGACTAGGCCGACTTTTACCTATATTAACACGACAATCACTGGACACTCAAGCCATAAACCAACATGACATACCTACATACTATAATAATGTACAATTCACGTCCAAAACTTCAAATTCCTGCCGAACTTCTAAAAGGATTAGACTCACAACTCGCAAGTGAGTACATTCGTGAAGGTTATAATATATAGGAAGTTAAATCTACAACAATTTAACACTGAACAAAGTTAGTCCTTGCTTTAACGCGACTAACTTTTGAAATAGCCAGATGTATGTTGAGGAAGTAACGTGGTATTTTGATCTATATGGAAATTGTTGGATCTTCCTCTTGACGCTGACACGACAATTTTTCTCTTACTCTTTAACTTATTTTTTTCTTTTCTTTAAAAAAAAATGTTGCCCCACACTAGGAATTTCTTCTGCATTGTGGGTGCGTTTACAAACATTTAAAGTCACATACACAAAAACACCCAGACCCGGAACAACTATCTGTAGACCATACAAATATTTGTTCCCTGCGGAAATCAAACCCTCGACCAGACCTGCAGCACCAGTGGTAACTGCTCAGCACTTCGCCACTTCCACCGCATCATCGATAGCAGTGTAAAGGTAAGGTCGTTGTTGGGTCGACAACGAATGACTGCCTCATTGGTCAGGTATTCGCAAGTGCAACTGCTGAGGACCTGGGTTCAGCTGCCAGATCAAGCAACGTTATTGGGTTTCACCACTAGAAATATCTCGGTAGCGGTCACCGACCTCAGATTTGTGCCTGCTTGATGGCAATGTGGTAATATGAATGTGTACTCCTATGCCTAACCCTTTTTTATTATTATTTTTTTAAAAACGTTGCCCCACACTAGGAATTTCTCCTGTATTGTGGGTGCGTTCACAAACATTTAAACTCACATACACAAATACCCAGACCCGGAACAACTGCTTTGGGGTTAACAGGCGTGATGATGGCATAACATATAGGAAGGAGGTTTCTGTGGGATAACATCCGACCTTTCTGGACCGACAGAAGTTGGTGGGACAAAAACTGAATCACACAAACACACTCAACATCACGCCTATATACCTAAAAGTACCTACCACCACATTTACGCCAGAACTGAAAAATGAAAACTGAATGAAAATCGTTTTCACTTTAATCGGGTTACCCTGCATGAATAAAACACGTGTTTTCTCACTGCTCAACAAAACATATATTATTATAGCTAGCACTAAGTAGAGACAGACAAACCAGCTTAATTCCATTATAGATTGAGTTCCACTTCACTATCACTACATAGTATAAAACAAAGTCGCTTTCTCTGTCCCTATGTCTCATTGTAGGTATGCTTAAATCTTTAAAACTACGCAACGGATTTTGATGCGGTTTTAATAGATAGAGTGATTCAAGAAGAAGGTTTTAATACCTTTTTTGCACCCGTACGAAGCCGGGGCGGGTCACTAGTGATTTTATAAAATATAAAGTAGCACGTGCCAAGTCAGCTCTCTGTCTAGTGTAACTCGAATAACCGTCATTTAGCTTTATAATAGAACTAGTTGTGCCCCACGAGGTAGAGAAATATTGCTTCCCTACTTCAATTCTATTTTATTACCGATTTCAAGAGTTTTAATTTTTTTGCACCGAACCATATTTTTTTAATAAATAAAGCCAAGCAAATAAAGTAGTGGAGATTAGCCGGAACTAAAATAGAGACAGAAAAAAAAAAGGTTATTGCAAACAATTTTGTTATCCCTTAGATAACAGAACGTCAATGGTACTTGTCTTTCGAAATCGCCCGGAAACCTTTTTAACTTTTCTGCTATATTTGGATTTTTATAGGTAATTATGTTTAAGACTTTGGCTAGTAAAGCAGGTAACGATAACGCGGCAGGCCAAGAAGGAGATGGCGGGATGAGCTGGACTCCTTCTCAAAGGATTGGTCTATAATCGCAATAAATCTCGAAACGTGGAAGGAGGGTAGGAACGCCTTTGCCTTGCAGTGGGACCACATAGGCTTATAATAATAATAAAATTACTAGTAAAATTCCTAATGACAAAATCATAAACTTTTATGTGTACTATTTTCTAACACGTTCACAAATAGTTATACAGAAATAACTTCTACCTCGTACCTAGACTTAGCGACAGTTTTGTTTGACCATTCGTGTTGGTTGACCTTTTGTAGTGCAATGCATTTATTGAATGGGGTGACAATATTTTTGGATAGTAGGATATTTTTTTCTAGCCTTTTTCTTAGCTTATCTGCCGATCAGTATGTTGATCAGTCTGTCAGTATGTCAGTCTGTCAGTCTGTCAGTCTGTCAGTCTGTCAGTCTGTCAGTCTGCCAGTCTGTCAGTCTGTCTGTCAGTCAAAAGTGCGTCAAAAACTCCAAAATAGGAACCCCGGGATAGATTCTCCTGTTATTTATTATTTTGAGTATTTTTCCCATTTCTGGGCAGTATTTGAACCAATTTCTCATACAAAGATTAGCAATCTCCTTTATTCGAAATCCGTTTAGCCGTTTGAGTGTGAAGAAGTAACAAAGAAACACACACATAAACTTTTGCCTTTATAATATTACTAGCTGATGCCCGCGGCTTCACCCGCGTGGATGTCATTCAAATTATATACTAAAACCTTCCTCTTGAATCACTCTATCTATTAAAAGAAACCGCATCAAAATCCGTTGCGTAGTTTTAAAGATTTAAGCATACAGACAAACAGACAAAAATAGCAACTTTGTTTTTTATTATGTAAGGAAGGAAGTACATATCAGCTGATGCCCGCGGTTTCGTCCCCGTCGATGTCGGTTATCGCGACCAAAAGTAATATTTTCTTCACCCCTTTCAACCCCTTACAACCCTTTTGTCGCATCAAAAAGTAGCCTCTGTCCTTTCTCAGGCTCTAGACTATCTGTGTAACAAACATTTAAATCGCTTCAGTAGTTTTGGCGTGAAAGCGCGACAGACAGACAGAGTAACTTTTTCGCGCATTTATAATATTAGTTCCTTACTAATATTATAAATGCGAAAGTTTAATGTCCCCTTGGGGTCTGCATTTCTGGAATATCGCAACGCATGGTTACCCGGTCTATCCCCAAATAGGTTGAATATATCGGAGGCGACCCATTTAAGTGTTCACGTTCGACGTCACCACTTCTATTTTAGAATGGTTCACTAAAACGGTCCATTCATAGCATCAACACGATTGCAAATGCAACTCTATTTTGAGAAGGGTAAAGGTTATTGTGATTTTAACAGATTGGTCTTCAGATTAGTACTTTTTTTGGGAATCTTGATTCGTTTCACAAGCATACAAAAACAAAACACAAGCAAGGAAGTTAACCCCTTTGTTGAAGAGGCGAGGAGAGAAAATCAGAAAAATATAAATGATATTTTTCAGGATATATGCCAGTAACATAGTGTTGTGAAAACATAATACAACTAACTTTGCTCGATAAAAAAAAATCACGAAGATACCTCTAAAAATTTCTTTTAACGAGTAAAAACCAGACTAAAATACATGTCATCTTTCTGATTTTTTTGCCAAATAATTTTAAAAGCAACATAGGTACTAAAATCATACCGCCTTATTACAAAAGGTAGTTAAACTTGGTTTAACTTCGACCTGGTTTATCTCGCATGCTTCACTTTCTTTTGAATATTATTGAAGTGAGACGTCATGCGAGATAAACCAAGTCTAAGTTAAACCAGGTTTAACTACGTTTTGTAATAAGGCGGATTGTGTTTTTCTTTTTTAGTCCAATCAATAGTTTTATTGTAAATCGCAAAATACCACTAATTTCGCACTATTCGGCCGTAGCGAAAGACGTAACAACCGCTTTGTAGTGCAAGCTGATTAGAACTTTATTCTAACAGTGTTTCAAACGAAGTTTGAACCACCACAAATAGAATTGCTAATTTGGGGTACTGGCTCTTAAGATTTCAGTATTCTTCTTTTTTATTCAAACCCTAAATTTCAGAAAATGTTTCCTTTGCATGTGGCTAATGTTACTCGTAGTTGTTATCTAAATAGTCACACTGATGACCGTGAGATAAACTGTGCTCTATTTAAAGACACAATAATTACCTAGTGGGGTCAATTTATTTAAATACTAGCCTTTGCCAGCGGCTTCGCCCTCGTGAAAATAACGATTTTCCATACAAACTTTCATCCCCTATTTAACTCCCTTAGGGGTTGAATTTCGAAAAATCCTTCCTTATTCCTTGTCTACATTATAAAGGGAACCTCTGTGCAAAATTTCAGCTTTCTAAGTTCAAGGGCTGGGGCTGGGCGTTGATGAGTCAGTCAGTCAGTCAGGACTTCTCTTTTTATTTATATAGATAGATAGATAAACCTATCGTTAATCCGGTGCTTTAATGATCTCTTATCCGTATTTTATTTCATTCGTGTTAAACTTGTTCCTTTATTTTTTTTTACACGACTACCCAAAAAAAGAGTGTTATGTTTTTAGGAATGAAATGTATCTGAGTTCGAATCTATGACTTACGACTTTTAAGTCAGGCCTATTTTTTGCTGAAAGCAGCAGAAAAAGGTAAATAAAAAAAATAAAAGAGCATACTCGAGTTCTCAGCACATTCACAAAATAACTTATTAAGCTTTTTATAAAAAAAAACTAGCTGACCCGTGCCCACTTCGTTGGGCCAGCGTTCGTAAGAAACGCTTTCATTCGACTGATTTTTCTCCGATTCACTTTGCAAAACGGACTACCACGTAAAAGCCTTTTTATTTTTCGGTTTATATAATAACCTATGACACTCAGCAATAATGTGGCTTTCTATTGGTGAAAGAATTTTTAAAATCGGTACAGTAGATCCCGAGATTACCCTTACAATTTAACAAATAAACAAACACACAAACTTTACTTCTTTATAATATTAGTATAGAAGTATTGATAGTAGTAAGCATAACTTAATACGGAGGAACCTCTTTTTATTTCAGTAAAAGAAAATAATGCATTACCTTTTTGCGAAAGTAATTATTTCTGCCTGTAACAGTCTTCCCACACCCTATTTGTGGCCTCGACAAGAAAGATTTATTATCTTATTGCCACAATTTATTTGTTTTAAGCGAATGTAGGAAACCTAGCGTGTTAGTGACCCTTTCCTGAAAGGTACAGGTTTTTCATTATCTGTTTTAATTGAATAATAAACTTAAGATTAGGTAGGTTATCATCATTTTTTGTTTTTATTTTTCATTTTTTGATGTGCGTTTTTTGAATTAGAACTTTCTCGAGAAAGCTGTGGGTAATATAACTGCCTCGATGGTGTAGTGATCGCAAGCGCGTTTAATGTACATGTGGGATCCTAGGTTCGTTTCCCGTATTGGGCCAAATTTCCATCACATATTTTTTTTAGAAAAACGTTGCCCCACTCTAGGAATTTCTCTTGTGCCGTGGGTGCGTTCACGGACACTTAAACTCACATACACAAATAATAATAATAATAATAATATTCCACAACTATCACACAACGCCATCTAGTCCCAAGCTAAGCAGAGCTTGTGTTATGGGTACTAGACAACTGATAAACATACATATATATTATTTCTAAATACATACATATTATTATAGATAAATTACACCCAGACACAGAACAAATACCCAGACCCAAAAAAACTATACATATAATTATTTGTTCCGTGCGGGGATCGAACATGCAACACGTAGCGCAGCAGTCAACTGCTTGAGCCACTGCGCCAACCGCGCCGTCATATTTATCAATAGTAGCTATGTAGTCTCGATTCATGTCCGGTTGATGGTAATAGGCGCACCCCATATTCATCATCGCCATCCACAGCCTGAATTCATCGACTGTACAGGCTTGTCTTGTCTATTTTCACCCCCTATTACAACATGGGAGGGAGGTCTTCTGTTACAGGTTTTTCCTTAAAAGAAGGCCTCTACAATATATCTGTTAAAACCTGTTGATTATGAAATAAACTTATTATTATTAAACTTATTATTATAAGGGACTTAAACGTGAAATGGGGGTGTACTATCAAACACACCTATGCCTAACCCTTCGGGAATTACATTTGGCGTGATGTTTTCTAATATTTTGGCAAAAATCTTACCCTTAAATGGCTTAAAAATGCCTAGATCTGCTTACCCATTATTTTCATATCATCCTGACTATGTTATTGTTTTCTCACGGAATTATTTACAAATAATTTAGGTACACAGGATGGACCAATTTCAGTTAATGGTACTTGTTCTGCTGTCCCAAATTCGATGTCCTTAATAAAGATTTTTCTCACGTTTTCCTCTTGTTAGCAATCATATTTAAGACAAGAAATGTCATTATTTCGTGTTGCGATGTTAATTTGGTAAATCATGATTATTTTTACAAATTGATCTTACAAAACAGTTTGCGTTTATTGTGTTTTAAAACTAGATGAGCTGTTGTTTTGTACCTGACCGCTTTTAAAAGAAACAGTCGACACAAACTCAGAAGACTCTATTTCCTTTTGAAGTCCGGGCTTAGGTCAAGTTATATGAGAACCATGAAGATATTTCAAGTGTCTGAGATGGGTAAACAATTGTCAGTGATCCTGTAGCTCGACTCATACATAGCCCACGGAGCTTAAGGACACATTTATTACCGATAACCCTTAAAACGAGAACCTCTTAAAACGATATTTTTGATTAATTGAAAAAAAGAAGCCCAAATTGGAATCGATTGTTTGAAATTTAATTACTGGGGGTCGAAGTTTTCATTTCACCTTTGCTCGCATTTCGTCACTATTTTCGAGAAAAGTTTTATTTTTAGAATTTCTATTTGGTTATAAATCTCGATACTTCTATACTTTTGGCAGTTTAAATTGATGGATTTGTTTTTGTTTGTTGCTGAACTTGAATTTGTTTATTTGTGTATCTACATAAATCTAGCTTAAAATAATCTAAAAGTAGTTGAAGGTCTTTGCAAACCAACGAAAAAACAGCTTCATTCGCCTCTATAATTTTGCTAATATACACAGATGGAGACATTATTTTTTTAGTCAAACTGCGTTACTTAGAAAGGCAATTTTTTTTTACAAAACAAAAAATAACTGGCCCAAAAAAAACATTTACTTAAACTTTATTTTAGACTAAAATCTAAAGTTTTCTTTGTATTTTAGTGTTAGTAACAATGCAATGGTCTTAATATCATTTAAAAACTAACGGTATTTTACTACTGCTAAATAAATCCATAAAACAGCAAAAAAAACTATTTACAACTAAACCAGTAACTCTAGTTACATTAATCTCATCTCATCGTAAGGGGTTCAAGAGCTTTCATAAGAGCTTACAATTAATTTGATTCGGCTCTTTTATCTTATATTTTTTTGGTTAAGGCAATACTTTAGCTAGCCTAATAATTAGATTTTAGCACAAAGAAGAAAGCCTTTTTTTTTTTTTTTTTTTTTTTGGTGGGTGGAAAATAATATAATAATAATAATAATAATAATACCCTCTTCCTCGCCCTTGTGTCGGAGCCGCGGTAACTTTTCGATATCCGCAGCCCCGACGGGAAAGAAGAAAGCCTTGATCTTAGATTCTTAATTAGACAGAGTGCGATGTAGCCTTCAGTTACTGTTAAGGATCATGGCACAATTAATTTTCTAGGCTAATTAAAAAAAAAAAAAAAAAAATGCCTCAGTAATATCCCGAGTGAGGGGAAGCATCAACAGCATTCTAAAGGTGTTTTGCAGAGAGAGAGGCTGGATGGGGCTAAAATGGGGAGGTTTACCAAGCTACATTTATTCTCAAAAAAATGTTAAACCTTCCAGTGTTTGTTATCGTGATTTTCTTTTTGTTTTTTTATATGTTCCTGCATGTTACTAACATAGTTTTAAAGTAAGATGACTAACACTCTATGGACCTTGACGCCTGATATTAAAATATTTTTACTCGCTGAAATCAAAGACTAAAATAGGTACAGTCTACAATTTTTTTTTTTTTTTTTTTTTTTTTAATTTTAATTTTAGTCTTTGTATCTTTGTGTCTTTTTATTTTTGTCTTTTTACCTACATAGCAAAATTCACAACCAATTTTCTCTTGAAATCGTAAAACTCTAATCAGTTAATCCCGTTCACATGTCGAAAGTATTCCAAAGTTAATTGAACTTTAAAAGGTTGTTTGGAGGAAGCCTATTCAAAGTTTTTGACCTCGAAGGCTGTGTGCTAACTTAGAGCCAATTAACGAGCACAAGTAGTGTTTCCGCAGACATAAGCGCTCTCTCCCTCTTTTCGAGATAGCAATCCATGACGACCGGAGGGCAATCATGGGGTCCGTGTTCGATTCTGTGATTTTCCATTACTTAGGCATGTTTTTGTAGAAACGGGGAGTTAAGAATTTGGCTTGGCTAATACCACCAAGCCTCGGTAAGGGTGTTAAGATGGTGTTAACACCATCGTGATGGTGTTAAAGTCTATGTTCATAGACTTTATCTTTCAGCAAAAAAAAGAGTTATTAAAAGTCTAGTGCCGATAAAAGGAAAAACCATAAATAAACCTTACCAAAGGTAAACTTTATTTTTTCCCTCTTTGCTATCAGGGCTTTTTCGCCACGAAGGTCATTTGTATTTTTAGCAACGCTACAAAATCTTATCTATTACCGCGCTGCCTCTGTTTTCCTGGTATGTTGAGGCGACATGGGAGATCTAGCAGCGGTGGTCTGAAATTAATTTAGCTGTCAGATGATAATTTGATATTTCATAACATCACACATGTAATCCCTGAAGGTATAGGCAGAGATATAACTAATAGTACACCCACATTTTGCGATTTATGTTTTACGTCTATCTATTGCCATAAACTTTTGGACCTTGAATATGTTCAAAATATGGCCGAAATTAGTCAGAATCTGAAATTCACAACAGAACATTGAAATTATAACACTAATATTTAACACTAAAACATTAGATTCAAGGTTGATTAGAAAAACTTGACAGTTTCAAGTAGCTTCATGTGTTAGCGTCTGTACTATGATCATCATCATCAGCCTATAATGTTCCCACTGCAGGGACTCAGGCCTCCTCTCTAGGAGAGGGATGGGCTATAATCCACCACGCGTACCCAGTACGGGTTGGTTGTAAGACATGCCGGTTTAAACACACATTTATTTACATATTTTCATCCCCAACTAAGCCATTGAAAGCAGCTGTACCACCCTACTAAATCTCTCTGAATTTAATAGACTTATAGTGTGAATGGTTTTCGTGCCTTTATGATAAATAATGTTTTAATGTAAATGTTCGTGGAGGAGCTCGTGACTAAATAATAAGAGCCACTGGTGTCTTCAGGTTAAGCTGCACTTGCATAGGATGCTCAGTGGATGAGTGATCACCAATTACATCGGTAGTTTCCTCTGTGACTCAGAAAACACGTTTACCCGTTGGTCCCAGCTGTAACTTTGTAGATCTTTGACAGTCGTAACAAGAAGTCAGTGGCTGGAAATTCTGACAACCAGTCTTACTAAAGGATGTCATATTACCTAGTAAATTGGGTTGTGGAGGTCAGATAGGCAGTCGCTTCATGAAAATACCGTTATTTAGCTGCACCCGGCTAGCTAGACCGGAAGCCGACCCCAACATGCTTGGGAAAAATGCCATGCAATAAGGAGCGAGCTTATTCCCATCAACAGAGCATAAAGCCAAACTACGAGCTGCTACGTTAAATTCCTAGTTGAAATCCCTCCTGAAAGATAAATAAACCAAAGATTGGAAAAGCCAAAGTTGAAAAGTTAACGCATACGAAATCATATTACTTTTCAAAAATGTGAAGTTATAGTACTCTCGAGAGTTACTCGCTAACTTTATTTACTGACGTCCTTTTTAAAGTTTTTCAATAAGAGAGAAAATTTGAAAATAATCACCAACTGAATTAAGTTTTCGAAAAAAATATGAATATTTATTAGTGAGAAGTTGTTGGGTGGTTTAGTTTGTTTTAATGAATTTTAAAACTTATGATAAAGTTATTTTTCGATCATGATCGATCATATCGTAACAATTTTTTATTTATGTTTTAAACAAGATTTTAATTAATGTAATTGGCTTTTAGGTGGATATTATACTGGCAACTTAGCGTATTCCTTTCAGAACGTCATAGCAAGGTCAAAATGCAACAAATTAAGTTACTAAAATGTTCTACCGATTTTTGAGATCGTATCATTTTTATTAGTTTTTTTTTAATGTAAAATCCCAGATTGAACCGATTGAATGATGTCCTGCTAGGAATACGTCGAGTTACCAGTATCCCTATATAAGGTCCCATTAAAATAGGTGGACAAAATTTCAGAAAACATTCAGACCACCAAAATAAGGACAATGGTAAAAAAAATAATAAGAAAAACGCATTTAAGTAGGTACCTACTCATAAAGGATGAGTTTGTTCTAGAGTGCGGGTGTAAAAAAAACACTTTATTTAATGTTTTTTTTTGTTTAGATATCTTTGGTTAGACCTACTGAACGCTGTGTTAAAATTTGTCCACCTATTTTAATGGGACCTTATATAAGCTAGTGTAATAAAAAAAGATCCAATACATAATAATAAATTCTGAAGAATTTTAAACTTGTTAGCTCAAACACCATCAAAAACAAGTTGGCAGGTATTAAAAACAAAAATAAGTTTTCAAGAATCTGTAAAATCAAAGTCTTATTTTATTGAAATAAGTTTCAAATTACAAACTATTTCTGCTGATTTTTTTCAGTCTAGACTAACGTGGGTGTAATACGAGTAAATGATAAAATAAAAACCTTTAATCCTTCTATTTTTGTATATAAGTACAGTCACGAGCAATGAAGTGTAAGCAGTTAGATAAAATGTAAAATCAATTTTCTCCTACATTTTACGTTTCTACGAACACAATATTTATGAAGCCAGAATTTATTATCAAATAGGTCTTATCTCAAAGTAGAAACCGATATTTTACGAAATAATACTAAACAATACGCTTTTGTACTTTGCCTACTGTATTTTGTCCTTGACTGTACTTGCAAAATATTATTATTATAAATTATAATATTAAAATGTTGTCATAAAAGGTACTATAATGAAAAAAGGTTTAATATGCCGCCTACGTCTGTTTAGGCGATAAGGTCATGCGTAGGATGAACATACGCCCCCACGTGGGGTAAGTAGACATATAAGTGCCGAAGCACGAAAGAGGAACCATGATTTGATTTTATCATGAAAAGTTACCAAAGAAGTTATTGTTGAGTTGGCAACTTTGACTCGATAAATTAGGATGCCTTGTTTCTGAAACAGCATCCTTTTCTTCTGGATTCAGTTACTCAGATTTTGTCCAATCTGTATTGAGATTAGGTTAATAAACAAGACTTCTTTTGGTATTTAAATAATAAACGTTTTTATTATATAAACCACACATTGCACAAGAAAAGTTTCACGACGAACAACATGACAGAACAAAAACAGTATTGCCAACTGGCGTTTCAATATAAAACAAAACAGGCAAACGACAAGTAGGATACAACCTAGTTTTACAATTTTATCCAATACTCCCACTAAATTGTATAAACAAAAATCTCTCATATTTGCCTGCTTTTGAAAGAAAAATAAACTTAACTTACATAACTGACAATATTTCATCTCTTATTCGTTCGAATTTAACAGTAGGAAGAGCCTTAGTAAAAATATCAGCCAGTTGATCTGAACTTTGAACATACTTAATTTCAATTAATTTTCTTTTAACCTTTTCTCTAATAAAATGATATTTAACATCAATGTGTTTTGTCTTTTTATGGTAAACAGGATTATTTATTAGTTTGATTGCACTTTGATTATCAATACACAAAGTTGTACAATCTTCAATGATATCAATTTCTTTGAAAAACTGTCTTAACCATAAAAGATTCTTAGCAGCTTCACAACCTGCCACAAATTCAGCCTCAGTGGTTGATAAAGCAACACAAGGTTGTTTTTGACTAGACCAAGATATAGGCCCACCATTTAACATAAAAACATAACCACTGGTTGATTTTCTTGTATCTAAGTCCCCAGCAAAATCTGAATCTGAATATCCAATTAAACTTTCATGACCTTGATACTTAATACATACATTTTTAGTTTTTATAAGATATCTAATAATCCTCTTAAGTTGATTTACATGATGTATACTAGGATTATTGATATATCTACTTAACAGATTTACTCCATATGGAATATCTGGCCTACTCGCTGTAGATAAAAACAATAATGACCCTATGGCTTCTCTGTAAGGAAAATCAATCTGCTTTTTGTCAATGTTATTAGTTAACTGAACATTTACATCAATTGGTGTACTGCTTGAGTGTGCACTACTCATATTAAACTTACTTATTAACTGTTCAATATATTGTTTTTGACTAATACAAACAGAATTATCATCTTTTAAAACTTCTAAACCAACAAACTTATTTAAAATTAACTCTCTGATATTAAATCCCTTCTTTAAATAAGTAACAATTTGATCTAATATTGAATTGGACTGTGACATTATTAGAGCATCATCTACATACAATATTAATAAAGCTTTAATACCATTAAAGTTACCAACAAATACACAATTGTCTGCTTGTGACTGAACAAAACCAAACTTTAATAGAAAATTTGTAAACTTTTCATTCCAGCATCGAGATGCCTGTTTTAGGCCATATAAGGATTTATTTAATTTACATATTTTATTTGCTAGTGCTTTTACTCCATCTGGAATTACCATAAAAATATCCTCTTCTAACTCTCCATATAAGAAAGCTGTCTTGACATCTAATTGTCTTAGGTTCCAATTGTATTCAGCAGAGATAGCTAACAGTATTCTTATTGATTCATATCTAGTAGTAGGTGAAAAGATTTCATTATAATCTATCCCTTCTATTTGTGTGAAACCACGGGCACAAAGTCGAGCTTTATATCTTTCTACTTCACCATCTTTAGTTCTTTTAATATTAAAAACCCATTTGGAAGTTATAGTTCTCTGGTTTTCATTATCCACAAAACTCCAAGTGTTATTCGTATGATGAGCCTCTAATTCTTCATTTATAGCCTGTATCCATAACTCACTCTCTTTACTATTAATTGCCTCATTATAACTCAAAGGCACATCCAATTCCATTAAATTTGCCTCAAAACCCTGATTTCTATGTGGTCGCAAATTAATATTTGAACGTTCCATACCTGTTAGGTCAATTTCTTGTGAAGGTTCATAGGTCTCATCATTTTCATCAATGGCAGTGTGAGTGCTGTCATCACTTTCTTCAGTCAACTCATTGTTATCTATCTCCTCTTCAGCATTTTGTTCATTATCATCCCATATAAAAATTTGAGCTTCATTCCGTTCTATTTCAGGACTTTTCTGTTCATTGAAAATAACATTCCTTGATATTGTAATTCTTTTAGTGATTGGATTATACATCTTATAGTTTGAATTATCATATCCAACTAACATCATCTTACAACTTTTACTATCAAGCTTCTTTCTTAACTGATCTGGCACATGGACATATCCTTCGCATCCAAACACTCTGACATAATCTAAACTAGGCTTAACATTACTCCACAACTCTATAGGGGTAATATTTGGTGTCTGACTTGAAGATGTGCGATTTAACAAATAAACAGCACAATTAACTGCTTCTGCCCAAAGATCGAGTGGTACTTTACGAGCATAAAGCATGGAGCGAGCACTTTCAACAATTGTCCTAATTTCTCGTTCTGCCCGGCCATTTTGTTCAGGCGTGTATGGGGCAGTGAGCTCATGAGATATACCCTCACAGTCAAGATATTCCTTAAAGTCTTTGCTTATATACTCTCCACCATTGTCAGTGTGTAGTATGCGTACACAATGTGAGAACTTATTTTTAACCATTGAATTATATTTCTTGAAACAGTTCAATACATCACATTTATTTTTTAAAAAGTACACATACCTGAAACTTGTAGCAGCATCTTTAAAAATAACAAAGTATTTCATACCTTGTACTGAAGGCACACTGAATGGTCCACAGACATCGCTGTATACAACATCACCTGGTTGCTGTTGTCCTCTGTTTGACTTCTTGAATGGTTGACGAGCATGTTTACCATAAGCACAACCCTCACACACAAACTTGTCACAGTCTGATAAGTCCACACCAGTAATCACATTGTTTTTACACATTTTCTGTATTTCTTTGACATTTAAGTGTCCTAGACGTTCATGCCAAGTCTTAAGATCCAATTTTTGCACTATATTACATACTGGATTTTGAAGCGTCTTCATTGTTAACTCATACAGATTGTTGCTTTGCAAAGATGCACAAAGCACTATTTTATTGTCCTTGTATATTAAAGCATCTGTATGTTTCTTCACAATATTATAACCTTGTCTTGTCACTACTCCTTCAGAAAATAGGTTTCTTCTCAACTTTGGTACATAAAGAACATTTTTCAGGATACTTGTCTCCCACTGTCCATTGACACACTTTTCAATCAATATATTTCCTTGGCCAACTACTTCCACAGCTTCTTGGTTTCCAAGTTTCAGTGGAGATCCAGTATACTCATACAATTCAGCAAAATTTTCACGTTTAAAACACATGTGAGCTGAGGCACCGCTGTCTAATATCCATTTTAAACCATCATCATTGTTTGTCCAATCTGTATTAAAATTTGCTACATTGAATGCCAACATGTTCTTTTCTCCTTGCTGTTTCTGTTTTTGTGTTGGGGCACGGCAATCTCTTGCATAGTGACCCCGTTTCCCACAGTTGTAACATGTAAAACGATGTGACTTCTCATCTGACCCTTCATTTGACTTTTCATAAAATTCTTTGTTTGTTTTCTTCGGTGGCACAGTTTTCTTCTTCATACTTTGTTTTGCCACTAATAAAGCAGTTTCATTGTCTTCTTCTACATTCAAACTGGACTCCTCATCTAGCAAGCGAGCTGTCAGATTGATTACAGTTTGATTCTTCGGATCAAGCGACATCCAAGCCTGGCGAACAGATCTGTACTTGGGAGGTAGTGAACTCAAAATTTTAGTAATAATTGCAGTTTCACTTAGTACTTCTCCACTTTCTTTAAGTTGCTTAGCCAAACTTTCTACTTTAGCTATATGTTGAGCTATACTGTCTGCTTGAGACATTTTATACTGGTAGAATCGCTCATGTATAATCATTTTCGTCATTTCTGATTTTTGTTCATAAATTGACTCCAGCTTGGTCATCACCTCTAACGCTGATTCGCAATTTTCAATGAGTGCTATTTGTTTTAAATCCATAGCAGACGTCAGTACAAACATCGCCATACCATCATCTTTATTCCATTGAATTGCATTTCCTTCTGGTTTTGGGGTGTTAATATCCAACCCCTTGGCACGCAGGGCACATTTAATTTGGAATTTCCATTGCTTAAAATTAGTTCCATCGAATTTTTCTAAGTTCGTTTTTCCAAACTCCATTTTTGTTCTAGAAAAACGCCGGTTGTCGACTGTTTTTTTTTACTAGGTACTTTTCTATTTTCTCTGCTCTTTGTTTATTCACGAACCGATATTTTACGTAGCGAACTGGGCAGATCTGACATTTGAATTGCACCCTCCAGGACTTGAATTCAGCTGCGGGTTGTTCAAAAGAGATACCGCGGCCTCGACACAAAGGTCTAAGAAGGAACATGGGTATTTTTTAGTTAGTAGAAGACTGACACTCCCTACAACTAGCGGTAGGGAGGAGTTATTAGATGATTTTCCACCCAGCAAAATGCAATTAGGTGTGCAAAAATGCGTTGAAACAGCTATAAAAGTAATGAAGAAGCAAAAAAAACGTACAACGATCTCAAATCCACGAGCTGATCCCACCATCCCCCTTCTTCCATCGGGAGACTAGACGTACTGCAGGGTATCACCGATACCTAGTCGACATTCCACACATTCGAACGAAGCGCTTTGCCAAAAACCATTCATGTTTCCATAAAGAGCTCGCAAATACGCCGCGACCCACATTTAACCTCCTATTCACCTATTTTTGTGGCTTCTGAGTTTACTAGTAATAGAGAAACATAACATCACTCATGTAATCCCCAAAGGGATAGGCAGAGGTGTACTCATTAGTACACCCACATTTTGCCAGTTATGTGTAAGTAATGTAATCAAGGGCGAGCCTATTGCATCAACTGGGCACAAATCCAAACTCCGTGGCTGCTACTGAGTCACTCCTGATAGCAAAACCTAATAACACTGCGCGATATAGTACAGTAGTCGCTTTATCGACCACTAAATCAACGAGGCAATTAATAGATAGTACAGGTGCCCTACTATGACGTCATACAACAGTCCTAACTTATTCTTAATCCAGTGTGGAAAAGAATAAGAGAAGAAAAATTAAGAATAAGTTAGGACTGTTATAAGACGTCATAGTATATTGGCGACGTTTCGCGATCCACCTTGTTGCTGTTAGGAAGATGTCTGGTGACCTCTTCTATATCCGGGGTGTCTGCCTTTGCTTGTCCTTCCCCCTTGTCTTAAAAAAAATTAAGTAGCAGATAAGCTGCACTGACCTCAAATAAATGGGTAAATGAACAGAAGAATGATGTGGATTGATGACTTTCTAGGACAAGCAATAAAAAAGCTTAGGTAAGTCGAATATAGTAAATATTTCTTTCAAGAAAGTGTCTCTTCATCATCATTAACCTATTGCAATCCACTGCTGGATATAGGCCTCTTTAATCTTGCGCGACTCAACTCGATTTTCGGCAACTCTCATCCAGTTGTTACCAGCCACTCTGCGAAGATCATTGCTCCACCGAGCTTGAGGGCGTTCCTCCTTACACTTGACGATTCGCGGTCTCCACTCAAGAACACGTCTACTCCAACGGTCATCGGTTCTGTGGCTAATCTGGCCCACTGCCACTTTAGCTTAATTATTCTGTGACCCATGTCGACAACTCTGGTCCTCTGTCCCTCTGTCTGTCTCTTAGCTAAGATCATTTAATAACCCAGTAAGAGGCGTTCACTGAATCCCTGCACATGACTAGTCGAGTCTGTAATTTATTGATATGCCCTTTGTAATAAACGCAGACATTGGCCTATTTCTAATAAAACTGTATAGAGATGAACAGAAGGTTAACTTACTACATTTAAAAGGATACCACAGAAAGGGACAGATTATCGTGAAACCAATGACATTAAAAATGTCATTGGTTTCACGATAATCTCATTTGATACTTAGTTTAGGTAAGAAAAAGCATGAATCGCTGAGTCGAAAAAGCTTGAAAACGCTACTGGTCCATGAAGCCGCGTATGAGGAGTGATTTTTCGATATCCCTATAGGATAAACTCAACGACATACTAGAATACTAGTCCTAACCTATGGAGGTCAGACATGGTCACTCACCAATTCGCAGAATGGTCCCATTTAGAGTGGCCCATACGTCATGTAACTGAAGGTTAAATAAAAAAACCGGCCAAGAGTGTGTCGGGCCACGCTCAGTGTAGGGTTCCGTAGTTTCCCGTCCGTCACATAAAATGTTCCATTACTTTTTTATATATATTATTAGTTTTTTTTTTTCACTTTCAAAATTATTTTCCTAGAAAGTCCTTATAAATTTTTTACTTTTCAGATTTTTTTCATGTTTTCTAAACTTATGGTTCAAAAGTTAGAGGGGGGGGAGGGGCGATATAATGAACCTTCTGGTGTTAGGTACTTTATTCTATGTCATTTTAATATGTGACACTATTACAAGGTCACTTCGTTCTCAAGGTCGTTTCTCACATTTATTATTCAATAATTTATAAGATTTCACGTAAAACATACGTTTACGTGTTTATTTACTGTAAGAAAAATGGCGTCTGTTTGAGAAACAATTTTGTTGATTTATGTTTTAAGAATAACTATGGTTTCTTCAGTAGGTTTGGCTGAATAAAATTGCGTCTATGACACAGAATTGTATATTATGAACATAACATAAAATCAGGGCTGGCGGCATGGCGTACCCTTAGGGTTGGGCTGAGGCGTACCTCATAGCACACCCACATTTCGCCAGTTGGTTGAACATATTGTCATCAACCAGCAGGGCTATTGTGTATCTTTTAATGACAGTGGATAACTTATAATGTCTATCAAATAACTGTCAAATGGTGAGTTTTTAAGAAAAAAATGTACCAAACCATAACCAATTTACAGTTAATCTATGGACATTTCTGATAGCCACTGACGTTAAAAAGATACGCAATAGGGGGGCAGGAAGAAATCTTCTGACTAAAAACCACCCATGTTCCTTCTTAGCCCTCTGTATCGAGGCCACGGTATCTCTTTTGAACAACCCGCAGCCCCAACGGGGTTATATTACGCCTTACTCCCCGAAAAAGTAAGCAGACCTGTATTACAAAATCACTTATAAAAGTTGCTCAGTGCATACAAACTGGTACTCGTGCGTCCTACTGAATCACGTATAAATAAATAAGACTATGTACCTATCTTCGATTTATTCCGAAGTATCAGAAACTTCAAGTCTATAAAGGCTCACCATGAATCCGATTTACAAAATGTAGTTCCCTCTAGTCCCGGAGGACGTCAGGAGTTCAAACCTCCTCCAATACATTCAATTCTGGAATCTTTGAGAAGTAAATGTTTTATTCAGAAATATCCCTTTGTGTGGGATTTTCTAGCTTTATCGGTTTTTTTGTTGTTTAGTCTTTGAGAAAGTTACCAGGACGAGTTCATGGCTATAGAATAATAGTCGCACGAGTCTATCTTACGTGTCGACGGTGCGATCGTGTTCCACGCGCAAGGGCCGACACCCTGTGCCGACACCCGTCTGGGCTACGGGTTGATAAGAGATAACACGGCCACGGCACAAGGGCTAAGAAGAAACATAGGTGGTTTTTAGTCAGTAGAAGTCTGACTCCCTTCCGCTCTGCCCAAGAGCCATAATTTGATAACCATAAATTATAGTCGAGTTTCCTCCGTGCCTCGGATAGCACGTTCAGCCGATGGTTCCTGCTATCGTTTAAATATCTTTGACAGTCGTCAGTGGCCTGAAAGTATGGCAACCAGTCTTACCTAGGGGTATAATGACACTCAGAAGCGTCAATTTTCTTTATTTCTTTTCAGTTCTAACTGCAGTTGTGAAAGCAAGATAGGCAGCCACTCCATAAAATACTGGTATTCAGCTGAATCCAGTAAAACGGGAAGCTAATCTTGAAATAGTGAGAAAAAGGCTAGGTAGATATTGAGTATTTGAGTAAGCTGCCTACTAGAAAGAATGCTTAGATACTATTCGAGCCATGCACGAGCAATTTTTCAGCTATCAATACAAGCAATCATTTCCGAAGGCAGTGCAGCAATTTAGCAAAGCCATGTGAGACAACTTAAGGCGCGGCTAAAGGGGCACCGTAAAAACGACCTGTTTTTCGTCGCAGAGTTAGCCGTATTGCTACTTATTACAATTCCAAAAAAAATACAGTGTATAGTCAAATGTATAGGTAAAAGACTTATGCAAAAATATTTTCTAAAAGTAATCAAGAACCTCGAAAAAAAAAATCACAAAAAAATCACACGAAAAAACTTTTTCGTCTCGAAATGCTCAATATTTTGAGTGACAACTGTTATTTTTTTTTTACTATCAGATAGGAAATTTAACCAACTAAAGACATATGTAAAAATATTTTAACATTACAGCGTATTTTTTTTTTTAATAAATTAAATCTGCGAACTATCGTTGATTTTGGCAGTCACGAGCATCAAACGCATCGCCATTTTCAACCTTATTTGTTTAGGCGATGAGTTAAACGCGCGCTCAAGGTCGCGGGCAGCTAATGTCGCCTTAATTAGCTGCTAGAATCTTGACAGCAACTGACATGGAACAATTACGTCGCTTCTTTAATATTCACCTAAAAGTGCGTACCTATTAGTGACCCTCTATGACCGTAACTCTAACAAATCGTCATGAAATGTTTCAGATTGTTTTGACAGTTTTAAACCAATTTCCATATTCATTTTTATCGCGCTACCTTGATGTGGGGTTACTTTTTGATAAATTAGAATACAAACGAGAATTCACTGGCATTATAACATGTTATAAAAATGTTTAAAAGATAATTGGCCGTAACGGGACACCCGGTAAATGTCGTTGAAGTGAATGTCTGATGTTGATTGAAGCAGAATGCAGCTTTGGGTTTGACAAGGATGGCTGATGTAGGAGGCAATGTACATAATATACAGGAAAAAGTACCTTTTTTAGAGGATTTGTCACTAGTGGCCAAGAACTTCGAGGATTCGTTTGGTGGCCAATGTCTCCCTGTGAGTCTTTGACCCAAGTTCAAAAATGGACTTGAGTAAGCATTCAAAATCATCATCATCAGTCTATAATGTTCCCACTGCAGGGACTTAGTCCAATACAAAAACACGGGTGCTAAAATATATCTATCTACATACTGTAACCAATACATCGTTCGTTTATTGAAACGTGTTTTTGACAAACAGCGATTCGCTTCCGCTCCAACCGCATTCGTGCACGATCGGGAACACTCGGGCCAAAGGTTCTTTGATAAATTCCTTTTGAAAAAGGAAATTACCTTCATTCATCTTAACGAATGTTACCAGTTATAATCGATCGATTTCCAACTTTATCTCAAAGAGAGAAGGCTGGAATTTGAATAGGCTCAGATATATTATTGGGATAATCTGAAGATGGGGGTATGAAATCCGCGATTGAGTGAAAATTATGTTGCTTTTATGAAAATTTATGTGAAGCGATTTAGTTTGAGTTATTTCTTTCACGTTGAATTTTCTCAGCAATGAGTTACTTTCTAATTATCTATATTTTTGGGTCGTGGCCTTTACTTGATTAATAATACTAATAGTGAAATACTCTTGGAATAACGTATAACCCACTACCCAGTACTAATTGGGAAGTCACTCCATGTGAAGTTTTGGCATTCATTGCATCCTGTCAGACTGGAAACAGACATAACATAATTGGAAAAAATTAGGCACATAACCATGAGGTTACACGCGTGTAGCTCGTACCCAAGCACTAACATTTATTCGACTTAAGTGTGGAGCCCTAACACAGAATCTGCCACACCTACTCTCTTTCCCTTCGCGCACAACTAACTACACCCTCCAATAGACTTGAACCAAGTAAATGATAGACCTTTCGAGGTTTCTACGTCATCTTCCTGCCCTGCTTATCTATTCTATTTGGAGTCGGCGCAACACGTTTTGTTCTTTTTTCATCCCTGTTAGACGTCACGGTGGCATTTACTCCTTTCTCATTCATATTATTATTATTCCTCACACAATCCATCCATATTTTCTTTGGCTTTTGTCTTCCTATCCATTCAACAATATTTATATCCGTCACTTTATTGGTAACATGCGTTTCATCCTTTTTCATTACATGATCAAGATAAACGACTTCCTTTTATAATTTTTCTGTAACACTTTCGAGGTTACTACGTACTGGCACAAAATCGTAAGTTAAAGAAATAAAAAATAAATCGAGAAGAAAAAGAACGCTAACTTTGTGGCCCTATACTGCGGTTGAGTCATTAATCGCACACCAATACGCCAAGCAACAATAATGATGTTATTTCTGCCCGATGTTTATTTATTTATTTAAACTTCATGCACAATAGTGATACATAGGCGGACTTAATGCCACAAGGCATTCTCTACCAGTCAACCTTAGGGTTAAATAAGACAACTTTGTGGTAGGGTACAAAATATCTAAAAAACAATATCAACTTAAAAAAAAAAAGTACTATACTAGTATAGGTACATAAAATGATACTAATACACATATAAAAATAAAATAAACTAATAAATATTTTAGCAAAAATATTAAACGAAAAACTTAACAATAGGCAATACTATGACTCGACTTATAATAACTGAGAGCTATTTGGTCTGACTTAAGTAGAGGTTACGTACTTGCTACATAAGTAGAGGTTACGTATTGCGATGTTCTTGCTATAATACCGTTATAGGATTTCGAACCTTACTGCAGTGGTAAAAGAGTCATCAAAGATGTAAGTCGACAGGAAGAACTTTGATCATGTTTTACTACTGGATGTGAAAGGAGAGGTTATTTAATTTCTTTATTTAGTAAGTGTACCAATACTACCCCACTAAAAGGCTTGAAAGCTGTTCATTATTGCCCTGAAAATCAGGGTAGTAACGCGTTCATTACTAACGCGTTTTGTTATTTTTTTTAAGTCTTGATGACGTTGGCAATCAAACAATTAAATTGTTTGATTGCCAACGTCATCAATCATTATGGTAAAATTAAATTTTAATTTTACCATAAAAAGTACTGGCCATTTGCACTTTTATAGCAGGTAGCATACAACCTCTATGCGGTAGAGCGAGAGATTTATAATACTCTCTCGCTTTAACACGCGCGTAAGTTGGAACCTGTGAAACGGGGCGTTTCGGAAAACTGTTCGACGCGCTAAAATTAAAAAGTATTTTGTAGACAATTTTCTTGGTAAAGTTTAAAGTTTGGCGGTGTAAACCACAAGTTAAAATGAGTGATTCAAGTGACAATGATAGCAATTTATTAACAACAACTCCACCTGACATAATAACAGATGCTAAAGATATTGTTAATAATCTCTTGCCTGGAAAATCCTAGACGAAAATATCTACGAAGGAATATGAAATATTTATGCAGTGGAAAAGTGAAAAACAAGCTAAGTGTAGTATAAAGCAGTATATTTCACTCGAGGGTAAGTACAGATTACTCCCCTTGGTGAATAAATAGCTATTGTAAATAAGATGTTAGTTTCTCTTACACACGGGGACGCATCAAGATAATTATGCATTCCAAGAAGGGCTTGGTTGTGTATTATTAGATACACCTCTGCCTAACCCTTTACTAATTACAAGTCGTGATGTTATATATGTTATAATAAAATTAAAAAACAGCGTTTTTAGTGTAGTGGTCTCAAATGCTTCTTCTGTTGCAGTTAGGTACTGAGATTTTTTTATTTTTTATAACGTCAATTCTTCAAAGTAAAGCCTTAGTGAGTTTTCCTTTAAAGAATTTCTCAGTAAACGCCTGGAGCTAGGATAAGTCGATTCATGGCGATTCATTCAGCTGAATTCTGCGTAATTTTTACACAATATTTTTAGACTTCTACTAGCTAATTTTTATTTAACCTTGTAGGAACATTTACAGGAAAATGTTGAGCATGAATATGGCTATAAGATTAGAAGAAGACCAAAGAAACGATGGATGGACTGTGTGAAGAAGGATGATACGGCAAGGAAGGAGTTGACTGGTGAGATGACGACTAATCTAGGATTAGAGAAGTTTAGAAGAATGTGACGATAAGGGTTTACGTGGCGCAGGTTATATAATAAAACCACGTAACCTTGTCAACATAAAAAATATATTTAAAAGAATTGGGTACGTTTACGAATCACACACTCAGTAAGGCTTTCCTGTGGGTGCACTTTACTGCCCTGATAGCTAGCGCGGCGATGACCGCAGCGAGGTGCCACGCTGGATGTCAGAGGTGTAGGCCGACAGGATGTGGTCGCGTCGACCCGTGGTGGTGCTTCCCGCTCCGATCATAAATAAATTGGAATAAGATCAGGAGCCGATGGGGCCGAAAAGTTCTGGAATGGCGACCGCGAACCGGAAGACATTGCGTTGGAAGGCCTCCTACTAGGTGGACCGATGACCTGGTCAAGGTTGCAGGAACCCGCTGGATGAGAGACGCACGGGACCGGTCAATGTGGCGACGCCAGGATGAGGCCAATGTCCAGCAGTGGACGTCTTTTGGCTGAAATGATGATTATGATGACGAAGATCAGGAGATCAATCAGAGAGGTGAATCAGAGAATCGATTTCTCGAGTATCTTTCCACCTATTTATTCATCAAACCAAAATCTAGACCTATCAAACACAAGTCCCAAGACCTAAGTCGTTTCTCACTAACATTCAGACATGTAGGAGCCCAACAACCACAATGATATTAATATTTCTTATTCACTTCCTTCCTAATAAATCATATTTATCTACTGATGTACACTGTCTAGGCTGACAGACGTAGATTTATTAATCTTTGGAGCACCTGGCTGTTTGTTATTTAAAGGTCACTATTATGAAGGTCTGTTTAGGTCGCGAGTAAATAGGCTTCTACTGGGTAAGCTCGTTCCATCGTCGACATCATCTCTGCCCTTAGGGCAAGATTGAAGTATAATAAAAAAAAAAAGACGGGTTGCACTCCGGGAGTGCCGGCAGAAGTGAAAACTTGATTATTAACGTTGAGCATGTTTGATATTTTGGAATGGTTAGGGAATAATTTTGCACCAATTGCTTTAACAGTATAAAAGTACTATCATTTATGTGGTAGAATACAATATTGATTTATTGCGCTATCGTACACAAACATGACAATTTATATTACATTAAAAATTTAACACTTTAAAACTATTACAATTATTTTACATTAAAAAGTTTATCTCTCCGAAAAATCAACTTTCATCCATAATTTCAACGACTTTTTCACCATCATCATTACCAGAACTATCATCGCCAATCTCTAAAACTGATACGATAGGTTTATGGTAGCTGAAGTAAGAAACGAACAGTTTTGATTCGAACCTATTTAAATGTCTAATAAAGACCGCATCAATAGTAGTTTTGTATTTCGTTGTGCTAAGATTGCGATCATTCGACATAGTTAAACCAAATTCATTATTTAAAAATTCAATTATTCCGCCATAACTATGCTAACCCATTTATTTTGTCTTTCCCTGTCCTCCGATCGGAACTCCGATTGGTAGGAGGAGCGGGAATATTTTTTCCCATGCCTCCGATTAAGCATCATAAAAACATTGTACAGTCTAGTTCAAAATAAATTATTTTTGTATTTTATTGACTGTACAGTCGACATCGTTAACGTTCAGGGTCAAAATGTCCAACTCCCACACGACTAGTCTAAGATCGATAGTTTCCGAGATATAGCCGTTTCAATTTTGACAGCTGTCATCCGAAATGTAGATCTCATTGAGATCTATCACTTGTCCCTACACACAACTAGTCTAAGGTCGATAGTTTCCGAGATATAGCTGTTTCAATTTTGACAGCTGTCATCCGAAATGTAGATCTCATTGAGACCTATCACTTGTCCCTACACACAACTAGTCTAAGGTCGATAGTTTCCGAGATATAGCCGTTTCAATTTTGACAGCTGTCATCTGAAATGTAGATCTCATTGAGACCTATCACTTGTCCCTACACACAACTAGTCTAAGGTCGATAGTTTCCGAGATATAGCCGTTTCAATTTTGACAGCTGTCATCCGAAATGTAGATCTCATTGAGACCTATCACTTGTCCCTACACACAACTAGTCTTAGGTCGATAGTTTCCGAGATATAGCCGTTTCAATTTTGACAGCTGTCATCCGAAATGTAGATCTCATTGAGACCTATCACTTGTCCCTACACACAACTAGTCTAAGGTCGATAGTTTCCGAGATATAGCTGTTTCAATTTTGACAGCTGTCATCCGAAATGTAGATCTCATTGAGACCTATCACTTGTCCCTACACACAACTAGTCTAAGGTCGATAGTTTCCGAGATATAGCCGTTTCAATTTTGACAGCTGTCATCTGAAATGTAGATCTCATTGAGACCTATCACTTGTCCCTACACACAACTAGTCTAAGGTCGATAGTTTCCGAGATATAGCCGTTTCAATTTTGACAGCTGTCATCCGAAATGTAGATCTCATTGAGACCTATCAATTGTCCCTACACACAACTAGTCTAAGGTCGATAGTTTCCGAGATATAGCTGTTTCAATTTTGACAGCTGTCATCATTATTATTATTATTATCTCCTTTATTCATTTTCTTACATATAGATTGCATTTTTAAATATTTCATACAAAATTTATAAAAAAACATTTAAAAATGTAAAAAATAGTGGTCCACCGATAGCGGGAGCAGGGTCCAAGCTACCGGTAGTTAGGGCTCCAGAGACAGGAACCTCCTCACAATGCGGGCCGTATCGAGGAGTACTGCCTTCTGAATCAGGCCCTTGATCCAACCACCAAGTGAGAGTTTGGACAGGTGGTCGTCCAGACTCTTCGCTATAAGACCATTGGCCGTTACGACTATCGGCACAATGATAGCCGAGCTCACATGCCACATATCGACAACCTCGTGTGCTAAATCCAGATATTTTATTTGTTTCTCTTTTTCAGCTTTCACGAGGTTCTCGTCATGTGGAATGGTAACATCGATTATCATTGCGCGGCGCGCTGATCGGTCAATCACCACTATGTCAGGCTTATTGGCAACAATAGTCCTATCAGTGATGATAGACTGATCCCAGTACAACGTAACATGGTCTTTATCGAGAACTGGGTCGGGCACATACTTGTAGTACGGTAACTCAGACTCCACAAGTTTATATTTCAAAGCAAGTTGCTGGTGAATAATCCTGGCTACTTGATTGTGCCTGTGCAAGTACTCGCCGTTAGCCAGACGAGAACAACCAGAAATAATATGTCTGATGGACTCACCCGGACGGTGGCATGCCCGACACACGTCAACCGTCCCATCCTTCATAATATATTTCCGGTAGTTATTCGTCAACATAACTTCGTCCATAATTGCACAGACAAAACCTTCAGTTTCCCCAAAGAGGTCGCCGAAACGTAGCCAGGACACGGACGCTAGAAAATCTACATCGGGCCCATGAAGAGCCCGGTAGAAGCGCCCGTGAAGCTCCTTGCTTTGCCATACTTCCTTGCGGTCATCAGCAGTAAGCACTACAGGTTTGCGCCAGTTCTCGTTAGCCATGGACAGCGGGGTGAGTCCCTTGTCCACTGCGACCACATCTCGGTGCATACCCACATCGGCTTTTAAAAAATATTCTCTGAGACTGCACACCTCGCGGTTGTGGAGGGTCTTCGCGTTTAAAAAGCCTCGACCCCCACATTTCCGCGGGATGTACAGTCTCATGACCGATGATCGTGGGTGATGCATCCGATTTGCGGTCAGCAATGTACGGACTCTCCTATCCAAGGTATCGAGTTCAGTCTGAGTCCATTTGAGTATGCCGAAAGAGTACATTAAAACTGGCATGACCCAACCGTTGAAGGCGCGCACCTTATTCCCACCCGAAAGAAGGCTATTTAAAACCTTCTTCAGGCGTCCGAAGAAGCGCTCCTTCAACGATTCCTTCATGTCAGCTACGTTAATGCCTAACGCTTCCGACATACCCAAATATTTATAGCTTTCGGATGAGGAGAGGGATCTGAGGTGTATGGAATCCGAGAGCTGAATTCCCTCGGATTCCATAATCTCTCCTCTCTTTACATGCATGACTGCACATTTGTCCACACCAAATTCCATCCTGATGGCGCTACTAAAATAGTTATTAGAATAGTTTCCATTTCTGGAATAGGTTCACACACTCGCTCGACATCACGCAACCAGTCAGCCTCAGTATGACAGACGGGTACCGACCAGATGCTGCGCCAGAATGAACTCGTAGCAGCATCATCTGGGTGACACACGTCCGTCATATTTTGCTCGGGTCGCTCCCAAGTTCTGTATACCCACCTTTCATCGCTCTGGAACATGCGATTCTGCGAGTAACGATCAACCCGCCTCTTATACCGCCGAATACGGTTGGCCCATGCATAAACCTTCTGCTTCAGGAAGTCGATGCGCTCTGTGACACGGGACATGTAATCTTGGGGACTGATTTCAGTTCCCGAGAATGCCCGCCTCACAAAGCGCATCACACGTGGTCGTGTATTGCCCTCCCTGAAGCAGTATAGTTTGCCAATGAGTACCCTGGCCCCGTCGATACGACGCTCGATCCTGCGCTGCCAGGCCGGTACGGCTGGTTTTGGTCGACTAGCTAAGTCACAATTTGGGAATTTAACATTAGCTAGTCGACATGCCGCAACAGCCCCACAGTACAAGATCGAGTGTGCATCAACGAGGTCCTCGCTACTCTCGAATATATTCTTGAGTTGCGAGTCCAGGGCACATTAAATATTATTATTATTATTAATTATTATTATTATTAATTATTATTAATTATTATTAATTATTATTAATTATATTATTATTATTAATAATTTTATTATTATTATTATTAATTATATTATTATTATTAATAATAATTATTATTATTATTAAGCGCCCTGCGCTGCCTAAACGAAACAGTAGGCCCAGGCATACATTTTCGCCGCGCCGTAGAGAGGGGATAGCTGTCTACTCTCCATCCCTCTTACGCTTTTTCGATCAGGGTCACGTGGTCACGTGTCCTGACGCGAGTTTAAGATTTTATACCCATCACAGAACAATTTCCCAAAGTGCTCAACGCCGCTAAAGAAGTTTTCACTTCAAAAAAAGTATGCCGAGAATATACACAAGGTTTGTGTCGACGGAAGGAGGTACACCTTCGTACTGAGGTCTTGGGTTTGATACCCGAGTCGAGCAACATGTTATTGATTTATCAAACAGGAATTTCTCAGTAACGCCAATAATCTGGATTTGTGCCCGATTGATACTATTATTACTATTACCTACTGACATGGGACCTTAATATAACTGGCGAATGTGGGTGTACTATTAAGTACCTCTGCCAAACTCTTCGGTGATAACAGACTTGTTTTTATGTAATGCACACAGATACAGATACACAAGTTACAGACAGACAGCGCACAGCGGTGCTACAGATATGTAGTTGTTTCGGGTCTGGGTATTTGTGTATGTGAGTTTAAATGTCTGTGAACGCACCCACGATACAGGAGAAATTCCTAGTGTGGGGCAACGTTATGAAAAAAAAATGAAAATGAAATGAAATGAATGACTTAGGGTAGGTTGTAAAACCCGGTTACCTGGCCTAGGTTCACAACCTTTATCGAAATTTTATAAAATACGCATCTTTAATGAATAACGATACTGTAACACCTACTACCTGTAAGTCATTGGAAGCAACCTGTACCCAGACGTGGGATGACTCGGCTACTCGTTGCACGTGATCCCTGTGGGTTGACCCACTACCGGGTTCATGGATAATCTTAATTACTCGTGATTTCATGGCATTAGGGCCGTATCAGTAACACCTACAAAATCACATAAAAAAGAGTGTCAGACTTTAACTGACTAAAAATCACCCATGTTCCTCCTTAGCCCTTTATGACGAGGCCGCGGTATCTCTTTCGAACAACCCGCAGCCCCGTCTACAGCAGAGTATATAAATAGCTCATCCACAGACGTTACCTTAATTCGTAATCCAGACGGCATGTGTTCATAAATCTCTTCAGTTTAGTTCAAGCGACAAATATATCACTTCAAATTAGGGTTGTCGGGTTTCAGGGGTCCGTTCAAACGAAATAGAATAACATAAGATTATTTAGGCGAGGATTTGAAAGATGGAGATGTTTGTACTAGGATATGGTGGGTTACTTGGCATAGTAAGTTAGTTGTTTAGTCGATTATTGGCAGTTGTTAAGTGGTCAGTGATTAGGACGTTTGACAACTAGTCCTACCTGTGTGACCCAGTACTAATTTCTACTATTACAGTTACTAACTTGTGTTGGATTGTGGAGGTTAGATAGACCGCTCTACTGAAAGCCGACCCCAACATAGTTTTAGTTTAGTCAGAGTTTAGTTAGTTTTAGTTAAGAGATTTGGAAAACATATTTTAACGAAAAATCGAAAACAAAAGGAATTTGGTATAAGACCATTCAGCATCAGCCTCCTCGTTACCTTTGGTTTGATGATGGCAGAGTAAATAGAAAATTTGTAAAGCTGGCTTTAAGACTGGGACTTCGATCTGGGCACTATCCATCGGCGAAGTTTGCGTTCTTGATGTAAAAAGTCGAATCACCAAACTGTATTGCTTGTAACAAAATTGAGGACGTACAACATCTGCTGATGGAATGTGTTAGAAATAAGAAAGAGAGAGAAGAATTAGAAAGACTCCTTGAACATATTGGACATAGGTTTAATTCAAACAATTTTGTCAAGTCCCAAATCGAATTTAGCAAAACAACTCTGTAGTTTGGCTGTGGTGAATACCTAATTATTTTCATAGTAGGTAGTTTTATATTTCTCTGTATTCCATTTAATGTACGATATGTAGTTTAAGATACAATGGGGTTGACGTATCCGTGTGGATAAAAACCCCCTAATAAAACAATAAAGAGAAAAAAAAACATAGTTAGGAAAAAGGCAAAGCAATAGATTCAGATTCAGATTTCAGATATTTATTTCACTTCAAAAATCTTAGAACTACACGTACACGTATGTCTCATAAATTACAAAACATTTAGTTCAGTAACATTTTATGAATGCACATATTTCGGTACTTATTGGAAAGAAGAAGCATAGTTAAAACATATAAATCTATACCTATATCTATATAAATAAAAAGAGAAGTCCTGACTGACTGACTGACTCATCAACGCCCTGCCCAAACCATTGGACCAAGAAAGCTGAAATTTTGCACAGAGGTTCCCTTTATAATGTAGACAAGGAATAAGGAAGGATTTTTCGAAATTCAACCCCTAAGGGAGTTAAATAGGGGATGAAAGTTTGTATGAAAAATCGTCATTTTATATATTTTCCGACATCCACGCGGGCGAAGCCGCTGGCAAAAGCTAGTATAACAATATGTCTGTAATCCCGGAAGGGTTAAGCAGAGGTGTGCCCATTATTATACCTAAGTTTTGTCAGATAAGTTTAGTCCTATGTATTAAAAGGCCAGCCACCAACCGTGCCACCCGTACCATCAACGGGGCACAATCCCAGACTCGATGACTGCTACTGAGAAATTCCAGTCATCATCATCATCATCATTTCAGCCAAAAGACGTCCACTGCTGGACGTAGGCCTCCCCCAGGTGTCGCCACATTGACCGGTCCCGTGCGTCTCTCATCCAGCGGGTTGCGCTCCCCGCAACCTTGACTAGGTCGTCGGTCCACCTAGTGGGAGGCCTTCCAACGCAATGTCTTCCGGTTCGCGGTCGCCATTCCAGAACTTTTCGGCCCCATCGGCTATCCGTTCTGCGAGCAATGTGCCCTGCCCAAATTCCAGTATTCTTATCCTAAACCTGTTCCAATTTTCTTGACCCAAAAATTAGCAGCCCTGGGAACAATAAATTTCAGACAAGACCCAAAGCTCTGTTTACCTGTTCTCGACTTAAATGGGTTGAAGATCCATTAAGGTCTGTCTGGGGTATGATATATGGGGTTCAATTTGATAGTGCAGCCCCAGGCTATGTAATGACCTAGATTTCTGATATAAACGGTACCTACTGCTACTTTATTTGACTAGGGTGTTTGGATATATCGATAGTAAATTCAATTTATGTCCCGACTAGCACTTCGCCTGTGTCTTCGTCCACAGAAATTGTGATGATATTAATATAATTTATAGCCTATAGCAACCACGAATGATGTATCCTTTCTATCAGTGAAAACATGTTTCGAATTGGACAAACTTACAAACAAATATACATCTTTATATTGTAATACTAGCGGACGTCACACGTTTTCACCCGCGTAGTTCCCGTTCCCGTGGGAATACAGGGATTAAAAAAAATTGTGTAACAAATATTGAAAACAAAAGAACGAAACAAAAATGCTGACAGCTTTTACGTCGTCACAACGCACAAGCAGTTTACCGTCAGCATAATGCTAAACCATGCCTGTAGCTCTGCCCAGCCAGACCTCCTGTTGCCTTTCCCCATCAGATTGTCCCAGATACGTATTTAAATGGACGACTGCCGACAAACTGTTTTGCAGTTTGGCAGACTTTTCATTTATGTTACTATTGTACAGATTTTCAGTAAACATCCTACTAATATCCTTACATAGTATAAAACAAAGTCGCTATTTTTGTCTGTTTGATTGTTTGTATGCTTAAATCTTTAAAACTACGCAACGGATTTTGATGCGTTTTTTTTAATAGATAGAGTGATTCAAGAGGAAGGTTTTAGTATATAATTTGAACGACATCCACGCGGGTGAAGCCGCGGGCATCAGCTAGTATTATTATAAACGCGAAAGTTTGTTAGTACGAATGGATGTTTGTTACTCTTTCACGCAAAAACAACTGAAGTGATTTGGATAAAACTTGGTACACAGATAGTTTATAACCTGAATAGTTACACATAGGATAGTTTTTATCCTGATTTTATCTTCCCGTGGGATAATTTTCGAGTTGTAGCGGACGAAGCCGTTGGTACCAACTAGTAAAAAATAAAGTTCTAGTTACAATGACATTTAATGATGATAGATGAAGAAACTTTGTGCCCAGTACTAGAATTTTATTTTAGGATTTAAAACAATTTTACGTAACGGTCTAATAATTTATTAAAAACGAAAACTTTCAACTGTTTTGTTTTATCGTAAAAGTTTAATTAATTAATTGAGCCTTTTGGCTGGTTTTATTTTAAATAAGTTTTAATTAATGATACTATGCCAAGTGGCGATGACCTTGACTTACGTGACACGTAAGTCAAGGTCATCGCCACTAGGCAGGTCGTGACAAACTCGAGAAAGAAGACATCTTCAGACATGTTTATTGTTTTTGTAAGGTGTGAAATGTGAAATCATCAATTAATGACTCCACTCGCTCTGGGCGGAGCGGGAGGGAGTGTCAGACTTCTACTGACTAAAAACCACCCATGTTTCTAAGCCTTTTGTGCCCGGGGCCGCGGCATCTCTTTAAATTCGAACAACCCGCGCATTTATAAAGCAATTTATTTCCCACTATTCGTTGCACATAAATGAGACAAAAATGAGAATTATAACAAATGACTTCTAAGTTCTAGAATAAATATTACTGTCCCAACTGAATTTAAATATTTAAAATAATTCATACTCTTGATAAAAATGCATTTCCTACAGTCTAGTCCGTAATATTATACAGTTCTTTGCTCTTTTATTTAAACAAGTGTCGAGCATTGTAACGCCACGACTTCAAGCGATGCGACTTGCGACGGCCAAAGCGTAACATGCGTGCTTAACTTTCTTTAATCGCGTGGACATAATTGTTGCGTCGTGGGTCAAGTTGTGGTAACTTGAAAAAAGTTTCTTGCATTTTGTGGCATTTAGTAATATTACTATGGAATGTGCAATTTCTTTCAGTTTGTTCTGATAAACTAGAAAGACGATGAAAAATAAAAGAAATTACTATAACGCTATAAAATTCTACGAAACTAGACCAAAAACTGAAATTAAAATTTTAATAATTTTTTACGGATTATCGAAAGAGATGACGTGGCCTCGGCACATGGGCGAAGAAGGAACATGGGTTGGATTTTAGTCAGTAGAAGTCTGACACTCCCCTTCGCTCGGCCCAAGAGCGGGGGGGGGGGGTTATTTGATGATTAGAAAAACAAAAAAAAAAAAATTGGCTACATATGTTTAGCGAGATGCACGGTCGTGCTTGTCTCTTGCTTTATTGAATACCTGAATACCGTCGCTTCGTAAGTCACGTCAAAGTGACTCTTGGCACGCTCTTGGTTATTAAGCTTTAAGCAAAAGCAGTCTCTTTAGCAACACGCATGCGTTCATGTCACTTGAACGCATAAGTCGTGGCCCAGGGTTAGTATGAATGCATTTCCTGACTAAAGTCTATAATATTGTACAGTTCTTAGCTCTTTTATTTAAATAAGTGTTGAGTCTTACTCCGGCTAGCCACTATAAAAGGTGTGTCTCGTAATACCTATTCATGAAAATTTAAATTTTTTCTCTTCAGTCTGACTAAGCTTACTTACATTCGTTTTGTATCCATACTGAGCTGAGATGGTAATTTTTCCTTATTTCTTTAAAAAAAATGTGTGAATCTTGTTTGGAAGACAAAAAAGCGTTATCCTTAACTGTCTCATTGCTAGGTAAATGCCATCCCCCAGCATGGAGGGCTCTGGGAATGGCCGTGCGGTTTTCTCCAGCCAATCTTGCCCAAGAGTCTCCAAATCGTCACAAAAGCGTTTTCTTGGCGTCCCTCGGCGAAGTCTTCTACTATTATTATTTCAGTTAATTTATTAACTTGTAAACTCTAAAAACGACCTTATAAATTGAAAAATGAAACTAAAACTGATGATAAACATTGTCTTTGACAAAATTATCTCTAAAATTACAATTTAATTTTGAACTTTCGACATTTTTGTCTATTTATTTTTTCTTGATTTAATTTGACCCTAAAAGATAAATCATCCACGTGTTTTTAATCAAGCTACCCCCCACCTTATTCTTCACCCCCATTCTCCTTTTTAATTACCCAAATCAAGGCTCAATATTTAGGCCACAACACCCCTGGGTAATGAAATAGACGGTAAAATGGATATCTTTGGGCAGAATTAGGCAAAGTCGAAGAACCAAGGATGGATGTCGGTTGCTATGAAATATTAATCTCTTGGGAAAGAATTGTACAGTGGCGTGCAGAAAAATCGGTACAAGGGCATTTTTGAGGGCTATCATTTTCGTGAGTTGTATAATTGTGGTACTGTTAATCACCTATCAATGTACGTGCCTTCTCTGAATGAGGAGAAGCCTTTGTCCAGCAGCGGGACAGTCTCATCATCAGCCTATTTTGTTCACACTGCAGGGACTAAGGCCTCCTCTCTCGGAGAGGGATGGGATACACCATGCGAGCCCAGTGCGGGTTGGTAGATGTCATGTCTTCGAAAATGTTGGTTCTTAGACCTGCTGGTTTCCTCACGATGTTCTCCTTCACCGTTTCATCTGACAGTATAGGTTATTATTAAAATAGTTTTTACAAAACACTATATTAAACAATGTTTTTATCAAAGCTTTGATTAACAAACAGAACAAATAATTCTTCCCCAAATATTTTATTATTACTACTTAGGAACAAACAAACATTATTTATGTAACTAGTACAAATAGTAATTTTCTTTGACTGTTTGCTAGTGATAAAACATAAGTAAATAAAGATACAATTGTATAACTTAAATATTTAAATTATTTACTTTCTGTTATTTCGTAGAATTGATCATTAGACATTCCAATAGATATTTATTGAGTTAAATTAAATTTATACTAGATAAAACTTCTTTCACTGGTATCGTTAGTCGTGGACTGAACTTGAGACGGACTTGACACGCCTACATTTCACCCCATTAGACATATTAATAGCTACAGAATAACATTATAAACTTCTTTGATATTGATGCTAAAGTTGTCATAATGTCACTACAATAATATGACATATTTAGCATGATGAAAGCAAAATGCAACTACGGGTTTATCAGGGATAGCTGATGTAGGAGGCAACGTAAACACTAAACATATACGGAGGTCGGAGGTAGTGCCTTATTTAATTTTGAAGATCCGCCAATTGCAGTCAAGAAATTCTAGGACGGATTGTGCGGGCGATGTCTCCCTGTTACCACGACAACGACTCACTGTCGACTCAAGTTTAAATATTGACTTTAATTGGCACTATAAATATGGGTGTTAGTCTGAAGAAATTAATTAATTCCAGTTTATTCTAGATTGTTCTAGACTATAATGAAAATACAAAGAACTTTGTTACTAGTCTAATAACTAGTCCATAATTTTGTTACCAGTCAGTGATTTTGGTTGAAAACATGAATAAAATTTTCTTATAAATAAAATAGTTTAAATAAAAGCCCTGACAACAAAAGTAACTCAATACGAGCGTTTTGTAGGTTCTAACAAAATTGTGTATTTTATTTTAGTTCGTGTTCGCGGAAATGAAAGTGAGAAATTCTTTTTGTTTGTCCTTATATACCATGGTATAAAAGGTAAAAAGTATTCGTGCACGAATACTTTTGATTCACTAGACTAAATTGGAAGAATCAACAAAAAGTGTGAATTTTAGTTACTTATCGTGAAAGTTACCGTTGTTTATAAAACACTCGTAATTAATTAAGTACAAAAAAAAACAAAAAAAATGCATTTTATTATTTACCGTTTACTTAGCATTTGGCACTGTATCTAACAAAGTCAACTTTTAAAAAGATTCCTTTTTAAATTTTCTCTGCTGTTACAATTTTTCTTCCATCCACTGTACTGCATAGAAATTCCTCATAAATGTTTCATGTGTGGCGCTGAAAGGAATTCAATTTGAGAAGCTGACTGTTTTGTATATAGCTGCGCTTATTGTTGTAGTAGCAGCAGAGTTTCAGGTTGTTTTTTGGTCTTTGGTGGAGAGTATGTTTGGTAAATAAGGATACTGGAACTATTAGCCTGCATCATTCCACTGAAAGAAGAAAGAAAGAAAAAGTATTGGTTTCACACCAGGACAAACCAAATTGACAAAAAATTAAAAGCTAACAAGGTAAACATAATTACGAGAAACACTTAAAATTAGGACATAATAATTTGAAAAAGTCCCGTGCGAAGCCAAAGGGCCACTATCTCAGCATGGTGCTGTAACATCTATGACAAATCACAAATGTCACAGCGCTGTTATTCTGATAGGGCCCATTGGTGACGCCACGTTTACAGAAAATAACTAAAATTAAAATAAAGTAAAAAAATAAAATAAAATAAAACATAAAACTAATAAAAACAATAAGGGAGTCTTACTAAATATTTATCTTATATAATAGTGCCCGTCTATAATACGAGAGAAAATGGCAACACTGACAAGCGAATGAAAGGACGCCGCCGCACGCCGCAGGCGCACGGTGTCTATGGATGGATCAAAAGTAAGATTAGGATGTCAGCCAGCGAAGAAAAAAGAAAAACAATACATTTATATTAATGGTGTGTACAGTTCGTGTAATATAATACGTAAATACTGAGGTGGTAAACAAGATTAATTAAGAAGTGGTGAAAAATATCAATTAAGTACAAGTTCGTGAGACTTAAAGGGACAAAAAGTGACAACAACAATGGACATCATTAACAGAAGCAATCGATTTAATGCTCCATGGCAAAACAAACAAACGCTCTGCTTGCCATCTCGGAATGAAATGAATGACTGCTGGGCATGACGTCCAGTTGTTACGATCTAAAGCCAATGAGGACCACTACTGTATCAGGGCTCAAAGTAGCTATTTTAGCCCACAGCTGATTGGGCATGTGGCAGACGTACCAGTCCCACTTAAGTTTAGCGGCTGTATGAGCAACGTCAGTAATTTGTGTTTGTTGAGTGCAGTGTTGTGTTGCGTACAAGGTCGGTTAGTTTGACGCCTAGAATGCTGCGTTCCATTACGAGTTTGCAGACTCTAAGTTTGGAGTTTTGAATTTTTGTCAAAGACCAATAAAATTAGTCTGGAATCCATGGGTCAGAATGGGAAGAATGCACATATCCATGACTAGCTTTTGCCAGCAGCTTCGCCCACGTGGATGTTGGAAAATATAAAAAATGACGATGTTTCATACAAACTTTTATCCCCTATTTTATCCTCTTGGGGGTAGAATTGATCAAAATCCTTTCATAGCGGATAACATCTACCTGCATGTCAAATTTCAGCCCGATCCGTCCACTGGTTTGGGCTGTGGGTTGGTAGATCAATATGTTAGTCAGTCACCTTTGAGTTATATATGTCGCAGGTCTTTCATAAAATTAGGTTTTTGATCAAAAACCGGAAGATGACACATTTTATATTCTTTATGGGCGGCATGGGCACCGGGCCGTAGGCCGACGAAGGAGGCCGGCGGAGGCCCGGCACTTTGGGGACAGATAGATAGATAGATGCATCGGGCTAGTGTCCGCAACTCCACGCCCGGAGCGTGTGTTTTGCGTGCGGGTGGGAATCTTACCCGATCCACCGAAGCTCCCCGAGAAAAGCCAGCAACCCCTTGATGTTACCGGCAATCTCGCGGAGAGTACCTGGGTTACCGAAGTACTTGGCCCTGTATGGGGCAACCCCTGGACAGTGCAGGAGCACGTGGGCTGCTGTTTCTTCTTCCTCCATGCAGGCTCGACACAGAGGACTATCCGTGACACCTATAACAAAGAGGTGCTTGTTAAATGTACCGTGTCCAGTGATGGCGGCCGTCACTGTGCGTAGCTGCAGCTTAGTCAGTCGGAGCGCTTGTTTGGTGAGGCAGGCGTCGATGGCGGGAAGCGCCTCCTTGGCCTGCCTGCACTCGCCGTGGTCTAGCCATAGCTTGGCGTGAAGTTCTCACTTTGGGGACAGAAGATATTAGTGTTATATAATATGCGAGCGAAGCGAGCGCGCGTCACGGAGTACTACTGGGATTTGTTCAATTCACTAGATTTGTTTAGGGAAATGATAAAACCGTGTTGTTATTTTATCTTCCTCCGTGGTTTGATCAAATCCCTTAGGTTTTTGATCAAAAACCTAATTTTATCATATCCCTGCGACATATAATGATGATGAAAAACCTAGGTTTTTGATCAAAAACCTAATTTTATGAAAAACCTGCGACATATATATTTAGATTTCGTCTTAGTGACAAAGGAAGGTCTCCTTTCATAAGCTTTTTCATGGTAAATAGGTAATTAAAAAAAAATTGTAGAGTAGCAACGTCTTAGAACAAATTGCACCAAGAATGCAAAGCTTTATATTTCCAGATTTGGATAAGACCTAACAAGGGTATAATATATCAATCGAGCCGATGAAATTGTGGTCTTTCTGACCATTGATCTTATCTATTCAATGGCAACTAATATTCTTATTAAAACAACACCCATTGATATTTTTAACGCTTTATACCTCCCACACAAAACAGACTTTAGGCAAATTTTATTATTAATATCAATTGTGAACTGACCGTTCAATCATCAACTGCCTAGCCTTTTCCCAACTGACCGTCAAATAATAGCCTTAAACCCTCTAATTGTTCATAGAATAACAAACACTACTGTATTTGCGCCAAATAACCTAACCCCTTGGCCACGGGCTAGATGTTCAAGCGATAAAACTCTCATGACAGTGCCTGCAGAAAAAAACAAATGAAAAAAGCAGTTTGGAAGCATACCACGATGTACCGCAACCAGAGTTCGGTCATTCTCCGATTTGGTGTCCTTACCTAATTAACGTAACCTTTTTTATTTTTCACAAATTTGACTTAACACAATAAAATATGAAAGAATTCTTTCATATTTTAATGCCTAGTAAAATTAGTAAAAACACATTAAAATATGAAATAATTATTTAAATATATGAAAATAAAGAAGGTTACGGTAATTAGGCAATCGGAGAATGGCCGAGTTGACTTATTAGTGTTCATCAAAATATGCCTTTTCCCAACTTTGTTGGGGTCGGCTTCCAGTCTAACCGGATGCAGTGGAATATCAGTATTTTACATAGAGCAACTGCATACCTAACCTTTACAACTCAGTTATTACTTACCCTTGGTAAAACTGGTTGTCAGAATTTCGTATCTCTGTGACGCTGACGTCGGTGACGACTGCCAAAGATTTACAAACTACAGTAGGGACGGGACCTTTTATGTAAGTCTTAACGTGTTTTCCGACGCACGGATGGAACTCTGTATGTAATGGAATGTCACCCATGCACAGAACAACCCGGGCAAGCGTTATCATTTAGCCCCAAGCTCCTCATGCCATCATGCTCATGACGACATTTATGAAAAATGAAACAGTGCTTGCGTGTCGTTTGACGTCAGTCTCAATACCCGAGGCCGTGAACAAGGCATTAAATCCTCTCATTGTCCTCAAACAAACAAGAACGACTATATTCCCGCCAAATCCCCACATTGCGCGCGAAATTAAGTCGCCATTTTGACAGCGGTTTAGGCGGCAATCCGAAAGGCTATTTAATGAAACAAAAGCATTGGTCTGCTATGGCCGGCGATTTAATCAATGATTCGTGATAGGTTAATGGCAAACAGTTTGTCACGAGATAACTGGGCTAACGATGTGTGGTCAAGCTCATTTTGTGACTAAAACTAGTGAATTAGTTTTATAAAGATGTCCGTACATACGAGTATTGAATAGTCACACAAACATTTCACGAATATAATTTTAGGTCAAAACATAATTAACCGCTCAGGCCCGACTGGAACGATATCGTTCCAGTGAGAAAATTCCGTTGAGACCCGCTGGAACGATATCGTTCCAGTCGGGCGCAGCAAATTCAAACCTTATTTTTACGTAAAATAAGGCTCTAAATCGTTTGACAAAATTTGTGCCAAAGGGAAACTAGCTAGAGCTGTGTATGGCAGCAAGAAATTACTAAACATAAACCCGGAACACTTTTAAAAAAATATTGAGAGGCGCCATAGTGACGTTTGACAGTTGATGCAAAAAACGGTGTGGTAAAGTGTGGGTGTCGTAGTATTTTTGTGTTTTGTGTTGAGTTTGTTTGTGAAACGTTGGTAAGTAAATGTTTATTAGGTTAGAAGTCCCTATTGCAACTTTGTAGATAATAATTTGCTTGACAATTCATATCCAAAATTATGTTTCGAGCCAACAAAATATCATAACAAAGATTTCGTCGTCGTCATTGAATGACCGAATTGAAAATATGAATTTGACTCCTTTTCATTGAAATAATGGTCTTGGAAACATTATTATCAACGTAAAATATAGTGATAAATCATTATATCGTGTATTCGAAGCAAATAATTTCGTATTTATTTATATTTCAAGGTTATTTCGCAATTCTAAAATGACAGTTCGCTAATAAGAATCTTATAAGAATTTTGAGTTGGAATCTTGTTAGTATAATGTATGTAGGTCTCCTAAAAAAACACTGTCATTAGATTACTTGTACATTTGTTATATTAGTTCTAAAGTTTCGTGTAAATTGATTCAGTAGTTTTACCAAAACAAAATAAGATACGCAACAAGTCGAGTCAGAGTCGAGGTCAGCGACCTCTGTCCTAACTATACGATATTTATAATTCTAAATAAGCTATAGGAGTTGTTTATATAATAATACATCGTCTAGCTCTTCAGAAACACGAAACTGTTTACCGTTTGAGATAAGAGATAATAGAACTCGAGCAATAAGCGTTTTAGTGAACACGGTCAGATGACGCATGCGATGACGTAATCACGTAACTAGGCGGTCCGTGAGGGAGTTGAGTTGGGATCTTATTAGAATAATGTATGTAGGTCTCCTAAAAAAACACTGTCACTATATTACTTGTACATTTGTTATATCAGTTCTAAAGTTTCGTGTAAATTGATTCAGTAGTTTTACCAAAACAAAATAAAATACGCAACAGGTCGAGTGGCGGCGAGATCTGTCCTAACTATACGATATTTTTAATTCTAAATAAGCTATAAAAGAGTTGTTTATATAATAATACATCGTCTAGCTCTTCAGAAACACGAAACTGTTTACGGTTTGAGATAAGAGATAACAGAACTCGAGCAATAAGCGTTTTAGTGAACAAGGTCAGATGACGCATGCGATGACGTAACCAGGCGGTGCGGGAGGGGCAGGGGTCAATTATTTCGCGCGGCCACAGAGAGGTTAATGGCCGCGGATTTTAGTACTAGATGACGTGGCCTCGGCACAAGGGCAAAGAAGGAACATGGGTTCGGTTTTTAGTCAGTAGAAGTCTGACACTAAAGGTTTGTTACGCGCAGCGCTACCTACGACCTCGACCCTAATTCGCGACTTAGACGCCGCTGCATAAGTGAAACGGCCAACACGCCGACGCAGCATTTCGTGACGCGCAACGAATGACCTGGTCACGGCGGAAATCATCGACTCAGCGTCCAGTACTTTTAGGCCGCAACACGAGCTGAGTCAGCAATAGTAATTCATTCTGTATTCCAACTTCGATTAGGAATGATTAGGCTAGTCTAGGTTATAATATTAATGATTCATCTTTGGTTTCAATTCAATCCCCCGATTGCAGCTAACGTAATTGGTTTCTTCAAATACCTTACTTTTAGTTTATATTGTTTATTTAATATAGCTAGCCTATATTGTCTCACTGTTAAGCAGATTCCTCCCTCCATTCCTTCTAGAGGTCACGATTCTGTGCAACTTCTTTTCAATTCTCAAGAAAGACATTCAGTTTGCCCCGCCATATCATTCGTGGTCTGCCACGACCTCGTGTCACAATTACTAATCTCCACGAGACCGAAACAACGGTCATAAGCTAGTACTAAGAATAATTATAATATTGTGGTAACACGTGCATTAAAATTATATCATTAAATTAAAGCCCACAGTCCATTTCCACGAAGAGCCAATCCATTAGAATTTCCCCACAGACCGTAACATATTCATATAAACAAACGGATACCTACTGTTATTAAATAAAAATTTCAAGAAAATTATATTCACATGTTTTGGTATAATGATTACAAAATACAAGTAATTCTACGTAGTTAATTTCATTTGGAAGTGGTGTAACACCGTTTTTTTTTTCAAGATGAGTGTTGTTGGTTTTTATCACTAACCTTGTTGGTTTTCAGTAGGATATTTGAGTGAAATTACGAATGTTCCGTCATACACTGCACTTGTTGACACTTGGAATTCGTTTTGCTATACCAGGATGGAGTCTTTTCATAATTTTACAGAGTTTTAGCTGAAAATAACTTTGGAAGCAACTTTTGTTTTGGTTTTAATATGACATTTGGCTGGGTGATGAACTTTGGACAGTTCTTGTGTCGTTCGGAAACGTTGCGTAGTAGTATGTAATGATGAAATTATGTATTAAGTGATATTTTGGCCTCGAAATCTTATATCTTTTAAAATTGTCGTTTCCGATTCTTCTGCAGTAATTTCTTGCAACTTCCTCATAAAATAATCATTTTTGATGTTTTCAAATTAGTAGGTACATAATAGTTACATTCATGAATAATCGATATTCCAATCGATATCCCTGGAGTTGTTTCTAGACGAATTTTCTTTTGACGCAGAGGGCGATTTTTTCCTTTTCTGAGGCCGGAGACACCGAATTCTTTTCCTCGAATTAATTTTGTAAGTTCCTCGCGTTATTTTAAAGATTTCTTGCGCCGGCGTTGACCGAACCACGTGCATCCTTTGTTTCGGCTTACGGATACTGCACACTTCCTATCGTAAGCAGTAAACTGGAGTAGGCCGCCTTCGCAGCCTCCGAGTGGAGAGTGGCAGGCCTCCAAGCGGGACCTATTTTCCCTGGTGCCTAAGCTGCCAAGTGTAGTGGAGCTAAACGGGACCGTAATTGGGTTCCCAAGAAGCTTCATCCTCCCCAGCAGACTAGGCTGACCCCCCAGGTTGACATTAGGTCACCCAGGGCCTCGCCGCCCAGCCTCCCTCGGAGGCTGTTTACATCCTGTTTACATCCTGTTTACATCCGTATTAGGCTGTTTGGGAGCTGTTTTAAGCTGAGCTGTTTTGTTCTGTTCCTGTGGATCCCATCCTGCGGATTGGGTTTGTTGTATGCCTGGAAACGGTAGCGAGGTACCCCCGGCATCATTTATTTAAAAAAAACATCTCAACTTTTTTTTTAATTTAAATTTAGAATAGAATTTATTCGTGCGTGATCAGCCAAACGCCAACAGGGCCCTAACTATTTTCGATTTACACGGTTTTTACAAACTAAGTTTTTGAAAGTTTTTTGTCAATAAATGTTTTTAACAGTTTTTATTTCTTTTTGTTCCCGCTTCACCCCCCCACCATTTTAGAAGAAAAAGACCGTTACAGTGGGAAGGCTGCTGCATGTGCTGAAAACCTGTAACAACGCAAAAACATTACTTAATTGGTAATTACGAGTAACCATGTGTTTAAGCAGCCGTTCATCTAGGGGTCCGAGTGGCCACCTATTATTTTAGGATATAAACGGTTGGTCGACTTTTCACGTGACCAGAAGGCTGGTCTTTTTCTTGGCCAAAGAATCAGTATTGCCATAATACAAGGCAATGACTTCTGGGCGCTTTTCTGGTGATAAGGATGGGGACAAATTTTTTGACACCCTGTATTTCTCATCCCATTCTTATACTTGTATTATTGTTTTAGATCTGTTTGTAGTTTGTAAATAAAGTGCATACTGAATTCAAATGAATAAAATCATGTTAGTTCTATTTAGCTTCACAAAAGCAGTCCAGAATTTGCATTGTTAGTCCAAGCTTCGGATTTCTGTAGTTTGGCTTTATAGTTTTGCCATACACGTGTGGCCTAGATTATATTATTCTTGGCTTATTATGCCTGCGGCTTCGCCCGCGTGGAGTTTGATTAAATTATTGTCCCACGGGATCATACTACCGACATAAAAAGTATCCCATGTCTTAATCAATTTATTACATCACCGCTGCTCTCAAAACGATTAAGGAAAAGCTGGTAAAGAAACTGGCATGTCTTAGAACCAAAAAATTCAGACATATGCGACATCTGGTAGATGAGCAACCCGCACTGGGCCCGCGTGGTGGATTATAGCCTCCTCACCTAGAAAGGAGGCCTAAGTCCCTGCAGTGGGAACATTTTAGGCTGATGATAATGATGTCTTAATCTAGGTTATAAACCTTCTTGCCATAATATCATCCTTCACACAGTCCTTCCGTCGTTTCTTTCTTCCTCTACTCTTATATGTCTGCATTTTAATCCACTACTTCATTTTATTTCTTTGTTATTTGATTGTTTAGTCTTATTGATTGTTGAGTATATATACTTTCTTTACTTTTTGCATGCCGTAAGGTAGAGTGTGTTGAAACTGTTTTACAATGTTACCATCTTATTTTGTACACATATTCTTGGCAAAATAAATGATTTCTGATTATACCCCTAAACATACATTACACTCAAAACTGCCCTTCCATATTATTAGAGTTAAATAAAAGGTTCGGAAATTGTTGTCAATCCTTCTTGATGTACCTATTTGTTTCATGTACTTGTTTACCCCAACAATTGTGTCAAAACAACATCATTCATGTCAATAGCTAACAGGAATCCGTGTTATTACTTCATTCGCAAATCAATCAGACATGTTTGTAACCCACACTCAAAATATCTGGCAAGTGCGATTCAATCTTGTACATCTGGTTCCGTATATATTTTTCTGCGAACGTTAACACAAGAGTGTCAAGTTTGCAGAAGTTACATTACTCTCTCTGCCTGCAGGGTCGGCTTCCAGTCTAACTGATTTGTAGCCAATTATCAATATTTTATACGGCGAGACTACCTATCTGACCACCACACAATCCAGTAACTGCTTCTTAGTATTTTAAAATTCAAATCAAATTATTTGATTGTAAGACAGTGAATTTGTGCAATATTTGCAGAATGGCTCTAAAAACTTCGAAAGATTTTATTCTATTTTTTTAAATTTTTTTTATTAAAAAACACATTTACAATCATATTTTTAGAGACGTACATTACGTATCACACAAACCATTGAAATTGACCTTCTAAATTTGGCTTATGGCGTATGGCTTTTTAGACTACAGGCGGTACCCTAAACCCAGCCAACAAAAGGTCAAAGTATTATGCGTAAACCACGCGACAGATTTATGATTTTCAGAGAACATTTTCCGTTATACTGTGACAAATGGCGATCGTACGAATCTATGTGAATTTCTAGGCTTTTACTGGAATCATCGTGAAAAATATATGAGGGGTTTTTGTATTCTATGGCTTTTAGGAGATTTTCACACCGTTCGCCCGTGAGGTTTGGTGGACATGCTAAAGATTTTGTGGTAGTGTGCCGCGTGGAGATTCTACCTAAACTTTTCCTATCTAATAATAATAATTTATTTAATCAAAATAACAATGTTAACATCTATGTTGGGCCCGGCTACCAGTCTAACAGGATGCATGACATGGAATAACTGTCTATGTGACCTTTACAACCTATAGTACTAGGTAATATGATATTCCTGGTTAAGACTGTTTGTCAGACTTTCGGGCCACTGACTTGTAACGGCTGTCAAAGGAAAAACCACATTTTACAAATCTCATCATCATCATCATCAGCCATAAGACGTCCACTGCTGGACAAAGGCCTCCCCCATATAACGCCATAACGAACGGCAGCCTGCCGTTTGCATCCACCGGTTGCCCGCAACTCTCACGATGTCATCCGTCCACCTGGTGGGAGGCCTACCAACGCTGCGTCTTCCGGTTCGTGGTCGCCACTCGAGAACCTTCCTACCCCATCGGTTGTCCGTTCTTCGAGCGATGTGGCCTGCCCATTGCCACTTCAACTTGCATATTCTGAGAGCTATGTCGGTGACCCTGGTCCTACGGCGGATTTCCTCATTTCGGATTTACAAATCTATCGACACATTTATTAAAATCCGTTCAGTAGTTTAGGCGCTATGGTGGAACATACATAATAATTAATACATACAAAGACTCCTAAAATCATTACCCTTCCATTTGACTTTGCCGTAGTCGGGTAAAAAAGTAACTTTCTAATAGCCTCATTACAAAGTTTATTTTTTCATAAAATACTTGTTCTACTCCTACTTCAAAAATATACCTTCCTTGTAATGAAAAATCTTACCCTAAACATAACTTGTCACGCAACAGAAAACCTTACTAAAATCATGTTATTTATTAAAAAAAGAAAATCTCTTCAACAAACGCTTTTCATAACTTGAAAAAACTGCCTTTTCCGGCTACCAGCGAAATTAATATTCTTTCTGCGTGCCCGGATATTAGAATATTTCGCAAGAATGTAAATAATGGGTTATCATCCTGTATTCAGAGTTTAAAATGTACAAAGTGTTGTGATGGACCCTTTTAGTGTCAGATTATTTTACTTTGTTCCTTTTGGGTTGTTTTGGTGAATTTTAAAAAGATGCTTGGATTTTTAGCCTTTAATAACATAACAGCACGCCGGTTAAACCCGAAGGGTTGGGCAGAGTTGAAGCCAATAGTACAATCACATTTTGCCAGTTATGTTTAAGTCCCATGTAATAGGGGACGAGCTTATTGCCATCAACCGGGGATGAATATAGACTTCGTGGCTCATCATCATCATCATCATTTCAGCCAAAAGACGTCCACTGCTGGACGTAGGCCTCCCCCAGGTGTCGCCACATTGACCGGTCCCGTGCGTCTCTCATCCAGCGGGTTCCCGCAACCTTGACCAGGTCATCGGTCCACCTAGTGGGAGGCCTTCCAACGCAACGTCTTCCGGTTCGCGGTCGCCATTCCAGAACTTTTCGGCCCCATCGGCCATCCGTTCTGCGAGCAATGTGCCCTGCCCATTGCCACTTAAGTCTGACGATTCTTCGGGCTACGTCGGTAACCTTGGTTCTCATGCGGATGTCCTCATTTCTGATTCGATCACGCAAGGACTTCGTGGCTGCTACTGAGAAATTCCTAATGCAAAAAACCCAACAACGTTTATACCGATCCGGGAATCGAACCAAGGATCTGGACCTAATCTGAAAAAATATTCTAAAATGTTTGTGTTTTGGTTTTGTGGATCCTTGTTCCTAGCTGATCGTGTTGTGTCGTTTCTATCTACCAGTAACTAGGAAAAAGTTAATTTTATGAATGTAAAACTGCCTTAATCTGAGATTCTTGATAATAGTCAAATCTTGATTGTCTTCAAAGTAGTTCTGTAATAAGCGAGCTGTTTCTACGCAAAAGTCTCTTGAGAACCAGAAAATCAGCTTTTCTATCTCAATCTTTCTTTGAATCGTAGTGTAGACTCTATCTAGATAAAAATAAATACCAAAATAAGTACATCTTCAAAGAAACGAAATATTTGTTATATTAAGAATTTTAATCTTAGTCTGTATTGTCTGCAAAGTATTCGACCACAAACACTGTCCTTTGGGAGATATCGAAGATTCTCGTTTACAGTAATTATTTGGTTGAAAAGAAAATACATAATGACGTAACTTTGGTGGGAATCCCAAATGATTTAAAGAGCGTTTGAAAGAATTTTGGTATTTTTAGATATCGATGGAAGGGAGTAATTATTGTGATGGGTGTAATATAGTATTAAATATATAATTAAACGAAAAGTATAAAATATAGTTAATCCAGTAGAAAAATAATATATAAAAAAAATTAATAAATTTAAAACACGAACGATAATTTACCTAGTTCCACAGCCTCGTCGGCTTAGTGGTCACCAGTGCGATTGCCGAGCACCAGGATCTCTGTTCGATTCCCAGGCCAAGTGTTATAAAGAAGGAACATGGGTTCGGTTTTTAGTCAGTAGAAGTCTGACACTCCCCTTCGCTCTGCCCAAGAGCGGGGGGGGTCATTCGATGATTTTCCACCCACCAAAAAAAAAAAAAGGCCAAGTGTTATTGAACTTTTTAATCAGGAATATTTCAGTAGCAGCGATGGAGTCTGAATATATATGTCCAGTTGATAGGTTCATCTCCTTCTACTTTTACACCTCTGCCTGACCCTTTGGGAATTACAGGGGGTGATTCTGTGTTATGTTTATATTTATTTTAACAGGTAAGACAAAAGCTAACAAAAGTAGTCATAAATTGCTAGTCCAGTTCCAAGTAACGGGTCTGCGTAGAAGCACAAGGTAGGTACACAGTGGACATCATAATAATATTAAGTGTCACCCTCTTGAATTCCACCAAAGAACAAGAAAATAAACCAAACGCCAAGATACACTATTCAGTGTTCTCATTTCACGAATCACTGGCGCAAACTTTAATAAGTTTGTACGCGTTGCCGGGACTCCCAACCGTAGCCTCTTGTCAGGAACGAGTAAACCTAACGATTCCAATATTTGAGGATTATTTTGCATACCACGAAAAACCATAAAAACATATTTTGCTCAGGTAAAAACTGACGCATACGTCATTGGCGTGACTTCCTTAAGGAAAAAACTGGTGCCGTCACGCCCTACATCCCTGGTGGAGATTTCCTCAGTTTGAACAAGCCAAAAATATAAAAGAAGATAAAATAATATCCACTTAAGTTGGAGATAATATTTCTTTATTACTTAGTCCCTACCTAACAGATAAACGAATCGTAAGAAAAACTAATAACAGTCAATAAGTTTCAGGAATTGGTCATTCATTTCACGTTTTATTGGAGTCACATAAACATAGACTCTAACGATTACAAACAAGTCGCTTCCATAATATTTTTCCTGAAAGACAAAAGATGTTGTTTTTTTAGTTTTTACCTTTCGTTTTGTGGTAAACAGCCATTGATAATATTCACACGTTTAAGAAAACATCTTTAATTTATTGGAAAAATAAACAAACTCTGCATTATGGATTTTTTGGTCCCGGCTGTCATTTTTAATCTTTGACAGTCGTAACATGGCCCGAACGCTGACAGCCTGTCTCACGAAGAGGTATCGTATTAACCAGTCCTGATTGAGTTGTGGAGGTCAGATAGGCTGGTAATCCATGTAAAATACAGGTATTCAGCTAAATGTGGTTAGACTGGAAGCCGACCTCTAATTGGGGAAAGTCTAGGTAGATGTTTTTTTTATTTATTTATTTGAATTGGGCTTACTCTTGACCTTAATCTTGCCCTAAGGGCAGAGATGAGGTCGCCGATGGAACGAGCTTACCCAGAAGAAGCCTATTTACTCGCGACTTATATAGATTGGGGTCATTTGGGGTAATATGAACTCGGGAAAAACGACGCAGGCAGGGAGTTCCACTCCTTGTGCGCATAATAAAAGAATTAGCAAACCGCTTCGTTCGAATGTGTGGAACATCGACAAGGTATAGAAGAAGGGTGATGAATGATGATGAATAACTTGATATTCAGCAGATCTCGGTACAGGGTGTAGGCCATAGTAGAGCATCTCGAAGACCAGGAAAGCATGGCTCAAAATAAAGAAGACCGATACTCAGCAGTAGGTGGAACAAGGCTGCTTATAAATGATTAATGTTCACGCCATCACAAAGAATAAGGAAAAGTCAGAGCTGCCGATAATGCGACGTCACAGATCATTAATCAAAGCGTTTGCTGACAGGACTCGTAACTCGTAATGAGCTTGATTTGTGTGTTACATGCTGATGGTGGCTCTGTATTTAGGTACAGAGATGGACTAATGTATCTAGGGAACTGAGGTTTTGTATGGTAATGGTATATAGTAATGTATAAAGTGGTTATCGGTTGTCGTAATATAGACAGGTGATGCGGAGAAAAGAGGAAATGTCCTGAGGAAAGATTTTAGTATGGATATGTTATGAGCAGTGGTGGCCCAGTGGTGGCGGCCCCGACTTACGAACAGTTGGTCGTGGGTTCGAACCCAGGCAGGCGCATTACTTTGTGTAATTTATTTCATCACCACTGCTCTCAAAACGGTGAAGGAAAACGTCGTGAGGAAACCGGCATATTTTAGAACCAAAAATTCGAAGATATGCGACATCTATCAATCCGCACTGGGCCCGTGTGGTGGATTATAGCCCATCCCTTTCCTAGAGAGGAGGCCTGAGTCCCTGCAGTGGGAACAATTTAAGCTGATGATGATGACGATGATGGATATGTTAGGGAATATGACTAGAAGAAGAGAAAAGATACGATGGATGGACTGTGTAAAGAATGATATGGCAAGAAAGGTTTCTGATGAGATGACGCCCTTAGGGCAAGATTGAGGTCAAGAGTAAGCCCATTTAACATAAAAAAAGAGTAATAGAAAAGTACGGAAGAAGGCAACATGCTGCCCCGTGCACCGACCCCAGATAAATTGGGATAAGGGCAAGAGAATGAGGTATAGAATGTTTCCCCATTTTCTACATGACAAGACATGACACCTACAATTCCGGAATGGTGAGGCAGAGGAACCACACCATAATTTTACCAATCACATTGAAGGCCTAATGTAAAATGGGATGAGCTTAGTGCCATTCATCTGGTACAAATACATACTACAAGCCGCTTGAAGACCATTACACATTGTCCGACCTGGGAATCAAACCCGGAACCTCATGATCAGCAGTCGCACCATAAGATCAACGACACAGTCAGCGAAATAGCCATCCCATGTTAGTACAGTCAGCATCAGAAGTATATTAACATTACCTACTCAAAGTTTCGAAGCTGTTTTTACCCACGACGGAACGGAGACGGTATATGTGTTTGGGGTGAGAGGTTGTTTGTTTGTGTGTTTTTACCCACGACGGAACGGAGACGGTATATGCGTTTGGGGTGAGAGGTTGTTTGTTTGTGTGTTTGTTTGTTTGTTTGTGTGTTTGTGCAAATACATGTTGCCATTTTTCTCCAAAACTATTTGTCCGATTTTGATGCAGTTTTCAGTTATGGGTTAGGGTTCGATTGGTGCATGTTCTTAGATAGGTGTTACAGTGACAACTCACCAGGGGGCGCTGCAGCAAACATTTTTTGTGCAAATCAAAGTTGCCATTTTTCTCCAAAACTACAAGTCCGATTTTGATTCAGTTTTCAGTTATGGGTTAAGGTTTGTTAGGTGCATGTTCTTAGATAAAAAATAAAAATAAACGTAAAAAGTTAAAAATAAAAAGCAAAATTAAAAATTTTGAAAAAACCCACGACTGTTAAAAAAATATTAAAAAAAGGATAAAATAATAAAAAACACCCGCCTTAAAAAAACCCAAGAATGTCCGTCGGGAGCTGAACATTGCAAAACTAGTTCATTTAATGGCAGCCCCCGACGGACATTCTTGGGTTTTTTTAAGGCGGGTGTTTTTTATTATTTTATCCTTTTTTTAATATTTTTTTAACAGTCGTGGGTTTTTTCAAAATTTTTAATTTTGCTTTTTATTTTTAATAAAAACTTGTTAGATATTACTCGTTACTAAATGTTATTGGAGTATAAGGACTATTTTAACGAATAATCTTCTGAAACATTAAAAATAATAGCTAGAGTCCTGTACATAAAAGAATTAAAATTCCGAAATGATCAGCTACTTCTGATGCTGACTGTACACTATAATAGCAACAGCAAAAAAAATTAAGTATAACTACAAAGTTTAATTAAGGCCTTTGCCCTGCAGTGGGATGACACAGGCTAACAGTAACAGTACCTAACTACAAAGTATTCGTAGTTCATAAAGACATTTTCACATTATATACCGCCATATAAAATAGTATGTTGTGAATAAGGTTTAAATTACTAAAGCAATAAGGATGGCGACACGCCAGGCTGAATAAACGGAGAAGCTGAGGTGAAAATGAAACAGTGCTGTAAGGGTTGCCACGAAAAATAAAATCTACAAAAAAATGTTGGTTGATTTTAGGGTTTTGTACCTTAAAGATCACCAAAGAGCCTGACTACCTAGGCTATAGCTAAGCCTCCGCTCGCGCTGTTTGTCCGTTCGACTGTCCGTCTGTCTGTCTGTCCACGGGTTGTATCTCATAATCCATTAAACTCACACTTTTGACAATTTCAAGGAAGATTCAAGATTCTTTATTTGCATATGAGAGAAGCCCCTTTATTATCTTCGTATGCAAACCACAGCGACAAAGTTGTCCGAATCTGACAGATGGCAGCGATACGACTGCAAACGTTTTTATCAATTAGTTAACGAACGAAAGCAGTTTACAGTCTATTCTTACCACTGATGTGCGGTTGCTGTTTTACATTTTATAGAAGCTTATCGTGTACCTAGCTTGCTGTGGTGTGTCATTGCAATTTTTCTTCTTAGCGTGTCAATGGCAAATTTCTATTAAATCAAAATTTAGCTATGCGAACTTTCGCTGATGCAGTCATAAGATGATACGTCAAGTGTGCAGAAGTCAGGCCATCCAGCGCAAGATGGAAGGTAGTATCTGTGGATATACGCCGCATACACACTTGAGGTGTGAGCCGTTAATGAACCCCCATATGAAGATATTGTCTTTGATACGGCCCACCTGGGTTCGGAGTCTAATTGAACGGCACTGAAGCTGTGGTTTGCAATGACCCTCGAAATGGATTGAAAAAATTCGAAATTTTAACAGAAAATATTACTCAAAGTTTGTGTGGTAGCCCTACGCCTTAATATTCGTCTGAGCTCACGGCCGTCTTTGCTCCGACAGGTAACGGGCAAAAAAACGCTTTTATTTCAAATATTAGGTTTTCGCTTCTAAAGTTGTAACTATAGAAAAGAAGTAAAAAAATACCGTTATACGCCTCCAGGCACATAAAACGTCGAGTAAAGGTGCACGGTTCGAATGAGCCGTTTCCTGTGGAGAAGAGCTAACCAGAAACTCCTTGGTACTTCCACCTCAAACTCAAACTAATAGATCTTGTCTATCGGTGTTGCATAATATGCTAGTGCTGAGCATAAGGTCCTACATTCGATCCCCGGATCTAGAACAGTTTTATTTAGATTTTCTATTAAAAATTCCAGTAGCAGCTGCGGAGTCCGAATTTGTGCCCGCTAACCTGGCCCCCGAATACATGATTTAAAATTAACCGGCGACACGAGGTTCTACTATAGTACCTACACCTCTAAATAACTATTCTGGAATAACAAGCATGATTTTATATTAAAAAAATAAAAATACTATATTAATAATGTATTTTTTTAATCCATGTAGGTACTACCTACATTTTGTTTTGATCAAGAAGCTCATTCACAATTAAAATTCAGAATCATATGCTTATATATTATGTACAATTAATTAGCAAGAGGTCATACAGTTTAAAATGAACTGTCACTCACAATAGTGGCTAATATAATTTCAACACCAACTTTCCTAATAAGCTGTAATCTAATTTCAACCCTAACCCTAAAAGTTTGAACCACGAAGTTAGTTTGAACCGCTTAAAATTGGTCTAAACCGGTTTTCGGTGGATATTAACACAGTAAGCACATAGATGCGGAAACGATACTTAACAAAGAGTGTTTTATTTGGTTATGTATATTATTTCAGTCTTTTTCTAAATCGTGTGGTTAATGTCTAACCTGCCTGGTATGAGGGTTTTTATACTGACAATCAGCCTCTCACTTGGCAAAAGCATGTATGTGTGTTGCGAAAGACATAAACTGACTTAATTGGGGAGGTTCTTCAGAAAGGACAGGTGCTTAGTACTCGCAATCAGTGTGCGTGTACGACCAATTTATGAAAGTGGACGAGACAAAAGTTGTACCTATGTGAGGATGGTAGAAGGTTGCGTTCTGTAATTTCAGCCAGCGTACCCTCATGGGAAGAAGGCGTGTGTTTATGTATGTACCTACTAGCTTATGCCTGCGGCTTAGTTCGTTGTCCCACGGGGTCATAGGTACTACCGGGATAAAAAGTATCCTATGTGATAATCCAGGCTGTAAGCTTCATCCAACTCCGTTCAGTAGATTTTCCGTGATAGAGTAACAAAACATCCACCTATCCTGTATCCTGTAGGTGGGATAATTCCATCAAAGGCCGACACCTCCACCAGTTCTTTCCATCCGTTCGTGAACGGCTGGCCAGGACATGGCTGGAGGTGGATCACTGTGTCGCCCAATTTCTCACAGGTCATGGTAACTTTAAGAGTAAATTATTTTTCTTCAAGCTTGTTGCCTCGCCTTTTTGTCAATGTTCTACATCATTCTGACTGCAAATTTGAACAAACTGCACATCACATTTTATGGGAGTGTAGTCTTTGGCAGAATGAACGTAATATTATGTTAAATAGTGTACAGGTTACATCCGGAGTTATTTTTACTATACGGACCTTGTAGAAACTAGAACGTGCGTTCAAGCATTTTTGTCATACCTATTATTGGAATCAAATATAGGTAACAGTTCACAACTTAGGACCCAATAATATTAATGACAATAATATCCGTGGTGCTTGGCAACTGGGCTTATCCGAGTTGTATACGTCCCAGTGTGCCTATTGGCCTTGTTCTGTTCTGTGGCCTGCTGATATGGAGGGAAGTGGAAATTATGTTTTTTCCTACTCCTCCGCTATTCTTTTCTGATTAATTTCGTTGCGGGATCCAAGACAGTTAAATCGCTTCTCTGGGACTTCGTCGAGCTTCATTGTCTCGGCGCTTTTCTTGTGGTCGCCACTGTTGATTCTGGCTAACAGGATCGAGTTACAGTGGTTTGGGAATAGTGTGGCGGGCTTGCCCCAAAAAAAAAAAAAAAAAACCACCCATCCTCACAAAGATTGGCATTTATAATATTAGTAGGATGTAAACGCAGATTAGATTGTTTTGACAGAGCTGAGTTTCCCTGATAAAATTCACTCTAAATCTTTGGTTTTTCTACTCTTCTAACTCCATCTTTTTCTCAACTAATTACAACTTGTCTCGAACATCCGGTTCAATACTACGACTCACCGAATCGCGGCAATTGGAAAGAGTTGCATTGACGTCTGTTAGTATTTAATTAATTGTTTATTTACAAGTTACTTGGACATACTACTGCTGAGCAAGAGGTCCTGGGTTTGCTGCTCGGGTCGGGCAAACTTGATATTTCCATTAGATATTTTCTCAGTGGCAGTCACAGAATTGGGATTTGTGTCCGAATTATAACAATAGGCTCACATCCTATTACATGGGCCTTGAAAATAAATGGCAAAATGTCGATATACTTTTAGTTAGATCTCTGCCTCTATTTTCGGGGATTACAGGCGTGATGTTATGTTGGAGGTAGTTGTTTAGAAGAAATTGTGATTAAACGTTTAATTAGATCTCTTGTCTTGAACTTAAACCAAGATCTCGGCGCATTTTTGACGTGATTCATTTAAATAACCTTTTTTCTTTTTTTAACGTAAACAAAAGATGAAGAAGAAGAAGATATAGTGCTTCGAAAAGTCGTGTGATTAAATCCTAAATTCATGATCAACTTAGCACTTGAGTTCTCTCCGTAACATAATAATGTAGATCAAATAGGTGCCACAAAAATCATGGACAAGCCCCACATTCCACGTTTCTTAACATCATCATCATCAACAGCTTATTAATGTTCCCACTGCTGGGACACAGGCCTCCTCTCATTTGAGAGGGAATGGGCTATTATTATAATCTACCACGCGGGCCCACAGCGGATTGGTAGATGGCACGTCTTCGATTTTTTTTTTCTTTTTCTTAACATCAAAAGATAAATCAACTACAATCACTCATACCTCAAATAAAGCGTTTACTCATCAAAAACTTTAATATCTGAAACTAGAAATAGATGCCCTTTGAGTTCTACTCCTTCCGAATTCCAAACGAGAGAAACAATTAACAAAGACAAAGACGGCCTCTGGAGTATCGAACCTGAGACTAATCGTATTAATCTCGTATCTTGGCCACTAGACCAAGATGGCCGATCTGTTATTGGATTATTCTGCCCCGTAAACTAAAAAGCAGTAACTTACGAAAAATTACGAATTTACTTTCCCAATCTTCTAGGTTTTATTTTATACTAACTAGGCATTTATATTATTTTGTTTTTGAGATTAATAAAAAAAAAACTATTTTCACATCTTTCGTTAATCCGACCACAAAGTCACCTTTATTTAACCTTTGTTAGTAAAATATTTTATTTAGTACCACTATAATATTGTAACTGCAATCTGCCTACACCTTCGGGAAATACAAGCGTGTCATTGTTAGTAGTTGTCACATTAATGCAAGCAAACAATCAACTGCATTTAAATTCGGAATGTGGCCGCCACTAGTAGTCGGCGGCCGCCGACTACTAGTGGCGGCCACCGACTACTAGTGGCGGCCACCGACTACTAGTGGCGGCCACCGACTACTAGTGGCGGCCACCGACTACTAGTGGCGGCCACCGACTACTAGTGGCGGCCACCGACTACTAGTGGCGGCCACCGAATACTAGTGGCGGCCACCGAATACTAGTGGCGGCCACCGACTACTAGGTGGCGGCCACCGACTACTAGGTGGCGGCCACCGACTAAAGGGCATGGCACGTGGCAGGCGCCGGTGGCTGTTGTCGGCAACCCGTTTACGCAGAGCTTGAATGTCACTTCAAATGTCATGTCCCTACTGATTCATTAAAAGTAATATGGCAGTGAAATGTGTAAAGAAAAAAATAAAAGCCGTCTACTCCCTTTATTGCACTTATAAAAAACAAATTGGCTTTACAAACTTGTGAACGTTTCGCTAATGTTACTAGTTTACTACATATTTGACTCCTGAGGATAGATTGTTTAGGATTTCGTGAAAAGGACAAAAAAATTAAAAAATAATCGGCTGGTATTGTCCCTTTGGGTGACACTGCTTTTACTGTTTTGTGATTTCGTATGTAAATTGGAATTTCTTGTGTCTATTTTTAGACGCAGCTAGGCCTAGCCTAGGCGTGCAGACTAAGCGTGTTCAGGTCACCTACCCGGCACTCTTCTGTTAGGGTTCATATGACGATGGTACGGACACCAGCACATCCAAGCTACCCAAACCTGTCAAATTAACTTAATCATCATGAGAATCTATCAATCAATAAGAGAAATTTGAATTAAAAATTTGGCACATTGCTGCATTTGTAGTGCTGACTGTACAAATCTCGTGCTGCTATCTATTTTAGCTGCGAGTTGCAAGACATAACGCTCACAAGGCAGTCAAAGTATCATCTGGGCACAAATCAGCCTCACAAGGCAGACTCCGTGGCGGCTATTAAAAAATTTCCTGAAGGAAAATCCCAATACCACATTGCCTGACCTAGGAATCGAACCTAGAACCTAATGCTCTGCACTCAACCAACAACAATCAACTTATAAACTACAGACGAAAACCACAACAAAACCTGTTTCTAAATCAATATAGAATATAATAACTCATGTCAGTAAAGGATTTGATCTTGTATTAAATTATTGATCACAATTAAATCAAACAATACCCTCATTTGTGTAAGGTGTAAGCCCTTTGATTGAACACGACAGGGGTGTGTTCTGTTTCCCAATTAGTATAACACAACTAATTCAAGTTTAGTTCCTGTTTTCACTAACATTAAGCAATAGGGATGTTAACAAAAAAAAACTAATTAGTCCGTCAGATAGATTTCCAAAAAATATTGGACACATATTTTTCTTTTTTCACGTAAACAAACAACAACAAAGTTTGTATGGAAAGTCGTTTTTTTTCACGCGGGCTGACAAAAGCTAGTCGAAAATAAAAGAATTAACAACATTGGTGTAAATAAAAAAGCCGCTAATGCAACATAATCAACTTTGAAAAAATTCCGTCATGCCTCAGAAAGCACGTTATCCATGGTCCCGGCTATCATTTGCAAAACTGACAATTGTTAAGTATTCAGTGGTTAGAAAGTCTGACAACCACTGTTACCAAGGTAGTATCGTGTACTTCCTCGCGATGTTTCCTTTACCGGTTTGAGAGTAGCGGTGATGAAATAAGTTACACAAAGTAATGCCTGCATGGGTTCGAACCCATGCAGGCATTACTTTGTCGCTCTATTGAAAATAATGGAATTCAGCTGCATTAGGTAAGACTGGAAGCCAACCCCAACATAGTTAGGAAAAGGCTAGGCAGGTGATGACCTTCGGAGACATTGGCATTGGCATAATTATTTATTTTATATTATTTATTTATTACACACTTAGAAATGCCTATTTAATAGAATAAAATTATTTATTTGCTACCTACTACCCTCATCCGTGTGTCACTGCCGGGGACCTACTGAAAACCAGCGCTGAGTGTTTAACACCCAGCATATGCTGAGTTGGTTACCCCTTTCGTTATGGGCAAGCTCAGCGCAGTTGAGCTGTTTAATTAATTGATAAAAGCTGTTTGTTGTTATTTGTTTATGTATGTGCTGCTCTTTTGTGTTGCTGCTGTCCATTAACGAATAAATACGTATTCTATTCTATTCTACATTGTAGCTGTCAAGCGACTGGTTTTATCTTTCAATACGCACAACCCACCCTGGTGGATTACACCCCTTTTCCTCTCACAGAAGAGAGCTGTGTCCCAGCAGTGGGAACATTTTAGCTTGTTTATATTAGGGACCTACCTAGCCTGTTCAGCAGGGCTATTGCGTATCTTTTAATGTCAGTGGCTATCATAATTATAGTGTCAACCAAATAACTGTCAAATGGTTAGTTAAAAAAAAATGTTCCAAATCATAACCAATTGGCAGTTAATTGATGGACACTATTATGATAGCCACTGACTTTAAAAAGATACGCAATAGCCCTGCAGGTATAGAAAATCCTAAAATCAAAACCTCAAAACATCCAAAAGTTTTTATGTCCACAGAAAAATACCCATGTTTCTGTTTTCCTACCAGCCATAAGTACATACTATGTCATAATATCTCTTAAACTAACAACAGTCTCATTGCCAATGTTACCTGTAAATAAAAGAAGGAAAATAACAAATATCTCCGGATCAAATACCTTCGATACTTTGAACAAACTATTTACACAGAGTTATTTCTTTTTCCTCGCTTCTTTTATATGTTTTCGACTTTGATACGAAAGTGACCGACGTAAACGTAACATGTATTAGAGCGATCAATTTGAAGTGTTTTCTTTTTATTTATTTTTTGGAGGGTGGAAAATCATATGCGGTAAGGGGTTAATGACTCCTCCCGCTCTGGGCAGAGCGGTAGGTGTCAGACTTATACTGACTAAAAACCACCAATGTTAGTTAGCCCTTTTTGTTCGAGGCCGCGGTACCTCTTTAGAACAACCCGCAGACTTTCACTTTCAGATTTCAAAATAATGTTTTTTTTTTTTTTTTTTTTTTTGCGTGGGGTGGGTGGGTAATGTATGTGTGTCGGCTCGAAGGACCAATGTTAAGGTGTGTCCTTAATTTTAAGGGAGTTTGCAAATCAGGTAATTATATGACCAAAGTGACTGGTTTATTCTTCTTGTGATAGAAATTTATTAAGAGATTTACAAAATGCACACAGGACAGACTTCAGTTAATGCTGGTAATAGTATCGAAGACAGAAAAAGCCTGCTGAGACGTGGGTTTCAGCTTATATAGATGTGGTTTTGCGCCCTCTGGTGTTGAAGCAGGAACTACGTAACTTGCAGCTTGGGTTGTGTGATCGATGTCATGACTCGATGCTCTCGTAGTGTCTCGTAGTTGTGCAGAGATGGCGCTGTCCTCAACATCCTCCGGGGCTTTGAGAGTCTTAGGATAACTGTCAAAGATTGTCTTGATGCGGTAATGTGACCATCGCTGGTATGTCTGCAGCCTCGAAGTCGACCTTGGGCGATGGAAGAGGGCAGATCTTGGAGAAGGCCCTCTCGATGACGCCTGTGGCGGTGCGGATGGATGCCACCCTGGGAACGCCATCCTTGCCTGGGAACACATTTGTTATTCGACCCAGTCGCCACTTGAGGGGTGACAGGTGGTCCTCCTTCACCAGGACTAGTGTGTTCGGTGTAAGTGCTTCCTTGGTCGTCTTCCACTTGGAACGTTTCTGTAGCTCCGAAACATATTCGCTCGACCATCGAGCCCAGAAGTGTTGTCTTAGCTGCTCGATGCGGCGGTAGCGTGACAGTGAGTGTGTGGTCACCGTCATGACGTCTTTCTCTGCAGGCGCCGTCAGTGGTCGACCGATCAGGAAGTGCCCAGGCGTGAGGGGGGTGAGGTCATCGGGATTTGAAGACATAGGATGTAAGGGACGGGAGTTCAGGACGGCTTCTATCTGTGCTAAAACCGTGCTGAACTCCTCGTAATTAAGATGTGCATTGCCTATTACGCGGGCAATGTGGTGCTTGCAGGATTTTACCCCCGCTTCCCACAAGCCGCCGAAATGAGGTGAGTATGGAGGAATAAATTTAAATTCAATGTGATTTTCTGAACTAAAATTTAGTAAGTCATCAGAACATTTATTCAAGGAATGTGTGAATTCCTTGGCTGCTCCAACGAAATTCCTACCATTATCTGAAAAGATTTGTAAAGGTTTACCTCTTTGTGAGATAAATCTTTTTAGTGCCAGAATAAAACCTTCAGATGATAATGTAGTAACAAGTTCTAAGTGCAACGCCATAATTGAGAAACAAATAAACAAACATAAATAGCACTTTTCTAATTTCGCTCCCCTACCTTTACGAAGATACGAAGAGAATCTTTCGAATTTAACTACTCTGTCCGAACTGTTGACACAGGTCGGTACACTGACAGTGTTCGATTTTAATTCGGGTAATATTTCGGTCAGATTCTTACCTAGGTTATGTTGTTCGCTTGACCAGTCATCTACCTTTTCGTGCAAGAAAGATGGTCCGCCCCACCAAAGGGGCAGAGTACTCAACTCATTTAATCCTTTGCCGCGTGACAACATGTCTGCCGGGTTATTAATTCCACTCACATGACACCAACACATATTGCTTGTCAACTCGTTTATTTCCACAACACGGTTTTGTACAAAGGTTTTGAGTTGATTATGAGGCATTCTAAGCCAACCCAAAGCTATTGTGGAGTCTGTCCACAAAACAATAGTATTGAACGTAACGCGGAAAGATTTTTTTATTACAGCTAATAATCTAGCTCCTTGAACTGCACCGCACAACTCGAGTCGAGGAATGCTAACCGGTTTGACAGGGGCTACGCGACTTTTGGCACATAACAATTTCACTGTGACGTCGCCGGTTGCGTTCCAGGTGCGTATGTATGCGCAACCGCCGTATGCAATTTGACTTGCGTCGGTAAATACGTGTAACTCAGTTCTAATAGGTGAGTCACACATAACAAATCTAGGGATTCGTAGTTTGTTTAAATTTGATATTGACTCAACGAATTTTTTCCAATACAATACTATGTCTTGAGGCAGAGCGTCGTCCCAACCTACTTTAGTGAGCCATAGTTTTTGAAGAAGAGCTTTGACCTCTATAACCACTGGACATAATAACCCCAAAGGATCGTAAAGAGAAATAGCGGATAAAATCGAACGTTTAGTCACGTTTGAGAAATCGACATTTATTTTAGATGTGAAATGAAACTCATCCTGGCTGTTATACCAGCCACCCCATACCATCCATGCATGTTACTCCATTTATATGAAAATATATTACAAATACAAATACAAATATTCTTTATTGTGGTACATAGGTAAGCAATAAGTTGTTACATGTTTCCGAAATTGTACACAGCTATGACCCGCCATAATGGCATACAATAATTTTACAGTAAGTAACATTTTAACAGCACAATCAAATAGAAAATTAAAATAATAACAATTTAAATATGCAGCACTTTAGAATTAACGAATATTTTTACATGTCAAGGCAACAATTAAAATAACGAGACATAAGTTATAAATTCAGTTAGAATTAAACTATACAAATTAAGAAATATACACATTTTACTTATCAGGGGAATAATTAAAATTAAATAACATCATCGAGATAATCTTTTAAATTATAGTAACATTTGTCTAACAGCAATTGAAATAATTTCTTTTTATAATTATGCAAATCTAAATCTCTAATTGTCTTTGGCAATTTATTATATATGTCAGGTATTAGATAAAAAACACTTTTGTGGAAAAGAGCAGTTTTGTGGGGTTCACGTGTCATTTTGTCTTTATGTCTGGGTCTATTACTAAATTTGAAACGGTGAATATTTAATTTTGCGAAAATGGCACATTCGTATATAAACATACAGGGAAGTGGTAGTATTTTCAGTTTCTTAAAATGTGGAACACAGGTGTCCGTTGAATCAATGTTCACGATTGATCGGATACACCGCTTTTGCGCCTTAAAAGCTAGGTTTTTGTTGGTTGAATTGCCCCAGAACATAAGACCGTACCTTAAAACGGAAGAGACATTAATATGTGTACTGTAATTTTAACAAGAAAAACATATGTTTTAATATTAAGTCTTAAGTCACTCGGGTTCTCTTGCCTGTATATCGGTCTCTCTCTCTGTATGTCTGTTTATAACGGCTTATCTCCTAAACGACTGGACCGCTTTTGACGGAACTTAGGCTTCTTTTATATTAGAACTCGTGCCGCGCGAGCGTGGAACCTAAGAAACACGCTTGAACGATTAATACACGTGTGTGTACGCATAAGTTATTTAATAGAACTTGTTATTATAACACATTTTATAACATTCAGTCTCCACATTGCTAAAACATGTTATATAACAAAGTTTTATAACATAAATTATGTTAAATAATATGTAAGTACCTTTACTTCCATATTCGATCTTTTGTATTATGGTACCAATTTCAAGAGTTTTTTTTTTTTGCAAGGATGGGCTTCTTAGTTAGGTGATTACGACTGGTGACGAAAATTAAAATTTGACAGTTTAAGTAGCTTGAGGTTATTACAAAGTAGCAATACGAGTTTCAGCAGCCCACGTGTAACCTGCGACAAAGTTGTTCAAAGACAAATGTACTAACTAGCTAATGCACTCAGTAGTATCTTTGTAAGGTTAACTACAATGTTATGAGTAGAAGATAGTAAAATTCTTGTTAAACTGTCTGGGCTACAAACTCTAAATGAAATGGAGAACTTATGTCACTGTTACCGTCGTTTTAATTTTTATCAGCAATAAAGTTCTTAGTTGCAAGATTCAGCGGGTTCCATAAAGCTTCAAAACTCTTTGGGCTTCGCCGCTGTCGGGTAAAAATTGGAGAGATATTACTATTATTGGAGGTCGTATATTTATATGTATATACTGGCCTGCAAGAAATAATCATATGTAACACATTGCTGTCATTGATTTAAATAAGCTTAGTTACGGGTTGTTTATATTCAATTTGTACTTTGTAACTTGCTTGTAAAATATTAACCACGAATGAATATACTGTGCTATCCCACTGCTGATCTCATCTTTATTTCAATTGGTTATGGGCCCAGATCCAGAAGCACAAATGCTAGAGCATTATTTATAAGTTGAGTGGTTTAAATATTATTTGTGTGCTTGTGAAACTTACGAAATCGCAATTATGTCAGCTGAGGTTGGCATAAGTGGTATTAGAAGGCTCAAAAATTCGTCCGACTACCCAAATTGGAAATTCCTGGTGCGAAATTACTTGGAAAATAAAAACTGGTGGGGAGTAATTTCTACAGATGTAGTGAATGCTGACGTAGACCGGCAGGCACGAACAACAATATGCTTGTTGTTGGAACCAGAGTGCTTTACCCACGTCTACAATGCGAAGACTGCGAAAGAAGCCTGGAATAGCTTACGGAAAGCGTATGAAGACAAAGGTTGGGGAAGACGTATACATATTCAGCGAGAGCTTTTTAACTGTAAGTTGGAGAATTTTGATTCTATGGAAAGCTACATTTCAAAAATTACGTTCCTGACACAACAATTGTCAGATATTGATGCTCCAATCCCTGATGATTGGATCATATCAATTTTGCTGGGTGGATTGACCGCTGAGTACAGCCCTCTCATTATGGCTGTAGATAATAGTGGAAAAGAAATCACGTTGGAGCAAATCAAAATGAAATTGTTACAAGAAGGAAGTAGACAGAGTAAGTTGAACACAGAGTACGAAAAAGCCTTAGTAACACGTAAAGTACAGAACGATGCTAGATCTAACGCTAAAACTAATGATCGTAAGCAGAAGTTCATCTACAAGTGTTTTAAGTGCCACAAGCAAGGACACAAGGCGTCCGAATGCAAGGAGCGGATAAAAACCGCGAATATCTGCCTGAATACAAAGAGGGCGATAAACAAAGATAAGTGGTATTTAGACAGTGGGTGCTCAAATCATATGACCCATGATAAAAACAAATTGTTGTCTTACACACAAGTAAACGGCAACATGAAGATCGCAGTAGCAAACGGAGAGAAGTTATTGGTGAAAGGACGAGGAAATGCTGAGCCACAAGTCAGCGAAAACGGAAAATTAATTTTAGAAAACGTTTTACATGTTCCTGATTTATCCATGAACCTAATTTCGGTGAGCGATTTGACCAAGAAAAATTATTGCATGAATTTTGACAAAGAAGGTTGCATGATTCAAAGTAAAAAAACAAATTATTGCAAGATGTCAAGAGGTCGGCGGAATTTATGAGTTGACAGAAAATCAAAATAACGTCGTGAATGTGACATTGTCAAAACAAAATGAAAATATTTCGAACGTTTGGCACAAAAGATTAGCTCATTTATCGCGTAATTATATGAATAAAATGAAAGTTTTAGTAAGTGGTATGGAATTTAAGAGTACCGATTTATGCGAGCCGTGTATTCCATGTATAGAAGGAAAGACATGCAAAAGTCCCTTTAAAAAGCAAGGTACGAGAGCGAACGAGGTCTTACAATTGGTTTTTAGCGACGTTTGCGGACCAATCGAGGAGCCATCGTTCGGTGGTTCGAGGTATATTCTTCTATTTATCGATGATTATACTAGAAAGACTCATGTTTATTTTTTGAGGAACAAAAGCGAAGTATTCGATAAGTTTCGTGAATATAAGGCGGAAGTTGAGAATGAGACAAGTAAATTGATTAAATGTCTGAGATCTGACAACGGCGCGGAGTATTGTAATGGCAAATTTAAATCATTTTTAAAGTCTGCAGGTATAAAACACCAGACGACTGTACCGTACACGCCGGAACATAATTCTGTCGCAGAAAGAGCGAATCGTACCATAATAGAGAAGGCAAGAACATTACTGTCAGAATCGAACTTGAGCAAGAAGTATTGGGCCGAGGCTGTAAATACTGTTGTTTACTTAAAGAACAGAAGCCCTACGAAAGCATTGAATAATGCGGTACCAGAAAAGCTTTGGAATGGAAAAGATGTGGATGTTAGTCATCTGAAAATCTTTGGTTGTTTGGCATATAGATTGATACCAAAGCAAAAGAGACGGAAACTGGACATGAAGACGGAACCGATGATTTTTATTGGATATCCTGATAATCAGAAGGGTTATCGTCTGATGAATCCTAAGACAGGTGAAGTGACGACTGCGAGAGATGTGAAATTTCTGGAAAACGTCTTTCTCCAAAAGGAAAACGTAGAAAAGTCGGAAGTAATCATAAACCTAAATAAAGATTCTGTTCCTTCCAGTTTACCGAACGTATCTACAAGCAGATCTGAACATTTAGAGGCTCACAACGATATGTATCGTGATACTGAAGACGAGAACGTAGAAGTATTGGAGGACATAGGACCTGAACCTATAGTACCAGAGCGAGTACCTGATGACGTATTGACTGAAGAAGAAGTCAGAATACCTGAATCAGAAAGGAGGTATCCTTTAAGAGAACGCAGACAAGTCGACCGGTACGGATGCAATGTTATGTATGCCAAGGAGAGCAATCTTGATGGTGATCCATTGACTATTAATGAAGCGTTGGCGAGACCAGATGGTGATTTATGGCAAAAAGCGATAGATAATGAACTTATGTCACTGAAGGAGAACCAGACTTGGACGTTGGTGGATCTTCCAGCTGATAAGAAGCCTATCCAATGCAAATGGGTGTTCAAAATCAAGAAAGATAGCGATGGCAAGGTAACAAAGTACAAGGCTAGACTTGTAGCAAAAGGCTTCACACAGGTATGTGGTGTAGATTATACTGAGACATATTCTCCTGTAGTAAGAAGCTCTACTTTAAGATTGTTGTTCTCGCTAGCTGTTGAATACGGTTGGTTTATTGACCAATGGGATGTCACGACTGCCTTTTTATACGGAAAAATTAAAGAGGACATTTACATGCTCCAACCAAAAGGAGCAGTAGTCAAAGGTCAAGAAACCAAGGTATGCAAATTGCAGCGTTCTTTGTATGGATTGAAACAAGCTTCAAATGCTTGGTTCAAGGAATTGGATAAAGAAATGTTGAATTTAGGCTTTGTACAATCAAAAATAGAACCGTGTTTGTATCAAAAGCAGTTTAAAAACAACAAGAAGTTGATTGTCGTTATTTACGTAGATGACCTTTTTATTTTTGGAAATTGTGAACAAGAAAAGCAGAAATTAAAAAACAATTTGCTTGACAAGTTTAAAGTGAAAGATTTAGGGCAGGCTAGGCATGTTTTAGGCATGAGGTTGAGGAGGGACAAAGATGTTATTTGTCTAGATCAGCAACAATTCATTTCGGATATTTTGAATGACTTTAACATGACAGACGCTAAGCCAGTTTTAACCCCAATGGAAGTCGGTATGAAATTAGAAAGATCGACGAATTCCCATTGCGATCTGCCGTATCAAAGCTTAATAGGCTGTCTAAACTATTTGGCCTGTAATACGCGACCAGACATAGCACATGCGGTAAGTGTACTTTCACAATTCAATTCATGCTATGATGAAATACATTTTAAATGTGCGAAACGGGTCTTAAGGTATTTAAAAGGTACGTCTAACCTTTGTCTCACTTTTAGGAAGTCGGGAGATTTAGACTTACGAGGCTACGTAGATGCAGATTGGGGAGGGGCACTTGATAGAAAGTCTTTCACAGGATTAATTTTCAAAATAGGTAAAAATATAGTGTCATGGGAGAGTAGGAAGCAAGCGACAGTATCCTTGTCAAGTACAGAAGCAGAGTACGTAGGATTAAGTCAAGCTTCGAAGGAAGCTCTCTATTTACGGAGTTTACTAAATAGTTTAACAGCTGTGGATAGTAAAGCGGTAGTGATATACAATGACAATCAGTCGGCGCATAAAATTGCAGGTAACAAAATGATGCATAATCGGACGAAACATATAGACATAAAATATCATTTTATTCGCGAGTGTGTACTTAATAACAAAATCGAGATAAAGTACATGTCAACTAATAATATGATAGCCGACATTTTAACTAAAAGTGTTCATAGCCCGAAGTTAAGAGAATTTTTAAAGGATTTATCCCTATCAAATTATTCGATTAAGGGGGCGATGAGTAGTTAAATGTTTATTTTTATGTTGTTTTGGTAATAGATAATTTTCTATGTAGTTTTGTTATGCATTCTTGTCTTTGTTATTCTTCTGTTTTTTGTACTATACTTTTGTATACAGCTAGTACAGTTAAACACAGAAGTGATTTGATTTATTTTTATGTACCGAGTATAGAAGTAATATGCATGTGTAATAGATTAAGGGGGCGTATTGGAGGTCGTATATTTATATGTATATACTGGCCTGCAAGAAATAATCATATGTAACACATTGCTGTCATTGATTTAAATAAGCTTAGTTACGGGTTGTTTATATTCAATTTGTACTTTGTAACTTGCTTGTAAAATATTAACCACGAATGAATATACTGTGCTATCCCACTGCTGATCTCATCTTTATTTCAATTGTTATTATAACACATTTTATAACATTCAGTCTCCACATTGCTAAAACATGTTATATAACAAAGTTTTATAACATAAATTATGTTAAATAATATGTAAGTACCTTTACTTCCATATTCGATCTTTTGTATTATGGTACCAATTTCAAGAGTTTTTTTTTTTTGCAAGGATGGGCTTCTTAGTTAGGTGATTACGACTGGTGACGAAAATTAAAATTTGACAGTTTAAGTAGCTTGAGGTTATTACAAAGTAGCAATACGAGTTTCAGCAGCCCACGTGTAACCTGCGACAAAGTTGTTCAAAGACAAATGTACTAACTAGCTAATGCACTCAGTAGTATCTTTGTAAGGTTAACTACAATGTTATGAGTAGAAGATAGTAAAATTCTTGTTAAACTGTCTGGGCTACAAACTCTAAATGAAATGGAGAACTTATGTCACTGTTACCGTCGTTTTAATTTTTATCAGCAATAAAGTTCTTAGTTGCAAGATTCAGCGGGTTCCATAAAGCTTCAAAACTCTTTGGGCTTCGCCGCTGTCGGGTAAAAAACTCTTCCTTAGCCCCAAAAGTTTAGGGCCTCATATTACAATAAGGGTGTCTATTGATTTAAGTCACTCCATGTAAAATACTGGTATTTAGCTGCACCCGGTAAGACTGGAAGTCGATCCCAACGTAGTTGGGAAAAGGTTGGGCAGATGATGATCATTATAAGAGGGGCCACTTCATATCAAGGCCCCACTGAGAAATAGAAATTCTTGATGATCCCAATAACACTTCAGGTGACTGGTAAAATCGATCCCAGGACCTTATGTTCAGCTGACTTGGCCTACCGGGCAGTCTTACTCTTCACATTTATTAATGACTTCGTTAATGAGGTAGGTAGAGGCAGCCATAACTTCCACCTTTCATGACAATTCAACACGAACCCCCAACTTGCCTCTCCCCCCTAAAACGCTTAATATATTCACCAAATCCACGCTTCATTACAGCTTCCTTACAATTTACAATGTGGGTCCAAAGTAGTCACCCCTACCATAGTTAATTAATAAACAGTAATACAATCAGCCTAACTATCCGTCGAACCAATGACGGGTAAAACAAGTGAACTTTCGGGGCACTTACCAGCGACCCTAAAGACCGTGTATTCACACTTTTTGGCGTTAGACCAGTCCATGTACAGCAGCGAAGGTCACAGCAGCACCCCAGCATATTTAGTACATCTATATTGATCCGACCCGGCTTCGCACGGAAGCATTTATTCTGCACATAAACCTTCCTCTTGAATCACTCTATCTGTTAAAAAAACCCGCATCAAAATCCGTTGTGTAGTTTTAGAGATCTAATACTATACTGCATACATAGGGACAGACAGTGGGAAGCGATTTTGTTTTATACTATGTAGTGATAGTGATGATAATCAGCCTATTTGACTTAACCTGCTAGGAAACATGCCTCTCTTAGCGAAATGGGCCTTCACACGGGCCCAGTGTAAGTTGGTGAATCTCATATCTCTTAGAATTTTAGGGTTTGGACTTGCCGGTTTCCTCTCGATGATTTTTGCTTGACCATCTTAAGAGCAGTGGTGGTGCAATAAATTACACAAAAAATAAGATTCGAACTCACGACACACATCTCTCGTATGTCGGGCCTAATACCACTGACCCACCGCTGCTCACAACACTCTTGCTTTCTCAAAATAGGCCAAATTGATTTACTGACCCTCTGTACGTTTATACTGTGCTCTACAGTAGGGTGCCCAAAACAGTTTGTCAAGAAAATAAAGCGATCTCACGTAGCTCGTAGATACAATGTATTGCTGTACACTATACACCCATTTACTGTGATTAATTAATCTTTGTAGACCTTCGAACTATACTGAAGTTTTTTTGATTTGTAGTGTTCTGGATACGGCACGAACTTTCTTCAAAAACAGTTTTTTGTACATCCTCGTTTGTTACAGTGTTTGACAAAATCTGGATATTTAAGGAGAGATGACAGGACAGGACTAAGATCTTTTGACGAATTTTGGTGCAGTTTCTGGAAGTTTTATTTGATAGAAACAAGCATATTAGGGCAATCAATACAAGAAAAGTACCGTAAAGTAAGTTGGACTGGCCTGTTGGTCTAGTGGTTAGTGACCCTAACTGCTATGCCGGAGGTCGTGGGTTCGATTCCCACCCAGGACAAATGTTTGTGTGATGAGCACGATCATTTGTTCTGTGTCTGGGTGTAATTTATCTATAATATGTATGTATTTAGAAATATATAAGTATGTTTATCAGTTGTCTAGTACCCATAACACAAGCTCTGCTTAGCTTGGGACTAGATGGCGTTGTGTGATAGTTGTGGATATTATTATTAATTACTTTACAGAGGAAAATTGAAAAGAGAGCATGGCATGCATTGAACATATTCAATATTTTTTTATCACGTCCTTGAACGGACAGCTTTGGCCATATCCAGCATTTGTACCCTCCGTAATAATTACAACCTATTTCAAAACTACCCCAGCTAGATGAATTATAATTGGATTTCACCTTTTATAACTGGTACCATTAATCTTACTGCTAACGACTCGTAGTTACCAAGTACGATTCACTTGTTCACGTGTTATATCTAGCCATTAAACAATTAGAAATATAAGGTGAAAGGTGATAGAACCGATGTGGCATATCGACCCACCGCCATTTTGTTTTTTTTTTCGAAATCGCAGCCCACGATAAAAGTGGTATGTATGGATAGAAGACATTTAGACGAACAAAAAATGTCCTAAAACATGGTACCCCAAAGTGTCACGTAATCGAGATATTTGAAGGTAAAGATCGAGATATATTATGAGTACAGCTCCCATACAAAAAAGTTCAAACCCCTTTCGATTTCGGAGGAGGTTGTGGCTAAATAAAATAACAACAGATCGACCTGAGCATTGCTCAGGTCGATTTACAGATTAAGTAACCTTAACCTGTAGATCGACCTGAGCATCTGTTGTTATTTTATTTAGCCACAACCTCCTCCGAAAACGAAAGGGGTTTGAACTAGCCATGCTTGGCTAGGCTGGTCCGTGGATGGGTGGCCACATTTCACATAGCGAGTTTCCACCGTGCCTCAGAAAGCACGTTAAGCCGTCGGTCACGACTGTGATTTGTAGACCTTTGAAACTCATTACGGTCTTCTGAGAGTGTTCTCAGATCGGTGGGACTCCCTTCTGCTGCGTCATTGGGTAAGGATCCATTCCATCTGACTTTTTTATGTGTTTTTCCTTTTGCCGTATTACTAACCCTAGTCATTAAGTTATTTTGTTACTAACACTATGGACACTTGTCTGAAATAAAGAATTTGAATTACAGATAGGTAGTCGTGGCCTTAAATTCTGAAAACCAGTCTTACCAAGGGATATTGTATTACTCGGTACTAGCTGGGTTGTGGAAGTCAGATAGGCAGTCACTCCATGTACAGTACAGAATCTGGTAAAACTGGACGTCGACCCCAACATGTTTGGGAAAAGGCTAGACAGATTTGATGATGATACAAAAGGTTAATAGATTCGCTATCATTTCCTCTTCCTGCTTTATGCCATATTACTTGGGGTTGGCGCAACATAATTCTCCGCTATTATTTAAAAATAAAAAATAATAATAATTTAGTTATTACGTTGCGGGACAGTTAAATCGTTTCTCTGGGACTTGTCGGGTTTCATTGTCTCGGTGCTTTTTTTGTGGTCGCCACTGTTGATTCTGGCTAACAGGAGTTACAGTGGTTTGGGAATAGTATGTCGGGCTTGTTCCATTTTTTATGTTGTTTTAACCTTCGGCATGCCTGGTGACTAAAAGTTACACGGTATGTTAGGAGGGTGTATCAGACCCGGATTTTTAACTTGTAAATTCTTAAATATTTATTGATCAATAAGTTATTTAAATGTACTAATATGTTTACTAGAGGTGTATGTTAGAAAATTAAATAAAAAATATTGCAAATCACCAACTTTTAATAATTATAATGCCAATTAAACTTAAGTAGTGTTTTTAAATCATTTTAAACTTAGTAACCCCAAAACACACTTTACTTATTAAAAACTTTTTTACAAAAAATAAAACCGACTTCGAAAAAAATAAAACACAAAAAAGTGAAAAATAAAAAATCAGCTTCTGGAGTCGGTGACTTTTGTTTGTTTGATTTCATGTTTTGCCACCGACTTCTGAAGCTGATTTTTTATTTTTCACTTTTTTGTGTTTTATTTTTGTCGAAGTCGGTTTTATTTTTTGTAAAAAAGTTTTATTTTTCACTTTTTAGTGGTTCACATGTGCTTACCCCTTCACAACGTACCGGCGTGATGTTATGTTATGAACTGGTGTAAACAATAGACAGTCATGAGATTTCAGCAATCCCAGTCCATTTGCTATCATTAATTGAGGAGTTCCGTTGCCTATCTCCAAAGTTCTTCATCAGATCTTCACCAAATAGTTTTTATAGCCTTTGTAGTGAGTACAGGCGTGATATTATGTTGTGTGATGGCGTAAACAATGCTTAGATATGCTATAGCAACAATCGCGGTTAATCTGCTGTTATTTATTGAAGAGTTCCCCCGATTTCTACAAGATCCCATAATCAGATATTGAAATGGTGACAATGGGACCACACGGGAAGCACCAGCTTTCAAATGAAAAAAGAATCATGAAAATCAGTTCACACAGTCGCAAGTTATGAGCTAACAAACATTAAAAAAAAAATACAGTCGAATTGATAACCTCCTCCTTTTTTTTGAAGTCGGTTAAAAACTAAAGAGATCTTAATTAGACTATATAAACATATAAGGCACTTATATGTACTTATAAATAACTATGGAATATTCAGTCTATATACATTTTCCAGAGTTCTGGTCCGAAAGGAAATTGCACATTGGAAAACTATACGCACATCATAATACCACGAGAGTGCGTTCTGGTCTCAGGTAGTGGGCTGCGGGTGCAATTCATAACGGCCAGCTACTAAGTGCGGTTAGGCGAGAAATTCGAATTTAAAGGAAATACAATGGTTTATGTACACAGGTGGGTCTGACGGACCCTACCGGGCATGCCGAAGGTTAATCCTGGTATTCAGTTGCATCCATTTGCACTGGAATTTCTAAAAACAAAAACCTGACTCCAGCATGTCCATAGTTTTAAAAAGGCTAAACAAATATTGATGACGAAGAAGCGGACCTTCTGTAATATAGTACTCTGTAAACCCTTTAATTGTTCAAAAACTTATTTGATTTATCTACAACCCTTCAGATAAAGGGTTCAAAATGGATTTGCTTTTGTTAGTTGGTTAGAAATCTGACAAATTAGATGTGTGAGTAATGGTTTTGATTTTCGTTATAGACACTTTGGATTAGCTCGGGTCTTTGAGGTTCCAGGAAGTTTGTATAAAGTTGCGTGTGTAGGAGCTGATGTCCTGAGAAGAATATGGAAAAAAATATAAATTGTGAGTTAGAATAGAACCAAGCGGCGTGAAGGCAAAAATAACAAGTTTTGCCTTCACGCCGTACTTAGTGGTCGAACGGATTTGGATGGAATTTAGCATACGGATAGTTCAAGACAGTGTTAGGACATAAAATCACTACATTTATTAGAAAACAAAGTCCTCCGCCGCGTCTATCTGTCTGTCTGCCTGTTCGTGATTAACCCAAAAACTACGCAGGCATCAGCTATTACTTCATACTGATGAGTGAAGTCTACAAATTCAATAGACTTGTTTATTTTCCCTTACAACTCGCACAGATTATTGTAACAATTCACTGGCAATAAAGTATTAAAACACCTTTATTATTGATACAAACAACGTATGATATAAACCAAGTAATTCCGGACAAGACGGCAGGATTCCTGTTTTATATCTTAACAACCATTTCTTGAAGACCTTTAGTTGACTAGTAAACAGTCAACTAAATTGAGAAGACATAGAGAAAGATTTGTTTCTCCAATCCATTTTCAGGCATTTCCAGTGTGACTATCTACACCAATCCGTCAGACTACATCCTAGAAACGTGACTATTCTTTAGTTCAAATATAGTGAGGAGATCGACGTGTCATCATAATCATCATTTCAGCCAAAAGATGTCCACTTCTGGACATAGGCCTCCCCCAAGTGTAACATTGAACGGTCCCGTGCGTCTCGCATCCAACGGATCCGAGACGTGTACTAGAAGCTAAAATTCGAAGGAGACCTTTATACCAGCAGTGGAAACGTTAAATACAGATTGAGGGCTGACTGAGAATAAGGGCTGTGTGATTAAGTTCACATCACATTGAAATTTCTCCGAAAATAAGTCTCCGAAACGCCTGGACCGATTTTGACGGGACTTTTACTGGCAGATAGCTAATTAAATACATAGTAACTAATGCAACTTTTATTTTAGAAAAAGAATTAGGAGTCCTTGCAAAGACATGAAACCCTTAAAATTTGCGATAACCATAACAATAAAATTGTCGATTGATAGCAAGTCGTGTCCTCGACGACGGCGCTTTCGGTGGGACAACTGCCTCCGGTAAGTACCTATAATTAGGGCACGGGACCAGAATTTATCGGGCCATTATTTTCTTCCTTATTTTTGAATACCGGAAGAAATTCTGGCGAAACAAACGATGAGGAAAAAGGGGATGAAAGGACGTGGTCATATTTTATCCAGACTACGGTGAAACAAAATTGAGTGTTATGATTTTGACCGGTATCGGTATGCCTCGTTGGTCTAGTAGTAGCAAGTGCGACTGCGCACTGACTGACTGTGTGTGTGCTGCTGTGCTGTGCTGTGCTGAGTGTGTGTGCTGTGGTCCTGGGGTTCGATTCCCGGGTTCGAAAATTTGTTGTTGGGTTAGTAGCCACGGAGTCTGGATTCGTTCCCGGTTAATGGCAATAGGCTCGCCCCCTATTAAGTACATGAGACTTAAACATAACTGGCGAATAGGGGATCGGACTGGGTCAAAATAATATGATTCTGTTTAGTCCGTCAGTTAGATTATCGAAAAATATTGAATACGTGTTTTTTGTTATAACAAATCAATAAAAAATGCCGAACATAAAACGCGTCAAAGATCATGGAGTGGGGCTTGAAACGTCACTTGTAGGTACAAAATGTATTATCTTATGACGTCACACGAGTTTTCGAAGCACTGTATCGTCTTCATTTTAAGTTTACGTGAAAAAAGAAAAAATACGTGTCCAATAATTTTTGGAAATCTATCTGACGGACTAATTAGTTTTTTTATATCCGATCCCCTATTTAATTGTGGTGTATTATTATACCTCTGCCTTCGCGGATTACAGGATTTACAGGCGTCAGGTTATGTGTGTGTAATTCATACAACAGTCAAAATAAATCAAAGCCACTTGCCGATAAATTATGAAACTGAAAAGTCCCTGATTACCAATACCACGCTGAACGTAATACGAACGATTTCGCTCAAAATTTTCAACGTTTTAAACAGAACTTTTGAGCACGCTTTCAATTCGATACCTATTGAGAAATATTACTCGACGCTGGAAACTTTAATTTTCTTTCAGTTCACAATTTGCTACAGATTTCTCATTTCCGTTGAACGCAATATCCACAATAATATTGATTAATTTGAAAATAAGGACTGCTTTAGTAACTACGGATATTATTGTTGCCTCTGTTGTCCCAGAGAAGAGCAGCGGTGGCCCAGTGGTGGGGGCGGCCCCGACTTACGAGCACAAAGGCCCCTAGCACACGACGAATTTAAACGTGAAGACGACGCGTGTTTTAAATGACGCGCGTTTCAGGAACGCGCGTCGTCTGTGCCGTAGATGCCGATTTAGCGTTAAAAACGCGCGCCTGCAGAGCGTTTGAAACTCCTTTGAAGTGCGTACAAAGGTTGCAAGTAATGGCCCGTGTTCTAAGGTTACCTATAAGGTTATACGCGCGGTATTGCGCGTCGTCGTGTGCTAGGGGCCTAAGTCCCATGACTTAGGCCCCTAGCACACGGCGTATTTCAAACGCGCAGAACCTACAATGACCTACAATGGCGTGTTGCCTTGTATAATTTATATCTTCACCACTGCTCCCAAAACAGTGAAGGAAAACACCGTGAGGAAACCGACATGTCTTTGAACCAAAAATTCGAAGATATAATTATGACATCTATTTTGCCTAAATGGGGGCTCCAAACACGTAATCATGTAATGTTATACTTATTTCGCACAATAAACTATTTTGTATTTGTATTTTGTATTTGTACATCTACCAACCTGCACTGCGCTCTGAGCAGGCGTTATAGATTACATACAGCCCATTCCCTTTCATAGAGAGGAGGTCTGCGTCCCTGATCATTATAGGCTGATTATGCTACTGCCTAGTATGGATCAGAATGTTGAACCACAAAAGGGATGACTCCACACTCCGGATATGCTCCAGTTAAATTAATATAAACAAGAAAAATCTTTTCTTCTCAAATTATGATTAAGCCTGTGGATATGTATTGATACATTTTGAATATGTATCCATTTTTTATCACATCTAGGGTCGTTTTGTTTCACAATCAATTTTAGTTTTAGCATGGGCCTGCTCTTGTTCTATACGTTTAGTCTACTCACTACGATCAGCCATCCAGCCCACACACCTCTCGCTTTCTTTATGCAGATGACCTTGCCCTTACCTCCCAAGCCACCACCTTTGAAGAGGCTGAGGTGTCTTTGTCAGATGCTCTTAGTGACTTAACCACGTACTACCTCGCTAACTCACTAAAGCCGAATCCGAGTAAAACGCAGTCTTGCGTATTCCATCTTCGCAATAGAGAAGCGAGCCGCAAACTCAACATCGTTTGGGATGGGATATCCATCGAGCATAGCAACTGCCCAAAATATCTCGGTGTTACTCTAGACAGGTCGCTTACATTCAGCAAGAACTGCAAAAATATCAAGCAGAAGGTGCACTCCCGCAACAATCTTCTACAGCGACTGGTCTCGTCAAAGTGGGGTGCTTCGCCTGACGTTATGCGGACTACTGGGCTGGCGCTATCTTTCTCTGCCGGTGAATTTGCGTGCCCCGTGTGGAGTCGGTCAGCCCATGCAAAGGTGGTGGATACAGCTCTTAATGAAACGTGCCGGATTATCACTGGTTGCCTTAAACCGACCCCGGTACAGATGCTGTATCCACTAGCAGGCATAGCGCCACCAGTAGTTCGTAGAGCGGTGGCAAGTTCTGATGAAAGAGCCAAAATGGTTTCCGACGTTAGACACCCTTTACACAATAACATCCTCGTTCCGCAAAGGCTAAAAAGCCGTAACAGTTTTTTGAAGTGTGTGCCCCCGCTCTCTGGCGAACGCTCTAAGGAAAGACTCAAGCTGTGGCGCGAAAGTGTTTTCCTACCCAACCCATTTGTGCCACTTGCCGAACATCTCCCACCTGGACACGAGTTGCCATGGCTGACCTGGAAGTCCTTAAATAGACTCCGGACACAGGTCGGTCGAAGCAAGGAAAACCTGTTCAAGTGGAAATTCATTAATGACTCTGCCCTGGACTGCAAATGTGGTGTTACCCCACAGACGATGATACACTTGACATCGTGTCCTGCCTGTCCAGCTTCTTGCACATCACAGGAGCTAATGATTGGAACTGAAAATGCCAAACTCGTTGCTAAATTTTGGGCTAACGCAATTTAAATTGTCATCGACACGCTAAGAAGAAGAAGTCTACTCTCGACCCCTCGGCCCCTAAAAAAGATTTGTTTATTGTTGTCGACTCGACCACAAAACATAGCCCACGCTTGACCCCTAGGATCCCCTAGGGGGAGTTTCAATTTGCATACAAAGGCCAGGCATACCTCGTCCACTTTAGAACCCTAGTTCGATGTGCCTAAAATTAATATTTTTATTTTGCGATAATAAGGCACAGCAGACTAAAGGCCAAATTCAAGAATTGATATTAAATCAAATATTCGATAATAACTAACACATTTTCATTTATTATTCGTATTTGCTGGCCTCTTAGAGAAGCTCAGAGTCACGCAACGAGCCATGGGGAGAGCTATGCTCGGAGTTTCTTTGTGCGACAGAATCCGGAATGAGGAAATTCGCCGAAGAAACAGGGTCATCGACATAGCTCGCAGAATATGCAAGTTGAAGTGGCAATGGGCAGGCCACATCGCTCTAAGAACAGACAACCGATGGGGAAGAAAGGTTCTCGAGTGGCGACCACGAACCGGAAGACGCAGCGTTGGCAGGCCTCCCTCCAGGTGGACCGACGACATCGTGAGAGTCGCGGGCAACCGGTGGATGCAAACGGCAGGCTGCCGATCGTTATGGCGTTCTATGGGGGAGGCCTTTGTCCAGCAGTGGACGTCTAATGGCTGATGATGATGACGACTCGTATTTGTACTCGTACTGCTTCAAACAGAGAACAACTGAAAAACACAAAAAAAAAATAACAAAATGCTTGAACTAACAGTGAAACATAAATTGGTAGTTTGAACAGTCCGTCAATATCACGTTTGTTCAGCTAACAGTTAGTTTAGTTTTCGAAAAATACTACGGAAAATTGATTCTGTACCTACATGCAAACGTATACGGAGGAGCTTGTGACTAAATAATAAGCAAGAAAAAAAGAAAAATCGCAGATACAATATGAAGAGCAAAATATGTAAAAAAGAAACAAGAAACATACAACGCATAATAAATATTTTAAAATACTACAGGAGAGAACAACAAAAATTACAGATTGCAAATCGAGACTGCGACAAGCAGGTTGCTACTTAGCAAAGGACGCAATCTATAGGTTAAGCCATCCATAGAGCCATCCAGAGAGGTCCGTGGGGTCCACTCTTTGTATACCGAGTTTCCCCCGTGACTGGCAAAGCATGTTAAGCCCTTGGTCACGAATGTCAGTTGTAGACGTAGTCAGTAACCCGATGTCCAATAGCTAGTCCTACCGAGATGTATAGTATAACCCCGTCCTGACTGGGTTGTGGACTTTAGATAGGCAGTCGCTCGTTGTAAAGTACTGAAACTCAGCTGCACCTGGTTAGACAGGAAGCCGACTTTAACATAGTTCGAAAACCGCAGTCAGATGGTGATGTCGTAAGCACTAGTATAAAACAATGTTAGCTACTAAAAATATGTAAGAAAATAAAATTTAGATTATCCCATTAAACTCCACATTAGCCTAAACACAGTGGCTAATATAGTATACGATCTCATTAATATAACTGAAAATGAAGTAGTTTTAGTTCTTACTTAACTAAAGACTACTTTTCAATCCCGTCGTTCTAATTTTGACGTAACCATCAAGTACGAGTAGAACCCAGAAGATAAGTAGCTTAGTGAGACCGCTTAGTTAGTTGCGAACTAACATAATGAACCTAGATTTTGTTAACACAACTCAGTTAATTTACCTACTTTGTTTTATGACTTTATTTTTAAACTAGCTGACGTCATGTGGTTTTGCCCGCGTAGTTCCCGTTTCCGTGGGAATACGGGGATGAAACGTAGCCTATGTCAACCGGGGATAGTGTAGCTTCTCAACGGTGAATGATTTTTTTAAATCGGTCCAGCAGTTTTTAAGTTTATTCGTAACGTACAAAAATACAAATCTTTTCTCTTTGTAATATTAGTAGGTATAGACAGCCTGTGGTAATATAAGGGCCGGTTTCACCGGTTACGGATAAAGTGTCAGATAGTTATCTGACAGATAATGCTATCAAAAATTGTGTTTTATCTGGCAGATAAGTTCCTGATAGGCTATCCGGGACTTTATCAGCAAGTGGTGAAACCGGCCCTAAGAGTGACTGATCCTAAATGAGGGACGCATCTCATTGCTAAAGAGACCTGTGGATTAATATTAACCATTCGACTTTCAAGGTTAAGCATCGCTTGCCGAGGTCAGTTCGTAGATGGGTGACCGATTTATTTCAAGGATCAATAATAATAATAATAATATTCCACAACTATCACACAACGCCATCTAGTCCCAAGCTAAGCAGAGCTTGTGTTATGGGTACTAGACAACTGATAAACATACATAATATTTTTATCTATAATATGTATTTACATAAATATTATAGATAAATTACACCCAGACACGGAACAAATGATCGTGCTCATCACACAAACATTTAATTTAATTTTACAATAGAGGGTACTTCAATATCAAAAGCAAAACTAAACTAAGTCAATTAGTAATAAATCATAATCAAATCATCTCACTGCACTGATGACATCAACATTGCTTCCATTTTTTTCCATTCTTACAAAGATTTTTGTGTCATTTACATTTTTTTCAGCACACACTTCATTCAATTTTATACCCAGAACGCTTGAATTGAAGGTTTTCAATGGCTTGTGCTTGTGAGCACAAACAATTCAATATGTGAAGTCATTTGCGACAAAACAGACACATATTTAGGTCAAATGGTTTGATGTGGTCTAAAGTGTTCCTTGTTGTGTACGTGAGTATTATTAAGGAGATTTTTCTTTACGAAAGCTACACGATTTTTAATGGTAACAAATATGACTACGGCATGCATTCAATTTTATGTATTGATTTGATTATAAGTATATAAAATAAATGAATTTTAAGTATTTTAAACTTTGCAGTAGTAAACGTGTGCATTAATTCATAAACTGGCTTCTAACTTAAAGATAATTAATCTTTTGCACACTTAAAAACTTAGTCTGTAATGTGGAGGAATGAGGAAACCGTCGTGAGGAAAGTTTCAAATATAGGTATAAGAGTAGACGAAGAACCATGGATGGACTGTGCAAAGGACAATAGGGCAAGAAAGGCGGTAATTTATGACAGTCATGACGCGTAATATAAAAGTATGGAAGAAGAAGACATGCTGCGCCGAGCCCAAATAAATTTGGATAAGGGCAAAAGAAAATGTTTTTAATGACTTTTTAAAAATCGGTGATTTAGATAAATATAATAATAATCACATTTATTTTGTTAAAAATTGTCTTAACGTTTTATTCGTGGTTCTAATCTAAACAGCCTGTGTTTAGAAACAATCGGTATATTTAATCGTGCTAAGATTCTATTAAATTAGTTATGACCAAAAACAGTTATGTCTTCTCCTTAAAGATATAAAATTACGCGCATGTGGCGAACTCTTTACATACTTTATATCATGACATTGAACTATTAATTATATGGCATTTATACCAATAAAACGAGTGGATTCCATCGTCAGTTGTTTCTGCGAAGCCATTTGAAAACCATCGATACAGTGCGTCTGATAAAACTTGTGGTTTAATAATGTGCAGTAAATAATATTGTACGGTGGTATTTATTTAATTTGAGACTGTGTTAAGATTGTGTAATGTAAAACATTTAGAAACTATCAAAGTAAAGGTTTATTTCATGGTATCCCGCAAGGAAGCATTTTTGTGCCGACGTTATTTTAATAAATTGCAACTGTGATCAAACAAAATAAAATCTGAATAAGAGACAAATAAGAAAATGTTGCATTTAAAATATACGTTGAATTTACTCGTAGTGATAATTTTGTTGATTCGGACAGTCAATGTGCTTAGTAAAGACCTCAGTGAGCAAGAAAGAGCAATAAGAGCCGAATTCATACAGAAACTATTGAACAAGAAAAGCAGATTAGAAGGAAAAATCAAGCTGATGGGAGGTCCAAGTAAATATGAAGGTAAGAGAAAGTGAAATAATCTTAAGGACAAATCAAAAATTGCTGATTTTGCAAAAATAAAAAATATTCAGTGGAAATGTAATAATGGTCTACCGAGAACAGGGCTAATGTGGTTGTGTAATGGGCATGTTACTGTATGTTGTATTAAAGATATCTGTAAAATATTGTCACTGTATTGAAAATAAAGATTTGTTATTATTATTATTATATTATTATTAATGTAAAGGTTCTAATAACCCGATCATAATTCAATTTTTAAAGACAAGATTACCTTCTTCTATGAGAGATATAATACATATCCGAAGATAACATAACTGCACTCCCATAATCACCGATTGGTGATGCAAACTCCACGCACAGGTGTTCATATTTCCCCAGTTATGTTTAACTCCTATGCAATGGGAGACATCCGTACTGTCAACAACCGGGCACTAATCTAGATTTGTGGCCATCACTGAAAACAAGCCTGATGGAAAATACCATGTTTGCTTGAGACATACTCGGAAACCTATACTGATGGCAGAGATCCATTGTTTAAGCACATTATAGTTCGGCTTCATCAAAATCGTTATATTACAAAACAGAATATTTTATGACTGTGTCCAACTATTATTATTTTAGGTAACGTATACATTTATCACGCTGGTCGCTGGGGTGCCGTATGCGATGACTCCTGGGATGATGAAGCTGCTAAAGTGGTCTGCAAATCCTTTAACAGAACTGGAAATGCAACGGTTGGAGGACAGTATGGGCAGACTGTAGGTCAGTCGTAATTAAAAAATCTATACAAGAGACAATTCCTTAAGTGATTTGTATTTACGACGACCAATCAAGCTCTGCAATAGCAGTATACACTAGTCTCGTATTTTATGGCTGGTCCAGACAAAGTGAGGTCAATATTTACTGAATATGTGAAGCTTGATACAAAATTACACTTTTTCCGCACCATAAATCAATTCAAAAACTATTGACCTGGTTTTTCTGAAAATCTTTGTTTTTGATGGCTTTAAATTGAAAAAACAGAGTGCTGGACAGTTATTATTTTGTTGAATTTTTGATAAAATTATAACTCATAATTTTAAAACTACTTTTTTGACCTACGCAATTATCTTTCAGAAAAGTACTGGTTGGACGACGTAATATGCCAAGGTGATGAAACATCTCTTTCCAAATGCGTTTTCAACCGCTGGGGAGCTTCAGATTGTGACAAAGATGAAGCTGCAGGCGTTATCTGCATTAACGAGCCTGAAACTCCTAAGACCAAAAAGAACATAGTCAAAGCATGGCCAAGGAGAAAACTGAGAGATGTTGTGAATGAGGAGACAGCACAATTGAGGCTCGTTGAAGGTAGCAGTTTCAGTGAAGGAAGAGTTGAGGTAAGATTATTAATCTATCGGTAATTTCACCAGCATCTTGGTTTTGAGTCTTCTGTTAACCTTCTGAGGTTGATGGAGTATTATTTTGAAGTCGCTGTTATGACTCATACTGCTGTGTTGAACTCTCTGTGTTATCCCACATTTAACTTTGCCTTCAAGCCAATAGTGAAGAAACATCTTCCAAGATCGCTAGTGCTATTATAGACCTCATCCGTTACATTCCATCAGCCGTGATCAAAGTCAAGAGCAAGCCCATATTGTTATAAAAAAAAATACGAGTGATGATCTTCATAGCATATTATAGAAACAGAAATTAAAATAATTTATATGGTTTGGAAAGATTTTTCAGTTTCTTAATAACAATCACAAAAGTATTTGAAAAAAGTGGGTATAAGCACTTTTGCCAAATACTTTTTGAATGTTAAGCTTCACATTCGAAATATTGGAATTGTCATTTCTATCCGTACGAAATCTTTTCAGATCTTTCACAGCAACAGATGGGGAAGCATCTGCCCTGATGGCTGGACTATCTATGAAGCCTCCATCGTCTGCAAACACTTGGGGCTTGGCTATGCTGAGCAAGCTCTTCAAACGAATGCCTTTGGCTTCTCTGACATTGTGCTCAGTGGTATCAACTGTGAGGGCAATGAAACCAGCCTCTTTGACTGCAGATATAGGCAGCGTGGGGAAGAAGTTAGATGTCCTGGTGATTTTGGTAAGTACAGTATTTATAATAACAATTTTCTTACACATACAAACATAAACTCACTTTTTTGGGGGTAGGCAGAAACCACAAAACGCCACCAGCTACGATTCATACTCCTTTTGCTTCGTCCACGTTCATTAATATATGAATGATTAAAATTATTGCACGCCGGTTGCGAGTTTGTTAGTCTTACCTGAAAGCTTTACATTCCGATGGGAGGCCTACCAATGCTGCGTATTTCAGTACTCGTCCGCCGCTAAGAACAGACCTTGCGACATTTTCTCAAATAAAAAGAATTCGTTTGGGAATCTCAAGGATGGTATTCAACGAAAAAAAAAACTAAATGTGGCACTCGGAGACTGCCGCGGTAAAGCTATTGCATAGCATTTTTTATCAACAGCCTCAGATCAAATCAACAGCAAATACTTAATTATTTAATTTGACAACCATAGCAACCTGGTTGAATACTGAATTTTGAATATTTTCGTGAGGGAATTTCTGGATTCGCTCTCCACGCTCAAGGCCCGCGATAGAAGCTATGCAATAGCTTAAAAATGTTTAATCATCATCATCATTTCAACCAGAAATCACCCACTGTTAGTTACTTTCTTCTGCCACTCATCTCTGTTCTGTGCATCCCTCGTCCATCTGTTTCCCGCGATTCTGACAATATCGTCAATAGTTTTGTGTTTCCCTGAAAAGGTGAAAAGACTTTTCTGAATTCACATTTTTACTTGTAAATAAAATTGATCTTGACTTCTAATAAACGTTATAATTTTACAACATGAAGTTGATCGTATAATTGCCAGTTCACCATTTCCATTATATTATGTACTAGTGACCCGCCCCGGCTTCGCACGGGTACAAAAAAGGTATTAAAACCTTCCTCTTGAATTACTCTATCTATTAAAAAAAACCGCATCAAAATCCGTTGCGTAGTTTTAAAGATTTAAGCATACAGACAAACAAACAAATAAACAAACAAACAAACAGACGCGACTTTGTTTTATACTATGTAAGGATAACTTCATAATTATAATTTACAGCCCGTTAAACTACGTGAGAAGCGTAAACTAAAATAATTACGAAATCATTACAAATGCAAATTGTATCACGTTTAATAGTTTAATTCTCAAAGATTATCATTTGCAACTAGAACTGGGGTAATTTCACAGTTTACGCGTATTTACGTGATTTAGATTAGCTCCATAAATAATTAAAATCTGTATTTCCCAAACCAACTATTATTTTCAAACACATTAAAAGACAAATTCATATTAAATCACAATAGATTTCTACGAAAACATTCGATTAGATAATTCACAGAAGTACATACATTAACTTCTTTATTATTAGAGTTACAATTTTTATCCATGTCCATATGGATAGGCAGTATTGCTCAATGTAAAATTCAGGTATTCAGCTGCATCTGGATAGACTGGAAGCCAACCCTAATATAGACAGGAAAAGTTAGACTGACGATTGCAGATTAAACGCAGATTCCTCTAAACAACTTTTCACGAATGAATTAATAAATTATCCAGTGCCCCAGGATATAATGGAATCCATTGTATCGGTGCAAAGCGAAACAGAATCCGATTAAATCGAATTATAATAAATTAATCGGATTAACCTGGACCTCCGCCATTTAAAAAAAGGGATGGCAGAATAAACAGAGCGCAAATTGGAAGTGTGTTTTAGAATAATTTATTGTATGAAGGAAGTTTATTAACTGCGCCGTTGATCCTGTAGTCACTGGCTCTTTTCTGCTTACCATGAGATCCTAGGTTCGATTTTCTGGTAGGGATAAGTTTTAATAGATTTTTTACCACAAATTCCTCAGTAACAGAAAATTTTACGATACCACCCTAAACTTTGACAAGGTAGCAAGAAACACCTTGGCAACATTTAATAGCAAAACCCGTACTGCCAGGTACCGGCTAGAGTAAAGCTACAAAACTGATAAGCTTGAATGTGGTAGATTAGTTAGATACTTAGCTTAAACTACAGGTAAACTAGCATCTCTCTACAACACGACAGAATACACGTAACGAGAATATTTAGGAACCTATAGTAGTTACGTAGGTACGTTACACAGATATAGTTAGACCTAGATAAAGCAAGTATCTCTCTGAAAGTCTGAACGAAAACCAATGATCTGTATGAAAACCGAGCGTGCCATTTTTTGACTACCTATTATAACGTCACCAGCAGTCATCATCATCATCATCATTTCAGCCGAAAGACGTCCACTGCTGGACATAGGCCTCCCCTTAGTGTCGCCACATTGACCGGTCCCGTGCGTCTCGCATCCAGCGGATCCCCGCAACCTTCACCAGGTCATCGGTCCACCTAGTGGGAGGCCTTCCAACGCAACGTCTTCCGGTTCGCGGTCGCCACTCCAGAACCTTCCGGCCCCATCGGCCATCCGTCCTGCGAGCAATGTGCCCTGCCCACTGCCACTTAAGCTTGGCAATTCTTCGGGCTATGTCGGCAACCTTGGTTCTCATGCGGATGTCCTCATTTCTGATTCGATCACGCAAGGAAACTCCGAGCATAGCCCTCTCCATTGCTCTTTGGGTGACCTTAAGCCACCAGCAGTATAAATCGAAAAATCAAATCGATTCAAAGACGCGTGCAGTGCCTCCTTCGCCCCAATCCCTGCCTTTTGCACCAGTGCAGACGTCCGACTAGTGCTATACACCGATGCAATTTGGACGCGAAAGTGGCCACTTACGATTTTTGTACGTAAGCTAGCGTTATCTAGGTCTATCTATATCTGTTACGTTACGTAGTACATAGTGGGTATTTTGTTACCATTAGGCTAGCATGAAACTTTAGTAGGACACTATCCTAGATTAGATTACAGCTTGTAAGCAAAGATGGCCTCTACTTGTCTGTTCTAGTTTTCAAAGCGCTGAAAGTTTTATTTTATTTGTTAGGGACAAAAAACAGTTACATGCCAGCTTAACTAAAGATTCTTAAATAACACAACTTAGAAATACATTTATACACAATTACACAATCTCACATATTTATGTTATTACACAAATGTAACCAACAACATTGTCCACGAATTCACAAAAAAAAAATAGTTACAGAAAACAGACAGTTTTACAAGCAAAAGCTTTCTTTTTGTTTGTTTTGTGTTAGCTCTATAGATTTTTAAAGATATAGACACAATTTAGAATGTTTCTCCATTGAAAGAACGTCGTTTTTCACTTTTTAGGTTTCCGTACCTCAAAAGGAAAAAGCGGAACCCCTATAGGATCCCTCGTATGTCTGTCTGTCTGTCCGACCATCTCACCTTATCTCCGAAACTATTAAAGCTAAAATTCTGAAAAAAACACAGAAATTAGTTCAACACTTATAGATTACAGGAAAAGCTTTAGGAAGCCTATGGTGCAAAAATAACATGGAAAATCTATCTGTATCTACTACAATAATTATATAACCCCAATCTATTTAAGTCGCGAGTAAATAGGCTTCTTCTGGGTAAGCTCGTTCCATCGTCGACCTCATCTCTGCCCTTATAGACCAGGGTCGATAATTTCTAAAACCAAAAAAAATTACAGTAGGATGAAACCCATTAGAAAAGGAGGGGAATATGATCAAAATGAAAGAAAAAATAAATTACGGTCGATCCGAGTTCGGGAAGGGGGGGTGGGGGGGGGGGTTTAAAGGGGGAAAGCGGTTTATCTCGATTTCCGGCAAAACTACAGGTCCTATGGAAAAAAGATAAATGGCAAAGTTGTAGGTAATAAAAAGATCTACAACTTTTGTATTTGCAATTTTTTCACATAACCTCAAAATTTAGGTGAAAAATTCAAAAAACCAAGTTTTTGGTTTATAATTTTTATCTTTTACAAAAAACATTATTTTTTCACGAAATTCAGTGAAAACTCATAGTTTTATGCCCTAAATACACTGTAATTTTTTTGTTTAAAAATATTTATTTTTCACCTTATTATTGACTTAATATCGAAAAATCAGCCATATTTTCAATCGAAAATTCTGACGTCAAAATATCTGCTTTTTTTAAAAAGTCGGTGGGCGTTGTGTTCCTTATAATCTCTACTTTCTGATGATGTATAAAAAATATACATTGCAATGGTAAATTTTCTCAGAAAATGCAAAGTCAGCTGCTGCGAAATAATACCCACTACCAAATAACGGCCTAGACAAGAAATTATAAGCGTATTTATTGCTGTTTTATGCCTATTTATTGTTATTTTAAGATAATTTATATATCGTGGAGACCTACGGAAAATTTGGCCCATCAATAGGTATTTAACAGAGAAGTGGGGAAGGGGCTAGGAGGGTTTGGCCCTTACTACCTGTTATTTTGTAGCAGCTGATTTTGCTTTTTCTGAGAATTTTTACCATTGCAATGTATATTTTTTAAACATCATCAGATAGTAGAGATTATAAGGAACACAACGCCCACCGACTTTTTAAAAAAAGCAGATATTTTGACGTCAGAATTTTCGATTGAAAATATGGCTGATTTTTCGATATTAAGTCAATAATAAGGTGAAAAATAAATATTTTTAATCAAAAAAATTACAGTGTATTAGGGGCATAAAAATGTAAGTTTTCACTAAATTTCGTGAAAAAATAATGTTTTTTGTAAAAGATAAAAATTAAAAACCAAAAACTTGGTTTTTTGAATTTTTCACCTAAATTTTGAGGTTATGTGAAAAAATTGCAAATACAAAAGTTGTAGATCTTTTTATTACCTACAACTTTGCCATTTAACTTTTTTCCATAGGACTTGTAGTTTTGCCGGAAATCGAGATAAACCGCTTTCCCCCCTTAAACCCCCCCCCCCCACCCCCACTTCCCGAACTCGGATCGACCGTAATTTATTTTTCCTTTCATTTTGATCATATTCCCCTCCTTTTCTAATGGGTTTCATCCTACTGTAATTTTTTTTCATTTTTTACCATGTTTGAAGGCTTCGGCCCTGGTCTATTAGGGCAAGATTGAGGACAAGAGAAAGCCCATATCAAAAAAACAATGGTACGAAATCCTTCATGTGCAAGTCCGATTTGCACTTGGCCATTTTTTTTTATTCTTTATTTCATAACATCGATAACCTTATAACGAGCTTTTGATTCTTCGACGTTTGTTTGTCACGTCGCATTTTTAGGGCTCCGTTAATTGATTATGTGTAACAATTTTCAAAAAATAGTACATATTTCGAACTCACAGAGGGAACCCGAATAGTTATACCATTAGGTAAGACCGAACGTTTCAGGTATGTAGGTTGTGGCATTTCGCTCACTGCTACTCACTTAGCCATTACATTTCGATTCCTATTTCCGTAGAGCGAAAGTCACTTATTCAAAAGCAATCATTGGTATCTCTCATGGAGTAATTTAGTTGGAAACTACTTACTGCCACACTCCGAGACGTTTAATGATTACTTAAGCCATCACTTAGTAAAGATTTTGACACTTTAGTGAAGGTTTTGCATGCCAAATCTTTACTAAGTAACGGCTTCAGTAATTATTATTATATACTACCTGATGCCCGCGGCTTCACCCGCGTGGATGTCGTTCAAATTATATACTAAAACCTTCCTCTTGAATCACTCTATCTATTAAAAAAAACCGCATCAAAATCCGTTGCGTAGTTTTAAAGATTTAAGCATACAGACAAACAAACAGACAAAAAAGCGACTTTGTTTTATACTATGTAAGGATATCTGAGTACCGCAATAATTAGTGCGACAAATTAACCAAGACAGATTGACTGCCTCATTGGACTAGTGGTCGTATAATTATGCGACTGTTTGGTTCGATTCCCGGGTCGGAAAAATGGTTATCGGGTTTTTCCATCAAGAATTTCTCTTTAGCCGCCACGGAGTCCGAGTCTGTGCCTGGTTTTTGTTGTAAGTTCGCTTCCTATTACCTACATGGACTTAAAAATACCTGGAGAAATGTGACTGTGGGTATTGGGTACACTTCTGCCTAAGCCTTTATCGATTACAGGCCTGATGTAATTTAAATGTGTGTACAATCATCGGCACGATTCTTGAGCGCTGACGCAGAAGTGAGTGAGGCACGGGGTCGGGGAAAGTGCAGTGACTGGCCCGTAGCGCATCGCGTCATAGCCGTCACTCGGGATTTGTTCTTTACTCCTGCTGCACCACGACGAATAAAATATAATTAACGGGTGTGCGTTTTATTTGTCATAAAGACGTGTACGATGTTCACAGCGATCCCCACTCTTCCGCCGAGCGCTCAAGAACCGTGCTGGTATCTGTATATTGTTTACTAAGTCAGATTACAGTCTGACCTAGGACCCGTAACACACGCAAATGTCACTTTATACTTTCACAAGAGTGACGTCTCTCCCTAATAGCTGTTCTAAGTTCTATTCTTTCATACTGGTTTTATTAATTTTATTTGGGAATAAAGCCGTTGAACGTCTACCTAAAACAAAATAATTCTAAGACTACCTACATAATATTATATTGTATCTGTGACCGTTACCTAGAATAAGTTTATTACATTATGTTTTCATATAATTATGTTCTCATGTAAGTGGCTCATTTGTCCTTTTTGAGAATAAAGTATACCTAAAAAAAACCTTTTAGTTTAAGTATTTGTCATTTCTGACCGCGGCACCTATTGAAGGGTTCAAAATAAGCTTTGTAACATTTTTAAATGTTAAAGCACCACACTGAGATGGCCTTTTGACCTCGTATATAATATCACCAATTTAGTTTATTGTAAACTGTAAGTAACGGTTGTTGTTGAGATTGTGGCAATGCATAAAACTGCGACGACATTCACTTCCACCGCACAAACTTTGTGTACTCAAACGAAATTGCGCATGCAAAACTGTGGTGAAGCTTGTGCGTGTACAAGGTACATCGTGCGTGTGGTTGGTAAAACTGTATTACCATTACCAACCACACGCACGATGTACCGTGTACAAACCGAATTGTGCAGGCAAAACTGTGGTGAAGCTTGTGTGTGTGGTAAGCCCGGGCAGTCTTAAAACAAATAATTTGTCAAATAAAATAGCTACGTTTTGTCTACTTTGTAAGATTTATTGCTTTGTTATTGTTATATCAAAAGTTTTACAATTTACAGATAATAACAGACTTTAAAATTGCATCATTAGTTATCATAACAGCTGCTCCCAAATTTAACCACAAGCTTGAAGCCTACTTGATATTCCTTTCCAATGAATAATTTTGTAAGAAAATATTATTTTCTATGCCTTCACGAAGTTTTACGAGTACGGAGCAAATTGCGACCAAAAAAATTGTTCGAAACTCTGATCAATAGTTATACACACAAAGAGAAAAGTTTTTAGGGTTCAGGACTGAAATATGAAATCGTTACAATTTTCCAAGGTTTTTGTGATATAGAAAATGAATGTCTCATATCCTCCGGCCGTGATCGCAACTGAGTTTCGTAACCAGTTGCAAACTAAAAAATTTTATTATGGTACTTCGGACTATGTTTAAGTCACAGAAACACTGGAGACCAAATTGTTTTGCTTGTATGGTTTGAACATTGTTGATTTAATTAAAACCAAAAACCGATTTCTTTGCTTATTACATAAAAATCGATCAAAAAATGGAGGAGCTACAAGCTTTAGAAGTTTTTGGTGGGGGCACTTTCTATCCTTGTCGCCCGAAACGGTTATTTTTGTACTACGCGTAACTATGGCGGTATGAAATATGACGTCACTTTTTTGTAGCGCTCTCTTTGTCATTTAAAATCAGTTAAAACTAAGCCATTTTCTGATCGATTTTATTACTTGTTTCACACATCGTGTTATTTCTGTTAGTTCTTTGAAATAACATAAGATTTTCGTGAATTTCTAACTGTAGTCTAATAGCCAAATTTTTCAATTACGACTGTACGTATTTGATGATTTTGCACCAACAAAAAAAAAAAATTACTGACCCACACTTTTCCATGCGTTTCTAACTTGGCTGTTTTTCCACACATTCAAGTCCGCTCACTGACTTTCAATACATTATTTCTTCAGGCCATAAATATTAGGTGTCATAGTTTCTCATCATATCGACATTTCTTGTCAAAGACGAACAAAAATATATGTGGGACTAAAATTATTTGAACTTTTTCTGTTAGTGTGGGTTTTATGACCAAAGTAGAGGGCGCTTACAAAGTTTGCTTTCAAGAAGTTTAAGTATTTGTCTGTGGTCGGGGTTAACTCAGCTGTACCAAGGGTTAACTATGCAGCTTGGAAATTGTTGAAACAGAAACTTTGTTTGTTTTAAAATGCATCATGTTTTGAATAGTTTACGGTTTGTAATTTTTCAGTTGCACAAATAAAATGCAGCTACTTGAATGTATGTAGACTTAAAGTAAAAATTTGACTGTTATTTGTGTGTATTCTTTTTTGGCATGTATTTAAACCGTTATCTGTATATTCCCTTTTTTCGAACAAAATATTTTAAAGTTACACCAAAAATACTGACTTGCACACAAATTATCTCAAATTATGCACACTAAAGAATAAGAATAAGAATAATATTATTGTTTAAAAATTACAGTCATTTCGTTGATTCCTGAAACTCACACTAGGATTCCCTGTGTCGTGAGTTTCAGGCTCCTTCGTTCCGTGACAAACATATATATAAGTACATAATTACCTACCTTACATTAAGTTAACGGTTACAACAAGTTCGGACTATCTTATCAATAAAATAACCTACAAAACATACAAAACAAAACAAAACCCTAAAATTATCGTACAATACATCATTTCGCAGAAACCTTAAAAACACTTCATAAATCAAAATTTACTTGCACAAAAACTCGTCACATAGTAACATACTAATATCAGCAGTTGGTAACAGTACTAACAGTAGACGATATCATGACGATAGCTCGCTCACTAGCCGTAGTCGCTTGGCCGGCCGTGTTTACGTATTTTTGCACAGAACTACCCGCTACCAACTTGATATTCTTATTTTTAACTTAGATTTATTAAGGTAAAACGTACATTTTGTATGTACCTCTGTGTAAATATTATGTGGGTCCTTTCTAAGACCTGCACATACCTTAGAATTAATAGATGTAAATAAAAAGTTAAGTTAACGTAAAAAATAAGGTAATAACAACATGTTTACTTAGATGTTTTTTAAAGGCGATATTTTAGCCCATGTAGGTAACAAATTAAATCCTAACTTGGGAGCAAATAGAATAAGATCCTTTGTAAGAACTTGAAAAATTAGATCACTCAATCAAAAACAATCACTCTAAAAGAAAAGAGAGAAAAAAGAATACACTAAGAAACCAGTGTCTTGCCTATGGTATTTGTATGAATGTGTGTGTGTGGTGTGTTGGAGGGGTAAGTGTTTATGTTGTGCGTGTGTGTCTGAATGTTGTGCCTGTTGAATGTAGAAGTGTAATAATAAAAAATATATGAATGGTTGTGTACCTACCAAAGTGATGTAAGATTGTGGTATTTTTATTACTATTTTTTTTTTTTTTTTTACCCGACTGCGGCGAAGCCCAAAAGGAGGGTTATGTGTTTTTTTTTTTTTTTTTTTTTTTTTTTTTCATGATAATAAGCTTTCGGTCGTGTCGTAGTCTAGTGTAGAAAGCCATTTTGTTATCGTCATTTTACATTTAGCATGTGTCTGTTGCATAATTTTGAATCGGTCATTAATTTTGGCATAAATGTGCGGTCCCATAAAACCGTAAGACCTTCGACAGACTGTTTTACGGCAACGAACTTTTTCCCAGTACACTCTTCGACTTAACGGGATACAAGTGCTCAGAGAGGTTTTGTGAAATCTGAGAGTGAGAGAGAGGATATAAAGCTGTCTGACTCTGAGAACTCCCACGTCGGTGTATAGCGTGTTTGTGGGGTACCGGAATGGTCGTCTGTAGGCAACTTTAAGCAGAGCTCGTTGAGCTCTTTCTACCTTTATAAAAGAGGTTTTGCCAGCGGCGCCCCATGCTATTATACAGTAATTAAGGACTGATTGACGTCATCCCAAGTTTTCCCATGAAATACGAGTGCAGTGTCGTCCGCATAGGTAAAAATTTTGGCTTGAGGGACTAAAGAAACCAAATTTAGTATCTTTTTTAATGGCATTTGCAGAACTCTTTTACTGAACGAATAACTGTTATCAAAATAGTATATCTAATAATTCTTTAGTCTAACAAATATTTTAAAACTTTTTTAAGGAAAACCTACACCTGATTTACTCCATGACGCGCGCTCGCTTCGCTCGCATATTACATAACACTAATATCTTCTGTCCCCGAAGTGCCGGGCCTCCGCCGGCCTCCTTCGTCGGCCTACGGCCCGGTGCCCATGCCGCCCATAAAGGACACTGTCGCGAGACGGTCGTATTAGATATCAGTTTTAAAAATTCCGTAGTAAGATTGTACAATAAAGGAGATCGGACATTTTAGTATGGACTTTGGTCCAAGTGGCGTCGGATGATGAGAACTGCTTTATTTATTAGATAATTTAATATTATAACACTTACTATACCCGCAAACAAATCGACACATGGAGAAAAAAGTAATTGACACATAGGTATATCACCCATAACATTTATAGGAGTTTTTTTTTATCTTTGTTAGCTCATAACTTGCGACTGGGTGAACTGATTTTCATGATTTTTTTTTCATTTGAAAGTTGGTGCTTCCCGTGTGGTCCCATTGTCACCATTTCAATATCTGATGATGGGATCTTGTAGAAATCGGGGGAACTCTTCAATAAATAACAGCAGATTAACCGCGATTGTTGCTATAGCATATCTAAGCATTGTTTACGCCATCACACAACATAATATCACGCCTGTACTCACTACAAAGGTTATTAAAACTATTTGGTGAAGATCTGATGAAGAACTTCGGAGATAGGCAACGGAACTCCTCAATTAATGATAGCAAATGGACTGGGATTGCTGAAATCTCATGGCTGTCTATTGTTTACACCAGTTCATAACATAACATCACGCCGGTACGTTGTGAAGGGGTAAGCACATGTGAACCACTAAAAAGTGAAAAATAAAAAAGGATACAGAGCGGCGAAGACCGCTCTCTCCGAGGCTCGTCGGCGGGCCAAGGAACAGGCCCGCGAGGAGATGCTGGAGACTCTCAACAGAGATCCGTGGGGGCGCCCCTATAAGATGGTGTGGAATCAACTCCGCACCCGGGCCCCCCCGCTGACGCAGAGTCTCCGGCCTGAGCTCGTGGAGGACGTGGTGAGCGCTCTGTTCCCTTCGCGAGGGGAGCATCGTCCCCCGCCAATGGCTCCGCCACCTGCGGTGCCGGAAGCGGACCACTCAGGATCAGGATCTGATGACGACATTCCGGAGGTGACTGGGGTAGACCTGAGAGTGGCGGTACGGAGGCTTAAGGCCAAGAATACCTCCCCGGGGCCCGATGGCTTGCCTGGAAAAGCCTGAGCCCTGGCCTCAGATTCAGAGGCTCTTGAACCCCCCGACTGGAGAGGAAAGAGGCCAGTTCCCGCTTCGTTGGAAGACGGGGAAGCTGATCCTCATCCAGCAGCCGGGGCGCCCTGCGGACTCGCCGTCCGCATACCGGCCCATTGTGTTGCTCGACGAGGTGGGCAAGCTCTTTGAAAGAGTAATTGCAAACCGCCTCGCCGAGCACCTTGAGGGAATGGGTGCGGATCAGCAGTTCGGCTTCCGCAAGAGGCGCTCGACGGTGGACGCCATTATGCGCGTGAGAGCCCTCACGACGGGGGATGCGGACTCTCGGGGCGGTGTGGTCTTGGCAGTGTCTCTCGACATCGCCAACGCCTTCAACACCATGCCCTGGAGCTGCATCAGGGAGGCACTGGTATCACCGGGTGCCGGTCTACCTTCGTCGTGTAGTCGGGGAGAGATGTCGTGCGGTGTTCCACAGGGTTCGGTTCTGGGGCGGCCCATGTGGAACATCGGTTACGACTGGGTGCTGCGTGCCGACCTCCCTGACGGCTTCAGCGTCGTCTGCTACGCGGACGATACGCTGGTGCTGGCACGCCTTTGTCTAGATTTCATTCATCATCATCATTTCAGCCAAAAGACGTCCACTGCGGGACATAGGCCTCCCCCAGGCGTCGCCACATTGACCGGTCCCGTGTGTCTCTCATCCAGCGGGTTCCTGCAACCTTGACCAGGTCATCGGTCCACCTAGTGGGAGGCCTTCCAACGCAACGTCTTCCGGTTCGCGGTCGCCATTCCAGAACTTTTCGGCCCCATCGGCCATCCGTTCTGCGAGCAATGTGCCCTGCCCATTGCCAGTTAAGTCTGGCGATTCTTCGGGCTACGTCGGTAACCTTGGTTCTCATGCGGATGTCCTCATTTCTGATTCGATCACGCAAGGAAACTCCGAGCATAGCCCTCTCCATTGCCCTTTGGGTGACTTTGAGCTTTCTGATGAGGCCCATTGTGAGCGACCACGTTTCGGTCCCGTATGTAACCACTGGCAACACACACTGGTCATAGAGTTTCGTTTCGAGACACTGGGGTAAGTTGGACGAGAAGATACCGCGCAACTTAGATTTCATTACTTTTTAGAAATAAACAAGCAGCTCCATCGAGACTAGGCTAGTTTTTTACAGAATGTTTTTGGTGGGATAACTTTTTTCTCCGTAGGCCGATTTTATGGTGTCCATAGTAAAAAAATATCCTACATTCTCGAACTATTATATGAACTAGGTTTCATCAGCCGACGCCATTTGGACCACTTCCGCCCGTTCTCCTTTAGAGTGCAAGTTAGTATTTTTGATAAGCAATTAGTATTTTTGTTTTACAAATCATATATATCCGATGTACTAACTACATTTTTGGTGTGAATTCGATAAAAAAGGTCATCTCGTTTTGTGTGATTTTTTTGAATTTTTTTGTAGGAAATCAATTGGTTTTTTTGGTATGCATTCAGTTAATTAGTGGAGTTACCTAGTGTGCTGAAAAATTAAACAGATGTGCATTTAAATATAACCCTTCTTTTTTTTATAGTGTTTGAGTCAATTTTATTTGTTAGTAGTTTTACTTAGCAGTGGTGGCTCCGTGGGAGCGGCCCCGACTTATTACGAAGAGTGAGTCGTGGGCATGTCTTAGAACCAAAAATTCAAAGACATGTGACATCTACTAATCCGCACTGGGCCCGCGTGGTAGATTATAGCCCATCCCTCTCCTAGAGAGGAGGCCTGAGTCCCTGCAGTGGGATCATTATAGGCTGATGACGACGAATTTAACTTATCTAAATTTTTATTGTTGCAACTATGTTTCATTTTACACAACTCTAACATTTGCTTGTAAGTAAATCTTGAAAGGTGCAAAGTAATTGTTGTGCAGTATGGGCTGGAAATGGTGGGTGGCTAGGTGGTTGGTTTACAATTTTGCCGATAAGGTGGTTTAATGTGCGTGCGATGTCAGAGGGTTTGGCAAATGAAAGAGCGTGTTCTCAGTTGAAGGTTTACTGAATAACTGGCACAGAGAGTACAATATATTACAGTTTACAGTAGAGTGGTTGAGAGCTTAAAATAACTCACGAGCTACGTAATACATACATATATGTAATATGCCTACGCGCTACAATCTATTATGATTGCCTTTTTTTCATGATCCAGGGCTCGCAGCCGCAGTCGTCTGCACCCACACGCTAGCAGACCTGGTGCTCGACATGTCAGTTATTGAGAGAACAGCTCACCTTCAAGATGTGCTGATGTTTCAGCTCCGATGTGCTATGGAGGAGAACTGCTTGAGCAAGAGCGCTTATGAGGTCAGTTGATCATAATTTGTTTATTTAAATGGAAACAGTACAAAATTGCCCAAAACTTCTACGAATATTACGAAACAGTAGAGGACCTAGACAAAATGGAAAATTAAAGGCTTAGAAGGTGCCACTAAAAAAATTGCTCTGTGAAGCCTAGTAATCAAACCTAGGACATCTAATCACTTAGTAGACTTTGCTACTAAGCTAATGACGAAGGCATATAATATAAAATTCCTTTCACTAATCCCTCAAAAAAAAAAAACTGGAGTGGTTTTCTAAGACTTCCGTTTTTTTTTTCGGATTAATTTCATTGCGGGATCCAAATCAGTTTAATCATATCTCCTTGACTTGCCGTACTTTATTACCTCAGCGCTTTTCTAGTTTTGGTCGCCACTTATTCATTCTGACTTTCAAAAATTACAGGGAATAGTGCAGCAGGCTTGTACCAACAAAAACACTGAATCTCACTTTTAGTTGATAAACTTACCATTATCTCCAGATAAAGGAGTTGCAACCAGACTGGCAGTACGAGTCTCGTCGGCTGCTCCGCTTCACTGCAGCGTCGCTGAACGCCGGCAACGCTGAGTTCAGGCCATACCTGCCGAAACATTTGTGGCAGTGGCATCTTTGTCATATGTGAGTATCTGAACCGGTATCTTATCATGTTTATGCTTAGACTGATGTCTACGTCCAATTGCAAGAAAAAGAATAAATGTAGAAGCTAGTAGTAGTGATTCGTTTACTTTATTAGCAAGTGAACTACTTTTGTTGGTCCATTTCCCAACTTTTCTCCAGAAAAGAAACCAAAACTTATAAGAACCCCTCAATTTTTACAGTACAAAATGCAAAAGCGTTGTTTTTCTTCCATATTTCAAAAATGCATTTGCTTCTTTGTTTAATTTTTTTGTAAATTTTTAATCACCATTTTAGTTCCAGGCTACGTTTACAATTTTTAGTGGACGTTGTTGTGGTTGGCTTATTTTTTTTTTATTAAAGATGATTTTGTTTTAGTTGGTATATTGCTAAGACTATTTGTTGCATAATTATTACTAAGCGGAGTGAAAAAGTTTCGATATTGGTGTTGTCCCAAAATCTATGAAAGTCTAAGAATTTTATTTATATTCTTCTCCTATTCTTCAGGCACTACCACAGCATGGAAGTATTCGCTACGTTTGACGTCCTGGATGCAAATGGTCTGAGGGTCGCCGAAGGTCACAAGGCCTCTTTCTGTTTAGAAGATAATACTTGCATGGAAGGAGTGGAGAAGAAGTACGATTGTAAGAATTATGGTGATCAAGGTAAGGCAAAACACATCATGTACCTATGTTTGACGATACCCGTCTGGGATAGGTCCTATTTTAATTAATACATCATAACGTCTTTGGTCTTCTCCTTGGTACCTAGACAACTGTAGATAGAAAAAAGAAAAGAAAAGAAAGAAAACATATTTATTTAGTACATGCCACAAGTGCACACAACAAACAATAAAGAAATTGAAAAAAAACGTGTGGCACTCGGAGACTGCCGCGGTAAATCTATTGCATAGCATTTTTTATCAACTTATGCAATAATAGGTATAAATAATTAGGTATTAATAGTGTAATTACACACCAAAATAATTATTCATTCAAAAAATTTGAACAAAAATAACGATATTAAGAGTTTGATCTTCGAATTTCGCGCGATGTACATTAAATAAATCAAAACTAACCTTCATAGACTAAGCTAGTAAGAAACTCTATGACAGAAAAATTAAAAGAAAAAATAATGACAGCCTGACGTAAGTGTCATAACTAGTGGTGTGCAATTCTGCTATAAATCATTAACATGTTAAATAGACTATTGAATATATTTTTATAACATGTTATTTTATACGTTATCATAATAACGAGTTGTAACAAAACGCGGCAGTAATCTGAACGCGGAGACGTTATCGTTTTATTCGGCAACAACACGCTAAACGTGCGCAATGATTATTGATGCGCAGTTAATGTTATATTCTAGTGGACTGTAGAGGTATACGAACGATTATAATAATATCGTTATTATTAATATTAAAAACGAATATAAATGTATTATAATTATGGTTTTAAATTATCAATGAACTTTCCTTCATTCTGCGCAGTTTTAGGACTAATAAAATATTATTAAATGTTATGATTAAGTAAAGTTGCATCAGTGTATGTTTTTTCGTGTTATGTGAATCTCACTTACATATCACGGGGGTGGCAGAGGGGGGTCAAAATGTTGGTCCTTTTTTTTGTCTAGGACGCTCCGTTTTCGAGATATTTCAATTTCATTTTTTTTTTAACAGAAACTTTGAACGCCCATAACTCGGAAACGGTGCATCGTAGGACCGCCGCCACCGCTTGCTACGTTATTCGTTGAGCGTGTTGTTGAGTTACACATTATAATGATAACACGTAGGCAGCGTCGGTATAACAAACGTTATTCGTTATGAATCAATAACATGTTATGTTTTGGTGTTATTCGTTATATTAACCACCACTAGTCATAACATTGAAAAATATGAAGATTATTTATTTTATTTTAGATATTTTATAAGAAAACGAATCGTTTTAGACCGATTCGCAGAATAGTAATGCAAAAACCAATAAAACTTATGATAGGTACTAATAATAAAATGAATGTTTATAGAGTACTCACTCCTCACTAATTTTCTTTCACTATTTTTTCGTGACTTTCTTCATTAATAAATGCACTTTGTTTATTCATATTTAAAACACTTTGTACACAAATTATACGAGTAAGAATATTTTAGAAGGAGAAAGCAGAGAGACAAACAATTATTTAATTTGACAACCTCAGTTGACAACCTTGTTATTTTCCGTAACAATAGCAACCATGTTGAATCTTGAACTGAATATTTTTGTTAGGAAATCTCTGGATTCGCTCTCCACGCTCAACTCAACAAGGCCCGCGATAGAATCTATGCAATAGATTAAAAATAAAAGCGTGTGTGCATCTCACGGCTGCGCAAAATAGGACCAGTTCAGCAAACTGCCGAGCAGCTAGTGCCCGACGCTGGTTTTCAACTGGCCCTGAGATGGTGACGTAGATGACATTATTGATTTGTTTCAGGTATATCCGTGAACTGTTCAGATGTGTACAAGTACAATATTGACTGCCAGTGGGTAGACGTTACTGATTTGGAACCCGGAGACTACACGTTTAAGGTACCTACGTTTACAAGATAATTATTCTTACTTAGCACTAATACAGCACAAAGAGCAATGGAGCGTCCCATGCTTGGCATAAAAATAATAGATCGAGTTCCTAACGCTGAAATCCGAAGTCGTACAAAGGTTTCGATATTGGCAATCGCGTTACGGAACTCAAATCGAGTTGGGCCGGACACCTAGCCAGGCGCAGTGATGACAGGTGGACTAAGGCTGACACCAAGTGGCGTCCAAGATCTGGCAAAATATGTGTGGGTCGTCCGGGGTGAGAAGGGCAGACGACATAGTTGTTTTGGGGGGCAAAACCTGGATGAGGCTGGCACAGGACCGTGGAGATTGGCACATGAAAAGAGAGGCCTGTAACCAGCAGTGGGTGAGTTCGGGCTGTGGATGATGATGATGATGAACACTTCTTTTGTGAAGGCTGTGCAGTTGTATACAGCATCCTCTTGTCAAATCACATCATCATCATCATCATCATCAGCCTATAATGTTCCCACTGCAGGGACTCAGGCCTCGTCTCTAAGAGAAGGATGGGCTATAATCTACCACGCGGGCCCAGTGCGGATTGGTAGATGTCACATGTCTTCGAATATTTTGGTTCTAAGACATGCCGGTTTCCTCACGATGTTTTCCTTCACCGTTTTGAGAGCAGTGGTGATGATATAAATTACACAAAGTAATGCTGACGGGGTTCGAACCCACGACTCACTGTTCGTAAGTCGGGGCCGCCACCACTGGGTCACCACTGCTCTCTGTCAAAAGACATGATCCACTTAAAACTCACTATAACTGCACTGGGGTCGAATATCGAGGTTCACTGCTCCGTTGTTGTGTTGACTTGATTCAATGAAATCACACATAACATTACGCTTATAATCCCCGAAGGATTAGGCAAAGGAGTACCTAAAAGTACCCCACATTTCGTTTGTTATCCGAACGAGCCTATTGCCATCTATCAGGCATAACTCCAGACTCTGGCTACTACTCCATTCAATGGAAAACCCAGTAATGCTTTACTCGACCCGGGTAACGAACCCACGACCTCATGTTCAGCTTACAACCACTGGACTCATAGTCGTCGTTCCTCGTGAGAGGTTTCATTGACGCCATCATAATTTCTATTTCAGGTGGCAGTAAACCCCCACGCCAGAATAGCTGAACAGAGTTTCCACAACAACGCGGCGTCCTGTCAATTGAGACTGACCACTACTTATGCTATAGTCTATGGTTGTAAGCATGAAAGACCTTAAGACGCTGATGGTTTAATTGTCTGGTTTTGTGATGAGTGATAATAAATTGAAGTTTTCGGTAGGTCCCATTTGTTCTATGGAACATGACGTAATAGAACAAATAGAGAAAATATTGTCCCTATTTGTACTATAGAACAGTTTGTACTTTTTGTCTCAAATTGTTCCATAGAACAAACTAAGTATATAAACTTCTTGAAGTTGACATGTAAACTGGCCACTCGAGAATGATTTGCTACCACTTGTCTTAGTGACATTGATGATTAGATGGTTACTCACCGACAGAAATTTTAACGGATTTTGAGAGAGCTGCAGTTGCAGGGTACTCACTTCTTTATTGTTGTTTGTTTATGATTGGATTGGATCTTTGCTAATCGTAATGGAAATAAACGTAAATTTTGATAGTTTGAATTTTCTGCAACGGGGTCGTGGAAAAGTTTTACAGCATGGTGATAAAGAATATTACCTACAGACAAATTATACTAGAGGAATGTCATTATGGCGATGTATAAATTACCGGAAACTGAAATGTGTCGGAAGTATGAAGATTTCTATGGTGTGTTAATTATGTAAATAATATTTTTTTTTCAATTTTCAGCTTTAAAAAGTTTTTTTATAATATTCATATTTATTTTATTTTTAGACGGAGAAATTAATAATGAAAAAGAAACCACACCACATAAATTGTGTGAAGGAGGAAACAAAAGAAATTACAAAAAACGTGATAGCAACGTGTGTCGAAGAAGCGGCTCTAGGGCAAGATACTGTGCCGAATGTGTACAAAAAAGTGGTGTCAACATTTCACGACAAAGGTATACATTTTATACAAAATATACCTTCTTATAAACAAGTCAAATCTACGATTTATCGTAAAAGGAATGAACACTTTCAAGTTCCTTTGCTGTCTTGTAATGATGCATGTGAGTTACAAATTCCCACTCAGTATACCGATATGCTACTTGCCGATTTTAACGATGGAAACAACCGCATTTTACTGTTTTGTTCAAAAGAAGCCAGACGAATAATACCAAATATTAAAATAATACTACTTGATGGCACTTTCGAAGTTTGTCCTGCACCATTTATAGAACTTTACACCATGCATGGGGATTTAGGTAGTTCTGATGAGTTTACTAATATAATTCCAATAGTATATGTTCTGATTACCAAAAAAACAAAAGTAATGTATGTGCGTATGCTAGAATTGATAAAATGTACTATTCCGGAATTTTCACCGACAGAAATTATAACCGATTTTGAGAGGGCTGCAATCGCTGCTGTTAAAGAAGTTTTCCCAGATGCGAATTACCATGGCTGTTACTTTCATTATACGCGAGCTTTACGACGAAAGGCAAAAAAACTGCAATTATCAAATGATATATTCTTGCAAAGAATTGTGTCACTTTGTACAATATTGCCGCTTTTACCTCTATCAGAGCTAGACAATGGTTGGGTATATATAAAAGCGGAAGTGGCTTCTATTTCAAACGATAACTTAATAAAATTTGTGAAATACATGGAATCATTCTGGTTAAAAAATGATTTTCGTAAGTCTTGGTGCTGTTTTGGAGTTAAACATAGGACCACTAACAGTGTGGAGAGTTGGCATCACAATTTTGTGGGCCATTTTAAAAGAACTCCGCCATCGTTTATAATATTTTTGACAAAAATGGCTGAGGATGCAATTTTGAATAAAATTAAAGCAATAAAAGTGTTAAACAAATCTAAATCGTTAACTAAACGAGAAAAAAAAAACATTAACAGGGACAGGTACATATTAGAAAACCAGCTACAGTTAACTGTTGGAGAAATTAGCGTAGAAATGTTTTTGAACAAAACTATTTACTTGTCGACTCATTAAAGAGCACACTGGCCGTTTACAAAATAATTCACAAAAAAAAGTGAAAATGTCAATACTTGTTTTGAACAAAACTAAATTAAAATGAACAGGCTTGAAGTAATCCGTAAATTGTTTTCAAAACAACCAAAGACTTTATATGAAATGGCTTTGACAAGTTTGTTTAAGTACATGAAATCAAATATTGATTGTTGTTTCAATAACTCGGCGTCAATATTTGAAAATATTGAAAATATGTATGTTGTATGTTAAAACAGTTGCAGTTACCAAAAACTATCTTGATAGATTTATTTTTTTACTCTCTGCAAGATTACAGTGTAATTATGAGTGAAGAGGGTATGTCATCCACGGGCCGTTGCCAGGACTGCCTACATCTTCGGTACCCGATGCATAATGACTATGAACCCATCGAAATTTATGATTTATATTGTAAATTTTGTGCTGGAGAACTCTTTCTACAAAATAAGTATTTTCCGGGGACTATTTAATATAAGAATGTTTTATTTAAAAGAAGGAATGGTTTTAGTTTGTTTTTATCGCGGACTGTTTAATATAAGAATATATTAGCGGTAAGAAGAATTGTTTTTAGTTTGTAGTTACTGAAACACATATTGTTAAACTGCTGTTTTGCTTTTATTTTTCAAAATAAAAATATTATGTAGCGAGTAGTTTCAATTTTTTGATAGTGAACTGTACCTGGTATTAACGTCAGTGATTAAAGTCATTCACGTCTTACATCTCATCATGGAAGAATTTGGGAAAAGCGATTCCCATTTAGTTCTGTGCATTCACAGACAAATAAAAACAGGAGCAAAAGCTAGTATGTAGTTCTATAGTACAAATAGGGACAATATTTTCTCAATTTGTTCTTTTACGTCATGTTCCATAGAACAAATGGGACCTACCGGAAGTTTTGATAACTATATATAAATGTGGTTTTCGTTAGATTTTTCTGATATTATGGCGACCAGTTTTGGCTTGTGGTATTTTTTACTTAACCAGGGTTGTGAGTTACATAATAATAATAATTATAAAACCATGTAAAATAATGGCATTCATATGTGTCTGATTGGACTAGAAAATAACAACAAAATAATTGGGAAAAGGCTAGGCAGATACTGATGACAGTGTAGCGGCACTACAAAAAGCACTACTGTAATTTAATGCCGAAAGTACTACAGCACCATTGCTGCAAATGAAGAAGAAACTTAATATCATTAATGAAATAAAAAATAATACTAATAAATATTTATGTTCGGCTCGACTTATGACCATAATTTATAGTAAAACCCTAAAACAACTCTTGGCAGTAGCCTACCAGACACAAAAACACGTCGCCTGGTCGGAGGATCCTCCCTTTTATATGAGGATAATTCGGTACGAAATGATACACAACACTATAATATTCTAATCATTTTATTCGTGACTTATAATATACTATCACAATGTCATTGTAATTAAAATAACGTTTGAGCTGGTCACAATTTGTTCAAAGTAATATAATCATTATATCTACACACATAAGACGTTTTGTTCAATGAAATGTTAATTCTGCACAGTTGAGTAGGACAAATTAAAGAAAGAGAGTGTTACCCAAATTCTAGTCAGGATAATCCACTAATTTTAATAATTCCATTTTTTCCAGGTTTAGTACAATTCAATTAAAAAAAAAAGGTTGTCAGAAGTCAAAAAGTTATGCTCGCTTAAAAAACATACAAAATGATACCTTAAATAAATTAAACTAAATTAGCTACATATAAGTAATAATATTTACAATGAATACTCGCAAATAACAAAATAACCATTACCTACTACTTATCTAAATAAATAGATAAAGTAAGACGAATTACTATATTATCATTTGTTTATAAAGTTTTACTAGAGTTTCTAAGCTATTGCATAGCTTCTATCGCGGGCCTTGAGCGTGGAGAGCGAATCCAGAAATTCCGTAACGAAAATATTCAACCAGGTTGCTATGGTTACGGAAAATAACAAGGTTGTCAACTGAGGTTGTCAAATTATATAATTAATTATTTGCATAAGTTGATAAAAAAATGCTATGCAATAGCTTTACCGCGGCAGTCTCCGAGTGCCACATTTTTTTTGCAAACCAAACGCCTTAACACGTAGGTATAATATTTTCTTCAAAGGTTTAGCTTGCAGAAGCCTTAACCGTTGAATTGAGGTGGAAAATAATTATGCGGTTTGTATGAAGTAAAAACGTAGCATGTTTTGCAAAGAAGCGAAAAAATTTGAGCACTCTGTTTCTTACTACTCTATGTCATTTTTACTAACAGGCCCATAACCTCTTTTAGCAGTATTGTTTCAATACTTACTTTAGTGTGTGAACGAGATGGAGCTAGGCGTTTTGTTTAACTGCATCTCTCTCCCACACTGAAATGACATTAGAGCTATAAGCCCGAATGTTCTAAGAAATTAAAAAGTAAAAGGTATTAACTGCTAGTGTAACTAATAGTCCTTATTATAATACCTCGTAATAGAAAAGGAAATTCTTGTCATAAAATATACAATACAAAATGACAAACCCACCCATTTGCAATGAACCTGCACCGAAACGAAAGTAGATTCAGAAAATAGTGTTTTACTAAAATCGACATTTTGGAAAACCACTTGACAAAATAATTAAAATTTTTGAGCAAAAGTTCAGGTCCATGAATTAAAATAAGCTTATAAAAACCCCAGACTTATTGTTCTATGTATTTATCTATCATCACTACTAAAACAACTCGAAACCTAAATTAAATTATTTTGTTCTATACTTACAATTTGTCACTCTGTAATCTAACCCAAAAAACTACTCTATGGCATTCTAAATACAATACAAAATTATTGAGCAATTCCGGAAACTACTACAAAACAGGTTTAAAAAGCTTCAGCCCTTCTTGAATTTGAGGAGTAGGATACTCGTAGTGAGGTAGACCAGGATCCAGGTGGTGACGGAGATAAATCCAGCGTAGACTTCAGGTTTGTTGATGTCCCAGCCTCTTTGCAGCATGGAACGAAGTCCCTCCGTGGAGAGGGTGAGAGGTAAGAAGTAACTTACCCATTGGAGAGTGAAGTGCATGCCTAGGGGATGAAAATGTTGGGTTAGTAATAGGGAAAAACTGGAGACTGTTTCGTCTCTACCTACATAGAATAGTAAATTAAAAAGTATTCTAATTTAATGAGAATTAATATAACCAGAAGTTTATATTCCAACATTTTTAATTCAGGCACTCCCAATCAAAGCATCAAAATTTAAAGCTCAAAATCAGTTTTAGACAGTTTGGCAAAACAAAATAGTCGACGACCTTATTGTTAATATTGAATTTCAAACTATCTTTATATTGTCACAAATACTGCCGTCATATGGAAAAAAGGCGTATCTAACATTTTTTTCGAAATTGAGTTACACATACATATTCGGAATCAGTGAAAAAAAATAGCATCCACTAGTCAATTTCGAAAAAAATGTTAGATACGTCTTTTTTCCTTATGACGGCAGAATAACACAATTATAATGTTACCTTGAACAGGCCAGACAATTCCACAAAGAAGCACCATTGGTAAGAAAGAACCAAGTGCCAAGTATGTAGCAGTTCTGTCCGTGTCGCAAATTGTGGACACCACGAAACCTTAAAAAAAAAAACAAAATTTATTTACTAGGGTCTTTCACAATAAGATTATTATTTTTTCCCATGGTACACCCAGGTGGACCACGGGCAAAAATAATTTCCCGTGTAACACCCAGGTAGACCACGGGCAAAAATAATTGCCAGTGTACATGTACACCCAGGTGGACTACGCAGGTGGACACGGGCAATAAATGGTTATTAGATAATTATAGCTATCATTGAAATGACATATTTTAGATGAAAACATAAAAAATGTCAGGGGTGTCGTGTTTAGGCGGTAGCATGAAGAAATTTTTGTTTTAATTTTACTTCAGTGGAGTAGAGATGGAACTACATAGATCTCATTTAAAGCACCATCTTTTTCGCTGAATTGACATTAAAGCTATACTGCTTTAGGCGTCATGGTACTACCGCCTTAGATGAATAAACGTGGACGAAGCAGCAAGTTGACCTAAGTTGGCATTCTGCAGTTTCTATTCCATGGGAAATGTATGATTTTATAAGTCTCCAGGGCAAGACGCCTAAAGTGAAGTTGGGCAGGACATTTCGCTAGACGCGGAGATGGCCGATGGAGTAAAATTCTGACCGAATGGTGGCCATGGTTGGGCGTGAGAAACCAGGGTCGCCCTAAAGCGCGTTGGGTGGACGATATCGTCAGGAGCTCGGGAAATGGATGGGTGAGAGACGCACAAAGCAGAGAAGACTGGCAGAAGAAAAGGGAGGCCTATACCCAACAGTGGGTGATTACGGGCTGAAATGATGATGATGATGATCTTCTGCCTAGCCTTTTCCCAACTGTGTTGGTGTCGGCTGCCAGTTAAACCGGATGGAGTTGAATATCCGTATTTAAATAGAGCCTATCTGACCTCCACAACCCACTGGGATGTCATAAGGGGTATCATAGTACCCAGTACTAACTGTAGTACTGATGGGTACTATAATATCCCATGATAAGACGGGTCGTCAGAGTTTCGGGCTGCAGACTTTATTAAAACAAAAATTGGTGGCTGTCAACAGTGAAAGTTACACAATAAAAACAACAACAATTTTGGAGGTTTCCCTTCAAAAATTTTGTTTTGTTTTTTCCTGTTACTCCATCATCAGGTGTTGTACGTAACCAATACAAGGAAAATCGGGTAATTTATTTTTTGTCAAACTACGCAATAAGGCAAGGTCAAATGGCACGTGTGCTAAAACGTGGTGGAAAAGGCTTCCCTTTCATGCCTAACCCTATTTGGTTACCCGTGACTTTTTTGGAAAGGCCAAAGGTAAATCAATTGCAAAGAAATTATTTGAAATCGCTCACTGTTAATGTTTCACAACCATAATATTGGTAATCCATTTTTATTTTTGGAGGGTGAGTAATCATCAAAATGACTCCTCTTACATCGGTATCTATAGTCAAGTTAAAGTAATTACTTGAATTTAAGTAATTACTTATGCATGCATAAATTTTTATGCAATGGACAAGAGTTTAAGCGAAGTTAGAACCGTCAATGAAAGCAAACCTAAGAATTCTAACTTTTGATAGTTCTAACATCAAGGAATTACTAAACTACAGAAAAAAATCGTATCTTAAACAATGACTTTTTATTTTACTCAAGTAACCACTATGACTTGTTTATAGTTACTTTGGGCAGAGCGGTAGGGAGTGTCACACTTCTACTGACTAAAAACCACCCATGTTCCTGCTTAGCCCTTTGGGTCGAGGCCGCGGTATCTCTTTCAAACAATCCGCAGCCCCGACGGGATATTGGTAGTAATTGTAAAAATACGATTAAATGTTATCAATCTCAGGTTAATCACCTTCTTTAGAATTGTCCATTCTGTCACTATTAAACAGACGGGCAGAGTGACATTTTATAGGCTTTTCGTTTTCGGCATGATAAATAACCGACTTTCAAAATACATTAAAAAGTGAAAACAGGCTTAACTTTTGGAAGTCGGTGTACAGAATGCATGATTGTTTGATGACTTTGTGAAGAATCCATTTAACCCTACTAGCGGACGTCCCGCGGTTTCACCCGCGTAGATCCCGTTCCCGTAGGAATACAGGGATAATAAGTAGCCTATGGCACTCAGCAATAATGTGGCTTTCTATTGGTCAAAGACTTTTTAAAATCGGTTCAGTAAGATCCCGAGATTACCCCTTACAATTTAACAAACACACAAACTTTACTTCTTTATAATATTAGTAAATAGATATACCACAAATTACTTACCAAAACACATTCCACAGAGCCCCGTCATCAAAGTAAGAATGATGACCCAACCCACAGGTCCCTTGATAGTCAGACCGAAGACCAGGAAACCGAGGATCATCACCATTCCACCCTGCAGTATCATGATCAGCATTTGGACCAGCACATGGGAGAACAGGATCTCGATACCTGGGAAAAAGAACCGTTGGTTAAGGCTTTTGTTTTTCCATTATTCTTCTTATCGTGCGGGCAGTAAGGTCTAACGAGCCCACACATTCTAGTGTCAGAGTGGCTCAGTAGGCGACTCGGCCGCTGTAACTCGCCCGATCCGGTCGAGACAGGAATTTCACTGTTTCTAAACCGCCTCAAAGGCCTTCTCCATTAGTAACTGTAGCTGATGCCCGCGATTTCGCCCGCGTGGATGTTGGTTATCGCAACCAAAAGTTATCTTTTTATCCCCCCCCTTTCAACCTCTTACAACCGGATTAAAAAGTACCCTATGTCCTGCCTCTGGCAGTATCTTTGTATCAAATTTAGTTTTAATCGGTTCAGTAGTTTTGGCGTGAAAGCGCGATAGACTGACAGATAAGAGTTCCTTTCACATTTATCCTTACATAGTATAAAACAAAGTCGCGTCTGTTTGTTTATTTGTTTGTTTGTCTGTATGCTTAAATCTTTAAAACTACGCAACGGATTTTGATGCGGTTTTTTTTAATAGATAGAGTGATTCAAGAGGAAGGTTTTAATACCTTTTTTGTACCCGTGCGAAGCCGGGGCGGGTCACTAGTATCATTATATAAGGATGTGAGTAAGCCCAACGGGAAAAGGGCAGTAAAGTAAAGTTAGGTATTTATGGTACCAGATTATCGTTGTGATCTTCAAAATTAAGTGATGTCCAAATCATGTGTAAAACTTTATGTAAATGAAAAATATATTTCAAAAAAAATATTATACGAGTATATATCTAGAGGTAATAGAAAGATAAAGTTCTTCATCATAAAAAAGGGAAAATTGAAAGATGAAAGGTAGAAAACTGTTATTGTTACTTGAATACAGGTATTTTTCATAACTTTCTCCCAATTTTACGTCTAAAAGTAAAAAGCTTTCCTTGGGAAAGCACTGGTCTAAAAAAGCTTTTAACTTAATATTCCACTCTCATGAAATTGCTTGTATCAAAACTAAAAATATATTTTTTAATTTTTGTTCAGATCACAAAGACGAGAAAAGAATTAAGTTTTTCTTATCTAATTCCAGAAACTGCTAAGTAATAGCGTAATGGAGCTATTTAAAAAAAAAATATAAGAGAGTTAATAATTTCTTCTAAGGAACGTGTCTAAAGTCTATTCCAGGTCGTGTTTAAAATTCAGGCTTCTGAAACAAATATTCGCTTCAGTGACCAAGAAAGAAAGAAAGAAATAACATTTATTGGTACAGACACAGGGCATAGCACAATAATAAACATGCAAAAATTAAAATAAACAAGTGATTTTTTTTTAAATAATCTAAAACTATTTGGTACGAAAATTGTTTGCCCCACGGCTGCTCCAAACAGGCCCAGTTCAGCATAAATGTCAGGCAACTAAGTGCCTGACGCTGGTTTTCAACTGGACCTGGCAAAGACACGCACATTTTTTGTTTCATTAATTGTTTGAAGGTAGTGCAAATTGAACTTTAAGGTTGTTTGCATGCTATCTAGGCTGTACCTAATTAAGGCAAAAAAATATAAAGGTGTTGAGCAAGAGGTCGGGTACGATTCCTAGGTTGGACACTATGTTAATACGTTTTTTATCTGTAATTTCTCAATAGGGCTGCCTCCCTATTATATTCTCTTAGGTACCTACCTACACCACTGCTTTGCCCTTTAAGGATTGTAGGCGTAACGTTCTGTGATGTCAGCACAAGTAGGTATTTTCTATAGAATCTCAGATTTGTGCCGTGAAAGTAATTTTACAACCTCAAAATGCTTTGTTTTTATTTTATCAGTTCAGTCGGGCGTCTGAACTGATAAAGATTGTACGGGTGAACCATCTAATTGGTTTTCCACACATAATATAACATCACGCCTGTAAGTCTCGAAGGGTAAGGCAGAGGTGTAAACTTCCAATTCACCATACTTATATTTCAGTCTCATGTAATAGGGAGCGAGCCTATTGCCATCAACATGGACCTCATACTCAGTAGTTACGTTTGCAACCACTAGACCACCGAGGCGGTCTAATTGGGGTTCCACAAACGCGTAATTGGGTGCCACTTATAACTTGCGGTGGTTCTTAACACGGATTAAAATTGGGTGCCGTAACTGGTTTTCAAACTGACTCCTTGACTATTTAACGAGTTACGTAATGGTTTAATTGTATTAGAGTTAAATTTTAAAGACCTGATTGTTTTAGAGTTACCTTTTCTTTTCATTTTGACATGGCTGCTAGCTAATATACCTGCTCTTTAGGTACCTATAAAGGTACAAGAATATGTAGTGTGGTCTAGGAATTCTCCTGTATCGTGGGTGCGTTCCCAAACAAATTAAACTCACATACACAAGGAAACACCTAGACCTGAAGCCGAACCGCCGGATACCGGATCTGTAGGTTATACAAATATTTGTCCCGTGCGGGGATCGAACCCGCGATATGAAACGCAGCAGTCCAACCTCTCAGCCACTGCGCCAACCTGGTTATTTTGCTCCATGGCGCCAACCACGTTGTAAGTCAAATGGTTGTAAAAAGGTTCATTTAAAACGTAAACACAATGAAGCTTTTAATAATATAGGCAACTTCTACTCGTAAAACGAAAACATTAACATTAATGCCTTATTATGGACATTAAAGCCTTATAAGATTATGAATGAAAATATTCTACAGCCTACAACATTCTATAAATGGAGGATTCCCGAGGCGTTATTAAATTACCTTTCCAACAAACACCGCCTACGTATCGTTTGTTAATACATACAAATAGCTAACTATAATAGTTAGCTATTTGTATGTAATAACAAATTTCGATTACGTTGTAAGAAAACAAGAAATAAAATTCTGTATCTTAATATTATTTTGCTTTTGTCTTGTATTCTTTATAATTTGACATTTTTGGTTTTTGCACGTTCAAGGACTTAAACGAAGCAAACGAAAGAACTGTCCGGTGTCTACGTACTGGTCAGACAAAATTTGAGTTGTTAACTCGAAAAGTAGAAGAAAAAGATCGTAACAGCAGGAACAAACATGATAGAAATACACTATAACAACCATCTAGCCAGACTTAAAGTTCCAGCGCCGGTAGAGTGCAGTAAAGTTAGAGTGCAGTAAAGTTAGAGTGCAGTAAAGTTAGAGTGCAGTAAAGTTAGAGTGCAGTAAAGTTAGAATGTAGCAAAGTTAGAGTGCATTAAAGTTAGAGTTCAGTGAAGTCATAAAAATAGTTAACTTACCAGTTATTCCTGAAACCAGTGACCTCTCCAGGATACCTTCGTTCCTTTCAGCTAACATGGAGCCAGAAGTCAGAGCAACCGCCAAGAAGAAGACGATCCTGTTGACAAATAAAATTATTTGTAGAAAATTATAGAATAACACTAGCTGTGCCCTGCATGCAGTGCATTGCACTTTTTTCTACCTACCCTACCTACGAGTGATGTTTGGAAAGTAAAAAGTACTTTATTACCTATTCTCATACCTACTGAATATACCTACATACAAAATTTCATTAAAATCGGTCAAGCCCTTTCCGAGGAGTATGGCAAATAACACTGTGACACGAGAAATGTAGATAGTTCACTAATCTATATCTCTAGATAGATAATTATAGTGAACTATCTGACAGTATGAAAATCGGTACAGTAGTTTTTGAGTTTATGGCGAAAAGACAGACAGACACGGCGAAGGACTTTGTTTTATAATATGTAGGTATTAGTGACAGTAACTAGGAAACTGGGCTTTTCCCAGTTGTATACGTCCCTGTGTGCCTATTGGCCTTGTTCTGTTCTGTCTCCTGCTGATATAGAGGGAAGTGGAATTTTTTTTTTCTACTCCTCCGCTATTCTTTTCTGATTAATTTCGTTGCGGGATCCAAGACAGTTAAATCGTTTCTCTGGGACTTCGTCGAGCTTCTTTGTCTCAGCGCTTTTCTTGTGGTCGCCACTGTTGATTCTGGCTTACAGGTGAGTTACAGTGGTTTGGGAATAGTGTGGCGGGCTTGTCCCAAAAATTAGTGATAGTGATGACAAGATCCTAGTGCAGTGTGCAGTGGTGTGTCTAGGGCCCAACAATAGGGTAAGCCCACCATTCAGAAACCCCAAAAGAATTAGGTTATAAATGGGTAATAAAAATACCACTACTGAAGTGGCAGTTTGCACAATTTTACATAAAATATGTCGACTTTGTGACTATTATTTGCCAGACAGATTAACATTTATACAAATTACTAAGAAAGAATAAAAAATAGCCAAGTTCTCGATAAAAAATCAGAATTCTAAAAATTTTCATCTTTATCAGCGCATTATGTTAATACTTACGTTAGAATAACACCGGGGCCGGCGAAGTCTGTGAAGTTCGGCTCGTCCAAACCGTGGATTGCTTTATTGAACTGAAAACAAAAGAACTTCTTTAGTAGGCCATCTATTTAAATTTTGATTAGCACTTGTTTTTGGATCGACTTCTAGTCAAACACAATCCAAATAACCTGAAGATCGACCCGGTGCGGCTGTTATTATATAACCACGAACTCCTCTAATCATAACATCACACTAGCTAGTCTAAAATTTGATAAAACAGCATATTAATTATGCTTCAGGGTAAACACGTGTCCTTTAGATATTATATTAATACTAATTCGTCGTATTATATCGCTTTGTGCATCAATCAGTCGTGTCAGTAGTAATCAGTGCGTTTCACAGAACTATCACTAATTAGTCTAATTATCCTCTCTCTCCTTCTAATTAATAATAAAAAAAAAATACAAAATCATGCTTGGATTTGTCAGATAGCTAAGCAGAGCGTTATATTAAAATATCTCCGTAACTAAAAGGGTTGCTGGTACGGTCAGCATCAGAAGTAGCTGAACATTTCGGAATTTTAATTATTTTATGTACAGGACTCTAGCAATTATTTTTAATGTTTCAGAAAATTATTCGTTAAAATAGTCCTTACACTCCAATAACATGTAGTAACGAGTAATATCTAACAATTTTTTATTAAAAAAACAGCTTCGAAACTTGAGTCCCGTACGGTAAACAGAATTACACTTAAACGATCTAATTGTATACAGAAAGCATGGTTCGCCGAAGAACGGTAATACGAAAAATCGATTAGCCGAATACCATGCTTTCTGTATACGCTCGCTCAAGTGTAATTCTGTTTACCGTACGGGACTCTCGAAACTTTGAGTAATGTTAATATACTTCTTATGCTGACCGTACGATCCAGAACATACTGATGTAAAATACTAATCATAATTGGGAAATGGCTACGTAGATGCTCTTTTTCTTAAATGGAATTGTATTTTTAAATAAGCTAGCTAATGCCCGATTTCTGAGGCACTTTATGTGGTTTATCTGTGGTTTATCTATTCATATGCGTACATTTGAATAGATAAACCACAGATAAAGTGCCTCAGAAACCGGGCATAAGTCAGAGGACTTAGTTTTACTTGTAATCGAGAAATATGTCTCAGCTGGTTCCTTCACGATGTTTTCCTTCACCGGAGTAAATTAAAATTTAACAATACGCAAATGAATTCGAAAAATCAAAAGTCAGACACGCTTAGGATGAAACTTGACACCTTAGCAGTCGAACAGTCACATCATTAGGCTATCACTGCCTTTTGCTGCTAAATGATGATGATACTCAATTCTTTTGATGATGATGGACTCTAACAAACGAGTATATCATTAAATACTTACATAAACAGGACTGGCCATGATCCTGGGTGGAAGATTGCAGACATTGGCCAGCTGTTCAGTGGCTTCCATGAAAGCGAGGGACAGGTCTCTTGCTAACATCCACTCCACTTGCTTGTCTGCGAACAAAGGAGATAGAATTTAACAAAAATTTCATTGTAAACTAGATTTCCCTGCGTCAATTGGAGGCGAGGGCGAAAACTTTATCAGGGGAATTTTCTAACAGGATAAAAAATTATCAACACTAGCAGTAGGTAAGAAATAAAAAAACATAGTCAGGAAATATTAAATCTGAAAGAAATTGAATACATGTTTACACATTGTCTCGCATGGTGTATTACTGTCCACTTCAACACAGATGAGACCTGTGTCCCAGCAGTGAGATCGTTATAGGCTGATTTTATATTACATTAATTTACGACTGTGTAACCCCCAAAGGGGTAGGCAGAGGTGTAAGTAGCTAATAGTAAATCCATATTTTGCAAGTTATATGAAGTCCCATGTAATAGGGGGTGAGCCTATTGCCAACAACATGACACATGTCCAGATTTTGTGGCTGATAATGAGAAATTCCAATAAAAATTTCCCCAAACTAAAAATCGAGCTCTGAACCTCATGATCAACAGTCACGTTTGCGACCATTAAACCAACCACGTAATCGAGATGCTAACTTTTTATCTGACACCAAAATCATGATTAAAAAAATCAATACTCTTAATAAAAAACTATACAGTAGGTCATAGAACGAAACATGCCCATTTAACCCAATTCAGCCCTTTCAGTAAACATGGAAGCAAGGGATATTTGTTACCCCCAGCAATAAAAGCCACCATTCGGAAACCCGTGTCTAATAATGGGACATTAATTTTAAGAAAACCCCTAAGTTTGGGGGTCGAATAGACCTCGTGATTGAATGTTTAATTAAAGGTGAGTGAAGCACGCTAGGGGTAGCAATTTGACCTTCTAACTCCCAGTTGCAAGAACGTTTCCAGATAAGGTTCAATACAAACTAAAAAATATTGGAATAACGGGACGAAAGAAAAGTCCTACAAGCTTATTTAATTCCTGTTGAAAGTCGTTGACGAAAAATTACACGTTTTAATAGCGATTGCTTTGTGACATTTTATAACATGTAAGTCACACAAACCTCAGTTTAAATGCATGTATGGCACGCGGCATATAAGTTGAACATGCGCAGTAGTCGTTTTATAGACGTCCCATACAAATCAAGCAGGGAACCTGCGCAGAACGACGCCATTTTGTTTCAAGTTATTTGCCTAGGACTCTACTTAGCATAGCATAATCAGCCTGTAATGTTCCCACAGTTGGGACACAGCCTCCTCTTTATGAGAAGGAATGGGCTGCAATCCACATGGAATTGCTGATTAAATAATGTTGAGGGTTTTATCGATCCCGTCGGGGTCACGGGTTAAAAGATATACCGCGGCCTCGGCACAAAGGGCTAAGAAGGAAAATGGGTGGTTTTTAGTCAGTAAAAGTCTGATACTCCCTGCCGATCTACCCAGAGAAAGAAGTCATTTGACCCACCAAACAAAAGGGTTGTATTAATGATTATAATGATTACTAGCGACCCGCCCCGGCTTCACACGGGTGCAAATGGATGTTATTATACAAATGAACCTTCCTCTTGAATCACTTTATCTATTAAAAAAAACCGCATCAAAATCCGTTGCGTAGTTTTAAAGTTTTAAGCATACAAAGGGACATGGGGACAGAGAAAGCGACTTTATTTTATACTATGTATTGAAGTGATACGACCAATTCTGTAGCTTTAAGAGCCCGCATTATAGCCCAACGCGAGCGATTTCGTACCTCTCGCCCGCGCCCCCTCTTCCACGTGTTACGGTAGCGATGCGAAATCAGGCGAGCAAGTTGCTAAAAAGTACGAAAATTTTAATTTTGCAAACTACCCACCCTTCCAGCTCCACCTTCAGGAGTGCTAATTTCCAAATCTCCTTTAAGTTCCCCTCCTTCCCTTCAAAGATTTACCTACCTTAGCTTTTGTTAAGATACTCTCGCTTTTACATTAAAACCCTTTCCCCATTCTTTGTACCTAAATACCTCTTAGAGATTTATCTCTGAACCCACTTAAGCCGGCTAATGAAGATCAAATAATACTTCTTAATCCACGACTGGGTAAATAAACAAACATTTTATTCTATTTGCTGAACTCGGGTTAAACCTCAAATGGGTTTAACCTCAAAACTGGGTAACAAACGAGTCTATGTATGTTACAATCGAAGATTTTCTCAGAAATTCACGAAATGTTTTATTTACGATTTAAAATTGTAATGTTATGTTCAACCAAAAAATATCTGACGCAAACTAACTTATCCATATACGTCACAAGTACCTACTTTATTTTTGTACAGTGTTTCTATTAAATTGCGTAAAGAGCTACCTAACTAGCTTGTCTGGAGGAAGGCGACGACATTCGTAATTTCATGACACAGGGTAATCGTAATACGAGAGCCAAAGCAGTCCTTTGACACATAAATGCATATTATATTTGGCAAAAAAAATTGTAAATCAGTTTTAAGGACATTTACTGCACCTGTCCCTGTTTTGTCCTTGTCTCGAATGTTTTTTTTTTTCATATTAACAAAGAGCAAGAATGCCGTCCGACCGAACCGGGAGATGAGAAGTGACTCTATGCGAGATAGTAGGTCGGCCGTAATGTTGTCCTCTCCTTTGACGTGACGTATGTCTGTAGTGAATTGTCCAATAAAGTCTAGATATCGAACTTGCTATTTTCAGTGACGCATCTAACATGTCCATAGGCGCGGCTTTACAACAGAAAAACAATAATGACTCAATCCTCCAAATGGCTGTTTCAACGATTGTTTTTTTGATCGTTTGTGATTTGAATATAATTATGCGGAGTATTTATGTAGGTATGAAGTAAATTTCCTTAAAAAGTATCCAACATTTCGTTGTCAGTTTTGACACAATTCCTGAAGTCAGTTGATAAAACGTGGAACACAAACACTGGTAATGTTGCCAAAACGCGAGGAAGCATCTAAGAATGTTATTTCCAAGTTTGACATGAACTTTGTCACGAAAAACAACTCTAAAGTTAAAATGTGGTGTTAAAGTTAGTTTCGAAGAAACTGGGACATACATTTACAAGAATTACTTAGTTTTGAGTTTTCTCCTCTTGTTATTCAGGATCCTTTTAATCCATACTATATATAAATATTATATATATATATATATATATATATATATACCTATATATATATATATATTATATATCCATACTAATATTATAAATGCGAAAGTAACTCTGTCTGTCTGTCTGTCTGTTACTCTTTCACGCCTAAACGGCTGAACGGATTTTGATGAAATTTGGTACAGACATAGTTTGGAACTTGAGAAAGGACATAGGATAGTTTTTTTTTTTTCGCGAGATAAACCAAAAATCTGCCGGAAGTCACTATTCCACGCGAACGAAGTCGCGGGCAAAAGCTAGTATCATATATCTACACGGAACTCCTTGACATTTTAAGTCCGATGTAAGTTTAAATGTAAAATGGAAGTCACATCTTAGGGAACGAATAATGTATTAAGCATTGTTTCGTATGAGCAAATATTCCGTAGGTACTCAGGAAATGAGGTAAATACTACGGTCCCTTGGGTGTAGTGTTCAGGGGACAGGAAAATACACCGCAAAGCCCTAGGGAAAACAAAGAATACTTTTCGTGTAGACTAGGTAGGTAGCTGTTTCCCGCGATTTTCGTCCATGTCAAAATATTAATTCGGTTCAATCAGATTTGGTTAACGATTGTATGGGTTGTGATAATTTACACAGAACCCTGATTTCCGAAAATAAAAGTGAATGCTTATAAATACTAGTAAAAGTCCTTATCAAGTAATCGATCGAACTGTTTAGTAGGTTACACGCAACAGACAGACACAAAAAATAGATAATGTGATATTTTCCTATGTTTTCAACTGTGTTCATAAATAAATAAATATAATTAAGTAGAAAAAGCCGCTATTTTGAAATAATAACAGACTCTTACATTTTATTTATTTGTGTTTTTAGTACGTAAGTATCGGTGAGTGTCCGGCACAAAAGTCGTTCCGGATTTTGTCCCTAACGGTTTGACCAAATCCCTTATTCAAAAACACCCGCCTTAAAAAAACCCAAGAATGTCCGTCGGGGGCTGCGATTAAATGAACTAGTTTTGCAATGTTCAACTCCCGACGGACATTCTTGGGTTTTTTTTTAAGGCGGGTGTTTTATTTATTTTATCCTTTTTTAAATTAATTTTTAACAGTCGTGGGTTTTTTCAAAATTTTTAATTTTGCTTTTTATTTTAAACTTTTTATTTTATTTTTTTATCTAAGAACATGCACCAATCAAACCTTAACCCATAACTAAAAACTGAATCAAAATCGGACTTGTAGTTTTGGAGAAAAATGGCAACTTTGATTTGCACAATAAATGTTTGCTGCAGCGCCCCCTGGTGAGTTGTCACTGTAACATTTATCTAAGAACATGCACCAATCAAACCCCAACCCATAACTGAAAACTGCATCAAAATCGAACAAGTAGTTTTGGAGAAAAATGGCAACATGTATTTGCACAAACACACAAACAACCTCTCACCCCAAACGCATATACCGTCTCCGTTCCGTCGTGGGTAATTAAACATGAGATAAATAAATAAAGCGTATTTAAAAACATTACCGTTACTTTTCAGTAAAAGAAAATAAATACAAATCCAAAATTGATTTCACAGATTTGCATGATTAGCACCTGGGTAACCATTCAAAATTACACCGTAATGTTTTCAAATTAAAGTCCATAACATTTTATGGGGTACCCATTTTAATAAAAAATAACATCAATGGCCCAATCAGGATGATTGGACATGGAAATGTAATTTAAATGCTAATGTTACAAGTACCTTTTGAAGGGACCTTCGATTTAATGGTGGACGTACAAAACGTTAATTAAAGGACCTTACACAACCTCCGTTTAAAAGGCCCGAAAAGATAAAACTGACCTTGATTTGAACTGACGCTTTCTAGTTTTAGGTACAAACCCGCCACACTTTCCTAAACCTCCTCTACAACTCCTGAAAGCCAGTATCAACAGTGGAAACCACCAGAAAAGCGCCGAGACAATGAAGCTCGACGAAGTTCCAGAGAAACAATTTCAGTGTCTTGGATCCCGCAAAGAAATCTATTGACAGGTATAGTCTCCCAAAGAACTTTTCCTATTGTATGCGCTAGACGTAAAAATGGCGCGACCAACCATACCCAACAACACATAGCATCCATTCTCTCTTTGTTTGTTTTTAAAACACGTTGCTTCACACTAGGAATTTCTCCTGTATCGTGGGTGCGTTTAAAGTTCATTTCACGAAAGAAGTCCCGCAGACGCAGCGCTGTATTCGCGCGACATAATGTTGCTATCTCTCTCTCCATATCTCCCCATCTGTCAAATTTAGTTCCACAATTGTCCGCGGGACTTCTTTCGTGAAATGGACTTTACTATAAATTTAAACTCACATACAAAAACAGCCATACCCAGAACAACTACCTGTAAGCCATAAAAATAGTTTCCCCGTGCTGCGATCGAACATGCGACACGCAGCGCAGCAGCCTCTTCGCCAACCGTGTCGTCAAAAATTCATGATAAATTCTCAATAATTTTAAAAGCCTTCATTGTGCCAGACACAAACGATACAATATAATATGTATCATATATGTTAACAATATATGTAAGTACATAAATGAAATATTTTATTTACTTAGGATTCCGGCCCCGTCCAGTATAGGATAAAATTGTCAACGTTGAAACAAAGAAGCTTGTTTACCGTCAAATAACGGATCATAAACGTTTCAAACGTTTCCAGACAATATTCGGATCAGTCATCCGCAAAAACTATTATTTTTTATGTTTATTTTCTTAAGCTTGTCTTTTAAAATAAGACATTATGGGCTATTAACCAGCCTTGGACGGACGCGACCAAGACCTCATTTTAGTCTTACAAGAACATTAACTTTCAAGAATATTTTATACTTTCTTTTCTTCTTATCGTGTGGGCAGTAAGGTCTAACGACCCCACACACCCTAGTGTCAGAGTTTCTAAACCGCCGCAAGGGCCTCTGACATGGTTTGACGACCGCCATTTGGCGGCCGGGACCACCGGCTTATACGTGCCGTACGAAGCACGGAACCATCTTTTTATCAGACAATCAGGTGATTCAAGCCTGCAAATGTCCTAACCAAACTGGAAACAACTTCTCAAAGTATGCTTCCCGTGGGAATCGAACCCACGACCACCGGGTCACAAGGCAACGCCTAAACCACTCGACCACGGAGGAAGTTGTTATACTTTCTTTTTTTATGGTACCTACTATACTTATTACTTATACTATCATATAATTATTGTCCCACTGTTTGGCGAAGGCAATGCAATTTGTAAACGAATCCTACAAGGAGCCGTCAATTAAGACATCATCTGCGAAGCCCCATCCCAACTATTTTGGGGTCGGCTTCCAGTCTAACCGGATTACCGGTTGCAGTTGAATACCAGTATTTATGAATCTTATTCATCGGGATGCTTAGTTGCGATTAAGGTTGATGTTCCAGGGTAGCCCGCGAAATTCAAATTTTCTTAAGTTTTTTGCAATTTGCAGGCAAGTGATAGGTTGTATGTTGATGAACATTTGAAATAGTTACAGAATTATAATCATCAAAATCATTAATACAACCCTCCGAGCTCATAAAGGTTCCGGAATGACTTTGACTCATTCCGGAACCTTTATGAGCTCGGAGGGTTGTATTAATGATTTTGATGATTATAATTCTGTAACTGTAGATACGTCTTACAGCCGCGTTAAAAAGAATAAAAATTCTTATTTCGCAACTGGTAATGAATCGCAATTGTGAAAACGGCCGGAAGGATTTTATATTTTGTATGCGAGCCCGTACGACTTTATTATTTATACCCACGAGGCTAAAACCTACTGCGCCATAAATTAATTACGCACCTAAATGTGGGTACTTTGAAACAAATCAAAAAGGAAAAGAAATACCTTTGTATCACAAATTCTAATTGTTCATCAGATTCATAAGCTAATTTCAATTGAACAATGAAAAAAAAACTCATGAAAAGGTGCATTTCAATTAAAACTCAATACAAAAGGGAAAAAAAACAAAAGAAATCTGAATGTTACAAACTTTTCTTTTTTTTGGACCAAACACGTTGAGCGTAGCCAATAAAAGCGAATCTCTCATTGTACGGGAAATCTATGCAATGCGAGGCGATGTTATACTGAAAATGTATATCTTCATATGATACTGTGTGTACTACGCTAATTCGAGGTGTTTTTAAGATTCATTTGTTTTTAATACAGTTACTTTTATGTGGATACTGAATTCCAATTATTTTGTTTTGTTTTTATAGTGTATTTTCTAGTTAAGCACAAAAAGATTTAAGCCTTAAACCGTTGGTCCTGCGTAGATCTTTATAACTAGAAGTCGATGCCCAAAATTTCATAATCAGTAAACAGTTTACCTGGATCTGGAGTCAGAAGGTTAACAGGGCTGCAAGATTGTTCAAAAGAGATACCGTAGCCCCGGAACACAAAAAGCTAAGAAGGAACATGGGTGACTTTTAGACGGTAGAAGTCTGACACTCCCTTCTTCCGCCCAGAGCCGGAGGGGTAATTTTTAATGATATTCGATCTACAAAAAAAATAACGGCAGAATACTAACAATTACCAAAACCACTCACCAGTTTCATCCATATGAGCTTCCATGTCAGAAGCCTTGACGGTCCAGAAGCTGACCTTCCTAGGGTCTGTGATCCTCTGTTGAAGAGATTCGGAGAAGTTCGCAGAGAAGACCAGCACAACTCGCGCTCTGCCATGTGCGGCCTCGTCCATAGCTGTCGCTTTGTCTGGGTAGAGGACCTGTTGGAAACCATTATGATTATGGATCTTGTGACTTACGAAATAAGGTTTTGTTTTAAAACTAGGATTGGCTTTTGAGCCTTTTTGAGTTCAATTTCTTCGAAGGGTTGGGTAGGGGTGTGTAGTGGACCCATAATATACAGGGTGTGAAAAGCAACAAGCATTCTGTACATTTATGTAAGTGACACCGCGCAAAAATGGCTGCTGGTTTTTTTTTTTATGTATGTTTACGGTAGCGCTCAATGTAAGTAAGTAAAAAGTTTTAGAGATAATAGCACATTTCATCATCATCATCATCAGCCTATAATGTTCCCACTGCAGCGACTCAGGCCTCCTCTCTAGGAGAGGGATGGACTAAAATCCACCACGCGGGCCCAGTGCGGATTGGCAGATGTCACATGTCTTCGAATTTTTTGGTTCTAAGACTTGCCGGTTTCCTCACGATGTTTTCCTTCACCGTTTTGAGAGCAGTGGTGATGAAATAAATTACACAAAGTAATGCGCCTGCCTCGGTTCGAACCCACGACCTACTGTTCGTAAGTCGGGGCCGACACCACTGGGCCACCGCTGCTCTCGTAATGGTATGTCAAATTTAAAAAAAAAACTCACCAAATTAGCTTGCCGTTTCGACAAAAAGTCAAGATATTCGCAGCTGAACCTCGTCAAGTTCCATTCCCACGTATTAGGGTCTTGAGGGCAGAGGTTCTTGTCATAAGGACACAGGGCATCCGTGTAGTTTACTTCGTAGTTCACTACGGCGATCGGCAAGCCGACCGGGTAGTGTCCGATTGCGAGGCAGAAGAATATCATTTGGGAGACTGGCAGGCCGAGGAGGAAGGCTAAAGCTCTGAAATTAAAGATAAATAAGGTTTTTAGTTTTTAAAATCTATATAAATAAAAAGAGAAGTCCTGACTGACTGACTGACTCATCAACGCCCAGCCCAAACGCTTGGACCTAGATAGCTGAAGTTTTGCACAGAGGTTCCCTTTATAATGTAGACAAGAAATAAGGAAGGATTTTTCGAAATTCAACCCCTAAGGGAGTTAAATAGGGGATGAAAGTTTGTATGGAAAATCGTCATTTTCACGCGGGCGAAGCCGCTGGCAAAAGCTAGTTTACACATAACATTACATTACGCTGTAATCTGTAATCCTCGCTGGGTCAGACAGAGGTGTAGCTAATAATTCACCCACATTTTGCTAGTTAAGTTTAAGTCTCAATGGAATAGGAAGCGAGCCTATTGCCATCAACCGATCTCAATTCCAGACTCCGAGGATGCTGCTGTAAAATTCCTGATGTTTAAACCCAATAACACTTCACCCAACCCGGGAATCAAACCCAGGACTTCATAATTCGGCGCGTTCGTGTTCCACGCGCGGCTCAAAGAGATGTCAGCAAGGAAGGGCACGCAAGGGCCGACGCCCGTCGGGGCTGCGGATTATCGAAAGAGATGACGTGGCCTCGGCACAATGGCGAAGAAGGAACATGGGTTGGTTTTTAGTCAGTAGAAGTCTGACACTCCCCTTCATAATTTATAAACAGAAAATTATAACCGCCTAAGACCAAACTTCCACTTCGCTACTCAAAATAATTGGTTACGTACACAGGGCGACACATCAAGTTACAAAAATACAGTATCACCTGACCTGATTGGCAAAACGTGGGTCTACTAATGGGTACCCCTATGCCTAACCCTTTGAGAATTACAGGCCTGATGTACAACAGTTGGTTAACGTTTAAAACAATTTTTTAGTAAACTTACGCGAAATTCCTGAACAAACTCAAAAAGTTCTTCCAGATCAAAGCCTTCATATGATGCCACTTCATTGGCATATAGCTCGCAAGACTTCTAGACGGCTTCTCTTCTGGGGGCATCGCTTCTACGGGGCCCAACAGCTCTGGGGTCACCACCACGCGACCCCTGCTGCTCATGGAGACATTGTCACCAAATTCACCCGATATTTCACCGATTTCTGCTTCTTCTAGGTCTACGGCTGAAGGGTTCTGAAATGAGGAAGAAGTCGTTTGGTAAATCTTAACTATAAGTTATTTAATATTATCCAGAGGACAGATTTGATTGTCTCACTTGTCTTATTAGCCAAAACAAGGGACAAAAACTTGCAAACAAGGAAAGTTAGTAACAGGAACGAGAAATGCTCGAGCTACGAAAAATTTAACTTGTATTTTAGCGTAGTCAACATAAATTTCTAGGGACAAAAATTATACGTACCTGTCCTCGTTATATGCAATCCTTTATAATAGTTTATTGCTTTTAAAGCAACGGATGTGTTATAGGTTGAAAAACAATCTTTTTTTTAAAACTGGCTAACTTTTATTCTAAGTTACTAACGCGACATTTCATTCTGAGACATTCTGCGAAAGCGACATGATGACAAAAGAGACATTTTGCTACCAGTAGACATTTTGCAAAAGAGACATTTTGCGACTAAGCCATTGTTCCAAACCCGCGGCATATCCTCTTAGTCTATTATTAACTATAAGAAACTAGGTAGATAAACTTGGAGATCCGCACTGGGCCCGCGTGGTAGATTATAGCCCATTCCCTCTCAAAGAGAGGAGGCCTGTGTCCCAGCAGAGAGAGCATTCATAGGCTGTTGATGATGATGACGATAATATTAAACTTACTGGCATAGCCGGCAGTTCCACTCTCTCTACCACATCAGCGAGGATACTGGACCTCCTCCTCTTGCCCAAGTTCTGCATCACCGACAGCTTTAAGAACACGTCCTCTAAGCTCTCGCCCTGGTAGCGACGGAGCAGCTCTGTTGGTGACTCTTCAGCTAAGAATCTGCCACCTCGCATGAGTCCAATCTGGAAGAAAGAAATGATAAATGTTTTTCCTGTTTTCACAGTTTTTGCGACTAACAAAAACGTCGAGATGGCAAGAGCGTTCTCTACTAGCCAGTCTCTCTTAGGGCTCGTTTACGAAGACGCGGGGCGATGCGCGGCGCGTGCAGAAGGCTCATCTCGTGTTTTTTTTATTAATTTACTGAGAGACGGGTCCACCGCAACAAACGCTGCATTTTAAACTAACGAGCGAAAAATAGCTTCTCGTAAAATCGACGTTTGAAATCGTCAACTTTTTCATACATTGCCGTGTGTTTGAATAATTAAAAACGCAGCACGCGCCGCGCGACGCCCCGCCTGTACGTAAACATGCACTTAGGGTGATGCCCGTCGGGCTGCGGGTTGTTCGAAAGAGATACCGCAGCCTCGACGCAAAGGGCTAAGAAGGAACATGGGTTGTATTTAGTCAGTACAAGTCTGACACTCCCTACCGCTCTGCCCAGAGCGGGAGGAGTCATTTGATGATTTCCCACACTCCAAAAAATAAAGCGTTGCATGACGCTTGTTCGATTCAAATAGCATCCAATCGAATCCAAAGACATTTGGGTGCTGCAGAGACAAACTGTGGTAGGTGCAATTTAGAAAATTGCTGATTTAATATTCTTAATACAAAATGTTATGCTAGAAAACTTACGTAGTGTATTCTTTATTGGCCCCAAGGCTAAAGATATTTCAAGCAGCAAGCACAAAGTTAAATTTATCTAAAGACCCCAAAGACAAAAGGCAATAAAAACTATTCCAAACTTAATAAAATAATATAACTTACAATATCAGCCTGCTTAGTCTCGTCTATGTAATGGGTCGTGATGATGACAGTAGTGCGTCCCCCTCTGGTAACATCAACCAAGTAGTCCCAGATCCTGAAAATAAACATATAAATATGTAGTTAAAACTATCGTAGAGCTGCATTCAGAATTTTGGACCTAACATTTTTGATTCGTTCAAAATATTAAAGCTTTGCAATAGGGGATCGGACAAAAAAAAACTAATTATGCCGTCAGAGAGTATTCTAAAAAAATTTGACCACATATTTTTTCTTTTTTCACGTAAACAAAAAATGAACACGATACAGGTGCTTCGAAAACTCGTGTGACGTCATAATATGATAGTACATTTTATACCTTCAAGTGACGTTTTAAGCCCCACTCCATGATCTTTGACGCGCTTTATCTTCGTCAATTTTGATTGATTTGATAAAACAAAAAACACGTTTCCAATATTTTTCGATAATCTAACTGACGGACTAAACAGAATTCTATTTTTTTGAGTCAGTCCGATCCCCTATTCGTTTAAACTCACGTTAGTGTTTGATCTGTAATGTCAATTTTGTTAAAAATGTTAACGCTTCAGGATCTTACTAAATTGCGGTTTTACATCAAGAAAATTGTGCGATTTGCCTGACCTAGTAATCCAATCCAGGATCCTACGCTAAGCTGTCACGCTTGTGACCACAAGACCAAGAAAAAGTTCCTGATGTAAAAACTCCATAACATTTTGCCCGACCCGGAAATCGATTCCAGGACGCCACCTACTAAGATGCTTACATACTCCTTTCATCTCGTCCACTTTCAAACAAAATTTTCATTTCTTATTTAAATTCTGTAATTTTTTTTATATTAAATTAACTTACGCTTGACGCAACACAGGGTCGACTCCGACGGTGGGCTCATCGAGGATCAGCAGCTCAGGGTCATGGATGAGGGCGGCTGCCAGCGAAGTCCTTCTTTGTTGACCGCCGGATAATTTCTTGACTTGTCTGCAATACAAAGTTTAGCATGTTAGCTTGTTTTTAATTATCTTGGGTAAGTATTCACGTGGCTTAATAATAACTGCCGCTTGGGTTGATCTTCATGTTAAGCTACGCTTGGTTAGGTTTGTCCGTGGATAGGAAATGGCATAACGAGTTTTTTCAGTGCGTCTGAAAACACGTTAAGCCGGCTGTCTTTTGCACATCATAGACGGTCGTTACAGGTAGTTAGTGGCCTGAAATTCAGACAGTCTTACCAAGGGATATCATTATACCCGATACTAATTGTGTTGTGGAGGTCAAATAGGCAATCACGCCATGTAAAATACTGGTATACAGCTTCATACGGTTAGACCAGAAGCCGGCCCCAACGTACTTGGAAAAGGCTTAGAGAAGCTCAGAGTCACGCAACGAGCCATGGAGAGAGCTATGCTCGGAGTTTCTTTGTGCGACAGAATCCGGAATGAGGAAATTCGCCGAAGAACCAGGGTCACCGACATAGCTCGCAGAATATGCAAGTTGAAGTGGCAATGGGCAGGCCACATCGCTCGAAGAACAGACAACCGATGGGGAAGAAAGGTTCTCGAGTGGCGACCACGAACCGGAAGACGCAGCGTTGGCAGGCTTCCCACCAGGTGGACCGACGACATCGTGAGAGTCGCGGGCAACCGGTGGATGCAAACGGCAGGCTGCCGATCTTTATGGCGTTCTATGGGGGAGGCCTTTGTCCAGCAGTGGACGTGTAATGGCTGATGATAATGATGATGATATAAAAAAAAATAAGATACTCACTTGGTAGGGTTTGGTAGTTGCAGTAGCTGGATCAAGAAATCGATGCGTTCCTCCACCTCTTTGGTTGCCATGTTCGCGATCCATCCGAAGTAGATCAGCGTCTCTCTGATGGAGAACTCGCCGAAAAGTGCTAGTTCCTGTAACAAGAAGTTAAGGAATTATATAATTATGTGATAGGAGCCATGGTTTTTGGAAATCGTAGGTAGGCTTAAGTACATAAATATCCGTTACTAGCGGACGTCCGGTTTCACCCGCGTAGATCCCGTTCCCGTGGGAATACAGGGATAAAACGTAGCCTATGACACTCAGCATAATGTGGCTTTCTATTGGTGAAAGAAGTTTTAAAATCGGTTCAGTAGATCCCGAGATTACCTCTTACAATTTAACAAATATACAAACTTTACTTCTTTATAATATTAGTATAGATAAGAACCTAGCTAGGCCATAAGAATCTTAAATACGGGAATCGAAACCCAGCACAGGGCCCACTGCTGGTTGGTGGATCACAGATACCTTAGAATTTAATGCTTCTAGGACATGCCGGTTTGGTCACGATGTCTTCCATCAACGCTTCAAGAGCCTGTCTAGATTCAAATTCACTCCTACTTGTTAGTTGGGACTGTTACCACTAGTATAGTGACATATACTAACACTTGCTAATGCCTTCGGTCAACAGTCAAAGAGTTGTATCATTGCCATCAAACTTCCTTATTGTGACTTTTTTATGTTACAGCGGCATGCTGAGACGAGACGAGACGAGATCTAAGGGTCTTGTACAGGACCAATTTCGTTTGTTTTGTTTCTTTCTTATGTTTACTTTATTTTTGTTTGTCCTTTGCGAGACTAATAAGTAGTTTTTCTTTTACACACACAACAAAATAAAAATACTGACTGTCATTGCCACTTATGCCTACATGGGCACGATAAAACGCTGACAAAAAGGTACACGGTTCGGGTTGGTGGTTTTTTTGGAGGAGAACCGGCAAAAAACTCAATGGTTACTCTTTTAAAAATTCCATCCGTAATAGTAACCGCCTACCGATAAAATCCCTACTTTACTGGTCAAGGTTCTTAATATTTAATCTCCGGTAGCTAATGTATCTTTAGAACAATATACAGTAATTGTTGGTTTACCAGAGTGTTAAATATTAGCATGCTAATGACCAAAGGCTAAGCAAAACATCCGCTGGATTACCTTCGAAGGTGTATAATATGTAGTATGGCTTGAGGATTATAGTTTTAGTCAAGAGGTACAGTCACCTGCAAAATTGCATGGATACTTTAGTGTCTATTTTTCTGTGAACGTTTTTAGTCGATAACTAGTTTACGTTAGGTGGCGTCATTTCTCGCTTCACACGATTTTGTTTCTGAATTGTCCATACGTTTTTGCAGGTGACTGTATGGTCAGCAATAGAAGTAGCTTAACATTTCGTAATTTTAATTATTTGATGTGTACATCAAATAATTAACTATCTACAGCTATTATTTTTAATGTTATCGATTTTTTTTCTTTAAATTTTGGCTTACTCTTCAATAAATTGTTATTATCGAGTAATATCTAAAAATTTTTTTTTTTTTTAAACCTGTTTTGAAACTATGAGTAGTGTTAATCTACTTTTGAAGCTGACCCTACCTTGATAGTAATCAAGGTAGGTCTTGGGTACTAAAAGCATAAACAATACCTTTGTTTATGTAGTTTTAGGGTATCTGCGTTCGCAATCCAATTTCCAATTAGTAAACAAATACAAGTTTTAGGAAAAATAACTAAGTATTTGATACCTTCACATACAGTTCAGTCCTTATTTCAACTCATTTTTATCCCAGTCATTTGGAAAGTCAAAGCAATTTTAAGGCATACTAACGTTCCGTCGCGGGGCTGCGGATTATCGAAAGGAATGACGAGGCCTCGGCCCAAGGGCCAAGAAGGAACATGGGTTAGTTTCTAGTCAGTAGAAGTCTGACACTCCCTTTCGCTCTGCCCAAGATGATATTAGGTAGTTTAAGTTTGATAACATCAATTTGCAAACAATTTGAATCGACCACGAATAGATTTCCTGACTTATTTGTATGTCAATTATCCATTGTTTCTTTATCCAGTTTAAATCGTTGTAATAAGTAGTAAAATGACTCAGGTAATTTTGTTGTTGTTTCAAACTGTGCAAATAAAAAATCTATACCTAACAATCATACAAAGTAATTGCCAGCATCATCTGCCTAGCCTTGCCTAGCATTTATTTTTTATTTTTATTGTTTGTTGTGTGCACTTGTGGCATGTACCTACTAAATAAATATGTTTTCTTTCTTTCTTTCTTTTTTTTTCTTTCCTTGTCCGAATTTGGTTCGGGTTGGCTTGCAGTCTAACCAGATGCGGCTGAATAGCAGTATTGTACAGTGAGCCTACCTATCTGACCTCCACAACCTAGTTCATCATGATCATCATCATCATCAGCCCTCTACAGGGACTCAGGCCTCCTCTCTTGGTAGGGGATGGGCTATAATCCGCCACGCGGGCCCGGAGTGCGGATTAGTAGATGTAGGTGGGTGATTATTTGAACATGTGCATATCACGCGGCCCTCCCCGAATAACTACTTAGTTAGATATAAAGTTATGTTTTTTTTAATTTCACGTAAAACATAGTTCGAGCTCTATATACAGATGTACATAATATATTCCTATGGTTTTAAACAACTAAGTTATGTTCATAAACGTTTCTCAAATCTCATCACCATTCGTGTCCCAATTTCCAAATGTTAGCAGTTCATGCTCTAAAAGTTATAAAAATACTCTAAAGATCGTATTTTTAAGAAGTAATTTAGATAGTACACAACATGCTTTACTAATTAGCAAAGATATACACATTAAAGAACACTTTTAGGTAATTTGTAACGACTTTGAAAATTGTCCCAACACTTTATACTCACTACCATTTGTTCACACAGTCGCAGGGTTACTTTTTTCTGCGTAGTGTATTGCTATCTGTAAGAGTAACTCGGCGGTCGCGCTCAGTTCTGCGTCTCGACTCGTGCGGGTCACACGTCAAAAAGTGTTTTGGCGTCAACTGTAGCCTACCTTAATCGCCCAGAAATCGTGTTTGGCAAACAAAAATCTCCTTACCGTTCGAGTTTCCCCTGGCTTGTCTAACATTTTTATTTATCATTTTTATGTATTGTAATAGTCGCCATAGGACACTCTTTGGTTTGATTATGTTCCCAATTTTTTAAGTTCAACAAAGAACGTATAATGTGAAAAAGTGTACAAATACCTAATTACCATTTATATAATTACCATTTTTCCCGTTCGTATTTTGGCGAACGGTAATGAGCAATTTGAAATGGTAATTAGTACCAGTTTAAGCAGACCTCTTATTATATAGAAACTCCTTACTCCGCTAGGCCAGCCCAAGATCGAATTGTTACTACCAACGCCTGATCGATTGTTGATCGTTCGGTGTGAACTGACACTTCCGCAACAAAATAAACCTACTTATCTAGAAAAAAAAAGAAAAGGAAAGAAAAAAAAATATATATAAAAACAGATAGAAAAAAAAATTGAAATTAAAAAATATTATTACCTATTTAAAATTTAAATTTTATTAATTTCAATTTAATTTAAATTATTAAATTAAAATTAACAAAATTTTAAATTAAATTTAATAAAAAAAAATAAAAATAAAAATTATTATTTAAAATTTAAATTTTCTAAATTTCTTTTATAGAAACAGCAAATCTTTTGTATTTTTCTGTTTATCATTTGCCGATTGATGATTTTGCAGATCTTCTTATGACCAAATTATTTTATGATTTACTTAGTACAGACGCCAGCACATCGAGCTACCCGAAACTGTCAAATTTTCTCAATCAACTTTGAACCTAATGCTTTAGCGACAAAGTTGAAAATCTATTAAAGAAATTTTCATTGATTTTTTGGAAAACCGGTTGATTTTTGAGTAATTTTTTTTATTCAATCACGTCGCTAAATAGCTAAGTTTGATGTCATATAATGTCACCTAAATCATTAATAAATATGTGATTCAAGTATATTGTTCATTTTATTTCTAATTACCAATCACGAAGCATAATTACCATTTTTTTAATGCTAATTACCGTACGTTTCATATCTCATCACCGTTCGACGAAAAATTTCAGCTGTAAATTTAGACCTATAGAGCAGTTCAAATACTGTGCGTTTGATTTATTTGGTTAAGCTACACTATAAACTTTAGGTTAAATCCATAAAAGTTCTAATTGGAAGCATTATTTGACCTTAATTTACGAAGCCTGAATATGCTCATCTTCAAATATTCACCCAGGTATATCTTCGATTTTTTTAGTTCTAAGACATGACGGTTTCCTCACGATGGACGATTTCGGGCTGATACAACAAAATAATTGCCTACAAACTACTCAAATCAGCTTTATAACTACCCAGACAAATATCTACCACTTATAATATCAAATTCGCTTCGGAATATATCACACTACTATAATTTCTGCATATGACATTGATTCTAACCAACCTTAACATCTAAGGACTAAGGTTTAAATTTCCTTCCAATTGGATGTGATATAACACGTTATGTTTTCTGACTTATCTGACATACTCATTCAACCTTAACACCTATGAAACAAGGTTTATTATCTTTCAACAATTGGTTGTGAGTTGTCACATTAAGTATTGTTCACACAGTCATGTCATATTAGACGCTTTCTGGACACAAATTGCCGAGACATTAGCAGAAACTTTGAAACAATAAGAATGATGGGTGATCCTAGTTTTATTAAAAGGATCAGGACTTGACTTTGGAACTTAGTTTATCAAGTAGATAAAGAAGTTTCTAGAACTTATGTCAACTTCAGGGATACCTATAATATATTATTAGATTTATGATACAAGATAAGCCGCGTTCTAAGCAATGCGCCTTATAGTTTTCCTACGCGGTTTTAGGACGCGGTTCAGCCATTTTTTTTCCACAAATATTAATACACTGCATTCTAAATTGAACTATCATTTCAGCCGAAAGACGTCCACTGTACGACATAGGCCTCGCCCAATTGTTCTCCCCACATTGACCAGTCCCATGCGTCTCGAATCCACCGGATTCCCGTAACCTTCAACAGATCATCGGTCCACATAGTGAGAGGCTTCCCAACGTCTTCCGGTTCACGATCGCCAATCAAAAACTTTTCGACCCCATCGACCACTCGTTCTTCAAGAAATGTGCCCGTCCACTGCCACTATAGTTTGGCAATGCTAAAAAAACTCTGTATAACCAACTAACCTGAGGCATGTACCCGATCCTAGGTCCTGGGACTCCACTCCCAGGACTGCCAGGTTTTCCACCAAGCACCCAGATTTCGCCAGAGTTCAGTCTTCGTCTGCCAACGATACAGGATAGCAGGGTTGTCTTGCCGCACCCTGAAGCTCCTAGGAGACCGTATCTGAAAATAGAAGTTCTAAATAAGAAAATGTCAAGGGAAAAGACGTCCATCACAATTTTGACGACACAAATTATTTTTTTATTTGTCAACCATTCCTATGATAAATCATTAAAATAAGCTAAGCAGGTTTTTATTCTTTTTTTTTTCGTTATGTTTTTGTTGGGGGGATAACCCCCTCCCACTCTGGGCGGAGCGAAAAGAAGTGTCAGACTTCTACTGACTAAAAACCAACCATGTTCCTTCTTAGCCCTTGTGCCGAGGCTGCGGTATCTCTTTCGACCAACCCGCAGAAGGAGGTTTTTATCCTACTAACAACAATAACCCTCCTTTTGGGCTTCGCCGCAGTCGGGTAAAAATACAGAATTTTCTTTTGATTTGGTCACACAAATACAAGCACACTGAATCATGAAGACTTTAAAATGGGGTCGCTGCACAACGTTTTTGCTTCCATTCTCCCTTGTCAATCATCACGCTATCATTTACTATTTTTTTTTCCTTTTTCCATTCGAAGTAGCATACCCTTTTAATATAAATAGGGGATCGGAAAAAAAATCTAATCAGTCCGTCAGATCTATAGATTTCCAAAAAATATTGAACAAATATTTATTTTTACTTAAACAAAAAATGAAGACAATACAGTGCTTCGAAAACTACCTTTTTTTAAATGATGTGTTTTATCTTCGTAAATTTTATTAATTTGATAAAACAAAAAACACACGACGTATCCAATATTTTATTTTACGATAATCTAACTGACGGACTAAGCAGAATCATACTTTATTGAATCAGTCCGATACGCTATTCGTCTCTAACCCAAGACTACCAACGCCAAAACTTAGACAGGTCCTCCGAATCTTACTCCCACGGGTCAACATTAATATAGAAAACAGTGACTTCGGAGAAACGACACACACTTCAAGTAACTTCCATACTACAGCGTCAAACAAAAATACTTCAAGTGTACTGGTTTGAGAAATTGCAAAACTTTGGCTGTATAAACTACATTTGATACAAGAGAATAACTTCCTCGTATTGACTTTGGGTAACTTTTATGTATTGGTTTTATTTGAAACATTTTTAGGACACTTCATTCAACATTCCCTCTCATAGAAAGGAGGTCTTTTTTGGGGTGGAACAGTTAAAAAAAAGTAAGATCTGAATATTTATAAATCTTTGTTATGACACAATTTTTAACACAAATCTCAAATAATAAATTTATTCCCCTACCAACACAGTTGTTTATTCAAAGAATCTTTTCATCATTCCATGAATTTCAAATGAGTATTTTTTCAGGCGTTTTCATTTCGGCCCGCAAATTGAAAACATTATCGTTTAGGCCGAACCATTTGACTGAAATTATTTAAAAATCTTCCTAGACCATTTCCTTTAATAATCTTAGCCGTTTGTCAAATTGAAAAGACTTGCTTTTGACATTATTTTTGGCGCAAAATTATGTGAGGCTGTCGTGAATGGAAGAAAGAAAAAAAAATAAGAATTTTTTGGGAATAGTATTAAGTTGCAAACTATGTTTCCAAAGAGATAAAGAGCACCTAATGGTACACCCATAATTCGCCAAATACGTTTTAAGTCCCGTGTATTAAGGGCGTGCCTATTGCTTTCAACCGATTACAAAACGAGAATCGGCGTTTCTGACTTTGACACCAAGAAGAACCATAGCCACGCATTACACAGTCCAAAAAACTAACAAAGTCTCTTTAGCAATGTCATAAGACTATCCTATAGTTTTATTTATCATCATCATCAGCCTATAATGTTCCCACTGCAGGGACTCAGGCCTCCTCTCTAGGAGAGGGATGGGCTATAATCTACCACGCAGGCCCAGTGCGGATTGGTTTTATTTTTAACCGACTTTAAAAAGGAGGAGGTCGCCATCCAAATATTCACACGCTGCTGTTGTGCATCGTTGCCAAACATTGAGCGTCATGGGAACCGCGTCAATTGTTGCTTATTGAATACGAGGTTTATGACCGTAAACATTCATTAAAAACGTGAATGAGTCACACGATAATTTAACCTTAATTTTATGAACAAGACATTTAAACATTTTGTGCGTCTTATTACTAAGATTTGTTCAATCCGTATCTAACCTAACCTAACCAGTTAAAGAAGAAGAAGACCGGACCGTCTAATGTCATACATAGTCCATACACGTCAACTGTAATTCCCAGAGATGAACTGAAGAAAAGAAACCAATTTTTTAGTAATGTTATAATTAATTAATAAATTGATTTAATTCTTTAATAATAATGTATTAAGATGAAATAATTAAAAAAAAACAATTTATAGTTTAGGCGTGGTCGAGTGGTTTAGGCATTGCCTTATGACCCGGCCCCACGGGAAGCATACCTACTTTGTGAAGTTGTTTCCAGTTTGGTTAGGACATTGCAGGCTTGAATCACCTGATTGTCTGATAAAAAGACGGTTCCGTGCTTCGGAAGGCACGTATAAGCCGGTGGTCCCGGCCGCCAAACGGCGGTCGTCAAACGTCAAACCATGTCAGAAGCCCTTGCGGCGGTTTAGAAACTCTGACACTAGTGTGTGTGGGGTCGTTAGACCTTACTGCCCACACGATAAGAAGAAGAAAAAGTTGCTTTATGGTCATTTTAAGGTCTTTGGCAGTCGTTTCAGCTAGACAGTGGCCTGAAAGTTTGACATACAACAAGGGGAATCATATAACCCATTTCTAATTGGGTTGTGGAAGTCAGATAGACAGTCGTGTAAAATACTCGTATTCAGCTGCATCCGGTTAGACTGGATGATGACCTCAACATAGTTGGGAAAAGGGTAGGAAGATGATGAAGAGGGAACAAGAGGGAGCTGTTGGTGAACCAGCTGAAATTATCTGTGGGAATAGTATTATAAAACAAAGATGGTGGAGGTAGTTTTCGACAAACCGCATACGTTAAGACATTCAAAAGTTCTGCCCGGCTAAGCAGAAGCCAGTCTCCTAGACTGAACTGCGAGATGCCACTACAAAAACAAGCACGTTACAAGAACAAAAATGACGCCAAACACGTAGCCGAATCCTCGTGTGACAGAATTTAGATTGCTATCGACATGCTAAGAAGAACCCTAAACACCGGAACACTAGGTTGAGAATGGAAATGTTCGACTTACATGGATCCTTTGGGCACTGTCATGTTCAATCCATCCAAAATGATGTTGGGGTTCTTCTGTGTGCCGTATCTCTTGTGTGCTCGTCTCACGCAGACTGCCTGTTGTTTCCTGTTAAGAAATGGATATTTAAATATATCTTATGTCATAAATCGTGTTTTATACCTAACTATAACATGCTCTTTAATATAACCTTTCATTTAGTGGAACTGAAGTCTTGGTTTAATTTTAAAAAAAAAACATGCAAGCGCCACATTTATTGGAGATTGATCATCTAAAGGCATTTGTGGAAAAATATCTCATAAAAATATGCTTGAAATTACATTGGAACCCTGCACAAATGAAAACTGTTACACAACAACGCTGCTATGCAGCACAGATAGTATTTTTGCAAAGAGCTCTTCATCACAAAGAGCTCCTAAAACGAATAGTTCGTCTTCATAAAGAGCTCCTAAACCAAATAGCTCCTCATCAATCCATCTCATCATCCTCCTTCTTCCATCGGGAGACTAGACGTACTGCAGGGTATCACCGATACCTAGTCGACATTCCACACATTCGAACGAAGCGCTTTGCTGGGTCCTTTATTATGCGCACAGCCAAGGAGTGGAATTCCCTGCCTGCGTCGGTTTTTCCGAGTTCATATAACCCTAATCTGTTTAAGTCGCGAGTAAACAGGCTTCTACTGGGTAAGCTCGTTCCATCGTCGACATCATCTCTGTCCTTAGGGCAAGTTTGAAGTCAAGAGCAAGCCCATTTATAATTAAAAAAAAAAAAACATCAAGAGCTCTTAAAACAAAAAACTACTAACCTAGAAGCGACAGTAGACTTTTGCGTCTTGAACATCTTGTGCCTCCTGGCGATGAGCTCTGCCTCGATGGTGCTGATGGTGATGGGTGCCTCGGGAGCGCGGACATCCTCCATGGATATCGTCGCCCCCTCATTGTCGTACGCTGTCATTTTTTACTGTAACAAAAAAAGGAGCTGTTAGTGATGAAGACGAAAGAATGTAGTATGAGATGTGTGATGAAAATATTCGTGACTTGAAAACCATACATGACTGTTATGATTATGAATGTGTAGTACTCGGTTAAAAAACTATTATGTATTTGTATTAAGCGATTCGTCTAAATCCCAGTAAATAAATAAACATGGGTTCGTTTACAAAACAGTAGATTTTTTTAAAAAAAAGTGTCTCTTTATTTTTTTAACAACTTTGTAATAACATTGGTTATACATTTATACCATGGGAAAAGAATATAGTTTTTGCTTAAGAGTCACCTAACCGCGATGTCATTGAAAATGCAAATGACATAGCTAAACATACTATTATTTCTCGCAAAACAAATATTATGACTAATATTACGTGTTCTTTCTGTTCTGTGAATATTACTGACTGGTAATTAGAGTTCAAATAAAAAACCTTAGGTCGTAACGCTCGAGTAGAGGTCACTAAAATGGACAATGAGATAACATATAACATCACGACAGTTAGGCAAAGGTGTACATAACAGCACCCACTTTTCACTAGTTATGTTTAAGTCCCATATAATTGTGGGCGACCCTATTGGCATCAACTGGGCACAAATCTAAATTTCGAGACACACTGAAGGTATAGATTAGAATAGCTCTCTTAAATAACATACACAAGTAGAGCTAAAAAAACACTAGACTTCATAAATGTTGACTAAAGTCAACGGAGGTTTAAACTGAACGAATGTCAACGTACAGGGTTGACAGCCGTTCAAGGCAATACTGGCACGAAAGAAAATATGCTACACGCAAGTTTAAAAAAAGAATAGGTACGAGTATACCCGCCGAACAGTGTGTCAGTATTTTGAGGAGCTAGTGACTTAATAATAATAATAACACGGGACGATTTAAAGTTAAGGTGGATGTTCACGGTAGCTCTCAAGAATGACCTTTTGATGAAATATTATTCTTGACAGTTACATGAACTTGGTGGGTTGTAATGATGATTTTGATGATTATTATTCTGTAACTGCATACGTCTTACAGCCGCGAATCATATTTCACTAATATACAACCTAGCACTGGCCTGCAAATTGCTAAAAACGTAAGAAAATTTGAATTTCGCGGGCTACCCTGGAACATCAGCCTTAAGCAGCGGTTGTCTCGGTCGGTTAGTGTATGGGTGACCCATTACCTGCCAAGTTTTCTTCGTGCCTCACAGAGGACGTAAAGTCTGGACCCGGGATTTGGAGATCTTTGGTCTGACAACCAGTAACCAGCACCATCTGCCTATCCTTTTCCCAACCATGTTGGGGTCGGCTTCCAGTCTAACTGAATGCACCTGAATATTATTAATTTACATGGAGCTTCCTATCTGACCTCCAAAACCCAGTAAATACTGGGTAATACGATACCCCTGGCCCTTGCCACAACACACACACACACACCCAAGGCACTGACTGTCAAAGATTTGCAAATTTCAACCGGGACCAACGGGTTAACATGATTTTCGAGACACTGAGACAACTCAGTATGATAATGGGTGACCCATCAACCATCCATGTACCAACCTAGGCCAGCACCGCTTAACCTGTAACCTGTAACCTTCAGCCGCGAGCTCTTTTACCTACAAACTCACAAGTCAGAACCTTTAATTAACACAGGACCACAACCAGCTCCCAATGCATATTAATTTCATCAAGAAAGTATGGTATGTTTATTTAATTTAACTATGTACTAAGATTGCGTCTAGACTACTTCATTATTATAATAAACAAAAACATTAAGATATCTCCCCACTTTGTATGCAAATATCGTGTCAAACTTTTTTGTTAATATAAATGCTTACATTACAAACAATAGAATTATATTGTTTGTGTAAAAACAATGTGTCTATTATAATTATTTACATAAAGATTGCAATAGTAATTGCATATTCATGAAAATATTTTAAACCTGGTAATAATTTATTAGTGTAAAAATTAAATTCTGACATTTGAATAAGATAGTGTTTTAATAATATGATATAATTTATTCGTCGGGTCGTTCGTCGTTTCGCACCACGAGCGGTTCGGACCGCGGTGTGAAACGCAGAAGAGCTCTGAAGAATGGGCTGTTTCGGACCGCGGTGTGAATTGACCATAGGAGAATTTGAATGGGTTTATTCGCACCGTCATGCATTTTTACAATTCATACAATCTGTGTAATAACCATACTCGTACTTAGGTACTTTATAATTACTTCCATTTTTGACATTGCTGTATTTGTTTTGACAATATTTTTAAAATGGTACTAGTTACAAAGACAAAAAAAAACAACAAAAAAAACACGTCAAACAGTCAGATTTATGTAAAACGCCCGTTTGTCTTTATTGCATATTAAAGTCTATTTTATTTATAAGTATATAATTATACTATTCAAACCAGTATTTTTTTTTTACCCACGACGGAACGGAGACGGTATATGCGTTTGGGGTGAGAGGTTGTTTGTTTGTTTGTTTGTGTGTTTGTGCAAATACATGTTGCCATTTTTCTCCAAAACTACTAGTCTGATTTTGATGCAGTTTTCAGTTATGGGTTTGGGTTTGATTGGTGCATGTTCTTAGATAGGTGTTACGGTGACAACTCACCAGGGGGCGCTGCAGCAAACATTTTTTGTGCAAATCAAAGTTGCCATTTTTCTCCAAAACTACAAGTCCGATTTTGATTCAGTTTTCAGTTATGGGTTCGGGTTTGATTGGTGCATGTTTTTAGATAGGTGTTACGGTGACAACTCAACAGGGGGCGCTGCAGCAAACATTTTTTTGTGCAAATCAAAGTTGCCATTTTTCTCCAAAACTACAAGTCCGATTTTGATTCAGTTTTCAGTTATGGGTTAAGGTTTGATTGGTGCATGCTCTTAGATAAAAAAATGAAAGTAAAAAGTTTAAAATAAAAAGCAAAATTAAAAATTTTGAAAAAAACCCACGACTGTAAAAAATTAATTGAAAAAAGGATAAAATAACATAAAACACTTAAACACCCACCTTAAAAAAACCCAAGAATCTCCGTCGGGAGCTGAACATTGCAAAACTAGTTCATTTAATGGCAGCCCCCGACGGACATTCTTGGGTTTTTTTAAGGTGGGTGTTTAAGTGTTTTATGTTATTTTATCCTTTTTTCAATTAATTTTTTACAGTCGTGGGTTTTTTTCAAAATTTTTATTAAACTTTAAATACTGTCATATGCATTCAGTAAAAGTCTGTTATTTTGGAATTAAATAGGGACACTTCAATTTTATTTATTTGTGTAGATGTGAAAAAATAAGGTTTACGTAGGTACTCTGTGGTACTACGTAATGTGGCATAATGAGATAAGATTACTAACAGCCTTTGTCAGGTTAGAATAATGTCAAGATGAATAGATTTAGACATTGGCTAAGCTATCGTCAACCTCGATTCCTGTAAATATTGAAGTCCCACGTAATAGGGGCAAGGTTATCGCCATCAAGCGGGCACATCCAGACTATATTAGCTATTAATGAGATATTTCGGATATAAAAACACCAATAACACTTTGACCGAACCGGGTATTGAACCTAAAACTTCATGCTTAGCAGTCACGCTTGTAACCACTGGACTATCGAGACAATCAAAGTTTGACTAGGCAGTTAAAATTTTAAAGGCTATTGATAAATCTCTAGGTACCTATGTAATAATAATTATGAAAGAAGTTATATTCCGACACACCAAAGGTTAAGGCGCAAGGTCCACAACCTTTCAATGGTAATTCTTATAAAGTATGCAAATTGATACTTAGTTGATGATGAAGTAAACAAGAGAAGGCAGTTCTTAGGTACTTAGCATTCATAGCAAATAATGGGCTCGGTTTTCAGGCTAACCGGAAGCAGGTAAATACCAGTATTTTACATGGAGACTGTCCTCACACTCACAACCCAGTTTGCACTGGGTAATACGATACTCTTTGGTAAGATTGGTTGTCAAAATCAAAATACAGTGAAACCTGGATAAGTGGGACCTCAAGGGACCTGAAAATTTGTCTCACTTCAAGAGGTATTCCACTTACCCAGTGTCTCAGATATCCAAACCCGTCTCATGGGACCTTGAGTTCCAGTTATAGAGCTTTCTCACTTATCCAGGTCCCAGTTAACCAAGTTTCACTGTATTTTATTTCACATCGGCCTACATGGGCACTTGTGAAACGTCGACAAAAATGTGCACGTATTGGAACCACTGAAAACATTTAACTACTGTCTAAGATACAAATGATGGCCGGGATCAACAGCTTAATGTGCTTAATTGCAAGTTGCGTCTATACCTCCCTGTTCACGCCCCCCTCGACACTTGCTCGTGCCAGCTCCCGATGCTGAGCCAGTACTATTTATCAGTCCAAAAATAATCTCTCACAGATTCACCCTGTCCTTTTGCTGCCCTCCCCAACTCCAGTGTCTGTAACTTACGGGTGGTACTCTTAGTGAGACTGGACTTAGTCTACAGGCCTTACATTCAAGGCATCCACAATTCCATATATACCTAATTTGTTTGTTTAAGCAGAAGCATAGTTTAGATTGAACTGCTAGCTGCAATTTAAGAAAAAAAAATGTTTCACGTGCTTTCCGACGTACGTAAGAAACTCGATATTGTTAAAACAATCATATTGTAGCACAATCATGACAAAACAAATCACTGGTCATTATATTAGACGGCGTCTCATCATGCGCACACGCACCTTGTCATGTCAGGTTATAAGTCAATTACTTGCCGCCATTACTGTTAGTGATGACTGTAATGTACGTTCACGGAAAACATTATTGACAATAATAAAAAAGACAAGAGTTTATTTATGGCCAGTTTTCATGGAGTTTCTTTCGAAGATTTTCTCCTTTCGATGTTTTGGAATGGGCAACTGCAATTTTTTTAACCAACTTCCAAAAGAGGTAATCAATTCGTCTGTTTTTTGTGTGATGTTCAGTTATATTATCGCCAATTATCTGATGAGATCTGATGCTGATCTTCGAAGAAATGCAATGGAACTATACACTTACTTGGAAATTAACACACGTAGCGCCATAATATACGGATTACAAAATCTTAAGGCTGAGGTGTACCTAATAGTTCACCCACATAACGCCAGTTATGTGTAAGTTCCATGTAATAGGGGACGAGCATATTGCCATCAACGGGGCATAAATCCAGGCTCCAACGCTGCTACTGAGAAATTCCTGATGGAAACACATAACAATATTTTTTACGACCCGAGAATCAAACCCAGGATCCTATACACTGCTGTTGCGCTTGACCACTAGACCAACGACGCAGTCATATTTAACTATTGTAAATAACCAACTCGAGATTCAACGAAAAATACGAAGACTCAGGATACGGAAACCAATAAACATTTCTCAGAAAAACTACAATTAAAATGAACTATGAGTAACCTCTACGTAATCCACGCCAACGTTTCCTATGCGATATACGTTGAAAAAAAAACAGTTGTTTTGAATATCACAACAACAAATTATTGCTAGTTCTGAAGTACTCGAATGGAAAATTACTACCTTCTGTAACTTGTAAGAAAATATTATAATGGGCAAGCATCTGATTTTTTAAGGTTCCGTAGTCAACTAGAAACCCTTACGGCCTTATTAATAAAAAAAAGTTAAGCCTGCTTAAACTTACGCTTGGTTTATCTCGCATGCCGTCTCACTTCAAAAATATTCAAATGAAAGGGACGGCATGCGAGATAAACCAAGCGTAAGTTTAAGCAGGCTTAACTTTTTTTTATTAATAAGGGGGTTAGAGTTTCGCCATGTCTGTCTGTCCGTCCGTCCTCGCTTAATCTCTGTGACCGTTAGCAGTAGAAAGCTGAAATTTGGTACCAATATGTGTATCAATCACGCCGACAAAGTGGTAAAATAAAAATTAGAAAAAAATGTTTTATTAGGGTAGCCCCCCATATGTAAAGTGGGAAGTGTTTTTTTTTTATTTCAACCCTAACGTGTGATCTATTGTCGGAAAGGTATTTAAAAATTAATAGGGGTTTACTAAAATCATTTTTTGATGATGTCAATAATTTCGGAAATAATCGCTCCAAAAGTAAAAAACAATGTGTGGGCCCCTCTAACTTTTGAACCATAAGTTTAGAAAATATGAAAAGTAGAACTTTAAAAGGACTTCCTAGGAAATAAGTGGGAACACTTATTGTGACGGACGGGAAACTACGGAACCCTACACACGCTCCTGGCCGGTTTTTTTAACATTGTGATAGGGTACAAAATAATATCATAAAAAATACTTCTTGTTTATTTAATTATATCGTTAGTATAATGGCCACCAGCAGCTGCTGTTGAGTATGAGGTCCTGGCTTTAATTTCCCGGGTTGACTTAGTGTTAATGAGTTTTTCTGTCAGGAATTTCTTGGCAGCAGCCACCTATTTTTTTCTGTTTTTTGTGCGTCGGTTTGATGACAATAGGCTTGCCCCATATTACATGGGACTTAAAACCTAACGGGCACATTGTGCGGCTTTATAGCTACACGTCTTGATTACCATTCCTGGATTACAGGCGTGATGTCACTTAACTAAGTACCTGAATGGAAAATAACAACTCTTCTGATTCTCTGAATGTCATATTATTATGTAGTTATTGAATTAATAGTAAATTGTAAAGTATAAACTCTTCTTGGAATGGTAAACGGTAGGTCATCAAGTTATGAGGACAATGATTCCGTATAATAATATGAGTAGGTATCTAAATGACGATCTGGGAATGATTACAAAAATGTTAATAAGCAGGGTCGACTAATAAAACCACATAAAGCTGATCTCCAATTGAACGAGAAGCTTATGTTAACATAGTTTCCAGATTTATTTTATGAGAGTCTGAATCATTTTTTTTTTTTTATTTAATATGGACTTACTCTTGACCTCAATCTTGCCCTAAGGGCAGAGATGAGGTCGACGATGGAACGAGCTTACCCAGAAGAAGCCTATTTAAATAGATTGGGGTTATATGAACTCGGGAAAACCGACGCAGGCAGGGTGTTCCACTCCTTGGCTGTACGAAACGAATAATGAAAGTCTTAGCAAAACGCGTCTCGTACGAATGTGTGGAACATCGACAAGGTATGGGTGATACCTGCAGTACGCCTAGTCTCTCGATGGAAGAAGGGAGATGGTGGAATAAGCTCGTGGAGCTCTTGCGCACACTCTCCGAAGTACAGTCTGTAGAAGACCGACATGCAGACATGCAACTTTGCGGCGGTGGGCCAGGCTATGTAGCTTGGCAACCAGCTTGGCGTCACCAATCAGCCTCCTGGCTCTGCGTTCTACTGAGTCGAGTGTGGCAAGTTGGTATTTGGCTGAGCCATCCCAAAGGTGACAGCAGTACTCCACGCCGGACCGGACTTGAGCTTTATACAATATTGAAAGCTGTCCAGGCTTGAAGTACCGCTTGACCCTGTTTAGGATACCCAGCTTATTCGCCGCAGTTTGAGCTTTCGACTCGATGTAGGCGCCGAAGTTCAGATTTGCACTCAACTTCGTGCCAAGAAGCTCGAGACTGTCAGTAACTTGTCAACATCATCATCATCATTCACAATTCTACAGTCCGACTTCATTTAGTGATGAGTTTAGGCCTCTCTCTTTGCTTGTGCCAAGCTTTACGCTCTTGTGCCAGCATCAACCAGGACATTCCCACGATGCCCGGCAACAATATCGTCTGCCCACTTTTAAATAATTTCTTGTTCTTTTTGTCTTACAAAAGATTTTTCTTACATTTGAAAAATATTTTCTATTTAAAATAGGAAACATCTTATTTTAAATCTTACAATGATTCATAAATAATCCGTACCTACCTATTATATTCAAAGAATTCCTACAATTTACATACCTACACCACAGATGTAAAGAACCACGTAAGGGAATTACTTTGTAACCGATCGCAAACTTGATTGAAATGTAATTAAAAAAACTAGCCAAGTGCAAGTCGGACGTGCACATGAAGGGTTCCGTACCATTGTAGTAGATATTGAGAGATTTTTCATGTTATTTTAGCACCATAGACTTCTTACAGGTTTTCCTGTAATCTATAAGACGTTGAACTACTTTCTTTATTTTTTTTTTAATTTTAGGCCCAGTAGTTTCTGAGATAAGGGGACAGACACACAAGTGATCCTATAAGGGTTCTTTTTTTCCTTTTGAGGTACGGTACCCTAAAAAAAACAACCTCATTGACTCGAGTCCATGACCACAGACCGGTTGCTTTGACGTCAACAGAAATACCCAATAACCTAAAGAATGGAGGTTATCGTTTCTCCAACAATAACAACAAGAATTTGATGATCTGAATCTTGAAGTTATCAGGTTTTGGAACTTGAACTCACACTGACTAAGTTCAAAGTCTATTGGAACTTTTTAGCATTTTTTTGTAATAAATACTCGCGCAAAAATCTGATGGACTGAATCAAAGGATATCAGGTTTTGGAACTTGAAGTCACACTGACTAAGTTCAAATTCTATTGCCTATTTAGGATGTTTTTGTACTCGAAAATCGATTTAAAGCGCTCTACGTGCGGTGTCCACTCTAGGACTCGTTAACTTGGTTACTCCTACGGCCGTTGGTCCTTTGACAAACATGACACTGCCACTATCTAGCTTATTGTTGGATCTGGAAACTATTGTTAGCGATGTCATATTGCATCGTATTTTAAACTGTGTCATGAATATTGTCCCGAAAATATGCAAACATGCAATAACATATAAAATCCCGCAATGATACAAATAAAAATATGAACAAACATTCTTTTTCCAAGTTATGTTGTGTTTCTAAACTAGCCTTTGAATATAGAAAATATTCAAATTAAATTCTAAAGGTAAAATTTTTGGACAAAGTCCCTTGCCATTTGATGATTGCCTTAAAACTAAAAATAACGCCCAAGTTCAACACGAGGAAAAAGTTATTATATATTTTAGTTACATACCTAACTGGTACGATACCAAAATGTTACCAATCAAACTGGATTGTAGAAAAACCAGTTTGTCCTAGGCTAACATTTTTGAAGTTTTTGTTATAGAAGGCAGCCACACCCAAGGTTACTAAACTCAATCCTTAACCAACCAAGTAAGCTGTTTCTTTAAACCTAAACTTGATAGTAACACAACTTCATCAAGTCTTGTAATTGTAATTTTCCAGGGGTTAGGTAAAGGTATGGTATAACCATATTTCATTGTATAATAATATGTTTAAGTCCCATATATTAGGAGACGAGTCTATTGCTATCAATTCGCAACAAAACCAAGCTCCGTTGCTGCTTCCAATAACAATTGTGCCCGACCAGGGGATCTAACCTAGGACCCTTGCTAAGCACTTGCGATTACAACCATTGGACGTACTGGAAGTATGTATTTCTTGGTGTTGAAAAAACATCATAATCTGCCTTTTTTCAACTATTTTGGGATCGGCTTAGTTTTGAACAATGTATGAGGCAATGTATATTATTATAAGATTCAAAACATCTAAGGCCAGGGTGAAAAAAGACTTAAAACTTTTATGTGTAAAACGTGTATTGTTGTTTTATGCGTTAAGGTGTTGTAAATCATGGTAATATTATTGTAAGAACCATTCATTACATAGTTTTTCTAATAGAGCCTTGCCTTCTGACTCCTCTTTATGTATAAACACGATGGAAATATCTCGAACCCCATTTGAGTCATCACGCTTGTAAGCCCTATGGGTTAGCCAGAGCTGTAGGTACCTAGTTCAACCATTTTGCTAGTAATGTTTTAAGATGGTGGTTTTTACTACGTTGAATCTTGCCCGATCACCGAAGTTACGCAACATTAGGTGCAGTCAGCACTTGGATGGGTGACCGCCTAGGTACACCGCGTGACGTTGGCTTTTGGGGCTACGGGTTGTTCGAAAGAGATAGATACCGCGGCTCTGGACACAAAGGGTTCAAAAGGAACTAACACTCCCCAGGGGAGAGACTCCCAGGGGAGGAGTCATTTGATGATTTCCCACAATTCAAAAATAAGGTGGTGGTTTTAAAAGCACCACGATGGCAAGTCTATTGGTATTGCAATGAACCGGGCACTAATCCAGAATCCGTGTCTACCACTTTCTGAAAAAAATCCTGATATCACAACACTCACACAACACACAGTAACACTTCGCTTGAACCGGGTACCGAACCCAGGGCAGGTCAGCAGTCGCGCTTGTGATCACTCGACCAACGAGGCAGTCATAAAAATATAAATAACAGGAAATATAAATTACAACAATTTTATAACGGAAAAAAGTTACATAAGTGTTATCATTTTTATAGCGATTAGGCAAATGAATATAATTAGCGTCTTTTACGATGTATAAAAGTGAGACGCCTCAAGTGGACGTGGGCAGGACATCTGGCTAGACGCGGAGATGGCCGATGGAGCAAGGCTATGACCGAGTGGTGGCCAAGGTTAGGCCAAAGAAACCAGGGTCGTCCTAAAGCTCGTTGGGTTGACGATATCGTCAAAGTCGCCGGAAACACGTGGATGAGGTACGCACAGAACCGGGAAGTGTGGCAGAAAAAAGGGGAGGCCTATACTCAGCAGTGGGTGATTCCGGGCTGATATGATGATGATGATGAAAAGTGAGAAAATAAAATGAAATAAGTATGAAGCTTTACAAAGAGCGATATTAACCTCTTCTCCTAGCCTTTTCGGACCTAAGTTGTGGTCGGCTTCCAGTCTAACCGGATACAGCAAAATTTCAGTATTATTTCGTTAATTCATTTCTTTACATACCTACATATTATTTATATACTTATTTATAAAAAAATCTGAAAAAAGTAGTAGGTAATCCGGTGTCGGGCTCCAGAGACAGGAACCTCCTCACAATGCGAGCCGTATCGAGAAGTACTGCCTTCTGAATGCTGCCCTTGTTAATATATTTATTATTATTTACTAGATACACATCTACATTCCTACTCAAAACTTTCCTCACGTCATTATTACGGCCATTCTCCGATTGCCTAATTACCGTAACCTTTTTATTTTTCACTAATTTAACTTAGACACATTAAAATATTATTCATATGTTAATGTCTTTAAGTCAAATTAGTGAAAAAAAAGTAGGTAGGGAGGTCCCTACCTAATTACCGTAACCTTTTTGGCCGGGACGGCCAAATCGGAGAATGACCGATTAATATTCTCAATGATTAACTCTAATAAATCCAACCATAAAAAGTTAATTTTATAGCGTTCTTCATTTAAACTCATGCATCCCTGCGTCATCTATGGAAAATTCTAAATTGAATGTTGGCACAACTGACGCACTTGTGACGTCTACTGACGGAACATACCGGTCTGAAACCAGTTATTAATGAACATTGATCCGTACGAGAAAAAAAACTAATCGCAGGCGCTCGCAGGTCACTTTAGTTCAGTGCAAAAAGTTCGCATAGTTTTTTGTTTGTAAGTTGGTAGGTACTGACGTCGCATCAAGCTACTATGATATGTCATGTTTCTTTAATAGATTTTCAACTTTATAGCTGCAGCATTAGATTCAAAGATGATTGGGATGTTTTTACAGTTTCGAGTAGTCTGTAGGTTTGTTGTTGTGATGTATCACCGATTAGAAGAGGATAATGATAATTTAAACTGCAGTTTAAAGTGCAATTAACGCGATATTTAAACATTTAGGGGACAAGTTTTTCAAATATAATTTTCGATGCAAACAAATTTAGGTATTAGCTCAATAGCTACCCGGTCATCTTATCTGCATAAAGAAGGTGATGCAATGCATTGTGTACATCAAACTAGCTCAAATATTTTTTTAGGATGTGCAAAACGAAATGCACTCAAAATATTGTAGTGATAAATTCATTGAAAATAACTAATTATTTTAAATACTTATACAAGTCAAGATTTAGTGACTGCTACTGAAATCCTAAAAGAAAACCCAATAACACTTTGCCCCACCCAGGAATCAAACCCATAATGCTCAGTACCCTCTGACCACACAGCAAAAAGACAGTCCACGGGGCAATTAACTTGACAATATAACATTTATGAGACAAGTTTTTCAAATATAATTATCGATGCAAACAATAAAGGTATTTTTATGTAATATCTCACAACTATTTAAAACACAATTACTAGTATAACACGGTCACATTAACTTGACGCATCTCTGAAATGCGAGGCCCCGTCCGCTTCCCCCCGCATTCCCTTATCTCGCCCGGCAAGTGTCAGTACGGTTAGCATCTTTGTTACCGATATCGCGTTGATTAATTTGGCTAGTTTTCTGTTGTTGTTATATTGTTTTTGGACATTATTGTTACAACGCCAAGCGTCAAGTTAGTGTGACCGAGTAGTATAATAATTATTCACGTCATTTTATATCACGTGAAGCGGAGCCGGGTTTTCCGTCGCAATGACCTTTGATAGTGGTTATTTCCATGCACTTCGAGAACTAAAAATAACACAACACTACAAAGAATGTTGGAATACTCGTTGTGATTTTCTATAAAGAGAAATAATTATATTGTTGTGATGTCAATTACTTTTATAGTTTTTCTCCTTAATATGCTTTTGTTTCTTTTTCATGACCTTTATCTTTAGTTATCATCTGCCTAGACTTTTCCCAAGTATGCTGGGGTCGGCTTCCATTAAAACCGGATACATAAAACCCGTATTTTACACAGAATGACTGCCTATCTAACCTCCACAAACCCAGGAAGTACTGCCGGTCAGCAAGCAGAGACGCCCTTCTCTCGTGGTCGACGCAGCAGCCAGCCACTACGCAGCACTGCACACTCCGACCCACTGGAGCATACGCAGTATCACCCCGAATCACTGAGGTATCACCGCAGACAGTTCCGACTCACCGTGAACTATGCTATGCGGCATCCGGTTCCGACTCACTCCACTGGCTGACAAGCGCCAAGACTCAACCTGCTTTCGACCTCCGGTCTCGGAGGGGAGTGATGTGGCGACTAGCGACAACTATCGCAACACCTGCGAATTAGCGACAGAAATTCCTACATTGCGCTATCAACATTATCCGCGACATAAGCCTATATAGGAGTTCCCGACTTACATATGTCGGGCAGTTAGCCCACCGGACACAACACCCGTCCGGTCGGGGGATCCTCCCTTTTCTATGGGGGATGAGGAACTTTACACCCTGTTCTTCATACCCGAAATACTAGATTGGGATGAGTTATCAGACTTTCTGGTCACTGACTACTAGTTACGACTGTCAAACATCTACAGAGGACAGCTGAGACCAACGGCATAATGAGACACGGAGGAAAATCAGTACGTAAATGAATGATCACCCATCTGTAGACCTACCTAAGCAAGCGCGGTTTTACTTGAAGATTGATCCAAGCGGCTTTTATTATCTAGCCTTTTTTTTTGGTGGCAAATCATCGAATAACCCCCCCCCCCCCCCCCCGCTCTTGGGCAGAGTGAAGGGGAGTGTCAGACTTCTACTGACTAAAAACCAACCCATGTTCCTTCTTCGCCCTTGTCCCGAGGCCACGTCATCTCTTTCGATAATCCACAGCCCCGACGGGATTATTATTTATTATTTAGCCTTCGGTTATCACTAAATATTACAAAACAAAGTCCTCCGCCGCGTCTGTCTGTCTGTTCGCGATAAACTCAAAAACTACTGCACCGTTTTTAAGCCTGTTTTCACCAATGGATAGAGTGGTTCTCAAGGAAGGTTTTAGTATTTTTTTTCTTAATTCAACCCTTATGGGAGTTAAATAGGGTATGAAAGTTTGTTGGGATATTATTCGACATTTACTCTAGTTACGACAAAAGCTAGTTAATTATATATTGGTTCTAACATTGCTTTCCTTTCACCGTAAACCCATTATTTAACCCACTTAAAATTTAACGAACGGGTTTTGTCAAGGAAGAACTAAGTTTTCTCAACGGATGTCTCAATTTAACTGTCAGTTTCACAGGCTCTTTCAAAACTTAACGTTTTCAGTTACAGCTTAGTTAAGCAGCTTACTTCAAAGTTTTCACGAACTTATGAAAGTTTTCGTGGGTGGTTTGGAACGTTGATTCTTGAAACGTTAAGTTAAGGGTAATTGTTCGCCGAATATAATGTTTTAGCACTTATTTAATTATTGGGTTAGTTAGTCTTTAGATAAATAAGTATTTAAGTTCCAGAAGTTTTGATTTTTGTGTTGTTATCCATACTTCAAAATCACTCTGCCTGTCTGTCTGTAAGGAACCTTTTTAGACGTTTCACTCCTAAACCTCAGCTGTGTAGGATTGGGCTGAGGGTTAGGCCAGTTAGGCGGAGCTTTTAAGGAAACGTCCGTATGTCGTGGGATCCATTTATTCACTCGATTGTGGTATTGCTTTGCACTCCGAGTTTATTCTCGCTCGTTGTGCCCTTGTCATTACCATACTTACTATTTTATCATTTAAAGACTTTAATTCGTTCGAACTTATGGTAACCCTACTCAATGCATCAGCAACATTATTCTCTGTACCTTTTATGTATTTAATATCGTAATCGTATTCTTCTAATAGTAATCTAAACTTTAAAAGTCGTGTAGATGGATCTTTCATTCCAAATAGATAGATGAGAGGTTTATGATCCGTTAGAATAGTAAATTTTCTTCCATATAAGTAAGGTCTAAAATATTTTATACTCCATACTACTGACAAAAGTTCTTTTTGTATCGTTGGATAATTTAACTCTGCTTTATTTAGTGGTCTACTGGCGTAAGCTACTGGTCTTAGATCGCTGTTACATAAGACCGATCCTATTGCCATATTAGATGCGTTATCCGTTGCGCCTTCCTATGGGTCTCAAAATATCACCAAATGCGTTTTCTAGAGCCATGTCAATTGCCTTGTCGGGACTAACATTTGAGAAATGTTTCGTTTACTGTGACGATCTAATTGTATTCGGTAGGACAGTAGATATACATAATAAGAATCTTATGGATGTTTTCAATCGTACATGGCGATCCTGGCAGGATCGCCATGTAGGATTGGGCTGAGGGATATCACCAGTTTTTCGACTAGTGAAGGTCAATATCGTATGAAGCGCCTTCCTATGGGTCTCAAAATATCACCAAATGCGTTTTCTAGAGCCATGTCAATTGCCTTGTCGGGACTAACATTTGAGAAATGTTTCGTTTACTGTGACGATCTAATTGTATTCGGTAGGACAGTAGATATACATAATAAGAATCTTATGGATGTTTTCAATCGTACAGCTGAATCGATCATTATTTTTGACAAATAGGTTGGTTGCCATTTTATAATCGCAAGCGCTTCTTCTAAGCATAAGCCTAGAGCCTATTAGAGGCTGAATTCAGGCCCGTTTGATGGCAAAAGACTAGCTCCCTATAGCGTAAGTCTTTAATATAACTTGCGAAACGTGGTGTCAATTTATTAGGGTCATTATGGGTCGAATGTTATGTTAGGCAATAAGAAATATTTGCAGGTCATAAATTTATACTCAATCACAACTACTTTTTACACGCCTTCAAAAGAAGGAGAAGCTCATAAATATGACACAAATAAACCAACCTTGGTATAATCGATCACCACTCGTATTTAATTTTATCCAGTAAATGCCTATTCAACTTATAAGGAAGACGATTAATACATGGCACTGAACTTTATGGTCATACCGACACGCCTTAGCCTTGACATCGATTGGTTGCAGTCCCCTATGGTTAGTGATTATGCAATTGATGACATCGGGCTCTTCTTTGACCGTACTTGGTCAGATGTACAAGTATTTTAAGTAGTTTTTTTTATTATTTTATTGAAGGTTGTGCTGAATTTATTTTTTGCTGTGTGGTTGGATAATTTTAAAGGCTTGTCGTTGCATCTTTAATATTTTGAAGGTAGACATGTTATGAAATTAACCTTGGCAACCAGAACCCCTTGATTGATTACTAGCTGTGTCGTGGCTATAATGGTAATCTTGTAAAAGGCCTGAGGGCGAAAATTATTGTAATTTATGTACATCCGGTCGTAAAATATCTTGGATACAACTTGAAGAGAAAATGTCAATAATTTTTTTATGGTCATAAAAGGACGGTTTAAAATTCGGGAGTCACATAATATTCTCAACAACATGAAACACTTTTTGTTGTTGTAATGGAACATAATATATACTTAGGAACTTTTTGGTTACGGCTGGGTCTAGTTTACGAATGAAAACATCAAAATTATCTTTGGTTCTGATGCTAAAACCCAACACCTGTTTTCTTTATTAATAACATAACATAAAATCTTGCCTGTGATCCCCGAAGGGTTAGACTGGGGTTTACCTAATATTATAGAAGACATAGATTTTGCCAGTTATGTTTCATCATTTCAGCCAAAAGACGTCCACTGCTGGACATAGGCCTCCCCCAGGTGTCGCCACATTGACCGGTCCCGTGCGTCTCTCATCCAGCGGGTTCCCGCAACCTTGACCAGATCATCGGTCCACCTAGTGGGAGGCCTTCCAACGTCTTAGTTATGTTTACGTCTTATGTAATAGTGGGTGAACCTAATGCCTTGTATCGGGCATAAATACGAGTGCTACTTAGAAGTTCCTGATGGTAAAACAGAATAACACTTTGCCCAACCCGAAAGGACTAGGCAGATCATCAAATGACTCCTCCCGCTCTGGGTGGAGTGGTAGGGAGTGTCAGACTTCTACTGACTAAAAACCACCGACGTTCCTTCTTAGCCCTTTGTGTCGAGTCCGCGGTATCTCTTTCGAACAACCCGCAGCCCCGATGGGAGACTGTAAAGCTTACTGTTTAATACATCCTTATGGCACAATAATCTCATCATCATCATCAGCCTATAATGTTCCCACTGCAGGGACTCAGGCCTCCTCTCTAGGAGAGGGATGGGATATTAATCCACCACGCGGGCCCAGTGCGGATTGGCAGATGTCACACGTCTTCGAATTTTTTGGTTCTAAGACATGCCGGTTTCCTCACGATGTTTTCCTTCACCGTTTTGAGAGCATCGGTGATGAAATAAATTACACAAAGTAATGCGCCTGCCTGGGTTCGAACCCACGACCTACTGTTCGTAAGTCGGGGCCGACACCACTGGGCCACCGCTGCCGCACAATAATCTACTGATTAATAATTACGAAGGAAACATAATAACTTTACTTAACCTTGACTCAATCCATGCGGAAACAAAATGGAAGTTATTAGCAAACAATGTTACAAGATATTAATATTCATAATTTTATAAGAGCTATGATAATATTGACAATGATCTTCTATTGCAACTGGCTAGAATGGAAACTGTATTATTATTCAATATAAAAAGGACGTTTTGTAAAAAATCCTTAAGAGTCTATTAATACACACACACTGCCACGCTCACACAAAACCGAAATTTTGAGGTTCCTTGTCTAAGAATTTATTTAGCCTGTCTAGAAAGTAAGTAAGGAAGTAGTAGAAATTCTCAACCCCTAAGGGAATGGAAAGGAAAGGGATGGAAAATTACTCTTTTTCTGCATTTCCGACAGCAAATATTTTCCGACATCCACGCGGGCGAAGCCGTGGCCAAAAGCTAGTGCATGATATTGATATTATTATATCATTCAGCACTGCACACTTTTAAGAGCCAGCCATAGTGACATTAGCAGAATTGCAACATACTACAGGTGGTCCATTTCTGGTGACGTTTGTCATCGTAATGTGTCTCACCACCGGTTGGCCTTGGTGGTAAACCACGCCATTTATTTTTAACATTTTTCATGCAGAAAAAGAAAGGTACTTAATTTCAAAATTTGTCATTATATCATTACCGTAAACTTCCATTGATAATGGACTACGGATATAAGAAAGGGCACTGAATTTTAATATTTTATGGGTGGAAAGACCCTACAATAAAAACGTGGACAGCATGCAAGAGTTCCTTTCGAAGAAAGAGATCGGATCCCTCCCAACCACTGACGAACCTAGCCCCTTGCCTAGGCTGGTCCGGGATAGATGGACACCATATATGTATACCTAATTACCTATTATACCTATTTCCTCCGTACCTCGGAAAGCACAATAAGCTGTTGGTTCCGGCTGTCAGAAGTCGCCTGAAAGTCTGACCAACCACTCTTAGCAAGACGTATCTTACTACCCATACCCAGTTCTAACTGAATTTTGGAGGTCAGAGATTTGGTGGGTGGAAAATCATCGAATGACCCCCCCGCTCTTGGGCAGAGCGAAGGGGAGTGTCAGAATTCTACTGACTAAAAACCAAACCCATGTTCCTTCTTCGCCCTTGTGCCGAGGCCGCGTTATGCCTTTCGATAATCCGCAGCCCCGACAGGATCCGCAGCCCCGACGGGATCCGCAGCCCCGACGCGATCCGCAGCCCCGACGCGATCCGCAGCCCCGACGCGATCCGCAGCCCCCACGGGATCCGCAGCCCCGACGGGATCCGCAGCCCCGACGGGTGCTAAGAAGTACTGACTCGTACTACTGCTGACTCCCTTTATTACTAAACTAATGATAGGTAGATTACTCTTCCCACATCTATCATCGTCATCATCATCATCATCCTGCACTTTTCCGGTTTTATTAAATAAATAAAATAAATAAATAAATAATAAATAATATTCCACAACTATCACACAACGCCATCTAGTCCCAAGCTAAGCAGAGCTTGTGTTATGGGTACTAGACAACTGATAAACATACTTATATATTTCTAAATACATACATATTATAGATAAATTACACCCAGACACAGAACAAATGATCGTGCTCATCACACAAACATTTGTCCTGGGTGGGAATCGAACCCACGACCTCCGGCACAGCAGTTAGGGTCACTAACCACTAGACCAACAGGTCAGTCAGGTAGGTGGTATTCTTTCAGACTCGTATCATTCCTCACACAATCCATCCAAAACGTTGAACCTTGGCCTTTATCTCCCTTGCCACGTGTATCATTATCTGCAGCAGAATCGTGAATCATCTTAATAGAGCATCGAGCATTCATGCGGATGACGTCGATATTACAATTAATTTCCATAATATCAACAAGACAACAATTTACAGCTTCGGGGTATTATACTGTGTGTGCGGAAATGTTAACAATTAATGTTATTGGTAAACCCCTACTAAGGGGCTTGAATATGGAGTTAATACGAGGTGATAATATTGAGAGCAGCGGTGGCCCAGTGGTGGCGGTCCCGACTTACGAACAGTAGGTCGTGGGTTCGAACCTCGGCAGGCGCATTACTTTGTGTAATTTATTTCATCACCGTTGCTCTCAAAACGGTGAAGGAAAACATCGTGAGGAAACCGGCATGTCTTAGAACCAAAAAATTCGAAGACATGTGACATCTACCAATCCGCACTGGGCCCGCGTGGTAGATTATAGCCCATCCCCTCAAAGAGAGGAGGCCTGAGTCCCTGCAGTGGGAACATTAAAAGGCTGATGATGATGATGATGATGATGATAATATTACATTAGAGAAGCTCGTGGCTTAATAATAACTGCCACTCGGGTCGATCTTTAGGTTACCTATGTCTTAGAACCAAAAATTCGAAGATATATGTGACATCTACTAACTCGCACTGGGTGGTGGATTACAGCCCATCTCTCTCTTAGAGAGGAGGCCTGAGTCCCTGCAGTAGGAACATTATAGGCTCATGATGAACCAATGATCATGAGTCATCATACTTACTGTGAACTTCGTAAAAAAAAACCCTAAGTTATTGTAATATTTCTACCAAGAAGCGAGTGACACATATTCGTGACAAGCAAATGGTAATCCCTAACAAATAGTGTTGCGTTAACTACTACAGTTAAGTTATGGGGCTTGCAAATTAACTATTAAATACACCTGCTAACCAAATGAGCTGGGGGCTCTTGTTATATGAGTTTTAAAGTTTATTTCGTTAATTTTCCGGTGAGGAAGTGAATATAATAACGGGATCATTACCTGTAAGTTTAGTGTTCATAAAAGTGTCTGGGATGCGACCCTTGCCTTGATAGATAGTGTTACAACAGCCCACTGACAGCACGCCACACTAGACAGCCAACCCGCCATAGCCAAGCTACCATAGCCGGGCCACCATAGCCAAGCCACTATAGCCGGCCCAATGACAGCCGAGCCATGCCACCGCCATAACTACCGGACGTCTCCGGTGGGGATAAAGCTTTATAATGCCCTGCAAGCTCATTTTCGCGGTCTTGTCGCACTCGATTGTAATAGTTGTAAGGGGAAGCTCTGCCCGAATAAAGTTATAAATCAGTTCCTGTTTATTTTTTACCACTGTCGTTACAATAGTGATGTATAGAATAGTTTTATTTTGCTGGTCAGATCACAATGACAAAAAAAAGCCATAATGTCATTATGCCTTTTTTTTGGGTGGTGGGAAATCACCAAATGACTCCTCCCGCTCTTGGTCAGAGCGGTAGGGAGTGTCAGACTTCTACTGACTAAAAACCTCCCATGTTCCTTCTTAGCCCTTAGTGTTGAGGCCGTGGTATCTCTTTCGAACAACCCTCAGCCCCGACGCGACGGGATCACATTTTGCCTGCAACGGGGATCGAAATCTAGCCAATCGGGCCGAAATTGCGGTTTCATCGGTGAAAAAGGAGGTTTGCCTATCACGGCCGTAACTCGCAAATGCGTAAGCGGTAAGCAGCAGTCCTTTTAACATTTATGCATTACTAAAGACAATATAATTATAGTCATTTAAAGTTTATTTTTAGAACTGTCAGTTATTAAGGTTCCGCATTCTAAATACCACAAAGAAAGTTGATAACCTTTCAAGTACGGAAAAGAAAGATATCGTCAACATTTTATGGAGGTTACACGTTTTATGTAGTTCCTTCCGTGGAGCTTATGACTCAATTGATTTATTCGTATAATTCAAAGTTCTTTAGTGTCAGTCAAGATGTCAATAGCGGTCATCGTCCTTTCCCTAATATCTCTTCTTACGAGCCAAAACAAATGAACAATGTATCGTTTTTCATCAGAAAAAATGTTGGAGATCACGATAGATGACGATGACGATTTCAAAGTTAAGAACTTTAATAAATGTAGGTGGTTCAGTGACCCCTATTGACATCTTATATAATAATAATAATAATAATATTCCACAACTATCACACAACGCCATCTAGTCCCAAGCTAAGCAGAGCTTGTGTTATGGGTACTAGACAACTGATATATATATGGCAGCAGCTATAGCTTATTCGTTCCCACTTTCCACTCGTTGGACACAAGATCAATCGATGATCCGGTAACATCCAGGAAATCCGAAGTAAGAATGGGAAAAAAAAACAATTAATAGCTCTTATTTTCATATTACAAACAGACATTTACGGTCAATGGCTCGAAATTCTGACAACAAGTCTTACCAACGAATATCAACTCTGCACTGGAGTGTAAATGTGGTGCTGTTCCTCAAACAATGGGGCACTTAATATCGTGGCCTGCGTGTTCTGTTGGTTGTTCACTACAGGAACTGATGGACGCTACCGAAAACGCCAAACTAGTAGCCCAACTCTGGGTTGACAGTGACACAATTTAGATTGCCATCAACACGCTAATAAGAACAAATATCGTATGCTCAGTACTATAGTGCGCGCGAAACTAGCTGGCCGCGCCTTAGGTGGCGACAGGGGTGAGGGGGCGGCTTGCCTACAGCTCGCAATGCACAGGAGACTCTAATAGGGGATCGGACAAAAAAATAATAATTAGTCCGTCAGATAGATTTCCAAAAAATATTGAACACGTATTTTTTCTTTTTTCACGTAAACAAAAAATGAATACGTTATAGTGCTTAGAAAACTCGTGTGACGTCATATGATAGTACATTTTTAACCTACAAGTGACGTTTCAAGCCCCACTCCATGATCTTTGACGCGTTTTATCTTCGTCAATTTTTATTAATTTGATAAAACAAAAAACACGTATCCAATATTTTTCGATAATCTAACTGACGGACTAAACAGAATCGTATTTTTTTGAGTCAGTCCGATCCCCTATTAGACAGTGAGGACCAATCTCGAGATATCGTGAACAATAATTGTTCAATTTATTGAAAAGAATAGGTACATAAATAAAAAAACAAAAACATGCCTAAGGCGCGGCCAACTAGTTCCGCGCGCACTATAACTAACAGGGTTGTGGAGGTCATGCATAGCCAGCCGCTCCACCTACATCTACACTTCTACACTACTATTAAAAAGAGAAAAGATTTGTATGTTTGTAATGAATAAACTCAAAAACTACTGCGCCGATTTCAAAAATTCTTTCACCATTAGAAAGTTACTTTTGCCCTGAGTAACATACGCTACTTTTTATCCCTGTATTCCCACGGGAACGGGAACTACGCGGGTGAAACCACGTGACGTCTACTAGTATAAAATAAAGAAATTCAACTGGAAGCCGACCCCCACATGGTTGGGAAAAGGCAAGGCAGATGATGAGACACTTTGTCTAGATTTATACAGTTCCTTCCGTACAGCTGATGTGTCAATTGATTTATAGCAATAATTTATTTACTGTGACCTACGGTAAAGAAATTATTTTACTTATAATTTATCTAGACAGGTAAACAATGGATTGATTTGTAGGTACTTGTGAAGGATAATAAATCTATTAATTAGAAGTTGGACAATGAGTTATGTCTTTATTACTGGTCAGGAAAAGGAAATACAAAGGGAGATGTACCTACAGAAATGTGTATGAAATTATCCTGGTTGGCCTTTGAGATGCAGTCGTTACAAGAAGTCAGTGACCTGAAAGTCTGACAACCAGTCTTATCAAAGGGTATCATATTACCCAGTTTTAACTGGGTTGTGGAGATCAGATAGGCAGTCGCTCCATGTAAAATACTGGTATTCAGCTGCACCCGGTTAGACTGAAAGCCGACCCCAACATAGTTGGGGAAGACTAGGCAGATGATAACCTGTGAGATGCCATGCCGGTAATGCCTGACCTGGTGTCAGAGTTTTTAAGCCGCCCATGGGCCTCAGACTTGGCAGTACATACCTTCGAGAAATTTTTCAGGCATGCTGATTTCCTCACGATGTTTTCCTTCACCGAAGCAAGTCATAATATTATACGATACGCACATGATTCCCAAAAATCAGAGGCACGTGTCTTGGGTTCAAACTCAAGCCCTTCGACTCGGTAGACCGACGGTCACACTGTTTTTTTTCATAGTTTTATTAACCGACTTCTAAAAAAAGGGGGTTCTCAATTCTTGTGGGTGCAGTTGCAAGCGGGTCCAATTGTCCAAAGACTCCTAGGCTATCTCTCTAATGGCGCCATGATAACCCTACACCTTGAGCATTTATCAATTAATAACTTAAACCCTATATAATCTAAAAACCTAACAAACCCGGTAATATCATACTAACAAACATCTAAATCATACTTTAACTGAATGCTGAATTGAAATGAATTATTTCGTTCACCTGCGCCCCAGTTCCGCTTTGTACTTATTACATTGATTATTTCAATTAATATCAATTACTTTGTACTTCATTTGTACGATTAAATTGATAATTTTGGGAAATATTCAATGAATTGGTAATTGCTTCTGAATAACGATAATAAATTTGTCAATCGTGTTTACAATACAAGTTCATAAATAGATAGCGGTTTGCCTATCGTACTGTCAAGTCATTAGGTCTCCCGTCGGGGCTGCGGATTATCGAAAGGCATAACGCGGTCTCGGCACAAGGGCGAAGAAGGAACATGGGTTGGTTTTTAGTCAGTAGAAGTCTGACGTCTGACACTCCCCTTCGCTCTGCCCAAGAGCGGGGGGGGGAGGGTTATTTGATGATTTTCCACCCACCAAAAAAAAAAGTCATTAGGTCTCGAATTTGAACCCTCCCCCCCCGATCTGATTTTTCTTATTCATGTATTGTATTATCACTTGCTTCAACAAAGGAAAACATCGTGAGGAAACCCACACACTTGGGAAATATATCTACCTAGCGTGTGAAGCCAGGTCAAACGCCCGTAGGTGGAATACAACGATATACCACAGTACTGTCCTATTTGACCCAAAGGTTGACTGGTAGAAAATGCCTTATTGTCATATTAAGTCCGCCACTCTTGTCAAGTGGAAATTATGTTTTCCGTACTCCTCTGCTGTTCCTTTATGATTAATTTCGTTGCAGAATCTAAGACGGTTAAAATCGTTCCTCTGTGACTTCGTCGGGCTTCGTTGCCTCATTAAAAAATAAATATACGATTTGAACCAAATATTTAAGTCATAAAACAAATTATTCTAGCCCAGCCCATCCTTAATTCAACACAAATTCTGTTACAAACTCGTGTCGTGACAAATGTTGTTACTAAATAATGTCATAACTAGTCCAAAGTCGGCTTCGTCGTGTCACACAAGTTTATGATAACGTCCGACTTGAATACCAGCTTATGTTACACGAGTTTAACTGCGGTCTCAGAGATATTTAATGATTACTTAAGAGCGTATGCTACCTCAGATTAGCAACCCTATTTGTGGTGGTTCAAACTTCGCTTGAAATACTGTTAGAATAAAGTTCCAATCAGCTTGCACTACAAAGCGGTTGTTACGTCTTTCGCTGCGGCCGAATAGTGCGAAATTAGTGGTATTTTGCGATTAACAAAAAACTATTGATTGGACTAAAAAAGTAAAACACTATGACTTTAGTATGTTGCTTGTAGAATTATTTGGCAAAAAAATCAGAACGATGACATGTATTTTAGTATAGTTTTTACTCGTTAAAAGAAATTTTTAGAGGTATCTTCGCGTTTTTTTTCTATCAAGCAAAGTTAGTTGTATTATTTTTTCACAACACTGGCACTAGCATATATCCTGAAGAATATCATATATTTTTCTGATGTTGATTACTGCAGTGAGTCATATACTTGTACGCATTATAAAACTCGCGTTTGAGGTACCATAAGCTCTTAGTAAAGGTTTCACATATTTTTGTATGACAAAACTGTCAAAACCTTTAATAAGTGATGGTCTAAGTTATCATTAAAGCTTTCTGAGTGTGGCAGTTAGTATTGGGATCAGTCACAGACTACCTACTCAAAGTTTCCAAGCAGGATTTTCAATAAACCTAGTTAAATCTCGTTACTAACAAGTTATTGAAGAGTAAGGAATTTAAAGAATATTCTTCTAAAACATTAAATATAATAGAAAGAGTCCTGCACATCAAATTTTTTAAATTCCGAAATGTTAAGCTACTTTTGATGATCGTACCAGTACAGAGTCTGGATCCGTGCCCGATTGATGGCAATAGGCTTGCCCTATTAGGGCTATAATAACTTGAACATAAGAGAGTGTGTGCGGTAGTCTAAATCTTCAAGAACTTCAAGTGTGACGTTCACTCCTTTTTTTTTTTGAAGTGTGGAAATTCATCAAATGACTCCGCTGTTAGGGAGTGTCAGACTTCTACTGACTCAAAACCAAGCATGTTCCTTCATAGCCCTTTGTGCCCGAGGTCGCGGTATTTGTTTCGAACAACCCGCAGCACATGATGGTAACTCCTGGCGAACAGTTTTTGAGTGATTAACAGAACCAGTTCTGTCATCATCTGCCGAGACTTTTCCCATCTATGTTAAAGTCAGCTTCCAGTCAAACTGGATGCAGCTGAATACCTACCAATATTTTACACTAGCTTTTGCCAGCGGCTTCGTCCGCGTGAAAATGATGATTTTCCATACAAACTTTTGTTGATATTTAGTCTATTTTATTATGCAAAAATTAATCTTTGATTTTCTTTATACTGGCAACACAGTCACTAACGTCACGTAACGTCAAACACAACGTTTCTTATAAAAGGGACGGTTGCCTTTACTCGAGCTCTCACTTCTATCTAAACTGTGCTAGGAGGCAGTTACTATAACCTTCCTTGTGGGTATTTTTATATTTGAATAATAAACGAGTCAAAGTATTTAAATTCAAATCAAATTGCTGCTGTTTTCTTGACACCCATATCCAAAAGGTTATGGGCCCAGGACTGCTTTGATAAACTGTTGCGCTTACTGTGTGCTTGTTAAAACGTATGTGTATAGTGAGTGCTTGTAAAAAAACACGTGTGTATAATTGAGTGTTTGTAAAAAAAAAACCGGCCAAGTGCGAGTCGGACTCGCGCACCGAGGGTTCCGTAAAAAAAATATATTATGTGATGTAACTAAAAATTTATGGTTTTCGTAATTATTCCTTTATCTATGCTATAAGACGTTGCTTCGTACCAAATTTCAAGATTCTGAGTTCACGGGAAGTACCCTGTAGGTTTTGATTCCCTTGCGAGTGTCGAAAATTTGCGGCATAAACGGGAGTATCTTTTGATCGCGTTGACTTAGAAGTTTGATTTTTTCACAGCTCCAAGAGACCATAGACTTGAGTATTTGATATGAATTTCAGCTTGATACCTCCACGCGTTCCTGAGAAAAAAGGTCTTGACAGACAGACAGACAGACGGACAACAAAGTGATCCTATAAGGGTTCCGTTTTTTCCTTTTGAGGTACGGAACCCTAAAAACGTGTTTATAATTGAGTGTCTGTAAAAAACAAGTGACACATCATAGACAATCTGAAGACCAAGTGAAATATTAAACCTTTCGATGGTGAGAGGTACAGTGTGTGGAATTCCGTATTCGAGCGTTGTTAGCCGAGAACGATGTCATCAAAGTTATCGACGATGAACCCATAATACGGTCAAAGGCTTGGGTGAAAAATAAGCGGATTGCGAAGAATGTAAATAGTGTAATCGTCGAGTATTTGGCAGAATCTTTCCTTGGTTTTGCTAAAAGACGATCTCAGTGCAAGATTCTTCACGTCGAACCTAAAACTCAAAACTTCAACTAACCAACAAAAGTTTTAAGACCAAGAAGAAATCCTTCAAAAAGTGTCACCATTATGGAGTCACATCAAATACAAATGCAATTTTGATGCTTCAATCCAATCAACAAAAAACCTGCAGACAGATTCCGCAGAGTTCAAGCTGTGGAAATAACTCGGGGTGCTTCAAGTTCCAGTGTGGTTTCCGGCTTCGCATTTTTTCCGGAAATTATGAAGGTGGCGCAGAGGAAAACCAAGTAACCTTCCTGCTAAATTCCAAGGCATCGGACCACATCATTAACAGGGAAGTCCTATCCTTTAACTTTAGAAATTTTATTAAACCGTTTAAAATGTTAGTTGCTAAACACGGTAATTTCTTTACAGCTACTGAGGACATTACAAGTTGTCAGCAATCCATGGTACTCTCATACAAGCTGCTGTCAGTAACCAAGATGCAGCGTCCCGGATTGACCTTCGACCAGCATGAACCAATATCTGTAAGGACTGTAAAATACTGATGCGAGGTATGGCAATTAATTATTTAATTTGTGTGAATTTTGTGGTTAAAGTTAATCAACCTGTTTCTCAAATATGCAACAGTAATGGTGCTAATTACATTATTTATGGCATCAACGGTTAGGCCATATTAGTAAACAAAAGTTTTAGAGCTGAAAGATAACTGTAGATTCATAAACATAAGTTCAATTGAGGTGGTAACACGGAACACCCAATGATAAATTATGCGAAGCTTGCATAAACGGGAAACAGGCACGATTACCATTTCACACTTCTGAAGTGAAAAACAATAAAATTCCTTTATTTGTTGTGTATGGGCCAATCACTCCTTCTACAGTCGATAATAGAAATTATTTTGTTTCATATGACGATCAATCCCCTTATTATTGTGTTGTGTATTTATTGACATAGAAATCTCACGTGTTCAGTTTCACTGCTTTTATGGAAAAATCTGAGACTAAATTTAATTTGAAACTAGTTACTTTGTACTGTGAAAATTGTCGACAATATTTTGTCTAATGAAATGAAAGATTACTGTGTTTCTAAAGGAATGTCCTACCATTTAACTATTCCAAGAACACCACAGAAAAATGACGTTTCCAAACGAATTAGTAAAAAACCCGCGCTATGATAAGCGGTGCTAAATTACAAAAGGGTTTTTGGGGTGATGTAGTCTTAACTGCAGTATATTTAATAAACCTTGCCCATTAAAACAAAATCAAACACCATTTGAATGGTGGCAAAAAATAATAATAATAACCTGCAATTAAGTAGGTAGTTGAAGGTTTTGATTCTACCGCATAGTGCAAAAATAAAAATAAGTAACACTTTCGATGAAAAATCATGGAAAGGTATTCTCGTTGGATATATACCAAATGGCTACAAAGTATGAAATAAAATATGAAATGGTCAGGAATAGTCAGGATGTCATAGTAATGAGGTTAATTTTTGTAATGAAGGGAATGAAATCGAACATTTCCGTGACAAAACTGATGATAGTTATGACGTGTTGTCTAGAAAAAAAATCAGTGTCAATAAAATATCCTCAAGACAGTGACAGTCCATAAATCTGATATTAATTCCAAAACTGATTGTTCATTGTTCAACGGTTTAAAATCAGATGGATCAAAATCAGATAATTTAATGTAAATAAGACCATAATGATTCCAACGTACTAAAGCCAAATGTTAATGACAAACCATGATGTCGCAGTTCTTGTGATACAAATATCGACGATTATTGTTAATAATGGGAAGGAGTGTTATGCTTACCTAAGGGTCATCCCCCTGTTTCATATTGTGAAATCGGGGATATTTTATTGTGTTCATTCAATTGGTTGCAAAGTACCTACCTAGTTCATTTGACGAAGTTAAAAATCAGGATGAAAGGAGTTTATGGAAAGGTGCAATTAAAGATGAATTGGATTTTTTTTAACTAATGATACCTGGACATTAGAACCGAAACCGATTTATAGAAATATAGTCGGGTTTAAGTGGATATTTCGGCTTAAACACATTTATTTTCTTAAAGAGAAAATAGATTTATCTATATGAAATAAAATACAAAGCAGTTGACACAAAACTTATGTTAACAAAACTTAATGAAAAACTAAACCATAATTCTTAGACTTTTTTTTAATGTTTGTGTCCGAGAAACTGAACACCATAAATTTATCCAAATGTATAAAATAAAGTATTTTAAATATAAGAATCATGAGATGATGACAATCCATTTAGATATAAGGCAAGTCTTGTTGCCAAAGTTTTTATAGTCAAAAGTATTTATCAGATTAAACTGAAACTTTTAGATGTATGATTAGTTTTGCAAATCAATATAATTTATGAATACATCATACGGATCCAAAAACCGTATCTTTAAATGGCATTTAAAAAAATAAATAAAAAAAAACATGAAAGTGCCAGAGGGTGTAATCAGTAAAGACGAATAAAGCTCTGTACAGATTAAAACAAGCTGCTAGGTGTTGGTTCGAATTAATACATCAGTGTCTTAACAAACAGGGTTTGTAAATTCATCAGTTGATAAATAAATATTATGTAAAGAGCAAAATTGAAAATGGTAGATCTAAATAATTGTTCCTAGGAATTAAATTTACTCGAAGTAATGATACAATAACTTTAGATCAAAGTTCTTCTATAAAAAACCATTTTGTAATGTAAAAATTTGGTAGGTATGTCTGACTGTACTCCCATTAGTACACCTATAAATGATAAACCAAATTACGAAGTTCTAAATGCAAATAGTGAATATAATACACCTTGCCGCAACCTTATTGGGTGTTTAATGTACGTTATGTTATGTACACGCCCTGATTTAAGTGCTAGTATTTATATTTTGAGCAGATACACAAGCAAAAAGAACAAAGTGTTGTAATTATTTGTCTCAAAAGAGTGCTTAGGTATTTGAAGGGCACTATGGAATTAAAATTAAGTCACAAAATAAAATGTGATGATGTTAATCATAAATTATGTGGATAAGTAGATTCCGATTGGGGTGGTAATGATGTCAATAATAACAAAAAAATACCACAGGTTATTTAATTAAATTATTCAATAACTGTACAATAATTTTGAATACAAAGAGGCAAATGTCTGTTGCGGGTTTGTAAACTGAGGCTGAATACATGGCATTATTTAAAACTGTAAAATAATCATTATGGCTAAAGTCTCTAGTCACTAGTAATAAAATGAATATTGTCAATCCAGTTGCTATTTTAAAAGACAATAATGGTTGTATTAGTACCTACAGCAAATAATCCTTTTTAGTATAAAAGGTCAAAACATATTGACATAAAGTATCATTTCTCCAGGGAAAAAGTTGAAAATAATATAATAAAATTATTTTTATGTAATCACAGGTAAACAAATAGCGGATGTGTTAACAAAGCTGCTACAAACTGTTGTATTTTAGCAGTTCAGAGATGAGATGGGCTTGCAATGAAGTAACATAATATGTAAACAAATAGCGGATGTGCTAACAAAGCCGCTACAAGCTGTTGTCAACTGCTTATAAGGCAGATCAGTCAGAGATAAGTTTGCAACAATGTTACTTATGTACCTATGTGTATACATTTTAAGTATTGATTTATTTGTGGTAATTTACTCATTGTAAATTAATTGATCTAATGAATGGTTCTATTATAACTATTAATTATAAATTGTTGTAATTGGTAATCATGTATGAATTATAAAATTAGATATAATTATTCATTTTGATGAGATGGTCTGGCTAGGTTTTCCTGGGTTTCCCTAGTCCTTGCAACAAATGTTGGGCCATAAATATTGTAGTTTCCCCAGAAATCACTTGGAAGGTTTATAGTATTCTGGTTATATAGGTGATTATGATTGTATAAAAATTAATTTGTATTTTGACAATTGATGATTAATTTTTGAGGGGGAATGTTGATATTTAGTCTATTTTATTATGCAAAAATTAATCTTTGATTTTCTTTATACTGGCAACACAGTCACTAACGTCACGTAACGTCAAACACAACGTTTCTTATAAAAGGGACGGTTGCCTTTACTCGAGCTCTCACTTCTATCTAAACTGTGCTAGGAGGCAGTTACTATAACCTTCCTTGTGGGTATTTTTATATTTGAATAATAAACGAGTCAAAGTATTTAAATTCAAATCAAATTGCTGCTGTTTTCTTGACACCCATATCCAATAACTTTCATCTCCTATTTAACTTCCTTAGGGGTTGAATTTCGAAAAATCCTTCCTTATTCTTTGTCTACATTATAAAGAGAACCTCTGTACAAAAATTCAGCTTTCTATGTCCAAGGGTTTGGGCTGGGCGTTGATGAGTCAGTCAGTCAGGACTTAAATTCTCTTTTTATTTATATAGATAGAAGATAGATAGATGGAGCGACTGCCTATATGATCTTCACCGCTTCTGCCTATATGACAGTGGCAGTACTAACTTATAGAACTGGGTAATACAAACCCCCAATGGTAAGACCACTCGTCGGACTTTTCGGCCATTGAGTATCTGTAACGACTGTCAAAGATCTATAAAATGATAGCCGTCTTAACGTGGTTTTAGGGGCACGAGGGAAATTTGATATGTTAAAGATGGTCACTCATCCACAGACCGACCTAGGTAAGAAAGAAAGAAAGAAAGAAATATTTATTCGTCTCAGCTTAACAAGAACATACAAGGAGACACAATAAGAGAGAAAATAAAACAATATAACGCATAATAAACAGTAAATAAAAAATAGAAAAAGGATGAATAATAATAAAAATGGTTAACATCTTGTACGTCGTGACTGCGACAAAGAGGTTACCCACTCAGCATGGTGCTGTGCTATGGGGTAAGCGCTGCTTAGCCTTGAAGATTGCCTCGTGCGCCTATGATTTTTAGACTCTGTTATTATACATAATTAGCAGGTAATACCGGTTTGCAATACCGGAAACATCGTTGATTATGAGACAAAGTTTAAATAACATTTTCTGATACATTACTTAGCCTTTTAACAACTTTATTGAGGACTAGGTTTTGCAAGCGGCTTCGCCCGCGTGAATATGACGATTTTCCATACAAACTTTCATCCCCTATTTAGCTCCCTTAGGGGTTGAATTTCGAAAAATCCTTCGTTATTCTTTGTCTACATTATTAAGGGAACCTCTGTGCATAATTTCAGCTTTCTATTATAGGTCCAAGGGTTTGGGCTGGGCGTTGATGAGTCAGTCAGTCAGGACTTCTCTTTTTATTTATTTAACATGGAGCAACTGCGGTAAATCATCATCATCTTCATCAGCCTATAATGTTCCCACTGCAGGGACTCAGGCCTCCTCTCTAGGAGAGGGATGGGCTATATTAATCTACCACGCGGGCCCAGTGCGGGTTGATACTTGGTAGATGTCACATGTCTTCGAATTTTTCGGTACACGTCTACCTTATCCTTCGTGGATTACAGGCGTGATTCACGTTTATTATTTAATTATTGTCATTAGTTGCGTCATTGCGACGGCCAATCAAATTGCTTGCACAAATATCCCAAATCGAATAATAGACTAAGCAAATAGACTATGTTTACTATTTGTTAACAACACAACCCGAATGCCTGATGGCATTTCCCATCGGTTACAATAATAAACTCGCATACAAAGTTACATCTCCTATTAATTTAACTCCTGTGAGGTATGATTTTTAAGAACCCTAGGGTTAATCGGGGTAGAACTCACGACTCCTAACCCTGAAGATTCTGAACCCCAAGAAGTCGATATCACTAAACTATGTTACTCTGTTGTTAATTCTCTCAATTCTCAAGATCCTTGCAAAACAGTAAATAGGTAAGTAGACAATACTCATTATAGAATGATGAAATCTCAATAAATTTTATTAAATAAGCACTACAAGGCTATTTCAAAATGAGAGCATCCTTATTAGGCCTAATCCTATTCAGCATAATCGAATAAAAATCGCAAGCAATTTAGTCGAGTAGGTACTACCTACTCGGCTACTCGCTAATCGCACTTGCCGCTACGTCACTAGCTCTACGTGACGTTCGGATCAACAACAGCTTTTTATTCTAAGGTGCAGAAGGATGTCAGTATGTTAACCATCCGCGGGCCAACCACAGCAAGTGTTGCATAACCTTAAAGATTGAGGCCTTTTCCCAAAGGGTAGTTCGGCCTACCCTTTAGAACTCCACCTACAAAGATCCATACATGCTATTTAACGGAATTTTCCAGCCCCATCTATTTCTACCTCTCCATCTTTTCGGATTCTACTCAAGAATACAATCTCAAAGAAAAACAACCAAACAAATCAAAGTCACAACCTTTTTATTCGAGTACTCGGTTACTCGCGCACTACATCACTATAGCTCTGACCGACTTGCTACACCGCTGCCAATCGAGTCACTCTGACATTAGAGTCTGAACCGACAGTCTTATTTCCAAGATGCAGAAGAATATCAGTATGTAATGCGCGGTCACCCATCCGCGGACCGACCTCAGCAAGTGTTGCTTGACCTTAAAGATCGATGCTAATGTTATTATTTATCCGAATTTCATAGGCCTTATCTCCATCAGGTCTTTTTACTTATATAAAATCTCAAAAAAAAAACCCTATAACATAACATAAGCGGCAAAAGTCAAGCAATTTAGTCGAGTACTCGCCTCGCTACTCGCGCTAGTCACTAATACGTCACTAGCTCTGACCGACTTGCTACACCGCTGCCATTCGGGGCATGTCCACATTGGTCTGTTACACAATTATTACGACGAAGTGTGATGATTATGATTATGATTATTTCGCTTTTTGTTTCAAATGAAATGTTGCAGATATGTCCGTTAATGGGATGAATTGGGAAAGAGGGAATGATGTATCATTTCTAGCTAGTTTTTCATACAAACTGTTTGAACCGTTTGATCTAATTAAAAGGTGGGCAAGGAAATAACAACACACCTGTTCATCTCTAAACAGTCCAGATATAGGTCTCTAATATACACAAGTCCCTTTTAGAGCAAAACTAGCACCTTCGCTAGAGCGGAGGCCTAAGGCTGAGGCTACAGTAGGCAGCGATTTGCGATGCGACTGGAAGAGCGAAACGAGAAAAACATAGTATGGCTACATTACAAGCGAAATTTTCTAATAAATTAGCTTCAATTTCGCTCATATGTTGATGTAGCCGATGCCGTGATTTCAGTAATGTTGTTCCTATCGCATAAAGAAATCAAAGATCGCTAGTAATATTTGATGTACGGTGTAGCCATATACGTGAGCATTCATTTACTTGTTTTAATCGCTCATGTGTCGCAGGTCGCGTCGCGGCCTAATGAAGCCTCAGCCTGACACTCAAGGCACTCACATGATATTCCGGTTAATCGATCTACGAGATGCCATTCATTAGAAAAAACAGCGAATCTAGTGCCATTAAAAGAGCACATATCCACTCACAAAAGTATGTGTAATTTATTTCATCACCACTGCTCACAAAACGATGAAGGAAAACATCGTGAGGAAACCGCGGCATGTCTTAGATCCAAAAACTTCGAAGATATAATATGGTGACATTTACCAACCCGCACTGGGCCCGCGTGTTGGATTATAGCCCATCCCCATGCTAGAGAGGAGGCCTGAGTCCCTACAGTGGGAACATTATAGGCTGATGATGATGATGATGAACTTAACTTTTTTTATTAAACTAGTCAAAGTTTGTTATTTTGAATGTAGAGCAGCGGAACTATAACTGATCCAATTCCAAAAATTCTTTCACAATCGGGCAACTGCATTATCCTCGAGTGTTATAATTATGCTATATTTAAAACGATAACGTGGAATAACTTACGACCAAATCGCGAACGAAACCGCGGGAAAAACCGATGACTCTTATCTTATTTATGAAGAAATATATTGTTAGCCAATCATAGCCATAAATTAATAACATTTCAAAGTAATGTTAGCTATATTTAGCTCATACTATAAAAAAAACATTCGACATTGCAAACATAGGTAGGTACGTAATATTTATGTCAGCCATTTATTTTTACACAAATTACATTTATCACCTAACAAAATTCAATTGTTTACTTTAATGTTTCACCTAACCAATGACATAACGATGAAAACAATTTAATAATAAATGACTTGAAACGAGTTCCGTTGGCCAAAACCTTGGCCCCATTGTGTGGCCAACATTGGCCGCTTACGTTACATCGAGGCATACAATTATGTTGTAACTTTACGTATTACTTAACGACATTAAGTTAGCATTTTGCCGGAGGTCGTGGGTTCGATTCCCACCCAGGACAAATGTTTGTGTGATGAGCACGATCATTTGTTCTGTGTCTGGGTGTAATTTATCTATAATATGTATGTATTTAGAAATATATAAGTATGTATAACAGTTGTCTAGTACCCGTAACACAAGCTCTGCTTAGCTTGGGACTAGATGGCGTTGTGTGATAGTTGTGGAATATTATTATTATTAAGTAAATTCTTGGTATTTTCTAGTAACTTGATTTATTTATGTCCATTATTGAGTTTTATTACCTCTTAAGATAAATTAATTCAGATTTTTACTGCTTGAGTTCTCGTACTGTATACGACAATCAAGCTATGCAATACCAATTTAAACTGATCTCGGATTGTACTTGAAGCTCATACAAATCGGGTTCAGGTTATAATGGATATGTATAGTATGATGTGTGCTTGTGTAATAAGAATAACAATAAAGAAGCATCATAATTGACTTCCTTTATGACGATTAGATTTAGTAACACAGTTAAAATTGACATTTGGACAGGGTTACTAAACTTTTGAGTAAAGCAGACAGTTTAATCAGGTTAATTGTTCTGTCAATTAATTAAAAATCATTGGGATTAAAAGTGCGATAGTGTAAGCTATTAGGGTGCAGGTTTTCCTCTAATCCTACTAATATTATAAACGCGAAAGTTTGTAAGAACGTATGTATGGATGGATGGATTAACACATAGGATAGTTTTTATCCCGATAATTTTCAACACCGAGTATTTTCATATACACAAAAATAATCAGCGTCATCAGCCTTTTCCCAACTATACTGTTTCTGATCTAACCGGATGCAGCTGAATTAGCCAGTATTTTACATGGAGTGACTGCGTATCTGAGGTCCACATCCCAGTTAGCACCGGATAATATGATACCCCTTTTTTTTTGGGGGGGGGGGGGGGGAAGTCATCAAATGACTCCTCCCGCTCTGGGCAGAGCAGAAGGGACTGTCAGACTTTTACTGACTAAAAACCATCCATGTCCTTCTTAGCCCTTTGTGTTGAGGCCGCAGTATGTCTTTCGAAACACCCGCAGTCCTGACGGGAATATGATACCCCTTCTTATTATTCTTATTATGGGGTTCAGGGTTCCGCACTTAGTCCTTAAGGTGAACCATTGTGCGTGAGCCGTGGTGGCCGTTTACTCCAACCAGCCCACCTCCCTCCAGAAGCAGGTCAGACTTCCCGGTCTCCTCAGGGCATCCGCAAGGGATCGTGGTGTTCCCAGGGTCTCCTCACGAATCTTGGTAACGCCTGTGCACTCAAGGAGCGCATGCGCCACAGTTTCCTCCGCCTTCATGCATGTCCTGCACAGGGGACTGTCAGTGATTTCTAGGGTGTGGAAGTGTTTATTCAGTGAACAATGTGATGGTCCCCGCCACCAGACGCAGGCTATCTCTGTCCAGGCGCAGAAGGCGCCTGGTCAGCTTTATATCCAGAAATGGCATAGCTTCCTTGGATTGCCTACATCCTGGTGTCGAGCTCCACCATTTTTCCGCTTGTATTTGAGTATGATCTTTTAGCCAGCTTATAGCTTTATATAGTCCCGACTGCTGCATAGGTGAGACTGCTTGTGAATTTTCGGGCAAAGATCTACAAATGTCAGCCGTGGCCAACGCCTTAACGTGCTTTCTGAGGTCACCCATGGTCACCCATGCCCAGATCAACCTAGACAAGCGTGGCTTAACCTTGAAAATCAACCTGTATGGCTGTTATTATTTATCTACGAGGTCCATTCAGCATCATTAAGACAAAAAAAAAAGTAAGAAAGTTCAAAATGGGTAGGTATCTTAGATGTTGGCCCATTAATTGAACTTTAAAACCAGTTTCTAGACGTGCAACCTATTTTAGCTGCGGGTCAAAAGCCTCAAATTTACAAGCCAGCCAGACAGACAAACAAAACCCAAACAACGTTTTTTCAAGTTCTTTCTTCAACAGCGCTCTACAATTCGTTTGCGAAACATTACATTAATTTGGGGTTTTTCCATATCAAATTATTACTACATTGCCGCTGTGATTCGTAAAGGAAATCATTAATAACATAACATCACGCCTGTAATTTCCGAAGGGTTAGATAGAGATGTATCTAATAGTAGACACACCTATTTAGCCAGTTATGTCTAAGTCTCTTGTAATAGGGAGCGAGCCAATTGCCATCAACTGGGCACTAATTCAGGCTCTGCGGCTGCTACTGAGAAATTTTCTGATGGGAAAACCTGATACATAGCAGTTTGCCCGACGCGGGAATCGAATCCAGGCAGGGCCTCATGCTCAGAAGTTGCACTTGCGACCACTAGACCAACGAGGCACCACACCGTACATTCGTTTGCGAAACATTACATTTGGGGTTTTTCCATAATTAATTACTACATTGCCGCTGCGCTGTGATTCGTAAAGGAAATCATTAATATCGTGTTCAAGGATTATAATCATAGCACCCATCTTTTGATTCAAATTCTTGCAATGTAATGAACAAAGTAGGTTTAATTTTACTGAGGTCACAAGCGTACAAGGCTTCGATTGCCAGGTCGTGTTTGGGGGAGTAATGAGGAACAGGGTGTAAAGTTCCTCATCCCCCATAGAAAAGGGAGGATCCTCCGACCGGACGGGTGTTGTGTCCGGCGGGCTAACTGCCCGACATATGTAAGTCGGGAACTCCTATATAGGCTTATGTCGCGGATAATGTTGATAGCGCGATGTAGGAATTTCGGGGGCGGTTAATCGATGATTTTCCACCCACCAAAAAAAAAAGGTGCTCGTTGTGGCTAACGCAGCCTTCGGGGATTGCAGGCGTGAAGCTACCATGTTTAATTACATTCTTCAGAAGGTACAATAGGTCTCAATTTGTCAGTATCTAAAATTGTTATTAATCAGCCCAGTTAATTAAAAACTCTGCCCATCATCACCTGCCTAGCCTTTTCCCAACTATGTTGGGGTCGGCTTTCAGTCTAACCGGATGCAACTGAATACCAGTATTTTGCATGGAGCGACTGCCTATCTGACCTCCACAACACAATTAGTATTGGGCAATATGACACACCCCTTGGTAAAACTGGTTGTCAGACTCTCGGGCCACTGATTAAAGAACCAAGGTACATGAACTGCTCAACGAAATCTAGGTCTTTGAGTTCATTGGAGCGAATCAGCGAACCAGATATAGATCTGGTTTGCCGTTTCGCTGATAGACACTATCAGCACCTTGGTCTTGGCTTTATAAACGGTAGGGCTAACTAGGCTTCACTCTCTTTCTCCACTCTAGACCTGAGATAGTTAATCATCAGTGTCATCTGCGTATCTCAGGTTGCTGATTTTCCTGCCGCCAATGGATATTCCACCTTCCCAACCGCCTTTAAAAACTGTCTACTTGTAACTCTGCCCTTGACCTCGATGAATTAGTCGCAAGCGCTTCTGCAGATCATGGTTCCTAAGTTCGATTCCCACGTAGGATACAATTAAGCCAACGTTGGCCAAACTTGTGGACGTTTTCCTTAACATTGGCCTCAAATGTGTTGAATCGATACTTAGTAACAGAATTAAGGCCATCTGGCCATACGTGGGACTGTCAAGGATTGGTCTAAGCTAGGTATGGTAATAGTGCTGGTTTGCATAATGTTTCTGTGTCTGATTGTTTTTCATTACTATACTTAGTTAGATTAGTTATTATTTTATTCATCATGAGCCTATAATGTTCCTACTGCAGGGACTCAGGCCTCCTCTCTAGAAGAGAGATGGGTTATAATCCACAACACGGGCCCAGTGCGGTTGGTAGATGTCACATGTCTTCGAATTTTTTGGTTCTAAAACATGCCGGTTTCCTCACGATGTTTTCCTTTACCGTTTTGAGAGCAGTGGTAATAAATTACACAACAAAGTAATGCACCTGCCTGGGTTCGAACCGGCTTACTGTTCGTAAGTTGGGGCCGACATCAATGGGCCACCACCCAATTTCTACATTTCTAAAGATAATAATATGTCTTACGTTTAACAAAGAACTTCGTGACCATGACCGCCATTACAATTCAAATCAAAACAAAATCCAAAATGGCGAACAACGGAAATATCACTCTATTTTCCCATTGTTCGTAACTAAAACTACCAGAATTGATTGTAATTAGAGATACTATAATGGTAACTGTCTACCTGAACCTAAGGGTAGTAAATCGTGGTCACAAAGGGATGCTTCCCCTTAAAACAAATTGTTATTATATGGTCTGAATGGTTTTGTAACCCCATAGGATTTATTGGGGATGAAATTGTTTGGTTATGGCTTATTGGCGGAGATTGTAAAGGCATAGTATTTGATGGTAGTCTGAGTAATAAGATAGTATCACAATATTCGAAATTAAATAGTTACATGATAACATGGCAATAATTTTATTGTTTTTGTGTTTTCAAATAATACTTACAGCCGGTTTTCTTAAAAAATATTAAAGTTTTAAGATATGTATCAAACAGTGTTTCAATGTTAGTAAATTAATTCTACTTATTTATAACCGACAAAACGTAATTCAAAACCCGAAGGTTAGAGTCATCTAAACTTTCATATTTACACGTATTACATTTAACTGAGGACTGTGAGTCAGCAGAACAGACGGATTGCAAGGAAAACGTGATAATACGTATTAAGAAATGTTAAGGCAACGCTTCAAAGAATGTGTTTGGTAATACGTTTCTGCTGATTTGCGGATTCTATCGAGTTCACAAAATTAGTGGAACTGTAGCGGACATTTAGAGGACCGGCTGTGTGTGACCCACGGACGTCAACTCGTATTTGTAAAGCCGCGTCCGCAGTTCGTTGAAGTACTGGTTTTACCGATTCAACTTAAAAATTCATTTCCGCTTTTTTAGGGTTCCGTTTTTTATTAAAAACATAAATAAAAATTTCATAATAACTTTAGTCGACGCTTGTTATTAACTTGTCGCTGACTACAAATATGGCTGGATAGCCGGCTTCCCTGACAAGCCGGCGACTAGCCAATACATATAGAATAATTTATTAGGCTTTACCGAAAAGTTGACACGTTGTCCCGGTGAGAAGAACAGAGTCATCAGATTGAACACAATTCCTTTACGAGTTGATGAGTGTTAGGGTTTATGTCCTTGCACTTACCTGTAACAAATGTACAAAAACACATTAGTTATATTAAACAGCAAACATGTTATAATACATCCTAATGCTGTAGTATCTTATGCACATGTCATGCGTGGAGTTATTTTAAAGTCATAAGATCTAGTAAGACATTTATTGAAATCGAATAACGTACCTAATAACATTTGTCTTTCTTTCTTTTCTTTCTTAATTATTTTGATAAGGATTAATACCATATTTATAAAAACACATTTGCAAATAATAGTTATAGTGAGTAGGAATTATGGTAGACCTCCATAGGTCTACCATAAAAAAATATAAAAAAGTTATTTATACCATTATAAATAACTTTTTTATATTTTTTTATGATATAATTCCGCCATACATGATTTTTGCATATAGCGCACGCAACGGTAGCTCTCAAAATGAATTTTCCCCGTTTTTGCAACATTTTTCATTCATACTCCGCTCCTATTAGTTGCAGTGTGATTTTATATAGCCTATAGCCTTTCTCAATAAATGGACTATCCAGTACTAATAGAATTTTTCAACTCCAACTCGTAGTTCTTGAACTTAGCGCGTTCAACCAAATAAACAAACTCTTCAGCTTTATAATATCTGTATAGCTAGAAGATTATCACTCAACTTTGTGCATTACGACTTTTATTATTGAACACAGTTTCTTCGATCTTATATGTTTAAAAATAAACAATGTATTTTCTATGTTTTAAATGCTTATTAGCACTATTATTTAAGCTCTATGTCACCTCCAACCTCGAGTGCATTGACTAGTACCTATAATTTATTTTTAGTGTCCATTCATTGGGTGATGTATTTATATTCTACAGTGCATTAACCCTGAATTGCAGTTACAGATACAGAAGGTGCAAATTAATGAAGCAATGTTTTTTTTATAACGTGACAAAAAAAAACTTTTTGTTTAAAGTTTTCTAAAACACGATGGATTGACTGCTTCTTTAGTCTAGCGGTCGCAAGTGGGACTGTTGTGCTTGGCACATGGCACAGCAGGTTCGATTCCTAAGGCGGCCGAAGTGTCATTGGATTTCCATCAAGAATTTCTCAGTAGCAGCCACAGAGCCTGGATTTGTGCACGGTTGATGGCATTAGGCTTGTCCCCTATTACATGGGACTGAAACATAACTAGCGAAATGTGGGTGTTCTAAAGGTAGGTACATCTCCGGGTAAACCTGCAGGGATTACAGGCGTGAAGAAGTATACGAGAAATAAAATTATGTCTTTCGTTGGGTGTTTTTAGTTTTTTAAATAATAATATACTTAATCCAAACATTTACAAAAAAAAAATTGTACCTAGATTAGGTATTTACTTTCATACTTTCGTTTCATTTTTTTTTTCACACATTATAGGTCCAGACTTTTGAACTAAAATAAATTCACGTCTTCATAAATCACCATCTTGCAACCAGCATGTTATTAAGGCGCTGACAAGAGCCAAATAGGCTTGTATTGAACAATTTTTTAGCCAAATCTATACAGTTTGACACGGCGGAAAAAATATATGTTAATCTTGAACATATTTCTGATAATTTCGTTGTTTTCAAAACACGTTTTTGAAAAGTTTTCTCGATACAAAAAAATGGTAAACTAACCTCTTAAAATGATCTTCCAACAAAAATATCTGTATTACTGATGAACGTACGTTGGTAAAATTTATAACAATAACGTATCATATTTAAATACAAAATTTGGTTGTTTTTAATTTTTGATTATTTAATAAATTATTATTTTATAATTAATCATTATATGGTTTGTAAGAAGTTCGAGCGTTGCGTCATCGCGCTCTCTTTCTTACGTATGCAATCCGACAGTGAGCGCTTAGGCGCGGTGCTAGACGGACGTATGTCACTTTGCGCCCCACTGACAGCTATCCGTTCATCTATAAATTATTATTGACCGCGTCACAATGTTAGTCCAGGATCCACGGTACATTTTTTCACTTGATTACTATCAAGCTAATTTTCCGTGAGCCAACATTACCCTATACGAAAACTCTCGATTGTGGTAGGTAATAGGGGCAGCAGGGATAAAATATATATTGATTATATATTATTATAATTATTTATTTGATGATTTTCAAAAATCTATTACTAACTATTTTATTTTTATCTGATGATCATTATCTAAATCCAACATGTATTGATAACGAGCTCATCAAAAATTACTACAAACCAGGGGTCCGTAGCCGAATGGCAAAAAACGGAACCCTTATATATTCGTCATGTCTGTTTGTCCGTCTGTCCACCCGTATGTCACAGCCACTTCATTCGGAAACTATTGAGACTACACAGTTGAAACTCTACAAGTATTCTGTGAACCGCTTTACGATTTTTATACAAAAATAAAAAAAAGGATTTAGGGGGTCGCCCCATACATGGAACTGAAACTATATTTTTTTTTTCATCAAACCTATACCTACGTGTGGGGTGTCTATAGACATTAGACAGGTCTTTAAAAATGACATTGAGGTTCCACAAACAATTTTTTCTCAAAGTCAATCGTTTGGAAGACAGACACTTCCAAATTTGTAAAATGGCGACCGGCCTCGCGGTCGCTTGCCTTCGGTATTGCCAACAATGACCAGTTTTTCAAGGCTGCTATCTCCTGTTTGCATTAGGTGGCCGAAATAAGACAAAATACGCTGTAGGCAAACTGTTGACAATCGAGTCTTGATATCGAGTTGGTAAAGGATAGACACATTTGTGCGTTTGGCCGTCCATGGAATTCGGAGAATCCGCCTAAAACACCACATTTCGAATGCGTCTATCCTCTGTCTTACTCTTGTTTGGATTGTCCATGTCTTAACTTGTGGGGAAAAATGCTCCTTCCGAGAAGCCTGTGCCTGAAAAGGAACCGATCCAGGCTGATGATGGTTTCGTGACGGTGTTGAGGAGGAAGCGCCGTCAGCGAACCATCAAGAACCGCTGCGGCACGGCTCCATCGGAGCCCAATGTGACTTATTCGTGCCGCAAAGCCAAGCACTCCTTTGTACCTCTCCCGTCTACATTACACCACTACGACGGAGGACATCGTGGAGTACGTGCGCCAGAAGATCAAGTACGTGGCGAGAGTGCAGCTGCTCGAGTCGCGCCGCAACGTCAACTTTAAGGCGTTTGTGGTGCGAGTACCGACATGCTACCTGCACCTCGTCTTGGAAGAGGACTTTTGGCCGCAGGGGGTGGTGTTTCGACGCTTCCGCGGGCAAGTGCCACATGATCGCACAGTGACGTAGTGCAACTGTAGTGATACTAATATAGTTTTAAGGTTTTGTTTACTAACACAAGCTGTCAATTATATCGTATGTATGTTAGTCTGTAAGGTATTTATCTATGGGCCAAAGTAGCCTGAAAATAAATAAATATTATTATTATTATTATTAACTCTATGGAGGAAAATCAGGAAAACTAGTGCTCTGACCAAACGGGCCTTCGTTTTAAAACTTATACCACGTTTTTCCCAGATGTTCCGGGGGCGTAATATAGCATCTTTAGCCATGGCTATCCGCCGTTTTATTTCTGTGACGCAGCTACCTTCATTACTTATATTGGAGCCCAGTTAATCGAAGCTGTCCACAGTATAGATGCCTTAGATGTTATAGGCGCCCGATAGGTTTCCCGCACGATGTACCACCATAAGCTTGGTTTTCTGCCTATTTATTGCAAACCCTACTTTGCCACTTTCCACTTCCAATCTGTGCCGTATCTCTTTCATGTTGCCAAATGTTGTAGCAAGGAGAACGGTGTCATCAGTGTACCTCAGATTGGAAATCCACTTTCCACCAACAGTAAACCCCTTGTCCCAGCCCTAAAGAGTCTTGAATGATATTACTACATATACAACATACATATTGAAGAGCAGAGGTGAGAGGATGCATCCCTGCCTAACGCATTTGAACAGTCGGTGTCTATTTTGACGAAAGAGCGGTTGTTGATGTGTAGGTAGAGGCATCGGACTATGTCAATAAGATGTTGAGGCGTTCCCATGTCTTTAAGAACCCCCCACAGCTTGCCCCACTCCACGCAATCAAATGCTTTGGTATAATCTATGAAACATATCAATACAGGGCTGTTAAATTCCCGACTTTTCTCTATAATTTGGCGAACGTTCAGGATTTGTTCCCGCGTGTCTTTGCCTTTAACAAAACCTGCTTGCTCTTCTGGAATTTGTGGCTCCAGAAAGTGTATTAGCCTGTTGTTTATGATGTACAGGAGTATTGATGGTGCGTGGAGTAAGTGCCAAACACTTAATATAATTTTTAGAATCTTGTAGGCAACTTGTAAAGAGTGGGTTTAATAGAAAATATCCAATCCCCAAAACCCAGTTAGTAAGTAATCATTTTTAATGACTTCGTTATCGATACATATTGGAAGGAAGGAAGGGGACTCTTTGATCAAACCATACATTTTGTAGGACAAATATTTTTTCAAATAATTTAGATAATTATCATCAGATTTAACAAAAAAAACCCAGCTGATGATTCTCAAAAGTGTTTGTACTTAACACTTTTGAGAATCATCAAACCAACATATTTTATCCCTGCTACCCCTATTACTTACCACAATCGAGAATTCGAGAGTTTCGTGCAGGAAATTGTTGGGCGTCTCGCCGTCTCATCAAAATTAGCTTGATAGTAATCAAGTGCAAAAATGGACCGCGGATCCTGGACTATTTGTTTCTTACTTGGTAGTATGGCGCTAGGGTATCGGAAAAATTGTGGGCGTATCCAAAAATACTGAAACATCAGAAGTCAATAGCTATTGTCATCGTCTTAACCCCTGAAGGTGAACGACGCGAAATAATAAAGGATTTTATTTATACCGTTAGTATAAAAAAATAATCAACAATGCTTGCAAGTCACTGGATTGGAAAATACTGAAGTGTACAAAATGTGTAGTACGTAAACAATGAATCAGGTAAAATAAGTAGGTAAGACTGAAACATACACCACAGTCCTAAGCGCTATCTTAATAGGGCTATACCATTCCCACCGCCTGGGACACAGGGCTGGCTCTATGTGAGAGAGTCTGCTCTGAACCCGACAGGTGGATTATGCTCCATCACGCTAATTAAACACGTTGTTCTATTTCAACCTAAAAACTTTTTCTTGTGTGTGTGTGTGTGTTTTTTTTTTGTATAATGTGCTCGCAAGATACTTTTGCTTTGGAATGCATACTGCAGGTACAATAAACAGACAATGGTTTACAAATAAAAAAAAATACAAAAATATTTTTTTTACGTAAATAATACCTATAACCGTGACTACTGACTGTTATTTTTCAGAAATATTATAAAAGCAACTTGAATTTGCATCCAATTTATTAGACTCGCAACAAACACTGAGGTTTGCTATTTTAATCTAGATTCATCACTGATTCTAGACTTGGAACAATTAATATTATTTTACACAGTTACTCATAAATGAAGTTGATTTTCCAGTTGCCTTAGTTATGGAAAATTTCAGTCTTATGCAGATAAATTTTAATGAGAAATAGCTGGCTTCGTTATAATGGATAATGTATTGAAAACCTGTTGAATTTCCATCACAATTTAATTCACGCAATTCTAATAATAACCTCCGATATAATTTTATTGATATTAATCGTTTATTTATTTATTAAAATTTATAAATAATACCGATTAAGATAATGGAAAAGTGAATATTATTATATTTTAATAAAAATAAAAAACACGCTTCTTCGTATTCTTCTCAGTAAACCCTTTTATTTGGTACCCATACCATGGGAATTCATAATACCTTCCGTAACAACCAAAGTTCTAAACTCCGAACTATCACAACATCACCTAAAACTTAAGTTAAATAATAAATTAACAACCTACTCTTAATTGAATCATTCAATTAAAGTTCTCTTCTTCCCGAGAAAGAAACTTTAAAAAGCTGCAAAATTAGTCCTTCGAGCCGGATGCAAATAATCCTGACGAGCTCTATTCAATCGCACGTCGTCTTCTAATTAGTTTGACTAACACACTGTATTGATTCACGATACAGCTTGTTATTTAAGCCTATTTTGAGGAAGTCATTGATATCTGTTTAATGCTATTGAATTCAACGGCGGACTAACTAGCGAAGTGTGGATATTCAATAGGTACCTATAGCTCAATCTAACCCTTTAAAGGTTACGGGCGTGCATGGTGTTATACTATTATGTTTTTAGGGTTCCGTAGTCAACTAGGAACCCTTATAGTTTCGCCATGTCTGTCTGTCCGTCCGTCCGTCCATGTTCAACCCCCCAGGGGTTGAACATGGAAACATTTAAGGGTTCAACATGGTCGGGGGTAAAGATTGTGGTGGTTGAACATGGACTAAACCAACCGTCCTCGCTTAATCTCTGTGACCGTTAGCACTAGAAAGCTGAAATTTGGCACCAATATGTGTTACATCAATCACGCCGACAAAGTGGTAAAATAAAAATTGGAAAAAAATTATAAGGACGGGACTTAGACACAATGAAACATCTGTAATGCTGATTGAATACTGAGTATATTTGGTAGAATAGATATTATTATAAGCACGCACACAAGCATACATACGTCAAATACATACTACATCACACCTCCCCTCGGTAAAATAAGGTGAAATATAAAATATATTTTATTTTTTACCTTAGGATAACATTTAAAACTTAAAACTATATGCATTTAACCCTTCTTTGCATGATTTTTCCTATTTAAAAAAAAAAAATCAGGGTGATGTAATTAATGCTCTAGATTAAAGGAAAAATATTTAAAAAAATCCTAATGTAAATAAAAGTATGTATTATGTAAAAAAACTAAAAAAAATGTAAAAAAATAAAAATAAATGTAAATGTAAACAAAATAAAAAAGAAAATATAAATAAAAATAAATAAATAAATAAAAATAAATAAAATAAATGTAAATGTAAAAAACAACATAAAATAAAGATTTACAAAACAAATTTTGCCATACATTACAAGTGAAATTACTGCATAGTGATGTAAATTTCCATCACATAGTTTTGAGAAATTTATTCACAGTGTTTTGATATAAATTGTACATAAAACAACAAAAACATGAAAACAAACCTTTTTTCCACTCATTTTCACTTTTACTGTATTTTCATATCTCAGTTTATTTCCTTAAAAAAAACTAAAATCTCGCTCCTTTTTTCCAGTCGCAACAAACAGCGGAATGACAAGTTCTAGGCCTGGTAATTGACAGTGACGTTTGCTATTTTTTGACAACTGCGTTTTGTTGTACGCAATAGTCGCATAAAATGTTGCCAGCAACAACAAATTTACAGTACTTGGGTTTTGAGTACCTTTTTTTGTTGACTAAATATTATGATTGAAATTTCCATCACCATGCAAAGAAGGGTTAAATCATCTATTTCTTATTTAATTTTAAACAATGATTGCTTGTTTTATAAACATTTACCGTGCGAGTAACTTGAGCAGTTCAGCGCGTGCGCTCCTACCGTGCGAACGCGACACCGGTGACGCGACTAAGTATTGACTGTTTACGGAAAATTAAGAATCTTAAGAAATTAACCGATCGTGATGGTGCAGTGCAAGTCATGTAAACTGTCGCTGGCCCGAGTGAAAAGCGACAGTATCACAAAGTGTAATGGTGACTGTGGAGGTGCCTTCCATAAAAAATGTGTTGCAAAAATCAAGGCATTTAGTGACGCCGGTTTATGCGAGGAGTGCCAAACCACACCGCAGATTCGCCAGCCAAACATAGAAGTTGACATGTCTCGAGCTACACCAGAAATACTGTTGGCCGAGGTTAATGAAAAGCTGACAATAGTATTCAATATGAAAAAAACTCTTGAGGCGATGTCAGACGACATAAGCTTCTACGCTGAGAAGTACCAGGAATTGATTGAAGAGAAGGAAAAATCAGACAAAAAGATTAAAGCATTGGAGCATAAGTACGTTCATTTGGAAACCTGTAACAAGGCACTTGAAGAAAGGATAGTTTACTTGGAGATACGTGAGAAGGAAAAAAACGTAGAAATATTTGGGTTGGAGGAACAGCAAAACGAGAATTTAGAGAACACAATTAAAACTATAGCAAGCAAATTAGGAGTAGCAGGTGGATTGATAAGTGAGGTAAAGCGGGTGGGTGAAGAAATAAAAGTCGAGAAGCCGCAGCGCGAGAAAAAGCCACGCCCGGTGGTTATCACTTTGGCCACGCGTGCTAGCCGCGACAAATGGATAGCTACAAGAAAATCCCACCAGCTGACAAATGATGATATATTTGCTAGCGGAAATAGACAGCGAATCTATATAAATGAGGATCTCACTAAACATATGCGCAACCTGCTGTGGACGGCTAAGAACGAGCTAAAACAAACATTTAAATACATTTGGATACAGAACGGTAAGGTGCTTATAAGGAAAGATGATCCGAATGACAACAAAATCAAGTCGATTCGCACACTTAGTGACATTAGTGCGTACGCAGTAAAAAAATGACGTATTTTGTAGTGCTGTCATAATTCGTGAGTATCCCTTATTTTAAAATTCGATAACCAAGCTTCACACGTAACATGTAACATTGAATACAATAAATACATATGTACAGATAGCTGGCAGGATGATTTACTGCAACGTGATAACAATTTGAATATTATACATTTGAACATAAGATCACTCAGAAAAAACTTTAGTCAACTACAAGTATTAATAGACGATTGCAGGGAAAAACTGGATATTATTGCACTAACAGAGATTAACATCAGAAAACACGAACTATGTTTGTACACTTTAGAAGGATATGACACATACATAAATACAAGGGAAACTAAAAGGGGAGGTGGGATTTTAGTTTACGTAAACAACAAGTTAAATTTTACTGCCACCCCAATTAAATCGAATTATTATGAGATGATACACGGGCAGCTTTTCCAAGATGGAAGTAAAATTATTCATATTTTGGCTATCTACAGGCCGCCAAATACAAACAGACATGTTTTTGTTGAAGAAGTGCATAGACTACTGTCCAAGATTCCCTTAGGCTGTGACGTAGTTATGATTGGTGATACAAACATAGATTTGATGTGTAAAACCGGCAGCGTAATCAATAACTACACAAATAATATGAGTGAGTTAGGCTTGGAATGTGCTATCCGTGACGTAACGCGAGAGGAAATGTACGGCGACATAGTGACGCGGTCGTGCATCGACCATGTGTGGGTTCGAACTCAACGTGCAATATCTGCGTATGTATTGACGGTAAAGATATCGGATCATTATGTTGTAGGTGTGTGCCTCGCTAGTAAATTGGTTGGCGACGATGTTCCGAGTGCATTGAAATCTTATAAGACTATTATTTGTGATAAAAAGGTAGTAGAAAAACTTGAAAATGTTTCATGGAATGAGCTGTTAAATTGTGAGTGTCCAATTGACCTGTATAACAGATTATGTTCAATTTTTTCTGATGTTTATAATGAAGCTAAAATTCAAGTATTAGTGCGCAATACAAGGAAAAGTAAACCTTGGATCACACAAAAGCTTAAGAAAATGATATGTATTAGGGATAGGCTGTTTAGAAATTGTAAAAATAAACCGGAGGATATGAATTTGCGTAGACAATATAATAGATTTAGAAATAGATTAAATAAATATATAAATAAAGCGAAAAATATATACCGCCAAGAAGAAATAAAAAAATGTAAAAAAAATATTAGAAAGATTTGGACTAAAATTAATTCATGGATTGGAAATGAAAAAAGAAGTGTTGATTCTGTTATTTTAAAATATTTGGGAAAATTAGAATGTTCGGTTGATAGCATATGTAATAAATTTTCAACAACATTTACCAAAGAAATATTAGATATAAAACATGCCTGTAGTCATAGGTTTTTGGAACGATCTAGCTATGTTGCTCCCGGAAATGTTTCATTGCGGTTTCAGAAAGCTTATCCGATAGATATAGATAAAATAATAAATTTGCTAAGTTGTGATAAGTCTGAAGGAGTAGATAAAATTAGAGTTAAAGAAATTAAATTATTAAAAACTAAGTTGAGCCCTGTTATTGCTTTATTTATTAATTTGTGTGTTGAAAAGGGGTTATACCCCGATAAATTAAAAACAGCATTAATTAGACCTATTTTTAAACAAGGTGCACATAGTGATTACTCAAACTACAGGCCAATAGCCTTATTGTCAGTTATAAATAAAATTGTAGAAAAATTTATTGTGAATCAGGTAAGTGTTTTCTTGGAAAAACACAATATTCTGACAAATGCACAACATGGTTTCCGACGTGGGCGGAGCACGGCGACGGCCCTGGCGCAGTTCGCGGACGACGTCAATGAGTGTTTGGGTCAAAGGAAGCAGGTGGTGGTGGTCTACATTGATTTCAAAAAAGCATTTGACACCTTGGAACACCACCAGCTGCTTCAAGCCATGGAGGAGTGCGGGGTCGCGGGACCACTGAACAGGTGGTTCCGTGCCTACCTCACAGACCGGACACTGCGAACGTTCATTGACGGCGTCGTCGGGGAGTCCAGACACGTCACGTGTGGTGTGCCAACCGGATCCGTGTTTGGTCCCGTCGGATACATCATGCATGTCAACAGCATGTGCAATGTGATTCGTAAATGTCGCATATATATGTATGCTGATGATACTTGTCTAGTTTATGCAGATAAAGATTTAAATGTAGTTGAAAGTAACATTCAGGAGGATTTTACTAATATCATCAAGTGGGCACACGACAATGGCATCATAATCAATATAAATAAAACCAAATGTATGCGTATACAATCTCCTTACCTTAGAAAAATCGAACGTCCGCCGCGCATAGTGGGGCATAGCTATGAGTGTCTGCACAGTGGTGGACTGACGTTGTGTGAGTGTGCAAACATTGAGGTGGTGGAGGAATACAGGTACTTGGGTTTAGTCATAGACAACAGCTTCTCATGGAAAACACACATCACACACTTATGTGACAAACTCAGGTATGTACTTGTAAAATTCCACCACCTTAGTTTTGTGTTGGATAGGGCAACATTGTACATGGTCTACTATGCGCTGGTGGACTCGCTGCTTTCTTATGGGCTGGCGTGCTATGGTAACACATTTAAAACTTATTTGGATAAAATAAAAAAACTGCAAATCAGATTCATGAAACTATTAGTAGATAAAAACACAAAAAACCGTTGTAAGAGTAGTGATTATGAAGACTTATTTGTGGAATGTAAAATGCTGCCGGTCCATGAGAGGGTAGTGATGTCAGTAGCTTTGGAACAGTATTGTAGCAATGAATTTAAAAACAATATTATACGCACAAGATCTCAAAGGAACAATAATATGAGAAAATTAGTAGTGCCCACTTCTTCTAATAATTATTATGGTCGAAGGTGTAGAAACTTTTTAGTCCCTACTATTTTTAATAACCTTCCTGACGATATAAACAGTTGTATCACAAAAACCGCCTTTAAAAATAAAATACAAAAGTACCTCTTTAATGTTTTTTGTCAAAGCCTCAATATAGAGAATAACTAAAAAATAAAATAAAAATGTCTGTTTTTTAAATTTAAGAAATGAAGGAATAGTTTTAATTACATGTATGTGAAAGAGTGTCAATAAAAAAAATTAAATATGTTAATAGTAAAAAAAAGGAGCTACGTCTGCCAACAAACTGTTTTGCAGTTTGGCGGAGGTAAATATAATATGTAAAAATTGTTTCTGTGAATAAACACTTTTTCATTTTTTTTCATTTTTTTTTTTTTCATGATCTACATCATCAAGTCATTAACATTATTGTTATCTAAACATAAATGGTCTTACTATTCTACTTATACATAATTAAACAAACCAGTATGTGGTGCAATTTGTATGTTGCAATTGAATGAGATTTAAAAACATACGCTTAATGTTTCATATGATCTTTTGCTAACGATGATTACCTAAGTCAAACATAATTAGTCATAGTACAATTTCGTACGATTTTTATGAACTAAATCTAATTTACCATTAATATTCACCTCCACATTGGGTGACAGATCTCGGACAACCTCGTAGGGTCCCGTATAAAGGTTCGTCAACTTATTACCAGTTTCGCTTTTAATTAATAAACGGTCTCCCTGTTTATATTTAGTAGGACTTATGTGGTGATCATATTTATCTTTCCTTTGTAATTTACTTTTGATTAAATTATCTCTCGCCTCTGTTTGTGATATCTGTAATCGATATTTGAGCTCGAGGGGGTAGCTGTCATAGTTATATAGTGGCTCTACAGATTTGGTAAGATTACTTGGCAAATTACATATCTTTCCATAGACGAGTTCAAATGGCGTAAATTTTGTTGAAGTGTGTACCGTCGTGTTGTATGCAAAGCACCAAAATGGGAGCCAAGTGCTTCATGAGTCTGGTTTATTTTCTGTCTGTATTCTTAAAAACGCCCCTAAACTTTTGTGTGAGTTCTCTAAAGCCCCGATACTTTCATGGTGATATGCTGTTGAATTTAATTTAGTGATATTAAGAATTTTACATACCTCTTTAAAGGTGTCAGACATAAATTCCGCACCTCTATCAGTAGCAACCTCTCTTGGAATGCCGTGTTGGAGAATAAAGTTGTTCACGAACATTCGTGCGACTTCTTCTGATGTTTTAGAAACCAAAGGAAATGCGCATACATATTTTGACAACTCACATTGTAGTGTTAGAATATATGAATGGTTATAACAATCCCTATCAAGCGGTCCCACTAAATCCAAATATATTTTTTCAAAGGTAGTATGAGACGTAGAGGTAATAGTCATTGGTTCTTTAGCAAATGCCGTATATTTTTGTTGCTGACATTTTGGACATTTTTTGACAAAGTTAACAATATCTTTTTCGAGTCCCGGCCAGAAGTAATATTTTTTAATGCTATTGAACATACGTCTAATGCCTGCATGACCGCTTGTAGGTAATAGATGGAAGTCATTTAAAATTACTTTCCTATCGTCTTTATTTTCGATTCTCTCTCCTTCCTTTATAATAATTATAGAGAGCCTTTTCCAGTTAGAACACTTTTTTACCTCACTTGTGAACTTTTGTATAAAGATCCTATTGTTCTTATTTTTCATTATAAAAATTTTATCTGTATTAATTGTGGCACAAAATTCACACAACTCCTTCATGAATTCTGCTGGCGTCAGCTGGGATTGTGCTGACGGTTTAATAAATATCGTAAGTTGATAGCTATCGAACATAAAAATATTATTTTCATGTGTAATTTTATTCGTGATTCGTAATTTATTTATATACTTCATATCGGCAAACCTAAGTTCAACTGCATTTTTCGGAGCAATATTAGTTTCTACTAGCCTTGGCTCGTTCTGCAGACTCTCTCTGCTCGTAACATTTTGATTAACAGAATTATTTGTTTCTAATCTTTTCTTTTGGGCTCGTGTCATGACGCATGATATACACTTATTTAATTCTTTTAGTTCCTTGGATGAAACTGTAATACGAGAAAGCGCATCTGCGGCTACATTCTCTTTGCCCTTTACATATTCAATAACGTAATCGTATTCCTCTAAGCATAACCTAAACTTAAGCAATCTGCTTGAGGGGTCTTTTAAACTAAACAAATATACTAGTGGTTTATGGTCGGTAACAATTTTGAAGGTTCGACCATATAAATACGGCCTGAAATGCTTCACAGCCCATACGATAGCTAGGAGCTCTTTTTCAATCGTTGGGTAGTTCAGCTCGGCCTTGTTTAGGCTTCTACTAGCGTACGCGACTGGGCGGCCGTCAGAGTTTGCTAAAATAGCTCCCACTGCGTAACCCGATGCATCAGTCTGTATAATAAATGTGTTTTTACTTGATAAATCGGGGTATTGTAGAACGGGAGGCGATGTTATACATTTTTTTAGATTTTCAAATGCCTTTTGGCAATTATCATCCCATTTAAACTTAGCATTTTTTCTACATAACAAATTTAAGTGATAAACAATTTCAGCAAATTTCGGTATAAATTTTCTATAATAGTTAGTAAATGCCACGAATCGCTTAACTTCATCCGCGCTTTTAGGCACAGGATAGTCGTGCACTGTTTTTATTTTGTCAGGGTCGGGTAAAACCCCTTCTCCTGATACAATATGGCCTAAGTAGAGCAATTCCTTTTGTAGAAAATTACATTTCGCCGGGTTTAATTTCAAATTGACTTCACGTAATCGTTCAAATATATCAATTAAATTTCTATTATGCTCTGCCAGGCTTCGGCCAAAAACTATCAGATCATCTTGATAACACAAGCATTTTTCGTAACAAAGACCAGACATAGCCATAGTCATCATGCGCGAAAAGGAACTGGGGCTTGTCTTAAGCCCCATCGGCATTCTGGTCATTTGAAACTGTCCCGAACAAAAAGCTGTATACTTCCTGCTATCCGGCTCAAGTTCGACGTTATAAAATCCCTGATTGAGGTCTAAATGCGAAAAATAAATACATCCGGATAAAGAATCTAATATTTCACTGATATTAGGCAATGGAAATTTATCATCCTGTATACAGTTATTTAATTTGCGATAGTCTATAACTAAACGCCATTTTTTCAATCCATTTATATCTGCTTTCTTAGGCACCAAAAGAACGGGGCTCGACCACTCACTGTTACATGGTTCTATGATACCTTGTTCGAGCATATTATCTATTTGTTTCCTTATTTCCCCTTTTTGTGAATGTGGGAGTCTGTATGGCTTAGAATACAATGGCGTGGTTTGTGGCTTTAAATTTATCGAGTGTTTGTATATTTTTGTGGCAGTTAATTTATCCCCTTTAAGATAGAAAAGATCGTTATATTTTGCACATATGTTTTTAATGCTATCGCGTTCTTCCGTTTTCAAGTGGTTTAAATTGAGTAATGGGAAAAGATGTTTTACCCTTTCCGCATATTTTGTCGTGGGTTCGGCAAATTCACAAACATTATAATCATTAGCTAAGAGTATCGTGGGTTTAAAATCTTTTAAATCAACATTTTTTCCCGTAGTATTTAAAAATCGTACTGGTATTCGCCCATTAATCGGTTTTGATAAAGTGCTTGCTAAGTATAATCCTTCCTTTACTTCAGTAGCGCAAACTACGCATTCCTGTCGAATTTCAGTTTTGATAAAATGAACTGATTCAGATCTAGCGGGTATAGTTAATAAATTATTCACCGTAGTGATAGGTAAATCTATTTTTATGGTCTCATTTCATAGTTGTATAGAATTGTTACCCAAGTTTAAAACCGATTTATATTTGCTTAGAAAATCTTGGCCTAATATGCCACTAGCCTTACATGGTAACGATTTAAATACGAAGAATTTATTGCTTACAATGTGATCTCCCGAATATAGATTAATATAAACATATCCGATTGCTTGTACTTTGCCTCCGATACCATCAACAACAAGTGTCTCTTTTTGGATAGGAATATTATTCTCGATCACGTGTTCATATTTTATGGCTGAAATAGAAGCCCCGGTATCAATAAGCCAACTATGTAAGTCCCCACAAGGATTAATGTTCAAATTAATATGACATACATTATTACAAGACAATATTACATTTTTATTCACGACAAACTTATCGTGTTCTGACTCTTTAGACTCTTTCTTTTCTTGTGAACATGAGTCTGTCAAAATATGCATTTCTTGTTCATCTCCCTCAGCATTTCTAGAGCGACTGTAAAATATCTTACCTCTATTGCCTCGAGATGACCTTGGTGCAGCTCGTCCTCTGAATTGACCACCTGTCCAGCTGCTGTGGTCTGCCTGAAATTGAATACCCTGGTCTGGCACCTGTCCGCGACCTGGTGTATGCTGACCTCTATTCCTGAACCGACCCCCAAAATTCCTGTTTTGATAAAAGTTATTTCTGTTATTATAACGCATAGCCAAAATATCACCTGATGTCGATGGGGATGTCATTTGTTCATCTATTGCAGCTTGAATAGCATCACTCAAAGACGAATAATTCCTAGCTGCGATTATGGTGCTCAACCGCCGGTTTCTCAAACCATATGCGAAACTTTTTATAGCTTGTTTTTCATTTATTGGCTTCAACACACTAAAACTGGTCTCATTACCTTCGGATTGAGTAATGGTTAAATCTACAAATAAATCTGAAATTTGTTTACCATACTCGTCTATTGAAAGATCGTTTTGTCGCATATTAAATAATTTATGTTGAAGCGCCGTTGCCGACTTTTTGGGCAACAAATGAGTTTTCATAGCCTTAATTAAACCGTCAACTGATTCATATTTATTGTCTAGTTTTAGTTTAGCCGCTTGTGACAAACGACTTTTCAAAACAAAGTTAACTAATTTATTTTGGCCTTCCTGGTCGAGTTCGGATTGATAATATTCTACACTGTCAATGAGCTGCTTTGTACTAGCCTCATCATCTTTCAAAATTGGTAATAAATTCAATGCAACCTTCAGATCGAATTTAGCCATATTTTCTGCCTTACTAGTGTATTTCTCTACCGATGAATTTACTGCATATGTCTAATATGCTGTCGTATAAAGTATAAAACTGTGAAATTTGCTCATTAAATTTTAAAGATTCATCCTCCTTTATTTTGGGTCTCAACGTTTTTAACTCTTCCAAACTACAATTAAACTGACTAACTAAATTATCATCTTCTTTTAATTTTTTCAACACAATTTCCCCTTTACGCCTACCTGGCCCGATTTTCACCAAATTTGTTTTTACCTTATTAAGTTTTGCTCAGTACTTTTTAAGCTTAGTACTTAAATTAATTAAGTGTTCATACATTACGGTCCATTATAAAACAGATATAGATATGATTATTCACATAGATTTCTACATAAACACCGATTCACTTTAAAGCACTTTGACACATTTTTGACTGGCCTGTTGGTCTAGTGGTTAGTGACCCTAACTGCTATGCCGGAGGTCGTGGGTTCGATTCCCACCCAGGACAAATGTTTGTGTGATGAGCACGATCATTTGTTCTGTGTCTGGGTGTAATTTATCTATAATATGTATGTATTTAGAAATATATATAAGTATGTTTATCAGTTGTCTAGTACCCATAACACAAGCTCTGCTTAGCTTGGGACTAGATGGCGTTGTGTGATAGTTGTGGAATATTATTATTATTATTATTTTTATTACGCAATCACACAATCTTCTAGCCGTAGTCATCTGGTTCCCGTTTCCACTTGTTACTTTACTTGAGTTCCTTTGCAGGAATTGGTAGCTCTGCAATTACAATCTTCGCATATAACTTCTTCTTCTTAATAATCTTCGCATATAACTGATACCCCTGGACTCCGATAATGCCTGGTTCGATCAGAACGCCTCAGGACATGACGCGTTAATTGGTCTCTCTTCCAAGTTTGATGGCATTTTTTTTTTATATAGCCGGTAGCTAATATACAAAAATCCGAGGAACAATATTGTACATATTTTATGACCATCAGCACTATGCTTATTGCTGACAGATGAAATTTAAATTCTTCCACTGTGACTGTTTTTTATTTATTTTTTCCACTGGCACTGTTTTGGTTTAAAAAGATTTTCTCACTTTGCACCTTAGATTGGCACAACCCGGACTAATCGCTGCCATGATTATGTTGATCCAAAATCAAATGTCACGGTCGCCATATATATAAGGACGGGACTTAGACACAATGAAACATCTGTAATGCTGATTGAATACTGAGTATATTTGGTAGAATAGATATTATTATAAGCACGCACACAAGCATACATACGTCAAATACATACTACATCACAAAATGTTTTATTAGGGTAGCCTCCATAAGTAAAGTGGGAAGTGATTTTTTTTTAAATTTCAACCCTAACGTGTGATATATTGTTGGAAAGGTATTTAAAAATGAATAGAGGTTTACTGAAATAATTTTTTGATAATGTCAATAATTTCGGAAATAATCGCTCCAAAAGTAAAAAACAATGTGTCCCCCCCCCCTCTAACTTTTGAACCATAAGTTTAGAAAATATGAAAAAAATCTGAAAAGTAGAACTTTATAAGGAATTTCTAGGAAAATCATTTTGAACTTGGATGGAAACAGCAGTTAACCAATATAATTTGGTCCCTGAATCGTATGAGCGCCTATACAATCCAGAGGTCAAGTTTCATTGGCCCGTAGAAGAAATTGTATCAATTATTACAGCATACCGTTTTGGTACGGAACCCTTCATGTGCGAGTCCGACTCGCACTTGGCCAGTTTTTTTTTAAATATCTACTACGCCTCTTCTCCTAACTATGTTGGGCTCACCCATTGTCTTACCATGATGGACCTGAAAATCTGTATTTTGCATTCAGAAGTGACTGCCTATCTGTCTTCCACATCCCGGTTAGTACTGGGTAATACGATACTCCTTGGTAAAAGCGGTTGACGGTTGTCAAAACAGAATCACAGTGACGACTACTAGAAAATGGTCGACGGAATAATTTCCACTATCCCCCATCCAAGTCTTTCCCCCACCGAAACCGAAAATGGACTCGCCCACCATCTTGGATTTGAATCTTCCCTATAATTTTCCTCTACTCGATTGGTCAGATTACACATTTTTGCAAAACATACCCCTAACCGATGTCTCTCACCCATTCCGAGAAATGACATGTCAGTCAGTTTATTTAACTAGAAGAGGAGACAGAACAAAGCTAATGGACCTTGTGAAATAACATTGCTCGAATGAGTGTGACTACTGATATAAGGAGTACAAAGAACTATACGCCGACCCAAAATAAATTGGGATAGGGCAGGAGCATGAATGAAATCTTCCAACACGCGATGAATTTTGATGAAAATGCTCAATGGTCTAGCTTTCAACGTTTACGTACAAAGGGATAGAAAAGTTATATTGCGTAAAAGGAGCACATGAAAGCAATGCTCTTTGCATACAGACGATATTGCCAAAAATGGTTTCACGAATATTTTTAGAATTTTTGTGAGACCTATACCTACCGTATACCATTTATAGGGTACTAGACTAGCTTTTGCCCGCGACTTCGTTCGCGTGGAATAGTGACTTCCGGCAGATTTTTGGTTTATCTCGCGAAAAAAAAAAAACTATCCTATGTCCTTTCTCAAGTTCCAAACTATGTCTGTACCAAATTTCATCAAAATCCGTTCAGCCGTTTAGGCGTGAGAGAGTAACAGACAGACAGACAGAGTTACTTTCGCATAAATTTATAATATTAGTATGGACCCTTTACGAAACCGTCAACGCAGCATTCTATTTACGCAAAAAAAATATTCCTTAGAAAATACTTTTTTCGTGTGAAAACATTTTTCACACAAAAAAGGGTTTTTTATAGGTTTTATCTTTATTACTTAATTATATTCTTCCGCTAAATATTTTCAAGAATCCAGTTTTGAATCTGAAAAAACCAAATCTTCAAAACATTCAAGAATCCCAAAATCGAACAAATACTGCAATTCAAACACGTATTTTCTTCCATAAAACTCCCTAATGTGGCACTTATTGGTTTCTTTCCACATTTTTTATCAACCCCCTCTTAGCTGGAGGCGATAATAAACCCATGGGGTACTTTACGACGCAACTTCAGCAGTTTTAAAGTAATCATTTGACTGTAATAGGTTGATTATAAAAGAGTTATAGACTGTTTCCTTTGATTCTCAGGTAAGTACAGACGCCAGCATGTCAAGCTACCCGAAACTGTCAAATTTTCCCAACGAACCTTGAACCTAATGCTCTAGAAATAAAGTCGAAAATCTATCAAAGAAATCTGACAGATTGTAGTAGCTTGATGTGCTGGCGTCTGTACATAGTCAAGTCCCGTCGGGCCTGCGGGTTTTTCGAAAGAGACACCGCGGCCTCGACATAAAGGGCTAAGAAGGAACCGGAAGGAAAGGAGGAAGGAAGGAGGGGTTTTTAGTCAGTAGAAGTCTCACACTCCCTTTCGCTCTGCCCAAGAGCGAAAGGGAGTGGTTATTTGATGATATTTGTTTTCATTTTCCCATTTTTTCATGTTTTTTTTTTAATATTATTATAAAGTGGTTTTTTAACGAACTTAGGAAATACATTTGAGGCGAATTTCTTCTATCTGGACACGAGTTGCCATGGCTGACCTTTTTATAGCGATACAAAATCATTTAAATTAAATTACTCCTCCCACTCTGGGCCGAAGCAAGGAAACCCTGTTCAGGTAGAGATTCATAGATGACTCTGCCCTGGAGTACAATTTATGTGGTGTTACCCCATAGTTGATGGAAGATGGGTGGTCGCTCGACTATTTTGTTGACTCACCCCAGTTTTACCCGGGTGCAATTTAGTGATAACATCGAATAACTTTTTTCCCGACTTCCAAATCCAGTCCAAACACTTATCCACCACAAAAGTGATAAAGTAAGTCAATTAAAAGTATTTAAAAACTTTATTTGATGTTGCAGCAGTCTTGCCTGTTAGTTCAAAGTTTAGTATCTCACAGTCCGACACGGTATATTCACAAAATTATTTTTTCTTTTTCTCACAAGCAAATGTCAAAAGCCTCGCTTATTCGTGAAGTTAAAAATAACTTGTTACAACACCGTTTTATGCATACCAGTCTATACTTAGAAGAAAGATTAGCAACACGTTTATAAAGGAAAAAATACGGGCAATATTCAAAGAAATATACAGTCACAGGAAAGGCAACGTATGTATGATATCGTAGTTTTTAGTTTATTTGGAACTTAATAAATATGAACAAGGTTAAGTTAAAATTGACAAATGTATGGGAATTACATTCTCAAACATTAATTTGTTGATGGAAGGTGTGAAGATTTACTAATACTGTTTAGCGAGAAACTGCCTCTGGAACTAGTGGTCGCAAGAGCGACTGCTAAGCATGCGGTCCAGGGTTAGATTCCCGGGTCGGGGAAATTGGGTTTCGCCATCAGGAATTTCTCATTAGCAGACACGGAGTCTGAATTTGTGCTCGGTTGATGGCAAAAGGATCGTTCCCTATTACATGGGATTTAAACATAACTGATAAAATTGGCTGAACTAAAGGCATGCGTTTAATCTAACGCTCCATGTGCAACAATGTTGTCTTAGGTACTATATTCTGTAATATAAAAGGCTAAGCTGATTGATTGAGGATCAACGCACAGGCTAAATTCTTAGGGCAAGATTAGAAAATTTCCCACACGTATTCCTCTTATGACGTAGGCATCCACTAAGGAACGATTTTTCAAAATTCAATCCTTAAGGTTGATGTTCCAGGGTAGCCCGCGAAATTCAAATTTCCTTACGTTTTTAGCGATTTGCAGGTCAGTGCTATTTTGTATTTGTATGTTAGTGAAAATATGATTTGCAGCTGTAAAACGTAGGTATGCAGTTACAGAATTATAATCATCAAAATCATCATTACAACCCTAAGTTCATATAACTCTCAAGAATGACCTTTTGATGAAATACTCATTCTTGACAGTTAGGTACTTGACAGGTGCTTGGAGGGTTGTAATGATGATTTTGATGATTATAATTCTGTAACTGCATACGTCTTACAGCCGCAAATCATAGTTTCACTAACATACAACCTAGCACTGGCCTGCAAATCGCTAAAAACGTAAGAAAATTTGAATTTCGCGGGCTACCCTGGAACATCCACCTTAAGGGGGTGAAAAATGGGGGTAAAGCTTGTATGTAAAATCGACATTTTTGATAATTCTGACATCCACGTGGGCGAAGTCGCGGGCTAAAGCTGAGTGAATAATAATTCTTTTAATTCTCGTAGACGTAGACCAATCAAGTATTCAGTAGGACTATAATTATGATTTACACAGGCAGTGGACATTATAAATTCTAATATGAATATAATAACGGATTTATTTGATTGGATTGATTTGAAGAACGTGTATTTTGATCAATAATATCCAAAAGATACGTCAATCGAAAACCCAAAATTAATTTGACACACTTCGGTTTTTTCCGAACAAACACGATTAATGTCTGAATAATATTGCTATTACGAGATTTTCACACATATATGTGAGATAATTCATAACAATTACATTTTATCCACGTCATTTATATTCGTCATTCGTAGATGAAATTCATATTTTTATCGATGTCCTAAGTCCTATTGCACACACTAAGGCGGGGTTGCAGTAATTTTAAGATTTTTGAACCTATAAAAATCGAACTAAATACGAGTTTTTTAATAAATAAAAATCATTACATAAAAATTGAACATACTCTCTAGTAAATCGTAAAGATAGAAACGCGATTTAGAATGATCGGCTCGATACTTTTTTTTATCAAACATGACTCTAAATCACAATTTCAAACGTGTACTGCTAAGACATTTCATCATGAATTTATATAAAAGTTATATCAATAGATAGAACTTTTTATTTTGAAGTAAATGTTGAAAACATATTGTATAATTTCTTTATAGTTTTTCTCCAAGAAGCAAAAAACAGTCAAAATTTAGGCATTATATCGCTCGCGCGGCAGGGCGGGGGGCGAGGTCGTGCGTACATAAAAACAAAGTACTGCAACCTCGCCTTAAAATCACAGAGGATTATGCTAGAACATTTTAATCCGCGGCCTCGATAGTCTTGTGGTTGCAAACACGAGCATGAGGGCCTGGATTTGAGTCCCAGGTCGGGCAAACTGTTATCAGGTAACTTTTATTTTCGTTACAATATAGGAATTTCTCGGACACAAAAGTCTGAATTTGTACCCTGTTGATCTTCATCATGTTCCCACCGCAGGGACTCAGACCTCCGCTCTAGAAGAGGGATGGGCTATATAGGTAATCCACCACGCAGGCCCAGTGCGGGTTGGTAGATGTCACATGTCTTCGAATTGTTTGGTTCTAGCCATGCCGGTTTCCTCACGATGTTTTCCTTCACCGTTTTAAGAGCAGCGGTGATGGTATAAATTACACAAAGTAATGCGTCTTTGGTTCGAACCCACGACTTACTGTTCGTAAGTCGAGGCCGCCACCACTGGTCCACCACTGCTACATACATACATGGTGCATACATGCATAGATTTATAGATACAAAATGAAGTGATTTAAAAACAGTAATTTTAATTAGTAGTCAGGGCAAAGTATGAAACTACGATGTAAGCAATAAAGTGGTCAAAAAATCCTGAGTACTATACAAAACTATAAAACATTTTAGTATTTTATGGGCGGCTGTTTTGCACAGGAACAGTTTACAACACAAAGCCTTTACAGAGGAAACGAAAAAAACACACCTCTAATTACCCCGTCCTCAGTGTTGTTACCCCATTTTTTTTTGGTGGGTAGAAAATCATCGAATAACCCCCCCTCCCCTGTCTTGGGCAGTGCGAAGGGGAGTGTCAGACTTCTACTGACTAAAAACCTAACCCATGTTCCTTCTTCGCCCTTGTGCCGAGGCCGCGTTATGCCTTTCGATAATCCGCAGCCCCGACGGGTCAGTCTTACCCCATATCCTTGACCACAGAATACATAATAGTTGCCTTAACTTCGATTACCCCAGCAAGGGTCCAATGTCACTCAAATTAAATCGTTCGCGACCAAGGAAAGAAAATTATCGTCAGCAATTATGATTTTACTTTGAAGGTTTACAAGGCATTAGGCAGTGGTTGGATTAGCGACTGAACTGGCGTCGGTTTTGCGATTAGCGACCGATTAAAATGTGTTGCTTGATTTTCAAGTCGTAGGGCGTTTAGAACCCAACTACATAACTTTTTGTATATTTTTTATGACCTGATTGTTCCGTTACAACTTTGATAAAAATGTGTCTTATAAATTGGTTAACAAGTATAATGGTTTTTAATCTTAAAAAAAAAACTTTAATCTTTTATTACCACCTACAAATATTTAAAAACAAAAAAAACTTTTATTTTTATTAGGTACAAGCATGCCTTACCCGTTTTATAAACAAAAACTCTTGACGCAATAAATGACAAAAAATCATAACAAGTTGTTGTATTAAAAGGTACATAAATACATACAAACTGACATATTTGATATAAATCTTGTCGGCCAATTTAACGATATCAATCGGTACAAAAAACTAGTAATTTCTGATCAACCTTGATCATGTTAATACTTGAATATTTTTTTGACGTCCGTTTATTTAAGACACTCAAATAAATCAATTTGGATTAAAACTGAATTGACACATCACCCTAAATCATGAAAATATTTTTTTTTAGTATACTAACAGATTTTTTTCAATATGCCGCGTCATATTGAACTTAAATTGTAAATAAGAAATATCTACTTAGTGAATAAAAATAAAAAAAGGCTCTTTTGAACGGTTTGACTGTTTTTGATACGGCTTTCTGTAATGGTTTTGATGTTTAAATGTGATAGTAATAACGTATAAATTCTTTAAAAAAAAAAAAATATAAGAAAAACTAAACATATTTTTCCCGATATCTTTTATTTCAATGTTGAAAATGATTTTCTAATATTATTTTCTTCACAAGTGTGTTGAAAAACGTCGTATGATACACGTGTGTATTAATGTTTACCGTCATCGGCTCTCTAAGACCCTCACCTGACGGCTCGGGTCTCAATGGCGCCTCAGCGGTAATCACCAACATTACACACTTGTACAGTCGAACAAGCTAATAAGTATACAGCCAGCTAACTTGTATTTACTTTTAAGATTATACAGATACATTTAGCATACAGCGGTTTAGGATACAGCGTTTGACATCAGTCGCTTAATGCGAAACACTTGATAAAACAAAATTACAATCAATATTTTCAGTGTTACAGAATTATAAAGATCTCTATCCTGTATACTTATTAGCTTGTTCGACTATGCTACATAATCACCGTAGAATGCGACAAATAAATATTTTTTTCTTTATTTCTGTTATTAGTATCGTTGCGACTAATCGTCCTATCCGTACACACCCTAACAAAACGGAAACAATAGTCGCAGCAGTTCTCATTGTACCCACTTTCCTTATTAAAGAACTTTTTCCTCCCATTACGCAAGATTTAAACAATTGACATTGTGTTAATTGGTTAGTACTATTGTTGAAATATGAATTGTAATGTTGCTTTGAATTATATTTATACTGTTGTTTCCTCTTGTCCATGGTGAAGGCTGAAGACAGGGTCTTTGTAGATAGTCGGTATAATAGTGTAAGTCATCATCTGCCTGGCTTCCAGTTAAGATTGGATGCAGCTGTATACCAGTATTTTACATGGAGCGACTGCTGCTTATCTGACCACAGCCCAGTTAGTAATAAATAATAAAATATATCCAGTGGTAAGACTGGTTTTGCAGACTTTAGGGCGAGAAAGAAAATCTAAATAAGCGTCAATAATTTTAAATGATACGACAAGATTTAAACGTTTTACGAAGTTTTATAGCATACTTGCGTCTGCAATATTCATAAAAAAGTCTCTGAATATGAATATACTCGACTGACATTTCTGACATAACACTGTAAAACATAAGAAAAACGTAAAAGGTTACCATGTGCAATAAAAATCATAACAAAAGAAACTAAGTAAAGCAATATTGTGTGCAACACTTAGATACTTTGGAAGCCGTCAAAAATTGGGCAATTGCTCAAGTATATAAAGATACATCGCGAGATACCACAAAAAGCGTAAGAAGTGGATATTACAACAGTTTATAGTCCACACATCACGTGTTTTTGAAGTCATCACTTGTTTGTAACATTAGTTTTACACTAATCTATCTGGCGTAGATTGCAATATGAACTTTTAGTTAGATGATAAGTAATATAGATTTATGATAAATTCTGTAAAGTGGTCGAATCCTGGCTGCGGGTTTTTCGAAATAGATACCGCGGCCTAGGCACAAAGGGCTAAGAAGGAACATGGATGGTTTTTAGTCAGTAGAAGTCTGACACTCCCTTCCGCTCTGCCCAGAGCGGTTATTTGATGATTTCCCAACTCAAAAAAAAAAGAATCCAAAAATCATTACCCTTCCTTTTGGCTTCGCCGTAGTCGGGTAAAAAATTAACAATTTAGTTTTTTTTTTTTTTTATTAGTATAGTTTAGCCAAAAGACCGGGGGAAATTTGGGTTGTCTGGAGGCGTGAACATAGTTGCCATCCAGGTTTGGGCACGTCAGGATTGGCACAAGAAAAGACAAAGCCTATACCCGGTAGTGGATGAATTCGAGCAGTGGGTGATGATGACTTTACCAGTATCATACTAATGCAATATCACATATCACCAACCTTTTTCAAGTACGTAAGCACCTAATTATCTACTTGTTGTCAGGTCTTCAATGTCCTCTCATAATATTAAATAATTTGACAAAATAATTGTTGAAGACATTTTTAAAAGAGTGTAATAAAATAAACCTTAATTGTAGTTTCTTGCCGGGTCTTCTCTTATTCGACCATTTCGAACCTTGCGACTAGTCATATTCATAGCTATGCGGTATGCCAGATCAAACTAAATTCATGAATTGAATGATATTAATAAAATGTATGAATCTTTATTTATATAACAGATTAGTTCTAGCTCGTGACCTTCGACAGCGTGAAATTATTAGAAGAATATTACTTCCCTGTTTGAATCTGATTTTGTTAATATTAACACGGAACCCTAATTAAACATTTTTTCTAAAACTAAAGCCTTATGTTACAACCGCAATTACAGCAGCGTTGAAGCCTTATAACACCAGCTATCTGCCAACGAAAGTCCCGTCAAAATCGGTTTAGTCGTTTCAATGATTGAGGAGAACAAACAGAAAGACGGACCATAATTCAAAATGTGTTTTTGTAAGCTATGGATAAACTTCCATACTTTACTTTGTGTAATTTATTTCATCATCAAAACATCGTCACCAGACGAAATTCAATGACCTGTGACATTGCCAAGCCGCACGGGGCCCCGTGGTAGGTTATACCCCATTCCCTCTCATAGACAGGGCCGCCTGTGCCTCAGCAATGGGAACAATATTATAGGCTGATTATGATATTTTCTCTATGCAATCAGTAAAAAGCTGTTATTTTAAAATTACAAACAGATTCTTCAATATTATTTATTTGTATAGATGTAATATTGTACCAAAGTCGGCCTCAAAGTTGTTTGTCCGCTAGACCATAGAAAATATGAGCAATTTAAATTCTGGTTCTGATTATGGCGCCTAATTAAGCCAGTGGATCGCCTTGAAGTATGCATTGTACGCGTACGTGCGTATTGCCGTGTCGACTGTTTAATTAAGGACAGGATACCTCCCCTCCTGGAAAATATAGTCCCAACCAAGGCCCCTATCATAGTCATGTATCAAAGATAGGCCCCAAAGCCCCATCATATACTCATCCGATTTTGGAGGTTAGGCCAGGCTTGCAAAGTTCGGTTTTCTTCTTATTGTGTGGGCAGTAAGGTCTAACGACCCCACACACCTTAATGTCAGAGTTTGTAAACTGCCTCAAGGGCCTCTAAAATGCTGCGGGTTGTTCGAAAGAGATACCGCGGCCCCGGACACTTTGTATTACCCAATACCAACTGGGTTCTGGATCACAGAAAGACAATCGCTCCATGTTAAATACTGGTCCTACAGCTCCAAAATAAAGGAAAAAATGTACCTGATCAGAGAGGAAATAACTAACGATGTTGTATTCGGGTAGATAGAGTGAATGAGTTCTTTGCTAGTGTAGGTCGGAATCTTGCTCAGAACTTTTCAACTCCCCCCGGTAGTGAAAAATTTACTACAGAAATGACCTCCTCACCTTCGACCTTACAATCATTCGTCATGTTGAGCACCGATGAGGCTGAGGTGGATGAAATAATCAAGTCACTCAAAACAGATTCTGCCACTGGTTGGGACAACATTTCGACTTACTTTCTAAAGCGCTACACACAAATACTTGTTCCTCTGCTAACACACATTTTTAATATTTCCCTTAACACTGGCACCTTCCCACGGCACTTCAAGAAGGCCATCATCCACCCAATACATAAAACTGGGGACACACATTGTGTAAATAATTACCGCCCTATTGCAATTCTGTCGTCCATTTCCAAAATTCTTGAACGTATTGTAAATAAAAGGCTAGTGAAGTATCTGGAAGATAAAAAACTTTTCGCTCCCAATCAATTCGGATTTAGGCGCGGCAAATCAACCAGCGATGCGGTTACGGAACTTGTCGATTGCGTCGTCAAAAATGTTGACAAGAAGAAAAAAGTATTGTCAATATTTTTGGACCTGAGAAAGGCATTCGACACAGTTCCGATACCTAACTTGCTTTTAAAGCTGGAGGAACTGGGGATACGAGGAGGGCCTCTTGAATTTATGAAGGATTATCTTCAAAATCGAACTCAGTGCGTAAAAATACAGGAACACTACAGTACAGATGCGCCCGTCACTTTTGGTGTCCCCCAAGGTAGCGTGCTTGGGCCAACCCTGTTCTTAATTTACGTTAACCAGCTCTGTAACATAAAACTGGGAGACGGAAATATAATAGCGTTCGCCGACGACACCGTCCTTACTTTTTCCGGCGATTCTTGGCACGACACCTTTAACTCGGCACAAAAAGGACTCAATACTGTTCTGCAGTGGCTTAAGACACATACCCTCACTCTGAACACTGACAAAACCAAAATCCTTACCTTCTCTATGCGAAACTCCACACAACCTTCTGACACGCTAACTCTAACAGCACACTCGTGTTTACTGCCAGGTATGGTAGCTTGTACCTGCCCTAAACTAGAGCGATGTAGAACAATAAAATATCTCGGAGTGACAGTTGACAATGGTCTGAGTTTTGCAGCTCACATAGAGACTCTAACAAAAAGAGTCAGAAAGCTTATTTTTGTCGTTAAAACACTTCGTCACGTTGCAGAACCTCAAATTATGAGATGTACCTACTTCGCTCTCTGCCAGTCTCTCCTAAATTATTGTATATGCGCCTGGGGTGGTGCTCCCAAAACCTTACTCTTAAAGCTGGAAAGAGCTCAGAGGGCCGTGCTAAAAGTCAGTACCTTTCGACCTATTCTTTTTCCAACTGAGGAATTATATAAGAACTGTAAAGTCCTCACAGTCAGGCAATTGTTTGTGCTTAACACTGTACTACTTCAGCACCATATAACTCCCTACGAGGTAATCACCACAAGACGCAAAGACAAAATAGGCCAATCCTACCGTTCGCATTATTCTTTTACAAGAAGGTTTCCCTGCTTTCAGGGCCCCCATCTGTATAATAAAATTAATAAAATATTAAACTTCCACTCACTTCCAAATATGTCTCTTAAAAAGAAACTATCTAATTGGCTCCAAACACTCAACTATAACAACACAGAGCTCTTATTGTCGACTTAAACAACTAGGTAAAATCTACGCAGCGCATTATCACACATAAACACAGGCAAACCCACACAAACACACTCACGCACACACACCCACTCACACACGAACACCCACTCACACACACACACACTTCCACTCACACACACACCCACTCACACACACACCCACTCACACACACACCCACACTCCACATCTATCCTTTTTATCATTTTTTATTTTATCTTTGTTTTCTTGTTTTGCTAAATGATTTATTTGTTGTCCATCTACCTGCTGCAAAAATGAAAATAAGTTCTCGTAAATTAGACAAACTCTCTGTATAAAGCAGAGGCACCCATGAAAGGGTTGGGCCTAGCACCTTTAATACAAGTTGTCTTGTCAACTTAGCAAGGGTGCTAGAGTCTCCAAACATATAGTGTATAACGACTCCATCTGTTTGTTTTTAACCTTATGTTGTTCAAATGTACCTACACCTTTTTATTGCAAATAAATTATTGTTATTGTTGTTGTTATTGTATTGTTATTGTTATTCATTCATACGTATCGAAAATCATAAAAAATCTCACCAATAATTTAGGTAAAACAACAGTTTCCGCTCTAGACGTCATCTCTACAAAAATTCCAAGTTTAAAGATCACTCGTTAAAACCTCATTCATACAAAAACAGCTAAAACTAAACAGGTTCCCAGGGATTTTGCAGAACTGGTTATGAATGACGCACTTGGCACAAGACCTTACGGGTTCAGGACCTAAACTAGTTTTTACTTACGCACGGTGAATGTTGAGATACTGGGCGTATTCTTGATCGTGGAAAGAATTTTTATTAGTCATTTTGCAAAAGGAGTATTAAGGATTAAACTCGTGGCTACATAATAAGAACCGCTCGGGTCGATCTTTAGATTAGACAGGGCTTGCCAAGGTTAGTCCGTGAATACATGACCACCAATTACACACCGAGTTTCCTCAGTGCTCGGAAAGCACGTTAAGCCATTGTCATAGTCTTGGCTGTCAATTGGAGACCTTAGTCAGTCGTCGTGCGTACTTAAGAAATTATCTTGTTTAGAAATAGAGCTTTGAACGATTTGAGCGTAATATTCTTTGGTTAGTCGAAGTATCCTACGCATTGTGGCCAGTAAGATTGAAGGTCTGTCTGAAAAGTCCGGTATATGCATTGCACAGAAGATGCTTTAATTAAGTGTTATTGTTAAAGTGAATTGTTTATATACCGATTATGCGAAACACTTACATTTCTGTAAACAAAGTGCCTTCGAAATAAAGATAAACAAATAAATAAAAAGTAACTTTGAAGATTTTGACACTGATCTTATACTTAATTTATTCCGTTTTGTACATTTTCCTTAACAATTTAGCCTTTTTGGAACACTGTTTGAACTAATGATGTCCTTTACGTCAAACTGCCTTGCCTTTTATGATATTACTTCCGCCCCACGGTAATTAGGAAAAGGTACGTCATCATATGTCTAGCGTTTTCCCAAGTATGTTGGTGTCAGCTTACTAGTCTTATCAGATGCATCTTAATACCAGTATTTTACATGGAGCCACTGCCAATCTAACGTCCACAACCCAGTTAAAACTGGGTAATATAATATCCCTTTGTTTGGCGTGGTTAGCGCCCATATTAATGTCAGAGTTTTTGAGCCTCTGACTTGGCTTTATAATGCCGTCGAAAAAATTAAATATTTATCAAGCATGCTGCAGTTTAAAACGAATGAGTAAACTTTGTTTATAAATACTTGCAAAACCGGAACAAATATAAATAACGATTATTATACTCGTAATTAGAAACAAAGAGGCATTATTAGAACTATAAAGTAAATGGATCCGGGGCTTACACTTCTGCTAACCCATGGGAAAGAGACCATGAACATACCTTATCTTTCTTAACAGATGACCATGATTGCCCGGACGTGAGGAAATAGTGACGTCACATGTAATAAGCAACTCGTACTGGGCAAGTAAACAGTGATTTAGTTTGAAGGTTGATGAGAATCGTGGGTAAGGTGGTGTACATGGAAGGTTTTGGTTGAGGTGAGAAGTAGAGGTCGGTTGTAAAACAACAGTGGATATAATTGCAAATGGAACTAAACAGATTTCAGGTGGCTAGAAATGTTGGACTTGTTATGAATCCCAAGGGTCTAGTGGTGGCAACCGTGACTGCTGGACATGAGATCCAGGGTTTGATTCCCAGGTCCAGTAAAGGGTTTTTTTCCATCAGGAATTTTCAGAAGCAGCCACGGAGTTTGGATTCTTGCCCCTTTGGTGGAAAAAGTCTCGCCCCCGATATAGGCCTTTAAAATACTATCGAAATGTGAGCGAACTAATTGGTACACCTATGCCTAATTCTTCGGGGATTAATAGTCGTAACGTCATGTCCTATTTTTAAGGCCGGGTTGCAGTAATTTTAAGATTTTTGAACCTATAAAAATCGAACTAAATACGAGTTTTTTAATAAATAAAAATCATTACATAAAAATTGAACATACTCTCTAGTAAATCGTAAAGATAGAAACGCGATTTAGAATGATCGGCTCGATACTTTTTTTTATCAAACATGACTCTAAATCACAATTTCAAACGTGTACTGCTAAGACATTTCATCATGAATTTATATGAAAGTTATATCAGTAGATAGAACTTTTTATTCTGAAGTAAATGGTGAAAACATATTGTATAATTTCTTTATAGTTTTTCTCCAAGAAGTAAAAAACTGTCAAAATTTAGGCATTATATCGCTCGCGCGGCAGGGCGGGGGGCGAGGTCGTGCGTACATAAAAACAAAGTACTGCACCTTAAGATTTTTTGACACTCCAACTACGCCTGTCAATATTGAACTAAACAAAGTTACAAAGTTCACGTCCGGTCTGGTCATAATAAGTGTATTGGCTCATGAGATTTTGTTATCATGGTCCACAATGACGTATTAGTTCCAAGAAAAGAGAAAAAACCAGAAGTATGGGTAGTCAATGCAACGTCACGATGACCAAGCAGGTTTAGAACTAAGGTATTATAATGCTATCATCATTTTGATGACGGTTTTGTGATCATGTTCAGTAATTTTTAATAACTGCAATTTTCGATAGTTTAAAAATCAACATCTTCTTTATTTTTATTGGAACAAGCCCGTCGTACTATTCCTAAACCACTGTAACTTCTGAAAACTAGTATCGACAGTGGTGACTACCGGGAAAGCGCCGAGACTATGAAGCTCGACGAAGTCCCAGAGAAACAGTTAAACTGTCTTGGAACCCGTAACGAAATTAATCAGGAGAGTAAACCTAATTTCCACTTCCCTCCATTTCAGCAGGTGACAGAACAGAACGGCCAATACGAAAAGGTCAATAAGCACAAAGGGATGTATGTAACTGAGTTATCCCAGGTGCCTAGCACTATGGATAATACATATTATCGTAAATTAAATATTCATCCACCTGCGTAGTCTTTTACCAATTAATATTTTAATAAAAAATATTATTTTTAAGGTACCCATTCGTCCCCTCTTTAATATATAATATAAGTTAAAGATTCGGCACCTATTCAGGTGCCTATTGGTCCCCTAAGACAAAATTAGCTATATTTTACATAAGAAACGGTTAACATAGTACACTTGTGAACAGTTTAATAACTGAATTAATTTAAAAAATCATAACAGATCATTGAAAAAAGAGCTATGATGAATGATAATCCGTCATGATAATAATATAACCTGTCGATAGGCTTACGATGTCAAATTGTCCCACTACGAATGGCTTGTTAAAAAAACGGGTTACAAATAATAGATAAGGTGTTTAAAATTGGTAAGTACTCTCCAGATATGCGCGGGGTGTGGAATTCCGAAGTGGGAGGGGTAATCTTAGCAAGAGTATCTGCGCGCGAGCAAATAACAGAAGCGAGAATAAATCGCATAATTAGCCAATTTTTTGAAAATCAGATTTTACTAGGCCACTGCATGGAAAAGCTATGCATATATTATTAATTTAAAATGAAAAAACAAATATAAGATTAGTTTTATACTAAAATAATGTTGATTTGTTTAATCTTCAATAATTATTGTGATTTTAGTAATTTTTTGTTATAGTAGTTTGTTAGATTTAAGTTATATGATTTTGCATGTAGTTGGCAAATATACAAAAAATAAGGTGATTTTAGCCAATTTTTATATAAGTACTTCTAGTTACAATTTATTAGATTTAAGTTATTACTATTTTGCATGTAGTTGGTTAATATACAAAAAAAAAAATATGTTGATTTATCTAGTCTTCAATAATTACTGTGATTGTAGTATTTTTTTTGTACTGTCATAATGTTTTAGATTTAAGTTATTATGATTTTGCATTTAAGTAGTTGGTAAATATACAAAATAAAAACTTTTTAACAAAAAATAAAACCGACTTCAAAAAAAAAGTCAAAAATAAATCAGTTTCTGAAGTCGGTGACTTTTGTTTGTTTGATTTCATTTTTTTGTCACCGACTTCAGAAACTGATTTATTTTTGACTTTTTTTTGAAGTCGGTTTTATTTTTTGTTAAAAAGTTTTTATTTTTCACTTTTTAGTGGTTTACCTAATGTGGACAATGTAGTATTTTTTTTAAGTTTTGTAGATTTTTCAAAAACCGCTTGTCCGATTTCGATAAAAAAATTATGGGACCATTTGGGAAGTATACCCTTTCCAGCAAAAAAAGAATTTTTCAAATCGGTTAGCAAGTGACGAAGTTATGCCCGAACAAACATCCTTCTTTTTTTAGAAGTCGGTTAAAAATAAGAAGTGATTATTTACTGTTGATATGTGTTCTATTTTTTTTTGCATATTTTATATTTAATGTTGATTTATATGATGGTCAATCAAGGCTGATTTTTGTAAAAGAGTTGTATTTTGTTAGTTTCTAGGACATTGTGATTTTGTATGTGTTAATCTTATTTGAAATAAACATGATATCTACCGAATTACTAAGTATATTTTTTATTTTAGCCTTTTCTGCGCGACTGTACCAGGACTACCAAGCTGCATACTACACATATACATGTACTTATATTAGAATAATGAATATAAATAAATATTCTTCGGGGACGAATGGGCCCCTCAAAAGTTCCAGGGGACGAGTGGCCACAGGGTGCGAAGCTTAGGGGACGAATGGGCTCTGACCCGGAAAATCATCGAATGACCCCCCCCCCCCCGTTCTTGGGCAGAGCGAAGGGGAGTGTCAGACTTCTACTGACTTCTACTGACTAAAAACCGAACCCAAGTTCCTTCTTTGCCCTTGCGCCGAGGTCACGTCATCTAGTACAAAAATCCGCAGCCCCGACGGGCGGTTTTTTTCAGTCCCTCAATTCAAAATATTGGTCCTATAGCTCCAAAATAATGTCGCAATGGAAAAGACTTAGCAGATTAAGATAACTTGTTGTATTCATTCATATCATGTATCGAACGATACATACCGAAAAACATAAAAAAAAAACTACCAATTAGGTAAAAAAACAGTTTCCGCACAAGACGTCATCTCTACAAAAATGCCAAGTTTAAAGATCACTCGTTAAAACCTCATTCATACAAAAACAGCTAAAACTAAACAGGTTCCCAGGGATTTTGCAGAACTGGTTATGAATGACGCACTTGGCACAAGACCTTACGGGTTCAGGACCTAAACCTAAACTAGTTTTTACTTACGCACGGTGAATGTTGAGATACTGGGCGTATTCTTGATCGTGGAAAGAATTTTTATTAGTCATTTTGCAAAAGGAGTATTAAGGATTAAACTCGTGGCTACATAATAAGAACCGCTCGGGTCGATCTTTAGATTAGACAGGGCTTGCCAAGGTAAGGCCGTGAATACATGACCACCGCAATTACATACCGAGTTAAAAAGCACGTTAAGCCATTGGTATTGGCTGTCAATAAGAGACCTTAGTCAGTCGTCGTGCGTACATATGAAATGATCTTGTTTAGAAATAGAGCTTTTAACGATTTGAGCGTAATATTCTTTGGTTAGTCGAAGTATCCTCCGCATTGTGGCCAGTAAGATTGAAGGTATGTCTGAAAAGTCCGGTATATGCATTGTGCTGAATTGTGCATTACCAGAAGATGCTATAATTAAGTGTTATTGTTAAAGTGAATTGTTTATATAGCGATTATGCTAAAATAGATTAAGAAACACTTACATTTCTGTAAATAAAGCGCCTTCTAAATAAAGATAAACAAATAAGAAAAAGTAACTTTGAAAATTTTGACACTGATCTTATAATTTATTCCGTTTTGTACATTTTCCTTAACAATTTAGCCTTTTTGGAACCACTGAGAAAACTGGTCTCCTATCAAGTTGAAATTTTGCTTGATTGAGTAAAAAACGATTAAATGAATCATTAATCATTTTAAAACAATAAACCACAATTGATTGTGAAAATCAAATTTAAATGAATGTACGCCTATAAAGTGAAATATATTTAAAACAATAAAATTTCTTATTTAATTTTGGTGACGTCATAAACCATTATTTATTCTAATAAGATAAAATGATTGGGGTATTTCAATCATTTGCATATAATTCAGTTAAAAAGCTACGTTATTGATGTAAATGTAGTTCATGATAAATCCTACTAAGTACTTGATTAACAACATTAATAAAATATCTTTATTACATTAATAAATGTCTTCTTATATGTAATGATCGGAAAATAATATGAAAAATCAATTAACTTTTTTAAATTAATAATTGATTTAAAATGGTAACTTCGTCTTTATTTTTTCAATCAGTCGTTGTTTAATCTGTGTGGCGCGACATCGTGTCGAAACTTGTTATTTTCTTTCTTGATATTTTGCAATTGTCCCGTGTTAATTTAAATAAAATTTCTGATAATTTGCCATTAGTATAGTATTATTTAAAGTGGTCCGGGTATCAAGTCGTGGCGGCAAGTGAATACCTGGTGTTTGATGGAGGAAGCTGGCGACTTACCTACTAGAGGCGTGGGGCCTCTCGGATTTAAAGCCCATTTTCACCAGTAAGTATTTTGCATTTACTTTCCACATTACTTGCCATTAGGTACTGCTTAGTTTCTCTTCAGACCAATCACAATTTCGTAAGAATACCTACTGGCGGGAACTGGTAAGGGCGCAGTGCGAGATTTTTCAGGAAATTCTAGAATGGTAGGTACTGTCTGTGGATTGTAACCCCGTGGTTTACGCTCCACTGGCTGGAATTATTAGCTAGTCTCATGAAGCACAAAACCAGTGGAGAGCGCGTGCGGGGGCTACCGCGGGCGCCAAACGCATGCTATATCAAGCGTACGCGGCGAAATTTTGCTCAGTCGTAAAAATTGTAGGCTAACGCACGAACGTCACGCGCTCCCGTTTTGAAAGCATTTATAACGAAAAATAATGCCTAGTTGTGCAATTAAATGGTGTGGAAAGTGTACTACAACTTCAAGTTACACAAAAGATGGGATAACATTTCACAATTATGTGGTTTTCTATTCAATTTGATCAAAACAATGAAAAAATAATCATATAATTGCTGTCTCTTTCTGGTACACTGATTTGCACTAATGCAGTTGTCTCTTTCTTGCATGATAGTGATGTTCGAGTTTGCAGTATCGCGACGGTTTATGGTATCGATATAATTTAAAATATTATAAGTTCTTAAAATACCTTATATTTTTTTGTTTCATTATTGCTATATTTTCAAACATGCTTATTCCCTTGACTTTACTCGCAAATGTGTATAAAACTGGCATAAACTTGTACATAACAGTAAAAAATGTAAGTGTATGATATCTCTGCCTGCCTTTTACACAAAATTTAGACGCCTTGCTTGGAATCTATTTGAATCATTGCAATCCTAGACAATTTTTTTTTTTTTTTTTTTAAAAAACGTTGCCCCACACTAGGAATTTCTCCTGTATCGTGGGTGCGTTTACAAACATTGAAAACCACATACACAAACACGCCCAGACCCGAAACAACTATCTGTAGGCCATACAGATACTTGTTCCGTGCGGGGATCGAACCCACGACTCCGAGCGCAGCAGTCCAATCGCTTAGCCACTGCGCCAACCGTGTCGTCTAACTATGTTTGTCTAAATTATGTTTTTTTTAATGTTTTTATTTAGGCCAGTGTAGGTATGGAACAGACGTTATCAATTTTAGTTTTGAGGTAAAGGTGGCCAACACGCGCATCGGCATGTGAACACATTGCTGGCAGTGGCGTGCCTGCAGAAAAATGCAAAATGCCTATGAAAAAACTGACACGATAGGGAAAAAAAAATTTGGTTGGATTGTGTAGTGTAGTCTAGCTATGGAACGAGGACATAATTTTTTTTATTACCAATTTTATTGCAGTATCGGGTTAACCTGTTATATACACCATTTAGGGTCCGAGAAGCATGGTCCTACGATGCACCGTTTCCGAGTTATGGGCGTTTAAAATTATTGTACCAAAATAAGTTAAATACAAATATCTTGAAAACGGAGCGTCCTAGGCAAAAAATGACCGAAATTTTAACCCCCCTTTGCTACCCCCGTGATATCATGATCTTCATCATCATCATCATCATATCAGCCCGGAATCACCCACTGCTGAGTATAGGCCTCCCCTTTTTTCTGCCACACTTCCCGGTTCTGTGCGTACCTCATCCACGTGTTTCCGGCGACTTTGACGATATCGTCAACCCAACGAGCTTTAGGACGACCCTGGTTTCTTTGGCCTAACCTTGGCCACCACTCGGTCACAGCCTTGCTCCATCGGCCATCTCCTCGTCTAGCCAGATGTCCTGCCCACGTCCACTTGAGGCGCACCGCCCGGTCCCCGACATCGTAGACTTTCGTCCGATGGCGGATTTCGGTGTTACGCACTCGATCTAAGAGGGTTATGCCGAGCATGGCTCGCTCCATGGCCCTTTGTGCCACTCGTACTCGATGGACAATGATCTTAACACACAAAATTAATTTAAGCTAATTTGAGGTCCTTTTACTTTTATTTTCACCAATTTGACATAGAATCGACTAACCATTTAATTGATTTAGCTTCATGTGTAGCAAAAAAATATATTGATACTTGACTGACATTTATTACGAAAAATAATACAAATCCAAAGGATTACATAAGAAAAACATATTCAAAATCAAAACTAATCCATTTTAAAAACCAGTAAATATATTATATTTTTTTAAATACAGTCTTCTAAGTTTAATAATTACCTGTTTTATTTCAAATTCGAACCCGTAATCATTGTATTGCAAACAAATCGTTATAATTACTAATAAGTCAAACAATTATCGATATCGATACTTTTTCAATTACTTTTATGGAATCCCTAGAGAATGAGTTGTCATTTGGTTGTCAGTTCGTCAACCAATCACAGAGCCCGAAACGTACCTCTCCCCCCGCAGTATATTAGTGACTTTGATTTAGAACAAAAACGTGCCCATACTTTCTCCACTGGTTATTTTGCTCCATGGCTAGTCTATAAATCTTCATTTTAAATTTCAAAATTGATCGATCGTCGTAAATTCAGTGTTTCAGTTCAGTCTATAGCTTTCAAGCAATCAATACTTAACTAATAAAAGTATTAAAAGTGTTTTTATTGCTAGTGTTCGCACAATCAATCCAACTGTACCTACTTAGCTACGTACTACTACTTAGGTTCTAAGATGCTCAAATTCTTGTGTAGGACCTACTTTGCTTGCCACAGGCACTGCATCACTCGTTCGTTGGCGATCGCAGTGCGGTTGTTACAAAAGCTCATAGAACGCTGTTGCCCATTCTCTGGGAAGTCCCTTAGTCGCCTCTTACGACACCCACGGGAAGATATTATGGGATGGTGTTCTTTACGTCCGACACCATACAGACATGTGTGTGTAATATATATTAATATAAAATGTTTCTTTTTTCAGGTGACACTTAAGAAAATAGAAACCTTGCAGCTTTAATATCCCTAACGGAACGTATAATGCCAAGTATTGTGGCGCTGCCTACTAGTTCTGGAACAGAATCTTCTCCACCAGCTGCTAAGAAAAAAAAGGGAGGTAAAGAAAGCAAATGGAGACCATCAAAGTCAGAGAGCCGCGAAGCGTATGTCAAACATATCCCAGATGAGAGTTATTTGATGCTTGTCCTAACTCAAAGATTTTGTTCATTTTATGTTGATTATTTAACTTGCTGTTTTGAATAAAAATAAATGAGTCAAATTAAATACTTGATTATTTTATTTCAGTAACACCTAAGAATATTTCAAACTATCTTTATTACGTTTAAGTTGTTTGTTTGTTGCTATTGTTTGTTTTTTTTTTGCGTTTAAGTTGTATGTCTTCTGTTACTATTAAGTTGTTTGTTTGTTGCTTTTGAGTTTGTTAAGGCTCAATTTACACCGAAATCGAATCGAATTTTTGCAACGAATTTGCTTAAAGCATAATGAACCTTGTGTAACGTACGTAATTTGTACGTTAACCAATTGACATAAAGTTCATTATGCTATGTAGAATTTCGTTGCAAAAAGTCGCTTCGCTGCCATTCCGCGGCGGTGTAAATTGAGCCTAAACAAACAACTCAATAGCGATAAACATACAACTTAATAGCAACAAACATACAACTTAATAGCAACAAACATACAATTTATTACCAACAAACATACAACTTAATAGCAACAAACATACAACTTAATAGCAACAAACACACAACTTATTAGCAACGAACATACAACTTAATAGCAACAAACATACAACTTATTAGCAACAAAAATACAGCTTAGTAGCAACAAACACCACTTATTAGCAACAAACATACAACTTAATAGCAACAAACATACAACTTAAGCACAACAAAGAAGTACTTAATTAGATCAACACTTTTAATTACTTAACTTTAATAAGCTACATGATCTGTACAAAGATGTACTTACATCAATCAATTAATTGTCATTATAAAATTTATCATCTGACATGATACTATTAAACAAATCGCCTATAGTCATAAGTATATTTCATTTTAAAACTTACAATTATAATGATTTAATCTATCAGCGAAGATGTTGAAATCAATCAAGTGACTTTTATACATTGGTCAAGTGCTTTTTTAACGCAACAACTGCCATAGTTAGCATAAACAAGAGACCTAAACGCTTTGTTAAAGGGCATGTTAATATCAGTCAAGTTATTTATTCAAATTAATCAAGAAAATTTATAAAGCGACTATTTTTCTACTTATTTACGCTTTGCGACTGGCCAAAAAAGTAAACAAGTTCTTAATAAAATCTACAAAAATCATAGCGACATCCATAAAGTAATCTTACTACGGACAACTCAATGTACTTTATTACTGTAATCGTACACCTTTGTGCGTTCCTATATAAATAAGTTACATGAATGACGGAGACACATTCTTGATACATAATATCATTTATTTTTCTCAGTGCACTGTTTGAACTAATGATGTTCTTTACGTCAAACTTCCTTGCCTTTTATGATATTACTTCCGCCCCACGGTAATTAGGAAAAGGTACGTCATCATATATCTAGCGTTTTCCCAAGTATGTTGGTGTCAGCTTACTAGTCTTATCAGATGCATCTTAATACCAGTATTTTACATGGAGCCACTGCCAATCTAACGTCCACAACCCAGTTAAAACTGGGTAATATAATATCCCTTTTGTTTGGCGTAAAGCGCCCAACCTAATGACAGAGTTTTTGAGCCTCTGACTTGGCTTTATAAAGCCGTCGAAAAAATTAAATATTTATCAAGCATGCTGTTTAAAACGAATGAGTAAACTTTGTTTATAAATACTTGCAAAACCGGAACTAATATAAATAACGATTATTATACTCGTAATTAGAAACAAAGAGGCTTTATTAGAACTATTCTTCTTCTTCTTTTCGTGTCGACTGTATTATACTTCCATATTATACGGTTTGGGCCCAAAAGGTAGCCACGTTTATTGCAGCGGCAGAGGCGCTGTTCAGGTCGCCAGGGGTGCATGTGTACGGACATCTGGGACACTCCAGCAGGTGGGGCATTGTTTGATCTGGAGCGCCGCACTCGCACTCGGTGTTGGAGGAACCAATGATACCCCACTTTGCCAGGTTATGTTTGCAATTAGAACTACAAAGTAAATGGATCCGGGGCTTACACTTCTGCTAATCCATGGGAAAGAGAGCATGAACATACCTTATCTTTCATAACAGATGACCATGATTGGGCGGACGTGAGGAAATAGTGACGTCACATGTAATAAGCAACTCGTAATGGGCAAGTAAACAGTGATTTAGTTTGAAGGTTGATGAGAATCGTGGGTAAGGTGGTGTACATGGAAGGTTTTGGTTGAGGTGAGAAGTAGAGGTCGGTTGTAAAACAACAGTGGATATCATTGCAAATGGAACTAAATAGATTTCAGGTGGCTAGAAATGTTGGACTTGTTACAAGTTGTTACGAATCCCAAGGGTCTAGTGGTCGCAACCGTGACTGCTGGACATGACGTCCTGGGTTTGATTCACAGGTCCAGTAAAGGGTTTTTTGCTTCAGGAATAGGGATGTTCACAAAAAAAATCTAATTAGTCCTTCAGGAGGTCTAAAATGGCCACTTTCGCAGATCATAATATGAATTGCGTAAAAAGCGTAAAATGGACCTTTTATTGCGTCTGTGACAATTTAAGAAAATATATCTTCTTCTCTTCTTAGTCGATTCACTCTTGTCAGAGCGGTCGTGGCTATCATGTTCGGGGAGGTTGGGCAGCAGACAGCACCCGCCGTACGACGTCCCGCCACCCCTGCCTGCTGGCCGTCAATCGAGCACATTCATGCACGGGAGCGCCCATCGTAGCCTTCACTTGGTCTGTCCATCGCATCGGGGATCTTCCCCTTGGTCTTGTACCTTCGACTTTCCCTTGCACGACAAGACGTTCTATGGAGTCGTTTCCACGCCGACTAACATGTCCAAAGAATTTCAGGATCCGACTGCGCACTTGAGTGGATAGGCGCTCTTTTATGCTTAGCTCATCAAGGATGGAGGCGTTTGTTCGGAACTCGGTCCAAGAGACCCCGAGCATCTTCCTCCAACACCACATCTCCAGAGCGTCTATCTTCTGAGTTTCGGTTTGCCGTAGGGTCCATGTTTCGGCGGCGTACAGGAATATGGGAAACACTAACGATTTTACGAGCCTAACCTTTGTGGCTTTCGTTATGTTTCTGCTCCTCCATATTTTCTTGAGCTTGTCCATTGCACTTCTGCTCATAGCCATGCGCCTCTTAACTTCATTTATGCAGCCTCCTTGATTTGAGATGAGAGCCCCAAGGTAAATGAAGGATTGTACGACCTCGACGTTTGCTATTTTGGTGACGTTCGGCAAATTATTGTTAGCTCTGTCGACAATGATGATCTTGGTTTTACCGCGATTTATCTTCAAACCAAACTCTAGGCTGACACGTTCCATTTTCAGGAGGAGTTCTTCCATGAGGCTACTACTAGAGGCAAAAAGGGTAGTGTCATCTGCATATCGTAGATTTGCGATTTTGTATCCACCTATGGTTACACCGTCCATCCAGTCTTCAAGGGTTATACGCATAATTATCTCCGTGTACGTATTGAACAAAAGCGGCGAAATTATGCATCCTTGTCTGACTCCTGCGCTAGGGTGAAAGCTGTCCGAGAAGACTTCGTCTGTTTTTACTGACCCAGTTCCGTCTTCGTATAGGCGTCTAAGCAAATGCACCAGATGTTTCGGTGTACCCATTTGCAATAAGGTGTCCCACAGTTTTGGCCATTTCACCGAATCGAATGCTTTCGAAAAGTCAACAAAGCAGATGTATGTGGGCTTGTTGAACTCCCGAGACTTTTCGATGATCTGGCGGATGATAAAAATCTGCTCTCGGGTTCCTTTGCCTTTGACAAATCCTGCCTGCTCTGGTGCTATTTCCTTAGATAGGAAGCCTTTCAGCCGTTCATTAAGGATGTGTAGCATGATCTTACTGGCATGGGATATGAAAATATATCGTATTAGGAAAATAATACGAGTTGCGTTAAAATTCGTAAAATGGTCACAGACGCACTTACTATTGTAAAAGGTTTATTTTACACTTTTAAAGCAATTCGTATTATGATCTCCTAAAGCGGTCATTTTAGACGCCCAGATAGATTTCCAAAAAATATTGGACACATTATTTTTACCTTTTTTCACGTAAACAAACAATGAAGCCGATAGAGTGCTTTGAAAACTCGTGTGACGTCATATTCACACACACACCCACACATTAGTATGACATTCGTCACATTAGTATGACATTTCTTAGCGAGCAGTGACGTCACAAAGTCACAACCTCCCACTCAAATCTTTGACGCGTTTTATCTTCGTAAATTTTTATTTTATAAAACAAAAAATACGCATCCAATATTTTTCGATAATCTAACAGACGGACTAATTAGAATCATATTTTTTTAGTTAGTAAACATCCCTATTTCTCAGAAGCAGCCACGGAGTTTGGATTCCTGCCCCGTTGGTGGCAAAAGTCTCGCCCCCGATATGATACTTTAAAATGACTAGCGAAAATATATGTGAGCGAACTAATTGGTACACCTTTGCATAACTAGCGAAATGTGGGTGTAGGGTGTACCCTACACCCACATTTCGCTAGTTATGTTTAATTCTTCGCGGATTATAGTCGTGACGTCATGTCCTATTTTTAAGATTTTTTGTCACTCCAACTACGGCTGTCAATATTGAACTAAACAACGTTACAAAGTTCACGTCCGGTCTGGTCATAATAAGTGTATTGGCTCATAAGATTTTGTTATCATGGTCCACAATGATAGACCAGGGTCGATAATTTTTGAAACCAAAAAAAATTACAGTAGGATGAAACCCATTAGAAAAGGAGGGGAATATGATCAAAATGAAAGGAAAAATAAATTACGGTCGATCCGAGTTCGGGAAGGGGGGGGTGGGGGGGGGTTTTAAGGGGGGAAAGTGGTTTATCTCGATTTCCGGCAAAACTACAAGTCCTATGGAAAAAAGTTAAATGGCAAAGTTGTAGGTAATAAAAAGATCTACAACTTTTGTATTTGCAATTTTTTTTTACATAACGTAAAATTTAGGTGAAAAATTCAAAAAACCAAGTTTTTGGTTTTTAATTTTTATCTTTTACAAAAAACATTTTTTTTTCACGAAATTTAGTGGAAACTTACATTTTTATTCCCTAAATACACTGTAATTTTTTTGATTAAAAATATTTATTTTTCACCTTATTATTGACTTAATATCGAAAAATCAGCCCTATTTTCAATCGAAAATTCTGACGTCAAAATATCTGCCTTTTTTAAAAAGTCGGTGGGTGTTGTGTTCCTTATAATCTCTACTTTCTGATGATGTATAAAAAATATACATTGCAATGGTAAATTTTCTCAGAAAAAGCAAAATCAGCTACAAAATAACAGGTAGTAAGGGCCAAACCCTCCTAGCCCCTTCCCCACTTCTCTGTGAAATACCTTTTGATGGGCCAAAATTTTCCGTAGGTCTCCACGATATATAAATTATCTTAAAATAACAATAAATAGGCATAAAACAGCAATAAATACGCTTATAATTTCTTGTCTAGGCCATTATTTGGTAGTGGGTATTATTTCGCAGCAGCTGACTTTGCATTTTCTGAGAAAATTTACTATTGCAATGTATATTTTTTATACATCATCAGAAAGTAGAGAATAAAAGGAACACAACGCTCACCGACTTTTTAAAAAAAGCAGATATTTTGACGTCAGAATTTTCGATTGAAAATAGGGCTGATTTTTCGATATTAAGTCAATAATAAGGTGAAAAATAAATATTTTTAATCAAAAAAATTACAGTGTATTTAGGGCATAAAAATGTAAGTTTTCACTAAATTTCGTGAAAAAAAAATGTTTTTTGTAAAAGATAAAAATTAAAAACCAAAAACTTGGTTTTTTGAATTTTTCACCTAAATTTTGAGGTTATGTGAAAAAGTTGCAAATACAAAAGTTGTAGATCTTTTTATTACCTACAACTTTGCCATTTAACTTTTTTCCATAGGACTTGTAGTTTTGCCGGAAATCGAGATAAACTACTTTCCCCCCTTAAAACCCCCCCCACCCCCCCTTCCCGAACTCGGATCGACCGTAATTTATTTTTCCTTTCATTTTGATCATATTCCCCTCCTTTTCTAATGGGTTTCATCCTACTGTAATTTTTTTTCATTTTTTACCAGTTTTGAAGGCTTCGGCCCTGGTCTATGACGCATTAGTTCCAAGAAAAGAGAAAAAACCAGAAGTATGGGTAGTCAATGCAACGTCACGATGACCAAGCAGGTTTAAAACTAAGGTATTATAATGCTATCATCATTTTGATGACGGTTTTGTGATCATGTTCTGTAATTTTTAATAACTGCAATTTTCGATAGTTTAAAAATCAACATCTTCTTTATTTTTAATGGGACAAACCAACCGTACTATTCCCAAACCACTGTAACTCCTGAAAGCCAGAATCAACAGTGGCGACCACGAGAACAGCGCCGCGACAATAAAGTTCGCCGAAGTCCCAGAGAAACAGTTAAACTGTCTTGGAACCCGTAACGAAATTAATCAGGAAAGTAAACCTTATTTCCACTTCCCTCCATTTCAGCAGGTGACAGAACAGAACGGCCAATACAAAATGGTCAATAGGCACAAAGGGATGTATGTAACTGGGTTATCTCAGGTGCCTAGCACTATGGGTAATATTATCGTGAATTAAATATTCATCCACCTGCGTAGTGTTTTCCCAACTATGTTAGGGTTGGTTGCTAGTCTGACCGGATGCCGCTGAATACCAATTTTTTAACATGGAGCGACTGCGTCACTTTGGGCCCTATCAGAATACCAGCGCTGTGACATTGACATCTGTCATAAATGTCACAGCACCATGCTGGGATAGTGGCCCTTTAGCCTCGCACAGAATTAAGTTCTATTATGTTTTAAGGCTTATTGTCAATTGTGTTTTTTGTGTTATTATTTTTTATCAAATTGTGTTGTCCTGTTGGACCTGTGTGGGACTAATAAATACATTTTCTTTCTTTCTTTTTCTTTCACAACCCAGTTAAAACTTGGCAAAAAATTGGTTATACACAACTCAAAAACATACAGCATGAAAACAGATAAAAGTTCTTTCACTGAAAGTTATCTTCATCCCCTATATTTCCGAACCTTTTCAAAACCTCTATTTCAGTTGTCTTACCCGTATTCGAAAAAGAACCAGCGATAAGGCCATATACACAGTTTTGTACAAAACATTGACATTTGAGCGACAGCGGAGATATCTTTGCGCGAAAAGTTATGAAACTATTTGTTCTGTTGTGCTAATATTACCAGACTTTGTCGTGAAGTCAAGGTGACTGGCTTGTGATCTTTGTCCTCTACAGATTCTGGGAAGCTTAGCTACTGGATATTTTCTCAGTAACGGGAAATATAGTAGCTAAGCTAAAATATATCATGTCTTTTTCAGCATTGAACTATAAGGCAGACCTTATGCATGGCATGGCTTAGGCATGGCTTTTTCATCCTTATACCAGAGTATAAGGATGAAAAAGCTATGCTATATAAGGTCCCATTAAAATAGGTGGACAAATTTTAACACAGGGTTCAGTACGTCTAACTAAATATATCCAAGTAAAAGAAACACTGATTAAAGTGATTTTTTTTTGACATAAAATGTTGGGTAACTAAAACTTTTAGTGTATTTTCGATAGCTGATTTATTTTTTGGAAGTATCTGATGCGTTTTTCTTATTTTATTTTTTACCATTGTCCTTATTTTGGTGGTCTGAATGATGTCTAAAATTTTGTTCACCTATTTTAATGGGACCTTATATATAAATTGTAGTGTGGCTTTGGGCCCATAGTAATTCGAAAAAATTATAAAACCTGGCCAGGTTTATGTGTAACTTTATAACACCCATCATTATCTTGTCTTATTCTACTTGGGGTCGGCGCAACACGTTTTCTTCTTCATATCTTTCTCTTTCAAATTCTCACACAATCCATCCATCTTTTCTCTGGCCTTCCTCACCCTCCATCAACTCCACAACCATCACTCTTTTTTCTGTAACAGGCGCCAACTTGAAACTTCCTCTAATATCTTCATTCTTACTGGGTAAGCTCGTTCCATCGTCGACATCACCTCTGCCCTCAGGGCAAGATTGAAGTCAAGAGCAGGCCCATTTATAATTAAAAAAAAAACTTTAAATTCTCCATTCTTGTCACACACATGATTAACTTTATTTTGTTTTTTGATGTCATTGTATGGAAACCTACAGCGGAATTTTAAAACATTTGAGTGACAGAGAAACACTTTACAATTGGAATATACTGGTAGTACTTAGACCTTGGGTTTAAGTTCGGACAGAATAAAATCTAGGTTAATATAAAGCGAAAAAATATACCAAATATTAATCACTGGTAAATATTTTGATACCAAGCGGGGCTTATAAAAATATGAGTGACAGCAAATGCAATTTCTGGGGACATAAGTATTTTGTAATATTCGTAGCACGGTGCTAATTTTATGCGTAAACTTTTTGGTGTACCTAGTCTAACATTGGCTGTCATGTAAGCCTTGATCTCCATAATATTATTGTGAAATGAAATAAAATGTTAAACGAAATGAAAAGTAAAATCTATTGTTTGATTTAGGTAGGTAGGTATACAGATTTGTTTTATATATTCATGGTGTCTCCGTTGAAGAAGCGCACTCTACTCCCTCAATGTTTGTCACTTCCGTTTTGTAGGAATAAACTACTATAACTATATTGTATAATAATATTCTCATGATAAATTATATAACGTATAAAACATTACGCCTGTGATTCCAGAAAGTGTACCAAATAGTACACCCACTTCACTAGTTATGTTTAAATCCCAATTTAATAGGGGGCTAGCGTAATAGCATTAATGATGATGATGATGCTATCTAGCCGATTTCGGCCACAGCGACTGCATTCGCTGACTTTCCAAAGATTGTCAAGAGCTTTGTTCTGCTGCTCTCTCGTGTGCTCTTAAGTGGCTAGCATATCCAACTTTGGCCGAAAAAGTACGAGCACAAAGCGGACATGTCAGAACACCATTGATGATATTATAGGGTATAGCTTTAGGTTGCCTAGCTTTAAGGTCATCGCGCTTTTGATCCAATTGTGACCTCCTTTTTTCCTCAAATGTGTTAACTTGCTAGTTTCCTTCAACAACAGACAGGACAAAGAGATCGACCGTCGCGTCGAAAATGCCTGGAGAAGTTACTGGTCCATAAAAGCGCTTATGAAGGGCGACCTTCCAATCTCACTTAAGCGTAAGCTCGTCGACATGTGTATCCTGCCTATTCTAACGTATGGCGCCCAGACTTGGTCTTTGACAGAGGCTCAGAAGTCCAAACTCAAGGTTTGCCAAAGAGCGATGGAGCGTAGCATTTTAAAGATCAAAATCACCGATCGAATACGTAACACCACAATACGCTCCAAGACAGGCATCGCCGATGTTGGCGATAAGTCTGCGAGGTTGAAGTGGGACTGGGCGGGTCACATTACCAGGATGGGTCAAGACAGATGGGCCAGAATCGTCACAGAGTGGGTGCCTGAGGACGCTCGTCGTCGCCGAGGCAGGCCCAAGAAACGCTGGCGTGACGATTTTGACTCATTCCTTACAGATTGGCCAGAGAAGGCAAAACATCGGGAAAGATGGAAGGAAATGGGGGAGGCCTTTGCCCAGCAGTGGGACAAGATAGGCTAGTAAAAAAAAAAAAAAAAAAAAACTTGCTGATGCACACGAAGTCTCCACTCGGGCCGATTTTGTGCCTGCTTTTCCCACACTAAAGGGTCAATTTCGCATCTTTTAAAGTGTCTATTCTGAACATCCTTGAAACGTAAAAACTGACCACCACGTTTCCGTTTTCCTTTTTTTAGCATTAATACAGGCTCCATGGCTGCTACTCAATAGTTCCTGATGGAAAAACTCAACAACACTTTGTCCTGCCCGGAAATCGAACCCAGAACCTCGTGTTCAGCAGTCACTAGAACAACTAGAAGGCAGTCAAATAATATGTAATGTTCAATGAATTTTATTGTAAGGAATGTAATATTGTTGGCGCAGTGGCTAAGCGATTGAACTGCTGCGCTGCGTGTCGCGGGTTCGATCCCCGCACGGAACAAATAATTATATGGCCTGCAGATAGTTGTTTCGGGTCTGGGTATTTGTGTATGTGACTTTCTATGTTTGTAAACGCACCCACTACAGGAGACATTCCTAGTGTGGGACAAAGTTTTATAAAAAAAAAAAATATATATATAGGCTAAATACATAATCCTTGACCTCTAGAGCCTGGTTTAAAGTATCTACTGAATATTTTAAGGTCTGAATGTGACAATGAGGGTTGAAGTTTTGACAAGGAAATATGCTAATTTCTAGATAAAAAATAAGACAAAACTTGATGTGACAATTTGAGTGACGTGGTCTTGAACTAAAGTTTAGTCGCAAAATGTAATTATTAAACACTAAGTTGGATTTCATGAGCCTTTCTTATTTAAGTAAGAACATAACATTATCTATTTACCCACGACGGAACGAAGACCGTATATGCGTTTGGGGTAAGAGGATGTTTGTTTGTTTGTGCAAATACATGTTGCCATTTTTCTCCAAAACTACTAGTCCGATTTTGATGCAGTTTTCAGTTATGGGTTTGGGTTTGATTGGTGCATGTTCTTAGATAGGTGTTACGGGGACAACTCACTAGGGGGCGATACAGCAAATATTTTTTGTGCAAATCAAAGTTGCCACTTTTCTTCAAAACTTCTAGTCCGATTTTGATGAAATTTTCAGTTATGGGTTTGCGTTTGATAGGTGCATGTTTTTAGATATATGTTACGGTGACAACTCACCAGGGGGCTCTGCAGCAAACATTTTTGTGCAAATCAAAGTTGCCATTTTTCTCCAAAAGTACTAGTTCGATTTTGATGCAGTTTTCTGTGATGGGTTTGGATTTGACTGGTACATGTTCTTAGATAAAAAAATAAAAGTAAAAAGTTTAAAATAAAAAGCAAAATTAAAATTTTTGAAAAAACCCACGCCGTTTAAAAATTCGGACATTCTTGGGTTTTTATAAGGCGGGTATTTTATGTTATTATATCCTTTTTTTTTCAATTAATTTTTAACCGTCGTGGGTTTTTTCCAACATTTTTAATTTTGCTTTTTATTAATACCTACCACCATGTCCACCTATTTTTCGGCAGTTATGTTAAAGTCCCATGCGATATTGCCGTCATCCGGGCACAAGTCCAGACTCCGAAGGGCTACTAATATTTCTCAATGAAAAAATCCCAATAACACATTGCCTTGTCTGGGAATCGTACCCAGGTCCTCATGCACAGCTATCGCGCTTGCGACCATAAGACCAGTCAGGCAGACCATTCAATGTGTTGATGGTAAACTGGTGTTGTGTGACTACAGTAACACCCGGGCTCGGGAGATTTATCCAGCTTCATGTGACGTAGACTACTGATTCTTGACATGTGAATTGATGCAATACTAACGTAGTTTTAAGACCTTTATAACTAACATGACATATTGTGTATTTTGTTGTAATTATTGTATTTCTGATTATTTGAATTTTAGTGAGTGATAAAACTAACATAGTTTTAAGACCTTTGATACTAACATGACATGTGTATTTTGTTGTTGCCCCAGATATTGAATTATTATTGAATTTTAATTGATAGAATAGAATTTTGTTGAAATATACTAACGTAGTTTTAAGAAATTTGTTACTAACAATTATGGACAAACTTGGTCTGAAATTAAAAGTATATTATTATTATTATAAGCAAGTCATTACTATTACTTGAGTAAATGTCATTGTTTAAGATACGATTTTTTCTCTGTAGTTTTAGATACCTTGATGTTAGACCTATAAAATGTTAGAATTCTTAGTTTTAGTTTCATTGACTGTTACAACTTCGCTTAAACTCTTGTCCATTGCATAAAAATTTATGCTTATGTAATTACTTAAGATCAAGTAATTACTTTAACTTGACTATAAATACGGATGTTAGTGTCCTAGACATGAATGTTGTAGGCTGATTAATAATTATATTTAAATGAGGTCATTCTAAAAACCAGTGTAATTAGCAAACAATCAATAAATTAATGTAATTTTACATTTTATCACGTACTCATCTAAAATATCTTTATTAATATCATGTCCGCTTACATTTAGGTTGATGAGTTTTCTCGTTAAATGATTATTTATTTAACAATATTCTTTATTTATTTAACAATGGAAGATATTGGGCGGCCATTTTGATAACTGCTTTATTAGCAGTTTTTGATGCAAGTAGTAGTTGACTGGTGAGCATGATGAGGTCTTTGATTCGATGCCTATGTAGGGTAAAGTGTTGGTGGATTTTCCTACCAGGAATTACTTCGGAATATTAATCTCGGACGACATAATGTAGAAAATATAGTAAAAGTAAACTTTTCTCATTGACAAAAGCTATCGAGGAGTAGGAGTTCTGGTCGAAATGGTTTATTTAAAACTAGCTTTTGCCAGCGTGAAAATGACGATTTTCAATACAAACTTTCATCCCCTATTTAAATCCCTTAGGGGTTGAATTTCGAACATCCTTCCTTATTCCTTGTCTACATTATAAAGGGAACCTCTGTGCCAAATTTCAGCTTTCTAGGTCCAAGGGTTTGGGCTGGGCGTTGATTAGTCAGGACTTCTCTTTTTAACCGACTTCCCAAAAAGGAGGAGGTTCTTATTTATATAGATACGGGTGTTAAAGACTAAACATACAAGTTACTACAAAAAATAAACAACGTTTTTGTTCTTTAGATGTCTAGAATTAAATTCTTGAGTCATAATGTTGTGACGTAGTTGTAATAAACAAATTGACTTACTGCAACAGCAGCTACGTTAAGTATAAAATACTTAAGTCGGGCACGCGCAAAGTAGGTCTGGTGCTCTTGCGTTATCTAGGTATATCTGTTAAAACATTATTTCAGGCAAAACTAGGACTCATCACAAAATAACGATCATCGAGTAAACCGTTTAAATAGGTTAGGTTAGGACTGAGACCGCGCGAGCCGAGCGAGCGCAGCGAGCATGTGCAGTGACGCGGAAGCGGAAGGCGAGCTCTACATCTAGGTTGGGTGCAGTGTAATTGTTTTGTTTGGGTTCGTGTACCCTAACACGATAAAACGGTTGGCCTAGGACAAACTAGTTTTGCCTGAAATCGGGTTTGGCCGGCAACATAATTATCCATATCTGTGGACTGAAAAAAGCTAGCATAGATTTCAGATTCTAAATCTAATATTTTCAGCGGAAGTCTTATCTTTATGCTCCGTGTAACAGACCGGATGAGCACAGATACTCGTGTATAAGACTAATTATTTATTTCAATGTAACAACATCGAATTAATTACCGCGTACAACGTAGTCAGACTACAAAGTAACAATGTACTGATCATTAAAAAAAAACTAGTAATCCTACTAATTTATAAACGCGAAAGTTTGTAAGCTTGTATGGATGGATGTTTGTTACTCTTTCACGCAAAAACTACTGAACGGATTTGGATAAAATTTGGTACACAGATAGTTAATAACCTGGATTAACACGTAGGATAGTTTTTATCCCGATTTTATCTTCCCGTGGGATAATTTTCAAGTTGTAGCGGGCGAATCCTTTTCTAGTTGCTAGATCAACAAAAAACAAGTCAAGTTATGTTCAAAGCTGGCTGGCAAATGGATGAGTTGCCGAGAATAGAGTGGGAAATCGTCAAATGACTCCTCCCGCTCTAAACCGTTCGGAAGGGAGTGTCAGACTTCTTTTGACTAAAAACCACCCATGTTCCTTATTAGCCCTTGGTGTCCGGGTCCTCCGGGACCGTGGTATTTCTTGCGAACAACCCGCAGCCCGAACAATATAGGCCAATTAAGCATGTGTTTATGATACACTAGCTTTTGCCAGCGGCTTCGCCCGCGTGAAAATGGCGATTTTCCATACAAACTTTCATCCCCTATTTAAGTACCTTAGGGGTTGAATTTCGAAAAACCCTACCATATTCCTTGTCTACATTATAAAGGGAACCTCTGTGCAAAATTTCAGCTTTCTAGGTCCAAGGGTTTGGGCTGGGCGTTGATGAGTCAGTCAGTCAGTCAGGACTTCTCTCTTTATTTATTAGAAGATATGTTTTTTATTGGTTTTTTGCAAGTTCTGACATACTCCAAGGTAGATCTTTTAGCACCATAAGTTATGTCGTGCAGGATACACATCGACGATGAGTTTATCGGCAGATCTCCCTTCATTAGAGTCTTCATGGACCAGTAGCTTTTCCAGGTGAAGGCCACCTGGAAAAGCTAGATGTATCGGTCATGTTTATTCATCGTAATATTTGTTTTTGTTTTTAGGATCTCCAACAAAAGATGTACACAAAACATTGCATAAATAATACACAACACATACACAATGAATTGCATTGTTGCAATTTAATCCTGTCGGCCTTGTTTATATAACAACAAATATAACGCCGACGGACGTGTTGTACGTTAAGTCGTTGGTCCTGCGCCTGATCTCTCTCTCCGGTCGTGTCGGATTGCCGTCCCATCGGACTATGAGAGAAAAGGGAACAGAGAGTGCACTTGTGCCTGCGCACACACTTGTGCACTATAATATCTCCCGCGCAGATGCCTAATCTCCGCTGGGATTGGCCGCCGTGGCCCAAGAACCTAATCACAGATAAAATCTGTTCAAATCACCGCATGGACCAGATGTATATTGATCGATATAAAACTTTTCAGTTCTAGGTCCTAGAACATCGCGAGGAAACTGATGTCCTTATATCAAGAACTTACCAGTTTCTTCAAGATGTTTTTCTTCACTTTTTTGATAGCATAATCATCTACCTAGCGTTTTACCGATTATTTTGAGGCCGGATGCAGCGTAATACCAGTATTTTACAAGGAGCGACTGCCTATCTGACCTCCACAACCCAGTTAATACTGAGTCGTACGACACTACTTGGTAAGACTGGTTCTCAGACTTTAACGACGGAAAATGCTAGGCAGATGATGATGTTGCAGATATTACAGTTTACAACATGATAATCACAGATATACTTTACATCATACAACATAATCATAAGACGCGACGATTGCGCGGTCGACACGTCATTACGACGAATAATTGCGAGACTACATTTTGTGGAATTGGTGGAAATATCATGCATATTTAACCTACTATAAGCATCATTCGGTATATGCATTAACAACATCACTTTTGTACTGAGTATTGCCCACAAACAGTTTGAGAACTTAGGACCCATCTATCTATATCTATACTAATATTATAAAGAGGTAAAGTTTGTGTGTTTGTATATTTGTTAAATTGTAAGGGGTAATCTCGGGATCTACTGAACCGATTTTAAAAATTCTTTCACCAATAGAAAGCCACATTATTGCCGAGTGTCATAGGCTACTTTTTATCCCTGTATTCCCACGGGAACGGGATCTACGCGGGTGAAACCGCGGGACGTCCGCTAGTATGTATATAAAAGGAGAACTGACTGACTGACATATCAACGTACAGCCGAAACTACAGGGGCTAGGAATGTGAAATTTTGCACACGGTTTCCTATTATAATGTAGGGGAGCACTAAGAAGGGATTTTTGGAAATTCAACCCCTAAAGGAGTTAAATAGGGGATGAAAGTTTGTATGGAAAATCGACATTTTCAAGCGGGCGAACCCGCTGGCAAAAGCAAATTTTTTTTTTCATTATGAAGTACTCGTTTATAAACGGTTACTCATACAATTACAATCTAGACCTAGAGGCTAATAAGTAATTTAAAAACTTAATTTGCTAAAGCTTAAAAAAAAAAAAGAAAAGTGCCAAATGGACACACCATTGGCACTTTTCTTATAGTCTCTATTAAGTTGAAAGACACTTTGTTACAACAGTACATACACAGACAGTACATATTTTTATAGCGTAGGTTTAACGCCTGGCGTTTCTTTTTGACATGAGCCTTCCAGTGAAGTTTTGCGTCTAGCTAAAAAAGCTAATTAATTATAATTATTTTCCGTGGTGCTAGCCAACAGGGCTTATCCCAGTTGTACACGTCCTAGTGCACCTTTTGACGTTGTTTTGTTCTGTCTCCTTCTGATTTATAAGTACGCTAAACACGTTTTCTTCTTCAAGTCTTCCCTACCAGACGCCACGGCATCATTTACTTCGTTCTCTATTAAATCCTCACACAATAATAATTAGTCTTTTCATAAACCTTCCTCTCCCTGTCAATCTATCAACATCACGTCCATCAGACTTTTAGTTATAAGTGCGCGCGGAACTAGTTGGCCGCTCCTTAGGTTGTGACAGGGGTGAGGGGGCGGGTTGCCTACAGCTTGCAATGCACAGGAGACTATAATTAGACAGTGATGACCAATCTCGAGATATCGTGAACAATAATTGTTCAATTTATTGAAAAGAATACTTAAATAAAAAACAAAAACTTGCTTAAGGAGCGGCCAACTACATAGTTCCGCGCGCACTATACATGCGTTTCATCCCTTGTCGTGGTGGCCCCGACTTACCAACAGTAAGTCGTGGGTTCACAACTTTGTGTAATTTATTTCATCACCACTGCTCTCAAAACGGTGAAGGAAAACATGGTAAGGAAACCGGCCTGTCTTAGAATCAAAAAATTCGAAGACATGTGACATCGATCAACCCGCACTAGGCTCGCGTGGTGGATTTTAGCCCATCCCTCTCCTAGAGAGGAGGCCTGAATCTCTGCAGTGAGAACATTATAGGCTGATGATGATGAATCGCTGATAACAGCAACATAATAAATAAGAAAACTGACAAATTTGCCTCGTAGTTAAGTCTTCGCAGGTATCGCAGGCAGTAATTTTAGACAAAAACTAATTATTGTCTGTCCAAATATCCTGGTTAAAATTACTTTTAATTACAGACTAACTTTAGATTATACTTCATCATCAGCATCAACCGTGAAGTTTATGGTTTATTTAATAAGTTGAAAATTTACTTCAAGCAACAGTTTTTTAGTTAGTTATAAGGTTCTTCAAAAATTAAAATAAAAAAATCCTTGTTTTTTTTTACCTACGATATTCGTTCACTACGAAGTTCTTTGGAGGTTTAGTATGACTTTTGAAACAAACACCTTTAAAGATTAGGCCATAGAAACCAGCGCCGTTCTAAAGCTCGTTGGATTGACGATATCGTCAAAGTCGCGGGAAACACCTGGATGAGAGACGCACAGGATTCGGACATATGTGGCGGAAGAAAAGGGAGGGTGATTACGCGCTGATATGATGATGATGAAGATACCGAATCATGTTTTATCGACTAAAAATACCTTAATGAAATAAAGTCATTCTTGGTGAATTTGGCCGGTACACAACACCACGCCCCTCCAAAAAAAAACTGTTATCATTGAAATGACGAAATATTATTTATCCCATACACTAAGGATACGACTAAGCTTTTAATAAAAATGCAAATTAACTTGTTTTTCTAAAACTATTAACAGATATCGTGTGATGCCTAGCATTAGGCAGAAGATGCCGAAACAAAGTCACGTGACTTTTAAATGACACGCATTTAAAGTAGGTACTAGTTTGTCATTATTTTCTTGCCCTTCTGTTCTGTTCTTGTTCTGTTCTGTTTCTGCCTACCCCCATGGAAAATGGGTGTGAGTTTATGTAACCGCCACGTTATCATACTCCCAAATCTGTCACCGAGCCTTTTTCCAACTATGTGGGTCGGCTTCCAGTCTAACCGCATGCAGTATTTGACATGAAGCAAACGCCTATATGAGCTCCACAACCCAGTTGGCACTGGGTAAAACCCCTTTGGTAAGACTGGTAGTCCTACTTTCAGGCCACTTCTTCTTAGCGTGTCGATAGCAAAGGGGATAGAACCAATGTGGCATATCAACCTGTCCGCCATTTTGATTTTTTTTCGAAATCGCGGCCCACGGTGAAAGTGGTATGTATGGATAGAGGACATATAGACGAACAAAAAATGTCCAGTAACATGGTACCCAAAGTGTCACGTTACCGAGATATTTGAAGTTAAAGATCGACAAACGAGTACAACGACATTCATTAAATATTTTTTTAAATAGCCTTTTTACGTGTTTGGGCGTTAAATTATATCCAAATAATAGTTCCCAGGTTGATTATTGTTATACGCACATTGAAATCGCTTCGCATCTCATTGAAACGCTATGTAATGTCAAAAAATAGTTTTCTCGTGCTCCTAGTAGTATGTAATGTACCTACTCTCTTTCAATAACCAGTAATAATAATAATCAACGCCTATAGACACGTAAGAGGTCTAATTTTTATGTGGTCATTGTACTGATTTGTCCATCTTTACCTTCAAATACACACATCAACACGGTCTAGGGATATTTTTAAAAAAGCTAATTACTATCAATGTGTTTTATTATTTATATGACATGTATATATTTAAAATATACGTTATTTAATATTCTACCATTTTTTAATAATGGTTAAGGTACTGATTAAAATTTCAGGATTTTATGGAAAAAAAATGAAGCATAGACGGAAACCGTATATGAATTAACTTTTAATTTGTGAGTAAAAACTGAAAAAAATAGAAAAATCATTTAATTTGTGTTTATAAACTTGAAGTTAGTAGTCTGAGAAAGCGCCCATTATGTTCATAACACATCGGCAACGATTCGGCATGCTCAGAACAAGGTTGTCAATGTCTTGCTGCGGAATATTGTCCCATGTCCTTCTGAGGTGCGCAAAAAGTTGATCTTCTGTAGCCAAATTTTCAGGAACTTCCTTCAGAGCTCTTCTTTGCAGCATATCCCACGCATGCTCAATGGGATTTAGATCTGGCGATTGAGCAGGACAGTCTAAGGCCCTAACATTATGTGTATGTAACCAAGCTGCTACCGTTCTCGCCGTGTGTGCCCGGGCATTGTCGTGCATGAGCAGGAAATCTTGCCCCATTTGTGTTCTGTGAGGCAAGATTACGGGCCCCAGCACCTGTTGGACGTATCGTTCTTCCGTCATATTGCCCCGCACCCAAACGTGATCCGTCCGTCCTCCAAGACGAATTCCTGCCCAAACCATAATTGTTCCTCCTTGGTATGGGTGAACTTCCTGAGGGTTCTGGAGACGGCTCCATCGTCCAGGAACTCGCCAAACACGCGTCCTTCGTGAATCTGGATGGAAGCCGAACCTGGATTCATCCGTGAACAGCACATTGGACCATTGCTCACGGCCCTAGTCCACGTGGTTCCGAACCCATTCTAATCGTCGTCCACGATTGCCTCTCCGTAAAGGTGGGACCCGGAGTGGTCTACGAGAGCGTAGATTGCTTTCATGCAGTCGCCTTCTTACAGTTTGGTCACTCACAAGCACTTGGTGTTCCACTCGCAGCCTTTGGACCAATTGAATCGCCGTTGCATTTGGTTGAACTCGCGCAGAAATTTGCAAAAATCGGTCTTGTCTGGGGGTAGTGATGCGACTTGGCCCCCGCTGCCTCTCCGCTACTTCACCTGTGGCACGATAGCGTGTCCACAATCTTGAAATTACATTTTGATGGGTCCCTATGGCCTCAGCAACATTACGCTGAACAGATCCAGCTTCCAGCATTCCCACAGCTCGTAACATCTCCGCCCTCGTCAAATGTCGGCGTTGCATGGCTACAATACCTCAATTCTAACTTTATCTTACGTTTAAAAATGAAAAAAAACTGTAACTAAACGTAATTCGTATTGTTTTTTAAATTTCGCACAAATGAAAATTCCCTCTCCTATACATCAAGACATTTTTATGCCACCGAAACAAAAGAATTTTCAAAAATTTGAATTTGGAATTAGTCTGAGATAAATTACAAACAAATCAGTACAATGACCACATAAAAATTAGACCTCTTACGTGTCTATAGGCGTTGATTATTATTATTACTGGTTATTGAAAGAGAGTAGGTACATTACATACTACTAGGAGCACGAGAAAACTATTTTTTGACATTACATAGCGTTTCAATGAGATGCGAAGCGATTTCAATGTGCGTATAACAATAATCAACCTGGGAACTATTATTTGGATATAATTTAACGCCCAAACACGTAAAAAGGCTATTTAAAAAAATATTTAATGAATGTCGTTGTACTCGTTTGTCGATCTTTAACTTCAAATATCTCGGTAACGTGACACTTTGGGTACCGTGTTGCTTGACATTTTTTGTTCGTCTATATGTCCTCTATCCATACATACCACTTTCATCGTGGGCCACGATTTCGAAAAAAAAACAAAATGGCGGTGGGTCGATATGCCAGCTCCCATACAAAAAAGTTCAAACCCCTTTCTGTTAAATCATTTTGGCCCAAAATTCAGCTATGCGAACTCCACTCGCTGATGCAGTCATAAGGTCGTCAAGTGTACAGGTGTCAGGGCATGCAGAGCAAGATGGAAGGTGGGACATTTTCTGTGGAGAAACGCCGCATACACACTTGAGGTCTGAGCCGTCTATGAACCCCCATCAGAAAAGATTGTCTTTGCTGCGGCCGACCTGGGCTCGGAGTCTATTTAAAGATTTCCACTGAATACCTGTAATGACTCCTATAGAACTAGAAGTGACAGCCAGGATCAAAGCTAAATTTAAAGAATTTCCAAAGCACGAAAGCAAATCAATATCTCATGGATGATCACCCATCCACAGATCGACCTTGGTATTTTGGTAAGCGCTGCTTAACCTTGAAGGCTTGACCCCGTACGACTGTTATTACTTATTTAGCCACGAGCTCATCTGTAAAAGGCAATATAATCCCGGTTACCGGCACAACGTGCTTATAGGCACACTTTTTTTTGGGGCTTGCCGGCACATTGTGCCATTTGGCACATTTTGTCCGATCCTGTTACCGGCACAACTTGCCTATAGGCACACTTTTTTTTTGGGGCTTGCCGGCACAAAGTAAAGACAATTAAAATAAAGATAAAAGGTGCCGGTGGGATAGGTAAAAATAAAGATAAAAGGTGACGGTGGGGTAGGTAAAAATAAAGATAAAAGGTGCCGGTGGGGCTCGGGGGATCCCGATGTTCTAGCGCCGCCATTAGGTTATTGTTGCGCCAGTTATACAGAAAAGTTAAATTGAATCGACTGTCGTGGTATGGGCATGTGATGACGAGGGATGAATCGCATGTGACTAAAAGAATCTTCTATCTATCTATCTTTCTTTAATAAATTTAATAAATAAAGAGAGAAGTCCTGACTGACTAACTGACTCATCAACGCCCAGCCCAAACCCTTGGACCTAGAAAGCTGAAATTTTGCACAGAGGTTCCCTTTATAATGTAGACAAGGAATAAGGAAGGATTTTTTGAAATTCAACCCCTAAGGGAGTTAAATAGGGGATGAAAGTTTGTATGGAAAATCGTCATTTTCACGCGGGCGAACCCGCTGGCAAAAGCTAGTTATGAATATAAATGTTGATGGTTGGAGAGGGAGAGGAAGACCAACGTAAAAAGATGTATGGATTGTGTGAGGAATGATATAAATGAGAAAGGAGTAAATGCCACCGTGACTTCTAACAGGGAACAATGGAAAAAGAAAAAACTAAATGTGGCACTCGGAGACTGCCGCGGTAAAGCTATTACATAGCATTTTTATTGCAAATAATTAATTATTTAATTTGACAACCTCAGTTGACAACTTTGTTATTTTCCGTAACCGACAACAACAGCAACCTGGTTGAAAATATTTTCGTTACGGAATTTCTGGATTCGCTCTCCACGCTCAAGGCCCGCGATAGAAGCTATGCAATAGCTTAAAACAGTTGCACTGACCCCAAGAACAATAGGATAAGGACAGGAAGATGCTGAAATACCTATCTCTTCTTACCTCTGCTAAATAATACAGTCGTGAAATAAACGTTACTATACCAAAATAAACAATTTGCCCTACTCTTAATGCACGTATTTGCGTCGTGGCTTCGTGATAGGTCTCATCAGCTTGCATTGTATAACGTTTCGACACCACACGGTGACTCAGAAACAATGGCAATCATATTGAGTACATCTTTGGTTTAAATGGCTTACTGCCGCACTTTGTGAAGGTGTTTAGGAATTGTTAATCTTAACCATAAGGTGACTGACCAATGGATGGATGTATTGTGTGAGGAATGATATGAATGAGAAAAGGAGTACATTTGACGTTTAACAACGACGGCACGGCTGGCGCAGTTGCTCAAGCCATGGACTGCTGCGCTGCGTGTCGCGGGTTCGATCCCCGCACGGAACAAATATTTGTATGGCCTACAGATAGTTGTTTCGGGTCTGGGTATTTGTGTATGTGAGTTTTTTTTTTAAAAAACAGGGAAGAACGGAAGAGATGATGAGAATAATAAGTGCCTTTCGGCTTTGTTAAGGGTGTATTTAATTTGGCATATGGTCTCACTACAGATTCGGCCTATGGTCTCAAATGGCCATTTTAGCAGATCCTAGTACGAATTGCGAAATTCATATTATTTTCCTATTAATTTATGATCATTTTCCTAAATGGTCACAGACGCAGTTACTATTATGAAAGGTCCATTTTACGCTTTTTAAAGCAATTCGTATTATGATCCGGTATTTCCAACCAAAGAAAGTAGACGACGCAAGTTTAATTTTTTCTTAAGTATTATACCTATTATGTATTATATTCTTATATCTATACTAATATTATAAGGGTGATTATTTGAACATGTGCATATCACGCGGCCCTCCCCGAATAACTACTTAGTTAGATATAAAGTTATGTTTTTTTTTATTTCACGTAAAACATAGTTCGAGCACTTTAAACAGATGTACATAATATATTCCTATGGTTTTAAACAACTAAGTTATGTTCATAAACGTTTCTCAAATCTCATCACCATTCGTGTCCCAATTTCCAAATGTTAGCAGTTCATGCTCTAAAAGTTATAAAAATACCCTAAAGATCGTATTTTTAAGAAGTAATTTAGATAGTACACAACATGCTTTACTAATTAGCAAAAATATACACATTAAAGAACACTTTTAGGTAATTTGTAACGACTTCGAAAATTGTCCCAACACTTTATACTCACTACCATTTGTTCACACAGTCGCAGGGTTACTTTTTTCTGCGTAGTGTATTGCTATCTGTAAGAGTAACTCGGCGGTCGCGCTCAGTTCTGCGTCTCGACTCGTGCGGGTCACACGTCAAAAAGTGTTTTGGCGTCAACTCTAGCCTACCTTAATCGCCCAGAAATCGTGTTTGGCAAACAAAAATCTCCTTACCGTTCGGGTTTCCCCTGGCTTGTCTAACATTTTTATTTATCATTTTTATGTATTGTAATAGTCGCCATAGGAGACTCTTTGGTTTGATTATGTTCTCAATTTTTTAAGTTCAACAAAGAACGTATAATGTGAAAAAGTGTACAAATACCAGAATTACCATTTATATAATTACCATTTTTCCCGTTCGTATTTTGGCGAACGGTAATGAGCAATTTGAAATGGTAATTAGTACCAGTTTAAGCGGACCTCTTATTATATTGAAACTCCTTACTCCGCTAGGCCAGCCCAAGATCGAATTGTTACTACCAACGCCTGATCGATTGTTGATCGTTCGGTGTGAACTGGCACTTCCGCAACAAAATAAACCTACATACCTAGAAAAAAAAAAGAAAAAAAAAATATAAAAACAGATAGAAAAAGAAATAGAAATTAAAAAAAATATTTTTATTTAAAATTTAAATTTTATAAATTTCTTTTATAGAAACAGCAAATCTTTTGTATTTTTCTGTTTATCATTTGCCGATTGATGATTTTGCAGATCTTCGACCAAATTATTTTATGATTTAGTACAGACGCCAGCACATCGTGCTACCCGAAACTGTCAAATTTTCTCAATCAACTTTGAACCTAATGCTTTAGCGATAAAGTTGAAAATCTATTAAAGAAATTTGACAGATTGCTGTAGCTTGATGTGCTGGCGTATGTACATATTGTACATGAGCAGTTTCTGGTCATGAAAGTGAGACATAAATATTTTTAAGTTTTTATATAAGATCTCATCGAGTTGAAGAAATATCTTAGATGGAACTTATAAGGTTTAAGCTCTATTTACACTGAGTTTGATTTTATTTGAATTACTAGATAGATAATGTTATTGATGTTTTGGAAAACCGGTTGATTTTTGAGTTATTTGTTTTTATTCAATCACGTCGCTAAATAGCTAAGTTTGATGTCATATAATGTCACCTAAATCATTAATAAATATGTGATTCAAGTATATTATTCATTTTATTTCTAATTACCAATCACGAAGCATAATTACCATTTTTAAATGCTAATTACCGTACGTTTCATATCTCATCACCGTTCGACGAAAATTTTCAGCTGTAAATTCAGACCTATAGAGCAGTTCAAATACTGTGCGTTTGATGTATTTGGTTAAGCTACACTATAAACTTTAGGTTAAATCCATAAAAGTTCTAATTGGAAGCATTATTTGACCTTAATTTACGAATCCTGAATATGTCTATCTTCAAATATTCACCCATAAAGCTGAAGAGTTTGTTTGTTTGTTTGTTTGTTTGTTTGTTTGTTTGAACGCGATAAACTCTGGAACTACTGGTTGGATTTGAAAAATTCTTTTTGTGTTGGATAGTTCATTTATCGAGGAAGGTTATAGGCTATATAACATCACGCTACTACCAATAGGAGCGGAGCATAAATGAGAAATGTTGCAAAAACGGGAAAAGAAAATTCCTTTCTGAGAGCTTCCGTTGCGTGCGCTGCGAAAACGGTTTAAGTTACGAGAATATCATGTATGAAGTAATTATTCGCCTTTAAAAGTTCTAAAAAAAAGTCCGCGACAGCATCTGTCTATCTTTTAAGATTGACTCACTGTAACCATTTTTTACTATTAAAATGTTAGGTTAAAAAGAATTATTTTTTGCGAAGCTTATTTAACCCATATGATCTATATCTAAATAAATGAGTTCGTTAGAACGGAAATTTAATGTAGAATATTTGTGCTCTTTACTCTATACAGTTTAAACAAATATCTTAGAAGATATCGCAATGTAAAAATACCCGCGCGGAAAAATAATTACGCGGGTTGCGTCGCAATGTAGGTACGGGGGATTCTGGCTGGCCTCCGGGAAATTCAAATTCAAAATATTTACTGCCTCATGTTTACAAATACAGAGTGTTATAGTATATGACGACAGATGAGACCTGTCTTCGTTGATTTGTTGGTCGGTCATGATGGAATGTGGAGTCCAACGTGAAATAACACACAGGCACTGTTCGGTACACTAAACTTTACCGTCCAAAACACGATTTAAATCAAATAAAATGGAATGTAGTGAGGTTAGCCAAGTCAACCGTTCGTCACCATGATTTCAATTTGAATGTGTCAACTGCACAAGTCTACCGCCTTTTTATTAACATCAAAAATGACAAACGATAACTTTATCCGACTAAACACACTCAAGCATTGCCAGACCAAAAATTAAATTAATTGAACTAAAGCAAAATTATGATAAACGCTTGACATTCCATTACGCGATCTGCGACACGGCCATCTCTGACCTTCACACGACCTCGTGGGATGAGGTACCTTAAGAGACAAATAATCCAGAAAAGTAACTAGACCACTCGGCTATCCTGACCCACGTCAGGGAACATCATCACAAAAATAATTAGGTCAAATTAAACCATTGTGAGTAATTCGTTTAATGCTCAATTGATTGTGAACCAAACTCCAGTACAGCGCTTAACCAGCGTGACAAATGCTATCACTTAACCAGTGATAATAATAACGCTTAACCAGCGATAATAACCCACTAACGCTTAACCAGCAATTACACAACTAACGCTTAATCAGCGAAAGCTCAACATAACACGCTTAACCAGCGATTACACTACTAACGCTTAACCAGCGAAAGCTCATCCACACGCTTAACCAGCGATTCAATTACTAACGCTTAACCAGCGAAAGCTCATCCACACGCTTAACCAGCGATTCAATTACTAACGCTTAACCAGCGAAAGCTCATCCACACGCTTAACCAGCGATTCAATTACTAACGCTTAACCAGCGAAAGCTCATCCACACGCTTAACCAGCGATTCAATTACTAACGCTTAACCAGCGAAAGCTCATCCACACGCTTAACCAGCGATTCATTTACTAACGCTTAACCAGCGAAAGCTCATCCACACGCTTAACCAGCGATTCAATTACTAACGCTTAACCAGCGAAAGCTCATCCACACGCTTAACCAGCGATTCATTTACTAACGCTTAACCAGCGAAAGCTCATCCACACGCTTAACCAGCGATTCAATTACTAACGCTTAACCAGCGAAAGCTCATCACAACACGCTTAACCAGCGAGTGTACCTATAGTACTTAACCAGTACTCTGCATCTCTGCTTAACCAGCATTTGAACCTATAGTACTTAACCAGTATTCTGTATTCGACTCTATATTCGACTCTATATTCGACTCTATATTCGACTCTATATTCGACTCTATATTCGACTCTATATTCGACTCTATATTCGACTCTATATTCGACTCTATATTCGACTCTATATTCGACTCTATATTCGACTCTATATTCGACTCTATATTCGACTCTATATTCGACTCTATATTCGACTCTATATTCGACTCTATATTCGACTCTATATTCGACTCTATATTCGACTCTATATTCGACTCTATATTCGACTCTATATTCGACTCTATATTCGACTCTATATTCGACTCTATATTCGACTCTATATTCGACTCTATATTCGACTCTATATTCGACTCTATATTCGACTCTATATTCGACTCTATATTCGACTCTATATTCGACTCTATATTCGACTCTATATTCGACTCTATATTCGACTCTATATTCGACTCTATATTCGACTCTATATTCGACTCTATATTCGACTCTATATTTGACTCTATATTCGACTCTATATTCGACTCTATATTCGACTCTATATTCGACTCTATATTCGACTCTATATTCGACTCTATATTCGACTCTATATTCGACTCTATATTCGACTCTTTATTCGACTCTATATTCGACTCTATATTCGACTCTATATTCGACTCTATATTCGACTCTATATTCGACTCTATATTCGACTCTATATTCGACTCTATATTCGACTCTATATTCGACTCTATATTCGACTCTATATTCGACTCTATATTCGACTCTATATTTACGGTATTCACATTAGGTATTATTTTAAAGTTCTTGACGTCATGTTAATTACCAAGTCATTAATCAAAATTTCACGTCCAATCACTATGTCATGTTGAAGGTATTCATCAGGTAAAACATGAAAACCAATAATTATCCAAGCTAATGTTACCAATGTCAACATTAGCTAAAATGTTCAGGTTACTATTCACGGAAGTTTGACCTATACCCGTAATAGTAAAGACACTATAATAATTACGCTCTACATTAAATTTACACAAAATAGAATCTCTCATTAATGAACACTGCTCCAGAATCATAACAAAAACTAAAAGACTCACCAGAGTGACGGAGAATACCTGTAGGCGCATTTACTACGCACAAGTCCACTCGGCGTTGTTCAGGAGCTACACCAGCGCCACCACCAGTGCCGCCGCTGCCGGAACCCTGGGCCGCTGCTGGACAACGGTTCGCGTAGTGGCCTCGGCTCCTGCACGGAGGCAGGTGACGGAGCTGACCTTGGGCTTCGCCAAAACAGATGATGTACTTCCATGAGAAGACGAGGAGTGAGGTCTTCTGTCAGTCTTGCTGTCTTTTCTCTGGTAAACCGTGGAATCCTTTTGGCTTTCCCCACCACATACGTAACACTTGACTATTCGTATCGATAACACACATGTCTGCTGTTGCTGTTGCCAACCAAGCACGTTTGTCGATATTCCGTTTTTCAGAGTCTTAATACGGTAGGCGCGCATCAGAGCAAATAGTCATAAAGTTTTTGTTTTTGCTGCGCTAACGAAAACGCCACTTTTCCGTTTCTGTGTTACTTTCAGACGCACGCGCATTGTATTTACACACACTTTTCCTGGCTAGCACTGTCACTTAAACTATGTAGGGCGTTTGAGTTACATCGCACTTCTGATGACGACAGATGAGACCTGTCTTCGTTGATTTGTTGGTCGGTCATGATGGAATGTGGAGTCCAACGTGAAATAACACACAGGCACTGTTCGGTACACTAAACTTTACCGTCCAAAACACGATTTAAATCAAATAAAATGGAATGTAGTGAGGTTAGCCAAGTCAACCGTTCGTCACCATGATTTCAATTTGAATGTGTCAACTGCACAAGTCTACCGCCTTTTTATTAACATCAAAAATGACAAACGATAACTTTATCCGACTAAACACACTCAAGCATTGCCAGACCAAAAATTAAATTAATTGAACTAAAGCAAAATTATGATAAACGCTTGACATTCCATTACGCGATCTGCGACATATATTTAACAGTAAGAGATAGATTTTATAGTAATTCACACTTTAATATAATCTAAGCTAATCTAAACCATCTAAACTATTGTAATAAAGAGGAAAGATAAGATTTTTTGTTTGTTACGATTTAGCTTAATTAATGTCGGATAGTCGATATATCGAGAAAGGTTATAGCTATATTTATGTGACGCAGACGAAGTTGCGCGGGTCAGCTAGTATTATATATATGTATAGTCGACTTTGACAAACTCGGTTTGACGGACAATGAAAACCCTTACGAAAAAGTGACCATTTTAGACCGCCTAGCCTGGTCCTCTTTTGTACGTGGAAAAATTGGGTTATAACCTATAACCTAACACGCAGGACTAGTACAGATTAGTGATAAGTACATCATTGTACGCCATTGCCTGTTTGATCACGACACACACAACTGTTATTCTCGAAGGAAGGTAACAAATCGTACATCCACATTTCGCTAGTTCTGTTAAGTCCCATGGAAACGAAGCGAGCCTATTATCATCAGCTAGGCTTCGTGGTAAGTATGGATGGAAAAGATTTCTGTTTGATTTTAAAATTACATCTCTGGGTGTGGCAGTTAGGTTTGTCACGTGGCTTGGTGTAAGTATAAATAGATTACTGTATTTGACCAGTCTATTAAGCGTTCTCCTATAAGAGGTTGTTGTTTAAAAGAAAATCTTAAGGATCCTTAAGGAGCTACGATTGAGTTCTCGTCTTTATATACAGACTATAGGTGTTGCCAGCGGATATTAGTAAGGATATTACATAAAAATTACGTAAGTATACGGACATCGTGAAATAGGCCCTTATCGCTTAGGCGCTTTTAATTTGATTGTTTCTAATTTAAAAAGTCGATTTACTTTTAATAGTTTAAGTATTTTTTTTCATATTTTAAATTGTTTTTTTTTTTTCGGGACACATCCTTATGAACCTTTCAGGATTGGTAGAACTTCCTCTTAGAGTTTCAATGACAATTTAAATTGAGGCAGCCCCAAACTTTGGCTTCAAGTTTGGCACTTTCAGTAGCGTTCATTAGTTCCTGTGATTTGCAAATAACAGGACAGGCACCATATTATCATCATCATCATCATCATCAGCCTATAATGTTCCCACTGCAGGGACTCAGGACTGCAGGCCTGAGTCCCTGGAGTGGGTTTTTTATGTAATCCGCGTGGTGGATTGTACCTACTGGATGGGCTATAATCCACCACGCGGGCCCAGTGCTGATTGGCGGATGTCACATGTCTTCGAATTTTTCGGTTCTAAGACATGCCGGTTTCCTCACGATGTTTTACTTCACCGTTTTGAGAGCAGCGGTGATGGAATAAATTACACAAAGTAATGCACCTGCCTGGGTTCGAACCCACGACCTACTGTTCGTAAGTCGGGGCCGACACCACTGGGCCACCGCTGCTCCCATAGGCACCATATTATCATGTAATAATTATCAAGTGTCTCATCGTTTGTGTGGATACACCTGCACATTAACACTCCAGTGCTGAGTCTTAACTATATGAATCTCTAAATGAACAGGTTATTCTTGCTTCGACCAACCTGTGTCTGGAGTCTATTTAAAGACTTCCAGATCAGCCATGGCAACTCGAGGTGTGAGAACCAGGAGATTATAATTTCAAGCATTTATAATTTTAGGCATATCTTAGAACCAAAAATTCGAAGACATGTGTCATCTACCAATCCGCAATGGGCCCGCGTGGTGGATTATGGCCCATCCCTCTCCTTGAGAGGAGGCTTGAGTCCCTGCAGTGGGAACATTATAGGCTGATGATGATAATTTTATACAGCAAAATGCGAATAATGATTTCAGTAAACAATCTTCAGACTTTGTAGTCATCCTGCTTCTGATCATAATATTGACCTTACTTCTATTAATTATGGAGACATCTTATAAAGGGTGTTTTTTTTAGAGGTATAGAACTTTGAAATGGAATAAAACAAAGATGATTTTTTTAAATTGATATGAAATTTACTTTATTCGAAAGATAATCTTCTGGCATTATAATTTAAATATGACTTCTGACATATGACCGCCACGGCTGGCTCGCACGTAGTCTAATCTGGAGCACCAATTTTCGATGACTTTTTCCAACATTTGTGGCCGTATATCGGCAATAACGCGGCGAATGTTGTCCTCCAAGTGGTCAATCGTTTCGGGCTTATTGGCGTAGACTAGCGACATCACATATCCGCACAGAAAATAGTCAAGCGGCGTTAAATCGCACGATCTTGGAGGCCAATTCATGGAATTCACGGGTCCGAAACGTGAAACTATGCGGTTACAAAACGTTTCCAAACGGTTACAAAATAAATTTGCACAATTTGCAAGCGTTGTTCAGGCGTCAGTCTATTCATGTTGAAATGCCAAACCAAACTAAACATAAATCACTTGACAGCTGACAGAATGGCCGCCAGTTAAAAAAGTGTTGCCAACTTAAAGTTCTATACCTCTAAAAAAAACACACGTTATTTAAACACAACTAGGCAAATATTAAAGTTTTTTTCCTTTTATTTTCCTTTCGTAGACAACCGGTTAGCTCATAAACTCATAATCAAACTTGCGAGTTAATTTATTTTTAATTTATGTTGTAATCTTTGACGCTCAATAGCTAAGTTGCTGTATTGCGTCCTAGAGGTCAGGCGATCGAATCTTTTCCTAATATGCAACATGTATTGGTAAGTGTCTTTCGAAAAAAACTCATAATGATCTTCTGATGATGTTATGATTGGTCGAAAATGACGATGTTCTGTTTTTTCTTAGGAAGGAATTATATGACAATTATAAAATTGTCTGTAGTTTTTGATATTACATCATAATAATTGAGGAAACCACCGCAATTATCATTAAGGTATATCGCTGACTTTAATTTCCAGTAATTTGTGTAAATGACGAGATTTGTCGATTAACATAATGATTTCAGACATTAGCTAGACGATTATAAAAAACCTGATTGTCTGCGTAATACCTACTTGTTGAAGGTCTATAGACAACAAAGGTGTTATCCTTTAAATTTTCTCATTATTCATTAAATTCCCACAATACTACTGCAATAAAAATAAAGAACTCACGTTTAAAATTCCAGTCTGCAAAAACACCGAAACATTAACTTTTCTAAATAAAACAACTGCACAACACAACACAAACACTTCGAAAATTCTTAATTCGTAATTATTAATAAAATACGCGTTCTAAATTCAAAGAGCCACACGTCCGAACTCTTCGAACGTTGGTATAACACTGAACTTGAAATAAAAATCGTACAACTCTTGCGCAGGTTGGCGCCTTGATCACCTTCAAGAACTCCCTTTCTTTAAAAGCCTACTTTTAGGTCTAGAACATAGAGTTTATAATCGGTTTTTTGCTACGATTGCGTATAATCAGATGCTTGTCTTGTAATTTATATATTTTGCGGATTTTCCACTTAAAGGCAACATGCTTGGTCAATATACTGGATGCTCTTTGTTAAGACTTTGTCATGGTTATTTTTTAGTCTATCTGGACTTTGATCCTCTATAACCTGCGTTATTCATTTGACTGAATAATTATGCGATTATCTAGGTGGAACTATGGTAATTCCATTGAAAGCCTATAGTTCTCCAGTAGTTAGTTTCAACAACATAAAATCAAATCAATACAGTTCGCCGATGGTTGGGCTGTTTGAAAGACTATATGGCTAGAAATGAGGTGACTGCTGAGATGATAATAATAATAATATTCCACAACTATCACACAACGCCATCTAGTCCCAAGCTAAGCAGAGCTTGTGTTATGGGTACTAGACAACTGATAAACATACTTATATATTTCTAAATACATACATATTATAGATAAAATGATCAGTAAAGTATGGAAGAATTATGTCTTTCTACTCCAAGAAAGGTATATACATTTGATTATTAAATGAGATTTCTAATAACAAACAGTATGCAATGGTGATAATTCACCATTCTGGCCTCCTGGTAGTTTGCGGGACTTTTCTTTATTTCGTACCTTTTTTTTTATTTTAATGAAATTAAATCCCAATGGGTCGATTTAACTACGATACTTTTTGCCCATGGTATTCCGGCCCACGCATTCGGCCGACTTTTCCACTACTGTTCCCACTCCGTGTAATCCAGAGGCCAGTTGCCCCTAACCCTAAGATATGCTGTGCCGACCCCAAATGAATTGGCTTAAGGATAATCTTTCACCCTTAGGTAGAGAGCCTCCTAAACCTTCTGTAAATAAAAAAAAACAATCAATGCCTTCGTGAACCATAATATTCACCATCATCTTCCTGCCCTTGTGTTGTCGGTGTCGGATGAATTATTATAACATAACATAAGATCATGCCTGTAATCTCAGTTAGGAAGAGATATAATTTTACTGAGATCAGTGGTGATCAATTTTTTAGAGAGCAGTGGTGGCCCAGTGGTGGCGGCCCGACTTACGAACAGTGAGTCGTGGGTTCGAACCCCGTCAGGCACATTACTTTGTGTAATTTATTTCATCACCACTGCTCTCAAAACGGTGAAATAAAACATCGTGAGGAAACCGGCATGTGTTAGAACGAAAAAATTCGAAGACATGTGACATTTACCAATCCGCACTGGGCCCGCGTGGTAGATTATAGCCCATCCCTCACCTAGAGAGGAGGCCTGAGTCCCTGCAGTGGGAACATTCTAAGCTGATGATGATGATGATGACACGCTTTTTTTTGAAGGATGGGAAATCATAAAATGACTCCTCCCGCGGCTCTGGGCGGAGCAGAAGGGAGTGTCAGACTTTTACTGACTAAAAACCACCCATGTTCCTTCTTAGACTTTTGTGTCGGCCACGGTACCTCTTTCGAACAACCCGCAGTATTTACTAGACCCACACTTCGCCAGTTATGATTTAAGTTCCATGATAAGGAGCAAGCCAATTTAATCACCAGCCACAAATCCGAACTCCTGGCCCCTTCTGTTACTGATTCTTCCATTCTATTACGTTAAAATTGAACTTAAATCTCACACACCTAGGTGCCATTGCACAATCCTAATGCTGCCTACCTTGGAATCTCACCTAGCTAAGCTAAATCTGCGAAACTAGACTACACAATCCTTTTATAGCTATTTCTATTTCTCCAACGCCTCGTGCACGACCTCTGTAACGCGCGAATCGCGAATTCGCGATGCAACTTCCTTCAAGAGAATGAATGGCGTGAATCACTTGTTTCTTGCTAAGATAAATTATGTTTATTCTGGTAATCAGTTTTTAAAACACTTTTATTACACACGGACAGTTTTTTGGAAATCTGGACGACTGGATAAGCTTAAAAAAATTCAACAACCTGAAGTAGACACTAGCTCTGGATCAATACAATTGGAAGTCAAGGGCAGAAAGCCCGTGCCCAACTCTGGGATGACGTAGGATGATAGTATCAGATGTGGTCATTGTTTCCTGTCTAACTACACTAAAACATACAAAAAAAACATACAGACGAATTGAGAACCTCCTCCTATTTGGAAGTCGGTTAAGAAGAATAACCAAAACAAAATACAGATGTCACGCTATCACAATCTCTTTTAAAGTACAGACATATTTATAACTAGCTTTTGCCAGCGGCTTCGCCCGCGTGTAAATGACGATTTTCCATACAAACTTTCATCCCCTATTTAAATCCTTTAGGGGTCGAATTTCGAAAAATCCTTTCTTATTCCTTGTCTACATTATAAAGGGAACCCTCTGTGCAAAATTTTAGCTTTCTAGGTCCAAGGGTTTGGACTGGGCGTTGATGAGTCAGTCAGTCAGGACTTCTCTTTTTATATTTATATATAAGATAGATAGATGGATCTTGTTAAAGTCACACGAGAACCACACAGATTAGTCTCTGAAATGGTCTTTTGAAGAAAGAAACACATAGACGACAGTACAATTTGTCAATAATCGCATTTGTTTATTCCGCAACTGCAGTCGCAAGATTGTCGTTCGAACGTCAAGCTCGTGGCCAAGGGGCTACACATAATGGGATACCACCCACCTAACCCAGCACAGTTACCCATTCTTGGACATCCTTGCAGACTGGTTACCAGTTAGCCTTTACCACGTCCTAGTGGAGAACTTTTGGACATCCCTCGAGGTCTATCGAGTCAGGCGTGTCAAGGTGATTTGTGACAAATATATTGGCAATATTGGTGAGTAGTTTTGAGGTTCCGAAATTGACGTATTGAAGAGGATGTCAGATGTCATACCTGTTTCGGGTTTCGAGATGTAGGTTTTAAATGAGTAATGGGTTTGACAAGGGTGGTGTATATGGTCCTCATTGGTTTCCTTGTTTCAGTTTATATTGCGTTCGATTGATGGCCGATAGCAGGTGGCCCAGTGGTGGCGGCCCCGACTTACGAACAGTGAGTCGTGGGTTCGAACCCCGTCAGGCGCATTACTTTGTGTAATTTATTTCATCACCACTGCTCTCAAAACGGTGAAGGAAAACATCGTGAGGAAACCGGCATGTCTTAGAACCAAAATATTCGAAGACATGTGACATCTACCAATCCGCACTGGGCCCGCGTCATTGATATAATAAAACCCTAGATGCACAGTCTCGAACAAAACAAACAGTCGAAGCAGGCGCCGAAACACTCACCAATACACGCACTACTACATGTAGTTATCGTCACTATAAACATTTTTTTTTTGGCAAATTCAACCTTGCGCTGATTCCTTTTACAATGCAGTTATAAAAAGCAATATAAAAAGTATTTTGTACGACCGTGCAGAGACGCGAGCGACGCGAGACTATTTGAAATGAGTTCATTGTGAACTCATTTTAAGCGGACGGTTTTGAGACGCGGAGTGTGTATCTTGGGTTTTATTATATCAATGGCCCGCGTGGTAGATTATAGCCCATCCTTCTCTAAGAGAGGAGGCCTGAGTCCCTGCAGTGGGAATATTATAGGCTGATGATGATGATGATGATGGCCGATTGGCTTGCCCTATTAGGCCGGCCTATTGAATGAGACTTAAATATAACAGGCAAAATGTGTGTGCTGCAGGTGAGGTACGAGTACAATTCAGTATAACTCTTTCAGGATTTCATTTTGTAATGTGTATCACTTTGCGTGATTGAAAAAAATAATTTGCGTGATTAACAGAACCATTTCTGTCATCATCTACCTAGTGTTTTCTCAACTATATTGGGGTTGGCTTCCAGTCTAACTGCCTGCAGTTGAATATCAGTATTTAACACTAGCTTTTGCCAGCGGCTTCGCCCGCGTGAAAATGACGATTTTCCATACAAACTTTCATCCCCTATTTAACTCCCTTAGGGGTTGAATTTCAAAAAATCCTTCCTTATTCCTTGTCTACATTATAAAGGGAACCTCTGTGCAAAATTTCAGCTTTCTAGGTCCAAGGGTTTGGGCTGGGCGTTGATGAGTCAGTCAGTCAGTCAGTCAAGACTTCACTTTTTATTTATATAGATTATATAGATAGATAGATAGATGGAGCGACAGCCAATCTGACCGCCACAGTCCATTTAGTACTAGGTAATATTATGATCCCTAGCCAAAAATAATATTACCTGTTTGGCAGATGTAGTTCTAGTAGCCTAATAACAAATTATTAGTAAAAACTTCTGCTTTTTCACTAAAAAATAAGTTTTTTTTTAACAAGTACCAATTAAATAAAAAAATTATACTTTGTCGATAATATTCGAGATGATATTATATAGATGGGGGTAATAAAGCTGTTTATGACATTTAAAACTTGTACCTATTTCAAAAAAGTTTTGAAAAGTTGTAATTCTGACCTTCAATGTCTCCGTACCTAGGACGTTCCTGGTACAGTCCAGAACAAAACAAATAATCGCAATGACGGTAATCAAGTGCTATTCGGCTTCGTTAAATATATATTTACACCCTCTATGTTCTTTTTACGGCAACTTATATTTATAGATGTAAACAAGTTATTGGTTCAACATAAAAAGCCAAAGTAATACCTACCTACTACACAAAATCGTCCTTACTATAATTTAAAAAAAAAAACGACATTATAAGAAAGTAAACAATATGGTATCTTTTTTTTTAAAGCCTATTGTGTCCCACTGCTGGGCAAAGGCCTCCCCCATTTCCTTCCAGCTCTCCCAGTGTTGTGCCTTCTCTGGTATATAATATGGTAGATATAATATTAGAATAAAAATAAACAAACTTTTCTGGTAGAGATAATTAGAATAAACATAATAAAATTTAAAAAACAATGAAAAATATATACATATAATTTGAATATAATAATACTTATGTCTATTTTAACCGCTAGCAATCAGTTGACTCTACATAACTTTTTTTAGGTATAATATCTGAAGCATGATTTACTCGTATACAACCCTCGAATGATACAGCAGGCATAAAATTACACGTATATTGTGTTTTATGGGTAGGTACTAGCTTTTATACTACACCTGCTTGGAAAGTACCTTGATACTTTATCAAATTTACGGTAGAAAGTACGTCATTGCATATCGAACAAATATGCGGGGAGAAAACGCATCTGAGCGGGAGAGAATGGATTTTCATACACTTTTCTCTCCCGCTCAGATTCACTAACTGCAACAATTTGAAAAAAGAACATGTGAAAATTGCAGACGCCATTGGCGCCATTTTCAATTTGAATTATAATTTAAATTTAGTTTTTTATTTTCCTCGTAGGTGTAGTATAAAGCACGATCTCGGGTGTTTTAAAGCCCTCGCCTACGGCTCCGGGCTTTAAACGACACCCTCGACGGTAATCGGTCACTTTCTCCTCTCGGTGAACAATGTACTATTGCTCGCAGCTTCCCTCCCTTTACACAGGAAAATTAAGATGAGCCACGGGAATATTTAAATGTAATATGACACTCGTATGACCCCCGAGTTTTCTGTTAGTGAAAGTTTGGAAATCATTTCAGTAGTGTTCCTTCTGAGCCCCTTATGTCGAGGCTGCGGTATCTCTTGCGATCAACCCGCAGCCTCGACGGGAAGATTACCCCCTTCTTTTTTTTTTTTTGGTGGTTGAAAATCGTCGAATAACCCCCCCGCTCTTGGGCAGAGCGAAGGGGAGTGTCAGACTTCTACTGACTAAAAACCAAACCCATGTTCCTTCTTCGCCCTTGTGTCGGAGCCGCGTTATCCTTTCGATAATCCACCGACGGGAAGATTACCCCCTAACATACAAACTTACAAACAAAAACCTGTTTGTAATATTAGTAGGTATAAATTAACACACCTTCTACATAATTAGACCAAACAAGTAATCTAACGTGATGTATGTAAAAATCACATAAATAAAAATACGTGCTTACAACTCGATGTCGCAAGGTTAACACAAACATCTTATTTCCGCATATATAATCGAGTTTTTATGCTGATTTTCTTATTGAGGTTCGGTTCAAATGCTTTGAACTCTTGCTTGAAGGTGATCAGCTAAGAATATGATGGTATTAGCCTTTAACTCGGTGTTACCAGCGGCTTCGCCTGCTACAACTCGAAGATTATCCCACGGGAAGATTAAACGAGATAAAAACAATCCTATGTGTTATCCAGGTTATAAACTATATGTGTGCCAAATTTTATCCAAATCCGTTCAGTAGTATTTGCGTGAAAGAGTAACAAACATACATCCATCCATACATACATACTTACAAACTTTCGCGTTTATAATATGTACTAGTGACCCACCCCGGCTTCGCACGGGTGCAAAAAAGGTATTAAATTTAAAACCTTCCTCTTGAATCACTCTATCTATTAAAAAAACCGCATCAAAATCCGTTGCGACGTTTTAAAGATTTAAGCATACAAAGGGACATAGGGACAGAGAAAGCGACTTTGTTTTTAACCGACTTCAAAAAAGGAGGTTACTATGTTCGTGTGTAATGTTTTTTTTTTTTTTTTTTTTTTTTATGTATGTTACCTGATTTCTCCCCCATTTGTGGACCGATTCTCAAAATTCTTTTTTTATTTGAAAGAGTATACTCCTGAGGTGGTCCCATTTTTTTTTGGTGAAGATCTGGTGCTGGTCTTCGGAGATATACAATGGAACTCTTCAAAAATAGACGGCAAATCTGTCGTAATTGCTGGAATCGCTTGGATGTTTATTGAATATACATTATCATGACGTAACATCACGCCTGTATGCTCTGAGGGGGTATGCAGATGTGTACAATACACATTTTTTAGTTGTTAAATGAATTTCATAGACACGTATTACATGTTTCGTGCTTTTTTCTGGCGCTATTCAAGTATTCGCATCTAGCAGTCATCACTTGTATTCATGTTGATGAGCTGATAATGGAAGGTATACTACTCAACGGTTAAGAGTTGAAAGCAAAAATAGGGGAATCTTGAAGGTTAAGGGTTAGGTTTCTTGGTTGAATGTTAAATGCATAGTAAATATTTGTATAGGATATAATATAATATACTTAGGTACTTATTACAACTAAAAATGAAAAAATAAAAAAACTTTTTTGCAAAAAAAACAACCGACTTCAAAAACACCAAAAAGAGAAAAATAAACTTCAGAAGAAAAATCAGCTTCTGAAGTCGGTGGCAAAAAAGTAAAATCAAAAAACAAATGTCACCGACTTCAGAAGCTGATTTTTCTTCTGAAGTTTATTTTTCTCTTTTTGGTGTTTTTGAAGTCGGTTGTTTTTTTTGCAAAAAAGTTTTATACTATGTAGTGATTATCTTATTATTGGATGCCCTAGTAATAACTGTGATGTACGATTCACGCTTGAGCGACAAAACTGTACTGCACCCAAGTGCGACTAATGCTTATGCGACACGACTCGGGCCTTAGGAGTTTATAAGGTCGCTGGAGAAAAACCTGGCATTCCTGGCAAGCAGTTAACTTTGTTAACTCTTAACCTCGTTAACTCGAGGTTGTGACTAAAGAATAACAGCCGCTCCGATCGATCTTCAGGTTAAACCGTGTTTGCCTGGGTTGGTCCATGGATGGGTGACCGAGAAACCGGTCGAATGGAAAGCAAGTTATGGTCAATCTTACCATACAATCTGGGTTTTGGAGGTCAGATAAGTAGGCGCTCCATGTAAAATATTGGTATTCAGTCTGTTGTATCCGGTCAGATTAAAAAAAATGATGCCAACATAGTTGGGAAATTACTAGGCAGATGATGATCTGTTTTTGTTCTATACTTACGTTCGTGTTATGTTGGTGGTGCTTATTCCACCATCTCCCTTCCTCCATCGAGAGACTAGGCGTACTGCAGGTTATCACCCATATCTTGTCGATGTTCCACACATTCGTACGAAGCGCTTTGCTAAGTCTTTCATTATTCGTACAGCCAAGAAGTGGAACACCCTGCCTGCGTCGGTTTTCCCGAGTTCATATAACCCCAATCTATTTAAGTCGCGAGTAAATAGGCTTCTTCTGGGTAAGCTCGTTCCATCGTCGACCTCATCTCTGCCCTTAGGGCAAGATTGAGGTCAAGAGTAAGCCCATATTAAATAAAATAAATAATATACTACAATAAATAAATAAATATTAAATATTTTATCTTAAGAACATGCTTACAAAGTTTTTTCTTACGCATCGATCTATTCTTGGAACATCTGACCCCGACCCTGCTTCACAGGTTTTTATACATACAGGTTTTACATAAAGGAAGGTTGACAGTATATTATATTTGTCGCAGATTCAACACCGAGGCACAATATTTAGAGTTGACAATTTAGAATAACGCCATCTATCATCGTTTTTCGGATCTATCAGCGTTAAAGTCGGAAACGTCAAGCAGTGAGCTTGGGTGAGGTCGATGCAGAGCGTGGCTGGTCTGGTTTGACAGTTTTCGGTTGACAGATGACAGCTGACAGTTGTCATATGTCAAATGTCAGTTGTGAGTGGTCGGTTGACGTTGACGTTAGACGCATTTGACTTGAGGGACGTTACTTTTGGGTGAGACACGAGTGCGAACGGTCGTTCTGCCCGCCTGTATCGAACTTACCGCGTTTCCGTACTTTAATCCGTTTCCATCGGCTTGATCGTTTGAGATTTTGTTAATTTGTTATCGGAAGTAAATAAATAGGCGGTTGTAATCAGTGTTTAGACTATTATTTCGTACCTCCGCCATGCTGAACTTCGACTCTGACAACGAAGTACCCGAAATAGTTGAGCTACCGTCGTCGTCAGAAGTGCGATGTAACTCTAACGCCTACATAGTGTAAGTGACAGTACTAGGCCGGAAAAGTGTAAAGACAATGCGCGTGCGTCTGAAAGTGACATAGAAACGGAAATGTGGTGTTTTATGTTCGAGCAACTAAACAAAAACTTTATGACTATTGTGCAAGCAATGAAGACACCTTTTGCGAGTACGGATATTCGCCTACCGCATTTTGACTCTGAAAAACGGAATATTGTCCCGCGTGCTTGGTTGGCAACAGCCGACATGTGTGTAGTTATCGATCCGATATGGGAGAAACGGGACACATCCACTGTAGGTGCGTCGTAAGTCGGCACCTCCGTCGCTGGTTGTCCTCCGCTGGGCCTCCTCCGGGTAACCGTTGGTCTCACCTGGTGGGGATGGACCGCCAGGGTGCTGTGAAGACAGCAGCGCCGTGCAACCGGCGCTGTGGCGTGCCTACAGGGGACGCAGCGAATTCCACGAGACTCATGAGAGAAGTTTCGTCATGGCGGTCGTCCATATCTTGTCCTGGGATGAAATGAAGCGATTTTAAGGAGCTGTTTATAGTTTGGAGCGCCCCGTATGGTGATGACGATCGCGAAGACCCTGATGCGACATCAGAACCGGGATTCACTCGAGCTGAAGAAAATACGAAGAATAGTGCGATGACGTCATGGTGCGATGACGTCACGGTGCGCTGAGAATTTACTTCGGCAGCGGCGCCGGCGGCGCGGCGGCGGGACGCGGCTTGGCGGCGCGTGGTTGGCAGCGCGGCGGCGTGGCAGGCTGACCAAGCAGTGCCTGCAGTCTGCAGCAGTGGCAAATAGCGAGCGACGCGTTGAAGTTTGCTATGTGAGCAATCCCAGCGGTGTGCTGATGAATATCTGGTGAGTCGTATCCATTTTACTATGACTCTGGTGCCGAATGCTCTCTGATCAAAAATGTTTCGTTACAGTTCAGTGGCAAGCATGTAAATAACATTGTAAATTGACCCGGGATAGGTCATGATAGTTTGTACTTCACAATTATTTACTGAGGTTATGATTATCGATTTAGTATTAGAGATTTTATTTCATGTTGTACTGGATAGTTGTTTTAAAAAAAAATGATATTTTAATTGGCGTTGAGATTTTACAACAAGGATTTAATGTTAGTTAGACGTGTGATAGTGTTGTTTTTGTGTCGTGTAAAGGTTATTAGGTTATGTGATGTTTCAAATAAGCTCAAGAATGCTTCTAATATTCAAATTGATTTCAATACAGTTGATACAGATGTTCCGTTAGAATTTCGTTACCAATTAATTAATCTATTGACAGCATATTCATCTTTGTTTACTAGTGATTTCTAGATCCCATATTACAACAAGACTAGTTGAATACTAAGTGGTCAACTTAACATTTATAGTACCTAGCATAGTAAGAGTTTTCTTATAACCTGTAACGTTACAGGAAAAATAAAGTAACAATGTTGAACAACCCTACTTTAAAAAATATTTTGATAAAGGCTCGAAATGATTATCTTGATGGTGTTGTGCATGTAACCGGATGGAGGTTACATGTGGAGGTGACCGGATTGAGGTTGCCTGTTGTGTATGTAACCGGATGGAGGTTACATGTGAAGGTGACCGGATAGAGGTTGCCTGTTGTGTATGTAACCGGATGGAGGTTACGTGTTGATGACCGGATGGAGGTCGATTGGTTTGATGCTTATAACCGGATGGAGGTTATAAGTGTGATGATGAAGACCGGATGGAGGTCGATTGTTTTGATGCTTATGGCCGGATGGAGGCTATAAGTGTGATGATGAAGACCGGATGGAAGTCAGAGTATGAGCACTGCAATATTTTAATGTGTTTCCTATTATTTAAATGAGAATGGGTGTTGTTCGACATGTCGGCTTTGAGAAAAAGAGTTTGTTATGATTTTCATTAGAACCTGTAATGATTTTGATCAGAATACCTTTTATTCCCCACCCACTTGGGCCAGGAATGGCCGAACGACTGGTATTGAGCAGACTTCTGTAAGGTCAACTGTACAAATTTTGACTTCTGTTGAGACCGATTAAATTGTTTTAGAAATTCTTTTTCACGTTTTACCCGACAATTATTTGCGATTAGTTTCGGTTCATAATGTCATCAAATGAGATACGATTTGAGAAAATACGGTTAATTGAGACATGTGACGCAATTGCTGACTGTAAATTTAACTTTGACACAATAGACACTGACAAAACGAGATCGGGTGATGATGAAGGGGTCAGACCTTAAGTGAGAGGTAAAAGATGCAAATGTAGTATGCAAGTGACTCAGATTGCATGCATTGCAATGCTGTTCGTTGCTGCACGCGTGTAAGTGTTTATTTGAGGGCTGTGACCAACGTCCAGCATGGCAATGTAGCTAAAGGTGCTAAATAAAGGCAATGTGTTGAGTTGAGTTGATGTTGGGTACCGGATGGAGGTCCCATGGTTGCCGGATGGAGGCAATGAGATGTGTTGAGGTTGGGTACCGAATGGAGGTCCCATGGTTGCCTGTTGGAACCTGTGTGTGTTGTATGGTACCGAGCAGCGCATTGCATACTGGATTTGATCGGATACTAGATTTGGTCGAAAGTTGATGATTCTTGAAGAATGTTGATTTCAATGTTGAGATTTTCTTTATGAGATTTGATGAGATTATGGATCAGAACAAAATTTTGTTTTGAATTGTGTGTGTGTGTTAATACTCCGACGTCTTGGTCAGGGAGGCCGAGTAAGGGACGATTTACTTTCCGTGAATTCTTGTTGCAGATACCTCACACGAGGACGTGTGAAATGTCAAGATGGCCGTGTCGCAGATTCAACACCGAGGCACAATATTTAGAGTTGACAATTTAGAATAACGCCATCTATCATCGTTTTTCGGATCTATCAGCGTTAAAGTCGGAAACGTCAAGCAGTGAGCTTGGGTGAGGTCGATGCAGAGCGTGGCTGGTCTGGTTTGACAGTTTTCGGTTGACAGATGACAGCTGTCAGTTGTCATATGTCAAATGTCAGTTGTGAGTGGTCGGTTGACGTTGACGTTAGACGCATTTGACTTGAGGGACGTTACTTTTGGGTGAGACACGAGTGCGAACGGTCGTTCTGCCCGCCTGTATCGAACTTACCGCGTTTCCGTACTTTAATCCGTTTCCATCGGCTTGATCGTTTGAGATTTTGTTAATTTGTTATCGGAAGTAAATAAATAGGCGGTTGTAATCAGTGTTTAGACTATTATTTCGTACCTCCGCCATGCTGAACTTCGACTCTGACAACGAAGTACCCGAAATAGTTGAGCTACCGTCGTCATATTGATTAATAATATAATTAATATTAAATGTCTTAGATGTCATAATTTTGCAAAAAAGAATGAAAAACACCAGTTAAGCCGAAAGAAATAAGCAGATTTCTAGTCGATAATCAAACTCAAACTACCAGATAATTACAAGCACTTTTGAATAACAGTAAAACAAATAAAACGAAGCAACAGTCACAGTCACAAAGCATAATAACTTAGGGCACGCCACGATAGTGGCGGTAAGTCCCCTCTTTGAGGAGTGGCTGGAGAGGCGCCACGGCGCCCTCACCTACCGTCTGACGCAGGTCCTCACGGGACACGGGTGTTTCGGGAGGTACCTGTACCGAATCAGGCGGGAGGAAACGCCCGGATGCTTCCACTGCGAGGATCGACCGGAGGACACGGAGAAACACACACACACACACACTTTTTGCTTGGGCAGAGCCCCGCCGTGTTCTCGTAGCGGCGATCGGCTGCGGCAACCTCTCACGTCCAGCCCTGGTGCAAGCCATGGTCCGGGGCGAAGAGGAATGGGACGCCGTCGCCTTCTTCTGCGAAGCAGTGATGCTAGCGAAGGAGGTGGCGGAACGAGAGAGGGAGAGAACCTCTCAACGTCCCAGCCGCCGCGGAAGGCGCTCCGGGCGTCGGGGGCCACGCGATGACTTCCGGCCACCGGTGTGTAACGGGCTAGCTCGCCGTCCGGCCGTCGTCATGACGGCAACAGACCGTGTCGGCGCGGCGGCGGCGGCGCGTTCGTGTTCGTGTTCCTCTCAAAGAGATGTCAGCAAAATGGATTATCGAAAGGATAACGCGGCTCCGACACAAGGGCGAAGAAGGAACATGGGTTTGGTTTTTAGTCAGTAGAAGTCTGACACTCCCCTTCGCTCTGCCCAAGAGCGGGGGGGGGGGGGGATTATTCGATGATTTTCCACCCACAAAAAAAAAGGCACTTGTGAAAGTACTGTAGTTGCCCATTCCCTAGCGTAAAACTCTATGGAGAAGAACGGGTAAGAAACTCCATGGACACTCTTTTAAATCAGAATATTGATGCAAAATCTTGGTACATTAGGTATTATCATTCACTAGCTGCTGCCCGCGACGTCGTCTGCGTGAACGCTATACAGCACCAAAAATACCTTTCCATTTACCCGTTTCTTCTTTACATTTTATATCTACAGAAAGTGCAGTAACAGAGGGAGACTGTCTTTTGTAAAATTGACCTTCAAAAAGTGCTGATTTTCAGCCTGCTTTAGTCATAAGTTGTGACTGAAGCAGATGGAGAAAAAAATTAATTAGGAATACAGAATCGGGTAAAAATACATACTTATAGGACTTCTCGATAAACCATAGTAGTGGTTTGGCTCTCCGCAGTCAAAATGTATAGAGAGTCAGGACTGGTGACGCGGGAGCAAGTGAAGTACAATTTATTGCCCGTGTGAGAAGCAGATAGGTTCCGAAGACGCATAATCGGGACACCGACCTTCAGCTTGATGGTATGCGCTGGAGGTCCACTTGCTGACAGGGAGTTCAGAAATTCCACGGGATAATGTGTGGCGTCATCTTGCTCGACCGCACACAATGTCTATAGTGGTGTAGACCACTTCATTCCGTTCAATTTCCGAGAGAATGCATTCGTTAATTGCTGCAGCCTGATCGTTTTTGGGCGTCAAAATAGCCCGCTCACACACCCAACAATTCTGTTGGTGCGGTATACGACTGATGTCCCCGTACACACAGCGAATGGGTTCTTCTTAGATGGATACAACTATAATGAGAGATTCTGGAAGCACCACCTGTCCACCTCTCTCCTCTGGTAGAGTGCCTTCGCCAAGACATAGAAAGACATCGAAGAATTCTTGAGCACGTGCATTGCCGCCGAGCCGAGCTCTCATATTAATGGTCAAGCGCAGAGTGCGATCTCGTGATCACAACGAAGATCGTTTCAATGAAGCATTCACCTCGTCAGCCCTCAATCCCCGCGTCACCACGGGAAGCGTTTGTCGGAAATCGCCACTGAACAGAACTGTGACACCACCCATCAAATGTTCGTTCCTGCGGATGTCCTGCAGGGTTCTGTCCACGGCCTCAACTGCCTTCCTATTGGCCATCGTACACTCATCCCATACGATCAGTGAGCAATCCTTGAGCACGGGTGCCTTATCACTGTTACGTGACGCACCACAAACAGGCGTTTCGGCACTCTCTAAATCGATAGGAATTTTAAACATGGCATGTGCTGTCTTGCCACCCGGAAGCAGTGTGGCAGCGATTCCCGACGACACTACAGCAATGGCAATGTTGCCTTGCTTCCTGACCTCTGCAAGTATGCCAGTTGCAACAAATGTTTTTTTCTGTTCCACCAGGATCATCCAAGAAAAACATTTTACCCTGGTTTTGCCCAACGTTTTCAAGGACGGTGTCATAAATATTTTGTTTTCGCTCTGAAGAGAACAAAGCGACATGGTCATTTCGTATGGTAGTCATTACACCCGGATCGTAAAATGCCTCAGCGTTTTACTCCTGATTTCCGCGGTCTTGATGCGGTGATGATTGGGGAGCTGGTAACCCATATTTGACCAGTGGATTGCCGCCGATAGAAATGACCACGTGTTGAAGTGAACTGCGACAGGTGTTCAGCACGCGTTCATCAGTTACTTCGACTTCGTCTCTAGTAGCACGCCTTAAAAGCTCGGAGAGTATCTTCAGACAGATGATGGCGATACTTCTCCCACAATGCTACCGGGTTTGCGACTCCACAAAACACCAAAATGACGGCAAACAGATGACGCATGCGGCTGGGACTGTTACTGACGCTCGCCTCCGCGAAGGTGTCATCCCAGTTTTGGTCATCGTCGAGAAGGTGACTTCGAGGCTGCGCGGTTAGTGGGATACTCCACGCCATCAAATGTCCTCAGAAAGGCGAAAGACGTTGCGCCTCGGAAGTAACAACCGCAGAAAATAGCATTCACCATTATTCAGGTGCACGGTTTACTCTACCCAATGCGGTATCCTTGAAAATTCCCTTCCACAGCACGTCCTCGTCGATGTCGGTTAAATACACCCCTTTTTTCTTTTTTTTGAACTGCCTCGTTGGTCTAGTGGTCGTAAGCGCGACTGCTGTGTATGAGGTCCTGGGTTCGATTCCCGGGTCGGACAAAAAGTGCTATTGGGTTTTTCATTAGAAATTTCCCAATAGTAGGCCGGAGTTTGGAAGTTGGCGGTATAGTACCCCCGTGCCTCGGAAAGCACGTTAAGCCGTTGGTCCTGCGCCTGATCTCTCTCCGGTCGTGTCGGATTGCCTTCCCATCGGACTATGAGAGGAAAGGAACAGAGAGTGCACCTGTGCCTGCGCACACACTTGTGCACTATAATATCTCCCGCGCAGTTGGCTAATCTCTGCTAAGATTGGCCGCCGTGGCCGAAAACGGTCAGGAGGACTATTACTATTACACCCCTTTGCTTGTCGTATGTGTAATATGAAGGCACTTCGTCATACGTAAGGAACCTCGCAAACTGGTCGATTTCACAGAGCCTGAAAAATGCCAAGACAGTTTGGCGCGGATTTTCCAAGCGCTCAGCAACGTCGTCGGGATCAAAATATATGCGCTGGCTGTTCTCCAGGTGGACGTCTAAGAACATGCACAACTCCATCTATGACTTTTAATAACAACTATTAAGCTCACCAACATAATCAAATTTAAATTATTTATACCCAAAAAGGCTTACACATGTAATTCGACTATGTTTTTGAAATCTCATAGATGGCGCTGCTTTAAAAAAATCTTGGTACTACTTATATTCATTTTATGTTTATCGGCCTAAGTTACTTTTATTGCGTGTTTTTTATAGTGTGAAGCTAGCTTATAGCATGGTTAACTTAATAACAACATTTAAATATGCGTCGTTAGATTACACGTTCTTACAGAATGCGTTGAGAAATAAAGGTTCACTGCTCGTTCCCCGTAGGTGATAGCGTGATAATATGTAGCCTATGTGTTGACCCGACTTCTTAATAATATTCGTGCCAAATTTCAAGTAAATCCATGCAGTACTTTTTGAGTTTATCCCGGACAGACAAACAGACAAACAGACAAAAATTCTAAAAACCATATTTTTGGCTTCGGTATCGATTGTAGATCACATCCCAAGTATTCTTTTTTAAAAATATTCAATGTACAGTTTTGACTTTCCTACCATTTTATTATATGTATAGATACTGATCGTGATCATCATCGCCTCCTCTCTAGGAGAGGGATGGGCTATAATCCACCACACGGGCCCAGCGCGGATTAGTAGATGTCACATGTCTTCGTTTTTTTTGTTTCTAAGACATGCCGGTTTCCTCACGATGTTTTCCTTCACCGTTTTGAGAGCAGTGGTGATTATATAAATTACACAAAGTAATGCGCCGAACCCACGACTCACAGTTCTTGATACTGATACTGTTAGCCTGCGTCATCCCAGTTCTGGGTAAAAACCTCTCCTCATGACTTCCAGGGGGTCTAAAAATGTCTAAAATAGCCACTTTTGCATATCATAATGTGAATTGCGTTTAAAAGAGTAAAATGGACCTTTCATAATAAAAACTGCGTCTGTGACTATTTTACGAATGTTAACGCAATTCATATTATTTTCCTATTATGATGTATTTTACTAAATTGTTACAGACGCAGTTATTATAATGAAAGGTCCATTTTACGCTTTTTAACGCAATTCATATTATGATCTGCCAAAGTGGCCGTTTTAGACCCCCAGATCGCCAGTCTTGTCTAGGTCGTCTCGCCATTTTGTATGAGGTCGACCGCGACGCCTTCTAGCCTGTAGGCTCGTATACTATTACATGAAACTTAAATATAAAAACTATGAATAAATAAATAAACTTGTAATATATAATCTATCAAAGCATCAAGTGGAACTCAAAACTCTCCAGCTTTAAGTATGTATTGTGAATTTTAAGTACCTACTTCATTTTATCAAATGAAAAAAATAAAAAAATAACTTATTTAGAACATCTTGTTATCATTTTCTAAACCTGACAACGACATCCATACTAATATTATAAATGCGAAAGTAACTCTGTCTGTCTGTTACTCTTTCACGCCTAAACGGCTGGACGGATTTTGATGAAATTTGGTACAGACATAGTTTGGAACTTGAGAAAGGATCAAAGGACATAGGATAGTTTTTTTTTTTCGCGAGATAAACCAAAAATCTGCCGGAAGTCACTATTCCACGCGAACGAAGTCGCGGGCAAAAGCTAGTCATAAATAAATATTCTTCATTATTAATTTAATAATAGTCAGACCACGTACTTATGAATAATAGGCGAGCTATGCCCTTTGCCCTTGTATTACGCGTAAAGACCAAAGCCACCAAATAAATTATGAAAAAATAAAACAACAAATCTATGCACTTTTTTAAAATAACGCCATCTAATATTTTAAGTAAGAACTAATTACGCAAGTTGACAGCTTGGAGGTTTCTTAGCAAAAAGGTTGTAGTTGAAATAGCAATTCAGTTTAGCGCCATCTATCTTCGATAGGATAAACTAACTTGCCAGAAGGCTGTGTAACGGTAGGATATAACAGAGCCTATTCCAGCCGTAATTGTTCGCTTAAGATACGACAGATGGCGGCAAGTGTTTTAATGATATGTTTTTGTTTTGATTTGATATTAACAGGTTCACTGTCCAGGCTTCAGAGTGGGAATGGTCCATAGGTCCCGTTATGTTCCCGTTACCTCAATAATTTAAATTAAAAATAAACGAGTATTTCCCTGGGTTACGCTAGTATTATATTATCTGTGCCTGGGTCCTAGCACTTTTTAAAATCCTTATGATGTGTCCTGCCAGAAACTTTCTTCTTACGTCCACAGTATCAGATGGCTTAGAAATTGTATGAACGAACATACCACCGGTCTGCGGACTGGTATGGAGGACTCTCTACAGACCGTCTGTGGTCTGTGGACAGTGAACCTGTTAACAACATCAGATGAGTAAATATAGCTTTAGGTGTACGAGTACGTGTACCTAATAGTAAACTCACATTTGGCCCGTTTTATGTTTACGTCCCATGTATTAGGGGACGACTGCGACTCCAAAGCCATCAATCAGGAACAAATTCAAACTCCAGGACGGGTATTGACTCTCTAAAGTCTTAGTACTAAGTCAGTAGGTACCTACTAACACTTCACATTTACCTTATCGACCATGGGGACCCCGCCTGCTTCCAAGTTTTGTTTAATGTATTATTTTTTTTTTTAACTTTGCCCCACACGAGGAATTTTTCCTGTATCGTGGGTGCGTTCACAAACATTAAACTCACATGCACAAACACCCAGACCCGAAACAACTTTCTTTAGGCCATACAAATATTTGTTCCGTGCGGGGATCGAACCCGCGACCGCAGCAGTCCAATCGCTCAGCCACTGCGCCAACCGTGCCGTCAAAATGTGCTTGTTTTTTGCTTTTCAGTTTTTTCAGTCGTGTGTTTTAGTTTTTTAACTGCTTTTTTTTTCATTTCTGTATCCAAATCGTATTACTACCTACTTATCCAAAACTACTTGTTGTAAATCCCACACAATAAACCACAATAATGCCCTTGAAGGAAAAAAGACTCAAGTTATCCACGACCACGCCACGGGTCAACAACATGAAACATTTTGATGAAACTGGTTTTATTTCGCTTATTGTGGAACCCTAACCAGTTGGTGGTATATTAATCGATGATTAGGTCGAAATGTTTATTTTTGGCCAACTGGGTGCCGTAAAATATTCAAAGATTTCGCTTAAACAATAGTGATATTTGTTTAGACTGGGATGTTCTTAAATTAAATAAAAATAAAAAAAATTCATCACTACCTACATAGTAAAAAACAAAGTCACTTCCCGCTGTCTGTCCCTGTGTGCTTAAATCTTTAAAACTACGCAACGGATTTTGATGCGGGTTTTTTTAATAATAGATAGAGTGATTCAAGAGGAAGGTTTATTCCTTTTTTGCCCCCGTGCGAAGCCGGGGCTGGTCACTAGTAAATAATAAATAAATAAAATTCACGGTGATGTCGAAGATGTCTGTTGCACGGTAAACCGTTGGTCTCTGTTTTCATCTGTTTGTAGATTTTTGACAGTCGTTACAGGTTGTTAACGGCCTGAAATTCTGACAACCAGTCTTACGAAAAGGTATTGATAACATTATTATTCTGCCAGCCTTCTGGGCACTTTTCCTGTTGACAGCAATGTGGACGAATTTTTTGACGCCCTGTAATTCTTCTCTTTTGCTACTTGTATATATTTTATTATAATTTTAGTTCTGTTAATTGTAGATTGATTACCCAATACTAATTAGGTTGTGGAGGTCAGTCAGGCAGTCGCTTCATGTAAAATACTGGTACCTATTCAGCTGCATCCGCTTAGACTGGAGCCGACCATAACTGGGAAAAGGCTAGGCTATAGGCAGGCAGATAATGACTGAAGATGCTTATTTATCCATTGTCCACCGCCTGTTGTGAACTGCTGCAATCTCCAACTCTCCAGCTGGATTTCAACCTCTACAATCATACGTTAAGTCTTCGAAATCAATTGAAGATTTTTTCCGGTGTTTTACTTTCGCAAGGTATTGAAGCCACTAAACAGCCATTAACAGCCTTATTATGAAAATAGCAAATTAAAATATTTTTCAATTAGAACACCAATAATTAATGTGCAACAGTCATCATCATCATCATCAACCTATAATGTTCCCACTGCAGGGACTCAGGCCTCCTCTCTAGGAGAGGGACAACAGTATTCGTTTTTTATTAATAATAATCATGTTGATGATATTCTATTTATAAATACAATTTAAATCATCAAGCAAATTACGCCGTAAAGACGTATTGGTATATCTTAGCAAAAAAGCAATCAACACCGACTATATAATAAATAAGACTAAATAATAACTATATAATAGGAATTTAACCAATTTGGACTTAGTATAAGTTATAGAATTTATTCAATTTGTGATAAATTTATCACAAATTTGAATGAATGTTCACGTATATGGCTACACCGTACATCAATTCAATTCAGTTCAAAAATTTCGCTCTTCCAGTCGCATCGCAAATCGCTGCCTACTGTAGCCTCAGCCTCACACTCCAAAAAAAACTGTTCAGTAGATCTAGTGGGATTGATCCGTTTTTATGACACGAGCAGGGAGAGAGCAGACGCAGCCAGTTGCAGGGTGGCTAATGCCAAGTTCCAAACTTACCGAACAGAACACCCATTTTTTGCGGATGGAAAATTAATCTCCAAATAAAGCTATAATAAAGAAACCCAAAAATATCGGTACTTAGGTGTCCTGTGGTTTCTGCCTACCCCCATGGGAAAACGGTGACGCCAAGGTCGACCCAGAAAGAGGTGGCGAGGCGATATGGACGCGAACCGCGGGGGCTGGTTCGAGGAGGCACGAGAAAAGAGCACATGGAAGGAGTTCGGTACAGTCCAATAAAAAAAAACACTTCGCCCGCACTGGCCATATAACGTAGGACCTCACGCTAACAGTCGAGGCCCACTAGGGCCAGTGCCTGCCAGGATGCGGAATGTGAACTAAAACGCAAAGGGCATAAGAAAGAACACGAATGGGTTTTAGTCAGTAAGAGTCTGACACTCCCTTCTGCTCCTGCAGAGCGGGAGGAGTCATTTGATGAAATGATTAGATGCTTGCAGCCACGAGACCAAAGGAGGCATTTGTTTACCACCGTTTAGGTGATAAAACTGCTATCCGGATTCCAAGACGTAAAAAACTAAATAGAATTTTATATTTAGACGATTATCGATTTATCTCGTTCGTTATTATGTAAAACTAGTCACAGACTCTAGTCCTCTAGTGCTTTACTAAATTAACGACTTTGTTTTGGTTTTATTCCACGGTTAACGGCCTTATTCACGTCTATCCAGTTTACGTAACCTTTCGAAAATCTTTTCCTTGTTTAATAGGTAAGTAGGTACCTAAATGAGGAATGAAAAATAAAATTAGACTTCTAACAAATATTTTCAACCAGACGTCGCGCGTCGTTGCGCCTGTTGGTCACATGACTTCGAATTTTCGATTCTAGGACATGCCCGTTTCCACTCACTGTTTTCCTTCACCGTTTTCAGAGCAGTGGTGAAGAAATTAATAACACGAAGTTTTGCGCCTGCCTGGTTTCGGACCCACGCGGCCACGATGTACTGTTCGTAAGTCACTTTACACTGGGCCACAGCTGCTCTAGAAAGTTATAGGTATAATATGCATTGGATTCAATTTAATGTATGTTAAGACCTTTATTTCAATACCTGTGTTCAAAATGCAATGTGAGTGACGTTAGATTTCAAGAATTCAGAAGTTTCCTCAATGCGAAACTAATTTGAAAAAACGCACAATTTATTCGAAATGCCGAACGAGCTGTGGGCCCGTAAAGCTCAGGATTGGTGCCCTGAAACAGTTACACGAGGTCGTGGCAGACCACGCAGGAGATGGCGGGACGAACTGGATGTCTTCCTTGAGAATTGGAGAGACGTTGCACAGAATCGCGACCGTTGGAAGGAATGGAGGGAGGCCTTTGCTCAGCAGTGGGACAACATAGGCTAGCTATAATAATAATAATAATTATTCGAAATTGTCGAAATTCCTTTTGCAGACGTTTTTTGTCATTTTTTGTTTACGTGAAAAAAGAAAATATATGTGCCCAATAGTTTTTGGAAATTCATCAGAGACCAATAGGTAGGGTAGTTGACAAGAAAAATCTACTTAGATTTTTTTTACCCTATTGGTCCCGTAAAAATTTTGTCAATAGCGGTTGAGAAATTTGTTCTTTTTTTATACTGCTAGTAAAAAATAAAAAAAATTGCAACAAAAACCGACAAAACAAAAAAAAAATGTCGAAGCTTTTTTGTGTTCTGTTACTATTTTGGGGTCTACCTTTTTTAGTAGAACTTTTTATATCCGAATTTTATTTTGCATAGCAGCAACTTCATTTCGCTGAAAATCATTAGGCGTACACTCATCTATCTCTATATATATAAAAGAAAGTCGTGTTAGTTACACCATTTATAACTCAAGAACGGCTGGACGGATTTAGCTGAAAATTGGTAGGGAGGTAGCTAAGAACCAGGAGAAGGACATAGGATACTTTTTTTTTTTTTTTTTTTTTTTTTTTTTAGGTAGGGTAGTAGGTAGGTAGGGTAGTAGGTAGGGTAGTAGGTAGGGTAGTAGGTAGGGTAGTAGGTAGGGTAGTAGGTAGGGTAGTAGGTAGGGTAGTAGGTAGGGTAGTAGGTAGGGTAGTAGGTAGGGTAGTAGGTAGGGTAGTAGGTAGGGTAGTAGGTAGGGTAGTAGTAACTTTCTAATTCAAAAGTGTTACTACTCAACGAATGAGTTTTTAAATGAAAAATTTGATTCAAAATTTAAATTAGACGACGACTTGCCTCCTGATTAAATGTAATTTCAACTCTAGGACATTGAATTGTAATTTTTAATATTTTGTTCATTTTATTTAATAATACTGACATTGTATTTAATAATTCTTGACATTGTAATTAATAATCCTGACATTGTAATTAATAATCCTGACATTGTAATTAATAATCCTGACATTGTATTTAATAATTCTTGACATTATAATTAATAATACTAACATTGTATTTAATAATTCTTGACATTGTAATTAGTAGTTCTTGACATTGTAATTAATAATCCTGACATTTAATCATTCTTGTCATTATAATTTGATAGTAGTTAACGAATTCCTTATTCTTGACAATTTATGGTTCATTTGTATTAATTATATTGTATGTAAATTTTGATGTTAAATTTTAAATGTTAATTTTTATTCTTTATCATAAATTCATTACCATTATTCATATTCTTTAAAATATTTGTACGCTGGAAACAGCAGAATATTATGGACATCAAATTATGTGTAACACCTATAGCAACAATATTCTGACAAATAAATGTATTATTATTATTATTATTATTATAGGTAGGGTAGTAGGTAGGGTAGTAGGTAGGGTAGTAGGTAGGGTAGTAGGTAGGGTAGTAGGTAGGGTAGTAGGTAGGGTAGTAGGTAGGGTAGTAGGTAGGGTAGTAGGTTGGGTAGTAGGTAGGGTAGTAGGTTGGGTAGTAGGTAGGGTAGTAGGTAGGAATAATCTATATTATGTGACGCAGACGAAGTTGCGCGGGTCAGCTAGTATATATATAAAAGAAAGTCGTGTTAGTTACACCATTTATAACTCAAGAACGGCTGGACGGATTTAGCTGAAAATTGGTAGGGAGGTAGCTAAGAACCAGGAGAAGGACATAGGATACTTTTTTTTTTTTTTAGGTAGGGTAGTAGGTAGGTAGGGTAGTAGGTAGGGTAGTAGGTAGGGTAGTAGGTAGGGTAGTAGGTAGGGTAGTAGGTAGGGTAGTAGGTAGGGTAGTAGGTAGGGTAGTAGGTAGGGTAGTAGGTAGGGTAGTAGGTAGGGTAGTAGGTTGGGTAGTAGGTAGGGTAGTAGGTTGGGTAGTAGGTAGGGTAGTAGGTAGGAATAATCTATATTATGTGACGCAGACGAAGTTGCGCGGGTCAGCTAGTATATATATAAAAGAAAGTCGTGTTAGTTACACCATTTATAACTCAAGAACGGCTGGACGGATTTAGCTGAAAATTGGTAGGGAGGTAGCTAAGAACCAGGAGAAGGACATAGGATACTTTTTTTTTTTTTTAGGTAGGGTAGTAGGTAGGTAGGGTAGTAGGTAGGGTAGTAGGTAGGGTAGTAGGTAGGGTAGTAGGTAGGGTAGTAGGTAGGGTAGTAGGTAGGGTAGTAGGTAGGGTAGTAGGTAGGGTAGTAGGTAGGGTAGTAGGTAGGGTAGTAGGTAGGGTAGTAGGTAGGGTAGTAGGTAGGGTAGTAGGTAGGGTAGTAGGTAGGGTAGTAGGTAGGATAGTAGGTAGGGTAGTAGGTAGGGTAGTAGGTAGGGTAGTAGGTAGGGTAGTAGGTAGGGTAGTAGGTAGGGTAGTAGGTAGGGTGGTAGATAGGTAGGTAGGAAAAACGCATTGCAACGCATGCGCGGGTTCAGCTAGTTTACCATAAATTCAAAACGCATAATTCTGTAAGTCAGAATCACCATTGAGCATAAACTTCATTTCTAGAACCATCATATTGCCGAAAGTTCAAAATCAGAATCGTCTTTTTGCATACGTGTAACATGCAGAAGGCATGGCTTTTGTCACGGCTCCGGCGCTGCGGTGCTCCGGCGGTCCCACGCAAGCATATCGTCGCAGATGGTTTTAACACACACCACCGCAGCGCAGCTTCGGCTTGCTGATGGCGGGCTGGGCCGGCCAGCCTCAGCCGCGGTGTCGCGCGTCCTCAACTTGCGGGCCGCCTCGCCCCTCCACGCCTACGCGGGCTTAAATTACATTCTCGGGGTAGGGCAGAAGAGACTACATCACGGAGTCGGTTTTACAGCGATTCGTTTCTGTCACTAACTTTTGTAGCACAAGGTTATATTGACTTTTAATTTCATCATCATCATCATTTCAGCCAAAAGACGTCCACTGCTGAACATAGGCCTCCCCCAGGCGTCGCCACATTGACCGGTCCCGTGCGTCTCTCATCCAGCGGGTTCCTGCAACCTTGACCAGGTCATCGGTCCACCTAGTGGGAGGCCTTCCAACGCAACGTCTTCCGGTTCGCGGTCGCCATTCGAGAACTTTTCGGCCCCATCGGCCATCCGTTCTGCGAGCAATGTGCCCTGCCCATTGCCACTTAAGTCTGGCGATTCTTCGGGCTACGTCGGTAACCTTGGTTCTCATGCGGATGTCCTCATTTCTGATTCGATCACGCAAGGAAACTCTGAGCATAGCCCTCTCCATTGCCCTTTGGGTGACTTTGAGCTTTCTGATAAGGCCCATTGTGAGCGACCACGTTTCGGTCCCATAAGTAATTTCGGTCCCGTATGTAATTTCGGTCCCGTATGTAATTTCGGTCCCGTATGTAAACTTTTAATTTAGTTCACAAATATTGTAATAGAATTGGCAATATTCCTTATAAAATTCTACCAAATAAAATTCTGCCATCTTAAAAGTATGCCATTGAAAATTCGGCCAGTTATCGGCCAAACGATAATTCTATTAAATAATTGTTTTACCTTAAACACATTCGTTCAAAGAAGAATATACCAAGTGTGTTATGCCAAATAAATTTCGGAGCATCAAGTTTCTGCCAGATAGATGGTACCCATTATTTTGATCATGTTGCGCTTAGGTTATCCCCATGGGGGTGGTTGAACTGCCACCTAGTTTTTGAGACTAAAAAAACTACTTAGGATTGTGTATTTGAATAATGACCATGTCAAAAATGGCCGTTAGTCACACTTAACTAGTATTTCTAACTCATTTATCTACTAGAAGTTTTATTATTTACTTTTATTTACTTTATTTATTATTTTAGTGATAATAGCATGTCTTCTTCTATCTTCCATTCATCTCTATTACTCGTTATCTCATCAGACATCTCCTTTCTAGACATAACATCCTTCACACAGTCCATCCATCGTATTTTCTTCCTCCTCCTATTCATCCACATTCCTACCAACTATACTCATGCCATTTTCCCAATTCCCGGGATTAAAATTTATATTTATAATTTTTTTTTGAAAATCTTTTCCTTGTAAATGATTGATTCTTCATGGTATGGCTAACATATGAATAAACGTCAAATATGTAATATTTTATTCAAGAGGTGTCCAGTAACTAACAAATTATACAGATGAAAATCTGTTAGTATTTACATATACTTAGGTCCTATGTATAATCTTGATTGTGCGTTTATTAAAAGACTAGCGGACGTCCAGCGGTTTCACCCGCGTAGATCCCGTTCCCGTGGGAATACAGGGATAAAAAAGCCTATGACACTCAGCAATAATGTGGCTTTCTATTGGTGAAAGATTTTTTTAAATCGGTTCAGTAGATCCCGAGATTACCCCTTACAATTTAACAATATACAAACACACAAACTTTACTTCTTTATAATATTATTATTATATTATATATTATTATTATATTATTATATAGTATAGAAGTATAGATTGTAGACCATAAAATTGTATAGATACAAAAATGTACAGCCCACCAGAAACTAAAATGGTAACTGATAGGAAAAATGTGCAAAGACAATTTTGTACACAATCGTAAGATCTACAATTTTGTTCCGAGCTAATTTTGCGATAACACTCACCGTCAACGACAAAAAAAAACCGGCCAAGTGCGAGTCGGACTCGCGCACCGAGGGTTCCGTAAAAAAATATATTATGTGATGTAACTAAAAATTTATGGTTTTCGTAATTATTCCTTTATCTATGCTATAAGACGTTGCTTCGTACCAAATTTCAAGATTCTGAGTTCACGGGAAGTACCCTGTAGGTTTTGATTCCCTTGCGAGTGTCGAAAATTTGCGGCATAAACGGGAGTATCTTGATGTAAATAAAAATTTATGGTTTTCGTAATTATTCCTTTATCTATGCTATAAGACGTTGCTTCGTACCAAATTTCAAGATTCTGAGTTCACGGGAAGTACCCTGTAGGTTTTGATTCCCTTGCGAGTGTCGAAAATTTGCGGCATAAACGGGAGTATCTTTTGATCGCGTTGACTTAGAAGTTTGATTTTTTCACAGCTCCAAGAGACCATAGACTTGAGTATTTGATATGAATTTCAGCTTGATACCTCCACGCGTTCCTGAGAAAAAAGGTCTTGACAGACAGACAGACGGACAACAAAGTGATCCTATAAGGGTTCCGTTTTTTCCTTTTGAGGTACGGAACCCTAAAAAAGCGAAAAACTCATATTTTTGACCTATGACAATCAAAAAGTGGGGACTTTTGAAAATTAATTTTAAGACCTCTACCCATTTCCAGCTCTATACAAAGTATTGATAAACCAACTTTTTATGTTTATTTTGACTGGACAAATGAATGGTAGGTAGGTATATGTGGGTGGGGGACGAATTCGAAGAAGTTCAAAAACAAAGACGATTTTTTGAATGTATAATTTACCAGTTAATCAAGTTATGGAAGTTTTGTGTTTAATCATTCGTTTCTTCTACCTTACATGGATAAAATATATTTTTTTTATTATACGAGTATTAGCATGTGAATTTAAATGTTCGTAAACGCATCCATGATACAGAAGAAAAGAGGTGTCTGCCTATCCCTTCGATGATAACAGATTCATTTAAATTACATATATGCTATTTACAATGGCATATTTTCAGGTTATATGTAATCCCATAGGAGCAGGCCTATTGCCATCAACCACGCATAAATCCAGACTCCGTGACTGATACAGAAGTTCCCGACCTAATAACATTTTGCCCAACCTGGTAATCGAATCCAATGAGTGTTCGGTTCAAATTCCAAATATCAAGAACTTGAATGTCAAACGAAACTCTGGTGATTGCGGAAGTTTCAATTTCATCAGACTATTGCGAAAATATAATTATATAATGCCCACTGAGTGGCGGACATACTTTGTGTTCGAGTTAAATTACGTGCTTATGTAGGTAGACCGTGAGTTGACAGATTGTTGTGTCCTGATTTCTGAAGATCCTGTTGAGTTTCAAAGATCTCCTGTAAATCTTGAAACTTTTTGTAGAGCACGTAATTTTGTCACGAGAGTTTTTCAAGGTGGTGTATTTTTTTAGATCTTTATTCAGTAGGTATATTAGGAATAGCTTTTGCCCACGGCTTCGCCTGCGTGAATGTCGGTTTAACTACAAAAATGTCGATTTTCCATACAAAGTTTCATTCATATTTAACTCCCTGGGTTGAATTTCGAAAAATCCTTCCTTATTCCTTGTCTACATTATAAAGGGAACCTCTGTGCAAAATTTCAGCTTTTTAGGTCCAAAGGGTTTGGGGCTGGGCGTTGATGAGTCAGTCAGTCAGTCAGGACTTCTCTTTTTATAGGTATACTAGCTTTTGCCAGCGGCTTCGCTCGCGTGGATGGCAAACAAACTTTCATCACCTATTTAACTCACTTAGGGGTTGAATTTCGAGAAATCCTTCCTTATTCCTTGTCTACGTTATAAAGGGAACCTCTATGCAAAATTTCAGCTTTCTAGGTCCAAGGGTTTGGGCTGGGCGTTGATGAGTCAGTCAATCAGTCAGTCAGTCAGGACTTCTCTCTTTATTTATATAGATAGATATGTATAGATATTGTTCGAACTAAAAACAACAATCCGGAAATAATTACCTGCCTTAACCCTAACATTGGGTTTAGAGTTATAATAAAGATTATCATGTGACATCGTCTGCCTTTTCCTGACTATGTTGGGGCAGCTCTCAGTCCAATCGCATGGAGCGAGTATTTTCCATGGAGCGATTGCCTATCTCACCTCCACAATCTAATTAGTACTAGGTAAAACGATACTCTTTGATAAGACTATAAGTGGTCAGACTTTCGAGACACTGACTTACGACTGAAGTTTGTCATGCTAGCTGAGGTGAGTCATAGTCAATAACTTGATAAAATATGAAGTTAACTTTTCTGAAATTTTCGATGAGTATGATTTAGAGTACCTACCGTAGTTAATGTTAGATTGAAGTCTACCCTTGGTGCCGCCATAAGGTCAAAAAAACGTACATAATACCACTAATAGTATGTGCATTCATTTATTTCTCATAAAACTTATATATTTCACTGTCAAAGCATAATAACACTTAAGTCCTGTACAAGGACGATAGATAAATACTCAAAGTCACGTTCATAGAGATGTTATGTTAGGTATTGCGAAACTTCATGATGATTTCTCTACTAAAATCATCTGTCTTTATAGTCATCTGTATTTTTATCTTTCTGTCATAAAGCAACCGTCTTTCTGGTCTCCAAAACCCAGTCACTGGATAATAATGCAGGGTGGAAGGGATCCCGTCGCAGAAACTCTTATTATCATCAGGCTCTAATGTTCCCCCCAACAAACAAAAACGTCATATAAGTCTTGACTTATACGACATAAAGTTGGATAGCAGTCTTATAATGATAGTGAGATAACTACTAGGTCCTTTAGACGTCTTTAATTTAACTTATTAGTCGTGCGACGAATATGTCATAATAAGCTGGTCTTAGCAACGTTGGTAAGACTAAACTAAACGACGTTTTACAGCGGTCAATTGGAGACTCTTAAATGACTGGTTGTTTATTTAATACTCAAATATAACCTATATATTACATGATGTCCGTTTAATGTCATGCCCTGATTTTAATCAAACTTGTAGTCGCATTTAAGTCAGGTTTTGACTTTAAAACGTCTAGGCTGCCATATTTACGGAACGTTTGGTTAAATTTACTACGAAAAATGGAAGCAAGAAATTCGTGGAGAAGACTTAAACGTAGTGGTACTTTCAAAAGGAAAGTAAATCGAGATTTCCTTTTATCAAAAAGTACAACGCCAACAACCGTGGCATTAATAACAAATGTTGAAGAAGAAAAGTGTACAACACATGAACAACAAAAAGGTTCCGTATCAATATTTATTTTATTTCAATAAAAATATTGTGTGTGATTTTTTCCGATATTGAATTCGTTTTTAATCAGAACATTTTAAAATTTAAAAAAAAATTGCCTGCAAAACTTATTAAAAAAATGTTTGGGTAGGTTCACCCACAGGTTCACCCCTGAAAGTTATGCCAGCAATTTTTTTTACATCCTATAATATTATGAAAATGAATTTAAAATTATGAAAATGAATTTTTGTTTACAGTTGACGTTGTTCAAAGTGTTCTTAATGGGTCGGCTGTGGTAACAAATGATAAGATTTTTTTCGTAAGGTATACCTACCAGTGTATTAAGCTTCAAGTTTATAGGGTGTAATCTTATTAGTGTACGACCCGTCAAGGTGTGAAAGTACCTACCCATCAAAACAATTAACTTTCCCTTAGAAACATGGGTCGAATTGTAAAAAAAAATGATTGAACTTCCCATATTATAGCGATCACAGAGAAGTATGGGAAAACCAAATTTTTTTTTCATATTTCGACCCATGTTTCTTAGGAAAAGTCATTTGTTTTAATTCCATACCTTGACGGGTCGTGTACTGATAAAATTACACCCTATATTCATAGGTGTTTCGCAATATTTGTAAAACTATTTGTTTTGGTATTTTATTTATCATAATGATTATCTTTAAAAAATAAATTGATACTTAGTTTTTGATTTTCAGGCGACTATAATAGCGATCATTCAATAGCGATCATCATTCGAACTGAGTAGAAACAATGGGTTTTAAATTTATGAGGAACCCTATAGCTAGCTGTCATGGCGTATTGCATGGTCTTGAAATAACCCTAATACGACTTTATGTCTTTACAACGTCGTAAAGAGATAAGTGTGTGACAAAAGGCAACATGTCCTACATTTTGAGAAATAAACATATTTTTATTAATAAAAATATAATAATTTAAACACAAAATTGCGAGGGGGCATGAAAATCTGAACTATATACACCTAGGTATATTATCATGAAACTTTAATACCCAGTCGAACTAAACGGCATGAGAGACAGATACAGTTATTAGCGATATCGATATCTTTAGATAAGTTAAATAACCATCACCTTTTATTTCCTTTTAATTATTTATTTACACTCAAATCTCGAAACAAAACCACAAACACTTGTCACTAACAAGAAAAATGAATAAGTCTTACAGGTGATGTTCCTTGACTCAAATAAAACGTTTTAGTCATTCAAAAACACCTGTATGACGACAATACAACAAACGAGTCGTTGTAAAGTTATGATGCGACTTCTGCGCGACGAAAGTGGTAATTGCATAACGTTCATACGACTTCTGAATGACGATAACGAAGTCAGCTTGTGACTTTTGTATGTCCATTATACGACAATGTTGGTCGTATAACTGGGGCCATTTTCGCGTTTAGTAAACGTTATTATAACGCTAGTGCGACTTAGGTATTATGATCAATGGTATTAAGATAACGTTTACTAAACTTTTAAACGACGTTATATTGTTAGTTGGGCCACTGCAGGGACTCAGGCTTCCTCTCTAGGAGAGGAACGGACTATAACGATATAGAACGGCCCAGTGCGAGTTGGTCGTGAGTGGAGTTGGTTTCAATTAATTAGTACGTCATTTTGAACGCCATCCATACCATACAGTAATTTCCAATCAGTATTTTTTTTAAAAACGCTGTTTCCACTTCTATATTGGGGACGGCTTCCAGTCTCTCGCATTTGAACCCAGGTTAATTATTTTTAAGAAAACGTTGCCCCACACTAGGAATTTCAGCATGTATCGTGGGTGCGTTCACAGACATTTAAACTCACATACACAAATACGCAGACCCGAAACAACTATCTGTAGGCCATACAAATATCTGTTCCGTGCGGGGATCGACTCGCGACATAGCGCAGCAGTCAACTGCGCCAACCATACCGTCACAGGCAGGCGTGCCGTTGAAGGAAGTCACTCCATGTAAAATATTATGTTTATATAATATATTCAGCTGCATTCGGTCAGACTGGAAGCCGACTTCAACATAGTTGGGAAAAGGCTAGGCAGATGATGATAATTTCATCATGCTTTTCACTACATAGTATAAAACAAAGTCGCTTTCTCTGTCCCTATGTCCCTTTGTATGCTTAAATCTTTAAAACTACGCAACGGATTTAGATGCGGGTTTTTGAATAGATAGAGTGATTCAAGAGGAAGGTTTTAATACCTTTTTTGTACACTAGATTACTATAGTTTGCAATTTTCAGTGAGTCTGTTAAGTCTGAACATGAAACAAGGAAGCAAGCATACGCAACTTGTTAGGTGGGCAGACGTATAATAATTAAACTCTTGTAAAAAAACATAAAACTACTACTTATGAATCAATGTTTTGTTTTCGGTACTCCCATAGAAGCAGAAAAGCACAGCTTGCCTTAATAAAACAACGAATTAAAAAAAAAACGGTCAATACAAAAACAAAATTAATATTATAATCATTATCATCAAACTGCATGCCACGCGAAAAACGGAACGTATTGATGCGACGTTGTCAGGTTTACGTACTCAATAAACCAGAAAATACATTCGCGCGCAACTCGCACTGCGACGTTGCCAAACTTCTTCTAATATGTCTCCCGACTCCCGACCTCAGCCGATTGATCAAACAGATCGATCGGGCATGATCGGGCTCGACTAGCCCTTTCTCTGTCACACCATCCGATTTCGAACTGCTTTTCTGACCTCTCTATCCTACGAACATAATTTAGAGTTGTTTGTTTACATACTTTTTGCCGGGTTTACGACAAAATGTATAGGATTTCCAACAATTTCCAAGCATGCTTTGAACGTTTGAGTTTAAAGATTGCGATTGCGAGAGAATGTGAATGAGTGTGTGAATGCAAGTTCGCGACGCGATTGAACTTGTTTGAAGGGAATTTCGATTTAGTTCAAATTTGTCTTGAGCGTTGATGGTTGATGATGCAATAATATTCTATTGTGATTTGATTTTTCCGTTTCTTGTTAGAATTTAACTATGTTTTGTGATTAGTTTTTGATTGAAGTTAGTTGATTAATACGAAAATGAATTCGAAAACGCAAACAATAGTTCCTTGTGATTAGTTGTGATGGATTAAAGTGTGTGAAAGCGTTACTGGGCAAGGTAAATACTTTAAATTTTACAGATAAATATAATCTCTTTTGTTCACCTAAACCTACTCCTGATTTGAATATTTCTCAGAAAGTTAAAAGAAATACTAGGTACTAATCGATCAGCATACAATGTACAATGGGTTGTGGGCTGCTATCATAAAAACATTTTTTTCTGTTGGCCTTGTACCTATATTTTTTTCGAATGAAAAGAATGCTTGGAGTTTATCAGGTTACGATGATTTAAATAACTTCTCTGGTGCCATGAAAATACATCAAAATTCTCATAAACATTTGAATGCTGTTATTTCATTTTGTAGTTTTGGTAAAACACAAATTGAAACAGCTTTATCTCGGTAGTTACAATATGTGTCGAGCGAGATTATGTATCTGTAAATCTATCTAGTAATAATTGCCTTCAGTGTGTTTTGTTGTTTGTCATCTGTCCATGGTAAAGAAGCGAAGAATAAAGAGTAATGGCTATAAACATTGTGAGTAATAACATTTTTTTTCATCTGTAAGTAGTTAGAAACTAATTTATTATTTTGTGTGCCATCTAGCGGTTTGCCCAAAGCGACTGTATACGAGCGAAATACGTATTGACTCAAATAGTTCAGTTGTTGTGTTTATGTCAATAGATGGCTCTTGTTAATATATTATTTTACATGATACTGACAACTTGATTTATTGAAATAGTTGTAAATTTTCTGACAGGATATAAAATACGAAAAGTGTTAGTCATAATTAAATATTAGAAAACAAAACCGGTGTTATTAAAAACCAGTGTCAGAATTCGGAACAAAAAGTGTTTTTTTTTTTTTTTTGGAAATTGTGCTTTACCTCCAAATAATTGCTGGCACGCCACTGATTTGAACCCAGGTTAATTATTTTTAAGAAAACGTTGCCCCACACTAGGAATTTCAGCATGTATCGTGGGTGCGTTCACAGACATTTAAACTCACATACACAAATACGCAGACCCGAAACAACTATCTGTAGGCCATACAAATATCTGTTCCGTGCGGGGATCGACTCGCGACATAGCGCAGCAGTCAACTGCGCCAACCATACCGTCACAGGCAGGCGTGCCGTTGAAGGAAGTCACTCCATGTAAAATATTATGTTTATATAATATATTCAGCTGCATTCGGTCAGACTGGAAGCCGACTTCAACATAGTTGGGAAAAGGCTAGGCAGATGATGATAATTTCATCATGCTTTTCACTACATAGTATAAAACAAAGTCGCTTTCTCTGTCCCTATGTCCCTTTGTATGCTTAAATCTTTAAAACTACGCAACGGATTTAGATGCGGGTTTTTGAATAGATAGAGTGATTCAAGAGGAAGGTTTTAATACCTTTTTTGTACACTAGATTACTATAGTTTGCAATTTTCAGTGAGTCTGTTAAGTCTGAACATGAAACAAGGAAGCAAGCATACGCAACTTGTTAGGTGGGCAGACGTATAATAATTAAACTCTTGTAAAAAAACATAAAACTACTACTTATGAATCAATGTTTTGTTTTTCTTGCAAGGCCGGTCGGACCTTTAATCTTTTTAACATTGGTTCAACATAACGTTTAATAGAATTACAGAAAATGTTTAAAAACAACCGTTTCTGCAGGTCAAGTGTGTGGTAGGTAATCTTGGCACTTGAAAATAACTACTCGGCAAAGTTAACCGGTCAAGAGCGGGTCTGACTCGCAGACGAAGGATTCCGTACCACCGTACTAGTAGTTAAATGTATTGGTATTTATTTTTTTACTAGCTGATGCCCGTGGTTTCATCCGCTTGGATGTCGATTATATCGCGACCAAAAGTAATCTTTAACAAAGTAGCCTAGGTCCTTTTTCAGACTTTAGACTATCTGTGTATCTAATTAAAATCGGTTCAATAGTTTTGGCGTTAAAGCGCGACAGACAGACGGAGTTACTTTCGCATTTATAATATAAAGTAAGGATTAAGTATACGGAGGACTTATAGCTAAGATAAAAGACAAACAAATCCTCGCTTAAGGACTTATAATAAATTATTATTTACGGTGTGACAATACGCTACCATTATTACGATCGAGTAAAGAACGCCTAACACCTTTTCTTCTACGAGGATCTTGTTTTGTTTTTATAATTTGTTGGTATATCGATCAACACACCTTTAAATCATTTCGAGTGTCGAACTGCTTACGGTTCAATAGATACCGTCCTATGATAGATGGACGTACGGACGGACGGACAGACGGACGGACGGACGGACGGAGGAGGCGTAGTTATAGAGCTCCATCGGCAACCTTCGGGTGTGGAACCCTAAATCATCATCATCATAATTTTATGTGCTCTTTCATTTGATATTTGGGAGATAGTTGTACAGTCGAACAAGCTAATAAGTATACAGCCAGCTAACTTGTATTTACTTTTAAGCTTATACAGATACAGTTAGAGACTGATGTCAAACAATATGGCGTTTGACATCATTGGCTTAATCCGAAACACTTGATAAAACAAAATTACAATCAATATTTTCAGTTTTATAGAATTATAAAGATCTCTACCCTGTATACTTATTAGCTTGTTCGACTGTACAAGGGTGGGGACGCTTTTTCCCATTGTTTTTTACCTAGCTGCGAAAGAGCGGAGTCGCTTATACAGGCTTTTTAGGCTTAAAAGGAGGCTCCAATCATCACCTTGTTATTTCTTTGTGGTCACTGAATGAACAATTTTTTATTTAATTTAATCTTCCTGCCCTTCACCCATGTTATTTGCAAACTCTGTCTTTCCTATCATTCACACAATTTATCCATATTATATATTGAGGAGCTCGTGGCTTAATAATAACTGCCACTCGGGTTAATCTTTAGGTTAAGCCGCGCTTGCCTAGGTTGGTCTGTGGATGGGTGACCGCCCCTTTCATACCGAGTTTCCTCCGGGCCTCGGAAAGCTGTTGGTCCCGGATGCCATATATATAGATCTTTGGCAGTCGTTACAGGTAGTCAGTGACCTAAAAGTCTGACAACCAGTCTTACGGGTATCGTATTACCCAGCATGAACTGGGTTGTGGAGGTCAGATAGGCAGTCGCTCCATGTAAAATACTGGTATTCAGCTGCATCTGGTTAGACTGGAAGCCGACCCCAACATAGTTGGGAAAAGGCTAGGCAGATGATGATGAATTTATCCATATATTATCTTTGGCCTTTCCTCTCCATTCCTCACCATTTTTTTTTTTTTTTTTTACATTAAATTTCATAACCCTTTTGCCATGACATGTCCATACCAAGATAGCCGATACCAGCGGACAGCGTTGAGGAGCAGTTTTTTGAAGCCCTTTTATGGTTTCTTATTAGTTTATTTAACACTAGCTGATGCCCGCGGCTTCGCCCACGTGGAAAATTATACACAAAAGACTTCCTCGAGAACCACTCTATCCATTGGTGAAAACAGCATGAAAACCGGTACAGTAGTTTCTGAGTTTATTGCGAACAGACAGACAGACGCGGTTTAGGACTTTGTTTTATAATATGTAGTGATGAAGTCTTTATTGTTGATCTTTATTATAGTTAGTTTACTCTAATAAAGATAGTCGATTCCCTTCCAATTTTTCTGTAAGACGTGAGTTGAAACAAGCAGACTTTGGGTACGGAACCCTAAAAGTAAAGATTGTTTTTAGCCTTATACCACATAAAAACGTAAGTAAATCACCAGGAACTTAAACTTGAGCTTTGTAATATGTAAACTGTTTACAATGAACTTAAAATGAACACTTAATGCAAATGTGTAAGCTAATGTTTCTGTGGATATCTCGTTATTATTATGTGCTTCTAAAGACTTATTTACATTAACACAACTTCTTTATACAGTGTATCCACTACTATCTGACCCCTGTTCTCATGCCAATTACCCTCTTCTTCTTTATATGAGGATTCAGGTATTACTGGGCACTTACTGGACAAGCCTACTGCGTCAATCGTCAATGGATCATCCCATATTAATCCATATATCATCATCGTCTGCCTAAGCCTTTTCCCAACTATTTTGGAGTCGGCTTTCAGTCTTACAAGACAGCTGAATACCAGTATTTTGCATCGAGCAACTGCCTATCTCTTTTGTGTCGAATAGGCAACTCGTACCCTCCACAACCCAGTTAGTACAAGGTAAGGGTGCTTTTCCACCCGCCGGGGCAGCGGATTTTAGAACGAGATGACGTGGCCTCGGCGCAAGGGCAAAGAAGGAACATGGGTTTTCACCCACTAAACAGAAAAAAAAGGGTGCTTTTCCACCAGAGATGTGCTAAGCTAAGATAGATAGATTCATTTATTTGCCTGAAATATGGTATTTTACAGATTTTACAACACATAGGTACACATTAGTTCTTCATATGACGGTCACGGCACGGTTGGCGCAGTGGCTCAAGCAATGGACTGCTGCGCTGCGTGTCGCGGGTTCGATCCCCGCACGGAACAAATATTTGTATGACCTACAGATAGTTGTTCCGGGTCTGGGTATTTGTGTCTGTGTTAAAAAAAAAAAAAACCGCCTACTAAATAAGGCATGCAAATTTTGTGACATAAATGATTGAAATAATTTTAAACAAATTAAACAAAATTATTAAATTGCAATGTCCACAAAAAACAGAGATGTGCTATGCTACGTTGCTATGGATGCGTTTGATATCCACCAATCATATTCATTGGTCCACATAGCTTAGCACTGGTGGAAATGGACTCAGCTAAGCTATGTTTTTTATATGGAAAGATGCGTGCTATGGAGGTGTGCTATGGAGGCGTGCTATGGATGCGTGCAATAGATGCGTGCTATGGAGGCGTGCTATGTGCCGCTTCCCTACTATCGAAACTGCATAGCTCGATCTGCGCATCTTCCTCGCACAGCTACTTAGCTTAGCATCAGTGGAAACGGTCACATAGTTTCACAGCTTAGCTATTACATCTTCGCAGCATAGCACATCTCTGGTGGAAAAGCACCCTTTACGATACGTCGATACCCCATGGTAAGACTCTTTGTCAGTCAGTTTCGGACCACTGACTATTTATTACCTGTAATTACTGTCAAAAATCTATAAATGACAGCCGGGACCAAACGGTCTATGGGTAGGCAGCAGATGATGACATAATTATTATGTTACGTGTAAAAACATCTTTATATAAACAGTCGGACTGGCAAATGATTCCATTTTTCTTTTTTTTAAGTACTTAACCCAAAAACAAAAAGAATCCATTAAAACAATAAAATGATACATCCTCGCGACTAAAAACGGATAAACAAAACCGTATCGAAATGGCCTTTTTTCGGGCACCACTACACCGGTTCGGTTAATGAAGCAGTTTGGGACTTCCCAGGGACAACTTTTTGAGGCCAAAGACCTCATACCATATTGCCATTTCTGAGATTCAAAATAAATTCTTGTGTGGTAGATATTTTTATGTCGAATCAAATGTTTAATATCAATATTGGTCCTGGTTGTCAATTCGAGATTTATTGGACGTTGTAACGGCTCTGTCAAAATCTATGAATAGGTGAGTTGACAGCACCAGTATCTAGAGCGGGGGTTGGTAGACCGTAACCGTTTTCGCTGGTCCGAGTTTCATAGTGGACCGAGTCGCCCCTAACCCGATACGACACTAGGAAGCCATAAAGAGCGGAAGTCGGAGGACAGTCAGACAGGTTAGGAGACATGTGATTCTTGAAATCAAAAAAATCTGGTCTTCAGCCTCAAATGTGACTTGAAGCCTGAAAACCTGACAACCAGTCTTACCAAAGGATATTGTGTTACCCAGTAATGGGGTTGAGAAGGTCAGATAAGCAGTCATTCCATGTAAAATACTGACATACAGCTGGAACTAGTTCGCCTGCTCCAATAAAGTTAAACAAAGACTTGGCAGATGATCAGGAATGGCAAATCTTAACATAACTCATAACATCATCCCTATAATTCCCGAAGGGTTTGTCAGAGTAGGTACTATCACCTACTTTCAACGGAATAGCGAATCACCAATAAAATCACACTTATAAATGTTTTACTACTAGAGACTTATTTTAATACGACAGCAGGCAATCAGTAACGTATAATATTGACATAATATTATAAATGCTGTCATTTATAAATACTTATATCGAAAATCACAGCTACACGACTGGTAAAGAAAAAAAATATGCATTGTAAAATTGCTGTTTCGTCATTTTCGAAAAATTTAAACGCTGACTAAGTTTTTAGCATATCTAACAGGTTACCAGTTTTAAAAACGAGACAAAATCTTTTTTTTATAAATTGTATATTGCCGTTATAATTGCCTTGATATTGTCTAAAAAACCTGACTTCTCCTGAGGATACCCCGTAAAAGGGCGACGAAACAGGTGTCGAGCATCATTAGGTTTGAGTGCATGGTGCATGCACCGTGTGAAAACTTTTGACAAGCACTTTTTGTACCAAATTTTTTCATCACAGCAGCTCTAATGTTTTATAGAAAACATAGTTTGGAAACCGGTATGTCTTACAACCAAAAATTCTAAGACATGAGGAGGATAGGGCCAATCGGACCCCTTATGCTACAGGCAACAAGAAAAAAAAACTTTAATTTTTCTATTTTATTTAAAAATGTAGGTCACTCAAGGTAAAAGACCGGAAAGTATGTCATAAGAGTTACACTTTTAATAATAATTGGTTAGTTGCATTCCCTAGCATCGGTGCGTTTGCGTTCCGATACAGAGAAAGGAGTCTTATTTCTTGTGACGTCACTTTCGTTGTCACGGTGCATGTAGACTTATGAATTGTTAGAGGGACCCAAGTTTTTTTTTTGGGGTTGGTGGAAATTCATCAAATAACCCCTCCCGCTCTTGGGCAGAGCGAAAGGGAGTATCAGACTTCTACTGACTAAAAACCACCCATGTTCCTTCTTAGCCCGCGATATCTTGAGGGACCCATTTGTTTCATTTTGAATACAGTACTGTGTTAAGAATGACATTGTATGAAAGGAGGCGTGCCAAGAAATAATGAGTAACATTGAATTTTGGAAGAAGACATGCTGCGCCGACTGGCCTGTTGGTCTAGTGGTTAGTGACCCTAACTGCTATGCCGGAGGTCGTGGGTTCGATTCCCACCCAGGACAAATGTTTGTGTGATGAGCACGATCATTTGTTCTGTGTCTGGGTGTAATTTATCTATAATATGTATGTATTTAGAAATATATAAGTATGTTTATCAGTTGTCTAGTACCCATAACACAAGCTCTGCTTAGCTTGGGACTAGATGGCGTTGTGTGATAGTTGTGGAATATTATTATTATTATTATTAAATTAATTGGGATAAGGGCAAGAGAATGATGATGAAGATTAGTTTAATTTTGGAGTTTGTTAACTAAATTAGGAGGAATTTGAACCACTTCTGATGTAAAATCTTTTTCGGTGTAATTAAAAACAATGAACACATTAAAAAAAACATCACATCCGTATTTAACGACATTTTGGATTTTCCAAAATAAAATGATTTAGGCACATTGAAAAATAAATAAATTGATTGCTGTTATCACCACTCAATTATTTCTTTTAGTAATAATCAGTAAGTACTCCAAAAGTTTATCTAATAACAGATTTAGATTAAATTGTAGATTAAACTGACCTTTGTTAATATCTAAATCTGTTACTAGACTTTTATCATTTATGACAAAAGTAGCTGATGTCAGTGGCTTCGCCCGCATGGAGTTCGGTTATTGTCCGGGATACCGATTATCCCGGGCTATTCCGGACTATAATAATCCATCTCTGTGCTAAATTTTACCTTGATCCGTTCAGCTGTTCTGGTGTCATTGAGTAACAAACATACAACCATCGAAACGTTCGCATGCGTAATTGTAAGAACAATAACCCTCTTTTTGGGCTTCGCCGCAGTCGGGTAATTATAATCTAATCTTATTCCACTTACTTAAAACTGATACATATAGGACGTTATCAAATTATTGTAGCAATAAAAAAAAAAAAAATTAAATAATAATAAAAAGCAAAATTAAAAATTTTGAAAAAACCCACGACTGTTAAAAATTAATTGAAAAAAGGATAAAATAACATAAAACACCCACCTTAAAAAAACCCAAGAATGTCCGTCGAGGGCTGACATTAAATGAACTAGTTTTGCAATGTTCAGCTCCCGACGGACATTCTTGGGTTTTTTTAAGGTGGGTGTTTTATGTTATTTTATCCTTTTTTCAATTAATTTTTAACAGTCGTGGGTTTTTTCAAAATTTTTAATTTTGCTTTTTATTTTAAACTTTTTACTTTTATTTTTATTTTTTTTATCTAAGAACATGCACCAATCAAACCTTAACCCATAACTGAAAACTGAATCAAAATCGGACTTGTAGTTTTGGAGAAAACTGGCAACTTTGATTTACACAAAAAATGTTTGCTGCAGCGCCCCCTGGTGAGTTGTCACCGTAACACCTATCTAAGAACATGCACCAATCAAACCCGAACCCATAACTGAAAAGTGCATCAAAATCGGACTTATAGTTTTGGAGAAAAATGGCAACATGTATTTGCACAAACACACAAACAAACAAACAAACACACAAACAAACAAACAAACAACCTCTCACCCCAAACGCATATACCGTCTCCGTTCCGTCGTGGGTAAAAATAAGAACAATGAGTGCTCTCCGTGTAATCAGTTGTACAGCCATCTTTGTTCTCAGTTCCCAACATGACAACAACAAGGTCTAATATAACTAACTAAATAAATAGGAGATCTAATATCGAGAATCTTATGACAAAAAAATAGACGAAGATGTCCCCTCTCACAGTTTATGATACTACATCGACTTTGGAGAGAGCGATCTGGTAACAGTGGTAACTGGCAGCCAGTGTGTTCTCGGACTCGGCAACCGCGCGACGTTTTATAAAAAAATAAACGTGTTCCTTTTCCGAATCGCTGTCAAAACGCGCGCCGTTTTCGTGTTAACATTTTTCATAACGCCATCTTTTTTATATTTTGATTCAAATCAGTGTTTTTTTATTATAATTTGAATTGTCGTGACGTATTAAAATTAAAATTTTGTGTGAGTGTGTTGTACGAAAGTAAAAGGAGGTGAAACGTTTGTTACTTTTTCGGTGAGTTGTTTGAACGTTCTCATTTTTTATGTAATATTATTTTATTGTGTTACATTGATACTTTAGTACCTATATAAGCATAAGATTATAATCTGAAAGTTACACCAATATTACGCCTCGAAGAATTTGTGAAAAACACGATAAAGTGGTAACAAACAAAGTTTGTGGTACATATCGAAATTATTATATTAATCATTGCCTACTTCTTATGCTATGGTTATGAAACCTAATTTTCTAATAATTGGATTCGTTATCTCCTTAGATAATGGATATAATTAATTTCGCAAATGTAAAATGCAATTACAAATCTTTCAGTGTGATTAATTTTCATAGTTCCAGGCTGAATGGTTATTTGTCGTTGCCTACTTCTTTTTTAAGAAATGTTTCGTTACCGCTTCTGAGTATTTCAAGAATCATTATAATGAGTCATTTGAAACCTTTGAAACTTTCGTTGACACATTTTTTAAATATCGAAGGCTATATTCATCACCGTTCTCTTGTCCATCAATTCATTTGGGGTCGGCGCACTCCGGCGCAGCATGACGTCTTCTTCTTCCATACTTCTCTGTTTCTCGTCGTCTCATGAAACACCTCCTTTCTTACCATAATTATCATTCTTAACACAGTCCATCCATCGCTTCTTTGGTCTTCCTCTACTCTTATACCCCCCCACATTCATACTCAAAACCTTCCTCACGAAATTTTCGAAGGCTGTATAGGTACTTGTTTAATAGTCATACAAAAACGTGAGAATTCTGTGAGAGAGTAACCATTGTTGAGAAAAATCAACACGCGTTTCATTAAGATTCAGTACTTCCAACCAAGTATTTTTTTGTTTTAAGGGTCGCTTAGAACCAAGTTTTAGATACAAAATAATGTAACGAAAAGCGTGTGTAAAAGTTTTTTTTCACTGAATTATCCTTTGTCATCGGATGATAGAATGATATGGCGATAAAGGAAGTGTCTGTCTGTCTCATGAGATGACGAGTTCTAGAGAAGTATGGAAGAAGAAGATATGCTGCGCCGACCCCAAATGAATGGGGATAAGGGCAAAAGAATGATGATCAAATCGTAGAGTTTAGAGTTTTTTTGCATTTCTCTAAAACTCATAACATAACGGATACGACATGGTACCTACTTAATTTTTAATTAACCACCTCCCCATTAATGTCTTTTAACTTCCTATTTACCCCACTCTCCCCTAGTTTTTGCTTTTATTTATTTATTTAAACTTCATGTACAGTAGTGGTACATAGGCGGACTTAATGCCACAAGGCATTCTCTACCAGTCAACCTTAGGGTCAAATAAGACAGCACTGTGGTAGAGTACAAAAAAAATAAAAATAAGGAGAAAACTATTTTGTTATATAAACTGAATCTGATATACACAAATAGGAAATAAATACACAAATGCTTTTCACTTTCGTAAAGTATTAGAATTAGAATTTATTTATTTGTAAGAATGTAGTTGTACATGGTATGATGTTAAAATTTTGAAAGTTCTACACACTCTACCACAGTATGTGGTGTACAAGTGTTAAATAATAAAATGTCATTCTTATAACTACTTATGTACAATAAATGTCAAGATTTGCGATACAATAAGTCCAGCATTAATTAAAATGATTATTTATATTTTTTATTATTTATCCAATTAACGAAATTGATATTAAGGATGCTCTCAGCAGTTTTATAAATAAACAGTGACGAGCACTAAGGTATACAGTTAGCAACTATCCAATTATAAGAACAGTTATACTGATAAAGTGATAACCCAGTGGTAACTGCCCTGACCTATGAGTTACAGGCCTTGGGTTCGAACTCAGGCAGGCGTGTAATTTGAGTGTAATTTATTTCATCACCACTGCTCTCAAAACGGTGAAAGAAAAGATTGTGAGTAATGTTCTGGAACCAAAAATTCGAAGATATGAGGCATTCCACTGTGGCAATACTGGGGCCGTATTTTTGAATCAATAGAATGTCCGACCCACTCGTTTCCGATATTCTACCAGTAGAAATTACGGAAATGACGTGATGAATTCTGCGATTTCGTACACGATTTGGAATTCTATTGATTCAAAAATCAGGGGCCTGGTCCATTTTCGTGAATAGAGCCCACTCTCTGTCATAGAGAGCAGGATTCTATCACTAGATAGAGTCCTATATGCCCTTAGCACCTATTAAGTCTTCTTGATGATTTTAGGGTTTTAGAATACTCTAATTATTTAGAATTAGTATCCCAACAGTGGGAACATTAAATGCTATTAAGCATAACCTAGCTTCTATAAAGATCGTTGTTCTATTTTAGAAACCTCACACCACACTATTATGTTAAAGGCTAATCTCGAAGTTGCAATCGTTATTGCACGAAGAAATTTCTCGGTATTGAATTTTGCTTAGTGTTTACAAAATAATGCTCGTACTTATAGTTACAAACAGCGATACTATACACTTCTAGTAAAACATGACCTCCCATTGTATGAGCTTCCTGCAATTAGAGATCAGCGTGGTTTGGATTTGCATAGTCGCCGTGTTTACGACTTTATTCGCTGATATAGTCACCAAAAAAATTGTAGGTGCTTTGCGCTGATAAAGTTTCATAAGAGTGGATAATATTTAGTCTCTATTTGTTCATAATTGGCAAATGTTCTTTGATATTGTCAAACAACGAGAAATTGACATAACTGGTGATAAAAGTAGGTAACACGTCCGTGTGAAGTTTGGTAAGAGACCCGCTTTTTTATCCGACTTCCAAAAAGGTGGAGGTTCTTTATTCGTGCAGTCCCTTTTTATATAATACTAGCTTTTGCCAGCGGCTTCGCCCGCGTGAAAATGTCGATTTTCCATACAAATTTTCATCCCCAATTTAACTCCCTTAGGGGTTGAATTTGTTGTCGAAAAATCCTTCCTTATTCCTTGTCTACATTATAAAGGGAACCTCTGTGCAAAATTTCAGCTTTCTAGGTCCAAGGGTTTGGGCTGGGCGTTGATGAGTCAGTCAGTCAGGACTTTTCTTTTTATTTATATAGATATAATAAAGAATTTAAAGTCCTTTCTGTATCTTGTGGTTATTGCTTAACTTGCTGTCAGAGTTTTTACACCACCCATGAGCCTCTGACTTGACTTTACATGCCGTAAATATTGTGAGAAACAGCCTGTGTTTGGTATTTTAAATTTTCCTACACATTTACATAATTATATATAATAATATACACAATACATAATAATATATAATATGCATTATGTTTTTTTATTGTATCGTTAGTGTCTAATATGGTGTCAGAGTTCTTAAGCCGCCCATGAGCCTCTGATATGACTTTACAGGCCGTCAAGAAATATCTCTCAAGCATGCTGGGGTTGCAGTTTCAACACTAATAAATGCTAATAACGACGCTACGAATGTCACTGGATTCATTCTCAACGGATTGGACGGAGAAGGCAAATTGTAAGAAAACTTGGAAAGCCATAGGGGAGGCCTTTGCCCAGCTGTGGGACAGTGTAGGCTAAGGAAAAAAGAGAATGTGGCACTCGGATTCTGCCGCGGTAAAGCTTTTGCATAGCATTTTTTATCAATTATTTAATTTGACAACCTCAGTTGACAACCTTGTTATTTTCCGTAACCATAGGAACCTGGTTCAAAATTTTCGTTACGGAATTTCTGGATTCGCTCTCCACGTTCAAGGCCCGCGATAGAAGCTATGCAATAGCATATAAAAAAACAAGAGACAGTCCCCTAAAACGCCAACCCTTCGAGGCCTTCGACTCTCGACTCGAACTCGAGACTTTGCAGTTAGCATTCTGATGTTTACACCACTAGGCTCATTATCCTCACTGTTTGTGTAAATATTCTTTGGTATTATTAAACAACGAGAAATTGACATAACTGGTAATAAAAGTAGGTAACACATCCGTGTTAAGTTTGCTAAGACCCGCTTTTATTCTTTATTTTAGCATTTTTCTTCTAAATCAAATCAATTTTTCAAGTTGACTTTTTAAATTCTATCAATGTAGGCCGCTAAATTCAAATAGCGCTCTTTGCGAAATAACGGTCAACCGCAAAAAGACAAACAAATATTACACTTAATATTAGTACTGTCAGTAATAATTACTGACAGTACTGTTATTGTATTATTGTTGTGTTAGAAAAGTACTTACATAATGATTCTACCTGTGTCCGGAGCTACACAGGTAGACTTAAGCAAGGAAAACCTGTTCAGGTGGAGTTTCATAGATGACTCTGCCCTGGAGTGTAAATGTGGTCTTGCCCCACAAACTATGGGGCACTTGATATCGTATCCAGCCTGCCCTGTTACTTGCACATCACAGGATCTGATGGAGGCTACTGAAAGTGCCAAACTCGTCGCCAAATTTTGGGCCGACTCAGTTTAAATCATCATGTCATCGACACGCTAAGAAGAAGATAGTGATTCTGTGCAGCATTTTTTTTTAAATTAGCCTGTTCTGATGCTGGCCAAAGGCCTCCCCCATTCCTTTCCAACTTTCCCTATGTTTTGCCTTCTCTGGCCAATCAGTCAGGAACAAGTCCAAAACGTCACGCCAGCGTTTCTTGAACCTGCTTCCGTGAAGACGACAGTTTTCAGGCCCCCACTGTGTGGGAATTCTGGCCTATCTGTACAGTTTGGAACTCAATATTTTCAATGATTTAATTAATAAAAAGAGAAATTACAAATTTTCGGCTATTAAAGATCAGTAAGACATTTTTGAAACAATAATTTTGCAAGCAAAGCGCAAGTAGGTAATACGATTATTTTTACCTAACTAATCTAATCTTGGTTATAAGTTTTCATTGCGATCTAAAGCATATATTATTTTTAGAGTTTTCACTCTCTTAGTTTAAAAGTAAGAGGGGGTGGGGACACATTTTAGCACTTTCAAACTGTCTATCTTTCAAACGATTGACTTTGAGAAAAAATGATCTTAGAAACATCACAGTCATTTTAAAAGACCTATCAATAGACACCTCACTCAAGTATGTCCGATGAAAAAAAAATAAAAAAAATATTTTCTCTCTTTATCGGTGAATATTTTTTTTCCCCTATTATTCACACATTTACTGTTTTAGAATAAAATGATCTATTTTTTACGCTCTTTCATTTGATATATAGGAGAAAGTGTTACAAGGGACATTTCGCCCCTTCTTCTTTGTATGAAATAATGCTGCCTACTTACCATACCAACTTCAAATGCTTTGAACACTAAGTTCCGGCAAGATTAGACCTGGCAGACCTTTTGATCCTCTATCGAGGGCATCTTGGCTATTATTTGGCGTAGGTTCCATCAGGGTACTCGATGAGGTAGGTTCATGGTGCTGGAGGGGCCATATTTTAGAGGTCTGCCAAGTACTTCCGGCAGAGTGCGCAATGGCAGACCTACTTTTTTTTACGTAATTAATCAATGGTTAACTGTTGCCAGCACTTTAATTCGGGTACCTTGTGACGTAATTTTCACCAAAAAAATACGACAAAAAATATGAATTTTTTCCATGACCGCGGCAGGATCGGCACTGGCAGACCTGATTTTTTTTACGTGTTTAAGTGTCGGTTAACGATCTAAAGATAGCCTATTGGGGTACCTGATGAGGTAGGTATTTTTGCAGCCGGCTCTCCCACTATAAGATAATGTTCTAAATGTAAAAAAACATGGTTAGCATTCTTTAATAAAATGTTGGTTGCTCTTTACGATAAAGTTTATTGTCATTGGGTTTTTTAATTTATTTTTAAAAGCAAGATTGAAGATGAAACTATTACATAATGAGACTGGCGACATTAAACTAGTTTTAATTATTATTAATATAACACCCACATTTCGCCAATTATGAGATTAGTTATAAGACCTCGCTAAATCGATTTTTCGCCCCCGTAAACCGCCGTAAACGCTTATGTTGCAACTTTCATCTAAAATTCTAAATCGTTAGATCCGTTTTCGAGAACGTGATCTATCTATATAAATAAAAAGAGAAGTCCTGACTGACTGACTGACTCATCAACGCCCAGCCCAAACCCTTGGACCTAGAAAGCTGAAATTTTGCACAGAGGTTCCCTTTATAATGTAGACAAGGAATAAGGAAGGAGTTTTCAAAATTCAACCCCTAAAGGAGTTAAATAGGGGATGAAAGTTTGTATGGAAAACCGTCATTTTCACGCTATTTACACGTTATTTTCCCGTGGGATAATTTTCGAGTTGTAACGGGCGAAGCCGCTGGCAACAACTAGTTGTGAATAAGTTCTTTCCACGATATAGTTCACTAAGCCTTCTGTATTACATTGCGTGTAAAACCAAATTATCTTGTAATCTTGTCTCACTAGATTATCTATTACGGCTTACCTTTGATAACTCTATTATGCATGGCGAAAGATCTGTACTGATCGGAGATTATTTAGATGTTTGTTGGTCAATCAAATAATGCTACTACTACGTAGTTTTATAATATTGCTTGAGTTTGTTAGGCTTTTTTTATGGAGTGTGGGAATTCATCAAATGACCCTCTGCATCATCCTGCTCTGGGCGGAGCGTATGGGAGTGTACAACCCGCCGGGATCCGTGTTAAATCAAATCGGATCCCGGGATCGGTGGAGACAATCCCCAGACTTCTACTGACTAAAAATCACCTATGTTCCTTCTTAGCCATTTGTGTCCGGGGTCGCAGTATCTCTATCGAACAACCCACAGTCGCGACAGGCGAGTTTGTTTGCCTGCACGAAAACTTAAAAAAATATTTGCCATATTTACACTACAATCACGATATTATCGCATTGTCATATACGTCCCATATGTACATTTTAAACCCGCCTCTTGAATCACTCTATCTATTGCTGTAAACTGCATAAAAATCCAATGCGTAGTTTAAAAGATCTAAGCGTACAAACAGCGAGAGCGACTTTGTTTTAATATTATGTAAAGTTAAAGATATGAAAGGTTGACAAAACTCCAAAAAAAATCACTAACTAAGTAACTACTTAATAAGGGGTGAAAGCGAAAACGATAAACAGTTCTAAATTACCAAAAACACTATAATATACCAAAAACGGTCGTACAATACTTTCTATGATAAATTCTCGTGAAAACTTTCTCATACAGATTTAGGCTCCACCTAGCATTGAGGTCAAGTTGAGATAACTTCAGTAATGAGCTTGAAATGTGAATCTAATTTCTTGAATATTTTGTAGAAAGAAAAAAAAAAGAAATCGTTTACATATTAATTATAAAGTTAGGTACAGTGCCCTGCATTATCTGACTGAAGAAACTTTCCTCAATTTTTCTTTTTTTTTCTTTTTATACAGTCGAACAAGCTAGTAAGTATACAGCCAGCTAACTTGTATTTACTTTTAAGATTATACAGATACATTTAGAGTCTGATATCAAACGATACAACGTTTGACATCAGTCGCTTAATGCGAAACACTTGATAAAACAAAATTCCAATCAATATTTTTATTGATAGAATTATAAAGATCTCTACCCTGTATACTTATTAGCTTGTTCGGCTGTACTACCTTTTTGTGTCTCGTTGTTCTAGTGATTACAAGCGCGACTGTGCAAGCGGTTCTGGGTTTTGATTCTCGATCGGGCAAATTGTTATTGCGTTTCTCTATTAAGTTTGTAGTCCCTAAATGGTAGGCACCCTTTAGGGATGTTATGTTATTAGCTTTTTGCCCGAGGTTTGATGTCTCTGAAACATCTTCACAAGGCCGATCCAAAAAAATATCCTTTTGTATGTGTTAGCCTCTGCTTAAGACATCGGGGTTAATAGACGTGAATGCTTTGATATTAATTATGTTGATAGCTTTTTGCCAGAAGTTATATATCTCTTAAAAATCTTCACAAGCGACCGCGCAACCGGGATAAAAAATATTCTTTGACCTAGTCTACCTGTGGTCGAAACTTAAAACTCCGTTCCGCCACTTATGCATCAAAAAGTAACAGACATATTATGCACAATTACCTTTTTTTGTAGTGGGAAAATCCTCATGGATACCCTCCGCCTGGGAAAGCGGGGGTTATGTCGGACTCTAACCGACTAAAAACCCACTGTTCCTACTAATACCATGTGTCAGGGGCCCGGGAGACACAAGTACATTCGCGCGCACCCCCGACTGGTATCAGCCCACCTTTTCCGGCGGGCCTCATCACCAAGTGCGGCCAGCAACCGCACGTTCTCTATAAAGGCGCACAGAGTCCACTGCACGCCACTTCTTTGGGCCTGGCTGGTCGGGCGACATCTCAGATGCACAATTACCAACTTAATCATTTGTATGAATCAGTAATGAACTGACCAGATTTGCCAACCCGCACTGGGCCCGCCGCCTAGTGGATTATAGCCCATCCCTCTTCTAGAGATGAGAGGAGGCCTGTTAACTCTGCAGTGGGAACGTTATAGGCTGATGATGATGATGAGTATGAACTGAGAAAAATATTTTTGTGAACACAGTTACCCCCAAAAATTTTATAAATTGCGAAAGTAATTTTGTTTGTTACCTTTTCTCACCCGAACCACTCTACCGAGCTTCCTGAAATTTCGCACATACGTTGTCGGATGTACAGAAACGGACATAGGATTAGGATACCTTTCATCCCGATAAAAAGTAGTTCCCGAGATAATAGATATTATCATGGTAAAAGATGGCGCTACGTGTCTTTCTAATCATTAATTTTATTTTTATAGACACTTTAGTAGTATTTTTAGTCCCCACCCTTCGTCACTTCCTAGTGTTTTAGCTGGAAAGGAGAAGTGGATGCAAAAACTCAAGCCGTGGCTTTTTGTCCTCTCATCTCGAAGACTTCTGAATGCCTCTTGTATACAGATTCCACATCAATTATAAAATATTACATGCCAACATTCAATAGAACATAAATCTTTCGATAAATATCTAAGACCATGCCTCATTTACCCTCTTCATAAACTACTTACGTAAACAGTAAATAAATAAAAGACGTTAGCACTTCTTTGCTAATAATTTCTTGTTCGTATTAAGAGCATTGTCCATTGTTTTTCCATTACAAATATGGGTGATATTGTCATGTTTAATTGTTTATATTGCTTGGGCATGCGATAATCAGTATTTGAATGGAAAATGTTTTTCCAAGAAGTGTTATGTAAATCTGCCTCGTTGGCCCTGTAGTCACAAGTACGACCGCTAAGAATGTGGTCTTGGATTCGATTTCCGAATCGACAAAAGTGTTAATGGGTTTTTCCATCAGACATTTCTCTATAGCAGTCACGGAGCAATGAGTTGTGCCCGGTTGATGGCAAAAGGCTCGCCCCCTGTTGCATGGAACTTAAGAGGAAATGCGAGTGATGTCTCTTTCTACTATCGCTGTCTCTCTCCGTCCTCCTGCCCTCAAATGCGTGCGATAAGGACAACTGTAGAAAAAAGTTAGAATTCGAGGTTTGGCTCTCGCCTATTTCCTCCTCCAATATTGAACCAATTTAAAAGATATTTTAGACAATGAATAAGGAGGTTATATACTACGCCGCTATGTTTTTTCTTTTTTCGTTAATAGTTGTCAAATTTGTACACTAGGACTCTGTTAACAGCGATCTAAACAAGCAAGTTTGAGCATTTTTTGAGGGTTCTAGTGTTTATAAAAATAATTTATCACCAAAAAGGAAAACATAGGGGCATAGAAATAGTTAATATTTATTATTCTGTAAAAAATCATTGCTCTAGGGTCATTAACCAAAAAGAAAACAGACGAGAGCGTTTGTATGGAGAAAAGACCACTCGCGTTTCCTCTTAAGGTGGATGTTCCAGGGTAGCCCGCGAAATTCAAATTTTCTTACGTTTTTAGCGATTTGCAGGCCAGTGCTAGTTCATGTAACTGTCAAGAATGATTATTTCATCAAAAGGTAATTCTTGACAGTTACATGAACTTGGTGGGTTGTAATGATGATTTTGATGATTATAATTCTGTAACTGCTTACGTCTTACAGCCGCGAATCATATTTTCACTTACATACAACCTAGCACTGGCCTGCAAATCGCTAAAAACGTAAGAAAATTTGAATTTCGCGGGCTACCCTGGAACATCAACCTTAAACTTAACTGGCCAAATGTGAGTGTACTATTCAGTACACCTCTGCCGAACCCTTCTGGGATTACAGGAGTGATGTTATGTTATGCAGATCGCCTTATTCTCTTGAAGACAAGAACACGTTTATTGCTGTCGTAATCATTTAGCAGGCGCTTACAACATCAAAAGGCGGAGAGGGAAAAGCCGTTATGTAGCCATCTGCTACTTAAAATCAAGGTGAAGTGACCACCGGTGAGTACCGGAACCGAATTGACCACCCACTTATTTGTGTGGGTGTGTTAATGGCAAGGAATGTTAGGCCATGATAGGGTTATGTCAGAAGGGTGGATTTTAGCAGAACCATTTATCCTCAAAGTTTAGTGGAAATCATAGTTTACCTACTCCTAAATTTATCAGGAAAGAATAGTTTCCTGATAAATTTCGTTGCGGGATTCAAGACAGTATCACTGTTTCTCTGGGACTTCGTCCAGCTTCATGGTATCGGCGGTCGCCTCTGTTCTCTCTGGCTTTCATGAGTTGCAATGGTTTGGGGATAAAAAATATCCTCAAAGGCCAGTCAGCCTTTTTTTTTTTTGGTGGTGTGGGAAATCATCGAATGACTCCTCCCGCTCTGGGCAGAGCGGTAGGGAGTGTCAGACTGCTACTGACTAAAAACCACCCATGTTCCTTCTAAGCCCTCTGTGCTGAGGCCGCGGTATCTCTTTCGAACAAAGCGCAGCTGCATTTCCTACCCCTCATTCAGAAAAACATAACAACATTTAAACTGCTACCAAGTGGCACTTGATCCTCATGAATCACCAATACGGTATTCATCCATTTATTATTCGCACCAGGTATTATCTCCTTAGAACATCTGTCTCCATGTGTTTCGTAAAGGAAGCTCTCTTGTTAGTATGTCTGTCACGGATACCGACTGAGTTAGCCAAAGTTAGGTTTTTGGTATCAGGTGTACAGGAAAATCCCACCTATTTTGGGCAGATTGTAGTGAATTAATTAATTCGTTAAGTGGTAATGGGCAGGGCATATTGCTCGCAGCACAGATGGGCGATGGGGCCGAAAAGTTCTGGAGTGGCGACCGCGAACTGGAAGACGTTGCGTTGGAAGGCCTCCCACTAGGTAGACCGATGACCTGGTGAAGATTGCTGAGATCCGTTGGATGCGAGACGCACCGGACCGGTCAATGTGGCGACACTTGGGGGAGGCTTATGTCCAGCAATGGACGTCTTTCGATTAAAATGATGATGATGACAAATTCCTGTTATCTAGTTTTTTTTTTTTTTTTTTAAACGTTGCCCCACACTAGGAATTTCTACTGTATCGTGGGTGCGTTTACAAACATTGAACTCACATACACAAACACGCCCAGACCCGTTATATCCAGTATTCCATTTAAGAACTGGTTTTCAGCTGCATCTGGTTGACTGGAATCTGACCCTGACGATAGGCAGATTATGATGGTAGATTTATGATTTCAATGATCTATGTTCACGTCTTCGGGCTATGACAAACAAGTGACAATCGAAACACGCGTGTGAACTGTTATAATACTTTTCTTTTATTTCCCTGCAGTCTGTGGCTAAACGCGTGTTAGAATGTTTGAGTCGCGGGCAATAGGTCATCTCATAACGATTCTTTATCTTCTACAGAACCTAGTTTCTTAACCCTTATTGACTATTCCGTTGGCATCTATTCTAACTTTAACATAGAGATTTTTACGACCGCCACCTCCCAGCTTTCTTAAGGCGCAGTTAAAGGGGCACCGTAAAAACGACCTGTTTTTCGTCGCAGAGTTAGCCGTATTGCTACTTATTACAATTCCAAAAAAAATACAGTGTATAGTCAAATGTATAGGTAAAAGACTTATGCAAAAATATTTTCTAAAAGTAATCAAGAACCTCGAAAAAAAAATCACAAAATCACAAAAAAATCACACGTTTTCGTCTCGAAATGCTCAATATTTTGAGTGACAACTGTTATTTTTTTTTACTATCAGAAAGGAAATTTAACCAACTAAAGACATATTATGTAAAAATATTTTAACATTACAGCGTATTTTTTTTTTTAATAAATTAAATCTGCGAACTATCGTTCATTTTGGCAGTCACGAGCATCAAACGCATCGCCATTTTCAACCTTATTTGTTTAGGCGATGAGTTAAACGCGCGCTCAAGGTCGCGGGCAGTTAATGTCGCCTTAAGACGGTGGGTACAGCGATCTTCTTTTTCATGTGGTTGATGCCTAACCTGGTTTAAGAATCGTTATACCGCCCAAGGGCCTCCGACTTGGCTTATAATAAAAACTCATATTTTTCTTATAAACAATGACTTACCATTATTTTGCGCACAACCTAACTAAATAATTTCCCAGATTATTATCATGATAACTATAAAAAATACAGTAAACTATCTTAATTGTTAACCTGTTTAATTACTCGAACAATTAATCATAATAAAGGTTCCCTTTATAACAAAAGGTTGTCCATCCGATCATTATCATCAGCATTTACTACGACTTGAGTGTTGCAACATGGAAAAATACCCATTATTAGTGGAGGTGCCTGCATTATGCAGTAGAGTCGTCAAGAGCTCATAGGCCGCTTTGGTTACCCTTTTCAAAGGGTTTATTAAAGAGGTTCTGCTAATTTTTTTCCTTAAACCTTACTAAGTGTGTTCCACCATAAAAGGTTCTTATTGTACGAGTCAGATAGGAACCCTTTCAAATCTATCAACATCGAGATTGGGTTATCAAAGGAAATTTGAAAAACCCCTATAAAAAGATAAAAGAAACCGTAATCGAATGAACCGAATACCCTTTGATCGACATAACTCTCAAGCGGAGTTGTATGGTCCGCCTCATCATCATCATCAGCCTGTACACCAGTCCGCTGTTGGACATAGGCCGCCTCCATAGCTCGCCACTCAACTGAATTTTCAGCAATTCTCATCCTTGTGAATATCGTCTTTGGCTTCCAAATTTTTATCAAACCTAAGAAGCTTATAAATGTAACATAAGTTAATATAAACTAAAACAAAACGGCCAATGGCATCAAATCCTGCACCAAATCCCTCGTCAAAACCTTATAAATAAACAGAACAGCACAACTTAACCATGCAAATCACGGTTTTAGAAGTGTCATTAAACCGTTTGGCTACCTAAAAATGTAGCATACGGTATTCTACGACCACCGCCAGTGAAATTAACCTTGGTTTAACCGATGCAGCTCACGTGCCACGGTGTAACCCGCCCTTGAGCCGACTAAAGTGCGGATATGTATGTGTGTGCTTTGGTTCTTGTGCAAAAGAGTAATTGAAGATGATGTGCCAAGATTGTGTGTAAGATTGTCGGTTTTGGACGGGTGAGGCAGTTTAGTTTGCTACTTCGAGTCTGACCTAATAGTAATGTCCTTTCGACCTAGTTTCGGTTACCAATCTCAATGGAGACTTACCATATAAGCAGGATATGTTGTGATCATGAGTTTGAGCAGACATAGAATCTGTTTTATTCTCGCAGTCCGAAGGGATGGCAATCCGACACAACCGGCGAGAATTAAGGCGCAGGATCATAGGTTTTCCTGCCGGGGCAGCGTGTTGTTCGAAAGAGATACCGTGGCCACGAGATAATGCGCAGGATTTTAGTTGTTTACTAGCGCTGAGAAAAACATATTAATTTTTAATTTATAGTCAATTGAATCGCTGCACTTCACTTTTATTGCTATGTTTACGAGCTTCACAATTCTGTGATAACAATACAGATGACCCTGGACCTTTTTGTTACCTTGATACCCTAGCAATATCTTAATATGTATTTCTAGACAGAGAATATCGGTTAAATCCGGATGCATAACACTTAAGCATCACCTGCATTCCGGTCGGGAGTGCGGGTTGTGGGATGTTCGAAAGAGATACCGGGGTCTCGGCACAAGGGCTAAGAAGGAACATGGGTGGTTTTGAGTCCGTAGAAGTTTTTTTTTTTTTGGAGTGTCAGACTTCTACTGACTAAAAACCAAACCCATGTTCCTTCTTCGCCCTTGTGTCGGAGCCGCGTTATCCTTTCGATAATCCACAGCCCCGACGGGAATCCACAGCCCCGACGGGGGTCAGTAGAAGTCTGCCACTGGCATTTGATGATTTCCCACCCAAAACATTCGAAGACGTGGTGGATATAGCCCATCCCTCTCCTGGAAAGGAGGCCTGAGTCCCTTTTTTTTTTTGGTGGGTGGAAAATCATCAAATAACCCCTTCTCTTGGGCAGAGCGAAAGAGAGTGTCAGACTTCTACTGACTAAAACCACCCGTGTTCCGTCTTAGCCCTTTATGTCGAGGCCGCGGTATCTTTGTGACCAACCCGCAGCAAGGTCTACCTTGAAGGTAAAGGCTGGCAAGAGTGAACAGGCATCTTTTGGGCACGCTCGTTCCATCATAATATACCTCATCTATCGCTTTTCATCAGGCGTGATGAAGGTCAAGAGCTGTCCCATTTTGCAATACAACAAAACCCTATATTTCCGTATTGGCTTGTCTCATCTTCCTTGCATTGAAGATCGCATACAACTTTAATTAAGTAAAACGTCCGGGCTATTAATATGCAAAGCACGGTTGTAGGACGTAAGGTGCATCTATTGTTTGTTTCGCTTTACTAATTGTGATACTGTGACGACAATGACAACATTGTGTATGTTAGCAGAAACTATAAAGAAATCTACGTCAAAGTCTCGAATCGTCTTTGCTTTTGTGAGTGACTTAGGCCCGGTTTCCACCAAAGCGGAGAAGAGCGGAGACGAGAGATGTGCGGAAATCGGCCAATCACATTAGTTTGAATTTAGATCTTGCCTTTCGCTCTTCCTGTGGTTGGTCGAATTTGACACATCTCCTCTCCGCTCTGCTAGTCTCCGCTATGGTGGAAACCGGGCCTTAGACTGCATCGTTGGTCAAGTCTAGTGGTTGCAAGCACGACTGCTGAGAATAAGGTACTTGGTTCGGTTTCCAAACTTGGTAAAGTGTTTTTGGGTTTTTCAGACAGGAATGTCTCAGTAGCAGCCATTGAGTCTGGATTCATGGCCCGATGCAATAGGCTCGCCCTTATAAAACGGCTGGCAAAATGTGGGTATTTTATAAGATACACCCATGCCTAACCTTTCGTTGTTTACAGGAACATAAAATGATAGCAAGTACTATAAAGTAATCTACGGTAACGTCAAAGTATCGAATTGTCTCTGGAAGACTTCAGCTTTTGTCCCTCAGTCTTGGAAGTGCGATTGATGAGTATAAGATCCTGGGTTCGATGTTGAAGCTCAGTAAAGTGGTTTTGGTTTTTTGAAACAGGAATTTCCCAGCAGCAGCCCAAGTCTGGATTCATGCCAGATGCGTAGGCTCGCCCTTTTATTACGAGGGATGAGCAAATTGTGGGTGTCTAACTCTTTACAGGCGTTATGTTATGATGATATAACGAAAACCAGCACTGAAAACGATCGTGTGTTGTCATGATAATATTATCAAACTAAATAATTATCTTGACAATTACGAACGCTGCTAATTACAGATTTCTAAGTACATCAAATAATTTCTAGATTAAAACTAGGTACCTATGTGATGAGTATGCTTTTGCTATGTACAAGAAAATAACATTATGGCAACATTAGCGCAGTTTTCCGTTTCCTATACGTTTTGCTCGGCAGATGATTTCCGCTATAACGTGGAGAAAGCGCATTCAATCATTTAAAGAGGATGCCCTAGATTGTTGTCTGCTTTTATTTTGATATTATTTTATACGTTTGAGTTTAGTATATCTAACGGTGCATTATTTTGGTCTAGAAAGACTTTCATTTACTAAATATAAATCTTAAATCTATTCGCTGACAGATAACCATCACGGTAAATTGCTGGATCTAAAAGTAGAAAAATTACCTATACATAATACCTATGACTTGTATTCATCAAAGAGGAGTGGAGTGGATTTTAATTAAGTAATTGAGACTATATATTCCTTCTCAAAGGATTGGCCTATCATCGCACTAGATCGTGAAAAGTGGAAGGAGGGAAGGGAGGCCTTTGCCCTGCAGTGGGACAGTACAGGCTAATAATAATAATAATAATAATTGAGACTATAGCAATAACGGTTATAATACGACAATATAATTATGAATATTTTTCGTACTATAAACGCAATTAGTAATACGATCAATGAATGATATGAAAAATAAAGGAGTAAACTATGCCATGACGTCTGATAGGGAAGAATAGAAAGATGCCATGTTGCGCTGATCCCAAATATAATGAAACAAGGGCCAAGATGATGATGATGACATACAAGTGTTCAGATAGGCAGTCGCTCCATATAAAATTCTGGTACTCAGCTGCATCCAGTTATAGTGGAAGCCAACCTCAAGATAGTTGGGACTGGCTCGATATGATCCGTCGGGGCTGCGGGATGTCCAGCATACGGCGGCCTGGACATATAGGGCTAAGAAGGAACGCGGGTGGTTTTTAGTCAGTAGAAGTCTGACACTCCCTTTCGCTCTGCCCAAGATCGGGAGGAGTTATTTGATGATTTTCCACCCAAAAAAAAAAGGCTCGATATGATGATGACGATGGACAACTTCATCATGGTGTGAAATGGCATAGTTTTAAATCTTTTGATTCTTGAACTTTAGAAGAGGTAAGCCGCAGAATAAAGTAAAGTGTTAAAATAAATATACCTGGTACCTACTTGTCGGTATTATTATTTGTTTTAACATTTAGCGAGATATATCAAGGTACACATATGACTTTTGTCAGGGATTTATTCGTTTTTTGTATATGTAAAACAAATATTAATTGTAGTCTAGTGTTGTTTTTGTTAATTAGTAAGAAATTATTGAATATTAATTTTCGATATTTTCGTAGAAACTCGTGTAAGTATGTTGTTTAACCTTCGTAAAGTTTATATTCAATTTAACGGTCCTAAGGTCCTATGACTGCTATTTGATTACATAGCGAGAAAAACACCTATAACCGAACGTGCTATTTCTCAAACACAAATAAAAAAGTATTCAAGATTTACTTAAATAATGTTATTAATAAACTCCTACATGTTTTCGATTGATGTTTTTTTGTATTTTTTCATTAAATTCTCATGTTCTCATTCTCACGCCACGGTTCTAATAAATTTTATTGTTGCTCGGATATTACATCTAATTAAATATCTGTATTTGTTTGGCAGTTCGTAATACGTAAGTAGGACCAATATTAGTTTATATATATAAAATAATCTAATCATTGTTTACTTTTTATATTTTTTTAATAATAAAACAACCGACTTCAAAAACACCAAAAAGAGAAAAATAAACTTCAGAAGAAAAATCAGCTTCTGAAGTCGGTGACATTTGTTTGTTTGATTTTATTTTTTTGCCACCGACTTCCGAAGCTGATTTTTCTTCTGAAGTTTATTTTTCTCTTTTTGGTGTTTTTGAAGCCGGTTGTTTTTTTTGCAAAAAAGTTTTTTTTTATTTTTTTTATTTTTAGTTGTAATAAGTACCTATATTATATCCTATACAAATATTTACTATGCATTTAACATTCAACCAAGAAACCTAATCAACATGAATACAAGTGATGACTGCTAGAAACGAATACTTGAATAGCGCCAGCAAAAGCACGAAAATTCATAAAACAACAAAAAAAATGTGTATTGTACACATCTGCATACCCCCTCAGAGCATACAGGCGTGATGTTACGTCATGATAATGTATATTCAATAAACATCCAAGCGATTCCAGCAATTACGACAGATTTGCCGTCTATTTTTGAAGAGTTCCATTGTATATCTCCGAAGATCAGCACCAGATCTTCACCAAAAACAAATGGGACCACCTCAGGAGTATACTCTTTCAAATAAAAAAAGAATTTTGATAATTGGTCCACAAATGGGGGAGAAATCAGGTAACATACATAAAAAAAAAAAAATACATACACACGAACATAGTAACCTCCTTTTTTGAAGTCGGTTAATAAAAACCGCTATGTGAGAGGTGGATTATAGCCTATCCCTCTCCTAGAGAGGAGGCCTAAGTCCCTGCAGTGGGAACATTATAGGCTGATGATGATGATGAATATTTATTTATTTATTAACTTACATCTACCATTACAGGGTAACCCCAATGCGATAAATGCGCCTTAATTACTTAATTCTAACTTATAACTAATACCTATAACTAATAACAAATAGAGCATTCCTTGTGAATTCACTCAGAGAACAACAGAATAAGTCAGTCTTGCTCGCTATGAGGTTGAGCGTTCGGAGTGCACGCGTCAATAAATAATATAAATGGATAAAGTAAAGAACGAGTAACAGAAAAGTTCAAAATCGACTGTCGTAGTATGGGCATGTGACTAAAAGAGTATAATAAATGAATATTGATGGAGAGGGAGAGGAAGACCAAAGAAAATATGGTTGGCGTGTGTGAGGAATGATATGAAGGAAAAGGGAATAACGACCGACAGGGCAGAATGGAAGAAAAATCGTATTGCGCCGACCCCAAATAATATGGGATAAGGGCAGGAAGAAGAAGATACAAAGCAAACATAAGTAAATGTTTATTTCTTGTGTTTCCTGTGCTGTGTGAGATCAATAAATATTATTTTCACTTCTCATGCTCTGAAAGTGCTTATTTGTGTAGGATATAGGCTGCACAAAATCGAATTTTGTGCACAACTCATAAATGTATCTTTATTAAGGCGACATTAGCTGCCCGCGACCTTGAGCGCGCGTTTAACTCATCGCCTAAACAAATAAGGTTGAAAATGGCGATGCGTTTGATGCTCGTGACTGCCAAAATGAACGATAGTACGCAGATTTAATTTATTAAAAAAAAAATACGCTGTAATGTTAAAATATTTTTACATGTGTCTTTAGTTGGTTAAATTTCCTTTCTGATAGTAAAAAAATAAATAACAGTTGTCACTCAAAATATTGAGCATTTCGAGACGAAAAAGTTTTTTCGTGTGATTTTTTTGTGATTTTGTGATTTTTTTTTTCGAGGTTCTTGATTACTTTTAGAAAATATTTTTGCATAAGTCTTTTACCTATACATTTGACTATACACTGTATTTTTTTTGGAATTGTAATAAGTAGCAATACGGCTAACTCTGCGACGAAAAACAGGTCGTTTTTACGGTTCCCCCGTTAACTGCGTCTTAAGGCAAAGAAAATGAGCCATACAGCCAAACACAATAAGAAGTTCATAGATAGAATTTGTTATTTTATAATATTTACTTAAATTTATTTGCCTTATGTGTTTTTTAAGACTTAAAAGATATTAAAATTTTAATTCAAGTACCTACGGTAAGTTATTTAATTAATTCATGAAAATTATTGTTACAAAATTAATTTAATAGTAGGCTGTATAGGTCTGCAAGCATAATATCAATTTCGTAAGATTAAAAAAAAACCTTCAGTATTCAAAACTGTACAAATACTTTGAATTTTAATTAAAGAAATATGTTATACTACTGTTTTATTTCCTCGCATCCGAAGTGAAAAGCAGAGTTTTTAACTCGTCCACAAAACCATTTTTTTCCTCGACATTACTATCAGCCCTCGCCTTCGGCTGCGGGCTGCTAAAAGTCTCGGATAAAAATGCTTCGTTTTGTGCACTTGTTGTAAAATCTACTATTCTTTCTTTTCCTTTTAAGTTCTTTTAACTTGATATTTATGTAGGTAGATTAAAGGTAGTAACTAACTACAGACCTAATAAGGCCAAAATTTTCGTAGATAAGATCAAGTGATGCAATTCGTAGTTAAGATGCTCACTGACTGCAAAGATAAGGAAATGTGGGTAGTATTATCAAACTCAAACTCAAACTCAAACTCAAATATTTTATTTCAATTAAGCCATTACAGGCACTTTTGAATGTCAGAAGGACGGAAGAAAAACGAAACTACGAGTGCAATACGTCATTCCGAAAGCCACCACGCCGAACCACACGCCACCGAATGCCCGCAACAACGAACACTGCGAGCACGAAAGCACGCAGCGACGCAAACCGCAACAACGAATGCTCGAGACCCCGAAACACGGAACAACGAATGCACGCCGCAACGTGCAACCGCCGCCCCGCGACCCGAAGCCCCGCACATCCGCCGCCACGGCACGCGCCGCCGCGCGCCCCCGCACCCTCAGCAATCGCCGCCGGTAACATCCGGCGCCGCGCAGCCCGACGCAGCAACTCCCGAAACGACGCATTGCACTCCTACGCTACAGTCACAATCACAAGGCATAATAACTTGTGAAAGTACTGCAGTTGCCAGTTCCCTAACGTAGATCTCATGAAGAAGAACGGGCAAGAAACTCCATGGACACTCTTTTAAATCAGTATTTGTTACAAAATCTTGGTACATTACATCATTCAAGTTAAGATGGTATATTATGTGAGAACTATGTAGCAAGACGTGCAAGTTAAGAGCGTCCAGAGTAAAAAGATATAAAAAACAAATCAAAGAAAAATATCTAAACCATGGCAGCTAAGAAATGACCAGTCTCCACTGACAGCGCCCGTTCACGAACATGACGCATGGATCAGCACCATCTAACTCAACCATTTTGAAGGGAATCAAATGATCCGACACACCCGCCACCATCAGCGAGACATTTGAGTGAGCATGACATTCTCCCAGCCACCAGGGCAACGTCACTAAAATATAACTAAATGTAAAATGTAAAAAGTGGCTTTATAGTAGGTACATAGTACTCACACATGTGCCATGCAATTATACAATATTAAGACATTGAATCTATACAATGTAAAGATATTTTTACAATCTTCTGCAGCCTCTACAATAACTTCACATGATCGATGTATTTGCCCCTAAGGTTGTGGAGCAGGACCAGCATTGAGCCAAGCATTTTTATCATCAATGTAATCCCCCAACTTATAGTATGCTTGCCTACATAGTGTGCGTTTTACACAAGTTTTAAATTTCGTCTCACTCAGTTGAAGAATGTGAGGGGGTATTTTATTGTAACATTTTAAACAGTACCCCATGAAAGATGAGTCTACTTTAGCTAACCTGAAACCTGGCTGAACTAGTTGGTCCCTATTCCTCGTATTATAGTGGTGTCTATCACCTCTTTTGCTAAACAAATGCAGATTTTTCCTAACGTACATGATGTTTTCATAGATGTATTGACAAGGTACTGTCATGATGTTAATTTCCTTAAACAGCTCTCTCAGAGAATCGCGCCTTCGTAGACCATATATGGCTCTAATGGCTCTTTTCTGCAGAATAAATATAGACTCGATGTCTGCAGCCCGTCCCCATAGTAAAATACCGTATGACATAACACTATGAAAATAGCTAAAATAGACTAGTCTCGCGGTATCTACGTCAGTAAATTGGCGGATTTTCCTAACAGCATATGCTGCTGAACTCAGCCGACCTGCAAGAGATGTTAAATGCGGACCCCACTGTAGCCTCGAGTCAATCGTTATCCCCAAGAAAACAGTTTCATCGACAAATTCTAGTGTCTCTTGATTCAATACTATGTCACAATCAGTACTTTTGACATTTGGTAGAGCAAATCTTATGCACTTAGTTTTTTTCCCATTCAAGACTAAATTATTGACGGTGAACCAATTATGAACCTGCAGTAGGGCGTTATTTACGTCATCAAGATTTGTGGCACGTCTGTTTACCTTAAATATTAAAGAAGTATCGTCGGCAAACAATACCATTTCAGGTTGGTTTTTAAATAAATGGGGTAGATCATTAATATAGACCAAAAAGAGAAAGGGACCTAATATCGAACCTTGTGGTACACCCATACTTACTTTTAAGCCCGTTGAATTGACACCATTTATTTGTACTTGCTGATGTCTATCGTTTAAATACGATTTCATTAAACTGAGCGCAAGTTTCCCTAAACCGTAATGTTCAAGCTTTCTGAGAAGGGTTTCGTGGTTGACGCAATCAAATGCTTTCGAGAGGTCACAGAAAATCCCTATGGCATCTTGTGACTCTTCCCACGCAGTAAATATATGTTTTAATAAGGTGACACCGGCGTCAGTCGTACAACGTCCTTTGGTGAAACCATACTGTTTCTCATGTAAGATTTTATTTGTGTTAAAGTGGATGAGCATTTGATTAAGCATAACCTTTTCAAACACCTTGCTGAAAACAGGCAAAACGGATACGGGTCTATAGTTATTAGTGTCTTTACTGTCACCGGATTTGAAAAGTGGTATTACCTTGCTGTATTTCATAAGGTCCGGGAAGACTCCCTGGTCCACACACAAATTAAATATTAAGGCTAAATACGGAGCTACAGTCTCAATAATAGCTTGACAAACTTTAATCGACAGTCCCCATAGATCTTCGGTTAATTTGACTTTAATTTCCTTAAAAGCTTTAATGACTGCTATGGGGTTTATATGTTTAAATTGAAACTCAACCGGGCAGGCTGAAACGTTCGCTCTTAGTAACTCAATAGAAAGCAAGGGTGATGAATTTAAGGGTTCAGTAGTTTTAAGTGGGATACTAGTGAAGAAATCTACAAATTCTTGAGCAACTTCGTTTTTAGAATTTAAAAGGCCACGTGAAGTCTCTAGAGTGATATCATTATTATTTTTTTTATTTCTATTCGTTTCACTATTGATAATTTTCCAAACCGTCTTTGTTTTATTATCGGCGGATTTAATCTTGTTGCTAATGAATAAGGCTTTAGCTACTTTGCAAGCGTTTTTGAAGATTTTAGAGTAAGTTGCAACATATTTATTAAAAGTTTCAGAGTTAATGTAAGGCTTAAGACCGTGGCCGCGGTATTATGTACTAGATTACGTGGCCTCGGCGCAAGGGCAAAGAAGGAACATGGGTTCGGTTTTTAGTCAGTAGAAGTCTGACACTCCCCTTCGCTCTGCCCAAGAGCGGGGGGGGTCATTCGATGATTTTCCACCCACCAAAAAAAAAAAAAAAAAAAAGGCTTAAGACCGTGCCCGTCGGGGCCGCGGTATTATGTACTAGATTACGTGGCCTCGGCGCAAGGGCAAAGAAGGAACATGGGTTCGGTTTTTAGTCAGTAGAAGTCTGACACTCCCCTTCGCTCTGCCCAAGAGCGGGGGGGGTCATTCGATGATTTTCCACCCACCAAAAAAAAAAAAAAAAAAAAGGCTTAAGACCGTACAGCTCAAACAATCGCTCCCTACTTTTCCTAATGCCCTTTGTTGCCCAGTCACTGAACATAAACTTAGGGCAAATAGATTTAGTTTTCGTTTTTATTGTATTATTGAACTCCGTGTGAATCACCGAAAAGAATTCCTCATAAAATAGATTTACGTTGTCAATAATCTGGCTTGGAATGCCTAAATTAATAATTAAATTATCATTAAACTTATTTAAATTGCTGGGTGTTATCTGTCTAGATTTTATTTCGATTTTTTGCACTGGTGTGTAGGATTCGAACACAACGATTTGACCGCTGTGATCTGAAGGAAGGTAATTTACAATGAATTTATCCAAGTAGTCGCAGCAACAAAAAACATTATCCAGACATGTAGCAGTATTTGTAGTAATTCGGGTTGGTTCCGAAAACACGTTTAATAAATTAAATGATTTAAAAAGGTGCAAAAATCTACTACTATTCGAATTTTTGTCTAAAATATTAACATTAAAGTCCCCACATACAACTACTGATTTATTACCAGTTACAAGTTTTGCTAAAACATCTTCCATTACTGACTCAAATGTAGAGTAGTTTTGATAATTAGGGGGCCTGTAAACGCACACTATTACATGCCTATCCAGCTCAACACAAGATAGCTCAATAATATGTTCCACCGATAGTTTAACAATATCAGCACGGGTCTTAAATTTAATAGAATTTTTAATTAAGATTAATGATCCCCCACGAATCTTACATTTTCGGTTAAAGCAACTGCCCACGCTGTAGTTTGCATAACTTATTAACATTTCATAGTTTCTCAACCAATGTTCAGTGAAACAGACAATTTCAAATTTTGTTTTCTCTAAAAATAATTCAATTTCAAGTTGCTTTGAGGAGAGGCCTTGAATATTCTGATGAAATAATTGCAACGAATTCTGCTTAGCCCCTTTTTTACATCTAGCTTGTCGAGAGCCAGAAGGTACAATATTATTGTTTAAAGTGACATTAATTTTACTGGTACCTTCTGTTGTCTTACTAACTAGTTTAAATGAGCATCTGGAGTGAGATCCAAGATGCCCATGCTGTCACTATGCAATGTCATCCTACCATCAGTGGACCCCACTGAAGTATCCTCTGTATTTAAAAAATTATAAAAATAATTATTAGTAAAATTACTAATATTGGCAGTGTCAATTATAGTACTAAACAACGACATACTATTTATGTCTGAGTGAATATTATAAACTAATAGCCTAGCTATTTTGTGTCTACAACTAATAGGTAGACACTATTATGATTTAATAATTATGCACAAGATAAGTTTAACAATTAGGTGAGTCGACAATCCACTGCTAGTACTGCTATGAAGGATATTCACGATAGTTGCGCTATTCGTTTGTGTGTATTTTGGCGAAGCGAGAAAAGCTTGTGCCTCAATAATTAAACCCAATTCAATGGATAGCACCACTTGCCAAGATCGATCAAGGGATGGGTGACCATCCATTATATACCAAGCTCCATTCGAGACTCGGAAAACACGTTAAACGATCTTTGACAATCGTTACAGGTAGTCAGTGACCCAGTTTTACCAAGGGTTATCGATTTCCCCAGTAATTTGCATGTAACTATCAGATAGGCAGCCGCCGATGTAAAATGGTGATCTTCAGCTGCAACTTCAATACATCATCATCAACATATATATTAACCAACCAATTATTATTCATATAACTATTATTTATTTCATATCATTCAACCAACTAGTTAGACTAACAGACGGCATCATTTTAGTTAGTGAGGGTTACCCTCATTTCTTGGGATTCCATCATCAGATCCTGACTTGGTAACAATGGCACTACCTCGGGAGTATGTCCTTTCGAACACGAAAAGAATTTCGAAAATCGGTTCACAATTGACGGAGATATCGGTGGAAATGTAGGCAGATGATGATTTGTGCGTTATAAGGCCGTGGGTTAAAGAGGAAGATACAGCTTACATTTCAACACGAAGCTAACATAGAAATATAGAATAGCCATAGAATGTGACGCTGTGCCGCTGTGGAGTATTGCCTTTAGGCCTCAGCCACGAATTTTGCGGGCAGCGGGGCGGCGGCGGCGGCGGCGCGGGAGCGGCAGGATCTTATGCGTACAATCAAATGGACCAGTTCTCGGAAAACAGCGGCGCGGGAGCGGGCAACGAGCGGTGCACTCCTTACAAGCCGCGCCACCGCCGCCGCGCCGCCGCCGCCCCGCTGCCCGCAAAATTCGAGGCTGAGGCCTTATGATAACGTCAAAACAATGACTTCTGCGTCGACAAATCACTATAAACACTTATGCTTTAATTAGATTTAATTCAACCATACATTACTTGCAACAATGTTTCAGAATGTGTATCATTAGTTTGCAAATAGTCATTTGATTACTGTTATACTTTTTACAAGACTTTATAATTGTAATGTTTTATGTAAATAATAAATTTAATTAAATAACGTTTTTATCTGAATTACCTTAACAATTACGCTTTTATGAGAAAGTAAGTTTAAGAATATTTTATTTGCATTAATAAAATGGCAAAATCGTTAGTCCCTCCCGCCCTTGTTTCAAGTTATTTTGGATGGGCAACCTATTTTCATCTTCTATATGTGTGTGTGTGTGTGTGTGGAATTCAAAAATTCAATTACCCTTACCCCAAATAAATAGGGATAAGGGCAGGAGAATGATGATGATATGTTTTAGGAATTCGTCTGTGACTTCAGACAAATATGCATGATGTCTCACTTAAAGAGGTATTCCACTTACCCAGTGTCTCAGATATCCAAAACTGTGTCATGGGACCCCAGTATGAGTTCCAGTTATAGAGGTTTCTCACTTATCCAGGTCCCAGTTAACCAAGTTTCACTGTTATTCTATAAATACTAGCTGTTGCCAGCGGCTTCACCCGCTACAACTCGAAAATTATCCCACGGGAAGATACAATCCGAATAAAAACTATTCTGTGTTTTAAACTATCTGAGTACCAAATTATTATCCAAATCCGTTCAGTAGTTTTTGAGTGAAGAAGTAACAAACATACACACTCACACACTCACAGCCTTTATAATATTAGTGTGATAATTCATAGACCATAGCACTCACGAACAATGTAGCTTTTTGCCAGTGAAATAGTTTTTAGAATTAGCAACGTTGGTAGGGCAACGTTTTTTATAAAAAAAAGAATTGGATAATTAGTTCCCGAAATTTACAAAATTTACAAACAAACAATATTTCATTATAATTATAATTAGTATAGAGTCATCTCGTATACACAATAATGGTTTCAAAAAGGGTTATAATCTACAAAAAAAACATAATTTAAGTTAATTACCTACAATTAATACTTAGCTGGCGCTCCTAGCGCATTCTAGCACTAATAATGCTATAACAACATTACTATTAATAAAATTCCAACTCTATCTAATGACTAATTTAACTGACTCTGCAATAGGTACTAATTAGTTTTATCTTTTTTTGCAGGCAAGCATCATCAACAGAACCTGTGCTATTTAAACAATAGGTAAGTGCTCCGATAAAAATCATTAACCATAGGTTATAAGTATTGACAAAAATCCACGAAAACCATCGTATTCATCATCCATACTATATAATATTATAAATGCGAAAGTAACTCTGTCTGTCTGTCTGTTACTCTTTCACGCCTAAACGGCTGAACGGATTTTGATGAAATTTGGTACAGACATAGTTTGGAACTTGAGAAAGGACATAGGATAGTTTTTTTTTTTTTTTTGTCGCGAGATAAACCAAAAATCTGCTGGAAGTCACTATTCCACGCGAACGAAGTCGCGGGCAAAAGCTAGTAGAAATATAAAACCAAAGGTATTAATATTCCTAAAACATTAAATCGTCGGTTAACCATTTTCATTTCTAACTAAGATATAACCCGGGGCTGTGGGTTGTTCGAAAGAGATACCGCGGCCCCGACACAAAGTACGAAGAAGAAACATGGGTGGTTTTTAGTCAGTAGAAGTCTGACACTCCCTACTGCTCTGAGCGGGAGGAGTCATTTGATGACTACCCACGCTCCAAAAAGAAAGATGTACATTCTAAAAATCTCAAATTAAAAACAGTAGTTTCATTGTTTTTGTTGGAATCTTAATGGGCCCACCATTGCCCCTGGCTGGGGATCTTAGCCCTGGCTGGGGGCCTTTAATTCGTTTGAGGTCACCACAGATTGTACGGTTCAGCTGTAAACCATCCTCTCTAGAGATGCACTGCGAGTGGCGATTACAAAAAAAGGTCCCACAATTGAGATTTATGAATTAATGCCACAACTATTTTTTAAACGGTTTTACCCCGTTTGTTTTTTTCTTGGATCAAATTTAGTAATTCAAATTTCACCCACTTCCAGTCAACCGATTAATCTGAAATTTTGTACACACATTGGATTTTGGTGACAATACAATTATGTTTATTCATTATCATTATAAATTCAAGATGGCCGCCGCTACAAAATGGCGGATAATTTATGTTTTATTAATCCCATCAATATGGGTATCAAATGAAAGGGCTCAACAAGTAGAATACAATATACTATAAAAAATTGAAATCCAAGATGGCGGCCGCTACAAAATGGCGGATAATTTATTTATGTTTTATTAATCCCATCAATATGGGTATCAAATGAAAGGGCTCAACAAGCAGAATACAATATACTATAAAAAATTGAAATCCAAGATGGCGGCCGCTACAAAATGGCGGATAACGTAGGTTTTATCAATCCCATCAATATGGGTATCAAATGAAAGGGCTCAACAAGCAGAATACAATATACTATAAAAAATTTAAATACAAGATGGCGGCCGCTACAAAATGGCGGATAACGTAGGTTTTATCAATCCCATCAATATGGGTATCAAATGAAAGGGCTCAACAAGCAGAATACAATATACTATAAAAAATTGAAATCCAAGATGGCGGCCGCTACAAAATGGCGGATAACGTAGGTTTTATCAATCCCATCAATATGGGTATCAAATGAAAGGGCTCAACAAGCAGAATACAATATACTATAAAAAATTTAAATACAAGATGGCGGCCGCTACAAAATGGCGGATAACGTAGGTTTTATCGATCCCATCAATATGGGTATCAAATGAAAGTGCTCAACCAGTATAATACAATATACTATATAAAATTAAAATCCAAGATGGCGGCCCCTTTAAACAGAATGCGAAATAAAAACTAAAAACTAGAAAATAAAAAATAGGTAAAAAAACTTTTTAAGTTAAACGGTTTTATGTTAAACATACATTGCAATGTTTAAGATAAATGTACTAAAAACCAAAAAATAATAAAATAGAAAACCGTGGGGCACGTCAATTGTCTACAATCGTTGATTAAAATCATAATAATAATAATTAAGTCGATAATTTGTAGACAATTGACGTGCCCCACGGTTTTCTATTTTATTATTTTTTGGTTTTTAGTACATTTATCTTAAACATTGCAATGTATGTTTAACATAAAACCGTTTAACTTAAAAAGTTTTTTTACCTATTTTTTTTGAGCCTAGTCTTAAAAAGTGAGATAGAGTTATTTATTTATTTAAACTTCTCGCACACAAAAAAAGGTACAAAGGCGGACTTAATGCCTTAGGCATTCTCTACCAGTCAACGAAGGGTGGTGTAGAGATTAGATGGCAGAGTTATCGACAGTATAATTGTCTCATCAGATGCACGACTTGTACATATTTATTAAAATGCTAATAATGACACATAACAGTATTCCTTCATTCGAACAAGACAAAGATGACATTATGCAGAAAAAAAACAATTATTCCCACATTTTATAAAACATGATCAATTCAATTGTTCATTGAACAATAGTTAGCATAATTGTTCAAACTATTGCACGTTTTTACGTAGGTATTACACGGACAATTAGTTTGTTTATTTTGGTATTGCTTTATAATTCGATTTATTGCAGTCGTAAATAAATAGAAAAAACGTGATGAAACAGTCTGTAGTGTTTAAATTACCAATATGTAATGTACTCTGTTTATACTTTACCCGCTTTTGTGTATGATCCACAATTTTCTCTCTGTCTTTGGAACACGCGAATTAACTCTAGCGATATCTTATTGTCGAATAAGAAAGAGCCCCGATGAAAATTATATAATTAAAACTTAAATATTTAATGACTCAGTAATTTTCTTTTCAAATAAGTACATAATTATGAAGAGATAAATTTAGAGATATATAGGAAGGTCCTGTAATTTACAAAATACGTTCCTTTTGCAAAACCATGTTTCTTAATATTTTTACATTTTTAGGGTTCCGTACCTCAAAAGGAAAAAACGGAACCCTTATAGGATCACTTTGTTGTCCGTCTGTCTGTCTGTCAAGACCTTTTTTCTCAGGAACGCGTGGAGGTATCAAGCTGAAATTCATATCAAATACTCAAGTCTATGGTCTCTTGGAGCTGTGAAAAAATCAAACTTCTAAGTCAACGCGATCAAAAGATACTCCCGTTTATGCCGCAAATTTTCGACACTCGCAAGGGAATCAAAACCTACAGGGTACTTCCCGTGAACTCAGAATCTTGAAATTTGGTACGAAGCAACGTCTTATAGCATAGATAAAGGAATAATTACGAAAACCATAAATTTTTAGTTACATCAAGATACTCCCGTTTATGCCGCAAATTTTCGACACTCGCAAGGGAATCAAAACCTACAGGGTACTTCCCGTGAACTCAGAATCTTGAAATTTGGTACGAAGCAACGTCTTATAGCATAGATAAAGGAATAATTACGAAAACCATAAATTTTTAGTTACATCACATAATATATTTTTTTTACGGAACCCTCGGTGCGCGAGTCCGACTCGCACTTGGCCGGTTTTTTTTTGTTTGTGAGACAACACTGATCCATATTTTTGTTAGTAGGTACATAAAGAATAGTGTTAGTAAAAAATTATCATAATAATTGAAGGCCAATACACAACACATACTACCAAAAAAATGCATAATCATAAAATAAATTATTCATTAATTCATAAAACAAGATTCATTTTAAAACTACAGTTGAAAATTACAATTTATAGTAACTAGTATAATCATCATCATCATCACAGCCTGACCTCACCCATTGCTGGGCATAGGCCTTTCTTTGATTGTGCCAAGTTCCACATTCTTGCGCTGGCCTCATCCACATAGAAGTGTTACATAATGGCAATATACTAAGCTAGGAAACACCTCCTACCGGATGTGTAACACGAGTCAAGACGACACACGTCACATAGGCATTGACGTTGACGTTGCCACCCAGATATCGTATGTAGGTGACTAGCTTCTGTCTGCGACTATGCCCGCGTGAAGGTCGTAAGTTATCCCAGGGGATCGTACTATCGGGATGGAAACTAACCTAGGGTGAGCTAGTGAGGTTAGGCTGGATTTTTGAAAATTAATTAAATGAAATTACATGCAGGGGTACGAAAATTTGTATGGAACTTCGTAATGTTTCCGTTGGATATCATCTAATCACACGCAAGGCTTGTTATGTACCCCTTTTCGTTTGACTTAATCTTTAGGCTGTCCAACAATTTTAATACTTCGCACAAGAAAATCTGTGAAAATACGGTGCAGCTTGTTTAATATTTACGTTTTAACCCATATTATTCTTTCAAAGAAGTCAAACCACTATCGCAAAATAATTCCACCTACTGGCATTTCCAAGAATCAGAAAAAACTGCATAACGTAGTCTTTTTTATAACGGGTGTCAAAGCCATTATAATTCGGAGCACAAACTGTATCCCCGGTTCGATCACTACTATGTATAAACCCAAATACACTCTTTGTATAACTTTGGGAATCCCAGGACAGTACACTAAAGAGGTTATAAAAAAGTATTACCATACAAATGGGCCTATTCATGGCAGCTTCGGCTGTGGTCCTATTTTGTAATGTGGGCTTAGTCATAGGGCCCGCAATGCCAAATTATTTGCCATTGTAGTATTTCCTACGTGTCCTGATTTGCCAAAGCCCACACAAATGACCACGGACCTCCCAGATACAGGACAGGCTGTCTATCTAATTATCATTGTCTATATGCTTGGCAGACGAAAGTATGATCCATTTGCAACATTGCATCCGTACACATAAGTTTAACTCAACTTCGAGTTTCTTTCTTCTGGACTTTATCATGTATTTGGGACAAACAAAAATCCGTTCTCTTGATGTCAGTGGTCATCACTGATCATCTGGCATTTTATTGATTGGGTCTACCCCTCACCATTCCCAAACTGCTCTTGAAAGGCAGAATCAAAATCAAACTCTTTATAGGCTGTAGCTCGACGAAGTTCCAGATAAACAATTTAACTGTCTTGGAACTAAATTAATCAGAAAATAATAGCGGAGGACTATGAAAAACATAATTTCCGCTTCATCTCAGATGCGGTATAACAAGAGCATATCGAATGCGACATACCTCGTGTCCGCCATCCGCACGTCCATTTGGCCGAACACACAACAAAGCTGCTTGTGGCAGGGATTACCGTTTCGAAATTAGAAAACTTCTGTCAATAAGGAAAAAACGTACCTAGTCATTTATTTTCATTTTCAAAGTCCAAACAAATGGCAAGTCCGGGCAAAATAATCTGTACAATTCCAGACAGGGCTAGATGGCCGGGTATCTCTGGACAAATCCGGATGATCATCCTACTAGCAGCAGAAACGGACCATGATGACTGTACTTACCTAAGTCAGTGGTCCCGGTCGCCAAATGGCGGTACTCAAACCATGTCAGAGGCCCTTTTAATTTTTTTGGAGGATGGGATATCGTCAAATGACTCCTCCCTCTGGGCAGAACGGTAGGATGTCAGACTTCTACCGACAAAAAACCACCCTGTTCCTTCTTAGCCCTTTGTGTTGGAGCCGCGGTAACTCTTTCGAACAACCCACAGACCCGACGGGATGTCAAAGGCACTTGAGGCGGTTCAGAAACTCTGGCACTAGGGTGTTTGGGGTTGTTAGACCTTACTGCCCACAAGAAGAAGGCCTGTTCGAGATTCTTCACACAAAGCACAACTTTACTAACACGTGTCAAAAAGGTTTAGGCGCAAAATGCCAAATTCTCAAAATGGCAACAGAGTCGCAAAAGAACATCATCTGCCTAGCCTTTTCCCAACTATGTTGGGGTCGGCTTCCAGTCTAACCGGATGCAGCTGAATACCAGTATTTTACATGGAGCGACTGCCTATCTGACCTCCACAACCCAGTTTATAATGGATAATACGATACCCTTTGGTAAGACTGGTTGTCAGATTTCCAGGTCACTGACTACCTGTAACGACTGCCAAAGATCTATATATGACAGCCGGGACCAACAGCTTAACGTGCTTTCCGAGGCACGGAGAAAACTCGGTATGAAATGGGCGGTCACCCATCCACAGACCAACCTAGGCAAGCGCCGCTTAACCTAAAGATTGACCCGAGTGGCAGTTATTATTACGCCACGAGCTCCTCCGACGTCGCAAAAGGACAAATTCTCAAAATGTACAATTCTCAAAAAGCCAAATTCTCATTGATTCATAAAAACATTAAAAACATAAAAACATTTATATCTCGCATGTAATGACTTAGCAAAACGTTAAGATTTCGCGTGAGATGTTCATGTGTTACGAGCACAACCGGAATTCCTCACAGTGAAAGTTGATAAAGTCTTATACTGAATCAGATGCTCGATTTATCACAACTAGTTTTGTTGTTTGGTGGCTTTTGCAATGTGTGACAGATGTTTTGAGCGATTTTTAGGTCAATATACAGTTGAATAACGATTATCCGAACCTCGATTATCTGGATATCCGATTATCCGAAACTCGATTATCCCGATATCCGATTATCCGGACTCATTGTTCACGGCTCTAACTCATCATCATCATCATCAGCCTATATTGTTCCCACTACAGGGACTCAGGCCTCCTCGCTAGGAGAGGGATGAGCTATAATCTACCACGCGTGCCCAGTGCGGATTGGTAGATGTCACATATCTTCGAATTTTTTGGTTCTAAGATATGCCGGTTTCCTCACGGCTCTAATTACCATGTTTTTATATCCTATTGTCTACTGACGCACGTGAAACTCTATCTATAATTAAAAGTTATTAATATTGTTCCATTTTTCTAGTACCTACTTATCACCCAGGATTCACCATTTATGCTATGTGGTGAATCCTGGGTGAATAGAACAATATTAATAACTTTTAATATATATACTCCGGATTTTCGGTTATCCGGAATACCCCTAGTTTTATCCGGTGATCCGGATAGTCAGGATTCTACTGTACACATACTTAAGAGCACAAAACGGGATCAATTTCGAACGGAATTTCGAAAAATCGAACAGGACTAACATAACATAATATTACACTTGTAATCCCCAAAGGGTTAGGCAAAGGTGTACCTAATGGTACACCCACATTTTTATAAGTTATTTTTAAGTCCCATGTAATAGGGGGCGAGCCTATTGCAATTGGGCATAGGCATAGGCTCATTTATAATTTGTAGGCTCCTAGTTATTATAATAATGGATACACTTTTGAAGCAATGGATTGTGTGTCCCATAACTTTTCTGACAAAATATATTTCAGTGTCACGTAAAATGCCGGTAGTTTTAAAGTTTTACTATAACATAACAGATATACCTACAGGTGAAACAAAAACTACAATATTATCTAACAACAAAAAACTGGAGCAATCTTTTGATAGGTACCGCTAGAAGCAGTGGCTGAATGGGCGAGCTTATTTATAATATCATTGGCGAGCATATTAAATATCACGTTCATTAAACCAATTTGAAAGATTCTAGGTTGATTGGCCAAGCATAAGCTAATCCAAAGAGCAATAAAGCTCATTGTATTGTACAGGGTGTAAGTGACAGCCCTCTGCAAACTGACAAGGAGCATTCAGTTGCCACTTGCCACTGAATCTTCTTCTACCGGATTATTCCTTGTTTTTTCAGTTACTATAGGTACCTACCTACTTTTATTTCAATGTGAAATAATTATATTCTCGTACGCAGCACTCTATTTATGTAAATAATACTACTAAAATAAAAAGATAGGGAATAAAAAAATACCCTATCTAAATGAATATCAGCTGTTCAGTTCCTGCTCATGTTTGCGCTTGCCGTTCGCTACATGTGTTTTGCCACGGAGACCATACATTGCGTATGCGGAAATAAAACAAATCACTGGCTTCTCATAACGTTTCTGAAATACCAGTCATCTTAGTATAATATACCGAATTCCCTCCATCAGTCTGCGGTCCAAACCGCGTATTTTTCACAAGGCTGGGTAATCAATGATTTGATCCACCCGAGTTCCCAAAGAAAGGAGTTCCAAACGCAACGCCTTTGATATCTCCTAAAGTCCTCAACTACACAGTCAGGGAAAGCAATCTATCTTCTATATATATAAATAAAGAGCGCCCAGCCCAAACCCTTGTACTTAGAAAGCTGAAATTTTGCCCTCTATAATGTAAACAAAGAATTATTAAGGATTTTTCAAAATTTAACCCCTAATGGTGGATGAAAGTTAGGGATATTTTCCGACATCGAGGCGGGAAAGGCCGCGGGCAAAACCTAGTCCACCCACCATAAAGACCAAACCAACCCAGACATTCCATCAGCGACGACCTACACAAACATCCAGCAGGTAAGACATAATTGATTGCATTCCGTGACGTAACGCGTTACGTCTTATACGTCTGTAGGTCGCTTTAACCGGTTGGTAGGGAGCAGTGTGTCAGCCAATGAGGTTACCGTAATGTTTGTTGAAAGAGAGTTTTTGAGGTCTTTGAGCTGTTGTTTAAAGTTTTTGTGGAGTTAATAAGAGAACTTATTGATTGGGAGTTGAGATTTTAATCGGTAAAGCTTTTGAATTTGGGTGGTTGAACAAAAAGTTGTGATTTTAGCATTTGTTTGAGCTCAATGGTTGGTTTACTACGGTAGTTATGATATTCAAGCATTAGGTATGGTGGCCGTACGCTTACGCCAAAAACTTTGTGTAATTGTTTACAAAGCTGCTCTCAAAACATTCTGAGGAAACCGAGATATCTTAAAACCGAAAATTCAAATGTATGTATAATATATCTTACCAAGGTGTATCGTATTCTACATAGATCTAATAGAGTTCTTGAGGTCAGATAAGGAAGTCGCTCCTTGTTAAATTCTGGTTTTCGGCTGCATCCAGTTAGACTGGAAGTCGTCATCATCTTCCTGGCTTTATCCCATTCTATTTGGGGTCAGCGCAAACATTTTTTTCTTCTATTCTTCCCATCGCAGCCATGGGGTCTGGATTTGTGCCTTGTTGATGGCAATAAGCTTGCCCCTAATACATGAAACTTAAACATAGCTGGCGAAATATGGGTGAACAATTATAGGTAACCCCTCTGCCTAACCCTTCGGGAATTACACGCGTGATGTTATGTTATGTTATTCAGTCATTCATTAGTTAAACTAATACAGCATTCACATAAACATCAATTTCTTTTAAATGTTTTTATTGGACTTATCTGCTGGTCACATCTGTCGCATGTCGGAGGAGCAATGGGCAAAAATTACCACTCAGTGAATACCAAAAGGCAGGAAACGACAACGCGGCAGGCCCAGAAGGAGATGGCGGGATGAGCTGGACTCTTTCTCAAGGGATTGGTCTACCATCGCACTGGATCGCGAAAAGTGGAAAGAGGGAAGGGAGGCCTTTGCCCTGCAGTGGGACAACATAAGCTCATAGTAAAATAATAATATTGGACTTATGAATGTCAACTTGAGAAAGACCAAAGAAACGATAGATGGACTGTGATAAGAATGATATATATGGCAAAAAATGAGGTGTCTCATGAGATACCGAGAAACAGAAAAGTATGGAAGAAGAAGACAAGCTGCGCCGACCCCAAATGATGATGACGCTGTAGTACTTTTTATGTGCCGCGACAACATGTTATGTTACGTGTTTTATTAGGTTAAGTCCAATCTCCATCAAACCGAGACGAAGTACTACAAGTCTTACCATCTATAATGGTAGCTTTTACGGTCAGCATGCAAGACTAAGGTTTAAACCAGTGGCTCCCAACCTTCATAGACCAGAGACTATTTTGATTTCTTTATTGTTACCGATCTAAAACCTTATATTATTACTAGCTGACCCGTGCCCACTTCGTTGGGCATAATTAGTCGAAAGTAAGCTAATTACGTTTCGAAAAATTCAATTTCGGGGACGTCCGCTGCGTAAGGAGCCGACCACGCGACTGGGCCGCGCGGGTACCTACCTCTCAGTCCTCAGATCAGATGTAAAAGGCCACGCCCCTTTCTCCCGAAGCGGGCACGAACGCGAACCGAACCATCCCGCGCCCGCTGCGCGCCGCTGCGTTGCTTTTTTCTCCGATTCACTTTGCAAAACGGACTACCACGTAAAAGCCTTTTTATTTTTCGGTTTTTTATATAGCCTATGACACTCAGCAATAATGTGGCTTTCTATTGGTGAAAGAATTTTTAAAATCGGTTCAGTAGATCCCGAGATTACCCCTTACAATTTAACAAATATACACACAAACTTTACCTCTTTATAATATTAGTATAGAAGTATAGAAGTATAGATGGTCCTTACCATATAAGGTTCTAGATCTTCATAATGATAAGATTCTGCCACAATTTATCTATATTTTTATTTTTTATATATTTACCTACCATGCTGAGTGGTCACCTTACCCTTAACCTTGTTACGTCACGACGTACAAGCGGTTTACCATTTTTTATTTTATTATCCAACATATTTGTTTTATTTCTTAATGTTTGTTATGCGTTGTATTGTTATTTTATTTTTTTGTCTGCGACGAATAAACATTTTTTCTGAATGTCAACTTGAGGCGAGTGTAAATCCAACGAAGAGCTTTAATTTAGGCTCACTAATTACTTTTTGTTAGTCAAAATGAACATTGAAGTGCGTCATTTGCCCACTAATGGTTTATTCAACTTAACTGAGATAAAAATAAATAGATTTTACAGTAAAAAATGCATTAATTAAGAGTGCTTGCGTAGTTTAAAGAAAAAAAGATTAAATCATTTATTTACTTTAACAGTTTCATCATCGTCAGAATGAACACAATGGCGAATATAAAAAAGTTTATCAGTTAATTTACATAATTGTAAAGTGTTAATTTATTAAAGACAACTTTTAATTATTAAATTACAAGGTGAAGAAAGAGGTGGCGTGACGATTTAGACGCGTACCATAAGGGCTGGTTCGAAGCGGCACAAGATAAGAGCACTTGGAAGGAGTTGGGGGAGGCCTTTGCTCAGCAGTGGGACAGTACAGGCTAAATAAAAAAAAAAAGGTGATTAAAAATCACCTATTGAATTTCAGACAATCTGTGGTGTGGTACATACAAGTACGGTTTATTCAATAACAATTAGGGTATCGTTATTTGAATCACTCTGTTTCACTGTTACTGTGTTGTGCAAATAAACCAAATGAATTAATTATGAAAATACATGTAATTTTTTAAACGAAATTTTCGTCGTATCGCCTAGAGTTTTTTAAATCGAGATGACGAGATAATGTCAGAGGGGCAGCCTCCTCAGCCGAACAAACCTGTCATTGCTAAACTACGGAACCAGCAGATTCAAACAATGTTTTTCCGCTGTATAAAACTGCCTAATATTACCTCTAAAAACTATTTTAGGCCTGTGTATATTATCTATTTTTTTTTTCGTACTTAAATAAGAATAAAGTCATCACTCGTTACTCTTCATTGACCTGAACCAAAATTATATCATCTAAAATAAACTACAAAAATCTATTTTAGGACTACATGCGTGTCTTAACTCATTTTCTTCGCAAAAAAAACGTAGAAAAGGTATAAGATTGCGTGTCAATTAAATCTCAGATGTGCCGGTTACGGTGGCATGGCGGCAATTATAGCATGGTTGAATGCGTTTTATCCAGTGGTTCCCAAACGGTAGTACCAACCTGGACCACCAGAATAATGCAAGAAATAAAAATATAGGCCGCGAATGGATTTATATTTTTTTATTGGTGGATACTTTTTAAATCATGCAAAAGTAGTAAGCTAAAAAATAACAATTATACTTACAACTTGAATTTTTAATTACTGTTCAAATGGTGTGTCTTCTGTTGGTTCTACATACATAAATGATGACAAGTTTATTTTGAGTTCTGGATTTTATATGAAAGAAAAGAAAGAAATTATTTATTATTATTATTATTATGAACGATCTAGAACCTTATATGGTAAGGACCATAATAATATAAGGTTCTAGATCGCTAACAATAAAGAAATCAAAATAGTCCCTGGTCTATAAAGTTTGAGAGCCACTGGTTTAAACCATAGTATTGCATGCTGACCGTAAAAGCTACCATTACAGATGGTAAGACTTGTAGTACTTAATCGTCTCGGTTTGTTGAAGATTAGACATTGTTCTTCTTAAAACCTATTGAAATACGTAACATGGTAACATATTGTAGCGGCACTACAAAAAGTACTACACCATCATCATCATTCGCCTGCCCTTATCCCCATTCGTTTGGGGTCGGCGCAGCATGTCTTCTTCTTCCATACTTCTCTGTTTCTCGTCATCTCATGAGACACCTCCTTTCTTTCTATTGCAAACATGTACAAAAAGTACTACTGCGCCATCTATGACACAAATGACGAACTAACATCGAAATTCTAAATCGCACAGTTAAAGTTATTCGGGACTTAAGATTATTTAGAAACCAGACATAATTCCCGTATGGTCAGAGGATCCTACCATTTCTATGAGGGATAAAGATCTTTACACCTTGTTCATCATTAATAATAAATGACAAAACACGACTGTAACTTGAATATTCAAGATTCAAAATTCTTTATTTGTATGAAATATGGTACAAAATAGTCTTCATTTTAATAAGAATACAGCAGTAGAAGTCTTTTTGACTATAATTATGATATCATCGATTTTACCTCAAGTCTTGAGAGTAAATTATTGAATTTACCATCTGCTTGAACTAGTATTTCAAAACCAATTTAAAAGCTTACCTCGCAAAGGTGAACGTAGACCTACTTTAAATGATTGACGTCAAACGTCTTAGTAAAATATTTGTGACTTATTAAAATACCAAGACTTGTATTATCAAGGTTTATTCAGAAGCAAAATAATGGTTAGGTACTACTGCAATTTTAAGTAAGATAAGTGCAGTTTAACACGCGAATTCCAATAGCAGTTAGTTTTTGTTGAAAGCTCAAAGTTTGTATTCATCGCATGCACTCAAGGTTCGACCAATACGGTCATCGAATGCAAATTAATAATGGTCAATTAAAAAAAAAAGCGGGCTACCTTTGGAGGGGTAGGGTGAACCCCTCCAAAATAATTAAAATAATACAAGCCACCCGACCCCTTTGGAGTTTTGTTCGCATATAATAGACAAAACTATTACTATTATTACACATAGTAATACTAATAAAACAAAGCTTTCACACCAATACACATTAAAATATCTTCATCAGCCTATAATGTTCCCACTGCAGGGACTCAGGCCTTCTCTCTAGCAGAGGGATGGGCCGCCCGCCACGCGGGCCCAGTGTGGTAAAATATAATACCTAGTTACAAGTCTCGGTAACTAAACAAAAACATCGTCATCTAAAACACATTTTCAGTAACCGGTTTCGAAATTAACAACTAAATTCTGAAATCATTCAATAATTCGGAAGCCCCCAATTAGAAGTCGATGACTTTCTTAACACACATTACCACTATTTCTAGTTCTGTTGTCCTAGCTAACTGTCATCAGTGCAATGACCCCGATCCTATAACTGTGAATTGAGTATACTTACATTAGAAATTAGGCGTTCGGCCAATGTTGTCTTTGTAAATAGTGTAATAGGAGGCTTATTAGCGACTGATTATTTATTGAGGTAAAAAAATAATGGACATTACTAAATGGTCATTATTTTAACCTCAATAATCAGTGATGAAAAAAAAACCGTTAAAGAATTTGCAATCCCGTGTCGATGATCTTGAATTGTCATAAATTAATTCTGACGCTTCTGAATGAATTTTAAAACTAGCACACAAAAAAACTTTTTAACAAAAAATAAAACCGACTTCAAAAAAAAAGTCAAAAATAAATCAGTTTCTGAAGTCGGTGACTTTTGTTTGTTTGATTTCATTTTTTTGTCACCGACTTCAGAAACTGATTTATTTTTGACTTTTTTTTTGAAGTCGGTTTTATTTTTTGTTAAAAAGTTTTTATTTTTCACTTTTTAGTGGTTCACCTAATATGGACAATGTAGTATTTTTTTTGAGTTATGTTGATTTTTCAAAAATCGCTTGTTCGATTTCGATAAAAAAATTATGGGACCATTTGGGAAGTATACCCTTTCCAACAAAAAAAGAATTTTTCAAATCGGTTAGCAAGTGACGGAGTTATGCCCGAACAAACATAAAAAAAAAACAACTCCTTCTTTTTTTAGAAGTCGGTTAAAAAATACAGCTAAGCAAATCTACCTCTATTTGATTGCGCGCTCTTATTTGAATTTAGACGTTCTAGAATATAGGCCATAGACAAGGAACTAAGCATAACCAACAAAGCATACATCAAACCGCAACATATACAGCTAAATAAATCAACCTCTATTGGATTATCATTCGCTCTTACTTGAAATTAGACGTTCTAGAATACAGACCGCAGACAAGGAACTAAACATACAGTAGTAAACAAGGAACACATCTAACATCAACATACAAATAGCTAAGCAAATCAACCTAAATTTGAAAATTGGTCGTTCTCATTTGAATTTAGACGTTGAACAACAAGGCATACATCAAATAGCAACATAAAAGCAGTCAAGAAAATCTAAGTCTATTTGATTATTGCGCGCTCTTATTTGAATTTAGACGTTCTAGAATATAATACAGGCCACAAACAAGGAACTAAGCATAAACAACAAGGAGTTTCACAATCAGCCAGCGAGAAACCGGTAGAAGTTTTTTATTCTGCGGCTTGACAATAAACAGACGCGCCATGACACATTGCATCACATTTGCTTGTCGGCGCATTGAGTGAGATTGAGTCACAATATCGACCTATAAAGGTTTTGCTGAGCATGGTCAACTTCTGCCCTGGCTGAAGGCCTTAGTAATAATGTCAATTGCAGGATTGCCCTGTTAAGGAGGTGACAGATAACTTCCTAAGTGTCAAAAAATGGTCAACTTAAAATTCTCAGGAGTCGTCGATTCGAGTCGTTGTCCTTTAATCACGTCACCTAACTGATACAACGTAGGGTCAGCAGGGCTATTGCGTATCTTTTAATGACAGTGGATAACTTATAATGTCTATCAAATAACTGTCAAATGGTGAGTTTTTAAGAAAAAAATGTACCAAACCATAACCAATTTACAGTAAATTTATGGACACTTATGATAGCCACTGTCATTAAAAAGATACGCAATAGCCCTACAGAAGTCTTTCGTTCTGAATACATAGGCGCCTCACTAATTATTTATTTTACGAATAGCTACGGTTTATTTTACGGTTTTAAAAAATATTCAAATCTTGTAGTAAATATAGGTAAAATCCATTAAAATGAAAAAAAAAAACTTGGCTTCGAAACAACACTTAATTAGTTTCAAAACCGCTTCACTAATCTCTTCACAGATTAACAGTAAAAAAAAATCCTTTAATATAATAGTTAGCCTTTTAATAGTACCTACCTCCAAAGTAGATGAAAAACCACGGAACATTAGATTAGGAATGCGTAAAAACGGTCATTATAGTTCGTTAACTAAAATTGTTTTGTTTTGATCTTAAAGTGTGAAATTGGTACAGTCAAACAAGGTATTAAAAATACAACTTACTTGCATCACTAAATATTATAAATAAAACAAAATCCTCCGCCGCATCTTCTTATTCTTATCTGTCTGTCTGTCCACGATAAACTCAAAAAATACTGCACCGATTTTCATGTTGTTTTCACCAATGGATAGAGTGGTTCTCAAGGAAGGTCTTATTATATTATTTGACCGATATCCACGCGGGTGCACCCACGGACATCAGCTAGCTTACTTTAAGATTACACTTACTTACACATTACGAGCCCGAAGAATCGCCAGACTTAAGTGGCAATGGGCAGGGCACATTGCTCGCAGAACGAATGGCCGATGGGGCCGAAAAGTTCTGGAATGGCGACCGCGAACCGGAAGACGTTGCGCTGGAAGGCCTCCCACTAGGTGGACCGATGACCTGGTCAAGGTTGCAGGAAACCGCTGGATGAGAGACGCACGGGACCGGTCAATGTGGCGACGCCTGGGGGAGGCCTATGTTCAGCAGTGGACGTCTTTTGGCTGAAATGATGATGATGATGACACATTATGAGACTGATGTCAAACGAGACCGTACATAGGTATCGTTAGATACTTTTGTACGGTCGAAAAAACTTCGTCGTTTCTGACGTAGGCAACATCTTTAACAGTGGATTTTTTATAAGATATCCTCATCATCTGCCTAGCCTTTTCCCAACTATATTGGAGTCAGCTTCCAGTATAACCGGTTTTTGATATATAACTGGTATGCAGTTGAATACCAGATTTTACATGGAGCGACTGCCTATAATGCCTATCTGACCTCCAGCTCCCAGCTAGTACTGAGTAAATCGATACCTTTTGGTAAGACTGGTTGTCGGACTAAGATTTTTTATAAAATGTAGTTAGTCTGGTTTTCATAGTGTAAATGAAGTTATAATAAATAATAAAACTTTCTCATTTCTCTTATTTTTACCCACGACGGAACGGAGACGGTATATGCGTTTGGGGTGAGAGGTTGTTTGTTTGTTTGTGTGTTTGTGCAAATACATGTTGCCATTTTTCTCCAAAACTACTAGTCCGATTTTAATGCAGTTTTCAGTTATATAAATGGGTTCGGGTTTGATTGGTGCATGTTCTTAGATAGGTGCTACGGTGACAACTCACCAGGGGGCGCTGCAGCAAACATTTTTTGTGCAAATTAAAGTTGCCATTTTTCTCCAAAACTACAAGTCCGATTTTGATTCAGTTTTCAGTTATGGGTTCGGGTTTGATTGGTGCATGTTCTTAGATAAAAAAAAATAAAAAAAGTAAAAAGTTTAAAACAAGTTTAAAATAAGAAGCAAAAATTAAAAATTTTGAAAAAACCCACGACTGTTAAAAATTTATTGAAAAAAGGATAAAATAACATAAAACACCCACCTTAAAAAAACCCAAGAATGTCCGTCGGGAGCTGAACATTGCAAAACTAGTTCATTTAATGGCAGCCCCCGACGGACATTCTTGGGTTTTTTTAAGGTGGGTGTTTTATGTTATTTTATCCTTTTTTCAATTAATTTCTAACAGTCGTGGGTTTTAAAAAAAAATATATATATATTTTTTTTACCACCTTATTGTGACCTTATGTCCAAAACCGGTTTTTTCATCGGTTAAAAAACATTTTTCAAAAAAAGCGCTAGAATATGCAGATAACAGAGGTGAATGCCCTACTGCATGCTTTATCAATAATTCAAAATTTTATTTTAATAAAAATACGTTGCACCATTTGAAAGTTTTACAAACATTTATTTGAACCAGCACTTTTAAGGCCAGTGCATTGCCCAATTTGAGTGGCAATCTAAATTTTTCTCATGAATAATTGATAAATTAATAAACTAGTGATGTGGCCCCGTTCTTATCGTATGTTTTTGACCTCAAAACACGTTCATTTTGCCACTTTTATTATTTACCGGATGTCCTTAGATGGGATTTTGAAAATTATTTTAAAGATTTATTATAATCTTTAATATTCGCAGTTTATTTCATTAATAAGTACGTAATTAGTGTTTACATAAATTATATTTATAGACCGTACTGCACTATTTTTATTACTTAAATATAATATTATTGCTATTATTAGAAGCACTAACAAGTTTGAATGTAGATCAATACACCTATACTTACTACAAAGATAAAACCATTTTCCAATGACAAAATAAGCAAAATGTTTTTATCTTTTTCGTAAAAAAATAAACATTTACTTTTTCCCTCTTTTTATCCTGCCAACGACTGCCAGTCCTTTTCCCAACTATGTCGGGGTCGGTGTCCAGTTTTACCGGATGCAGCTGAATAACAGTATTCAAGGAGTGACTATTTAACCTCCACAACACCATTCTAGTCGATCCCTTCCCTCCCATTAGTCTGTTTTCTTTTCATCCTGGGTATAGAATAGGTATAAATAAGGTCCCATTAAAATAGGTGGACAAATTTTAACACAGCGTTCAGTAGGTCTAACCAAACATATATCTGAACAAAAAAAAACATTAAATAAACTGTTTTTTTTTTAACTTAGAATAATAAATTGCCGGCACTCTAGAACAAACTCATCCTCTATAAGTAGGTACTTAAATGCGTTTTTCTTATTATTTTTTTTACCATCGTCCTTATTTTGGTGGTCTGAATGATTTCTGAAATTTTGTCCACCTATTTTAATGGGACCTTATATACTTAACATCATGCAATATTTTTTCATTCTAATACTCGAAGGATTTGGCAAAAATGTACATAATTATATCATCCGTATTTTGCCAGAAAAGGCCAGCCTATTGCCATAAACTCAGTAAAACTTAGCCCAACCTGAGAATCCAACACAGGACCTCCTGCTTAGCTGTTGCGTTTGCGATCATTAGACCAATGCAGCAACCCTTTTGCGCAGCAGCGGTGGCCCAGTGGTGTCGGCCCCGACTTACGAACAGTAGGTCGTGGGTTCGAACCCAGGCAGGCGCATTACTTTGTGTAATTTATTTCATCACCGCTGCTCTCAAAACGGTGATGGAAAACATCGTGAGGAAACCGGCATATCTTAGAACTAAAAAATTCGAAGACATGTGACATCTGCCAATCCGCACTGGGCCCGCGTGGTGGATTATAGCCCATCCCTCTCCTAGAGAGGAGGCCTGAGTCCCTGCAGTGGGAACATTATAGGCTGATGATGATGATGAGCAACCCTTTTTGGCTGCAGTTTTCCTACTTATTTCTATCAATACAATAACAAACAATCGGACGTGAACGCTTCCTTTGTATCAAAACGTGGTCAGAATAAAAACAGGCCCCATTTTGGTTATCAGGAAGGAAACAGCGGTGTAACAAATAAATTCAATGCTAAATATAAATTGGTAATCACATTAAATAGTATCACGATTGGATAGTTTGTGCATTACTAAGAGAATTAGACATACGTAGGAGAATTGCTCTATTGTCTATGATACGTATTATACCCCGTCCACGACCTCAGGTAACCCTACTCGCGCGCGTCCTTGTGTCACTTGTCTTCCTCGCGCGTGTATATGCCAGCACATCAAGATACCCGAAACTGTAAAATTTTCTCAATCAACCTTGAACCTAATGCTATGCTGCGATAAAGTTGAAAATCTAGTTAACAAATTTGACAGCGTAGCTTAACCTGTGGATAATAGTGTTGGTAGTGCAATAAGTGCCATTATTTTAAGTTTATACTTAGTGTATTACATGTTTTGTACTGCTGTTCTATAACCCTAAATCTATACTCTATACTCATCATTAATTCATATTATAAAGAGGTAAAGTTTGTGTGTTTGTATATTTGTTAAATTGTAAGGAGTAATCTCGGGATCTACTGAACCGATTTTAAAAATTCTTTCACCAATAGAAAGCCACTTTATTGCTGAGTGTCATAGGCTTTTAATCCCTGTATTCCCACGGGAACGGGATCTACGCGGGAGAAACCGCGGGACGTCCGCTAGTAAATATGTAATATGCTGGCTGGCGTCTGCACATCGCGTCGCCGTCACCCGTAGCATGCTCTACGCTATGTTCCGATCTTGCACGCGAGTCGCTCGAGTGAGTAAGCCGTGGCCACACCGTGGCTAAGTAATTAGGTGCGCGTGAAGCGTGGTATTCAGTTTTTCCTGTACATTTCTAAGATTTATTTGAAAGAAACCCTTAAGAATAATATTTACGTCACTATAGTCATCATATTATATTAACACAATACAATTTACATTTTATTTGGGGGTTGAATTTTGAAAAATCCTTCGTTAGTGGATGCCTACGTCATAAAAGGAATACGTGTGCGAAAAATTAAGTTTCAGCCCTAAGGGTTTGGCCTGTGCGTTGATCCTCACTAAGTCAGCTTTGCCTTTATATTATATACAGATATAAGAAAAATACGGACGTAGATATAAAAATACCGGACTATATAAATTACACAAATTTATAAAACACATGAGTTGAAGAAAAAAAGGTTGTTTGAGCTAGGGTGCTAGGAGACTCCGCTCTTCTACTTTAAATTAAACAAATATAGTAGGCTCATCCAGGTTGGTCTCTATAAATCAAAGAAACTAATAAAACTTCGCTTGCACCAAAATGACATTGAAAACGTTCTCGCCAGCATTTGAACTTTCTTGCGTCTCCACACGCACGTATATATCTACATACATAATACGTCTTAGGTAACAGTCATTGCACATAACTGGTCGTTTTGAGACTGACCTTTGAAAGCCGCGGTTATCCGGTAGTAGCAGGGTTGGTTCATTTAAATATTGTTCATTATTTATTTTTGTAATTGACAAACTCTTTGAAATACAGGGTTTTAAAAAAACTATAACCTTAATTTGACGCACGCACTCCAGATCTCACTTTATTTGACTTTTTTTTGCCATCGTCCTACGCCAGTTTAAAAATATGAAGGAAAAATGGATCATACCTAAAAGTTATTGATCCGCGCACATTTTCAGTGATAAACGCAAGGGTTGCGAGACTTTTCCGAAGTATTTGAAGGTTCTGTCTGTTATCTAACAGTGTTTTTTTTGTTCATATATTTGTTAGTATCATGTAAGCATGCCCTATAGCAGGTTTCAATATGTTTCTCGTTCAAACGAATAAACTGTAAATGATAATCATAGCAATCATCATCTGCCCAGCCTTTTCCTAGCTACGTTGGGGTCCACTTACCAGTCTAACAAGGCGCAGGTGAATACCGGTATTTTATATGGAGCGACTGCCTGTCTAACCCAGTTAGTACTGGATAATTCGATACCCCTTGATAAAGCTGGTTGTCAAACTTTCAGGGCCCTGATTGTAACGATGCACTCAACTATCAAAATATCTACGAAGCACGGAGGCAACTCGGTATGCATTGAGTGGTATCCATCCACTGACTAACCTAGGCAACCTGAAGATCGACCCGAACGGCTTCATATAATATAAAAAATAATAAAAAGTTTAGGAATAGTAACACGACATAATAACACAAATAAAACGATGGAAGCTGCAAAAGTATAAACTGTAGCGCAGCTTCCAACGCCCTTCTCCAGATACAGACAAACATTCGTTAATAATGTGTATAATTTGCATAATTTAATTTAAATTTATATTATATAATGATAATGAATACACAAAAATAAGATTTAAAATATAAAAAAAAAATATAGTAATAATTAAAGTAATTTGCATAATTTAATTTATATTTATATAATTAATGATAAAAACAGAAATTGGAAAATGAAAATTAATGCAAAATAATAAGAATATAAAATAAAATTAAACAAAACAACAGATTAATAAACACAACATCAATTTGCTGTTTATAATTTATTTATTTATTAAGCCACGAGCTCCTTCACTCGCACAGTATACGTATACCTACGTCCCTGTGTGCCTATCGGCATTGTTCTGTTCTGTCTCCTGCTGATGTGGAGGGAACTGGAAATTATGTTTTTCCTACTCCTCCGCAGCCTCCGCTATTCTTTTCTGATTAATTTCGTCAATCCAAGACAGTTAAAATCGTTTCTCTGGGGCTTCGTCGGGCTTCATTGTCTCGGCGCTTTTCTTGTGGTCGACTCGCCACTGTTGATTCTGGCTTACAGGAGCTACAGTGGTTTGGGAATAGTGTGGCGGGCTTGTCGCACAGTCCGATAAAATAGCTCTACATATTTTTTCCCCAATAATATTTTGCCCATCCCTAAACGATAGTAATACATAGTAACACTAATCTTAATAAAATTATTGATTAAAGTCACCATAACCTCACTTTAAGGTCGACAGGCCTCTCTAACCGTCTAAAATTATTTATATTTGAAATGCATGTCATGCAATACTATGTATACGTATATGCAAATATATTTATCTGTATTTTGATTTATTTCAAGGGTATTGGAGTAGTTACGATTAATGGTGTTTTTACCCTTCCATTGCCACCTTGGTACGATTACTGCTTTCGACATCATATTATGCTGGTTGTGTTTTTGTATCTATCGATATACATTTGGAGATAGTCAATCTCTGTTGTTAGTGGCTCAAGACAAGGAGTGGTCGCTTTTACCTGATATCCACTGATTTATAATAATATAATAATAATAATAATATTCCACAACTATCACACAACACTATATTTAGGTACAACCTAATTTCAAAGTTTGTATGTACAGTCAAGTAGAAAAGTGTAGGACATTCTGACTTAAAACTGATTGAAATTTTGATGGCGTATCTACATAGCAAAACTTTACTTACAAATACAATAAACTGTGTTTTATAAGACAGCTTGCAGGCTTTTAGGCCTTGGACTACCTGTAACGACTGTCAAAGATTCAATATTCCCTACTAAAACCAACTATAACAATATTTTCGCTGCAGAACACACTTATCTTCGGGCACTACCAAATCCCAAGTCATTTCCGTACGTCACTTCCTTCATAAAACACATAGGAAGTCACTTACACCGTAACAATCAATCCCCTAATCACGTATTATTCACTGGCTGCCTATCACACCGTAACGAGCCACCTATCCACCATGTAGCTGTCACTTTGGGTTAGTCCCGCTATGGTATGGTCCCGGTATGGCACCCTCTTAAAATACCTATCAAAAAGTCCCGCTATGGTACCCATCTTTTAGATCTACGTTAGACAATAGAAGGTACAACTGAAAAGAAAAGTGTATCTATAAATAAATACTTTTAGGAGTGTATCAATAAAACGTCTGTTTGCGATATTAAATCAGTCTTTTATTAATTCAAAATATTTATAAAAAAATATCAAACAGTAAAACGAAATATTAATTGCAATGTAATTTTTAAAATAATCAACAATATTAATTACCAATAATCAACAATAAAAAAAATATAAAAAATCCACATCTCAGAAAAGTATTACTGTAAATATTATAAACTACAAATAAAAACAACATCCAGACATAAATATTAGTTACAAATAATCAACATTGAGAAAAGGCAGTAATTGTAAATTTATATAAACTACAAAAATAATCAACAACCAACTAGACAAATATATTAATTACAAATAATCAACATGGAGAAAAAGGCGCAAATTGTAAACATAAACTACAAAAAATAATCAACATCGAGAAAAAGTATTAAACATTTTAATAGGCTAAAAACAAAATTAAAATAAACTATTTTTTTAAATGTTCTGATCGAAATGTTGACTTTGATATGTTAATCAGAAAATCACCAATGGAGATAGCTTTATTTTCGTAACTTTTTGTTAGCTTTTGAATCTGGCGGTCGATTTCTATACTTGTTCTTTTTCTTGAATTTATAGGTGATATTTTTAGTCGAAAGCTATAACAAAAATCATCAGTTATTTAAGTTAAGCTATATTTTTTTCAGTAACCGTCTGTAATAGAAGGCGACAACCAATAATATCTACCAAAATAAATAAAATCAAATCCATTTTCAAATTCTTCTATGTACTCGTATTATGTAAAAAAATATATATCTGCTTTTAAAAATATTATATCTGCTTAAAAATATTGTCTAAAAAATACAACTTACTTGGCTTGTTTTATATCAAAGTGACATGTGTCGTTGCCAATTGTTTGCAGAAACAATAATAAACTGGGATTTTTTCCAATAATTTTGTTGAATCTGCCATTCCATGATTCCGCCAAGTTAGTTGTTCTATGGCGTTCATTATGGCAACACCAAATGAGGTCTGGATATTCAAGCCACTGAGTGACAAAATAGTCATTGAATTTGGTCATAGCTTCATCGTCGAAACTGAAAAAAATACTTATTAAACGTTCGTACTTGTAAAGCAATGAAATTAACAGGTCCTTACTGATATTGTTGTTCTTTACTTTTTTGCCATATAATTAGAGTTAAGTACTCAAACATCATTTTGGAAAGTAACCAAGATATTATACCTATTTTCCATTATATGCAGCCAGCCGTCTTCAATATCTTGTTTTGGCAAAAACGCCAAGCCTATGCATTGCTTAACATGGTTCGAGGACTCTTCGTGTTCCATGAGATTTAAAGATTTCGCTTTTTTGATAACGTTCTTTTGAAAATGTACGTTACATCCATTTATTTTGATATCAGGAAAAATCTTCGCTGCTGCATTTATTACTCCTATTTCATAATCGAAGGTAAATTTCGATGGACGCCATTCAGGCAAAGTTTGTTTAATCAATTCGAAAACTTTTTCATAAGTTTTCCCTTCTTTGTTTTTTAACAGAATATAAAATAATGGTGCTACATTCGTGGATAACTCAGTGCTTCCCATGTCTCCATGAATGACATAAACTTGTTCGAATGGGTTTGGGCAGCCGTCGAAAGTGCCATCACCAAAGTAATGCGTTACACATTTTATATATTCCTTTACTTCTGTCGAGGAAAATATAATTATTCGATTACAGTCTTCATTACAATAATCAGCCAATACATACTTATTAAATTCTTCTGGTATTATAATTTCTTCCACATTCTTAAATTGTGTTTTTGGTACGTTCAACGACTTATTTCGGTGTCTGTATAATACTGTTTTGAATTTTTTATAGTCAGGAACATTTCCTGTAAGGTGTAACCCTTTGTCTTTTAAGTTACCCATGTGTTTTTCGAAAATTTTCTGTACTGATCCGTAATTTGAATTTACTTCTTTTTTGCACTCACTTATAGCCATTTGAACTTCATTGTCTTCAAAATGTGGCACGCACTGATCACTGTGTTTATAATCTTTAATTATTGTATTATTGGTATTCTCAATAGTTATATATCCACTACATTTAATACTATTTCTCCTATTTACACAATGCCAAGTACTTGAATTTTTATTTTCTCTGCGTTTAATATATTTATGTCCGGCACGTAATAAAGTTTTTCCACCGCGTCGACTGTCAATAATTATTAAATTTACACCACGTGAACTACTTGACCCAGACATTGCAATAGATAAACTAACAAGCTATCCTAATTACTCATATCGCAAAAGTACAGCTGCAAATAGCAAACTAAACCCGGAATAATACTGTCTCTCTCTATTTTCATAAAAACAAAAGGGAAGAGCTAGATACGAATTCGAGGAAGGGCTCGTCTCTATTGTTTTACGAAAAAACCGGTTGGTCAGGTAACTACCTGAAGTGAAACGACAATTACCGAGCGTGATTTGTTTAAAAAATAGTATTAATAAATATTATCTTGCTTAACTATAATAGTTAAGAAAAGATATTTTTAATACAGTTGCTCAAAAAGTGTCGTATTGCAGGGACGTATAGCGTTCGGGATGGGGGCTATTACGTACTCGTGCTTTTTCTTTACCTTTCCCGAACTCGTGCGTTCTCTTTCCCAACTGTCAAAATAATGTCCATTAAAAAAAAAATCAACCACGAAGTATTTACTAAATAAAATCATAGAAGTTTTTATGATTCATGCAAATATTTCTAAAGAAGCTACTAATTTGTTTCAATATCAGATTTAATTATTTGATTCAATGAGATCTCATTAAATTTCATTTTTATTTCATATCAATAAAAAAAATCTACTGAAGACTTGGCTGTATGGGCATAGTTCCCTTTGCCTACCCAGAATGGGTAAAGAAAACAAAAAAATCTCTGCTTATTCTTTTACGGTAGGCGCCATTTTCCAAAAATGTTCTTTGCGAGTTTAATTACGGTTTTATTATTTTATTAAATTGCTTCATTTTTTCGCAACTGTATTAAAAATAGTTGTTCAGTACACGTGCGGAACCGTCATTGCAACTTGTTCCGACTGTCAATCCTCGCCGTCGGCTGTGCCTCGGCTCGGTTAGACATTTGTCGAAACTCTTTGCAATGACAGGCTTTCCGCACTTATATTGAAATATACTATTTTTATTTATACTATTTTTTTCTTAACGCATTGTATAACTTTTCTTTACAACAGTACCAAAAACTGAAGGGTACCATAGCGGGACTTTTTGATAGGTATTTTAAGAGGGTGCCATACCGGGACCATACCATAGCGGGACTAACCCGTCACTTTCACTCATCACACGGTGTGACGGTGTGACATTTCAATTATTTATGTAAGATATCTATATTATTATAATAAACACGTCAATCTTTTGTTAAATGAACTGGGCTTGCGACAGATCTACTGTTGTTTTTTTTGTTTCCGTATTTGGCAACACCCTGACTACGGTTGAGTCTTGCTCTTGCCTTTGTGTGATGCCATGTAAAGTCAGGAAACTTGATGGTTAAGCAATTGAACTTCTAATTTAAATGGTCGGACTGCCTCATGTGATCAGGGACTGAATTACCCAAAAATTACGGTACCTTTAAATTTCGGTATGACGTCATACCGTTAAATAAGGGTTACCGAAATATTGCGATACCGTTATTTTTTCCGGTACCTAGTGAAATTCTGAGTATGGAAATGCATACCGGTATATTTCGGTAGAAGTACCGTAACCGTTATAAATGTATCGGTAGCGGTACCTAAACCTAAATAAATAGGGGTTTGCTTTGACGCACCGCCTCGCCACTCGGTCTGTCCTTCACTTGCCGATTGTTGCACATTATTAAATTATAAACTACATACGCAAGTTCTAACGTCTTCCACCGCACACACGCGCGCCGCGCATGCATTTCGGTACCGGAATCGTGTAAGGGTTAAATAACGGTTAAGCCCAACCTTTATTTATAAAGGTACCGGTATAGCTCAACCTTTATTTTAAACCGGTACCGGTATATTTTTGAGGTATCTTAACCTTTAACCGTAACCGCTTTCAGTCCCTGCATGTGATAGGGTGATATTGGGGTTTTCCATTAGGAAATTCTTAGAAGCAGCCATGGTGTCCAAATTCTTGCCCGGTTGATGGCTATTAGGCTCGCCCCCCAATTACATGGAACTGAAACATAGCGAGTGAAATGTAGGTGTACTATTAAGTCCCGTCGGGGCTGTGGATCCCGTCGGGCCTGTGGATCCCGTTGGGGCTGTGGTCCCGTCGGGGCTGTGGATTCCGTCGGGGCTGTGGATCCCGTCGGGGCTGTGGATTATCGAAAGGTTAACGTGGCTCCGACACAAGGGCGAAGAAGGAACATGGGTTTGGTTTTTAGTCAGTAGAAGTCTGACACTCCCCTTTGCTCTGCCCAAGAGCGTTGGGGGTTATTCGATGATTTTCCACCCACCAAAAACAAAAAAAACGAGGTGTACTAATAAGTTCACCACTGCCTAACCCTTCGGATATTATAGACGTGATGTGTGTTTTATGTTATTTTCCCTATCTGTATTTAAATAATGACAATAATCATACATTATACATAACCGACGACATAAATTGATCTACTCAAACTTGAAAACCGGAACTGATTCGTAGTTATTTTTAACCGACTTCTAAAAAAAGAAGGAGAAGGTTCTCAATTCGGATGTTTATATATTTATTTATTTTTATGTTTGTTCGGGCATAACTCCGTCACTTGCTAACCGATTTCAAAAGTTCTTTCTTTGTTGGAAAGGGTATACTTCCGAAATGGTCCCATAATTTTTTTTTCGAAATCGGACAAGTGGTTTTTGAAAAATCAACAAAACTCAAAAAAAAACTACATTGTCCACATTGACCCATGAACATGGTGAACCACTAAAAAGTGAAAAATAAAAACTTTTTAACAAAAAATAAAACCGACTTCAAAAAAAACACAAAAAAGTGAAAAATACTTTAGAAGAAAAACCAGTCTCTGAAGTCAGTGGCAAAAAATGAAATCAAACAAACAAAAGTCACCGACTTCAGGGACTGGTTTTTCTTCTAAAGTTTATTTTTCACTTTTTTGAAGTCGGTTTTAATTTTTGTGAAAAAGTGGGTCGTTCGTCGTTTCGCACCACGAGCGGTTCGGACCGCGGTGTGAAACGCAGAAGAGCTCTTAAGAATGGGCTGTTTCGCACCACGGCGGTTCTTGGAGCGCCGAGTGGTGTGAATAGACCAATAGCTCTTAGGAATGGGGCGATTCGAACCACTATGTTTAGATTCGAGCTAATTTCAAAGTTTGTATGTACAGTCGAGTAGAAAAAACGGATCATTCCCACTAGTTCTACTGCACAGTCCTACGATTTGCCTACGATAGAACTAGTGGGAACTTTTTTTATTTTTTAGATAAAAAAAAAGATAGGTAGTAAAGTCCCACAAACTACCAGGAGAACAGAAGTAGGAAGGAGGTATTGGAATCTTTAAATCAAATCTAAATTATTCCTTAATATAATATTATTTGCTTTTATCGTTTTTTCCTTTTTTATTTCCAAAATAAATGTTTTCAATACCTCCTGCCTACTTCTATTCTCCTGGTAGTTTGTGCTGTAGTTATTACCTAAACTGTGTGATAGAACGAATGAGAAACTTGAGTCCCGCTGGTTTTACGAGTTTGTAGTAGCATTTGTATCAAAACTTTAAATTTAATTGTTTTTTTTTAATTTTTTGTTCCTAATTTAATGTACACCTAGATTTAAGTTAGCAACTAAGCGGTAATCTGGCGTCTTTGTTGTCAATGTTGTGTTTACCTGTAATTGGCATATATATTAGAATATTACCGTATGATCTATTTTAAGTAAGTGTATGTATGTGCTGTGGGTGAACCTTAAGTAAAATAAATAAATAAATAATTTGTAACACCCATAAATCGTAGAACTTCTATCGCTGTTTTATTTTGTGCCTGACTGTACTTTACGCATTATTACTAAGAAAACTTTTTGTTTCATTCACGGTTCAAATAAACCCATTCAAATTCTCCTATGGTCGATTCACACCGCGGTCCGAAACAGCCCATTCTTCAGAGCTCTTCTGCGTTTTGCTTGAATTAAACCAGTTAAAACGCAGATTGCCGTGCTTGATAACCCCACAACCACATCATCATCATCATTCATCATCATTTCAGCCGAAAGACGTCCACTGCTGGACATAGGCCTCCCCTAAGTGTCGCCACATTGACCGGTCCCGTGCGTCTCGCATCCAGCGGATCCCCGCAACCTTCACCAGGTCATCGGTCCACCTAGTGGGAGGCCTTCCAACGCAACGTCTTCCGGTTCGCGGTCGCCACTCCAGAACCTTCCGGCCCCATCGTTAAGCAATTTAACAACACACAACCACATGGGAGTCAAATTAATTTAGAGGCAACCACAGAATAGTCTGGCTGAGAATAGGAATAGCCGTCCATGTTCCCCACGCGACAATTTCTCTCACGAAAATTGAAAAAAAACTTTATTGACAGCCTGATTGATCTGGTGGTCGCGATAAGATGGTGGGTTCGATTCCCAGGTCGCGCAAAGTGTTATTAGGTTTTTTTTTTAGTAGCTGCCACAGTCTGGATTTGTGTGCTGTATGGCAAATATGGCAATAGACTCGACTAGAAATGTGGGTGTACTAATGGATAGATCTCTGCCTAACTATTCGGTGAAATAAAAATATTCATCCAAATTTTCTCTTCCCAACCTACCTAACCTCGACACTGGGCCACTGATGAACAAAAATGTCGTTACCCACTTGTGTCGACAATTAGCTAAGATAGAGGTCGATGACATAACAAAGGTTGGCTCATTGTTCCGGTCATCCGAGATCACACGTAACGCGTTGCATCAAGTATCTACGAGTAGGCGCGTGTCCATTGACGCCGACACGGTTTTGACGACACATAGCTTTTTTTTAAGCGTAGGAATTGATGCCGACTCGGTTTTTTGAATGCAGCTTACTTGATGAGTCGACATTTTTTTCTGATGCCGATTATAGAAGATTATTATATTTTACGATAGTATTATGAAGATGCAGTTTTGTAGTAAAAAGACTAACAGGGTGTCCTGCGTGAGCGACGAATACGATGCGACGCGCTGCGAACGCGACGAACGCTATCAACTCAATAGCACGCATATAGCATACCCTTTTTTTTTTTTTTTTTTTTGAGTGGGAAAATCCTCATGGATACCCTCCGCCTGGGGCGAGCGGGGGTTATGTCGGACTCTAACCGACTAAAAACCCACTGTTCCTACTAATACCATGTGTCGGGGGCCCGGGAGATACAAGTACATTCGCGCACACCCCCGACTGGTATCAGCCCACCTTTCGGGCGGGCCTCATCACCAAGTGCGGCCAGCAACCGCACGTTCTCCATGAAAGCGCACAGAGTCCACTGCGCGCCCCTTCTTTGGGCCTGGCTGGTCGGGTGACATCTCAGCCCTAACTTTGCCACCCGCAGGCCCCACCTTACGGTGGCCGGAGATCGTTCAGCGCCCTTCGACGCCCGGCTACCCTTCTGGTGCGGGTTGAGTGAGAGGCATGCTCTCTTTCCCTCTCCGCTGCCTCCTTTGCATGCATCACCTCCTCGCAAAAAGAGGAGACGACATTCCACGCGTTTTCGCTTGTGGCCTATAATTATGGTAGTCGCCAAAGATACGCGACGTAACGCGTACTTGTTTTGAGGGTAGGCTGTTGATCGCGTTCGTCGCATGGCGTCAATACGTCGCCATGCTCACGCGGGTCACGCAGGACACCCCGTAAACTATTACGACAGGTTCCAAGTCCCGATAATGCCAATAATTTATTTATTGACTGACCACTAATTACAGCGACATTACAAATAATCCAATACGATAGGTACTACGTATATAAAACACAAAAGAGAACAATAGGAAAAGGCAAAAATAAATTAAAGTATAGATATATCCACATAGATTTTGTATAGGAAAAAAACCAGAAACAAAATCTTTACATAAAAAATTATTTAAAAAAAGTTACCTTTCGTGCATTATGTCTCAAAACAAGCACAAGAAAAATATAATGTATCAAGGACCTTCATAATTAATGATCATAACAAAAAACAAGAGTACCTACCTATGCATTCGGTATTATGTTGCACTGATGGTCATGCGGATTTTTAATCAAGCTAATCATAAATTCAAAACTCGTTTTTGAGATGTTCGTCAAGTAATTACCTAGTTAGATGACTTTGAAATGTTAACTAATTCATTTTATTAATATCTCAAGACCACATTTTTGACTTAATAATTATGTGCGATCTGGCAAGACTTTATATTTATTTGCAAGTTATAGTATAACACAATAAATCTATTAAGTTATCGAATCTAGCGTTACTTTCCGGAAATTGCTGGCAAGAAAATTAATTGCATTTAAATTAGCTTAATCAATTTAATTATCAGTACATAGCTGGTGCTGCATTCTGATCCTTTAGGATCTGGGTTTTACGGAATGTCCGATTCAGAAAATCAAAATCGATGACTAGATTTGTAAAATCGGAGATTAGTACGTTTACTTTATTAGTTTTTTTTATAACTATTTCTAATATTATAATAGATATTATGCTCAACTATGTAGTCAAATCTCATTAGAAAATCAATTTCTTATTTTAAATAAACATTTTTTTTTTTTTTTATTTTTTATTTTTTTATTATTTTGATTTTCCCGAAATACTGCGCCACCCTAAAACAACCCTAAAACTTCAAAAGACTTCATCACCAATAAAAAAAAGAAAATCCTACAAAAAAAGTCGACACGTCAATTCACACGTAACATTGGACAACCGCGTCAATTGCACGCACACACGTACACTCATTAAATAAAGGCTCGTCGTACGTAAACACGGGCGTATGTGTGCGTACGAAAGAGTTCAGTGGGCCAAACCAACAGGTTGAGCGGACTTGAACACCTGACTATGGATACGACCCCGATTTCTGACGAACTTGCATCGATAGAAATTGATTGTTTTTTTTTTAATTAAAATTCGTCGTCGTCTGCGAATTTTAGTGTTGATTGTGGATCTAAATGTAGGTTCCGCATTTTTGCTTTGTGGTCGTGACATTTAAGTTGACCTAGTATATTTTTATAAGGATTTTGATTTAGTAAAAGTGTTAAATTTTTGTGTACCTAGAGTAGAGCGTTTTCAATCTATTTTTCGAGAGAGAGAGAATAAAATGTGGCATTCTTTCTTTCAGACGCTTCATGTAAAATACTGGTCCAGTTAGACTGGAAGCAGATGAAGATTATTTTAATTTGAGGCAAATATTATTATGTACCTAGATTAGCCAGAAACGGAACTAAACTAACTTTAGAAAGAAGAACGATGATTCCCGCTTTCCCCGCGACATCGAAAATCATTAAAGAAAAAGATAAGATAAACTGTCTTTAATTCCGTATTATATGATAACGATTCATAATTAAAAAAAAAAACAGACGAATTGATAACCTCCTCTTTTCGGAAATGCGTTAAAAATCACTTCAGTGAAGAAAACGACTTAATTATTACAGTCAATAATAATTATGTCAGGATTGGTATTCTACGAATAACTTTTCTTAACCAATTTGCCTGGGTCCAGAAGCGGTACCTAATAAAAGAGAATGTGGCACTCGAAGACTGCCACGGTAAAGCTATTGCATAGCATCAATTATTTAATTTGACAACCTCAGTTGACAACCTTGTTATTTTCCGTAACCATAGCAACCTGGTTGAAAATTTTCGTTACGGAGTTTCTGGATTCGCTCTCCACGCTCAAGGCCCGCGATAGAAGCTATGCAATAGCTTAAAAACATTATTTCCAAAATACACACTAACTAACCCCGTGTTGACCCATAAAACTTCATCTCGAAACCAGTTAACTCTACCACAACATTTTTATAACTATTCGACGATACGGCGAGACATTACACGAGCGATAGATCATAAAAATGTGTAATAACTACTAAACGTATGCGTAACGTCATTACATCATTATAACATAACTGTGATAACACCCTACAGCGATGTCTCAAGCAAGTCTTTTGTCTATGAGACAGAGGCAATAGAACAGTAGGAGTTGTTTTTTATTTACAAGATTTAGGACCTAAAAAGGCATGTGGCTGAAATGAGAAGGCCTAGGGGGATGTGTGGTGTTACGCGAATGAATAAAATAAGAACTAACTAACGGTAACTGAAAAGTTGTGTTAGCTGTGGGGCAAAACCACATTTACACTCCAGGGAGCAGAGTCATCTATGAATCTCCACCTGGACATGTTTTCCTTGCTTCGGCCTACATGTGTCCAGAGTCTATTTAAAGACTTCCAGGTCAGCCATGGCAACTCGTGTTCAGGTGGAAGATTTTCGGCAAGTGGCGCGAATGGGAAACGCTTTCTCGCCACAGCTTAAGGCGACTACAGCACCGAAACTAGCGCCACCCACATCTTATTTCTTTTACTCTAAAATCAAATTTGAAAAATCCAAAACAGTATCATGCTAGTAAATAACCTGATTTAGGAGAATTGATTATTTAATTAAATGATGATGATGATTGATAAAAGTGACCGCTTTTGGCGGTATTAGGTAATTCTCGGGTGGGGTGGCGCTAGTTTCGGTGCTGTAAGCGTCCTAAGTCTTTCCTTAGAGCGTTCGCCAGTGAGTCTTAGTACTACTAGTTTGATATCAATTGATTGACGTGATATTGCGTAGACAACAATCACATTGCAATCAATAGTTTCCTTCTAAACATTCACTTAGCAATGTAAATAAGGCCCACTCTCTTATAAGGGCTCTCACTCACCGGTGTTTTGTCGCCCAATGACTCAACGACGCCAAAAATGTCGAAGTGTCGTCCTGGATGATGCGATAGACAGACGATTATTATGGGAAGGTTACGGACGGGTATTCACGCAATCGCTTTTGTGATGAGACTGATTGTGATAAGGTTGTTGTGTGTAATTCATCACTACATTATTATAAAACAAAGTCCTCCGCCGCGTCTGTCTGTCTGTCTGCTGCCTCTTTGCAATAAACTCAAAAACTACGGCACCGATTTTATAACGATGTTTTCACCAATGGATAGAGTAGTTCTCGAGAAAAGTTTAATATATATTTTTTTTTCGAAATTCAAACCCTACGGGAGTTAAATAAGGGATGCTTTATTGGGATATTTATCGACATCCACGCGGGCGAAGACGCGGGCAAAAGCCTTAGCCTTATTTGAATAAATATCTAATTACATGCAAGGTGAAAATACCACGGAATTCTCGCTGTCCTGAATCTGCCTTTTCCCAACTATGTTAGGGTCGGCTTCCAATCTAACCAAATGAATACCAATATTTTTATCAATAAGTATATCTGAACTCCACAACACAGTTTGTACTGAATAATACGAGACCCCTTTTTTTTTTTTTTTGGTAGGTGGAAAATCATCGAATGGGGTTATTCGATGATTTTCCCCGCTCTTGGGCAGAGCGAAGGGGAGTGTCAGACTTCTACTGACTAAAAACCAAACCCATGTTCCTTCTTCGCCCTTGTGTCGGAGCCGCGTTAACCTTTCGACAATCCACAGCCCCCGAGACGAGACGAGACCTCTTGGTTGTCAGATTTTCGGTCCACAAACTACGTGTAAAGACTGTCTAAGACCACTAATGACAGCTGGAACGTTCAGCCACTCTAGCAGAAATGCGTCTGTGACCATTTTACGAATTTTGACGCAATTCATAGTACTATCCTAGTACATATAATCTATTTTTATAAATGGTCACAGACGCATTTACTATTATGAAAAGCGCATTTTACGAATTTTAACGCAATTCATATTATGATCAGCTAAAGTGGACCTTTTTAGCCCCTAGTATGTAATGGGTGGTCCGGTGACCACCTAATCACGAAACGACCTAGGCAAGTGTGGCTTACCCTGAAATCGGCTGTTATTAATAGGGATGTTTACTGACTTAAAAAATATGATTCTAATTAGTCCATCTGTTAGATTATCGAAAAATATTGGATACGTATTTTTTGTTTTATCAAATCAATAAAATTTACGAAGTTAGAATATGACGTCACACGAGTTTTCAAAGCACTGTATCGTCTTCATTGTTTGTTTACGTGAAAAAAGAAAAAAATATGTGTTCAATATTTTTTGGAAATCTATCTGATGGACTAATTAGATTTTTTTTGTTAACATCCCTATTGTTTTGTTTATCAATGACATCATAATAATAATTCTAGTCTATTCTTATCTACACTTGTACAAATAAATCCATTATTTACTAATTAAACATCAGTTGAATGCCTTATAATCAACAGTTTGAAGCATGAATCATATAGCTGAGGTGTCCGAGTGGTTAAGGAGTTGGACTTGAAATCCAATGGGTTATACCCGCGCAGGTTCGAATCCTGTCCTCAGCGAATCTCTTTTTTAATTTTTATTATTTATGTTGAGTTGAATAAGAAGGTATATAAACGAGCAATTCTTGTATATTTTATAATAGTATAATTTTCAAGGATTATTGAGACATTTACATAGAATAGGGAAGTTGACAAAAAAATCTAATTAGTCCGTCAGATACCTAGATTTCCAAAAAATATTGGACACATCCCTCACAGGACATACCACACGTACAGTTGAATTATATTTATATAAAAAATCTAACTGTTACCAGCGGCTTCGCCAGCTACAACTCGAAAATTGTCACACGGGAAGATAAAATCGGGATAAAAACTATACTATGTATAAACTATCTGTGTACCATTTTGATTTTATCCAAATCCGTTCAGTAGTTTTTGCGTGAAAGAGTAACAAACCTCCATCCATCCATCCATACTTACAATCTTTCGCGTTTATAATATTAGTAGGATTTCCTTTTTGTAGTAGTGGTGTGTCACCCTCACCCACGGAACAGAAAGAACGTGTCACCCATAGGATAGCCATTATTCCATGCAATC